>OY743169.1:8861013-10244013 GCA_963555705.1 Ligustrum vulgare | reverse complement strand
TAGATTAATTAATTGGCGATGAGTCTACTGAGTATTTCTATGAAATGCTCATGTCTATTTTTAACAATATTTGCAGATTTCGGAGAGGGTGGCAAGTGATGGATGATTGTGGCAATAGTTGTTAAATGGTTGAAAATCTTATTTTAATGATCCGTATTTCCAAACATTGGATAATTTTGAGAATTTCAATTATTTGAGAAATTATAATATTGCAAACTGTTTTACAATATTAATGGCTCGATTTATTATTTTGAATTGTTTCATAAAATTTTTAGATTTTATCGACCATTACAGTTTATTTAATGTTGTCAAAAATGAATTTCAGTTATTTCTTCCGCTAAAATATTATTTTAAAAGTTAGATAAGACGATGACGTGGTGAACCGGGTATTTAAAACTCGGGGCTCTAATGCTTGGTATCAGAGCTAGTCTGCGTTTCTGTAGACTGGCAATTTTTCAAAAGAAATTTAGAGAAACATTTTTACATTATTTAATTATTATTGATGAAGATTGCAACTGCCATCATTCGTCCCACCAACTCCGAGGTAAAGAAGTTTATGATGTTTAACGTTATTTCAGTATTTCGGATACTTATTTTAATGATTTATGAGAAAGAATGAAGAGAAGTAGAAAGAGATTGTATCCGAATAAGAAAGAAAGAAATGAGTTTCGGAGCATAACGAGAATTGTATCCGAATCAGAAAGAAAAGAAAAGAAAGAAAACGAGTGTTGAATATAATGAGAATAATATGATTTAAGAATGATTTTATAATAACTTTTGTCCTCGAACTTAGAAATGATGAACCCTACCTGGACTTTGCATAATTGATTTTAGACATGGCACTATTTACGAGAAGTCAACAGAAAGGATTAGACAATATTTTCGGAATATCTATCGTTTAGACTAACACCTCATGTAAAGATATATGACCACAGTATCGACTACTGTGCCACGCGTTATGAGGCCATGGCTAGTGATTTTAGAGCAACTGTTGCGATAATTCATTAGTCACTTGTTGTCAACATTTGCAGCAAATCAACGAGAATTAGCAAGTCAGTTTTATGAAGTTGTGATGAGATATTGAGAATATATGTAATATGATTTTATTGAGACTTTTATGAGAAGAATTATGAAATTAGAGATTTAAAGTTTTGATTCTTAATTATTGGGAATTAAGGACTTGATATTGTGTTTCAGTAAGTGGATTATTCCTCTATTTTGAGAGAAATTTATAATATTGTTTGGTCTTGTAATTAAGAAAGTTTGGAACTATGATTTGTGGCATATATTTATAGGTATGACTAATGAGTGGTCATTTGAGGCAATTAATGTATTGAAGGAAGTGATATTTTGATGTTGGAAACTATTATTTGAAATTGTTATGTTGAGGAATTATGAATTGATTTCTAGGATATTTTTGATGGTATTGAAGTTTGTTGGAATTGTTGTCAATATTTAAATCGTTGTGGTCAAAAGCGGAGTTATTGGTTATTGTGGGTTATGAAGTCTACCTACGGGTTGGATAAGTCCAAACTATAAGGGAAACTCTGCCTAGAATTTGATCACTTTGAGTTAAGAGCAGTATGATAAACAACCCACTAAGGGAATTGAGGTTAGACTTGTAAGTTCATTTACAGTACAAGCAAGATTTAGTAAATGAAAAAGGGATAATGACTCTTGAGATATTTTTAGCTTCTTCAAAGTATAATCATTTTTGTAATGGAGATAGTTATATTGAAATGCTCTTCTTGTTTCACAAATTCAAAAACAAGATGATGTATACAACTACTGGGATGTCAAGGTATAAATGAAGTTATGTGATGACTTGATGCATACATTGGGAAATGTCAAGTTATATTTTGAAAGATGTGTGAAGACAAATATTATGGCATTATTGGGAAGAATCTTAATTATTCTTGGAAACGAATTGATTATTAGTAGGAAATGATCACTATATTGGAGAATATTATAAATTATGATGGTATGTGATAATACTATTGATTTATTTTGGAAGTTGATTTGGTAGATGATGTGTTAAAGATTTGTTTATTTACATGTAATATGATTATTTAGAATAGTCAGTTATCATGAATGGGAGACATTGAAAATATTTTATGGTGAGATGCCTTAAAGGAGTAACCATTTATTCAAAGTGAGAAATTGGAGACATGTAATTGAATGTTTGGAATTATGTGAGATAATGTTGATTGTCATAAGGTCATTTGAATATAAAAGGTACAAGAGATAATTATAAGGAATGATGCGATTGCTCTTATGGTGAGAACTGAAGGTGATGATGTATTGATATTATAAAATAAGTTGACTTTTCATGAGTAAGTTATGCTATATTTGGTTCTAAGTGGAATTCAAAGAAAGATGAGTCTCAGTCATGGAAATAAATCAGGGTTTCCTCGTAATTTGAATGATTCATTGGTGTACATTAAGTTTTCATTTATGATACTAGAAGATCCTGAGAGAAAAATTGTTGGAAGAAATTGATGAAAGAAATTTTATCAGGTCCTAGATTTGTACAAGTATTGCAGAAGTAATGCATTTGAACGGAGGAAAGTTTATGATAAAATCATACCTCGAAATTTTGGAAATTGTTACTAACGGTATCTTGGTTCGAAAATAAGAAATGAAATTTTATGTAATTGTCCTTGTGGATAGAATTTGTGGAAAATGGGAATTAGACTTCACAGTGATGACTTATTATGGAGTAGTGTGCAGTAAGAGTGACATATGGCAGAATCCAAGATTTATTTAGTTTGAGAGATATAATCTTAGTGAGCAAATTGACGTATAAGGTTCACGTGATAGATATGATGGTTATTATATTGTAATCTTAGAGAGATTGATATGATTATTTGAGGTCATATGATACGATGCCAAGTGACATGTTACATGATTACTACAAGATATGCTGACTAGACGGTTAATAGATGTTATGGTTATCCCGTGATGAATTATGTGAATATATTGAGACAATTGCTCTTATTTTGATGGATTATTGAATTATGGTGAAATATTACCTACGATTGAGAATCTTCATTTTGAGTCATAAGATATATGGATTTATTTAAGATTTTGGTGATGCAGTTTCGATTACTTATTATCGGTTGTACTTTAGGTGTGAGTAAATATTTTGGCTACAATAATGGAAAACCCGATAAGGTCAGTTGTGTGACTTTACTTATATGGGATTGTATCTTTGGGTTAATTAAACTTGATGAGAAATCCTGTATGATTCACATAAGTCTTATTCAATGGTGATAGACTTAATCAGAGTATTGTTCAAAATGTGACATGAATTGAAATTGTGTGAGAACGAGGAAAGTTGAACCTTGAACTTCAGATCGGGAAGTTAGTGAGATTTCTTAGGTTTGAGAATATCATATCTGATCTTTATGGTGATGCTTTAAGTTAGTACGTTAGTCCTCAGCTAGAATGATTATGTGTTACCAAGTACTTGATGCATGATTTAAAAGTATGGATTAAACGATTTAAGTTTGAGTTCTCCAATATTTAAAGGAAATTTCAGTCGAGTTTAGAAATGATTACGTTTGTAAATTTCTTTAGAAAAATTCTGCCAACTTTGGGTTTTGTACTCAATGTTTTGGACTTGATATCCCGTTTCTATATTTTGGATTATAAGGTTTTATTCTTGATCAATCTTTTTGATTTTTAGTTTAAGCATTGGAATGATTGATATTTATATCGTGGATTCGATATGAGTATAGATCCTTGAAAGGTCGGAAATAGAAGGTCAATGAATGAGTTTATAAGTTGGATAATGTCGGATGATTGATTGAGTTCTACACAATAGCTATCAAGCGTCCTTCCGATAGCTTTGTATGAGGTACAAATATATGTTAGAGAGGTTGTCCGATTTCATGGATTGTTAGTGTCCATTTTCCAGATAGAGATTCGAGATTTTCTTCGAGATTTTGGAAAAAAATTATATGTGGCAATGGGTACTAAATTAAATTTTAGTACTTCCTACCATCCCCAGACAGACGGACAATCTGAACGCACTATTCAGACACTGAAGGATATGCTTAGAGCCTGTGTGCTAGACTTCAGTGGTAGTTGGGAGATTCATCTACCATTAGTGGAATTTGCCTACAATAACAGTTTTCGGGCTACCATTGATATGTCACCATACGAAGCACTGTATGGATGAAGATGTTGAACGCCAATCTATTGGGAGGAAGTTGGCGAGAGGAAGTTATTAGGTCCAGAATTAATTGAGGAAAACAGTGTAGGCTATTGAGAAGATCAGATTACGGATTAAAGCTGCCAAAGACAGACAGAAATGCTATACGATCAAAGAAGAAAAGACTTAGAGTTTGACATTAGAGAGAAAGTGTTCTTGAAAGTAGCTCCTATGAAGGGTACTTTTCGTTTCGGCAAGAGGGAAAAATTAAGGCCTTGTTTCATGGGACCAATTGCAATACTAGAGAAAGTGGAGAATGTGGCTTATTGTTTGACTTCGCCACCAGAACTTGCAGTTGTTCATAATGTCTTTCATGTTTCCTTATTGAGAAAGTATGTTTATGATCCTAATCATGTGCTTTTATGCACGAGAAGAGCAACCCACACCCTATGATTTCTAAAGAGCCTGTATTTACGTGTTCAATTATATTGTAGATTAATTAATTGACGATGAGTCTACTGAGTATTTCTATGAAATGCTCATGTCTATTTTTAACAATATTTGCAGATTTCGGAGAGGGTGGCAAGTGATGGATGATTGTGGCAATAGTTGTTAAATGGTTGAAAATCTTATTTTAATGATCCGTATTTCCAAACATTGGATAATTTTGAGAATTTCAATTATTTGAGAAATTATGACATTGCAAATTGTTTTACAATATTAATGGCTCGATTTATTATTTCGAATTGTTTCATAAAGTTTCTAGATTTTATCGACCATTACAGTTATTTCTTCCGCTAAAATATTATTTTAAAAGTTAGATCAGACGATGACGTGGTGAACCGGGTATTTAGAACTCGGGACGCTACACATTTTAACTTGCATTAAACTTTTGATCACTGTGATCTTTAATTTGACACCCATATTACATATTTTTCCATTTCAAAATAATACAATAATTATTAAAAATAATAATAATAAAATAGAAAATAACATTTTTATGTTATTAATAGCATAACACAGGTGTTAATGTAATTAATGACATGTGTAAAATAATAATTGTTAAAATATTCAGTATAATATTTTTAGCAAAAAATTTCTAAATTTAGAAAGTTTTTTTGGCTGGAAATTACGTGTATATTTTGGTGACGACTATTCTACCTTTATATATATATTAAGATAAGATTAAGATTAAATACTATTTTTTTACAAAAAAAATTCCAAATCTAGAAAGTTTTTTGGTTGGAAACTATTTGTGTATTTTGATGGTGACTATTATATATATATATATATATATATATATATATATATATATATATATATATATATATATATATATATTAAGAATTAAGATTAAGATATGCTTTTACGTACAATATATTTATAATTTGCTCTCACTTGTTAGCTTGCATTAAACTTCTTTCTGTGATATTTGATTTGACACTCATATTACATATTTTTCGATTTCAAAATAATACAATAATTATTAAAAAAAGAATAGTAAAATAGAAAAGAATAACATTTTGATGTTATTAATAGCATAGCACGGAAGCCAATCTTTATCTTTATCTTTATATTATTATTATATTATTATTAAAAGTAGAAGTGTAACTTGCCATAGAAATTATTGTTTTCCCGCCTGAAGTGTACATCCCTTAAATGGTTTTTTTAGTGTGAATGCAAAATCTAGATAGATATAAATGCATTTATTGCCTTATATATATATATATATATATATATACACACACACTAATAGTCTACTATTATGGTAAATAATGGTTAATATTTTTTAATTATTTTTAATTTTAATAATTGTGCAAAGATTATATGATATAATAGTTTCTTGATCTTCATGTTGTTCAATTGCCGTATAAGATTAAACACATATTTTTAATTATTGTATTGGTGTTTTTGAAAGAAAATTGAGAAAAATGTTAAGTATGTGATGAAAATGAAGAAATTATTTTTATATCTTTTACATTTGTGTTGATTATGTATAATCATTAAATTTTAATGAATGCTTATCGATATTACGGATATCAATTTTAGTTCATTGTACTGGTGAAAATCTATACTATATATGAAAGTAGGATAGTCTGAAAGAATTAATTCTTAAATTCTTTATGTTTTAGTATTATAATAAAATTCGTGGTTGAGAAAAGTTTTGGAGAAATATATGTGATTAAAAAATGGGTTGAAAAATGTGTTATTTATAAATAATTTATCGAAAAAGTTATTGAACAAATGTTGATATTGAAGAGTTAATACTTTGATTTCTTTTAAGTTAATAATATTAATACAATGATTAATATTTTTTAACCATACTTATTTTTGATAAATTTTTAAAGATTACAGGGTATAAGATTTTTGGTACAATTTCGTGATTTCTAACTTTACTCGATTGTCGTATCATGATAATTGCGAGATTTTCAAAATTATTATTTTAACTGCTTATTTTTGTAAATAAAGTTTTATTCATTAAATTCAAATATTTAAATATATAAATTGACGTTTACTATTCAAAAATGTTTTTAATAATTTGAATTAGGTATATTATTTTTTAAGGTCTAATAATTATTGAAATAGAACATTATTTTTTATGCATTTATATATGTGTTGATTATATATAAGCATTAAAATTTTATAAATACTTATTAAAATCGATATTGTGGATAACAACTTCCGTGCATCGCACGGGTGAAATAATAGTGTAATTAATGACAAATGTAAAATAACAATTGCTAAAATATTTAATATACTATTTTTTAGCAAAAAATTTCCAAAATTAGAAATTATATATATATATAGGACTTTTAGTTTCTAAAAGAAAAAAAATAAAGATCTATTCAATAATTCTATTTTATCGTTTATGAACAGAATTTTTTGTTCATTTTCTGACATGAAAATCACGTATTTTTGAAATAATGGGTCTCATTATTTGCTTCTAGTATTTTAATTTTTTTTTCCAATTTCCATTCAAAAATACCAATCAAATAATAACACATAAGATAAATAATAATTCAAAAATATTAACATCTTAAATAAAAAAGCATAATAATAATAATAATAATAAATAGACGTGCAGCTTCCAGACGACAGCCGCATGTTTTCAAAAAAAATTGAATTGAGTTGTCAGGACATCCCATTTTAATTAAAAAAAAAAATTAGTGAATGAACAGTAGATGACGGCAACTTTTAGTGCAAGACTTTTGCACTTTAAAATATTGTTTAGTATAGATTGTCAAGTGAATAATAACTATTACAACAAAAAATAGTTCATTCATTAAAATAAATTAAAATTTTGATCTCATTAATAACATCGCACAAATTCTAATGTTATGCACAATAATAATTGATAAAATACTTATTACTTTATTTTTTTACATTAATTAAGTTTGTCTTGAAAGATTCTTTAAAGTTTCTAAGTTTAGAAAGGTGTTCAGGAGAGAAATTGACCTTTTTTTTTAGGCATGAATGTATTCTATTATATATAGATAGATCAATGACTTATGAGTTATAAATAACAAAAACATAATCTATTCAATTAGAAACTTATAAACACAAGTCTAACCCGCACGTCCTACTAAAGAAAAAGATAAACATACGGATTTATTTATTTTTATATATTTTTCTTTTAAATTATTCCTTGGATTAGTCGTCATTGCATGTCTGCACATGGTTGTTAGCTTCATAAGTAATGATTGTACGAGTTAAATTAATGAATTATAAGTAACAATATATGGATTAATTAGTTGGGAAAATTACAGTTTTAATAATACCCTTTAATCAATTAAAACTTTTAAACACTGTATTAGCCACTGTTAGGCGGCGGCGCCAATCACTATTTTTTTGTTATTAATATATTCTATGTGAAATTTGTGATTAAAAAGTAATTTAAAAAAACGTACACTATTAAAAAGTGGTATTGAAAATCTTAATGTATTATATTTATAATAATACACTCCCCGAAGACAACCTTAATTAGTTCTTTCTATGTTTAGATATTAGAAATTAAACATAATAAGAAATACCGTGTGGAATAAAATTAATAATGTCATAGATATAGCCTCTCTTCGGAGGCTGTCAAAGGTTTAATAACCAGTTTTTTTTTTTTTTTTTTTTTTATGAGGCAGATGTGTGGTTAAAAATTAAAGAGATAGAAAATGTGTAGAGTTAGAGATTGATTTGGAAAATTGTATAGTTTAAAAATTGGTTTAAAAACTAAAATAAACCCAAAAAACAGGGTTATCCGAACATATGCTTATTATATGGTTTCAATTTGAAATTTGAAAAGTGGTAATTAGTTTGGTCTGAAGTTCGCTACGACTCACGACAAGGCTAGAATCCCTACAAGGATTTATAGCTTGCATGGCACAATACCTTTTCCTCTTATCAAGAAAATCTTGGGTAGGGCGGGCATACCAACCTACGTGGTATGCCCATCCAATAAAAAGGTACACATTCAGATTTGTCAGAAAAAGATAAAAAAAACTTGTTTTTTTTTTTGGCTCCTGCCTTTTCACTTATCCTTGGAAATTGACAAAATAATATTTCTCTCTCTTCAAAGTTGTTTACACGTTTATTTATGGGTAAACAACACAAATTGTCCTCAACCTTTAGCTTTCTTGAGAAAATGGTCCCCAACGTTTAGATTTTGACATTTATTCCCTCAGAATCACCAAACGTTGCGAAAATGATCCCTACCATTAGATTCTGTTAATTTTCACAGTTAAAAACGTGCAAATAGTACAAAGGTCCCTAACCTTTGAGTTTATTGCGATAATAATCCCTAACATATTAATGTCATATTTGGTATATTTAATTTGTAACTTCCAAACGTTTGACGCATTTAGTCCCTAAGATATTAAATTCCTAAACGTTTGACATATTTAGTCCATAATATATTAATCCCCTATTTGAGATCAATTATTTCAAATAATATGCTTTGTAATTTTAATTTTTTGAAGAATTTGTGATTTAAAAAAAAAAACTTGAATTTATTTGTAAATTATTTTAGTGATTGAATGTGTGGTTAAAAACGTGTTTTAAAAAAATAAAGTTTATTTTGGATTTCTAAAGTACATAATAAAATATTTAACAAAAATTCACTGCATTAACATTTCAACCTATTAGTAAAAAAAAAAAATAATAAATTCATGGAGCATAACAAACAAAAATATTGGAAAATCATTTTTGGAATTGAATAACAAATATGTTTTTTATCAGTTCTACTCTCAATTTCAATTTCAAAAATCGAACGATTTGAAAAGTAAGTTTGGAGAATTTGGATTAAAAAGTAATTTTTTTTTAATTTATGCATAAATTAAAAAAAAATATATTAATAGAATGTGTGAAAGAAAACGAGTTTTAAAAAAAATGAAATTTTGAAAATCAATGTTGATTGGTTCTCAAAATCGAAAATAAAAAATAAAATTGATAAAAACATATTTGTTATTTCTATTTGTTAAAATTTTGATGTTTAAAAACATGTTTTTTTTTTATGTTTTCTAGGTAATATGTGTGATTAAAAAGTGGAGAGAGAAAATATGTGTGGTTAAAAGATGATTTGGAAAATTGTGTTGTTTAAAAACTTGTTTTTTTCACTTTTGCCAAACAGATGCTTAATTCCTAAAATAATGTTCAATATATTTGTTTGTTTACGTTCCATGATTTTTTTTTTTTTTTGCCAATAGATTGAACAGTTAATGCGGTGAGATTGAACAGTTAATGCGATGAATTTTTGTTAAATATTTTATTGTGCACTTCAGAAATCTAGAATAAACTTTATTTTTGTAAAACTCGTTTTCAACCATACATTCCATCAATAAAATAATCGACAAATAAATTCATTTTTTTATTTACAAATTATTCAAAAAATTACTATTAAAAGCCACATTATTTGAAATAAATGGTCTCAAACAGAGGCTTAATAAGTTAGGGACTAAATACGCCAAACGTTTGGAAGTTATAAAATAAATATACCAAACATGACCTTAATATGTTAGGGACTATTATCGCAAAAAACTCAAAGGTTAGAGACCATTTGTACTATTTGCACGTTTTAACGGTGAAAACTAACGGAATCTAACGTTAGGGACCATTTTTGCAACGTTTGGTGATTCTAAGGGTAAAAATGCCAAAATCTAAACGTTGGGGACCATTTTCACAAGAAACTTAAAGGTTGGGGACCATTTGCGCTGTTTACCCTTTATTTATTTTTTATTTTTTGACTAGGTGTATACGTTGTTGAGTGTTAAATACGAACAAATACAATTTTCTTATCAAAATATCATTTTGCTAAATAATTCATTTATTATGCCCCTAGGCCCCCTAACCGTTGGAGACTTTAATTTTGATTTTTATCGAAGTCAAAGTAAAAAAATAAGTGTAACCATATATTTCATGAGTTCTACGATTTTAATTTAATTTTTATAAAAGTCAAAATTGTATTTTCTTGATAAAATATGTGGTTGAAAGGAAGCTGCCGAACATAGCCTACATAGATGATGAATAATTAAGTTCCAGGACGAATGCCGATTTTATAAATAACAGGTTTCTCCAAATCATGTTTTAACAACACATTTTACTTTTTGTTTTTAAAAAATCAAAAACCACCAATTTATTAATTTCTGGCAGCCATGTATGCAGCTTTTTTTTTTTAAAATGTTTCTAAAATAGTGAAATATGTGGATATTTTGTATTTTTGAGTGGTGATTGTGTTTAAGTGAGTGTTCGATAAATTAAGCATGTGTTCGGAAAATCAATTTATTTGGTGATTAATAAAGAACAGGGTTTATCCCCGCCCCCTCATAGCGGGGTGGCAGTGGGGGCCCGTCCCCTGTGAAGGGGCGGGGAAAATTTACGTGGAGGGGATAATTTTCGTAATAAACAATTGACAAGTCAAGTTTAATTGCAAGCATGACGTTGGACTTCTAACGTCACCATAGGCAACTTTGGAAGCAACGTCAATTTAAATATAAATAAAATTAAAAAAAAAAAAATCGAATCGAAACAAACTATAAATGAACAAAACTCAACCTTACGAGGAGATGCTTCCACGTAGTCCATTAGATTCCCCCATTCCTCTATGGATAGAAACGTCTCTCCAGTCAACTCTCCTTCAATTATTGCCAACTAAAATATTGAAATTTATTTTAATTCCTACTAATATTTATCTGTACGATATACGAAAAGAAACGTCTGGACAAATATATTTTATACGAATTAAATGAATCCTCAGACAAAAAAAAAAAAAAAAATCCCAAATAACCGATATGATTATCATTTATCGGTTTCATATTACTACAAATTTTGGAATACTTCTTTGTAAACTATATTGTTTATTGAATTTGTTGATCTTTTATTCTTATCACAAATCAACATCTTTAATCCATATGTAAACACTGACCTTCTAAGAAAAAGTCACACATGCGAGAGTAATTGTCCTTGATTCTTATTGGTTTATAATATTAATAAGTTTTACCACCGCACCAGAAATCTTGAATGATGAAATGTGATTAAACCAAAAAATTGCTAGAAATCTTTGTGGATCAAAGACACATCGTTGAACTCGTAAAAAAGATAAGATCTAATATTCTTAGTCCTAAATTATTTTTGCATTTCTATATTGTTTTCGAAGTTTCTTCTACATTTTTTTTGTTTTTATTGTTTTTTTTTTTTTTTTGGGTCAAAAACCAAGATCTATATTATTAGACTCAAAACTTAGTTGATATTGTCTTGAAGAAAATAGCAATCCCTTTTTATTTTTTATTAAAATAATTTAGGATTCTTTTATTCATTTGGTCTATAATATTAATAAGACTTTAAATTATATTTTTTTAATTTAACTTAGTGTGAATGTAAAAATTAGTCAACTTTCAAAGTTTAGAAAAAGAGCTTCTTGTAACTGTATTTAGCAAAACTGTGTGATGACCAAACGGAACGTCAATGCAGAATGGAACTGCAAACATATCACACCGAAAAAGGTAATCTATTCCTCAAAACTCAAATATGCTTGTACATAAATCCGCTAGTTCAGTTAAAATGTTTTGTTGACCACATAACTAAGTATAATATTTGATAAAATTTTGCACGAACAATTGAAATTAGTTTTTATTTGGATTTTCTTTAAACTGCTTAAAACTTAACATCCTATCATTCTTGTAAATGTATTATTCAAAACCGTGCGATGATCAAGTGGAACGTCAACGCAGAACGGAGAAGCAATTACATCAAATCGAGAGAGCTAATTCACCCCTCAAAACTCAATTTTTTGTATATAAAACTCTCCATTAAAATATTTTGTGCCAAAATAACTAAGTTTAATATTTGAGAAAAAATAGCATGATGTAATTGAAAGTAGTATTTCTTTGAATTTTTTTTTTTTTTTTTTTATATTGCTCAACTTAGAAATAAGATTATGTCTATATCAACTATAACCATAATTATAAGAACATTTATAAATGAAGTTTCAAAACACAACTTATAGAACATTTATCATAATTAATTATATTATTATACATAAAATCTATATAATAATAGCACAGGAAGGCATACATGAAGTTCCCATATCCTATCTTCATACATAAAATAATTTTTAATTAAAATACTAAACGCATGTGAATTAAAACAATGGTTTGAATACTATTGTTGTGAAACAGTTAGTACTATATGTTTGTATAAATGAGTGAACTTTAAATGAGGTTTAGAGTTAAATTTCGAAAATGTTAAATCCATTAGAAAAACGAAAATCGATAATTATTATTTAATTATGATAGAAACAAATATATTTAATTATAAAAATTTAATTATGATAGGAACAAACTGATTTTGAAAATAATAGCAAGAAAAAAAATTAAAGAATCGGATTTTGAGGCAAATTATTGGACAGGATTAGAAGATTAGTGTGAACACATTAATTACAGTAGACCAAAAAAAAAAAAACTTTGGAAAAGACCCATCAACATAAAAAAAAGGAAAAAATTCAATATATATATAGTACTTGAGTTTTGGAAGGAAACTGTATAATTGACCCAAATTGACTCAACCACTTTTATAGATTATATATATATATATATATAGATTAAATAAAGATTACAAATAGTAGTTATGAAGATGAGGTTAAAATTTATGATTAATTAGATAATTTGTATGAAATGGAGATTTTTGTCAAATTTCTGAGTCACACTCAACACAACTACCAGTGTTTCATTCTTTTCAAATTAATCTAAACAACACATCCATCAATGAATACAAAAAACCCACAAAAAAAAAAAAAAAAAAAAAAAAAATCATTGACGAAACGGACTCTAAATGACCAAACTCAACCATACGAGGAAATGCTTTCACGTAGTCCATTAGATTCCCCCATTCCTTTATGGATAGAAACGTCTCTCCAGTCAACTCTCCTTCAATTATTGCCAACTACAATTTTGAAGTATTGTTAAATTTACTAGTTGTCTATGAATGAGATGCACAGAATATATAATTTTTAAATCATAATTTTAAAAATATTTTGATTTAATTATATTAAATAATAAATAAAATTTCAATACAAAATATTATTGAATTTAAAACTTTTAAAAAAATAAAACTATTCAAAATAAAAAAAATACTAAATGTCACTAAGTATACCGTGTCACTCAAAATTTGACACTCATGAAATTTTTTTATATAATTTTTTTTTTTACTTTTTTTTACATTTTTATCTGAAAATTTACCTACCTCATCACCTATTTCCTTTATATAATTTTTAATTAACTATATTTTTTAATGTGTTGCTTACGTATATTTTATTTGAAATCCAATATATTAATTAATATATTTATTTTTCCTTTAATTTTTAAACATATCAATTTTTTTCAAAATGATAAAATGATTAAGCCTCCGTTTGGTAATAATGTTTGGTTTATAAATTTATTTATTTATGATTTTAAGGTAAAAAATAGTGGTCGAAAATTGGAGAGAGAAAATATATGTGGTTAAAAAGTTGATAGAAAATAATTAATTAATTTTGTAACATGCGTATTGAAGAACCTACTATTTTATTGATATATTAAGAAGTAAAATTTCAATAATTTTATTTTACTTATTTTCAAAATATATTAATTCAATTTTTTTCATTTCTAACTTAACAAATTTATATATTTATTTTAAAATATATTAATCCTAATTTTTCATTTTCAATGTAAAACATTTATATAGATATGATATGATATGATATTTATTTATGTTAAAATATATTAATCCAATTTTTTCATTTCCTACATAACACATGTTATTGAATTTGAAACTTTAAAAAAAAAAAATTGAAATAAAAAATTCTGCATATATTTTAATATATTAATTGATATATTGTTTTCCTTGTTTTTTAAACACACCAATTTTTGTCAAAATAATGAAATGATTAAATTTTCTACCAATTTATCAATTTATCATTGGTGGTAAAAAGTTGATAGCAAAAAATTAATTATTTTTGTAATATTTTTATTGAAGAACCTACTCATTTATTGACATATTAGGAAGTAAAATTTCAATAATTTTATTTATTTATTTTCAAAATATATTGATTCAAAATCTTCATTTCTAACTTAATAAATTTATATAGCATGGATTTTTTATTTTCAAATATATTAATCCAAAATTTTCATTTTCAATTTAACACATTTACATAGATATGACATTTATTTATATTCAAATATATTAATACAATTTTTTCATTTCATACATAACACATTTACATGGATATCACATTTATTTATGTTCAAATTAATATATTAATCCATTTTTTCCATTTCCTACATAACACATTTACATAGATATCACATTATTTATTTTCAAATATATTAATCTAATTTTTTCATTTTCAATCATTTATAAATAGTATATTTATTACAAATCTTACTAAATAGATAATAAATAATAATTTTTCCTACAAAAATATTTATCTTTTCTTTATTTTTTTATACATAAAAGTAGAAGTGAGGAGAGAGAGTTATTAAATACAATTTTCCATCCAAAATGATTCTCTCTCCCCACTTCTATTTTTATATATATAAAGATAAAGATTTAACAGTGCTCAAAATGATTATTTATTTATTTATTTGGGAACAAATTCATGTAGTACTCAAAAGTGTAATTCAAATTTGTAATCATTACACTTTTCAAAATGAAATCATTTTTTATTTATATATTTTAATTCTTGTGGTTTAATCAAAACCTTTCCAATTTTGGCAAGTATATTTTGACGGGAAAGTGTTTCTGTGTTATTTTTGACAAAGATTTTGTTTATATATATATATATCAATTCCTATTAAATAAAGGTTACAAATAATAGTTATGAAGATGAGGTTAAATTTTTTGATTAATTAGATAATTTGTATGAAATGGAGATTTTTGTCAAATTTCTGAGTCACACTCAACACAACTACCAGTGTTTTGTTCTTTTCAATCTACACACACGATTATAAACTGGTTTATTTATAATTTTGAAGTAAAATGTGCGATAAAAAAATAGAGAAAAAAATATATGTAATTAAAAAATGATTTAAAAAATTGTATGATTTACCGAACACATGCTTAATTTACCGAACACTCGCTTCAACACAATCACCATTCAAAAATACAAAATATCCACATATTTCGCTATTTTAAAAACAGTTTTACAAAAAAGAAAAAAAAAAAAAAAAAGGCTGCATACAAGGCTGCCAGAAATTAATAAATTGGTGTTTTTGACTTTTTTTTTTTTTAAATAAAATGTGTTGTTAAAACATGATTTGGAGAAACGTGTTATTTATAAAATTGGCATTCGTCCTGGAACATAATTATTCCTCATCTATGTAAACTATGTTCGGCAGCTATCTTTCAATCACATATTTTATCAAGAAAATAAAATTTTGGCTTTCATAAAAATTCAATTAAAATTGCAGAACTCATGAAATATATGGTTACACTTAATTTTTTATTTTGACTTGAATAAAAATCAAAATTAAAGTCTAAAACGGGTAGGGGCATAATAAATGAATTATCTAGTAAAATGATATTTTGACAAGAAAATTATATTTGTTCATATTTAACACTCAACAACGTATAAACCTGGTCAAAAATAATAAATAAATAAACAAACGTGTAAACAACTTTGAAGAGAGAGAAATATTATTTTGTCAATTTCCAAGGATAAGTGAAAAGGCAGGAGCCAGTGTCTTAAAAAAAAAAAAGAATAATTCACTAGTACAGAATAGTAGAAAAAAAGAGGAGAATACCAATGTTCTAAAAAGCGTGAAACGTGACGAAACGTGGAGCTCAAGAGTCAAGCTTTTGAAACTTAAGCGGGAGAAAGCATTAAAAAGCGGTAAAAAACGTTTTTCAATTCCTAAATATTTGATTTAAATTTTACCCATACTTGAACAAGTAAAAAAAAAAAGGAAAAAAAAAAAGAAAGATAGAAAAAAAGGGCAGCTGCGCGCTTAAGCTCGCTTCGACACGCATTGTGCGCGCGCTTTTTAGATAAAAATTTTCAGAAACGCGTTTTTTCTCGCTTTTCGCCATAGCGACGCGCACAGTGCGCGCGTTTTAGAACACTGGGGAATACACGTCGATTTTTCAAAAAATCGATGTGCAAAAAAGGAAGGTGGTATTTTCGTTTTTTTTTTTTTTTGTTTTTGGAATACGCATCGGTTCTAAATAGGAACCGACGCCTAAAGTCAGACGATCCGACTTCAAGCGTCGGGCAGTCCGACTTTAGGCGTTGGTTCTTATTTAGAACCAACCCCACACATCACATCATATTATTTTTCAATTAAACTTATTGTACTCCCTATTGTACTGCAGGGGGTATCGATCAGAGAGAAAAAGGGGGTGGGGTCCCAAAAAAAGGGGCCCACCCCTGTATGTGAGGGGCGGTACCCCCACACATCACATCATATTATTTTCACTACAAAAAAAAAGAGTCTACTAGTGACAAATATTTCTTAATATTGTGAAAGTTATAAGTGTCATAAAAAAAAATTGTGACGGCTTCAAGAAGCGTGTATATCTCACATGTCAGAAAATAAATTGTGACATTTGTAGGCGTCGCTAAAATTTGTGATGCTTTACATCGTCACTAAATATTGTGACGTTTGGAAGTGTCACTAATAAATTGTGACGCTTGAAAATGCAATCATATTAACTACACTTTACTGATGCTTTAAAGTGTCACTATTATATGAATTTTAGTGACACCTCCAAAAATCACTATTAACTGCACGCAAATATAAGTGTCACTAATTATTTTTTTTATGGGTTTAGTGACATTGAAAAGTGTCGCTAATTTTATATATACGTTTTAAAAAAAAATAAAAAATACCACCTATTATTGAATTTTGAATTATACCTATTAAACAATCTACAGTATACAACACAAATTATCCTCAATACATCATCAATTCAGAATAATAACTCATGATAATATAGTAAATCTACACATAATCTCACCAATATACACAATTAATCTGCTATTACAAAAAACCTTGCACTGTATGTTCCATGCTACACAAAAACATGATTGACATCTCATTAACAAAATAAAAGACTTAATTGTTCGAGTATTACAGTATACCAAACCTCAACATAAGATCTAAAAGAATAAAAATTATATTATTCAGCATCTAAAGAATTGACTTAACAAAGCCTCGAGATGATAATATTTTTCCCCTCACTCTCAATCATTAGCACCATTTCCATCGATGTTGAAATATTGTGTGCATAATTCTCATTCAAACAACGAGAATCCTGAAAAATAATAAATAACAATAAGTAGCTATAATTCTTATACATTCCATCAAAATAAAAAATTGAATCAACATGCAATCAGCTCTCATGCTTGGACATATAATTCTCGAGACGTGAATTCCTAGTTTCTCTCGACTTGGCATGGAGCTCCGACGCTTCTTTTGTAGTTCAAATCTCCCAACACTATCCTCACCAACACTCATATGCAAAAAATCAACAATGATGAACTGGGGAAAATTTCATTCAAAGGTAAAATACAGTAAAATAAGGGCAATGAAAATAGCTAGAACAAATGCTAAGAACAAATAAGTAAAATCACAGGCAAAGAAAGACAAGACTTCTTGTCTAAACTCAATGAAGAACTATACAAATGTTTTTGCTAACAAAATACTACTTATGATCAAGTAACACATAAAACTGCTAATACCACAACAGAAAACCACGGAAAAAACAAAAAAGTTTAAAACCATTATAACGAATAAACGCACAAGTCCAAAGCCTAAAAATTTTCTCAACATTAAGTCATCAGACCAAAAAATTAAAACCACTATCCACCTACTTCCTAAGAATTAAAATCGCATTATGCGTACATTAATTATATACTTCCTTCCATGTAAATTAGGTATCCAAAAAACCATATCACATGAAATCAAACAATACACAAAACGGAAAAATCGTCACATAAAACATCAAAAACTACCAGCAACAGTTACAATAATAAATAGAAAAACGCTAATATAGAACTTATCTCAGGTCCTCAGGTACATAAACCTCAAAACCACACAACATTTCACCAAATCTTGAAATCAAATCAAACCAACACCTAATCGCAAAATACCATCAAGCTCCTACAAAAAAAAGGAACAAAAATCGATAGTATAGAAAACCAGACAAACTAAAACAAAAAAAAAAAATAACATCACACGACGATATATAAATTTTTAAAAAAAAATCATTTCAACAAAAAAAGAAAAAGAAAAAATCGCCCCAAAACATGAACTCCTCACATGGTTTGCTGTCTTAGAAAAGAAAAGGAAAAAAAACCCACAAGAACGAACTAAACAAATCAAAACAGGAGAAGAAAACAACAATAAGGTACACTACCTACATAAAAAAACAAAGTTAAGCATAACACAAAACTTACATACAATGAAGCACGTCGACCTTTCATTTGGTTGACTCCCCTGCAAAGAAAAGTTAAAAACAATAGTTAACCCATCGAAAAAAAAAACTCAGTATTACACGTCTCCTCATAAAAAAATGAAAACAAACACAACAAAATGAATAGATCTGTGGTTGGCCTTGTTCGTACAACATACCACCATCTCAGTCTCATCCTCCGTCCCTGCCGCCTTGGTATCAACTAGCCCTCCTAAAATAACAGGAAGATCTCGAATAAAAAGCAATTAATCACGAAAACACAAATATACAAGGCCAAATCCGAAAAAATTAAATCCATATATGAAAATAAATAATCGAAGTATATAAAATGGCCTATGATCGGTTCTTCCCTTTGCAGATTTCGAGTTTCAAAAGTCAAGCAGTGAATTTCCGAAGCCTAGCAAAAGACTTTGATGGCTTAAGCGGCGGAGAGAGAAGAAATGTTTAGGGTTTGCAATATTTCCTTTCTTGTTTAGGTTTTTCTTTGTCTACAATCAATTTTTTTTCACCACCAAATCAGTTCATTTGGACGCTATTTTTCCTTCATTCTTTTTGAATACATTTAAGTTAAAATTGTGACGTTTGAATAGGAAGGATTTTAAATGTCACAAAATTATAAATGAATTATTTTTATGAATATAATTATTAGTGGCGCTTGAAACTCTCATAATATTTAGTAACGATTTTACATGTCACTAAATTACAAATAAATTATATTTTTAATTATTTTTTAATGAATATAATTATTTGCGACACTTCAAATCATCACAATATTGAGTTATGAATTTTGACGTCACAAAAATTGTGACACTTGCACCATGCGTACTAAAAAATATGTCACTAGTGGACATTTTTCTTGTAGTATTTTCAATTAAACCTGTTGTATCCCCTACTGTACTGCATGGTGTACCGATCAGAGAGAAAAAAGGGGGTGGGGTCCCAAAAAAAAAGGGGCCCAACCCCTGTATGTGAGTGGCGGTACCGCCCCTGCGGTACAATAAGCACGGCTGATTATTTTTTTAAGTAATAATCATCACATCCCCACATCATTTATTTTGTCAACCTAAATATCAAGCTATTTGTACAAGTAGCAAAATTGTCAAGTTAATTTGTTGCCAAACCACTTTAAATTTCTTTGAAATTGAGCCCGAATATTGTCCGCTTCATTAACTAAGGTTTGGATAGGATTTGAAGTTTCAGTTTTTTTATTTATTTTTTTATTTTAAAGCGTTTTTTTTTTTTTTTTCTATTTTCATGCTTATTTCGGCCATCGCACTATCTAACAACTTGCAATCTTCTTCTCAGTGATCTAAATAGCTATATTTCATGCAACAATATTGGAATTCTCAGTATAAAAGCTCTTACCAATATCTCTCCTCTCCCTTCTCAGTTTCAATAGTTACCTAAATCCAATGTTGCCCGTGCCAAAAGATCCAATTCCACACAAACCCTAGCAACACTCGGACGATTTCCACTAACCGTTGCTTAATCAAGTTTAAGGAGAAAAATAATAGTGCTAACTTGAAAGATAATATAGGGCCGATATGTTAGAAAATTTTATTACAGATAATAATTTATCTATAATCTAAATAATCATCATGTTGGAATTATCAAGAATTAAATAACTGAAGCGGAAGCGTACCTTAATCAAACGTGATTCATAATAAACGATTCGGCGTTTGGATCTTCTAAATCGATACGAGTCCGTATTTTCTCTCTGATGATGGGATGTCAGACAAGATGAACAGTACGTAGGATTCAGGGACCATAACCGACTTTATATACTGAATTGCCAATTAACCTAATCCGGCCCATCATGAATTAGGTAATGGCCTGGTATCTACACATAAAAAGCACATACATTAATTAGATGCATTAAAGCCCGATATATATTAAATCCTTATTAGATCACTTTAAATGAGCTTAACCAAAATCGATAGCCTTTTATTCAATACACAATAATTCACATATAAGCCCACACGATTGATTAAAAATCCTTACAATCTCCCACTTGGGCTATATGTGTAACCTTACAATTGTGTATCAATCATAACCTTATGAGTACTCAGAATTTTGCTATCATTACTGAATGCATCCCCAAACAATCCGGTCCATCAATCATATCAACATAGGATCAAAGCGGCTTTCGCTACATTAATCGTAACTAAACCTTCAATGGTCACGTATATCGACATAACTGAATGAAATGGATCAAGTATGGATGTGTAGCATGGAAATTACATGTAATGTGATCTTCAACATGCCTATTTCCAACTGGTCCAACTTTAGTGAGATCATCCTTAAACGAGTTCAGAGATAATAAACCTGAAACCTTACAGCTGTAAATAACTTTAACTTTAAACTGTATCCAAAAGGACAATAAATGTGTCTAATGCACCCAAAATACAAACTCCCACTGAAACCGAATATCCTTAAGAAATACAACACCCATATGAGTATTGTGCTCATGAAAGGCCTTGGGTTGTAATACTTTAGTAAGCGGATCCGCAATTATGGAGTTTGTCCCAATGTGCTCTTATTGACACATGTCCACTCTGAACTGTATCCTTCACAACCAGGAACTTATGTCAATGAATTTTGACTTAGTTGAGTTCCTGTTGTTACTGGAATATAAATCTGCTGAGTTATTGTCACACTATAACTTTAGTGGTCTTTCTATACCATTCAGAATACGCAGCCCAGTGACAAAATTTCGCAGCTATATTCCATAATTAGATGCCCCCAAAATTGCTACAACTGTGCTGCCAAGTGAAAGAAGCTAAAGTGTCTGTTAAACACTCCATCCGGAAATAGCTCCTCCAACCAGCAGATAAATGTAGCCTTATGTAGATCTTTTACATTCTTGGCATCTAGTAAAAATCGGAATCATAATACCATATGATCTCCAACTGATCCGATTTTCTGTATGTGAGCATGTAATCTTTTGTTCTCTTTAAATACCTTATAACCCATGTTTGGCTGCTTTCCAAATGATCCATCACAGGGTTACTTAAATATCTCCTTAGTATCCCAATAATGTATGCAATATCCAAACGCATACCAATTTGAATATATATCAGATTCCCTATAGCTTAACTATATGGGAGCCTCTGCATTTCTTTAACTTCAAGATAACTTTTCGGGCATTAGTTGAGACTTAATTGTCTCCCTTAGCGATAGGGCTGTCTCCTGATTTATTGTTTTGCATGCCAAACCTCTTAAGTACTTTATCGATATAGCCCTTTTGTGACAATTCAAGAATACCCCGAGATCAATCCCGGTGTATCTGAATTCCTAATACAAAATAGACGTCACCAAGATTTTTAATCTCAAAATTCCTTGACAAAAATCTCATAATTTTATGTGACATACCTATATCATTAGTGGCAAGCAATAATCAACATATAAAACCAGGACAATATAATTACTCCCACTGAACTTGTAATACATACAATCATCAACAACATTAATCTCAAAACCAAATGAGATAATTGTTTGATGAAATTTGTATTACCCTTAACGGGAAGCTGGCTTGAGTACATAAATGGATTTCCTTAATTTGCAAACCATTTTCTTTGGGTCTACTGACACAAAGTTTACTGATTGCACCAAATAGATCGTCCCATCAATGTCGCCATTGAGAAACGCCACCTTAGTATCCATTTGATGTAACTCGAGGTCAAAATGTGCAACAACCTAACTTTTCTGAAAGAGTCTTTCATTGAAACCGAAGAGAAAGTCTCTTTATAGTCAATGCCATCAATCTGTGTAAAGCCCTTAGATACAAGACGAACCTTATATCTTTCCACATTACCTTTCGAATCCTTCTTGGTTTAAAAATCCATTTAAGACCAATGGGCTTCGTACCTTCTGGTAATGAGACAAGATCCCAAACTTTATTGTCTTGCATATGCTTATACTCCTTATTTACGACATCAATCCACTTTTGAGAATTAGAACCCTGCATGGCCTGATGGAATTGATTGGACCATCTTCCACCATTCCATTATTTCCTTATGTTCTTGGAAAAATACTATTTAATTATCCGGAATAGCATTTTTCATTTCTCTCGTGGATCTCCTTAATGGCTTTAGTTATTGAGGTTGTTGAGTTTGTACTTCTGAAATTTACTTTATTTTGGATGGGAGGTTCTTCAATATTGTCTAATTGAGGTTCCGGATATGCTTCTTGATCAATGACATGCATAAAAACTTGCACGTTGTCAAAAGTAATAGTAGGAATCGAAACCGATCCTTCCTCAACTTATTCCTTAAAGACAATATCTTTAACCTTATTTCTCCCCCAAACTCAACATCCTCAAAAAATGTTGCATTTCCATTTTCAAAATTTGACTTAAGTGTGGGATCATAAAATTATTAGCCCCTCGATCGCTCAGAATAACCAATAAAGCAGCTGCTAACTGTTTTGGAGTCCAATTTCTTTATGTGGCCTATAAAGCCTAGCCTTAGCTGGACATCCCCAAATGTAGAAATGCTTTGGACTAAGCTTTAAGCCTGTCAAAAGCTCATAAAAGGTTTTAGCAGCAGCTTTAGTTGGTAATATGTACGATCTTTCTTTAAATGTCCAAATTTCTGACAAAAGAAACAACCCTTAATGTGTTTATGTGGTTTCTCTTGTTCTGAACCTTTAACAACTTTATTTTCTTTATTTGTTTTCTTGCCCTTATCTTTAGAGGTGTTTGCCAAGTAAACACTTTCAGTTCTGTCCTACTTCAACTTTTCTTCCTCTTGCACACAAAATAGAATGAGCTCATTCAGAGTTCATTTCTCCCTTTGATAGTTACAACTGACCTTAAATTGACTGAATTGTACAAAAAGCTTGCACACTATGAAATGAGCTCATTGAGAGTCCATTTCTACTTTGACAGTTATAACTAACCTTAAATTAACTATATTGTGCTGGAAGCGATATCAATACCAAATGCACGAGCAAGTCATTAGACAAGTCGAGTTTTAGTTCTTTAAATTTTGAAGCAGTGTGAGACATCTACATGATGTCCTCCCTTATTTTCCCATTGCCTTTACACTTTATTGAAATCAAGCTTTGCATAAGCGTGCTTGTTTCAGCCTTATCGTTTTTCACAAAACATTTCTTAATTTCGGCAAGGAATTCATTGGCATCATTTACCTCCTCAGATACTATGCCACTAAAGGCTTCCGGAATGCCGCACTTAATGATCATGTGACTCACGTAATTTAAGCAATCCCACTTCTCAAAGTTCCTCATTTGATTAGATGAACTTTCATCCGTAAGAGGAGTAGGTTACTCAATCCTTAGTACACGGTCTAGATCGATGCAGCCAACGAAAAGTTAATGTTCTTGTTTTGATCCTTGAAGTTTATTCCATAAATACAGGGATTAAATTTGAGCTTGTAGATATACTACTAGCAGAATTTGAAACCGAATAGAGAACACTTAAACAAAACAGCTCACATAAATACCTTATTATGCAAATCATATTTTCAAATAATGGTAGGGCCCATCACAAGATACCTAGCACAACATCAATATTTAGTCTTTGGACAGAAATATTGACTTGTAAGTGGTACTCTTGACGTAGTAATCAAATACTGACAGTAAGACATGTCAACCAACAAACCTTTCTTTGGACCGATTTATTGATCACACGTAAAACCAAATAACCGTCACGTATTTATCACCACAAGTTCATGTGAAATTCGGGCCAAATATTGATCTTCCTTTGGGCCGATCAATATCCGCATGAAATAACACACAAACACCTAATTTTCCCTTAGTGTAGTGATCAAACACTGGCAATAAGACATGTTAACCAATAAACCTTTCTTTGGACCGATTTATTGGTCACACGTTAAACCAAATAATTGCCACGTGTTTATTACCACAGGTGCATGTGAAATTCGAGCCAAATATTGACCTTCCTTTGGGCCGATCAATATCCGCAATAAATAACACACACACAAATACCTTCTAATATTCAAAGTTAATTAATATCCACAAGAGAGGTTGCTTTGGCAACATGTTGTTTCAACTAACTTACTTTCGAATATTATATTTCTCAAAAGATTCCGATGTACCAAGATTTGAAACTGAAATCCATTGATTTGCATTTATTTTTGACTTTAGGATTTGAATTATAGAATTCAAAACTTTAGAATAAAGCAATCCTTAAGTTGAGAGAGTCAATTGCAATATTCTTAAACCTTAGGTGGCCAATTATGTAAAATTTTAAGCTTGAATGGCTTAAATTACAATTTTCCCAAAACTTTATTAGTCAATTTTGAGAAATTCCAAACTTTAGGTCCCAATTTGAAATAAAATCAAACTTTAGAGGGCCAAAATAGGAAATTCCCAAACTTTAGGGACTTAATTTTAAAAAAAAATTCAAACTTTAAGGACCAATTTTGAAAATTTTCAAACTTTAGGGACCAAATTAAAGAATTTCAGAACTTTAGGTGCTGTATTAGAAAATTTTCAAACTTTAGGGACATGAAAATGAAAATTTTCAAACTTTAGGGAATTGAAAATGAAAATTTTCAAGCTTTAAGGACCAAATTAGAAAATTTTCAAACTGTAGGAGCCAAAGTAGGAAGTTATAAATCTTTAGGGACTTAATTATAAAATCCTTGACTTTAAAAATCCCAATTTAAACAATTTATAACTTTAAGGGCTCAGTTATAAATCCCATAACTTGCAGGGATCAACTTTAATTCCTTAATAAGATTAGGGGACCTGATTGTGCAATAAACCCAAAAATATGAAATTGCACGTTGAGTCCCTGAAATCATCAAATTTTCAGCCAAAGGTCCCTTCCTCAAAATCGCACAACTAGGGTTTATAACCCTAGCTCCCGCCGCCGCCCATAACCGGAGAAAGATACCGCCGTTATCGGTCATCTCCCCCTCCCCATTTTAGCGCTATCTCCCGGCATTGCACTGCTGCAACGTCGCGCGCAGTGCTGCGTGCAGCACCTGACCAGTGCGACGGTACCGCAATTGCCGGTGGCTATGTGCAACCAGCCAAAACCTCCACCAAACGGCCACACCCGATTCAACATCAGCCGAACAAAATTAAATGCTCAAAGCCAGATTCAAAATCCAATTTCAACATAAATAAAATCCACAGATTCAAAAGCCATACCAAACATAGCAAAATCAATTTACAGACTGAAATATAAAGATCAAGGTTTATAGCTCCAAATCAGGAATTCGTTTGTTTCTGATGAAACCCTTATCGAGAAACTAAATTATAAACAATTCAGTAGCCAATAAAGTAGAACCTGAAATTTGACAACACTCCACCACAAATCACGAAGGAGACTCTCTGGGTATTTAAGAAATTAAATATACACCAAGAATCATTATCAATTTGGCTGATTCAAATTTCATTACCCCAAAACCTGATTTCGACCAACCACAAATCTGTGTATATCATCTCAAATTCAACACCA
Source organism: Ligustrum vulgare (assembly GCA_963555705.1). Classification (NCBI taxonomy): domain Eukaryota; kingdom Viridiplantae; phylum Streptophyta; class Magnoliopsida; order Lamiales; family Oleaceae; genus Ligustrum; species Ligustrum vulgare. The sequence continues at coordinate 10,217,476 of OY743169.1, read as the reverse complement.
AATTTCACAAATTCCTTAATGTTCAAAACCATATGCAAATTCCCAGATTTTAAATCGATGATATATACTTGATATACACGTAAAATTGATTTCATGAGAGAAAAAAAAAAATGGCAGAAGCTTAGATTTAACCATGAAATTAATCTTTTATCAAACCAAAATAATCGGACACAAGTCAAAGCCAAAATTTGAAACTTGATCTCGCATATACATACATACAGAATTATGGTTTTTACGTATATGCGTTGAAAATTGATCTGATAATTCAACACGATGTTGGCTCTGATACCACTTGTTAGAAAATTTTATTACAGATAATAATTTATCTATAATCTAAATAATCATCATGTTGGAATTATCAAGAATTAAATAACTGAAGCGGAAGCGTACCTTAATCAAACGTGATTCATAATAAACGATTCGACGTTTGGATCTTCTAAATCGATACGTAGTCCGTATTTTCTCTCTGATGATGGGATGTCAGACAAGATGAACAGTACGTAGGATTCAGGGACCATAACCGACTTTATATACTGAATTGCCAATTAACCTAATCCGGCCCATCATGAATTAGGTAATGGTCTGGTATCTACACATAAAAAGCCCATACATTAATTAGATGCATTAAAGCCCGATATATATTAAATCCTTATTAGATCACTTTAAATGGGCTTAACCAAAATCGATAGCCTTTTATTCAATACACAATAATTCACATATAAGTCCACACGATTGATTAAAAATCCTTACACGATATTTATAAAATACGAACTCCAACTTATTTGGCACGAGCGCGATATTAATTTGGTCATACATAACAGCCACAGAATTCAACAAAACCAGCCTAGATATTAATCGAATCACTGCCATCATCAAAACTAATCAAGGTCGACCATATTGATCACATCACTTATAAATGACACTAAAACTTTTCTAGTACGACCATGATATTAATCAAGTCAAAACGGAAATATAATCCGTCAAGAAAAACCATGTTATTAATCGGGTCACTACAATCACCAAACTTCTCCAAGGTAGAGAGACCACGTTAATTATAATCACTGTCGAATCATGTAAAGGCTCACTATGATATTATTAACTAGGTCACAAATGGCGAGCTGCAATTTAATTGGGTCACTTTAGCAACTAAAACTAAGGCCGACTGTAATATTAACCGGGTCACTATAGTCGCTGAAATTTTCCAAGATCAACAACAATATTCATCGAGTTACTATGGTCACCAACCACGGTACGTAATTAACATGTCACACTAACACCACAAAAAAAAAAAAAAAAAACGTCATGACAGGTGTAGCACCACCGAGTTCAAAATACCCGGTTTACCACGTCATTTTCTAGTCTAAATTTTAAAATAATATTCTAGCGGAAGAAATCACTGAAATCCCTTTTTGGCAACATTAAATAAACGATAATGATCGATAAAATTCGAAAACATTTATGAAATAATTCAAATTAACGAATCGAGCCGTTAATAATACAAAATATTCGACAATGCCATAATTTACAAATAATTGAAAATCTCAAAAATAGCCAAAGTTTAGAAATATGGATCATCAAAATAAGATTCTCAATTATTTAACGACTATTGCCACTATCATCCATCATTGGCCACCTTCTCCGAAATCTGCAAATGTTGTTAAAAATAGACATGAGCATTTCATAGAAATATTTAGTAGATTCATCGTCAATTAATTAATTAATCCACATTATAATTGAACACATAAATGCGGCCTCTTCAGAAATCATAGGGTGGGGGTTGCTCTTCTTGTGCATTAAAGCACCTAGCTTCTTTTTGAAAATCATAGGCTCTGTAAAATCATAGGGTATGAGTTGCTCTTTCTTCTCGTGCACAAAAGGCACATAAGTTATGCATAACATCATCATTTATCTTGCAAGACATTTTCTTCTTTCTTTCTTATGTGTAAAAGCATATAAGTTATGACAATCATAACAACATAAATATTTCATAAGAAATATATTCTCATCTCATTTCATGAAATAAATTTCACATAAATCACGTAACATACACATTCACATGCAATCATAATTTAAATCAATTAATAGGGGCGAGTCTACCTTAAACTTGACTAGTGCAAAGTTGAGTGGGAAACGACTTCAATTCTTTAATTCTCCGTACGCTTCGTCTAGCCAATTAGAAAATAAGTTAAATTAGTTTTTTGAAATTTATAGTTTAAAAATGATAATTTACAATTTAGGGACTGAAATTGATAATTTGAAATTTGAGGGACTAAAATGAATATTTTGAAAGTTGAGGGACTAAAATGAATATTTTGAAAGTTGGGGGAATAAAATGAATACTTTTAAAGTTGAGGGACTAAAATGAATACTTTTCAAACTTGAGGGACTAAAATGTAAATTTTCAAAAGTTGGGTCGAAGCTTAAAACGAATATTAAATTGTAGGGCTTGAAATAAGTGATTTTAAAAATGGAGTGGCTAATTAAATCATTTACAAACTTAAGGACTGAAATTATACGTTTTAAAACTAAAAGAGCTTAAATAAAATCATTTTGGAACTTAGGGACTAAACTGCAATTTAAGAAAACTTTTAAATAAAAACAGATATTTCTCTCTCCTTCCTTCCCATTTCAGAGAGAGAGAGAGAAGGGCGAGGGGGGGGGGGGGAGGAGCGGCTGAGGGAAACCGTCTCCAATCGGCGAGCTTGCCGGCGAAAACTCCGGCGCAGGTGCGGGAAACGGAGGGGATTCAGATTTGGGATCTAGGTGCGAAAATGGGTGCGAGAATGAGGCTAAAATGAGGCTCAAAATCGCGATTTTCGAGGGGTAAAAACCGGTCAAGGCAGTCGGAGGTCGAGGTAAGTAACTGAGATTCATCTATTATGGGGTTTTTAGTTTGATTTTGGGGCTGGTTGATGGGGTTCGAGGTTGGGTAGTGGGGGTGGTTGGCTGAGCTTTGGGGCGGTTTTGGGATTGGTGATGATGGTGGTTGGTTGTGTTGGTGATGAAGGAGGTGGCGGTGGTGATGGTGGGAGTTTGCTGCAGGTGGTGGTTTGGCCGGTTCGGTGGAGGCTAAAGTTTGGTGCAGTTGAGCTTGGGTTGGCTGAGCTTTGTGGCGGTTTTGGAATTGGTGATGACGGTGGCTGGTTGTGTTAGTGATGAAGGAGGTGGCGGTGGTGATGATTTGGGGTTTTGGCAGTGGGCTGGTGGTGATGATGGTGCAATGGCTGCGTGAGGTTGGCGTGGAGGTAGCGACTAGGTGGTGATTGGTGGCTGGAGATGGAGGTGGTGATGAAGGGGGAAGAGAACCTTACCTCTGCTGACTGGAGGCTGCAATGGATGGAGTTGAAATGGGAATGAGGTTGAGAGGAAAGGAGAGGTTGGTGAAGATGGTGATGCTGAAATGGGTTGGATTGTGTAGTGTATAAGAGGGTTGGTAGGTATGGTGTAGTATTGGATTGATGTGATGGATGAGGTTGGTGGTGTTAAAGTCTTAACAATCAATGCACGTAATTCGAGGAAAAATTGTTCGCGAATTGAAACTGATAAAATGAGATTGACGAAATTTGGAATTTAAAATGATTTTGAAAATAATAGTTTAAATAAATAATTAAAATAATAAAACTTTGAAAATTCGAAATTTAATTTAAAATTGAATTAACTCGATATTTCTCGATTTGGCTAGACGAACGCGTCGTGACATTAACTTAAAAAAAATGGATGAGATCGCAGCGACATCGTTTTCATGATTTTAAAATAATTATTAAATGTGTAAAAATTCTTAATCGCTACAACAGGTCACAGACCACGATATTATTCGGATCATAAGGACCACAATGACTGACCGCTATATTAATCAGCTCATCGTTGAAATTCGCCATGGCCAACCATATTGTTCTCTGAGGTCGATCTCAGCACTAATGTTTGTCAGAAATTAGACGCCAACTCCCTCTCTAATTAACCACACAAACTTTTGATGTTTAATAAATATTTGAACCAAGATAATAAAACAATAATGTAAAATTTACGGACCGTCAAAACTTTTTCACTATATAATAAATTATTAGACTTTGCACTCACCAAACAAACTGATGTTCAAGAAATATTTGAACCAAGATAATAAAACAAAAATACAAAATTTACAGCCAAAACTTTTTCGATATATAATAAATTGTTATAGACTTTGCACTCACCAAATCCCAAGTATTGTAGGAAAAATAATCAAGTTTTATTATATCTACCAATTTCTACTTCTTTGTACAACTCACAAAAAAATCAAGATGTTGACTACATTTTTCCTCACAAAACCCTCTAATCAATGTAATCTACAACAAAGTATAATAATACGTGTATTTATATAGAACAAATCACGTCATGACTATATTTCACTTCGACATGGACTATGAAATTGATTTATTTGGTCAATTGCTCTTATCAAGATTTAAGCCATCTAGGACACGCAATCAAAAACAACAAATTTCATAATTTACTTTCCACTAGGATTCGTATCCTAATCCGATTAAATTACAAAATTTATTCTCCAATTACAATTAAAGTTCTCCAACTTTGACAATTTGAGGCAATTACCCATCAAAAGTTGGCGTCATCATCAATTAGACGTAGAGATGTGAAGACGGACGAGCCAACCGACCAGTGAAACAGACTCGGATTGACCCGAGACTGCGTGCCAACCCTTGACCCGAGCGGGTGGTTCATAGATCAAGAAGATATGAACCGCGAATTTCGTGGATCACACCTTCGCGGGCCACAGTGAACCTGTAAAATAATTAGTACATACATACATATATATATATATATATATATATATATATATATATATATATATATATAATATTTTTATTAAAACATAGTAATAATGAAAATCCTTCTTCTTATACAACTTCTATTACAACTCCTAAGTGTCAATATTTTTTTCACCCTAATAGTCAAGAAATATAATGTTATTTCAAAGTAGTAATTAGAAATGCATTTAATAGTATTTGTTTATGTTGTATTTAACTTTGCAAGGTAAGAAGTAATTAACATAAGATATAAATTTGGATTATATGTAAAAATTTCTTTATATTAAATATGAATTTATTATTTTATTCATTTCATATTTAACAATTTAACAAAAAAAATATTTTTTGCTATAAATATAAAAAAACTCTATATTTTTATTCATACGAGTCAAACAGGAATGAACCGCGACCCGCAACCCATATGGGCCAACGGACATGTCTGAATTGTAGTTCAAAATTTGTGAATCGATCTGGACCAGACTGTAAACAACAGCGGGGCAGTTTCATACGTACCGTTACTGGCTCATATTTGGCAGGCCGATAAGACTGTAGACAGTGTACATATAGCAGTACATATGAAGGTAATAGGTCTGGCAACAAGTTTCTAAATATAGAAGCCAGTCACACAGCAATGACAGCACCGAGAGTAATTCTCCCAAAATATTAAACGTCAAGCTAGCCGAGCTCATGGTCATAGTTTCGGGAAATCTTTTCATTTCTTGTAATTTTTTAATTGTTCTGAAGTCTTAGAAGTTAAATTAATCAAATTCCTGACCGGCTAGAGATGGAGGAGATGAAGTGAAAATTAGTGTTTATACAATTTTTATTTTATTTTATACCTTTTTATTTTTTCGTTTTTGACTAAAAGTCAGTGCAAGATAGTCCTAAAAAAAAAAAAAAAAAAAATCTTTTAATTCAAATGAATGGAATTTGTTAATTAGGAGTTAACGTCGAACTAAAGCTTATAGGTTGAGGACAACTCTTACATAAAAAATTGGACGAGGATTATGTTTCTAAAAAAAATTTAGCTTCTGTTTGTTAAAATTATTGTATTTAAAAATATATTTTTTTATATTTTCGAGATAATCTATGTGGTTGAAAAGTGAAAAGAGAAAATATGCGTGATTAAAAATTGATTTGAAAAATTATGTTATAAAAAACTTATTTTTAAATAAGTTTGTCAAATAGAGGATTTTTTCTATCAAATGTAAACATCCTTCAAATCGTGTCGCTTCATATGAAATGATAGGAAAATTAGTTGGAGAACTTTATTGAGGCAATTCTTAAAATGAGCGGTAGAGAAAAGTTATCAAGACAATTCCTGCTTCAATAATTGAGCCAAATATTTCCAAATTAATCCTAGACAACTTTTCAATAATCGACGATTTCTCCCTCTCTTTTTTTTTTGGATGTAACATGTACAATATTTTATACTCGAGTATTCACACAATATTAACTGTAACTCTATATGCGTATAATACTTCCGTTTGACAAACATGTTTTTAAACATATTTGTTCATATACAATTTTTTAAATTACTTTTTAATCACACATATTTTTCCTTCTCCATTTTTCAATCACATATTTTACCTAAAACTAGAAAATAAAAAAACATGAGAACTTTTAATAAAAACAGAGGCGAATCTTGATCTTTTTTCTTATTGTTATGAATATATAGGTACTGAAAGTGTGTTGTTATTTAATTGGAACCATGTTCTACTTATAAGTAGCCGAGAACTACGTGGTCCAAGTTTTACACGATTACGACAATTCTATACTTGTCAATAATTAGTTTTGAAATAACATCTAAAATTACTAGAGTCTGAATTTAAGAGAAATATCTGTATACACATGCGTTACACGTTTCATGTATAAAATGAATTATATGCGTGATGTTTTTAAGAATTAGTACTATTTTTGAATTCTTGGTAACTTAATTTCTGGAAATTAGAAATTTAATGTGTCTGATTGATTTAATGTTCTAGATAAAAAAAGTGAAGAGTTTTCCAAGTTTTGTTATTTGATTGACATTATTTTTCATGGCAAATAAAGTAAAATTTAATTATTTTAGTAAAAAAAAAAAAAAAAATTTTAATTTTTTACATATTTGTAGTTGATAATAATAACGTTAAATTCTGAGAAAAAAGTCTATTAACAAAAATAAAAATGATCAAATGAGGCATTTATAGTTTGCCATGTAAGGTGAAAACAAATTGTCACCTATATGTAAAGAATTTGTTTTCTACCAAAACAAGGGAAAGTACAATCAACATTACTGAAGTAGGAAATGATTTACGAGCCAAAATTATACTATCAAAACAATACAAAAAGATAAAAGGTAGCAAATAAATTCCTTTTCCATGGCAAATAATTGCTTTCAAACACTACCTTAGTGTTTATATTTTTTTTTTATCCCTACTATATATAAGATCCACCTACAAAGTTACTATTCATGGACGAGAAATGACACTTTTAGTAGAAATGTGGAACACGCTTTTTTCTTTCACTACCGTACTAGCACTTTGAGAACCGCGTTATATGATGAAAAAGGAAAAGTATAGCTATCAGATTTTCTGTCACTCTCTCTCTCTCTCTCTCGGTTCGACATCGTTCTCCTAGGGTTTCGGCGTCTCGCAGCGATTGCGCTCGAAGGTTCGTATTATTTTGTTCCGTTCGATGTTTTGTATGGATCTACGTTTTTTTCTTGCTCTCACGGTTCGATATTGTTCTTGTAGGGCAGCGTCTCGCATCGATCGTACTCGAAGGTCGTAGCCTGTTGTTCCGTTCGTTGTTTTTTGTATAGATCTATGTTTTTTTTCCCTGATTTTACTGTCGTCGAGCCTACAGAGGCGGTCTCAAGTAGCGAGATTACCACTGCATCTGCGATCTCGAGCAGCGATATTGCCGTTAGCCTTGCCGCTTCTAGAGGCAATCTACAACTTTTAATTTTTGTCTACTTATCCAAAGCAGTGGCGAGGCTTGTAAGTTTTGTTGAGTAAACCAGGTTCTATTGGGTTAAAAATTAGGTCGACGGATGACTATGGTGGGCGACAATTTCCTCTTATTGAGGATAAGTTGCTTTTCCTTGAGGATGGATGTTAGTTGTTTGGATGGTGGTATAGGATAAGTTTCTGTTCCTAGGCCTGTTGTTGGAAGAAAATGGTCTGAGTTCAACATGCTTGAGGAATTTTTGTGTCAATTGAAGAAATAAGCACCATCTGGGCTGGATAAAAATTTAGCGCTAACCTGCATTTATATCACGAATAGTTTAATTGGCCTTGTTCTTGACTGGTACAAGTTATTTGGAACATTAAAATGAACTAAACGATGTGACTTTAGAATAGTCAGATTTCTGGTATCTGTTTGCTAATTATTGATGCAATGCAATTGGTTAGCCATGTGCAAAGGATTTGAATTTGTAGTTTCTCAAGTGTGTTTCTCGACACGAATCCTGCTGCTTATGTTAATTTATTGTTGTCTTCGTTTGAGAAATGTCCATAACTAAAAATTGGATCAGGGATTTGATCAAGTTTAATCCAAGTTTTCACGAATGTCATTAGCTTAAAGGCATTACCAGGCCAAAAGAATCTTCATTGGAAATAATGGTTTATTGGATTCTAGTGGTAAATTTTTCATCATATCAAAGATACTTGTTTATTCTCAGGTTCAGTGATCAAGCTCTCCTTTTATCTTTATGATCTTTTTACATGTTTCCACAGCATTTTTTGTGTGTGTGTGTATGTGTGTATATAAGTTGTTCTTTCTTTTTATATTGAAATGCACAGAAAGTTGAACTCTATTACGATAATAAATTTTTGCAACTTCATTTGCAAAAGTAGCATTCTCAATGTAGCCTATATAAAACTTCAGGCAGTTGAGAAATTGCCATGTATATCTAACACATTACCTTAGAAGGCAGCCAATTAATTGGAGTATTTAATTCATTTGATGTTAGCTGAGCTTTCTTTGTTAATCAACTAAACTAAGCTATTAATCTTGGTATTTTATTTTATTTTTATTATTATTTTTTGAATCTATCAATTTTTAGAGCCTAGCTTATCCCCATCTCTGACTGCATTTTCTGCAATTCCTCCCGGTGGAGAAGGAAAACCTGGCTCTATGCCTCAAGCAAATGTATCCAGCAGTGTAGCACCTTCTCCAGCATCTCAACCAAATGGTACTACTCCGCGATTCAATAATTTATAGCTTTTTGAGTATGACCTTGAGTTTAAGTCAACGTGATTTGTATTTGTCATTTCAGGAACAAGTTTTCACCCTCCACTCGCAATGCCACCTCACATGTCAGCACAATTACCTCAAACTAGAAAAGGCCCTGTTGCTTCCCCTTGGCCAAATCCTCATTCAATACCACTGCCACATCTTTCAGTTCCACCCCCATCAATTCAAGACTCTATGCCAGTTATACCACCCACTCCTCCTCCTCCTCCAGGGAATCCCCAGTACATTGAACACCCTCCTTTCACTCCACAAGCTCCAGGTATGTTGTCAACTTGTGACTAAGATTATGTGTTCTCATCACACACAGAGTTCTGATTGATTTAGTTTATGAATATGCAGCATCCATGACATCTCCTTCTAGGAGTCCACCACCAAACCAAAAAACTACCCGTCCCCTTGTGCCAGGATCCAAGCCACCAACTTCTCCTGAAGCTAAATCACCTGAAAGTGATACCTCCCTCACCAATTTCCCCAGGTAGTTGACAGTTGAAAATTTGTTCTAATTTCTATTATTTTTCCCCCTCATTACAATGAGTGGTTTCTAAACTGAATCTAATGGAAATGCAGTAACAAATGTACCTGCTCCAAGGATAATGCCACAAAGTCCACCACCATCCATTCTGCCCGGTTTGCCTTCTCACTGCTTTTGTATTACATTAATAATTTCACTATATCTTGGGCTTTCTAATTCAAATGTCAAGATGATTAGTATATAACCGTGAATATAAAGATGATTAGTATATAACCGTGAATATAAAGATAATTAGAAAGCCCAAAGATGATTATTTCTGTGTCAAGATGATTAGTATATAACCGTGAATATAAATTGAACCAGTAAATTATTAGGCAGTCAGTTTAACTTATCTTAAGATTTTAAACAATTGGCCTTGTCTTTGTTTACTTTTTAAGATTTTTCACCATGATGTTTTGAACAAGTTTGTCTACAGAATATTTTACATCACAGGCCACCTACTGTACTGTTGCTGCTCTCCAACTAATGGGATTTATTGATAAAGAGATATTGTCCAAGAATGCATCCACTTGCACCATAAACATGCCATTGCAGCTTGCAGGTTTGTTTCTAATTTGTTGTGGAGAACAATGACTAAGCTTCACCTTAGTTTATGGAAAATGAAGGATAGCCAAAACTCTCTGTGGACGTTTATGTTATTAATCAATACTTGCAAAATTCACCTCTTTTCTCGTGATATTAATGTGTTCCTTGCTATCTTTAGAATTGGTGTGTTGATAAACAGCTCTCTATCTATTTTGAATTGGTTGTTCCTATTCCACCTGTAGTTTCAATTTGTTTACTTTACACTTTCAGGATGTAAAGATGACAAGTATTCTTTCAGTCTAAAGCAAAATAATTGATGTTTTAAGGGATAATTGAGTTAGAATGAAGACAAGAACATATAAAGGAGATCTTGCAAAGGTAATTATTTCGTCGCTTAATTCTTTCCCTTTCTATTGTCTTATTGACACCTATTTTTTTGTTTCAAGGTTTTGGATGTTGATCATTGCAAACAAATCAGGTTTAGCGATAAATTTTAAATTGTCATTGTCCATTTTATCCTTGCTAATTCTCAAAGAGAGTTTAACCAATAAATAGAATTATTTTACTATAAGCCTTTTATAGTTTGCATTGTTCTTAAGTTATTATATTTTTCTATAGCTATTCCGTATGAAGCTTAGCTTCTTGTTTCTGAGCTTTATGTAGTGACCTACTATAATACACTGTTTCTCTTATATAATTTTCATCGATCTTTTTTGTTCCTTTTTTCACATATTTTTTGGATGTGAGAGGCTTGATATGAGCAAAAATAAATAAATCATTTCTTTTGACTTTTTCTATGGTTTTGATTTCTTTTGAGTGGATTAGTAAGAACAAAAATAAATAAATACATTAGTATGAACAAAATAAATAAAATCATTTCTATTAACTTTTTCTATGATTTATTTAAGCCGTTAATCTAATGAATGACCACTCAACTTTGTCCTTATATCTATTCAGCTTGTATATAGTACATATGCCCTTTTGTATAGTTTTCTTTTAAATTGATTATATATTTTTGATATGATTTTTATGTTTCTTGATTTTTCAGGACCCAAAAAGGACTCAAAATTTGAAATGTGCTTCCCACCATTATAAGTAACTTATCCTGGCATAAAAAATATACTTACAAAAATATGTGTTGCATGTATGGGATAGTTTGAGTATTATTTAATTTTATAAGTTATTCTGACATTTAAAAATATACTTACAAAAATGTGTGTTGCACGTGTGAGATAGTTGGAGTATTATTTGAGTTTTATTTAATAACCTTGTCATCAAAAGATTGCCTCAAGCAAATTTGATTTTCTCTTGCCATACCAGGTGTTGTATAGGAGAGAGCTGACCCTTCCACATTTCAGTGTATTTGGCTATGGTTGTTTGTGATTTCTCACAGCGTCATGAGATTGACTACGACGAGACGTTTGGCACTGTTATTGTCTTATTAAAGTAGAATGTAGTCACTATGTTTTTGTATTGGTAATGTCTTTTAGGCCTTTTTGTTTCAATCTTGCATATGCTTTCTTGCTGGTCAAAGCCACTTGACACCTGGTGCTCGTATATTTTAGAGGTCTTGCTCTTACATGTTAAAATATGTAATTTTGTAAGTGACTCTTTTTTTGTTGGTGTACTGGTTGATCAATAATATTTTTTATTTTCACAACTAGGGTAAAAAGTAGTAGAAGGTGATAAAATGGCAAATGAGGAAGCTTGGTTTCCTGATGAACCAATAAAGATGGTAGCTAAAATCTACAAAAAAATAAAGTTTACCTTCATACTCTTCTAACTTTGACATTTAGATAGTATCATGTTGGATTCATATTAATTCCATGGATTCTATTTACTCTCGATGATAGTTTAAATCACAATAAAAGATACTTTTGTGATGTAATGTTCAAAGGTTTAACATTCCAGAATTATCTTCTACTATTCAATCGTTGATTGAAACTTCTTTTGGTTCATTGAAGCATGGTTGCAAAGTTGCTTGGTTGCTAGCCTCTAATAAACGTGCAGCTCCTCAATTTTCTTATTTTTTACCAGAATACTCCATTAGTTTGTCATTTTGTATTATGTAATAGAAACAATCTACTCATCCTCTTTTTGGATAATTATTCAGTTTTATTTTTTCCTATAGTTTGGTTCGATTTTCTTTCCTTTGTTGTTTGATTAGAATTAGAATTTTCAGATGTACCTAATTATAACATATATTTTTAACATGGTTTGACTTAACAATTAACATATGAAAACATAGGCAAAAGTGTACTACATTTTGATAGCTTAAAATAATAAAATCCTGAATTGTCTCTCTGTTATTCTATTGATTGCATTATATTCCCTATTCCTTCAATTTAACATTTTCATTAATTATTTATGCTCCAATTGAACTATTTATTATACTGCCAGTTGTATTCTTTTAGTGTTAGATTATATTGCAATCTCATTTGAATGCAGCTTCAGTGACCTGCTGGTAATGAAAATCAAATTAAAATGTTCAGCGGCCAAATTATTAATTCTATTTAGTTCTCTTTATCTTTTTTTTCCGACACATGTTTTTAATTTTCAGGAACTTTGAGTAAGAGTGCTTGCTGCATAGGTAAATTTATTATTTTGCATTTTATTGATTTTCTCTTCATTATAATCTTTGGCCTGTTGCTTCTACTATACTTTCAAATCAGTATTTGTGTACTTTTGAAACCTTTTAGAGTGGATTCTATTGAATATTGTTGTAAAGTTCACTTGTGTCATTTATTAATTGAAGATTGCTGATGTATCTTTGTTGTTTGCAGGAATTTGAAGGTGAAGGTGGTTGCTGTATGAGGTAAATTTATTCTTCTGCAATTTATCAATTCATTCTTACTAAAATCTACACAATATTAGTTTCATTGCGCTTTGAAATCTCTGTCTGTTTATTCGTGAGACACAAGAGAAGAAGGGTTTGGCAATTTGTACTTTTGGTGAGAAGTATTGCTCCTCTCATTTCATTCCTAAATCTGTCATAGTTATGGACCATTGGATGTGAATATATTATAGGGCATCCTGCATCAGTTACAAATTTGTTAACAAAAAAGAATATGATTTTTTTTTTTTATGTTAAAAAAACTAATTTACAAACTATGCATTAGTTGCTTCTAATTAGATTTTGAAATGGCATTAATTTGTTTTAATTTCCAATCCTTGATTAATCTGTCCATTAATTTGTTGGTTTAGTTGAATATGAATGACCATTTCTAATTTTTGATCTGCTTGTGGATTTTCATTTGCTGTTTGTATATAGGCAATGTATATACGAATGCGATGTTCATCATAATTTTTTCACTTACATTTGATTTTTGTGTGATTATATTTTTATAAGCGCCTTTATGTGTATATAAAATCTGATGTTCTCTTCTCCTAAATCAAGAAGCTATTTCATACATGATGAGCCTATGCCAAATGATTTCTTTGTTGATTAGCTTCGTGACATTCGTGTTAAATATTCCTCGTTTCAGGGGAAAGAAAACCCTTTTGAGGGCATTGAAGTACAAGGGAGCAGCCCAACAAGCTCTCGCTATGTTTTTTGATAATCAATTCAAAGTCAACTATCAAGGTCCCTGAATTTGAACTCGAAGTTAAATGTTCCTATTAAAATGCTTCTTGATTGTTGTCACTAATCTGTTCATCATTTTAGTAACCTCAATAATCATGAAGAACTAGGACTATCATTGTAGGCTTAATTTTTGAAGTGATGATCTTTTTATTTTTAATTTAATTACACTTTATTTGGCATTCATTTTATATTATGCTTCATTTCCAATTACACGCGAATAAACACAAAATAAAACGTTTCGTGCAACACACGTATCTTTTACTAGTATATATATATTCTTTTTCTTTTTCGTTTTTGACTGAAAGTAAGTGCAAGATGGTCCTTTAGTTTTTTTTTTTTTTTTTAAATAAAAAAAAAAAAAAATCTCTTTTAATTCAAATGAATGGAATTTGTTAATTTGGAGTTAACGTCGAACTAAGGCATATAGGTTGAGGACAACTCTTACATAAAAAATAGGACGAGGACTATGTTTCTGAAAAAGTTTTAGAGTGCTAAATTTTTTTCTATCAAATGTAAACATCCTTCAAATCTTGTCGTTGTTCAAAAATAGGACGACGACTATGCTTCTGAAAAAGTTTTAGAGTGCTACATTTTTTTCTATCAAATGTAAACATCCTTCAAATCGTGTCGTTGTTCCTCACAAGCATTCCCTCTAAAGTATTGTTTCGGAAGTAGAGTTTCTTGAGGTTTGAAAATGCTGTCAAAGATTGCAGCATGTCATCAACCTCATTATAACTTAGTTCTAGCTCAATCAGATTGCTCAGGGCATGCAATTCTTGGAAAGAAGAGAATAAACGTGTCAAAGTATAATTTAAGACCTGTCTTGCTGATATCCAGTTCTTTCAAGAGAAGATACACAATTTATATTTTCTGCATCAACTACTCCCTAAAGAAATTTTGAGCACTAAGAAATGTGCAAGAGAGAGAAAATTAATCCAGCTTCTAGTCATAAATTCAATACAACTAAAATAACTGCTAAGTTTTCAAAGTTGTAGCTTGGCATAAATTAAGTAAAACTAGAATAATTTCAAACACTCTCCGCTTGGTATATTTTTCTGCACCCATTCCATATTGTTCATTTGCGTCTAGAAACTTTTATCAGCCATAACCTTCAATCTAAAAACCTTTTATCACATATTCCATATTGTTCATTTGATGCTTTGGAAACTGTAGAAGGGAGGTGTGAGACTGAGGGATAAATAACAAGGGGAACATCTATAGTTTGTGTAAAAACTTAAAATCCTAACATTAACCGCTACCAAAATCCCTCAAAAATTACTGGAGGAAAAAAGTTGAAATTAGGTGAAAAACTTATTGAAATCAAATAATTACTCAAGAAATGTTTTGGAACAAAAATGGAATTTGTAGCACCCCGAGTTCTATAAAACCCAGGACGCCACATCGTCCTCTTAAACTAACTATTTAACAAAATATTACGGAGATAAACTAAATTTTAAACATCACATTCATTTGAAAAATTAGCAACGGTAACTCAAATTTAAATAAATTTACTTGAAAACATTCCATAAAATTCCAAATCTAAAAAATTTAAATTAATAAGGTTTAATAAACTTAACTTTCAAAATAACTTTAAAATAAGGTTTGCCAATGCTGCGCATCATTCACCACCATCTCCGAACTCTGCAAATGTTGTTAAAATAATGTAGTGAACATTTCAAAAGAAATACTCAGTAGATTCATCACCAATAATTAATTTACAAGAAAATTGAACAAGTAATTATGCAAAAAATACAGTGACATTCTCTTCTTAATCATATGCATTACATAGTAAATGCAAATGAACATATTCTTGTTTTATACAAATAAAGAATATAAGTTATGACATACATAACATAAATTTCTTTTCTTATCTTATAAAGATATTCTTGTCTTGTCTCATGCAATTAAGCATATAATTCATGTAAATCCAAACATGCAATTATAATATAAACTAATTAGTAGGGGCGAGTCTACATCAATTTATCTCAAGTCAATTAAAAAGTGAAGCTGGAAGTAACCTCAATCTCTTAATCGTAAGCACATATCGTCTAGCCAAAAATAGGAAATAAGCCTTGAATTAGTAATTGGAAATTTTAAGGTTTTAAAAAAATGATAAAGTAAAATTTAGGGACTAGATTGAAATTTTATTAGAATTGAAATTGAAAGTTTAAGGACTGAAATAGACTTTTCGAACAATAAAAGGGATGATTTATTAATAACTGAAACCTTGGGACCTAAACTAAAAACTTTTTTAAAATTGAAGGGACTGAATTTAAAATGTTTTCGAAACTGAAGGGATAAAACAAGCATGCTTTTCAAAACACATGGACTAAAATAAAAGCTTTTAAAACTTGGGGGCTAAATGACCATTAATAAAATCAAAATACATATACAACCATCTCTCTCTCTCTCTCTCTCTCTCTCTCTCATTCGTAAATCAGAGAACTGAAAGGAGAGAGAAAATAGCGAATAACAGAAGAAAGGGCTCTGCCCCTTCTCCGACTTCAAGCCGTCGGTCGAAGGGTGGTATCAGCGCCACCGTCGCGTGGTGGCGCTAGTGTGGGGTTGAGAGGCTTTGGACGAATCTTTGGTGTAAAGAATCGAAAGAAATCGTGGCTAGAAGTTACGGTTTTGGAGTTTTTCCGACAAAAATCCGGCCAGAAATGGGTCGAGATCGAGGTAAGGTTCTGGACTTCGTCTATTTCTTGGGTTTGGGTTTGATTTAGGGCTTGATACTTGAGTGGGGCAGTGGCGGTAGGTAGTGGTTCGGTGGTGGCTGGCGGTCCTTCTGGGAGTTGGAGACGGTGGTTGTGGTGATGATGTTGCAGTGGTGATGGTGAAGGCAGCCAGTGGTGATACTCGGTAATGGTGATGAAATAGGTGGTGCTAGGCTTGTGAGATTTTGGTTCGGTGAAGGAGCTATGGTGGTGGATTGGTGTTGTTTCAGATGTGGCCGGTTGTGGCTTGATGGAGGGGTGGTGCTGATGTTTCGAAAATGGAGCAGTGCTGGGCTGCTGGAGATGTGAGGTTGAGTATTGTGAGATAGTGAGCTATGGAGGTGGTGAAGTGATGATGTTATGTGGTTTCGGTGGAGGTGCACAATGCAAGTTATAGTGGCAGTAGGTGTTGCGATTATGGTTAGTGATAAGTGTGCGTTTTACACACTTATTGTGCTTTTAAATAGACAATTTAATTGACAAATTGAGCAAATATCTACTTATATTTTGTGTTTATCTTGTACAATTAGGTACAACCTCAATTGGAAAGTAAATGGGCAAGTTTGGAGTGAAATCAGGCTAAAAGAGGAGCAAATTTGATGTCCAAGGACCTAATCGAAAGAAATCAAAAGTTTGGGGACTTAAGTGCAACATCTCAGAAAGTTGGAGGACTAAAGATGCTAATATTTCAGGGGAATACTTGTAATAAAAGCCAAAATTCGAGGACTAAATTGAAGAAGACCAAAAGTTGGAGGACCTGGATGGCAATTAATTGAAGGACCAGACCACAAACACTCACTCAGCTGAACCACGCGATCGCGTGGTTAAGCACAGGTCGCGTTCGCGAACTAGGCCACAGACCCATTTTTTTTGACAAAACCCTAGCCTCTCTTCTTCTCTCTTTTCTTCTTCTTTCTTTTCTTTGTTTTTGTTTTGGTTGTAAAATTAGTTGTAGTTTATTTTTGTTTCTAAGTTACTAGCAACCATTGGAGCAAACAAACAAGAAGTAAGTGGAAATACAAAGCGTTGTTGAAAGATTTTTGAGCAAAAACTCAATGGGAAGTGATTTATTTCATTATCTTGTATTTTTAATCTTTGATTTCTATATTTTGTGATGTATTTTTGTAAACCTCAACTTTTGTGCAATATTTATACAATGGGCTAGTTGTTTTATGTTGGGATGATTAATATAGTTTAACTTAGTTTAAGTAATTTTAATGTTTGTTTATTAATGTTGAACTTATTTCTTGTGTGTTTGTTATTGAAATTATTCCATGTGTTTGATTGATCACCAAATATATGTTTTGTGAAGTGTATGATAATCGAGAGATATTATGCATTTTAGACCAAATAACAAATGCTCTGGGTTCTTGTTAAGGATAGAAATATACCTTAAACCCTAGATGATCTATTGAGCTATTTTCACAAAGAGTTAATGCAATTGATTGTGCCTTAATCGACATAGAGATATAGTAGGTTAGACCAAATGATTAGGGTTAATTTCACTCGAGAGATGTAATTAACTAAGCTTGGAAAATCGGGTCTAACATTGTAAATGAGTAATTTATTAATTTGCATGTATTGAGAAATTACTTAAGTAAGAGTTAAGTGAAATCATGAATCCCAACTATTTTATCTTTCATTTTTCTTATTTTAATTTGGTTTAAAATTACTTTAGTTAATTTAGAATTGTCCAAAAAATCTATCTTTTTAATTGTGTGTTTCTCTTTATTGTTAGAATTAAATTAATTAAAGTTATATAATCTAGAGTATACATTCCTCGTGGGATCGACAATCCGGACTCAAAAAGTCCACTTTATTACTTGTACGCGACCCGTGCGCTTGCGGTACACTATTTTGAGCGAACAGTTAGCTATGGGCTCGGTCTTGGGCGATGGAGGCAGTCGGTGGTGGTTCAGTGGCGAAACGTGCAGTGGTGGTGCATTTTCGTTTGCAAAATAGAGGTGGTTCAAAGTTGGGTTTGAGGCTTATGATTATGTGAAAATCATCATGTTGTTGGTGCTAGAGATTGAGGTTCCAGCATCAACATATATCCACCAGTGCAATACTGAATTGAAGAAGTTTGAGGGAGAGGAAGATTTTCCTTACCCAAAGTGGTTGCTGGCTGCATGAGGCTGAGAGGAGGCCTGAGGATTGAGTGATTTTAACAGTAACTTTATGGCACAATTTTCTAGGTTATAAGTAGGTTTGGACTGCAAGAATTTCCAAATTGGACTGAAATGAATTGGACTAAAAATAATAAAGATTTGGACTAGCATAATTTTGGATCCAAATAATAAAATATTGGACTTAAATAAATTGGACTCAAAATTATAACAATTTGGATTTGGGTTTAAAAATGATAAGGAATTTGATACTTTAAAGCATTTGCGAGTGGACTCGATTTGAAAAGATTTAAATTTATTTTACAATGGCTAGACGAACACAGTTTCACTTTAAAATAAATTTGGGGTTAAAACTTAGCGACACGCTTTTCGAGAAAAATTGATTTTTATATTATTTAAAAATTCTCAGACGCTACAGAATTGAATGAAGACATCGCCACCTTACTGGTCGCACAAAGCTATGAAGTTTCGACGAACCTCAAGTCGTACCTCTTCTCGCCTTCCAACTCCAAGAAGCTCTCACCGCCTCCCTCCCTGTTGATGCTACTTCATCATCAAACCCAATAACTATATCACACGGCGTCGTTTCCCAACCTAATCTCTTGGACACCCTTCATGATGAACTTACTATGTTTACTTTCGGAGGACCACCGATGGAATAATGTTGAGATGGACAATGAAGTTTAGAGAGAGCGTTCACCATGATTGTTTCTTTGAGTAGAATTTTAGAGACAAGGAGTTGCAATTGCTGTGTTTGAGTTCGATTTGGGTATTATTAGGTTGAAAGCTGAAAACTCTTCATTTTGCTAGCCACTAGGCGAGGAGGAGGATGAAAATAAAGTGCGAGAAATGACACATAAAAGGTCACTTTTGTTATAGTGTTGTTATATTATTTTGAAGTCGAAAAAATATGTAATATGTGTATCAAATCGAAGATCTCTACGAGAAGTTTAATACAAGAAAACAATTGAGAGAAAACTGAAAATATATTGTCCATAAAATCATATAACATATCAAACGTAAAAGCTTTTACTTTATATTTTTTACTTTTTCACAATATCCCATTCATTTTAAATTATATCATTTAAATTCTATAATACTATTTATAAACCACTTTTTGTAATAATTATTATTCTTTTGATAATTATTGTATTATTTTGAAGTCGAAAAATATGTAATATAGGTGTCAAATTTAAAATCTTAAAAAGAAGTTTAATAGAAAATAATAAATGAGAGCAAATTATAAACACTTTGTCCGTAAAAAGTTAAAAAGATTAAATGAAAAAGTTTATACTTTATATTTTTTTACTTTTCTTCAATATCTCATTCATTTTAAATTATATATTTTAAGTTATTTAATACTTAGTATTCAATAAACTTGAAATGGTTCGACCCAAAAAAAGTAACATGTCAAGGGTTAGAAGGTCGGATCAAATCGAATCGGGGTTGAATTGAATTTAATTAAAAAAATTAAAAATTATTTCAAAGATCACAAATTTTTTTAAAAAAAATTGTTTTACAAATAAAGCAAGATTTACTCATTCGGATATAATATTAAATACATAAAAAATATAACAACAATATTCTTTAATTTTAGAATTATCAATTCAAAATAAATATCGATTAATGGTTGTAAATTTTATTTATTAAATTTTATTTTATTTCAAAATATTTTGACATATAAAAAAAAGAAAATAAAAACAACTTGTTTAGAAGAAGAAAGTTCAACAAACAAATAAATAATAAATAAAAATATCTTTTTTTAAAAGAGAAAGAACTTTAAAAAGAAAAATAAAAATCTTATAAATGTCAGGATTTCCTAATTTTGATTAGTTTGTCTTTTTTAAAATTTTTGAGTTCGATAATATTTTGTATTAAAATTTTATTGTGTACTATGTTTTGAAATGATATGATTGTATAATTAACATATTTGATCAAAATAAAAAATACTAGTTATTTATTTTATTTTTTTAAAAAAAAGGAAAATAATACTTCTAGGCAAGGGCGGAGCTAGGATTCTCAATTAGTGCGGGTGAAAATTAAATGAAGTTGGGGGGGACAATGGGGGCTCCCGAAATTTCTTTTAAAGAAAAATTAAACTAGATAGAGAAAATTTAATTTCACAAATGACAAGTAAGCAAATTCTAATTCAAATGAAATACTTGTGAGTACGAAAATGAAAACAAAGCTAATCAAATCAATTAAAAATACTCCCAAATGCTAAATCAATATCATTTTCACAAAACGAATTACTATTGTTAATTTACTAGTATGAATTAACACTTTAACTACTAACCAGTGTACTTCGGCACTCTCATTCCTCAACACTCGACAGACAAAAGCAAGCCAGTGAAGCCAGCCAACACTAAATAATTTTGTGCATTTTGAAACATATAAGAGCTTCTCCAATACTCTGTATATTTAAAGAGCATATTCTACATAATAGAGAACATCTTTAAAGTTAGAGAGTAAATTTGTTTACAAATTCCAACAAACTCTTTATTTTTTGTTCTTTATATTATTTTTTCATAAAAATATTTATTGTCCTTCTTTATTTTTAGTTAATTTTTTTTTTTTTAAGGTGAATGATCAATGATATCAAATATGTAAAAAAAAGTTAATGTAAGAATATTGAAAATTTGGAACTTTTTGAATACATATAATAATAGAGAGTTGGTTTGGCTCTTCAAATTTAGAGAGTCAAACCAACTTTCTAAATTAAAATGTTAAATTAGAGAGTCCATTGGAGTGAAATTTTTAGAATATACTCTCTAGAAAAATAACTTATTTCTAGGTTATTTATTATTACACACTCCTCGCAACATTTTAGGCGAGGAAAAATAACTTATTTCTAGGTTAATTATAATTTGAAAATTTAAAGTTGTCTAAATTTTGTATTTAAACGAACAGATTGTCACAGATATGTCTGGATAGTAACAAATTAATACTGAATCTTTAAGATTTGTTTTATTACAATACCAGATGAATCTTGTTGATGCAGATTCGTCTGGATTGTAAAACGTAAATAGATAGTATATACTATGCAGAATTGTAAGGAGACAGAACACAATATTTGACCTTAACGTGGGAAAAACCCTAACAGGGAAAACCCACGTGCTCGTACCCTGCGGACAAATCAATCACTATATAAGAAAAGATTTTACACAGATCAATCTAAGTTACATGATAAATCTACGCATAAACTTATCAAACATCCAAGAAATAAATCACTCACTGTTCCTTCTATGACATGTAGTATGTATGAGCTGGCATCCCACCACCCATCAGTAGCTTTGTAACGCCCCGAGTTCTGAATACCCGGTTCACCACGTCATCGTCTGATCTAATTTTTCAAATAATATTTTTGCGGAAGAAATAATTGAAATTCATTTTTGGCAACATTAAATAAACTATAATGGTCGATAAAATTGAAAACATTTATGAAACAATTTGAAATAGCAAATCGAACCATTAATATTGTAAAGCCATTGACAATGTCATATTTTCTCAAATAACTGAAATTCTCAAAATTATTCAATGTTTGGAAATATGGAAATCATTAAAGTAAGACTTTCAACCATTTAACGATTATTGCCACAATCATCCATCACTTGCCAATGTTCTCCGAAATCTGCAAAACTGTTAAAAGTGGAGTGAACATTTCGAATGAAATACTCAGTAGACTCATCGCCAATTAATTAATTTACAATATAATTGAACACATGAATGCAGAATCTTTAGAAATCATAGGGTGTGGGTTGCTCTTCTTGTGCATTAAAGCACGTGGCTTCTTTTTGAAAACTCATAGGCTCTTTAGAAATCATAGGGTGTGGATTACTCTTCTTGTGCATTAAAGCACGTGGCTCCTCTTTGAAAATCATAGGCTCTTTAAAATCATCGGGTGTGGGTTGCTCTTTCTTCTCGTGCACATAAGGCACATAAGTTATGCATAACATCATCATTTATCTTGCAAGATATTCTCTTCTTTCTTTCTCATGCATAAAGCAAGTAAGTTATGACAAGCATAACAACATAAATATTTCATAAGAAATATATTCTCATCTCAACATAAATATTTTCGAAGAAATACATTCTTTTCTCTTTTCATAAAAATGACTTTCACATAAGTCACATATCATACGCATTCACATGCAATCATAATTTAAATCAATTAATAGGGGCGAGTCTACCTTAAACTTGACGAGTGCAAAGTTGAGCGGGAAACGACTTCAATTCTTTCAAATCTCCGTACGCCTCGTTTAGCCAATTAGAAAATAAGTTAAATTAGTCTTTTGAAATTTATAGTTTAAAAAAATGATAATTTACAATTTGGGAGCTGAAATTGATGATTTGAAAGTTGAGGGGCTAAAATGAGTAATTTGAAAGTTGAGGGACTAAAATGGATAATTTGAAAGTTAAGGGACTAAAATGGATAATTTGAAAGTTGAGGGACTAATGAATACTTTTCAAACTTGAGGGACTAAAATGTAAATTTTCAAAAGTTGGGTCGAAGCTCAAAATGAATATTACATTGTAGGGCTTGAAATAAGTGATTTTAAAAGTGAAGGGCTTATTAAAATCATTTGGAACTCAAGGGGCTGAAATGGTAGGTTTTAAAACTATAGGGACCGATTTAAATCATTTTAAAACTTTGAGGTACTGAAATAGATGACTTGTAAATCTTGAACTTAAAATCAAATGAATTAAATCTACAGGGATTGAAACAAAATGGGTTTGATACTTAGGGGCAAAAATAATAACTTTTGAAACTTAAAGTAAGATTTAAAACATTTAAAGCTGTAGGGACTGAAATAAAAGAGTTTAACGTTAAATGGGCTGAAATAAATAATTTTGGAACTTGGGGGACTAATAGGAAAATTTTAGAAAATAAAAATATAAACATATTTCTCTCTCTCTCTCTCCCCCTACCCATTCATATCAGCGACCAGAGAGAGAGAGAGAGAGAGAGAGAGAGAGAGAGAGAGAGAGAGAGAGAGTTCGCAACCGGAGAGTGTTTTTCGCGGAAGCTGATGTCTAGCCGGCGGCTTCGCCGACGCAGGGTGTGGCGGAGCGGCACACAAGTGAAACTTCAGATTTGAGGGAGTTTGGTGGGGGATTGGGTGAAAAATCAATGGCTAAACTGAGGCTTATTTCGCGATGTTTTCCGGCGAGTGAGCGGCGAACTGGGTGGCAGCCGAGGTAAGTGTTGGGTCAATAATTTCTTAGTTTAAATTTTGATTTTGGTTGAGAGGGCAGTGGAGGCGTGTGGTTCGCAATGGGTGGTGGCTGCGTTGGTGTCGTTGATAATGGAGGTGAAGGGGGTGAGTGGGCTGTGGCTGGGCAGTGGGAGAAAGTGGTGGTGGTGGTGGTGACGATTTGTGCAGGTTGAGGTAGTGATGTTTTGGTGGCAGGTGCTACAGGGGGGTTGGTCTTGGCCAGTTGGTTGTGATGGCGATTGGTGGTTCTTGGCCGGTTGTATTTGGTGGTTGGAAACCAGTGTTGAGGAGTGCTTGTGGTTTGTGAGAGAGGATGGTGGTGATGATGGTGGAAATGGAGCTTAACCAGGTGGTGAGGGCTGGCAGGCTGGAAGTGGTGCTGGGGATGGAGAGCGTGCAGAGGCTGGTGGTTGGGTTTGTGAATAATGGGTTGTGGAGTGTGGGTGGTGATGAATAATGGAGTAGGTTGGTGATGTAGAGTATGAGAATAGATAGGGTATGAGATTGATGTGATTGATGGATGTGGGTTGGTGGTGTGACATCTTGACAAGCAATGCACGTAGTTCGAAGGAAATTCGCACGTGAATTCAACTGGGTTGGAAGAATGGAACTGATAAAATGTACTTGACATAATTTGGGATTTAAAATGATTTTGAAAATAATAATCTAAAATAAATAATTAAAATAATAAAATTTTGGAAATTCGAAATTTAATTAAAATCGAATTGACTTTACATTTCTCGACTTGGTTAGACGAACGCGTCGTGACGTTAACTTAAAAATGGGTGAGATCGCAGCGGCAGACTTTTCAAAACTTTGAAATAATCATTAAATTGCGTAAAAATTCTCGGTCGCTACAAGCTTTCTTTGAATTGCAATGATATTCAGCACTCTCAAACTCCCATTCAATCTCGATCCAAACCTCCCGTTTAATCTTTAGGTTGAACGTCTTTTCTTCTCTAAATGATTGATAATCTCCTCCCGGAGAACCAACAATACAATAATGTAGAAGGCGTGTATTTTTCAGCACGACACGAATTTTTGGATTCTACACGTCTCAAGGAAAACAATTCAAGTTTCTCTTATTTATGTACAACCGGATTGCTTGTCCATCAATAATCCCACTTGCACCAAATCTCGATTTCCTGCAATTAAATCAAGAATAATCAGAGATAAGGTAAGATAATGACAGAATCTTTCCATGAATGATGATAAGGTAAGATAATGAAGATTGTTTGCAAATATTACCATAAGAGAAGATAAGGTAAGATAATTAAAATTGTTTGCAAATCTTACCATAAGATAAGGTAAAATAATCAAAATTGTTTACAAATCTTACCATAAGTCATAAACTTGTACTTCAAGAAATAAATCAAAATATTCGACTAGCAAGATTTTTTGCTAAACGAGATATTCTTCATCTTGAGTCCTTATAAAGAATGATAAGTGATAGAATTCTAGCCCAAGTATACAATTATCACAATTCTCAATACTTAACATAAAAGATAAGTAACACAATTTATCTCCAAATAGCACAAGATAATTATTCCAACGAAAATGGGAGATAAATATAATTGCAAATTCGAATCCAAGTAAACAACTAGTAATTTAATTAAACTTATTAAAAATTACTAAATACTCGTGTAAAGTAATTAAATTAAATTCACTTAGGCTGCGTTTGATAGCGATGGTGGAATTTGGGCAGAAAGAAAATGAATATCAGGGAATTGGAAGTAATGTGTTTGATTGATTTAATTTTCTAGGTGGAAAAAATGAGAAATTTTTCAACTTTTATTGTTTGATTGACATTATTTTTCATGAAAAATAAAATAAAATTTAGCTATTTTAATCAAAAAAAATATTTTTTTAATTTTTTTATACATTTGTATTTAATAATAATAATGTTAATTTTTGGGGGAAAAAATAAATCAATTAATAATAACAAAAATGATTAAACGTGATGAAAATAGTTAAAAGTTTTACCTAGAAAATTAGTTCTACTAGTATGGTAGGAAAACTCATTCAACCAAAACTTGGAACTCTCGCGCGTGGTGAGAAAAGGAGGAAATAAAATTGCCTAGAAAATTATGAATTTTGAAACACCAAAATATGGAATTTGTGTGGAATATTTTTCTTTTCCACGAAAAACTTGTCCTATCAAACACAACCTAAAATTACAACATATAGAAAAATAGAAAATGCCAGTAAACATAACCTAAAATAAGTTAACATAATCTAGTTCAAGATCTTCCACTGATTCAGAAGTCATCTTTTTAAGCGCATACTGGAATTTTTCAACTGCCAATGGGGGCAAGCATATAGGCACCACTACTCCATCTTCTCCATAGCTGTTCTTGAAATTAGCATAAAAACTAATAATTGGAGCGGCCCAAGGAACTCCACCATAAACTGGATTCCCCCATCCAAAATCAACATTATCCAAACCTATACGAGTTAAGTCCGAAACGATGAAAATCCCATTTGTCGTGTATTTGGGTCGTTTCTTGATCACCATAAGATCTGCAAATGATTTAATGTACTCACTGCTCATCTGTGCCTTTGCTTTTTGAACCAAATGAACTGCATATGATAATGGACTCGTGCATAGAGTTCCTGCCTTGGTTACTGCTGCTGGATAAGTGAACACATTGCCGTAGTATCCTTCTGGTATATCGAGCCCCGGCTTGCCACGCCCATTGGTACAAACTGAAATACGTACCATCTCGTCCGGATCTGTCGGATTCAGTGCGATCGTGCGACATTTCCATAAGCACGCTGTTATTAGGTCGAATCTTGTACACCGGCTAAAATTCTCAGACAACACCTGATTACGAAGTGCTTGTATGTCCTTTGAGGTAAAGAAAACAGCTGTTCGAATCAACTCGTCTGAATTCATAATTATGTCTGTGGATGATTTGTAGTGTTCAAATTCATTGTGTTTGCAAGTTATTCTTGGGGGTGATCTTGCATTTAAAAAATGTTCTCTTTGCCATACAGGTAGAGTGGAAGGTTCACAGGCACCTTTAATAAATTCCGTCATAGTCTTTAGAAATTGTATCACCCCGTAGGCATCTACCATAGTGTGGTTGAATCTGATTCCCAACGCAAAGCCACCACAGGTGAATCTAGTTACCTGCATTTGCATAATAGCGTAATGTAACTTTAAAATAATGTCGTCATAGCAAACTCTTGAGAGTTCAACTCGTGTTAAAAAATGGAAAAAGTTTTGAATTTATAGGCAAATTATTTTATTGGAAAATGTGAGGTTAAAAAAGGAATTTTTAAGTCATAGGAAAGCTTCTTGTTCCAAATTATTAATTACTGAAATTTTAGCCAAATTATTTGAAAATCAAGTTTTTAAAACTTTTAATCACAACCATCCATTTTAGTCAAATTCACTATATTTGACTTTTCAAAAAAAAATTAACCACACATTCTTTCAAAAATACCAGTTAAAACCACATTATTTTCCAAATAATATGATTCAAATAGGCGTAATGCATGATTAAAACTAATTATTTATTTTGAAGTTTCCGTTTGGAATACTTTGTGATTTATAAATTGATTTATTTATGATTTCAAGGTGAAAATAGTTGTTGAAATTTGGAGAAGGAAAATATGTGTAATTAAAAAGTTATTTGAAAAAATGCGTGGGTTTGATATTGTTTAAAATGAGTTTTTTAAAAAATGAATAGTGATTTTTAGAAGAAATGATGGTTGAAATTTGATTGAAAAGTAAAAAATTGTGGATTTAACTTTTGATGGATGAATGTGTTTGAATAATGTAGAAAAATGAAAAAAAAATTAATGAAAATCAAATGGAGTCATAATTTATAAATTGAATAGTTTATTTTGTTTAATTTTTATCAAATTTTACCTTTATCTGTTTGATAAATCAATTACAAACATTTACAAATAGTGACGTAACAATATTTCGTTGAGCAATTTTTAAAAAAAATAAAAAATAGTATGCTAAAATTTTTGAATAATTGAAATTATTGACTTTTTAAAAAAATATCCATTGAGATTTTGCCCGTCGTTTATAAACAAAATTTATATGTCTCTGTTTGACAAACATGATTTTTAAACAACACAATTTTTCAACCAATTTTTAACCACACACATTTTTGTCTCGACTTTGCAATCATATATCTTTAAAAACATAAAAAAACATGTTTTTAAACATAAAACAAATTATTGTATATTTTATTTTTTATTTTATTATTTTATTATTTTTATTTTTTTGTATAAGTGAACTTTTGTCATGTAAAAATATTTTTTGAAGATGGTAAAATTAAAAGAAAATTTGTAAAACCCCCAAAAAAATTGATTTGATCCAAATTACATTACGCTACTCAAAACAAGTGCTCCAAAAGAGAGGAGGCAATCAATGACCCATTAGGAACCCGACACGTTGCACTAACCCAATGTGTTACACTAGAATAATCCAAAAAATAAACCTGATTTGCACAAAAGGAGTGTCATGCTCTATTTGTTAAAAGATTTTGACAAAGAAGTTATATTTTCTAGGTAAAATATATGATTAAGAATCTGTTCAGTTAATCTAATTAAATGGAATAAGATAGAAAATTAGGCTTTGTTTGTTAAAAGCTTTTTTTGATTAAAAACATATTTTTTTATGTTTTCAAGGTAAAATATACGTGGTTAAAAAGTGGAGAGAGAAAATATGTGTGGTTAAAAAATTGTTTGAAAAATTATGTTGAAAAAAACTTGTTTTTAAAAGAAGTTTTCCAAACAAAGGCTTAATTTATACAATTTCTCAGATCACTTTTTAACCACAAACATTTTTCTCTCCAATTTTTAACATCGCATCTTATCTAGAAAACATAAATTAATCAATCAAATAATTCAAATTCCTTTGTTTCCTGCCGAACATGGCCTAAAAAATATATAGAAAAATATATGTAGCTAAAATAGTGATTTGATAAAATGTACAGTATTATTTAAGAAACATTTTAAAAATTGTTTGCCAACCATACGCTAAATTTACCCACACTTGTACGTTTATCTGGTGTCTAGATTTTTAGATTAGTTGGTCTTACTTGAATCAACAAAAGAGGGCAGCCGATTGTTCCTCCAGAACCAGGCACATCATGCAGAAACTCCTCAAGGAATGGGCATGGCGGCAATATGTTGTCCCCAAGCTGCGCAATTTTGATATACGCATCTGCTTCTACGAACAACACGCCTTTGCCATTGCAGTTAACCATAAGTTTTCTGTTCTCTCCTTCCATAATCCTACCAGCAAAGGGATAGTAATAAACTAGTGTTTTAGCAAGTCCTTCTCGAATGACTCCAACTGGATCTTTCCCTTTCATTGAAGGATTATTTTTATAGAATATCAACCCCGGAACTGCAAACCGGAGACCATCTTGGTCGTCTATATCCGAGAGTTTCTTTATTTCACGTGGTGTAGGATCTGCCGGCGCCACCAGTTCAGGCTCACGCCGGTGCACAGTAAAAGCAAAGATGGAAGGAATTGTCATGGCTAAGGTCCTAATGCTAATGATTTTGACAGACTTCACGAAAAAGGATAGAATTTTTTGGTAGCTTGAATTTAGATTAGAATCTGAATTTTAATCAATACCAAATAGAGGTTAGTGTTAAATGCAATTCTAACCATGTCTAAAAAGATCAACTAGAATCTGTGTCACCTTAATATAACAATATATAATATATTAAAGAAAGAGACAATGATATAATCCTCGCGGTGCTCACCACGGGGAAGACCGAGTACTCACATGGGAGGTGAGATCCCCTAGCCGGACCCACATTGCTCCCACCCCTCATGTGAGTGGTGGTCATCCCTGCAGCGAGCACCGCATGACCCACAGTGGGTCCTACCCCCATGTAAGTGTGTGGTCATGCGCATATCGGGAAGAGTAACACAATTCTAAAGAAATTGACATAAAACTTATCTAGTCCATGTTTGGCCCCCAATTATTGAAAATCAAGTTTTTAAAACATTTAATCTCAACCATCAATTTTAGTCAAGTTCATAATATTTGACTTTTCAAACAATTTGTAATCACACATTCTCCCAAAAATATTATTTCAAATCACAATTTTCCTCAACAACTGGGGGGCCAAACAAGGCCCTAATTATTTTCATTTCTAAGGACTTGTTTGGTGTAGGAGATTTTGAAGAAATTTTTACTCTTCTGAAAAACTTGATTGAAAAGTAGGAAATGATAGAAAAATCTATCAATAGCAAACAAGCTCTAAAGTGGACATAACAATTAAGCCCCTCTTTTGTCCAGAAATTTTTCAACTTTTTTCGCAAAATTAATTTCAACCACACTTTTTTATGTGATTCACTATTTTATAAATTTTTTAACAATTTTTCTATTATATATTCAAAAATTTCTTCAATTTCTCCTACGCATATTTTTGCAGTACCAGGGGCGAAGCTAGCCCTAGCTCCGCCTAAGCCCACTAAGGATTGGTCCAATATTTTTTTTGGAGCCCATAGCCCATAAGCCCAAAGAAAAAACATAATGCAAAAGTCACTCTTTTCGACCCTCACTTTCAATTCCCAGTCACTCTTCTCGACGCTAGGGCTCCTCCTTGTTCTCTTATGCCGCGGACGACGACTAGTCACCGTCATCTTCAAATTTCAGCTTTCTTGTAATGGCATTATTGCTCTCCCATTTTCCAGTGAATTGTGATTATCTCAAATCTAGATGGTTCATGATTGTTTCGTTTAAATTAGTATTTTATCCGTGTGATGCACAATTTTTTATTTTTAGCAGTAATAATGTTAATATTTTATAAGTAGGACTATATTTATGTTCATATTAAAGGAAAAATATGCAAATGTTTAAAAAGATTGTACAAAGAAATTGAATGTTATTTTTTAGAAATTAAAAAAAAATGGAATAAAAAACAGGTACGTGATTACAAATTATGTAATACTTCCTTAAATACAACGTTTGTCGTTGAATTATTTTGATTATCATTCTTGTCGCGGATAAAAAATTTTAAACTCGTGTGGTTTGTAACTATGAAAACAGCAACGTATAGTTGATCATGACTGAAAACTGATTTCTTAAAAAATAAAAAAAAATCGAAATTAGAAAGCAATTGACCTTGACTTTTATTAATTTTTATTGCATATGAGAAAATTAGAAGAAATTATATTTGATTATATTTGAAAGGCAATTTTGGATCAGACGGAGTTAGTGACATTTATTATCAATTGCTTTTCATACTTGTAAGTAAAAAAAAAAAAAAAAAAAATTAGATATAAGCACGTAAATATCAAATAGTAAAAAAATTTAGCAATTTAATTTGTGAAATACTTATATATGCTATCTGTCATTAGTGACTTTTTAAAACTCCCTAATACTTTTTTTGAATTGTATTTAACAAAAGTAATTAAAAATTAAATTAAATATAATTTCAATTCATTAGAATTTATAAAAAAATATATATATATTTATCTCAAAAGCTTTTGGGAAGATAAGTGTATATATATTTAAGTATAAGTGTACTATATAATGGATTGCTATAGATTCCAAATCATCATCTGCAAAAATATCGATTTCATTTTTCATATTTTATCACATCTATAAAAATAAAACTTTTAAGTCGTGTTTGATTTTTAATGTGGAAATTGTTTTCTCACCAAATAAGTAATGTTTTCAAGGCAAATGGCTAAAATATACTTGAATTGGTTGTATTATAGAAAATATTTTCTATGTCAAATTTTCAAATCAAACATCGAATAAACACAAAATGTGAAAAACATTTTTCATGATGTGACATTTTCTAGGCAAAGTCAAACAAACATATCTTTACATTTAATATTTGATGTAATTTTAGAGACGATGTGTTTGCAGTTGACTCTCACTTGTGAGTTAGTATAAAAAAATTTGTTGAGATCTTCGATTTGACATACATAATGCATATTTTCCAATTTTCAAAATAATAGTATAATTATCAAAAATATAAATAAAACTATAAGCATTAAAAAAATAAACATGTATTCATTATATTTTGCAATATTTATTTATTTAGTTCAAATATGGTTTTATATTTTTTAAATTGTAATTATATATATATATATATATATATATATATATATATATATATATATATATAATAAACGACCCACATTTATTACTAACTTTCATTTAATATCAACTTTATTAATTACATTTAATATTTCTTTTTCTTTTTTTTTTCTGTAAAAGCTTCCTAATTTAGAAAGAATTTTGGACGAGAAAGTGTGTGCGTAAAATGATGTCGATTATCTTTTTATTATATAGGGTTTAGGATTTTTGGTGGTATCACACACACTCATACATATTATTTATGATTGAAAGGGCTTATTTAGGAGGTTTTTCGTGGTAGATGGCAGTCACAAAATTTGGAAAATAAATTTACACTTACCGTAACGAAGGTGTCATAAGGTGGTTTCATCTTCTGTCTTTCTACATGTATTATAACAGCAGAGGGTGGCTCTTAGTTTAAGAACCTTTTGGAGATATTCAAAGACTTATCTTATTTAATTAGTGTCTACAATATCAAAACACTAAATGAAATTGAATTTTAGACACATTCTTGCATATTGATTCGTAAGATGAAAAGAAATATCTAACATAAACTTGTAGGAAAAAAAAAAAAATCCCCCCTCCACCCCCATATCTTATATAGCCTATTACATATTACAATTTTATTATACTCACAATGAGTGTCAAGATGAGAGTGACAATTTGTTTACGTGACACAATCTTATTTTTTCACACATCACATCATCTTTTAAATTAGCAATAATAATAACACTTCCACATCATCAAATTGTCAAAATAATTGTGCAAGTAGATTAATTATACATATAAATCCGAGCCCTGCCCCTAGGTGCTACAATGAAAATGACTAGGAAACTGACTCCTGTGGAGCAGAATTTTCTTAAGACTGATAACTGATTGTTTGAAGGACTAAGCGAACAGGCAACAGCGACATGGCATGATATTTCATGGGTAGGCCTAGATAAAATCAAATCGAATGAACAAGGATCTCACTCTAACGTCTTTGTTTGATATTTATAAACTGATTTATTTATGATTTTGATGTAAAATGTAGTGATTAAAAAGTAGTTTGTGAAATTGTATAGTTTATAAATTAGTTTATAAATCCCGTTCTTGGGAAAATTGTGATTTGTAATAGTATTTTTGAAAGAATGTGTGGTTAATTTATAATTCACATATTATGAACTTAACTAAAATAGATAATTGAAATTGAGTATTTTAAAAAAAAAAAATTAAAAATTGAGGACCAAACATAGGCTTATTTTGGTTACAGCAAAGAAAGTTATTCCATTCTTGCACGTTTTAATCTTTCATTTGTTCTGGTATTTAAATAATTGAATGAAATTATTGTGGTGTAGGAACGAAATTGATCCACCACGGGCCATCCCACGCGGATCATTTTTTTTTCCCCTTCTTTGACCGTTGGCTGTCTGCCAAGGGTCAATAATCTTTTTTTTTTTTTTTTTTTTTTGTAGGGGTTTGATATTGATAAAAAAAAAAATATTTTTAGTAGATTTTAATAAAAAGTTGATTAGATGTGTGGTTCAAAAATCGTGAACCCCAAAAAAGTGCAATTAAGATTAAGGCTGTGTTCGACAACATCATTATTACCAATTTAAATCCAAAACCTAAATTACATAATTTTTCAAATCATTTTTTAACCACACATATTTTCTATTTTCACTTTTTAACTACATTCTACCTAGAAAATACAAATAAAACATATTATAATTCATCCTTGGCCGTCGAACAAGGCCTAAATGTTAACTTTGGATTGAATTACAATCTAGAAAGGTAGTGCAACCAAATATCGGTTGACGACGCATTTTGTGATGGAAGAGCAAATGTCGAGGTGTACACAAAAGCACTGTTTTTACTATTTCAGGAGGAGTTGAGTCAAAGCACATAGTAAGAAATACATTGTGTATTACTTTTGTGTATTATCTCAATTCAAGTGAACTTTTGTAATAATTTACGACAATAATATAACAATCAAACCACAAACAATTTATTAATAATAAAAAGGAAAAGTCAACAAACAGGTCTAATTGAAAAAAAAAAAAAAAAAAAGTCTAAAAATCAATTATGTGAATGGGTTAGTTAAAAAAAGATGGAATGTCGTGAGGGTCAGGAGTGAGGGACGGAATTGTACATAATCTTGACGTGGGCTTATTGACGCTCGACAGGATATTGATGACGTTTGATAATTATTATGCTGTATATGATAGGGTGGAATGGAAAACATTTTCCATTCAAATTTTCATTCTTTACCCTCCTTGATTGCCTTCATTTTCCATCCTTCTTTTACTTGCAACTAATATTTCACTCGTGCGATACACGAAGGTTATTATCTGCAATATCGATTTCAATAAGTATTCATAAAATTTTAATACTTATACATATTCAATACATATAAGTGCATAAAAAAAAATCTCTATTACAATAATTATTAGAATTTAAAAAATAACATAAGTAATTCAAATTTAAAAAAAAATCTTTGAATAGTAAATGTCAATTTATTTAAATAATAAATTATTATTTATTTCAATAATTTTTATGAATTATTAATAACTTCATTGAATATGTAAATTTAGTAATTTTTTAGAATAATGATACTCAGACAGGAGCCTGGTGGCCAGGCCCGGCCACCAGGCCCCTGTCCCTGTAGCATGACTCAATTTTTTAATGGTATGTCACATTTGATGTAATATTATGTGTACGAATATTGATGCATGTGAAATGTATTAGCATATTTCTCATAACTTCTACATTTACCTCTTGTATTTAACGTACTTTTTAATTTTCATTCAAACATCAATCACAATAATTAAAAAAGAAATAGTCAAAATATTTGAATTTAACCAATAAAACTTTATTTACAAAAATAAGTAGTCAAAGTAATAATTTTGAAAATATCATGATTATCATGATACGACAACCAAGTAAAGTTGGATATTACGAAATTATACCCTATAATCTTTAAAAATTATTGAAATATTCAATTAATATTATTAACTAAAAAAATTTTATTTATTAGCAGCACATTTTTTCAACCAACTTTTTAACTATATATTTTTTCAAAACTATTTTTCAGCCACACATTTTATCTCGAAAATAAAAAAAAAATTAAGTTGCTGAACAGAGGCTTAATTTATTAAAATATTTAATAATAATATATAATATATATTTTTGAAAATATGATTTGTAATATTAAAGATAACAAATGATTTGACCATTAATAATTAAAACACAATTTAATTATTGATGACTGCACATATGAATTATAATATTAAGAACAACAAATAAATAAAAAAAATCAATGAGTAAATAATAATTTTAATACTGATAATTAAAAATATTGATTGAACTCATTCAATATTAATGTTAATAATAAAAATTATAATTATAATTATAACCAAAATATACAAATAACAATAACATCATATTAATTATTTACTATAATACTAAAACATAAAAAAATTAAGAATTAAATTCTGCCAAACTATTCTATTTTTATATATATTATAGATTTTCACCAATGCGATGAACTGAAATTGCTATCCGAAATATAGATTAGCATTCATAAAATTTAATAATTATACATAATCAACACAAATACAAAAGATACAAAAATAATTTTTTATCACAGCAATTATTAAAATTTAAAAACAACATAAATAATCCAAATTATCGAAAACTTTATTGAATGATAAATGCAAATTCTGTAGTTTTTAATTGTATATCATACTAGTAGTAATATTACGAGTACAAATGTTAATGTTTGTTCAAGATATAAATATATTTATTATAATTTCTGCATTTGACTTACATATTTTACTTTTTATATATATAAAGCAATAAATGCATTCATACTAATCCACTTTACATTCACATTAATCCACTATTCTCCCTTTATATATAGTAAGTATAGATGTTGTTTGATTGCACATATGAAATATGAAAAAAGTTTTCTTTGAAACAACTTCATGCGCCTATTTTTCTTTCAAAGGTTGAAAATATTTTCCCACAGTTTGCTTGAGAAATGATTTTCCATGCTACTTGGAAAACTTTTTTCGCCACGTTTGTTAATTAACTTATTTTTTTCAAATAATAATATTATCATTATCAAGTACAAATGTCTTGAAGAAAAAAAAAATTATTACTAAAATATCTAAAATTTAATTTATTTTTCATAAAAAATAATGTCAATCAAATGACAAAACTAGAAAAATTCCCACTTTCTTCCCCTAGAAAATTAAATCAATCATACATTTTCAATTGATTTTCCACGAAAATATTTTTCAAACAAAATCAATTCTTTGGAAAATATTTTTTTTCCTTCCACCCTCTTAATCAAACACACCTTAACATTTGATTGAAAGATGGAAAAGAAATTCAATTTCCATGGTATCCGTTAAGAGTTTAAATTTGTTTATCCTCTTTAATAAGGGTGAACATAACCTTATGTTAGTACCATTAGAAGGGTGTCCATTTGTCATTTGTAGGGGTGGCAAACGGGCTATATAGTTCAGGAGTTCGACAGTTCGGCTCGGTTCGGTTCGTTAAAAATTTTGTCTGGCTCATAAAAAAAGGGACTTGAGCTTGGACAGGACAAGAAATTTGGGTATTGGACAGTTCGGGTTCTGCTCGTGAAATTCGTGAACTAGTCCAATGGACTGCCAACGGGCCGAAAATGGTTCGGCTTACGAGCCGGACCAAGCCCAAACGGTCCTTGTGACCGTTTGGGCATCAAACGGTCACACAAACAGTCACAAGACCGTTTGGCATTAATTTTTATTTATTTATTTTTTAACCTATAAATATATCCATTTTTCTTGATTTTGATCACAAACAACAATCTCAAGTCTCAAGTTCTCAACTCAACTATCAACTCTCTCAACTCTCAAATCACAATTGCAATATTCTACTTTCTAGTTATATTCTAATTTGTAGTGCTATAAGCCTTTAATATTTCGTTCTCATGTAAAATATTATCTCAAATTCCATATTTCATTTCCATCTCCAATTCCAAATTTTCAAATTCATTATTTCTAATGGCACACTCACAATTTCATGGTTATTCTTCTAGCCAATTTGTTGATGAATTTTCCGGTCTCAACGATATTCCAATTCTTGAAAATTTGGTGGATTTGGAAAATGAGATCGATGATATAAATACTAGAAATCCTCTTAATTTGGATGACATTTTTGATGAAGATGTTTTTGTTACATATGGATCCGGCTCCGCTAGCACGACGGCAGGCTCCAGCAGAAATCCAAAAAGGACGAAAAAATCAAACTACTGAAATTTTTTCGATTTAATTAAAACAACGGCCAACGACGCTGATGAGAATCCCGTATTCAAAGCACAATGTAAAACTTGCGGAGGACTTTTCTCTTGGAAGAAGAGTGGGGGCACAATACACACCTCAACAGCACACTGTAAAGCATGTTGAAAATCGGACTCGGTTGAAGCAAATCAATCAACTCTACAGTTTGGTCAATCGAGTCTAACCAATTGGGTCTTCAACCAAGAACTAGCGCGTCGAGAAGGGATGATCATGTTCGTATCAAGTGGTGAGTTCCGGCTTTCAATTGTAGAAAGTTCACAATTCACAGAATTTATTCAAAAGTATCTCCAACCTAGGTACAAACCTGTTTGTAGAAATACTTTACGAGCTGATTGCATTAATAAATATTTCGAGAGAAAACAAAATTTTATAGATGCTTTAAATAAATATAATGGTAACTTATCATTTTCTTCGAACTTGTGGATTGGCAGTAATCATGAGGTTACGTAGCTGTTACTTGTCATTACATCAATGATACTTGGTTAATGAACAAAAGAATTATGACATTTAAAGTTTATGATTACCCACATAATGCAACAAATATTTTCAATGTACTACTTGCAATTCTTAGAGAATTTAACTGTGATAGTAAAGTTCGTAGTTTTACACTAGAAATTCTTCTATTAATAAAGCAGTGATAGATAGATTAGCTAACCACATAAATCCTGAATTTGATGAAGTCTTGTTTCATGTTCGTTGTGTGTGTCACATTTTTCATTTAATAGTTCAAGATGGTCTTAAGCATATAGAAAATCAATTGAAAAAAATTAACTGTGCTTGCAATTTTATTATGATAGCACCTTCTAGAAAACAAGCTTTTTGATGTGATCCGGTCCAGGCATCGAAGGGCGAAGTCGAGCCATCGGCAATATGACAGTGATCTACGTGCAAAACGGAGTAAGTTCCGTGTTGGGGTCGAGCCGAGAAGAAGGACGGATCGAGCCGAATCGAGTAAAAGAAATTGTTTATGCAGAAAAGGCCTTACGGCCGTAATGGAAATCCTTCACGGCCGTAAATCATATAATCACGGCCGTAAAAGCTATTGTCACGGCTGTAATCAATTGTCGAAGAAAAATGAAGAAATTCTGCAGAACGACGCTTACGGCCGTAAGCTTGGAAGTTACGGCCGTAACATTCAAAAAAGGGAAACTTCACGGCCGTAAGAAATTCGTCACGGCCGTAAATAATAAACACAGTTTTGAACAGAAAGGCCTTTACGGCCGTAAAAGAATTATTCAGGGCCGTAAATGAGTAGCGGCCAGATTTTCCGGATTTTTAATTCTTTTATTCCTTTTTTAGTTATTGGTTATTTTCCTAGTTTAGTATTTTAGTTTAATTAGAAGTCTATTTTGAGTAAATTAGATGCTAGGTTATTTTGCTTATTTATATCGCTTTATATTCATTGTAAAAACAGTTTAGTTTGATTTTGAGATTAATAAAGTTGAGAGAGTTTTCTCCAATTAAAAGGTTGAGGAGTCCCTTTTGTGTTCTTCGAGAACAAATCCAACTTATCAAATATTGTGAATTATTTGTGGCGTTGAACTTATCAAATATTCGCGGGAATATTTGTGGCGTTTTCAGTTAGAATCTTATCAAGAAAATTGACAAGTCCTTGTGGTATTTCGAAAACCTTGGATCTCGATTCCGCATCGTCAATTAATTGCGTCGTGAATCTTGGGTCAAGGTCCTATCGTCAATTTTATCTTTCCAGTATTTATTCGTGTTCTTGTTATTTCGAGTCAGATCTGATTTAGATCTTTCCTAGGTTTTAATTATCGTTATTCCGCGTTTTTGACGAGATTTCCCGACTGGGATTGCGTCACTTTTGATGCATATTGTGTAGAAAATGATATGCCACACGATCATTTGTTACAGATGTAGGACATAGATGGAACTCAACTTATTTAATGATTGAACATTGTCAAAATTACGAGAATTTAATATGTGAATATTACAACAGTCGGCACTCACATGGCCCAAGTTTTGATTTAGGGGCTGATGATTGGGAACTTGTTTTTCATGTTAAAACTTTTTTGAAACCCTTTTTGATGCAACAAATGAATTATCTGGTGTTTATCATCCCACTAATCCTTTAGTGTTGAAGCATTCTTATTGCATTGCTAATAATTTTAGAAAGTATAAAACATTTCCTATTTTTAAGCAAATTATTTCAGTAATGGACACTAAGTTTAGAAAATATTGGGAAGATGTACCACTTTATTTCCATTAACAACGATTATGGAACCTAGAATAAATTTAGAGGGAACTAAACACACCATAAATGCAATATCAAAAAAATTAACTTTTGTGACTCCATTGACATGTACAGATTTAGAAAAATGTTTATGTCAAATGTACGAGCTCAATGTCGAAAAGTCAGGAAAAAAATTTAGAAGAACTGCACCCACCAATAATGTGATATAAAATGAAGACAGCAATTTACTTTCATACCTTACGACTATGAAGGGAGCTTCTAGTACACATGCCCGTAGATCTAGTTCTTCTAGTACATATAATAGTTCAGATGAAACTCCAAGCGAGTTAACTAAGTATTTTTCATACGATCTTCTTAGCATGTTAGACGAGGACGAGAGAAATAATTTTGACATTTTTAAGTGGTGGAGACTAAACGAGCGTCAATACCCAGTTGTTTCTATGATTGCACGAGATCTATTAGCACCCCCGGTATCAACTGTAGCATCGGAGGCTGCTTTTAGTGCAAGTGGAAGAGTGTTATCTGAATATAGGTCAAGGCATAAAGAAAACATACAAGAGGCCTTAATGTGCCTGAATGATTGGCAGTTTGCGAAGAAAATGTTACAAAATTGGATAAGTGAAATTCTGGTTGAGGAATTCGGAGAACAATCTTATTGGTGAGTAAATTATTTTGTATTATTAATTATTATCCTTACAATTATGAATTATGCTATAAATAATATATGCATTTTTCTTTTTTTGTATTTTTAATTCTTTCTTTCAAATTCAAATAAAAAAATTGTACACGTAACATTTTGTTCGTGTACAATTTTAACTCCATCTACAAGAAATTAAATGTAGCCGATCTCAAGTCCAGATTAAAGGAGGAGGGTTTATTTAAGTTTTTATATTTTTATTCCAGTCGTTACCCGTTTGAAAAAAAAAAAAAACGAGCCGGCCCAAGTCCAGCTCGTACGAACAAGCCCACGAGTCGGACTTGGGCCGGCTTCGTTGGAAACGAGTCGGACTTGGGCCGGCTTCGTTGGAAACGAGTCGGCTCGGCCCGGCTCAGCCCGACACTAGCTGGATCGTGGGCTCGAACGAGCCACGGTCAAGCGGGCCGAGCTGGCCCGACTTGGCCCGTTTGACAACCCTAAGCATTTGCTGGCCTTTAATCATTGTAGCTGGGCCTACTATTAAAGCTACACATACGTAACCAATTACTTGAACATCACGTTTTGATGAAATTTAGCATATGTTTGAACAAAATAAACTGATTTATAAATTAATTTATAAAATATATAATTTTTTAAATTACTTTTTAATCACACACATTTTTTTTTCAATTTTTAATTTTCAACCACTACTTTTTACTTAAAATCATAATTAAATAAGCTTGTAAACCAAACAATGGTACCTAACAAAGACTTAATGAAATATGAATAAATTCATTAGTTTCTTATGTTTTCATCTTAATTTTTGTGGTCACTTCGGGATATTTATGAAGTCGAAATATTACATTCTTAATATCATTTTGAAGTACTTACGACCTAATTTTTCATGTCGTTAATTATGCAAGAAATTGCCAGAAGCAGTAAATGATACAGAGTATCAAAATAGGCCCTTCAAAACAAGTATTTCGAGATTTTCGATAATGAGCTAACTTTAAAATTTCTCCAACGCTCGTACACTTGTCGAATCCATAAATCTTCTATATCTTCTCAAAGCTCGTTTCGAGGACTATATCGTAGACATTTCAAATTATTTTAATGAACATCAAAAATAAGCAAACATACGTCAAACATAAGTGTTCAAAAGAAGCTTAGAAGTCTTCTTTTTAAAGAACATTCAAAAATTTTATTAACATTTATTATTTTTGCGCAACAAATTTCTCAATATTATCATTTTATTTGAAATTTTTACTTAGGATATGACAACATTTTTTCTGATGTAAATAAGTTTTCAATAATTTCCTAACTGATCGAGAGACAACGTTTTACATTAATGTCAAAAGAGACATCATTTAAAAAAAAAATGTTTATCAAGAAATTTTCTAAAAGAAGTCAAATATTTTATTATGAAATTTATTAGATGATTATAAAAAGTAATTCCTAAAAATGATCGATTTTCATCTGTGTTCTAAAACGTGCGCTTAGACGACGCCTAGGCGAGGTGTGTCGAAAAGCACGAAAAAATGGTCAATGCGACGTTGACCAAAAAAGAGTACCTGCCATTTTTTTGGCACCCATTATTTAAGATCTCATTTTTTTAAAATTTATTTTCAAACATATTCTACCAATAAAATAATTTACAAAAACTAAAAAAGATTATCTACTTTTTAACAATTTTCAGTTTTTAATTCATTTTTAGTTTTTATGTTTGGGGAGCCCTTTGGCACCCATTATTTAAAATCTCATTTTTTTTTTAATTCATTTGAAATCATATTCTACTAATAAAATAATTTACATAAACTCAAAAATATTCTCTACTTTTTAACAACTTTCAGTTTTTAATTCAGTTTTACTATTTATTTAGAAGAAGAAACTTCAATGAACAAATAAATAATTAAAAAATACTTTTTAAATGATAAAAACAATTTTAAAATGGAAAAAAAGAAAAGAGAAATCCTATAAAGGTTAGGATTTTCTAATTTTGATTAGTTTTGTACATGTTGTATTTCCTATTTTCATTAGTTTTGAATTCGATAATATTTGTTTGTACTATATTTTTATTTGATAAGATTGCATTATTAACATATTTTCATAAATTTTGATCGAAATCACTATCACAAATATATTCTTGTGCATCGCAAGAGTGAAAATACTAGTATAATTTACAAATTATCATTTCTTGTATTATTTTTAGCTAAAATTTATTTCTAATATTATTTACAAATTATTATTTCTATTATTATTTATAGCTTAATTTTTCACTTTTACAAATTTTCATTTCTAGTTACACTTTTAGTATTATTTATAGTTAAAATTTATTTTCACAAAACTCTCGAAGTTAGCTAAATAAAAACAGTTTTCCTCATTCAAAAATCATTGAAATACAATTTTTTTTTTTTTTTTTTTTAAGAATCTATCTAATAATAAAATTTAAAAAACTCTTTGTTTTACCCTTTTAATATAAATAATGTATTTGAATCTACAAATTTAGAAAATCGAAATTCATAATAGCTAAACAAAATATCATTTTTTGTAATCAAGAAGGTTGTCCCAATCCACAAAATATCATTTTATAAATTTATTCGTAAGCAATACAATTATAAATATACAAAAAAGTTCTCTGCAAAATTTTAAGCAGAACGTATTTTTCAACTTTTCATTTTCGAAAATAATTTTCAAAAATAACAAATCAAACGCGTTTTTAGAAATTTTAAAAATTGCATAGAAAATAAAAAATAGAAAGTATTTTCGAAAATGAAAATAAAAAAGTGAAACATAAAAGGAACTCAGCCTATAATTTTAAAATATCCTCGTTCAATAATTTAATTCAAATTGCTCAAATCTACTTCAAAGTAATGGAGTGAATGATTCGTTCAACCATGTAAATA
The DNA here is from genome assembly GCA_963555705.1 of Ligustrum vulgare. Taxonomy (NCBI): domain Eukaryota; kingdom Viridiplantae; phylum Streptophyta; class Magnoliopsida; order Lamiales; family Oleaceae; genus Ligustrum; species Ligustrum vulgare. The sequence goes on along the minus strand of OY743169.1, from coordinate 10,174,579 downwards.
AAGTCATATTTTTATAGGATCCTTCAGTGAATTTTAATTTGTGAGTGGCTACAGTGTCCGCGCTGTGTACACAGCGCGGGCATTTTAGATAACAAACTTGTTATATGAAACCTAGCTGCTATTAATTTAAGAAATACCATTTGAAGATACCATCAGAGTTCCTGGGGTTAAGTCATTTTTTCATATTGTCTATAACATTCTTCAAGCAACCATCTGATAGTCTGTAATATTTAGCAGAAATACAAAAAACTGAAGCATATAATAATTAAATTAAATTAATAATTCAAACAATTAAGAGCTTGTTTTCTAAAGTTAAAAATTTCAACACAAATTTTCAAACTCAATCTCAACCATCCATTCTTAATCAACCCCACAATTTTTAACTTTTTAAACATTTTTAAATCACACATCCATCAAAAAATTAAAAAAACTTCAAAAATCAAAATTTTTACATTGCCAAACAAGCGCTAAGCAATAAATTCTTAAAATAATATTAATAAACCCACTATACACCATACATAAAAAATTTAACCCAAGTACAATAATACGAATGGGAAATGAATTTACTTTACCAAACGAGACATAAGAGAAAGAAATACTAATAGGAAATGAAATTAGCTAGCTTCTAGGCTACAATGGTCATAGATTGTGGGTTGGCCGGCTCAGGCACGATATATTTCACATCAGCGGTGGATGAAGATAGGAGAAACATGTCGATTCCGTTTGCCTATTATCGATATAGGATTTCAGGCGAAAGTAAAGAGTAAGAGATGTAGTTGATTGCGGTACATGAAGATTGACATAAGGAGGTTGGGATTGATTTAGATAGGACTGATATAGGATATGCGACAGAAATAAACTTTGAAAGAAAGAGAATTTCACATCTTATTGTGGTTTGTGTAGGGGGGGAAATTTTAGAGAATCAAAGAAAATATAATCAAACCGAAGGCCCGTGTTTACACGGTTTCCTTAAATCAAATTCGCCGCCTCACCGGGGTGCACGAGGTTTTGATCGGTGTTTGATTCCCAGGATACAATCGGTTGTCAATTCGCATTGCACTACATTAATCGCCTATCAAACTACTGTGTCTATCTCTCGAAGAACTTTGGCAAGGAACAAAGAAGGAAAAAGATTTAGGCTGCTGAAAATTGGAAGAGGAAGCTGGAAAAAATTCTTTGTGTTTGCTATGGTGTCTGTGTGTTTTAGCAGCCGAGAGGAAGAGGTAATTTATAGGCCAGCACCATTAAGTTCCATTTAATCATAATTTGAACATAAGAAACTGATGAATTGATGAAATTGATGCAGATTTGTGAAACTGCCGAAACTTTAATTTTCATTCAAACAAATTTTTAACTGCTGAAACATGAAACTGAAGCTGATAAATTTCCAAAATTTAACTGCTGAAACTGATAAATTTCCAATAATCCCCCACATGAATGAAAATTTGTGGAAATCAGAGTCTCAAAAGAGAGAGAGAGAGAGAGAGAGAGAGAGAGAGAGAGAGAGTAAGAAGAATCAATCCTGCATAGGATAGATAGCGTTTAGCTTTGAACCTTCCCTTATGAAACCTATCGGGTATTACTAGCAAACCAGTGGATCGATGCCTTGAACTGTTTCGCCATTTGTGTAAACCAAGAAATAGACCTCACACAGGATCATTCTAGACACAGCATAGTTCTCAAAATTGTGTTCTTTTTTGCCATGAACATGTCGCCTAGTTCTGCAAGTATTTGTTCAAGGATGTAGCATTTCCAATCCTTATAGAAGCGGCCCCACTCCACACTCACATAGGTGACCTCTTAAATTAGCGCTTCACAACAACGCTTAAGAGTCATTAAAAGCATAGCTTAACCTACATCTTTCAATCACTGTGAGCACCATAGGAATGAGCAGAAGGAGAACATTCTCAGTGATTTACACAAATAAACACGGTTTAGTTGTCCCTTTAAACCTAGATCCTGGGATCTCCATTAAGCTAGGTTGAGTTTCCACCATGACACCTTTCAACGTCATAGGCTGCAAGCCCATTCTCCTCGATGCTTTGACAACTAGTTCTCGAGTTAACTCTTTGGTTAGCGAATCCGAAATAGTATCCTTTGACTTCACATAGTACAGAGTGTAATACCTTGTGAGAGTAGTTGTCGAATGGTATTATGTTGTCTTCGAATATGTCGAGACTTACCATTATACATATTGCTCTGTGCCCTGCCAATTGCTGATTGATTATCGCAATAAATGCAAATTGCAGGCACAGGCTTTGACCATCTTGGAATATCCTCAACAAACTTCCGAAGCCACTCTGCTTCCTCAGTTGCTTTATCCAACGCGATAAATTCTGATTCCATTGTAGATCTTGCGATGCAAGTTTGTTTGGACGATTTCCAAGAGACAGCTGCACCACCAAGAGTGAAGACATATCCACTAGTAGACTTGGAGTCAGACATATCTGATATATAATTTACATCAGCATACCCTTCGATAACTCAGGGTATCTAGCATAATGCAGTCCAAAATCACGAGTGTACTTCAAATAATGTAACACCCTGAAAATAGCTTTCCAGTGGATAGCACCTGGGTTACTCGTGTAGCGACTTAATCTGCTAACTGAGTATGCTATGTCCGGTCTCGTACAAGTCATTAAATACATTAAACTCCTTATTATCCGAGAATATTCTAACTGTGACACGCCTTCACCAATATTCTTGGATAAATGAATACTCAAATCCACTGGAGTCCTGGCCACAGTGGAATCTGACTTGTTGAACTTGTCTAGTATCTTATCAATATAATGAGATTGAGACGACATAAGTCCGTTCGATGTCCGAGAGATTTTTACTCCCAAAATGACAACCGCGAGACCCATATCTTTCATGTTAAACTTTGACTTCAACATATTCTTAGTGGTTGTGATAGTCTTATCAGAGCTGCCGACAATGAGCATGTCATCGACATACAGACACAATATGACATATCCATCATTAGTGTCCTTAACATATACACACTTGTCGCACTCATTGATTCTAAAACCACTAGAAAGCATAGCATTATCAAACTTCTCATGTCATTGCTTCGGTGCTTACTTTAAACCATAAAGTGATTTAACCAGTCTACAGACTTTCCTTTCTTGACCTGGAGCCGAAAACCCCTCTGGTTGCTCCATGTAGAGTTCTTCATTCAAATCTCCATTCAAGAAAGCTATTTTTACATCCATCTGATGTATTTCCAGATTTCGCAAGGCTGCAATAGCAATTATCATCCGGATAGAAGTTATTCCCGACACAGGAGAATAAGTATCAAAGTAATCTAAGCCTTCCTTTTACTTATAACCTTTGATTACTAACCGAGCTTTATATTTATCAACGAAACCATCCGCTTTCATCTTCTTCTTGAAGATCCACTTATAGCCCAAAGGCTTACAGCCCGGTGGAAGATCTACCAATTCTCAGGTATGATTCTGTAAGATAGAATCAATTTCACTCTTGATGGCTTCTTTCCAAAGATGACCATCGAGAGAAGATTTAGCTTCTTTATAGCTTTGAGGATCATTTTCCATCAAATATGTGAGAAAGTCAGGGCCAAAAGTCTTAGAAGTTTTGGTCCTTTTACTCCGTCTAGGCTCATCCTCACCTTCTTCAACTTGATCTTTACTGCTGCTAGAAGCAGAAGATTCCATAGTCCGTTTAATAGGAGTTAACTGTTTAGGAGATTTACAAGGAAATATATTCTCAAAGAATTGTGCATTCCTAGACTCCATGATCGTGTTTGGACCAATATCAGGTACATTCGAATAATGCACGAGAAACCTATATGCACTACTATTTTGTGCATAACCAATGAACACACAGTCAACTGTCTTATGTCCAATCTTGACCTTCTTGGGAGAAGGCACTGCGACCTTCGCAAGACACCCCCACATTCGTAAGTATTTATACGAAGGTGTTCGGCCTGTCCAAAGTTCATACGGAGTCTTATCCATATTCTTTCTTAAAACTTTATTTAAAATGTAATTCGAAGAAAGAATAGCTTCCCCCCACTTGTTCTGTGGTAATCCAGAACTAATCAACATAGCATTCATCATTTCTTTTAATGTTCGATTCTTACGCTCAGCGATTCCGTTCTACTGAGGTGAATAAGGTGCACTGGTTTGGTGAATTATTCCATGTTTAGCACAAAATTCACCAAATGGTGATTCATATTCACCACCATGATCACTTCGCAGCACCTTTATTTTCTTGCTAAGTTGATTTTCAACTTCATTCTCATAAAGAATGAATTTATCGATAGCTTCGTCTTTGCTTTTAAGCAAGTACACATAACAGTATCTCGTGCTATCGTCGACAAAAGTAATAAAATACTTATTGCCACCTCTTGTTTGGACAAATTTCAAGTCGCACACATCACTGTGGACTAGTCCCAACGGCTCGGTTCTTCTTTCAATACTATGAAACGAAGACCTTGTAAGCTTTGCCTCAACACAGGTTTCACATTTATGATTCGAATCAATTTGAAACCTAGGCAAGTAGTTTAGTTTGCTTAGTCTACGTAATGCATTGTAATTTACATGACCTAATCTACCATGCACAGATTAGGAGACTCAAGCAAGTAAACAGAAGGAGTTTTATCATTATTCATAACAGTTGGGGTTACAGAAATTACATTTAATTTAAATAGGCCATTAGTCATATAGCCTTTCCCAACATAAACTCCTATCTTGGTAATCACCAGCTTGTCTGTCTCAATGACCATGCGGAAACCATTCTTGCTCAGAAGAGACCCAGAAACCAGATTCTTGCGAATCTTTGGCACATACAGCAAATTGGTCAGAGTAAGCTCTCTGCCAGAGGTCATCTTCAGGATCACCTTGCCTAAGTACTTCAGATGTTGCAGAGTTACCCATGAACTACTTTTCACCATTTGAAACTGGTACAAAAATAGTGAACATGCTCCTATTGGAGTAAACATGGCATGTGGCCCCAGTGTCCAGCCACCACTCCTTTGGGTTAGATCCCGCCAGGTTAACCTTTCTAATCACCGCAGTAAGGTTTAGGTCTGACATGTCTTCTGAGAGATGATCTCTCTCATTTCCAACCATGTTAGTCTGATGACGCTGCTTGTTATCCCTCCGAGGCTGGCGGTAGTCTGCTGATCGGTGCCCAACTTTATCACAATTGAAGCACTTTCCATTGAAATGGAACTTGGCCTTCTTTCCTACCCCACCGGTAGGCTTCAACTGAGATCCTTTCATGGCCTGCTTTTTATCATTTCGATTCCCATTACCCTGCTTGGCTTTAAAAGATTGACCCTTCTTGGTACCAGAACTCTAGCCATGCTCCAGTACATTAGCCTTTTCAGAGTAAGAATTCTCCGATTTACGTTCAGCCAATTTGTTATCCTCCTCAATCCGCAGCTTGATAATTAAATCCTCGAAAGACATCTCTTTCCTCTTATGCTGCAAATAGCTTTTGAAAGCCTTCCACTGAGGAGGTAGCTTGTGAATAGCAGTAGCCACTTGTAGGGATTCTGACATAGTCAAACCCTCAGCATGCATTTCCTGCAAAAGCACTTGGTACTCATGCACTTGGCTCACCACTGAACGTGAATCCACCATTTTGAAGTCCATGCACCGACTAGCTAAGAATTTCTTAGACCCAACATCCTCGGTTTTGTACTTCTTTTCTAAGGACTCCCAAACCTCCTTAGCAGATTTCTTTAACACATACACGTGATATAGAGAAATCTATAGGCCATCCAGGACATAGTTGCGGCACAGAAAATCAGCACTTTTCCATACATCCCAAGCAGCACGCCTATGCAAATCAGTGTCGTTTTCAGCCACAACAGGGGCATCCTCGGTGAGGAAACGTGCAAGGCCCAAAGTTGTAAGATAAAAAATCATCTTGTTCTGCCATGTCTTAAAATCAGTCCCCGTAAACTTGTCCGATCGAATCGCATGATTCACAGGAAACGGAGCCGAAAACGATGGTAAAAGTACTGAGACCGCAGCCCTAGGTACTGGAAAAGGTATTGTACCAAATTGGATTGTCGAGGCCCCAGACGTAGGCAAAGTGGGGTTCACTCCAATATGAGGAATACCGCCACCAAGTGTCCCATCAACGGGAGAAACGCCAGTCGAGGTCTCAACGGGGTTAATTGCAGTCATTGCAGGATTTGGTACACCGATACCAACAGTGTTGCTTCCATTGTTCACAGCCATTTAACCTTAGAATAAGCAACAAATAAATTAGGATAATTATAAATTTGTAAAATTTTGAATGAATTCGAGAGCCAAGTTATGGCTTCAAATTTAAGAAATCGAGCACACTAGAAGCAAAATTAAGTCTCGGGAAATGTATGAAATATTTATTAAATAATAATAAGAAAGTAATTATTAGACAATGATGAAGAAGAAATCATCAACTAATAATAAATAATCATGAAAAGAAAAGTTAACAATTATATCAATCATTAATAGAATTATAAAATGATCATTACCAAATAATTTTAAAACCATGCAAAACTACTTAGAGATAACACATGCAGAGACCGAACTCCTGATGCAAACTGATGATGGATTATTATTATTATTTTTTTCTTTTCTCAGGCAACTAAGCTTTACTGCAATTAAGTAGACATATTAAAACATACTGTAATATAATGTATACTGTAAACAGAACCGAGAGAAAAACTGACAGAAGACGAAGACCAAAAAAAATCAGATTCTCAAACTTTTTCGAAGAATTCGATTTAAGTTTGTAGGGGAGAAAATTTTAGAGAATCAAAGAAAATATAATCAAACCGAAGACCTGTGTTTACACGGTTTCCTTAAATCGAATTTGCCACCTCACCGGGGTGCACGAGGTTTTGATCAGTGTTCGATTCTCATGATACAATCGGTTGTCGATTTGCGTTGCACTACGTTAACCGCCTATCGAACTACTGTGTCTATCTCTCGAAGAACTTTGGCAAGGAACGAAGAAGGAAAAAGATTTAGGCTGCTGAAAATTGGAAGAGGAAGCTGGAAAAAATTCTTTGTGTTTGCTATGGGGTCTGTGTGTTTTAGCAGCCGAGAGGAAGAGGTAATTTATAGGCCAGCACCATTAAGTTCCATTTAATCAGAATTTGAACATAAGAAACTGATGAATTGATGAAAAGGATGAAACTAATGCAGATTTGTGAAACTGCCGAAACTTTAATTTTCATTCAAACAAATTTTTAACTGCTGAAACATTAAACTGAAGCTGATAAATTTCCAAAATTTAACTGCTAAAACTGATAAATTTCCAATAGTTTGAAGGTGCTGAAGAGTTGGTAGCAGACAGAGTTGGTGGTTGTGACGGCGGAATAGGTGGAGGTGTTGCAATAGCCTCTCACCATTGCCCCTATCGTCTCTCTTGCTCTCTACCTTGTTTTAATCTGAAGATTGAATGGAGGTTTTTGGGTTAGAGAGAGAGAGAAGATATGGAGCCGCTCTAATTTGTTAACAATAGTTATCCGATGACGTAAATGTCAGTTGCCAAACCAGTTCATGAATAGTAATGTTGACTGTCATTGACTTTAAGATGGGAAAGCAACAAACCAAAATTGAATAGTAAATATAAAAAGCAACACTTATAATATAGTGATATGATCCGGACCAGGCATCGAAGGGAAAAGTCGAGCCATCGGCAATATGACAATGATCTACGTGCAAAACGGAGTAAGTTCCATGTTGGGGTCGAGCCGAGAAGAGGGACGGATCAGGCTAAATCAAGGGATCAAAATTATTTGTGCAAAAAGGTCATTACGGCTGTAATGGAGATCCTTCACGGCCATAACACATATAATCACGGCCGTAAAAGCTATCGTCACGGCCGTAATTAACTATTAAGGGAAAAGGAAGAATTTCAGCAGAACCAGGCTTACGGCCGTAAGTCTAAAAGTTACGGCCGTAACTCATAAAACAGTTTTGGACCAGAGAAGGCTTTACGGCCGTAAATGTATTCTTCACGGCCGTAACTGAGGAGCGGGCCAGATTTTGCGGGAATTTCAATTATTTTGTTTCCTTTATAATTTTAAGTTATTTTCCTATTTTAGTTTAATTAGAATTCTATTTTGAGTAAATTAGATGCTAGGTTATTTTGCTTATTTATATTCCTTTCCATTCATTGTAAAAAACAGTTAAGTTTGAGTTTGAGATTAATATTATTTGAGAGAGTTTTCTCCAATTGAAAGGTTGAGGAGTCCCTTTTGTGTTCTTCGAGAACAAATTCAACTTATCAAATGTTGTGAAATATTTGTGGTGTTGAACTTATCAAATATTCGCGAGAATATTTGTGGCATTTCCAATTAGAATCTTATCAAAGAACTTGACAAATCCTTGTGGTGTTTCGAAAACCTCGGTTCTTCAATCCGCATCGTCAATTTATTGCGTCGTGATTATTGGGTTCAGGTCCTATCGTCAATTTTTATCTTTTCCAGTATTTTAATTATTGTGTTCTTGTATTTCTTGGCTGAATCTGGATCTTTCCTATCTTTGTTTCGTTTAATTCCGCATGTTCGTTGTGACCCCCTCCCGGGATCACATCATATAGGGTGAAAATTTGTTCCTTTGTAATTATATTTATAAACAACATATTTTTTTTAAAACACATTTTTAACAATATACATTTCCCCAAATCATTTTTTAACCAAATATTTTATTTCGAAAATATCATATTATTTATTTATAAATAAAAAAATTATACCAAACAAAGTTGTTTTAAAATTAATTATTTGAATACAAATTACAATGTGAAAGCAAATATTGATCTTGATCATAAGTCTCACCGAGTCACTACTATTCATTTTGTCCATTTCATTTCACACTTGAATCGGTTCTCTACTAATTGGTTTACAAAATACCCACTTTTATTTTCAGTGACATGGGAAGTAATAGAAATGATGTAGTGCATCTGGACATGCACAATACCGTGTACGTCCAGTGAAAAAAAAAAAAAAAAATCACCCCCCCCCCCCCCCGAGCTATGGGGTGGGGGTAGTGCACGTCCAACGTGTACTAAATCATTTCTCTAGAAAGTAAACAGTGTATTAAAAATATTGCCTCAAGTACTTCTTAATTACAATAACATGAAACTAATTTCCACAAAAAATTATTTCAAATCATTTTGGAGACATGGTAAAAAAAAAAAAAAATTCGACTTCGGTACTTATGCTAAAAGCATGTGTTGTGCTAAGCAAATATAATTTTAGAGTGTGAAATACAAACTTTAAATATTTATTGATTTTCTAGTTATAGTTTAAATTATTTGATGCTTACTGCAATATATAATCATGCAAATCACCATTAATTACGATTGAATCCATACACAAATTAAAACTGAATGTATAGTTTGGTCGATGAGTAATTTGAAGATTATTCCAGCCAATCGAATGCATAGTCTCTCATTAAAATAATTTCGTTTCCTTCTTGTCAAAAGATTGCAAGCAGTCTATAATGAATTCCATAGCAAAGAAATTACCATCATAGTGACGAATAAACAGATGGATATACATAAAGCTATTTTCTTTAACACTACGAGTAATTTTAGGAGATATTTTTAATTGATATTTTCAAGTGACATTGTGATATGACGCACATACATTAGGTGGTAAAAAAGTAAATGGTGGGGTAGTTATTTACACCATCCAATCTATGTTCGTCATGTCACAATATAAGTTAAAAATATCTCACTAGAATTATTCTTAACACTATTGCAATTATTTATAATTTTGAGGTAAAAAATTGTTGAAAATTGGATAGAGAAAATGTGTGTGATTAAAAATTGATTTGAAAAAATAATGTGATTTATAGATCGATTTATTTGGAGGCTTAATATGGATTATAAACCAGATTTTTTGTGTTTTTCGAGGTAGATATATGGTTAAAAAATAGAGAGAGAAAATATGTATTATTAGAAATTGATTTAGGAAATTGTGTAGTTTAAAATTTGGTTATAAACCAAAAAAACAATAAGATCTGACCACAGGCCAAATCAAAAAATTTTGTTTACCGATCACATGCTAGTGTCTGATGGTGGACAAACTGACTAGACAAGATACCCTCTATTTTCTTTCCAAATTTACCATTTAGCCCTTCATTCCCTCCAATATTTACTTGATAACACTATTTGATTTATAAATTGATTTGTTTATAATTTTGAGATAAAAAAATAGTTGTTAAAAATTGAAGAGAAAAAAATATATATATAATTAAAAATTAATTTAAAAATTTGTATAATTTATGCATTGATTTATAAATCATTTTATTTTGATTACCAAATGAATAATTTTGGAAAAATGTCAAAGTACTAGCATCATTCAGCACGTGATTGTGGCTGGCGGGTGAACCCAACCATGGAGTGTAATTTCTTAGGGAGGTGAACATGTCCCCCAAATAAGCCCTTTGGTAAACGTACTTTTTTTAGTTTATAAATCAATTTATAAATTACACAATTTTTTAAATTACTTTATAACCACACATTTTTCTCTCTCCAATTTTCAACCACTATTTTTTATCTCAAAATCATAAATAAACCAGTTTATAAATCAAACAGTGTTGCCAAACGGAGGCTAAGACAAAGGGGGAGGGACACATATTATTCAAATTTTTAGTTTGATTTTTTCAAATCACAAATTCATTTCTTCTTCTTCTACTACATTTTTTTTAAATTTTCGAACTTTTTTAAAAAAAATATTTGAAGCAGTTTAAGCTCTGTTTGACGGCTACTATAATCAGTGTAAATTGATTTGGATTTTTTAGGTAAAATGTGTATTTAAAAATTGAAGAAAGAAAATATGTGTGATAAAAAAGTGGTTTGGACGATTTTACATTATAGCAAAAATAAAATAAAATTAAGCTTCTATTCGGCTCCTTCATTATAAATGGGTTTTAAACTGCAAAATTTTCTCAAATCACTTTTTAACGACATGTATTTGCTATCACCAATTTCAAAGCACATATTTTATCAAAAAACCAAAATAATCAATTTAAACTGATTATATTAGCCGCTGAAAAGAGCAAAAAAATGTGGGAATATTTTTTTCTTTTTTTTTTTTTTTTGGAGTTTTTTTAAAAAAAGTTCCGTTGTTTTTTTAAAAAAAATTTTGGAACTTTTTTTAAAAATATTTGAAGCAGTTTAGGCTCTTTTCGGCAGCTTCTGTAATCAGTTTAAATTGATTATTTGAGTTTTTTAGGAAAATATATGGTTAAAAATTGGAGAAGGACAATATATGTCGTTAAAAAATGATTTTGGAAATCTTGCAATTTAAATACCCATTTATAATGAAGGAGTCGAACAGAGGCTTAATTTTTATTTATTTTTAACTATAATATAAAATCTTCCAAACCACTTTTTAATTACATATATTTTCCTTCTAAAATTTTTAACCATACATTTTATCAAGAAAAACCCAAATCAATTTAAACCGACTATAGTAGACTGCTTCAAATATTTTTTTTAAAAAGGCTCGAATTTTTTTTTTAAAAAAAAAACTAAAGCAAAATTTTTAAAAATCAAAAAAAAAAAAAAAAAAAAAAAAGAAAAAAAAAAAAGAAATGGATGTGTGATTTGAAAAACCAAATTGAAATTTTGAATAATGTGGGTTCTTCCTTCTTTGTCTTATTTGGGGGTTATGTTCACCCCTTGCACTTCCAACTATGTCAACATTTGCCTCATTTTGGTAATACTGTTTGGTTTATGAACTAATTTATTTATAATTTTAAGATAAAAAATAATTGATAAAAATTGAGAGAGAAAATACGTGTGGTTAAAAAGTAGTTTGAAAATTGTGTATAGTTAAAAAAAATTGGAGAGAGAAAATGTGTATAGTTAAAAAATTGGAGAGAGAAAATGTGTATAGTTAAAAAATTGTTTGAGAAATTGTGCGGTTGTTTATAAACCACTTTTTGTAGTTTACCGAACACTATCTAACATTTTAGTCCATGTTTGGTCCCCGTTAAATTTTAGAACATTTTTCTCTTTTTTATTTTCAATTACACATTTATCAATAAAATTATATTACATATAAACTCATAAAAGTTTTCCTACATTTTAACAACACATTCTCATAAAGAATCAATATTCACTTCAAATAAATTCTTTTTAAACAACATCAAATAGGGGCTTAATGTCCCTATCAATAGTTTTTATCGATTATTAATCTGTTTATAAACACAAATTATTTTACTGAACAAAATACAAATTGATTATAAATTATAAAGATTGCGTTAAAGAACAGATGGTGAGATTTGTTCGATGGCTACACTTTATTTATAAACAAACTTATTGTAATTTTTAAGATAAATTTTGATTGAAAAGTAATTCGAAAAATCTATATATAATAATAGAATACATGCCAAAAAAGGAAAACCCCAATTTCCCGTCAAAACTCCTTTTTAAATTTAGAAGCTTTAAATAATCTTTCAGAACAAGCTTAATTAATGCAAAAAAATAATGTAGTAAATATTTTAGCAATTATTATAGTACATAACATTACAATTTATGCGATGTTATTAATGACATCAAAATTTTAATTTATTTTAATGTATAAACTATTTTTTTGTTTTGTAATAATTATTATTCATTTGATAATTATTTTATTATGTTTGATTCGAAAATATGTAATCTATCTATCTATACATCTATAAAAATAAAGTCAATGCTAAAAATAACACCCATATAGTTTCTCACCAAAAATAACTTTCTAAATTTGAAAATTTAGGCACAAAAATAATATGCAAGAAAATTAATGTTATTTTAGAAATAATTATGATACATAACATTAGAATTCGTGACATACTATTGATGACATCAATATTTTAATTTATTTTAATGTATAAACTATTTTTTTTGTAATAGTTATTATTCACTTGATAATTATTTTATTATATTTATGTCAAAAAAAATGTTATATGGATGTCAAATCGAATATATCAACGAGAAGTTTAATACGAGCTAACAAGTGAGAACAAATAACATATTGTCCGTAAAATTCTTTTCAAGATCAAATGTAAAAGTTTTTATATTTTTTAATTTTACTCAATATTTCATTCATTTTAAATTATATCATTGAAGTTCTTTAATACTATCTATAAACTATATTTTGTATTAAGTTTTTATATTTTTTAATTTTACTGAATATTTTATTCATTTTAAATTATATTATTTAAGTTCTTTAATACTATCGATAAATTATTTTTTGTATTATTTATTATTCTTTTTTAATAATTATTGTATTATTTTGAAGTCAAAAAAATATGTAATATAAGTATCAAATCCAAGATCTCAAAAAAACAGTGAGATCAAACTGAAAATATATTATCAGTAAAATCATCTCAAAAATCAAATCGTCCCGAAATTTTTTGGTCTGCCTTCCCTCTCTAAAATCAATTATAATTTTTTTTTAATTCGTAGAAAAAAAAAACGTTGTCAATATTACATAATTTTTTTTTCAAAAATAGAAAATGAAAAAAAATAAAATAGGAGCGTTCATCGATCTTTTTTCTTTCTCTTTCATTTTAATAAAATTCTGAGTGTATATAACAGATATATTTATTTTTTCACTTATTACTTGTTGACCACAAAATCCGGATGGACCTTGGACCAACACGTCTCAGCTCCTCCCTCTTGAACACGTGGATCTCCTGCGCACTGTGACAAACAATCAGTTTGCAAAGGGGGCCGAGGTGGCTCCCGTTTGCACTCCGATGCCTAAGTCAGTACTCATTTTGGACAAATGTATATTGGGTGCGGGAAATATAAATGTGTAAAAGAGAGAAAAGGGAGTGAGAGAGGTATATAGTTTAGAGTGAGAAATTACCAACCTTTTTCTTGGAGACAATTGTGCTTCATTTATAGTGAAACTTCTTGTCTTGGATTGCGACACGTGGCATACTTTACACCTGTCATCACCCTAGCTTATGGATGTGACAATCTTGCTTTTCAACCGTAATCATTGCTACATTTCGTAGGGGATGGGCGCCTGTCACGTCTGGGTAAAGGCAGTGTCCCATCACTGACTCCATCTCTCTCTTCTGGTCAATGCCATAAAGCACCCCGGCTGAGTATAAAGCACATCGGACGGGCGTTAGCCAGGTCGGCTAAAGAGGTTTGCTTGACATACCACCTCGGCATTCATCCCAAGGTAATACTCTAGGCCTTAGCTGTGGGTCAAGGTCCATTGGACCACTATTGGGCCTTCGCTGGTGGATCACTGTACCTTTCTTTGGGCCCGCTTTCAACACTAGTCCCTCAAATCCGAAGGGATCATTCATGGTCGTGTAGGATTTGCCATGATTTCACAGTGTTAACTTTTTAGGGATTCAATGAAGAAATTCCTTAGGTAAGGCTCGGATCCACATTATAGCCGACCTTCTGCCTCGGATTTTCTCTCCCATACCGGCCAGGATCATATCAGCGCATTCAATTCGGAGGAGCTATCGGTATTTATTTCCAAGAGAAATATATATATAAAAGGGGAGGGGGGGCAGCATTTCGCAACGCGTGGCATACACTGTGGTAGCTGAACGGTTTTTTGTTCCTCCCTTTGACGGCTGGTGCTTTGATTAGCTCATTTTCCAAGAAGCATGGGTTACCCGCATTAATCATGCGGCTCACGAAATTCAAGGAATTTAGACCGTTAGGATGCCTATAAATCCTTCTTCATTTTACCATTTCACCTTTTACCATTTTTTTAGAATCTTTTCAGCCATACTTTCGCGAAAACTTGCGTCGTCTCTCTCTTCCTTGCGAGTTTCGCGTCTTTTCTTCTAGGGTTTTCTACCCAGCATCCACCCTTAACGTTCCACAGTTTTCCTTGGCGAGTTCTTTATTTCAAGTGCACAGTATCAAGCATTCGTCTTTTGAAGGTAAATCTCTTGATCCCTGTATATGCAAGACTTTCTTATTTTTAGTTTCTCATTGCGGGTTTGAGAATTTTGTTTTTGCACTTTGTTTTTCTTTTGTTGAGTCTGACTCTTCTTTAAAACAAAAAGAAAAAATGGAAAGAGTTGGGGGAACGGGTTCACAGGAAATGTTAGCGATGGCGGTTCCCGTCAGAGGTTTCTGCCCCATCTCTTTATTGGTTTTTAGTTCCCGCTTCTTTAGGGAGCAGATTAAGAGGAGGAATAGGAAAACTAACGGTATAATTTATTTGAGTGATTCTGACAGCGAAGAAGAGAGAGACCAGAACTACATGGTCCATCTGTCGTCCGAAGAGGAATCCGTGCTAAGAGAACTCCGAAGCAAACGTGATAGAGACATGGGGAGAGATGGAGCAACAGGTTCTTCTTCTGGCCCACAGGATCTTGATTTGGGCACCAGGGCCCCTTTCCGGGCGCACAGAGAGGAGTTGGGGCTCTCAGTGGAGGAGATAGCCCAGGTCGAAGGTTGGGTGGACCTGGTGAACAAAATATCAGGATATCACGTGGACCCTGACCCAAACCCAGATTTGTGGGAGAGCAGCGAGGTCGCCACTGAAATCCGAGGAGTTGACTTGGCTGGGGCCTCGGCGAAGTTCAGGATGTAAGAAGGGGTCCGTCTAGTGCATCCTACGCCCTCTTGCCGACCATGCAGACCTCCTTCAGGACAAGCGGCCATATGTTACGATGCCTTGTCCTGCGGTATGAGGTTACCTCTGCATCCTTTCTTCAGGGCCCTGCTTAGGAGTTATAACTTGTGCCCCTACCAGTTAGCACCTAATTTCTGGACACAGGCCGTGGGCACTTGGCTAGCGTGGCATGAGGTCAATCCCGACTATCCCATCTCTCTATACATTATTCATACCTTGTACACTCTGAAGAAGTCAGTGAGAAGGGAGAGGGACGTTAGGGCTGATGTGAAGGACTGGTATTATCTGTCTCCTCGAGGCTCATATCCTCCTGTTATTACTGGCCAACCTACCTCCATAAAGAACTGGAGGAATCAATGGTTCTGGGTGGCCGGGGAGTGGCAGAGTTCTCCTGTGGACCCTTGTCCGGAAATTTCTGTTCCCCGAACTCTTTCCCTTCCTAGTGAGTCTTGTGTTTGCTTTAGTGTCCTTAAGTGTCATGTGTCACTTGTTTTTATTTTCCATTCATCTTCCTTTGCTGGTTTTCAACACGCTTCTGATTTGTGACGGGGGACATTTTTGCCCGCCTACTCCCTGACGCGGATTTAGCGGCCGTTAGGCGTTTTTTCGCTTATAAGGGCACCTTTCAAGGGGTTATTCAGCAGAACAAACTATTCGTCAAACACGGTCTTATGCGAGCCATGGGTGAGTTCGCTTTGTTACTGCTTTTATATCTTATGTTTTTTCTGTTCGTAGCCTCATTTCCCTCTCTTTCTTGCAAGGTTCTAAGGATTTTCCAAAGATTTCTTTGAAGGGTCTCATGGCTACAAAAATTCCCCCTGCACTTCGCCATGGTAGTGAAGTTGAAAGGAAACAGAAGGCGGTATTGGCCAACCTGCAAGTTGGGGTGGCAAAGGAGGTCTCCGAGGCGTCTACGGTCCAACTTCAGGGCCCTCTTCCAGCCCTAATGCCACCGCCTACTTTGCTTCCTGTGGGCCCTCAGAGGCCTAACACAGAAAAGGAGGCCGACCCTAAGGGAGCCCTTCCAAAGGGCAAAGGGAAAAGGTTTGACAGGGGCGGATCCAAGAGAGACAGGGAGGCTAAGGATGCCTCAATGCCGCCTCCTTTGTCCGAGGACATTTTTGAACATTCCCCTGAGGAGGAGCCCGCCCCCCTGAAGAGACTCAGAAGAGGTAAGGGCAAGGAATACACCTCTGCTCCTCCGCCTCCCATGATTGAAGACCTAGAGGATGAGCCTTCTGTGCCCATTCCAGGCTTGGCCTATGAAGTGACACCGGAGGGGGCAAAGGAGCTCAAGCACATCAAAACCAGCATTCTCCCAAGGGATGTCACTTTCAGCCCTTCGCTGTTTGACTCTCCCAGTTCTCCTCCAGCCCGGGCTGCCTTTATAACCGAGCAATTTTGGATGGAAGGCTGGTCCGCCTTCTCTTCTACTGCCAGTCCGTCCCGGAAGCTGCTCGCCGCCAAGGCCATGAATGCCAGGGCGCTGGCCCAT
The DNA here is from genome assembly GCA_963555705.1 of Ligustrum vulgare. Lineage (NCBI taxonomy): Eukaryota > Viridiplantae > Streptophyta > Magnoliopsida > Lamiales > Oleaceae > Ligustrum > Ligustrum vulgare. Next base: position 10,157,498 of record OY743169.1, on the reverse strand, counting down.
ATTGACGAGGTGGAATCGTCCGTGGATGAGGCGCAGCGGGACAAGAAGAATGCTGAAACTGCTCTCCGGCATGCGGACAACATGCTAAAGGAGATAAATGATTTGAAGACCCAGCTGGCCATAGCCCGTAAGTCTTCCTCCGAGGAGAGGACCAATGCCAAGCGGCTCCAGGAGGATAATGATAAGTTGAAACACGACCTCCTGGCCTCTGAGTCTGACGTGGAAACATTGTGCAAGAAACTGGATGATTCTAACCGTGCCCAATCCATCGCCTCTGAGGCTCTGACTACCGCTAACGCAGCTAAGTCCAGGCTGGAAGCCGAGGCGGCAGCAGCGAATGAAGAATTGGGGAGGGAGCGGGAGGCCAAGGCAAAGGCGGAGGAGGACCTTGCCTCTTTGGAAAAACACATGCAAACTAGGATTACTGAGGTTCTAGAGCAGACTGTCATGACACGGGTGGAGAATGCTTTAAGTACCCGAGTGTCTGAGGCTGTCCAGAACTTCAAGGACACTTTTGAAGAGACCCCAGAGTACGAGGCGATGCAAAGGGTCTTTGGGAACTTAGGGGCCAGGATGGCTTTGGGGGACGTGAAGGAAGCTTATCCGGCTTTGGACCTGTCCTCCATTGAAGCCTTGTACCCTGAGCCTCAAGATGCTCCTGCGGATCCTCTTGGCGTGTCTGATAAAGGCCCCTTGGAAGATGTCCCTCCTCCACAATAATCTTCTTCTGCATTTGTTAGCTTTAGCGTTTTGTTTTCTTCTTTTCTTTCTTTTTGTAAGTCCCCCGGCACTTCATATTGTACATGTCTCATTTTTATGAATGGAGCAGCTTATTCATATTTTGGTGCAGCAACGTTTTTCCTTTACTGCTTAAACATGAGTATTTCCAAGTGCGAGTTTCATAATTGTAAGATGATATGTGGGACATCGTAAATGTCTGTCTGTAAATGTCTTGATTTGTAAAATGCACATAATTTAGAGCACCTCGGACTTGTAAAATGCACATAATTTAGAGCACCTCGGACAAGCATAACTTAGTTCGGCTGGAGGGGCTCCCGTGCCTTTCCTCCTCGACCATTAGTCCAAGGCGATATCTAAACCTTTGGTCGTGGATGGCCATATTTTGGGTATCTACATTTTTAAATGTCTTGATTTGTAAAATGCACATAATTTAGAGCACCTCGGACAAGCATAACTTAGTTCGGCTGGAGGGGCTCCCGTGCCTTTCCTCCTCGACCATTAGTCCAAGGCAATATCTAAACCTTTGGTCGTGGATGGCCATATTTTGGGTATCCACATTTTGGGTGTGCTAGTCCCTCAAATCCGATGTGGTCATTCATGAGCGGATCGGATTTGTCATCATTTTGCAGCAAGAATTCTATTCAAGTTTAATCATTTGCTATACCCCCAGATCCGGCACAGTTGATATACCTTTACTAATTAGCTCTGATCTTGACCAACCTTTGAGCGGTTTTACCTTAAAACTCTGTGACACCTACATTTACCTCTTTGTATGAACCTCTGTTAATGTCGCAGTGTAAATTCACCGGAGTCCCTTGTTTTTAACAAAGATCCTGCCTGGCGGAGGCGTGTTGTATTTGCGGCCAAAATAACATAAGAATTTTTTTACGTTTGTCTTTTACGCTTATGCACACAGCACTTAGTATATCTTGCAAACGCTTTGTCCGGATGTATGAACTAACTTAACGCACCAAGGATTTTGGTCTAAGTGACAACATTTGGTTATATTTGAATGATTCCAAACATATCGCGCGGTGAATGACGGTGAATGAGTGCAGCACCTTAGATTTGAGTGGTTCGAAGCATTTATTGTATTAAAACTCCCAATCCTTACGTGGTGATCGTAGTTTAGCTTTATGAGAGTCCCTTGTCCTTAACAATTTTTTTATGCATAGTGTGGGCGTATGGTGTTATGACCAAAATAATTTTAGAATGTGCGTTTATCCATTATAGTTGTCTAACAGATATTGGCGTAACTTTTAACGCAGCTCGCCCACGATTTTTCGAAATGATATGATAATGTTGCAATCATAGAGGAATTTAGTTTTATTGAAAATAACGGCGAAGGTGGTCCGTGTTCCAAGGATTACATAGAGGTACTCCAGACAAGTCCTCAATCATGTATGTTCCGGGTACCACCTCGGCAACGACCTTGTAAGGGCCTTCCCAGTTAGGACCCAGAGTCCCTACTCCTGGCTCCTGTGTTGAAGGAAGAACCTTTTTGAGGACCAAGTCCCCAATGTTAAAGCGTCGGCTCTTCACCCTTTTGTTGTAGTATCGAGCCATCTTTTTCTGGTATTTGGTCATTACCTCTTGGGAATCATTCCGCTTTTCCATTAGGAAGTCTAAACCGGCCCTTCGCGCTTCCTCGTTCCTAACTTCGTCATAATGAATTTGACGAAGCGAAGGGATCCCGATTTCGACAGGGCATACCGCCTCGGCTCCGTAAGCCAGCGAGAAGGGTGTTTCACCAGTAGCGGTGTGCGAGGTGGTTTGAAGCGCCCATAACACTTGTGGTAGCTCGTCTACCCACGCGCCCTTTCTGAATTCCAACTTCCTTTTCAGGGTATTTTTATGGTCTTGTTCACCGCTTCGACCTGCCCGTTGGCCTGTGGGTGATGTGGAGATGAGAACAGCTTCCTGATTCCCAAATCGTCACACAACTCATCCACGCTTCTCTTTTTGAACTGTTTTGCATTGTCACTAACCAGCGAATGTGGTATCCTGAACCGGCATATGATATTTTTCCAAATGAACTTGGTGGTGTTGGCCTCGGTGATCTTCATCAAAGGTTCCGCTTCAACCCACTTGGTGAAGTAGTCAATTGCTACTATCGCAAAGCAATTGTTACCAGCTCCTCTGGGCATAGGACCAATAATGTCAACCCCCCACTTTGCAAAGGGCCAAGGGCTAGTTACCACAGTTAGCTCGTGATGCGGCTGATGTGGTATGGTCGCGTGTCTTTGGCATTTGTCACATTTCCGCACAAAGTCATGGGAATCCTTTCGCATAGTAGGCCAAAAATATCCCTGTTTGAGGGCTTTCCGAGCTAGCGACAAAGCCCCGGCGTGGTTGCCGCAGATGCCCTCATGGATTTCTCTCATCACATACTGCCCTTCCTCTAGCCCCACACATCTTAGCAAAGGAGAGGTGTAACTCCGCTTATAAAGTAAGTCGTCTAAGAGCACGAAGTTCGCAGAGTATTTCTGCAATTTCCGAGGTGCTTCGGGCTCGTTTGGAACTGTCTGATGCTTTAAATAGGCGATTAGGGGGTTCATCCAGGATCCCTCTTCTTCAATCGCCAGGATCTCCGGTCCTGGCTCAATAGATGAGGTCATCATGTGCTCTACAGGGATCAGATTGTGGAGCTCCGAATCACTGCTGCTTGCTAGTTTGGCCAAAGCATCAGCGTTGGAATTCTCTGTTCTGGGAATGTGCTGTAACTCCATTTTTCCGAAGTGCATAGCTAAATCTCTTACTTTCTTCAAGTAAGCGACCATAGAGGGTTCTTTGGTAGAAAATTGCCCATTGAATTGGCTTACAACAAGCTTCGAATCACTGTACGCCACCACGGACTTAATCTTCAACGCTTTTGCAAGTCTTAGCCCGGCTAATATCGCCTCGTATTTAGCAACATTGTTGGAGGCTTTGAATCCAAAGCAGATTGCACTGTGTAATTTAAACCCTTCTGGGCTTACCAACAGTATTCCTGCGCCGGATCGTCCATCATCCGGGGACCCATAAACGAACAATTTCCACTTCTGTCCATCATGTTGGCTGTCCTCGGTGTTGTCTACCATTTCGACCTCAGGTGGACGGGTGAATTCAACTACGAAGTCTGCCAACGCCTGACCCTTTACGGCGGTCCGAGGCGCATAATGTAGGTCGAACTGGCTGATTTCTATCGCCCATTTTAGTAACCTCCCAGAAACGTCTGGTTTTTGCAACACTTGTCTCATGGGAAAGTTGGTGAGCACTTGTATGGAGTGTGACTGAAAGTAGGGACGAAGCTTACGTGAGGCTGTGATCAACGAGAGAGCAAGTTTTTCCATATCTGGGTAGCGCGCTTCGGCGTCCAGCATGGCTTTGCTTACATAATATACTGGCAACTGGTTCCCATCCTCCTCTCGGATTAGCACTGAGCTAACAGCCTCTTTAGATACAGCCAAATATAGGTAGAGAGGCTCACCAGATTTTGGCTTTGATAGCAATGGGGGGCGGCCTAAAGAAGCTTTCAGGTCGGTAAACGCCTGCTCGCATTCTGGTGTCCATTGGAATCGCTTTCCCCCCTTCAGGACCTTGAAAAATGGCAAGCATTTGTCAGTGGATTTTGAGACGAACCGGTTCAGGGCCGCGATTCTTCCCGTTAAGCTTTGCACTTCTTTTGGGTTCCGAGGCGACTGCATGTTTAGCAGAGCATTGATTTTGTCCGGATTGGCTTCGATTCCCCTCTTATTCACCATGAATCCGAGGAATTTCCCAGATGCTACCCCGAAAGCACACTTCGCCGGATTGAGTTTCATCCGATATCTTCTCAAAACGTCAAATGCTTCTGACAAATGGAGGATATGATCAGCAGCGACCATGCTTTTGACTAACATGTCGTCAACGTACACCTCCATAGTGTTCCCCAATTGTTTCGAGAACATGCGGTTTACCAGCCTCTGATAAGTAGCTCCCGCATTCTTCAAGCCAAATGGCATAGCTCTGTAGCAATAGAGTCCTCTATCTGTGATAAATGAAGTATGCTCTTCATCCGATTCGAACATGGGAATCTGATTGTACCCGGAATGTGCATCCATGAAGCTTAGCAACTCGTGTCCCGCCATGGAGTCGACCAGTTGATCAATCCGGGGCAATGGAAAGCTGTCTTTGGGACATGCCTAATTCAAATTAGAAAAATCAATGCACACCCGCAATTTCCCATTGTGTTTTGGTACTAAAACAGGGTTCGATACCCACTTCGGATATCGGGACTCTCTTATGAAGCCATTTTTCAATAGCTTTGCGACCTCGTCTTTCAAGGCCTCATACTTGTCCGAACTCATGGGCCTTCTCTTTTGCCTGTGCCCAGGGCTTCGGGGATCCAGCTGGAATCTGTGACAGGCCTCCTTAGGATCAATCCCAACCATGTCACCATGCTTCCATGCGAATACATCGAGGTTTTGAAGTAGGAAGTCCTTTAATTGACTCTTGTATTCTGTTGGCGAGTCCAGTCCGATCTGTAATTCTTTGATTGGATCAAGTGGGTCTACGCCGAAGCATTCCAACTTTTCGGCCGGGGTGGGGCAATTGTCACCTGCCATCCTGGGGTCTAGATCTGCTAAATCCTCTTCTAGGGTCATCGTGACATCCTTATCTTCGGATGGCCCTTCACCCAATCTTTCAGGGTCTGGGGCAGCCTCGGCCATAGCTACATCACTGATCATGTTCAAGCTTCGATTCTGAAACTTCCGGATCGCATTTGTGTAACAAGCCCGGGATTCTGTTTGGCTTCCCCTTACAGTTGCAATGCCATGCTCGGTGGGGAATTTCATGCAAATGTATTTGGTATGCGTTACAGCCCCCAAGTCAATAAGGCCAGGCCTTCCAATTGACCCATGGTAGGAGGAGATTTTGTCTACTACCAAAAATTCCATGGGAATTCTGGAGAGGGTCGGTGATTGCCCTACTTCAGTTGTAAGTGTTATGGATCCTCTGGGGGTTATGCTGTCCCCCGTGAAACCGTATATTGGATCAGGGACTGGAATGAGTGGGGTGCTGATCCCCATCTTATCAAAAGTTGCCCCATATATCACATTTACCGAGGCACCATCATCCACCATAATTCGTGATAGCCCATTTCGAGCCACCACCACTCGGATAACCAATGCTTCGTTGTGTGGAAAGTGCACTCCAACGGCATTGTCTTGTGTGAATGTGATAGGTTCCGTCCGAGGAATCCCAACAGGATGGGAATGGATATGATAGTTCACGTTGGCGGGCTGCTTGGCCTCTCTTATATACCTTTTTTGGGAGTTGTTTGTGCTCCCACCTGGGTGGGGGCCTCCCAGTATTGTGTCGATTTCACGAATGGGGAGATCGGCCACAGGCATAGGTGGTTCCCGTGTACCTTTAGCTTGCGCCGAGGCGGTATCTTGACCCTTATTCCTGTCTCTTTGACGATTGTCAATCCTTTCTTTGGTTGAATTTTTCCACGGGGCTCTCCTATCAGCTCGGTTGAACTTCTGGCCACCTGATTTTTGAGTTCTCCCTGTGTCGGGGGGGAAGTCACCTCCCCTTCTCCCCTGCGCCTTTTGGTCAGCTAACATGTGGATTTCCCTGCAATCCTCTGTTGCGTGACCGTAATATCTATGGTAGGCACAGTAAGCCCCAATCATGGGCTGTTTTCCACTTCGGCTGTTTTCCACTCTCCTTTGAGCGGTGTGAGGATTTTGAGAAGGGGTGTTAGAGTGCAAGTGAGGGATAGCTTCCGTGATTTCTGCTGCAAAGCTAGATCCTGTCCCCGGTAATGGATGAGGAGCACCACCTCGGTTACCGAGGACCCTATCCTTGTTTCCTCCCTTTTTGAGGTCCGCTTCATTGGAATATCCAAGGTTGTATCTCCCTTAGGGGTGATTATCTCTGGCCCTAGCCATTTCCTTCGATACAATCTCCTCCTTCATCAGGTCTACTAGGGTATTGTAATCCCTTGGCTTCCTGCTCCGGACATCCCTCCAAAACATGCTGGTCATATCTAGCCCTCCTTTTAAGGCGGAAAACATCTCCGCTTCTGTGATATTTTCGCAGATATGCATTTCTTCAGTAAATCTGGCTAGATAACTTTTCAGAGATTCGTCCCTTCCTTGCCTCAGATCCTGAAGGCGTTGGATTGGGAGTTGGCCAGGCCTGGAAGAAACAAAGTCGTTCTTAAAAGCAGTTTTCATATCCCTCCAACTGTGGATGCTGCCAGGAGGGAGTTTTTTATACCATCGTATGGCACTTCCCTCAAGGGTTAAAGCAAAAGCTTTACATTTCAGTGCCGGGGTGGCGCCGGCTATCTCTATGCTGGCACGGTAATTTAACAGGTGATCATCAGGATCACCTCGGCCAGAGTATTTCGCTATTTCTGGCATCTCAAAGTCATGGGGAACGGGGCATCTGCGGAGGCCCTCTGTGAAGGGACTTACTTCCTCTTCGTCATCCAACTCGTATGACGGCAGCTCGCTGTTCTCGTCGTGACCGGAATACTCTGGATCACGGTATTGGCCATAGAGCGGCGGAGCGTACTCCTGCCTTTGTGTTGGTGGAACGCGGCCGTAGTTTGGCCTTTCATGGCTCTGTAATTCATTACGAGGATTAGTCCGAACTGCTTCGGCTCTTCTTTCTTGCCTATTCCTAGGCTCATGTACTGATGCCATCCTTTCTCCCTCCACACCTTGTTGGTCGCTATGCATTTGACCCTGCGATAAGGCTTCTTCTGCGCGTCGCTCGCGCCTATTTCTAGGCTCTGCGGCATTGCGCCGACCTGGGTCCGTTTGTCCACGTCGTCCCTTGAATAACCCTCCTATTCGGCTGAAAACACTGCCGGAATTTTCGGGAGAAGCCTCCCTGTGTCTAGCTGGGGGTGGGTTTTGTTCCCCATGTGTTTCATGTTCTGGGTCTCGCTCGTATAAGGGCTCGGAGTCCACTTCGGCGTATGCCTGCGGATCCTGATAATAATAAGATACAGTGGCCGCTTCGGATTGTGAGTAATGTGGCTGTGAGTATTGCTGAGGCATTGCGGGTTCGTTCATAGCATACCCTCTGGCCATAAAGGCGTTCATTGCAGCAGTCTGTTCTATTTGCTGCCTCTGCATCTCCAGCATTTGGGCCGCCATGAGTGTCATGTCTCGCATCATGCGGCAATTTCGGTGCCGGCGAGGTGGATTAGGTTGTGCCACTTCCTCGTCGGCGTTTTCATGGAGTCCTTGAGGAACTTCGTCCTCGTTGTGTCGGCCACTTCCTCCCCTACGGGGGTTAACATCATCGTCACTTTCATTCATGTTTCAGAAGAATTTCTGTTCTTAGATTGCTTTTCAAGGATAGATAGACCTTTGTCTTGCTGCTTCAAACCTTTTTCAAGGTTGTTAAACTTATGTTTCGAAGTTTCTTACATTTTTCAAGGGTGTTTAAACTTATGTTTCAAAGTTCTTTACCTTTTTCAAGGGTGTTTAAACTTATGTTTCAAAGTTCTTTACCTTTTTCAAGGTTGTTTAAACTTATGTTTCAAAGTTCCCACCTTTTTCAAGGCCAACCAGCTTATCTTTCAAAGCTCCTACCTTTTTCAAGGCCAACCAGCTTATCTTTCAAAGCTCCTACCTTTTTCAAGGCCAACCAGCTTATCTTTCAAAGCTCCTACCTTTTTCAAGGCCAACCGGCTTATCTTTCAAAGCTCCTACCTTTTTCGAGGCCAACCAGCTTATCTTTCAAAGCTCCTACCTTTTTCAAGGCCAACCGGCTTATCTTTCAAAGCTCTTTGCAGTTATCCGCTCTATTGTAAGAGGTTATTCGTCATTTTTCGGGGCTACCTTTCTATGTGTGGCTTTTTACCATGTGTTTTCGTGGTTAGCAGTATGGCTTCCCACAGACGGCGCCAAAATGTTGACCACAAAATCCGGATGGACCTTGGACCAACACGTCTCAGCTCCTCCCTCTTGAACACGTGGATCTCCTGCGCACTGTGACAAACAATCAGTTTGCAAAGGGGGCCGAGGTGGCTCCCGTTTGCACTCCGATGCCTAAGTCAGTACTCATTTTGGACAAATGTATATTGGGTGCGGGAAATATAAATGTGTAAAAGAGAGAAAAGGGAGTGAGAGAGGTATATAGTTTAGAGTGAGAAATTACCAACCTTTTTCTTGGAGACAATTGTGCTTCATTTATAGTGAAACTTCTTGTCTCGGATTGTGACACGTGGCATACTTTACACCTGTCATCACCCTAGCTTATGGATGTGACAATCTTGCTTTTCAACCGTAATCATTGCTACATTTCGTAGGGGATGGGCGCCTGTCACGTCTGGGTAAAGGCCAGTGTCCCATCACTGACTCCATCTCTCTCTTCTGGTCAATGCCATAAAGCACCCCGGCTGAGTATAAAGCACATCGGACGGGCGTTAGCCAGGTCGGCTAAAGAGGTTTGCTTGACATACCACCTCGGCATTCATCCCAAGGTGATACTCTAGGCCTTAGCTGTGGGTCAAGGTCCATTGGGCCACTATTGGGCCTTCGCTGGTGGATCACTGTACCTTTCTTTGGGCCCGCTTTCAACATTACTAATTCTAATTAAATGTAATTTTATTTTCTCACTTTAAGTTTTAAGTCAATTTAAATTACAATGTTTAAAGAAATTTTTTGGAACAATAAATATACTAACCGTAAAAAATAAATAAATAAATAAATAATGGTAAGTGCTACTGTACATTTTTTTGTAATTAATTGTCTTCCTTCATTTCTCATTCTTAATTAAATATTCATTTCATGTATTAACATATGAAAGTTAATTATATATATTTTTTAAATTCGTTAAAAAAAAAAAAAGTTATTAGTATCACATAAATATTTTTTCTTTAAAAAATAGAAAACGAAAAAGAATAAAATTGGAGCGTTCATCGATTTATTTTTTCCTTTCCTTTTTATTTTAATAAAATTCTGAGCGTAAATTTCCTTTAACGGTAAACATACGAACCGTAAAAAAAGTTAAAGTATATGTAATTGTACCTTTTTGTAATTAATTATCTTCCTTCGTTTTTCATTTTTAATTAAATACTCATTTCACATGTTAATATATAAAATTAATATATGTGAGTAACAAATGATCGTGCATTGCACGGATTTAACACTATTCATAATTTGCAAATAATTTGGGGCGAAAAAACAATTGACTAAACAACGTGGGGAACGGGGTGTAGTCCGGTGCTCCACTCCACCAATGCGTCATGCATGTCACTGTCACGCCTCCAATCGTCCAACGCTGATTGCGGTTTGACCTGCATAGATTTTACAATAAAAAATGGGCTGAAAATGTCTACTATTACATTATTGGGCTCTTTTTAGGTCCACTGAAGTCATACTTGGACTATTTGCATTTTTGGCCCATTTTTTAGCCTACATTTGTTTCAAGGGAAAATTACTTAGAAGTGAATATTTTAAAGATGCAATTCAAAAAACTGGTGCAGCACAAAAAATTTCTAAACTTCAAGTGTTAATTCATTTAATTAACTAGTTAAAAATAATTAAATTAATGCATAATTACAATTAAAACTCCTAACCCTGACCCAACCAAACAAATCGCATGCAGAACCTGATTCTATCTATCGTCTCAATCGAAATGCCCTTATCTCTCTCCCTCCCCTATCCAACCATCTCTCTCTCTCTCTCTCTCTCTCTCTCTCTCTCTCTCTCTCTCTCTCTCTCTCTCTCTCAAACTGCAGCGACATGGCAGCGGCGACAGCACCAGGGAGCCGCAAGCGCGCGAGGAGCCTGCTACAATCTTGCAGGCGACGACGCTTGCCCGAAGTGCTGCACCACCGCGCTCAGCGGTGTGCTTTCTTTTCGTCGTGTGTGTAGTAATGACGGTGGTAGATCTTTGATGAAACGGAAGATGAGCAATTCTTTGACATAAGTGATTAGATTATTCTGTGTTCGGTTTGGGTACAGAATCTCTGAGCACTTCTCGAATTTCGAGCTTGTTAGAAAATTTATCACAGATAATTATTTATCTATGATCCAAAATTATCATGCTGAATTATCATGAATTAAATAACTAAAGCGGAAGTGTTCCTTAATCATACATAGTTCATGATGATTGATTCTGCAGTTGGATCTTTCAAATCGATACATAGTCCTTATTTTCTCTCTGATGATGAGATGTCAGACAGAATGAACAATACGTATAATTTAGGGACCATAACCGACTTTATATACTGAATTGCCTGTTAACCTAATTCGGCCCATCATGAAATTAGGTAATGGCATGGTATCTACATATAAGAGTCCATACATTAATTAGATGCATAAAAGCCCGATATACCAAATCCTTATTAGATCACTTTAAATGGGAATAACCAAATTTGATAGCATTTTATTCAATACACAATAATTCACACATAAGCCAACACGATCGATTTAAACCTTACAATCTCCCACTTGGGCTATATGTGTAACCTTACAATTGTGTATCAATCAAACCTTGTGAGTACTCAGAATTTTGCTATCATTACTGAATGTATCCCCAAACAATCCGGTCCATCAATCATATCAACATAGGATCAAAGCAGCTTTCACTACATTTATCATAACTAAACCCATCAATGGTCACGTATATAGACATAACTGAATGACACGGATCAAGTATGGATGTGTAGCAAGGAAATTACATGTAATGTGATCTTTAACATGCCTATTTCCAACTGGTCCGACTTTAGTGAGATCATCCTCAAACGCGTTCAAAGATAATAAACCTGAAACCTTACAGCTGTAAATAACTTTAACTTTAAACTGTATCCAAAAGGACAACAAATGTGTCTAATGCACCCAAAATACAAACTCCCACTGAAACCAAATATCCTCAAGAAATACAACATCCATATGAGCAATATACTCATGAAAGACATTGGGTTGTAATACCTTAGTAAGTAGATCCGCAATTATGGAGTTTGTCCCAATGTGCTATTATTGACACGTGTCCACTCTGAACTGTATCCTTCACAACCAGGAACTTATGTCAATATATTTTAACTTAGTTGAGCTCATGTTATTACTGGAATATAAAACTGCTGGGTTATTGTCACAATATAACTTTAGTGGTCTTTCTATACCGTACAAAATACGCAGCCCAGTGACAAAATTTCGCAGCTATATTCCATAATTAGATGCCTAAAATTGTTACAAACTTACTGCCACAGTGAAAGAAGCTAAAGTGTCTGCTAAGCACTCCTTCCGGAAATAGCTCCTCCAACTAGCAGATAGATGTAGTCTGATGTGGATCTCCTATTGTTTTGGAATCTAGCAAAATCGGAATCATAATACCATATGATCTCCAACCGATCCGATTTTCTGTATGTGAGTATGTAATCTTTTGTTCTCTTTAAATACCGATCCGGACGCGTACAATCCTGAGTATACATCAGATTCCCTATAGCTAAGCTATATGAGATCTTCTGCATTTCCTTAACTTCAAGATAACTTTTCGGGCATTAGTCGAGACTAAATTTGTCTCCCTTAACGATAGGGGTGTCCCCTAATTTACTGTTTTGCATGTCAAACCTCTTAAGTACTTTATTGATATAGCCCTTTTGTGACAATCCAAGAATACCCCAAGAGCAATCCCGGTACATCTGAATCCCTAATACAAAAAATACGTCATCAAGATTTTTAATCTCAAAATTCTATGACAAAAAATCTCATAATTTTATGTGACGTGCATATATCATTGGTGGAAAGCAATATGTCGTCAACATACAATACCAGGAAAATATACTTACTCCCACTGAACTTGTAATACACACAACCATCAACAGCATTAATCTCAAGACCAAATGAGATAATTACATGATGAAATTTGTATTACCCTTAACGGGAAGCTGGCTTGAGCACACAAATGGATTTCTTTAATTTGCAAACCATATTCTTTGGGTCTGCTGATACAAAGATTTCTGATTGCACCATATACATCGTCTCATCAATGTCGCCATTGAGAAACACTACCTTAGCATCCATTTGATATAACTCGAGGTCAAATTGTGCAACAACCTAACTTTCCTGAAAGAGTCTTTCGTTGAAACCAAAATGAAAGTCTCTTTGAAGTCAATGCCATCAGTTTGTGTTAAGCCCTTAGATATAAGACAAACCTTATATCTTTATACATTATCTATCGAATCCCTCTTGGTTTAAAAATTCATTTAAGACCAATGGGCTTCGCACCTTCTGGTAATGGGACAAGATCCCAAACTTTATTGTCTTGCATATGCTTATACTCCTTATTTGTGACATCAATCCACTTTTGAGAGTTAGAACCCTACATGGCATGATGGAAATTGATTGAACCATCTTCTACCATTCCATTATTTCCTTATATTCTTGGAAAAATACTATTTAAATTATCCGGAATAACATTTTTTCTTTCGCTCGTGGATTTCCTTAATGACTTTGGTTATTGAGGTTGTTGAGTTTATACTTTTGAAATTTACCTTATTTTGGATGGGAAGTTCTTCAACATTGTCCAGTTGAGGTTCCGGATATGCTTCTTGATCAATGATATGCATAGAAACTTGCACATTGTCAAAAGCAATAGTAGGAATCAAAACCGATCATTCTTCAACTTCTTCCTTAAAGACAATATCTCTAACCTTATTCTCCCCCCAAACTCAACATCCTCAAAAAATGTTGCAGTTCCCGTTTCAAAATTGACTAAAGTGTGGGATCATAAAATTTATAGCCCCTAGATCGCTCAAAACAATTGATAAAGTAGCTGTTTACTGTTTTGGAGTCCAATTTCTTTATGTGGCCTATAAGGCCTAGCCTTAGCTGGACATCCCCAAATGTGGAAATACATTAGACTAGGTTTTTCTGCCTTTCAAAAGCTCTTAAGGTATTTTAGCAGCAGTTTTAGTTGGTACTATGTACGATCTTTCTTTAAATGTCCAGATTTCTGGCAAAAGAAACAACCCTTAATGTCTTTATGTGGTTTCTTTTGTTCTGAACCCTTAACAAATTTATGTTCTTTATTTGTTTACTTACCCTTATCTTTAGAGGTGTTTGCCAAGTGAACACTTGCGGTTCTATCATGCTTCAACTTTTCTTCTTCTTGCGCACAAAATTAGAATGAACTCATTTAGATTACATTTCTCCCTTTGATAGTTACAACTGACCTTAAATTGACTGAATTATGCAAGAAGCTCGCACCCTATGAAATGAGATCATTGAGAGTCCATTTATCCTTTTGACAGTTATAACTAACCTTAATACCAAATGCACGAGCAAGTCATCAAACAAGTCATGTTTTAGTGCCTTAAGTTTTGAAGTAGTGTGAGTCATCGCATGATGTACTCCCTTATGTTCCCATCTCCTTTATACTTTAATAAAATCAAGCTTTGCATAACCGTGCTTATTTCAGCATTATCGTTTTTTCGCAAAACGTTTCTTAATTTCGACAAGGAACTCATTGGCATCATTTACCTCCTCGGATACTGTGTCACTAAAGGCTTCCGAAATGCCACACTCAATGATCATGAGACTCATATAATTTAAGCAATCTCACTTCTCAAAGTTCCTCATTTGATTAGATGAACTTTCATCCGTAAGAGGAGCGAGTTGCTCAATCCTTAGTGCAAAGCCCAGATCCATGCAGCCAAGAACAATATGATCGATCCTTGAAGTTGTTCCATAACACACAAGGATTAAATTTAAGCTCGTAGAGATACTATTAACAAAATTTGAGACCGAATAGAGAACACTTATACAAAATGGCTCACATAAATACCTTATTATGCAAATCATACTTTCAAAAAAATGGTAGGGCCCATCACAAGATACCTAGCACAACATCAATATTTAGTCTTAGGACAGAAATATTGAATTGTAAGTGGTACTCTTGGTGTAGTGCTCAAACACTGACAGTAAGACATGTCAACCAATAAACCTTTCTTTGGACCGATTTATTGATCACACGTTAAACCAAATAACTGTCATGTGTTTATCACCACAAGTTCATGTGAAATTTGAGCCGAATATTGACCTTCCTTTGGCACAAGGATTAAATTTAAGCTCGCAGAGATACTATTAACAAAATTTGAGATCGAATAGAGAACACTTATACAAAATGGCTCACATAAATACCTTATTATGCAAATCATACATTAAAAATAAAAAATAAAAAATTGGTAGGGCCCATCACAAGACACCTAGCACAACATCAATATTTAGTCTTTGGACAGAAATATTAACTTGTAAGTGGTACTCTTGGTGTAGTGATCAAACACTGACAGTAGGACATGTCAACCAATAAACATTTCTTTGGACCGATTTATTGATTACACGTTAAACCAAATAACTGTCACGTGTTTATCACCACAAGTTCATGTGGAATTCGAGCCAAATATTGACCTTCCTTTGGGCCAATCAATATCCGCATGAATAACACACAAACGCCTAATTTTCCCTTAGTGTAGTGATCAAACATTGGCAATAAGACATGTTAACCAATAAACCTTTCTTTGGACAGATTTATTGATCACACATTAAACAAAATAATCACCACAGGTGTATGTGAAATTCGAGTCAAACATTGACCTTTCTTTGGGCCGATCAACATCTGTATGAATAACACACACACAAACACCTTCTAATATTCTAAGTTAATTAATATCCACAAGAAAGGTTGCTTTGGCAACATGTTGCTTCAACTAACTTACTTTCGAATATTATATCTCTCAAAAGAGTCCGTAGTACCAAAATTTGAAATTGAAATCCACTGATTTGCATATACATTTGACTTTAGGATTTGAATTATAGAATTCAAAACTTTAGAATAAAGCAATCCTTAAGTTGGGAGGGTCAATTGCAATATTCTTAAACTTTTGGTGGCCAATTACGAAAAATTTTAAGTTTGAAGGACTTAAATTACAATTTTTTCAAAACCTTATTGGCCAATCTAGAGAAATTCCAAACTTTAGGTCCCAATTTGAAAGAAAATCAAACTTTAGAGGGTCAAACTAGAAAATTTTCAATCATTAGATGCTGATTTTGAAAATTTTCTAACTTTAGGAGTCAACTTAGAAAATCTTTCCAAACTTTAGGGACTGAATTAGAAGATTTTCAAACTTTAAGAACTGAAAATGAAAATCTTCAAACTTTAGGGACTAAAAATAAAAATTCTCAAACTTTAAGGACCAATTTTGAAAATTTTCAAACCTTAGGGGGCAGAATCAGAAAATTTTTAAACTTTAGGGACTGAATTATATAATTCAGAACTTTAAAAGGCCCAACTTAAATAATTTTATATCTTAAGGGCTTAGTTATAAATTCCATAACCTTCAGGGATCAATTTTAATCCTTTAATAAGATTAGAGGACCTGATTGGATTAAAAACCCAAAAATTCGAAATTGCACATGAGTCCTCAGAATCTTCAAATTTCCAGCACAAGCCCCTTGAGCCCAAAAAACTGCAACAGCTAGGGTTTAACCATAGCTTCCGCCGCCGCCAATGAACCCGGGAACGTGGCACCACAACCAGCGTCCCCCCACCATGCAGCGCCATTATCGGCGCTACACTCCTGAGGCACAGTGTCGCGCGCAGCGATGCTGGAACCCATCCCTCATAACGCGAACGACAGAGGCGCGCAGTGCATCAGCGCACACCGCGGCGCCTCATCTCCGACCTTCTTCCTTCTCCAAACAAGATTCACACACCGAAACCAAAACCGAACATCACATAAAATCAGCACCCAAACCACAGAATCCATAAAACCACAGAGAATGCAAGATCGAATCCACACAACAGATTCAAAATCCACGCTCATCACATAACCCGATTTGAAAATATTCATATATACATATACCCAATTTTCAGTGAATCCAAAACATAAATCCGAACCTGATTTTGGAGGCATATACATACAGATTTTATATACTAAATTTGAATCCATTTGAGTTCTGATGGTAGTGATTAACAATTATATATCATATTCATACGAACATAAATCTGATAACCCAATACGATGATTGGCTCTGATAGCACTTGTTTGAAAATTTATCACAGATAATTATTTATCTATGATCCAAAATCATGCTGAATTATCAAGAATTAAATAACTGAAGCGGAAGCGTACCTTAATCAGTAAATCAGATATGGTTCACGATAATTGATTCTACGGTTGGATCTTCCAAATCAATACGTAGTCCTTATTTTCTCTCTGATGATGGGATGTCGACAGAATGAACAATACGTATGATTCAGGGACCATAACCGACTTTATATACTGAATTTTCTGTTAACCTAATTCGGCCCATCATGAAATTAGGTAATGACCTGGTATCTACACATAAGAGCCCATACATTAATTAGATGCATAAAAGTCTGATATACCAAATCCTTATTAGATCACTTTAAATGGGCAGAACCAAATTTGATAGTCTTTTATTCAATACACAATAATTCACAGATAAGCCCACACGATCGATTTAAACCTTATAGAGCTTGCTAATGATCTTTGCAGAGGTAAATCACAAAGTTTTCAGAGTCTATGTCACTGTATTAGTAGGCAGTGCGTTTATTACTCATGCATTTGAGCACCACAATAGGTGAAACATGAGAGAAAATTCTTCATGTAATTGGTGAATTGGCTAGATTGATTGGGCTAGAAGGAGTGGTGGGTAGGAAAGTGGTTGATTTGAAAACTAGAGTTTAAGATCAATCCGATACGGGGTTGGAAAACTTGAGTACATTCATTTGCATAAGACTGCAACCACATTAGAGGCTTTTTCTATCGTGGGAGCGATTCTAGGGTGCATGTCTGATGAGGAAATAGAAAGGCTGAGAAAGTATTCGAGATGCGTCGGATTGTTGTTTTCAAGTGATGGATGATATTCTTTATGTAACCAAAACTTCTCAAGAATTGGGGACAGCTCTAGGGAAGGATTTGGTTACTAATAAACTAACTTATCTAAAGGGGATTTGTGGTTGCGATTTTTGTTGGGGTTGGTTGTAGTTGTGGTGGTGGTGGTGGTGGTGGTGGTGATGATGGTGGTTGTGTAGTGATATTGAAATTTTATTTGATGATAGGTTTTTAGTGGTGGTGGGGAGTGCTTGAGTTGGGAAGGGAGTGGGTGACTTGAATTGAGTGTGGGATCAATTATGGATGATTGTGACCAATTTCAATGATTATGAATTCCTCAAACATTGCCAATACCAAAGATGACTCATGATAAAAAAAAAATTAAAATTAATAACCTAACATCATCGTGAATAATGGTAATCCAATTGCATTTTTCATATGCAATCTGGTTATTATCAACATTCTTTGCTGCACATATATTTTTCAAAGTAAGATTTAAAGTATGGACGACACGTGGTGTCCAAGAAATATGAAGAAATTGTACCTCAATTATTTCACCTGCAGCCTTGTAATTTGCAGCATTATTTGTAATTACTTGAATAACTTTTTCATGCACAATTCCATTTGTAACTTCTCGTATCAAGTTAGAAATAAAACATTTATCATTTATTTCATCCAATACAATCAATAGTAGTAGACTTTAAAAACATTGATTCACTCTCAGACACGACTATGAAATTAATTAATGGCCTTCTTTGTGAGCCACTCCATCCATCACTCACAATGCTTACTCCTTTTTATGTCCATGTGCCTTTTATAGGCTTTAATAATCATTCCATATTTCTCTTTTGAAAGAGAGTGGTTCTAAACTTATTATAATCCGGAGGCACATATCTTGATAAGGGGCTATTTGCAGCAAGACTAAAAGAACTAATGTAATAAGGATTTTTGGCAAGATTGAATGATACGCCACTTGTATAAAATAACCTAGTAATTTTTGAATCTAATTGTTCATGATATGTCATACTAAAATCCTTTTCAAGTTTAGTCTTTATTTTCTTTTACTCCATCATATGAAAAGTAGCTTCATCATTCCTACTAGCAATACCAATAGAAATTCTTTCCCTAGGCAATGATGCTTTTTTTGGCTCATTATTTGTCATTATTATCTTAGATTCAATATATATATAGCGCCACAATCGAAAAAGGGAGAGACGCGATGCTGCTCCAGGCTTCTTCTCCAACGAAGTTGCTCCGTGCTTCTTCTCTGACGACGCTCCAACACGGGTTCTCCTTTTTCGATGCTATTCCAACTCTAGTGTGGCTACAAAGACAAAGGTAAGTCAGATTCATCCTAGCTTTTAGTTTCAACATGTGTTGGAACGTGTTCGGTGAGTGTCGATGTCTGACACGTGTCAAACACCGAGACACATAGCTCCGGAACATGTCGATGTATCTTAGGCGCTAGGTGCTACTATTGAATCAATTGCAAAAACGCAACAGCGTCGAACTGTGTAGGTAGCGGCGCATCGTGCAACACACGATGAATGGTACGGCGCCAAAGACAACCGAAGTTGTCAAAAGGGAGAAAAAAAGATCTAGGGTTTTGGTTTGGGGTGGGGGCTTTGTTGCAATTTACGAAATTGTAGGGCCCCTACTTGTGATTTTTTAGGGTTTTGAGTTTATGACATGTACTCATACTGCAATTTACGAAATTGTAGGCCCCTACTTGTAATTTTTTAGAGTTTGACACTAATTTGGTACTTAATTTAAACTTGATTTTAACTAAATTAAATTCAAGAATTAGTTAATTTGATTAATTATTAAACTGAATTTTTTTTAGTAATTTATCATAATTTCAATTAACCTTAGAATCTTGAAATTGGAGTTGTACTCCAATTTAGTATTTGATTAAAAATTGATTTTAATTAAATAAACTCGTCAATTAAAGTAATTGATTAATCCAATTAATTAATTACTAAATTGAATTATTATTTTTATTTTAGGAGTTTTATCTTAAATTAAGATTTTAATTCAATTTTCCCTTTTGAAATTAGAGTTGGATTCTAAGTTTGCATTTAATTAAACTATGATTTTAATTTATTCCTGCTTTTGATGGTTGGACCCGGGAGTCTATTATAATTATTTAATTAATTATGGTCTACATGTCATTATTTAATTTATTTGAGCTTGCGAACTCTATTGTAAATATGGGCATGTGCATCCATTTGACACGAGTCTGTGTGCCAACTTGTATAGGATACAAGTGGCACCTGACCACAAGAAGACAACTAGTATGTGATATGGTTTGCAGGAGATTATTACGTTTAACATACGATGATCGGATGCAATGTTTCTTAGGAATTGACCAACTAGTCTTCTTCATGTCTCGAGAAGAATAAATAGATATTGTCCATAATTCATCCACGGTATTATTATATATATGATTAATTACATGATTGATGTTAGTTAATATACATAAGAATGGTGAGACTAAATCCCTTACTTGAAAATTATATTATGTCATATGTTTTTCATTATTTTAATGAATAATCAAAGTCTGCTGTCGATGTCAGCTTATTGAGCATCTAAAGGCTGCTCTCTGGTGGATATGTTTCTCATTCTAAAGTATCAATACGTCTAAAGAATGGTTGACTTAAACTAAAATCATATCTTTTATCGAGTAAATCAAAATGGATATAGATTTTGAAAGCATTTATTGAATTTGTATTAATTAGTTAAAACAGAGTAACTTCCATTGTTATAATGAAAAATCATAATTCGCCCTCAATGTCGGATTATTAAGTCACTTAAGGCTGCAAGAAGAAACCTAAGATGTTTGTGAATAATTGGAAGAATTTAATCGAAATTGAGTCACTCAAGGAATTGAGATTTTGGAGACACATTCAAGTGAACACATAAGATGTGTGTGGCAAAGAGTTTTCTGCTTGATGATATAGGAGTCGCATGGAGATGTGATTGATAGGAGTATCTACCTGAATGTTTTATTATGGTTTGTTGATTCACTCAAGGTTCTAATAGAACAAAAGGGGTTCTAGCCCACCGTGAATCTAACAGGATTCTACGAGATTAATGTTGATGGTCAATAATTCTAATAAAACAGTTGGAGCAATTGATTTAATAAAATAATTTATTAAAGTGATTTATGCCTGATTATACATGATTCTATTTTAGTTTTTTTATAATTGTTGTACGATATTTTAAAATTTGAGTTATCACTTGAATTTTTGTAATGTCATTGATGATAAACAAGTTCATTGGACTGAAATTCTTGAATTGATATCGTCATTTCAAAACTAATCTCAAACATGATATGATCAAGAATGCACTTTTCAACACATGCCAATAATATAACAATGAATTAATAATTACAATGCTTCCTTAATCGAACTGAAGAGTGAGAAGTTTGGTGAATCTTCTACTTCAGTTTTCTATTTTATAGAGGTTAATTAATCTACTTTTTCAACCAGTCGAGTACTAGATATGGATAATATGCAATGGATAAAAGAAGAAAATTACGAACAGGGTGAGAGACCTAAGTAGGTAATAATACAAATGTTGCTTAAACAACTTAAGAACTATCACATAACTTTGTCTTTTCATTCAGTTTGAAATTAGACAAATTGTGACACTTTCATTTTATATTTGGACATGAAGTGATTATCCTCTTTAATTAAGAATAATAATTATTTGTTAACTTAGATGGGATATTATGGAATCAAGTAAATAACAAATAGTCAATATTTAGTCATACTTAAATCTAATACTTGACCAATAAAGAGATGTATATTTCACCTTGGAGATAAATTGACAAGTAACCTTTTTCTGGAAAAGGTAAAAGTGGGATGGTTTATCCACTGAGCTTATTACATTTGGATGTAAGTGGACTTATATTAGAATGTTCTTTAATCATTAAGTAACTTTGATAGTCATGATTATTTATAATGAAATTAAAATCTGAGAGGTCAAAAATTTAAAATAATAAAGATATAAATTAGAAGGCAAAATATGAAAAATATTCTAAACATTTAGATTTGATCAAAGTGAAGAATACTTTAAGTGTTAACTTCATGCTTATGTTATGTGAGCATAATTTTCGCACAAGTAATTCTTTCGCATACGCCTCGGTACAATGGTGTATTCGAAAGAAGAGATTGCAATTCATGCAATCATTGCCGAAGAGATGCAAAATCTCCAAAATCATTTTTTGCGCTTTGCACTAAACAATGTGTTATATACTTGGTCGTGTTTCATAATAATCCGTTGATCAAAGTCCATATAAGATATGGATTTAAGAGGTCTAGTATTCTTCGCATTAAGATTTAAGACATCAATATTTATCAAAAGTATACTAAATTTGGAAAAGCTAGAGCATTAGTCCAATATATACGTTTTGAGATATCCAAAAGATTGTTGGATATTATTTAGACACTCTCGTCGAGAAAGAAGTCAAACTCGAATTTTGTCCAATATCTTGGAGAATAGTTCATCTAAGAGAAGATAATTGGAGAAATATGAAAGAGTTCATGATTTTACATATATAATTAACAGATTAAATAAGCTTAAATCCGCACTTGCATTGGATGAAGCACGAATCGACACTAGGGACGCGCTCGCTACTCATGATGTAATGACGACTGAGAATGCACCACCTCCATGTAATGTTATTAGGATCATTTGTACTTCATCGAGTTACAAATTCTTGATTGCTAGTATTATTCCTCAAGGATGGTGACCTATATATACACAGAAGCTAAGTCAAATGTTGACTAAAAGAGATGGCATGAAGCCATGGAATCTTAGATGAACTCCATGTATGAAAACAAGTTTTAGAACTTGTTTGATTTGCCTGAGAGGGGTAAAACCCATAGGCTGTAAATGAGTTTACAAAAAAAAAAAAAAAAAAAGAATCGACATGAATGGTAATGTTCATCATCATAGGACGAGACTAGTGACAAAGGGTTACATGCAAAGCCAATAAATTGACTTTAATGAAACCTTCAAATCAGTTGTGATGTCTGAATCAATTCAGATTCTATTTGTGGAGCAACAGATTGTGACAAATTCTAAAAAAAGGACAATTTGATTTTTGTTTTTTATTTTTCTTGATGCTTCGTTCCAATTCCAAAAAATGACAATTTGAAATTAATTTTTTTATTTTTCTTGAAAAAAAAATAAATGTGTTTTTAATTGTTAAACAAAGATGCTTCATTTTTTTAATTTTTTTTTTTATGAAAAATGTGGAAAATTACATCAAAAGCATCATAAGTCTAATTGAAAAAATAAATAGATAATTTTCAATTGTTATAAAAAAGTATTCAAAATCCGTAATTTAGAAATTTTGTTAAATTTATTACAAAACATATTATTCAAAAATATTCTGCTTAGCCTCCGTTCGGTAAAAAAGTTTTTTTTTTTGTTTTTAAACCAATTTTTAAACTACACAATTTCTCAAATCAATCTCTAACCCTACACATTTTCTCCCTTCACTTTTTAACCATCCATCTACCTAAAAAACAACAAAAAAAACCATTTTTTTTACCACTCCCGCCGCCGAACAGTGGCTTAACCATAGGTATCTAATTTGGTAAAGTAATACTAAATTATTTCTAGAGATATATAAAAATTATATTATAAAATATGTTGAAAAACATTTAAATAAACCGAAAATGTTTTAGTTTGAAGAACTTAAAAACAATCCTTATATTGTGTATTTTTTATAAGTTTTCCAATTAGATTATGTAAAAAAAAAATTTTTAAAAATTAAATGACTAATCCAGAAATTTTCTTTCAAATCAAGTAATATCACACTTGATTGAATATAATTTTCTTTCAAATCGAATAATTTCATACTTAATTGAATATTTTATATTTTTATGAAATACAGTATTCATTTATATTATTCTTGATTTTTTTGTACAATGACTACATTTTAATTTGAAAAATACTATTAAAAATTCTATAAAATTATATCTAAACAATACATTAATAAATAAACTTCATCAAAATTTCAAATATATTACGTTCAAAATCAAATTAACTATTTTTTTTTTTTGCATTGTTATTAAAAATTTACTTTGATTGCGTCATATGCAATGACAATTAACGAGAAGTTTAATACAAGATAACAAGTGAGAGCAAACTATAAACACTTTGTGTGTAAAAATGTCACAAAAATCAATTTGAATAAATTTATTATATATTTTTTACTTTTCCTTAATATCTCATTCGTTTTAAATTATATCATTTAAATTATATAATAGTACTCAGTATTCAAAAAATCTAAAATCGGTTCGATCCGAAAAATGCAACATGTCAATGATCGAATGTTGAATCAGATTAAACCGGGGGTCGAACCGATTTTAATTAAAAAAATTAATAATTATTTCAAAACGTCATAAAATTTTCTTATAAAAAATTATTCTAGAAATAAAGCAACATTTACTCATTTAGAGATAAGATTAAATACAAAAAGTATAATAATAATAGTCTTTAATTTCAAAATTATCAATTCATAATAAATATAGATTTATGGTTGTTAATTTATTATATTATATTATATTATATTATATTTCAAAATAAAATAATTTAACATATAAAAAATAAGATAAAATAACTTATTTAGAAGAAGAATGTCCAACAAACAAACAAATAATAAATAAAAATAATTTTAAAAAGAAAAAAATAAAAGTCTTATAAAGATCAGGATTTCCTAATTTTGATTAGTTTTGTACATGTTGATTTCCTATTTTTATTAGTTTTGTCTTTTTTAAAGTTTTGAATTCGATAATATTTTATATTAAATGTTATTATACTATGTTTTTATTTAATATGATTTTATAATTAAAATATTTTCATAAATCTTGATCGAAATTACTATTACAAACATATTCCCATGCAATGTGTTGACTAAAAGAGATGGAATGAGACCATGGAATCTTAGATGAACTCCATGTATGAAAACACGTTTTGGAACTTATTTGATTTTCCTGCGAAGGGTAAAACCCATAGATTGTAAATGGATTTACAAGAAAAAGAATCGACATTGATGGTAATGTTCATCATCATATGATGAGACTAGTGACAAGGGGTTACAAGTAGCAAGACTATGAGATTTGAAAATGGATGTAAAAATCTCATTCCTGTATGGGAATCTTAGTATGGATGTGTAGACGATACAGTCTGAAGGTTTTGAATCCAAAAAATCCAAACATAGTATGCAAGCTACAAAGATCTAATTATGGATTAAAGTAAGCCTCATGAAGCTAGATTGTTAATTTTGATGAGATAATCAAAGAGTTTGATTTTATCAAAAATTGAAGATAAACAAAGTATGTATATAAAAGGTTAGTGGAAGTGTTCAACATCTCTAATACTATATGTAGATAACATCTTATTGATCAGAAATTAGTTCTCTAACCTTAAGAAGTGAAAGTATAATTAATAAAAAAAATTTCATGATGGATTTGAGAAATAAGACCTTCATTTGGGAACTAGAATCTATAGAGATAAATCTGAAATATTATTTTTGTTTATCAACCCTCGTACATAGATATAATGCTAATGTGGTTATCATAAAAGAATTCAATGTAAGATTCGATCTCAAAAGTCATGAGATTAATCTTCTCAAAATAACATTTAGAAAATAGATTAAGAGAGAATGATGTGGAGAAAATATTTGATTGTTTGACAATAAGATCTTATAAGATGTGATACTATGTACGAAACATTTTGTATTCTAAAGTATTTGAGAAGCACTAAGAATACAACAGACATGAGGAGAAATATAGACTTACATCATTTGTGTATAGAGATATCACCCTTCATTCCGAGAAAGGATGATGAGAATTTTTCACTTTGATTGTGAATTAACTCATAGTAGTGGTGTGGTTGGTTTCAAAGTTTCCAAACAAGGATGACTACTATATCTACAATCAAAACCAAATACATATATGCTTGGAAAGCAATCTCGATCGCTGAATTCATTCAGTGTTCTAAAAAGTCCGCTTAGGCACGAAGATCTCCCTTTAGGCTTCTTACTTCACCCCTCCTTTCTTCACTCTTTTTTAGGCATTTTTTCGCACCTAGGCACACATAAGCGTGATTCTCAACTTTGTCGCTTTGTCATGCTTTACAATTTTTAGAACATTGAGTTCATTAGTGAATATAGGTGTTCCTAGCATTGTAGCTCCAGTAATAAGTACTATGACGACAAATGGAGCAATCGCACAAGTGAGGGAACCTAGGTCTCATCGATGATCTGAGTATGCATTTAAGGGCTAGTGTCTCATTCAAAGATTATAGAAAAATACAATTCATGCCCACTAGCCTTGAGAATTTTAAAAGTGTGAAGCGTTACATATCAAAGATTCACATGTAAAACAACTATTCCAACGGGAATATGATTATTATATAAACTCATTATACATATAATACAAAAGTTATAGGATCTAGTTGGAGTATATAAATGTTATGCTTTAAATTCAATCATTGAGATAACATAACACATATTATCATTGTCTCAATAAATGCAGATATATTATTACATCGAGTTTGACTCATTAATTAAATAATAGAGTCCAAATAGTAAATTTAAGTTACTTGTAAGTTACAAGGTGTTATGACTTTTAGATACAAGTCCTTAATAACTTATTCTAAAATTATCCATAGTCAAAGTAACAACAAGATACGGATATTGTTGTTGCAGTTATATTAACATGTGTTACATTTCTTTCTTATAAAAAAAGTAACTTATCTCATAAGTTAGAATGTAGAATGACATTTGAATGAACATGTGAATGTATTGCTAGATGAACATAGCATTTGATAACTTGCCTAGAAATTCCACATGGATAACTATTCAAGCGTCAGTGGTGAATCTGAATCTCTAATGCACATTGTGGATTTGGTCATTTGACTTGAGAATGTCATAGAATCTTATATGAAGATTGCTATGCTTTGGCTGACATTGATGTTAGCTCTTGAGAAGGAGTCATCAAGATGACGTCATACAAGTACAGTGATAATCTTATAAAGGTTGTGTGTGTGTCCAATATGAGGATTCGTCACTCCTGAGTAGTAGGAGATTATAACTCGTATCCGCTCACTTAAGTTAATGTAAATTCATCGGTCGGGGTGGTGTTATGAGTTGGTATTTTCAGTCATAACAATACCAAGTAAGAGAAATGGTGAATATCGTAATTGATTAAAATGAGATCGATGTTGTCCATATCTCTTAACCAATTGAGTGATACTGTTAAAGAGGTTATATTTTCAAGATAACTACATAAATCGGTCTTGTCATAATTACAGACATTTCCCTTCACACGGATTGTCTTGATGCATTGCTAGACGTCAATCTTGGACTGTAACGTAAATTGATCGATCTTGGTGAATCGAGGATTAATCGAAAATAGGGATTTCAATTCATATTATTCCAACCAATAATAATACGACGTTGACATCGTGAATGGAACTTGATGGGTCACACACAAAACAAGTATTAAATATCTGGAATTTGATATTGTACAAGTAGGAAATTATTTGAATAGTTTCCAAGCCCAATTGGTTGGGTCGAACTTGAGTTACTTGCAAGACAAGAATGACTCAAGCATACTATTTTAACCCTAATTAGGGTTTCACTTAAACCTATGTGAGTACTAATACTAGGTTAATTGAAAGAAACATGAAAGAGACGTACGTCTTTTGGTTGCTAGTCCAATACTTTAAGGTCCTAACTTGTTGTTTGGATTACTGCTAGAAGACTGTTGTGACGAGATTTCTACACGACATCAGAAATCAGATTCACAGGATTCATCAAATGTATATTATTTATCATAGTATTATCCTAGAGGGATTAGGACCCTGGGGACGTGACTTGACCCATGCTATCTAGCCTCCATGTTCAACTAGTGTCCTTATCGCGCAAGGATTAGGAATTTATGTGTCATTGTTGAATCGGGATGAATAAAATTGGAAGCATGAGTTAATCTGGTTGCATCTGTGTGACATCTTTCATGAATCATGATCAAATGGATAGATTGTAATAGTGTGTATTGTGGAGTAAGGAGTGCTCCTTAATTTAAAAAATAATGGTTAGATTGTCTTAGGAGTATATTGGTCCTCGAAATCCATTTCAATCTTTTCCTTTCCTACATTTTTTTTTTTTTTAATTTTTTGTTATGAATAATTTTTATTCGTAACACAAATTAGACAAAAAGTGATGTAAATTTTACACAGAATAAATTTCTCTCAGCTCCATCAAGTTCCTAGGAAAAGGGTAATTGAGGACGGACACACAAACCCATAGTTATTGTCGAGATATGTTGAGTTTCTACACCCTCCATTAGCAGATTTTACGAGCCAAGAAAGAAAAATGGGGACAAAAATTAGTGACATCTACATGTTTTTGTAATTTTTTAATAATATATGTACTATGGGGATGGGTAATCTGTTTTCTAGTTGAATTTGAAGGTAATTGGAAGGCAGCTAGGCCTAGACATGGACCCCGGTGGTAGACAAAATGGAAACAATTACCCCCACAAATTCCGAAGGTGCGGTAATCATGCTGCTATCTCCGCGCCTCTTCGCCCGGCGCGCACCGTGGCCCCTCTAGGACTAGGAATAGGAATTTTACCATGACTTAAGTTCAAATTTTACCATTTAACTTCATTTTTGTTTAAACATATAAAAACACAAAAATTAATTGTCAAGTACTTTTGTGAGAATGTGTTCAAATTTACTTTTTCAGTTAATTTTTGTTATTAAGCCCTAATTTGAGTTAGTTCAAAATCAGATTTTTATTATATTTAATTAATAAAAATAGATGAAATATGTTGTTAAGAAGTTGTGAGTAATATATTGTTATAACTAATGGTTACTTTGCTTTAAAATTTTATCAAGACTTTAATCAACACCAAAATACGAAATGTGTGAAGAAGTACTTGATATTTTCAAAAATATTAATAAACTTTTGTAAACAAATTCTTTCAACGCCTTTCTCCATTCATTTAGCACTCAAACTATATGGCCATAATAATAATGTCAATTATTTGGCAAACAATATAGCCATAATTCCTATAACTAATTTGACCCCTTCGATAATAAATAACTAACTCTTTGTTTGGCCAAAAAAAAATTGTTTATAACAAAAAAATGTGATGTTTTTTAGGCAAAATATATGGTTGAAAGAGATTCGGGAAAATTTGTATGATTAAAAATTAGTTTTGAAAAAAATGTATTATTTATAATTTTTTTTATAAACAGTTTACCAAGCAGAGGTTAAGTCCCCGTCTAGTAAGTATACTTTGTTTTTATCGAGGTAAAATATATGATTGAAAAGTATTTTCGAAAATGTGTGGTTATGAAGTATTTGGAAAAATATGTTTATAAACTTGTTTATAAAACTTTTTTGTTTATAAACAAAGAATTTAATGTTTTTAAATGTAAAGTATAGGGTTGAAAAATTGTTTGGAAAAATGTGTACAACTACAAGTAGTTTGAAAATGTTTTGTTTATAAACTTATTTATAAACATGTTACCAAATAGAGGCTAAAATCTTACAAATGAAAATATATATCTTTTCCGAAATACTTGTTGATTAAAACAAATTTTAATATAAGTGAAAGTCAATAATTAATTTTAATCTATCAAAATTTATTAAAAATCTGATTTTAATCTCCACGAAACACTGATTTAAAGAATGCCTATAACAAAAAATAAAAGTTACTTTTTAATTAATAGCATATTTGAAATTTTTCCTCATATAAAAGTTGCTTTTTGTTACTAATTTGAATTTAATTTGACTTTTAATATATTTTGGAACCCAAGCCGTCATTTTTTTACATTTTTTTTTAATAGTTTTGAAGTAAAATATGTAAGTCAAAAATGATTTCGAAAAATATGTATAGTTAAAATGTGATTTGAAAAATTGTATTATTTATAAATTGTAATGAATCTAATGATTATGTTAAAGAATAGAGAGTTAATAGAAGTGAAATAAATTAACATTTGTGCGATTCGACTTATTTGAAAACTATTTATT
This sequence comes from Ligustrum vulgare, assembly GCA_963555705.1. Classification (NCBI taxonomy): domain Eukaryota; kingdom Viridiplantae; phylum Streptophyta; class Magnoliopsida; order Lamiales; family Oleaceae; genus Ligustrum; species Ligustrum vulgare. The sequence goes on along the minus strand of OY743169.1, from coordinate 10,127,838 downwards.
ATCAATTTCATTTTCAAACGCTCATTTTCTTAATAAACAATTTTGCACACGGGTGGGGTTTGTAATTTTTTCATACTATTTAATAATACATTCTCCCAAATTTTTTTTAAAAAAAATAATTTCTTCCAAACAAACATTTAATTTAAATTCAAATCAATTCCACTGATTAGACAGTAGTTTAACTTGATTTTATAAAAAATTCAGTCTCGTTTGATTTGTGCTTGGGCAACTTTACAAAAATAAGAAGGAAAACAAATTGAACCCCGAACACACTAATGCAATACGTTGTTTTATTTATTATTATTTTTTTATTGCTAAAAGTTGTCACCTAAACCACTTAAAAAATAAATAAATTATGATTTATAAACTTGAAAGCAATTTGGATTTTCTTAACTTTTACTTTTCGTAGCAAGTGAAGTCACCTTGGAAAGTATAATTTAATATTTGATTAACGTAGACAGCACGAATTTAATAAATTGACACAAACCTAAAGTTGTGAGTTTGACTATAATAAATAGCAATAAACTGTGCTATAAATAAATAAAATAAGAGTCAATTACGTACTTCAATCATTTCCCATTACTTTGATTATTTTATTCTTAAATATACTAAAGCGTAGTTAGTATTATATCAAAAATAAAATAAAAAACACAATTTTGTACTTTCATGTAGAAGAAAAAAGAGGTGAAGCACGTAAAATGAAACATTTATCATGGCCAGGAGCATACAAGTGAGACAAAACGGGAGGAAAAATCTCTAGAAGAGTAAAATATCTTCACACTATAAAGTTTCATGGACATATGCCCTAAATCTCTAGGTGACCTTAGGGCATCTTCAATGACAACAGTGTCAATTTGAAAGAGAGAGAATATGAAGGAGGAGAGACAAGATGAAAGGTCAAAGAAAAGGGAGAAAATGGATGAAAGAGACAGAATCATCAAATAAAATAAACAAATGTCATGGTCTTGCACAAGGTCTATCTGCAGACCTTACTCTCGGACCGTGTGGAGCATTTGATATATTTTAATAATTTTTTGTTTACCACATCAGTAGTAACATTGGACCGACCTCTACCATTAAAGATACTCTTATAGATTAAGACTTCTGAAGATCAAGGACTTCCAAGTTCCAACGTGGTAAGGATTATGGATAAAAGATATAAGGAAATTTTCATGTGAATGAGCTGTGATAAGTCTCTCAAGGCAGGGTCGTATTACGACTAAGAGAGACGAAGTCCTAGATTAATCCATGGACATCCAAAGATGTTGGCGGACACCTAACCATATGGACACAATGGTGACTACATATCCCGACAGGGATTACCAAATTCTTATGTAGGTCGGGGTTACGACCAAGTCCGTGAGGGTTGACTTAGGTCATACCAAAGGATGTAGATCTCAAGGATCAGACATGAGGTAGTGAGTCACAAGATAAGAACCCCCCCCCCCCCCCATGATACTTAGTAGAGTTCGGTAATGGAAGGAATTGACAATGTTACCTACGAGGCTACGACTGTATATCACATTATTTGTGTTGTCATTGACCAACCAATCACATTTGTACAAGGGCCTAATTGAGCAGTTTAACTCGTCAAGTACACGTTTTGCGCACAATACGCTTCTAACTACTATGTTGATATTAGGTTGTCATGTTGGTATCAATATAAAGATTAAAGTCACTAACATAGCGTGTGATCTACAAAATGTACCTCAAAGTTCCTATGTGATATTTCCAATGCATGCTCGTGTGTGTGTTGGACATCTTGAACATCAAACCGGGCTCTGTTAGATCTCCAAAATAGACACCAAACGTCAAGGTCGACTCCACCTCAAACTCACATTGGTTGCCACATTATTAGTCTAACCCACAAGGATTATGGAGATAAAGTCAATATCACAAAGGGAGAAGAAAGAGATGAAGAAGACAACAATAGTAGACTTCCAAAGCTCCAATAACTGCTCTCTTTCTCTTACTCTCTATTGATTTCAAAACTCAAGCCAACAATGTAGATTAAGAGCTTGTTTGCTCTATCAAGAATTTTTATCAAAAATTTTCAAACTCAATCTCAACCATCCATCCTTAGTCAAGCTCACAATTTTTTACTTTTCAAATCAATCTTAATCACACATCCATAAAAAAAACAAAAAAATCACAAAAATCAAAACTTTCCATGGACCAAACGGGCTCTAAGCTAGTAAATATAGGATTGTGCTAGGTCTAATCCAATGGGTTACTCATGGACCAAGTCCAAGTCCAAGACACACATAACAGCTCTAAGCCCCTGTTTAGCCCCAGTTCCTGGAATTTTTTTGTTTTTAAATAGTATTTTTGAGAGAATGTGTAGTTAAAAAATGTTTGAAAAATAAAAAATGGTATGTTTGACTAAGATGGATGGTTGGAATTGAGTGTTTAATAAACTTGGTTTTAAGAGAATGGGGGCCAAACAAGGGCTAAATGGGCTACCTACCCAACTATGTCTACTTACAAGAACAGTAAATGGGCCAACACAATTGGCCTCCCCAAGTGTGTCACGAGCAATTACCCAACTAAGTTGCTTCCAATGACTTCGTCTTTATAGAGTCGAGCTATTCATTTAGGTGTCGATATATTCCCACAACCATTTTAATATCATCGCCCAAATTTATTAGGTATCAAAAAATCCAACAAATTTTCACCTTGACACTGAATCAACCTACACCTTACATGTTTTGAAAAACGCACCATACATGTTCCATTTATTCACCAGATCAAGAATACTCAAGTAGAAAACGGATAATCAAAATAATCAATTAAGAACATATAATATATGCGATGAAGATATAATCATAGGATAATAAACAATATTTTCAAAACATGTTCACCAAGTAAGAAACATTAGACCAACCTCAAGTTAATCAAATACAACAGCCAACATATACAACAAAATGTATAAATGACCTCATGAAAAGATCTCTCCACAATCATCCTAACCCATTCCATGTAGCTCGTACCTTGAGAACACATATCACACACATTACTACCTATACTCACTAGATTGATCACTACTCTGTCTAACTGGTAAACCACAATAGATCCTATGTCCATGGGGTGCTAATTTATCAATATCTCACTTCTCTTAACTTGAGTGGATAATGAATCTCCACTTAATAGAAGTTATCAAAGTCACTATTACGCTTTACCTGATCATGATTCTCACAGATGGAGGACTTCAAACACATTTAGTAACATTTCCACTCGCAATTCAAATGTAACACTTGTTCTCGTACATATCATCAATGCACCCTCAAGCATCTGTACTACACATTACCAAAAGACATACTGCAAATGCACCCTGACCACTATCCATGCACACATACTAAAAAAAGATCACCCCACAAATTCATGCAAAGACACATATCAAACAAATTGAAATGCAAAAAAATTAGACATACAAATGGATTTCGCATAGATGCACATGTAGTAACTTTTGCACTTATCCTCAATAAGCCTCACTGGGATCTTACCTAGATCCAGTGGCATAGTTGGCCTCACCTATCTCCTCACATCATCCACTTCACTTACTATCCCAATTGTGACAAACTCTCATAAGAAAGTCCAAATATACCACAATTATAACATCTCACATTTCCTACTAATTTAGACCTAAAACATTGCTAGGTAAGATTAAGATCTTCCAATTAGTATCTCCAATCTAACATCAATTTTCGAGTTATGGTTTACAAAGGTATATAATCGATGCGTAAGAAGAACTTCGAAGGGTTTTTTCTATGACTAACTTCGCTTCAGTTAAAAGGCATAAAATCTAGAAAATCAAATCACTATGCCAACAAAAATCCAATACCAAATGTTGTCATCTTATCAAAAAATGCACAAATACGATATACAACGACCACAAGCAAAGTATATGTACAAATCATATAGAAAACCGTCAATAAAACTTCCTAAGGTCATTGGCAACTAAATGGCAATAGGACATCTAAAGTGCAATATATCAAATTCATACATAAATTAATAAATCAAATTCATATAGAATACACGGCTAGAATTAAACAAATAATTCATAGGTCTATAATAGGCAATGGTTACCATTCACTATAACCCCATACATAATGTCACCACACACAATGACTTCTAATGCGAAAGTAAATAATAACTACAATGATAAAAAGAAAGAACAGGATACCAAGCATACCAATCTTCTAGTTTGTAAATTAGGAGATATGCGAACATCATTACTTTAGGAAGACCACCATAAACCCTAAAGCATCCACCGAAATCTGTAGCAACTCGAACAACACCCATCGACCAAAGCTCCAAGAACGACTGCCTATTTGTCTTGCTCTTTATTAATTTCAAAACTCAAGCCACCAATGTAGACTGAGGTAGTAACAAGGGGTGGGCGTCAGGTGGTTTGATTCGGGTATCTCAAGAATCGGAACTGAACCATACTTTTCGGTTTCGGTTCTACAATAATATTTATTTTTCGGGGGCTTTATCGAGGAGTATTAGGCCTCGGAAAGCGAGTCAATAATCGAAAAATAAACTTCTACCGAATATACCAAGATCAAGAATTTCGAAAATCCTTTCACCTCGAATAAAGTTTAGGATTCTCCATGAAACAGAAGATATTCATAAATCAAAAATGAGAAACAAATGGTCTAGAAGGTTTTTGGAGCATGACAAGAAGTCATACAAATAAATTTGTATAGTAAACTTTTGGGATGAATCATGAGTTTTAAATGCATTATTATTAATTGTTTTATATTTGTATTTAAATATTTAATTAACTCCATCATGGTCACTTACAACTTCGCTTATTAATAAGTTAGTATCATTCTATTTTCATTTACTAAAAATTTCAGTCCAAGTGTGAAGTTAAAAGTTACAATGAGGTAGAGACGTAACAAATTTCATAAAAAAAAAAAAATTAATCATTTTCATTTTACCCAAAAAATTTTAAAAATCTTTTGAATTTTAGTTTTAGGACAACCAATTAAGACCATAAAAAAAGGATCAAAGACCGATTCTAACTTCGATTTTTCAGTTCTAAAAAGGGAACCGAGAACCGAATCGAAAACCAATCAGTTTTTTATTCTAAAACCGATTTCCTATTTTATTTTTTTAAAACCATACGGTTCCGATTTTTTTGGTTCGGTTCCGATTCGGTCATATCGATTCTGATTTTTTTGCCCACCTCTAGTAGTAACTATAGGATTGAGCTAGGTCTAATTCAATGGGCCACTCATGAACCAAGTCCAAGTCCAAGTCACACACAACCAACCCAACCAACCTAAATGGACCAACAAAATTGTGTCTCCACAAATGGGCCACAAGTAACTATCTAATTTCCAATTAAAACAAGTCGTTATCTGACCAAACTATTCATTTAGACGTCGATATATTTTAACGATTATTTTAAAATCATCATCCGAATTTATTGAATATTAAAATACCCAACATGAATATACACATCAAAATGCATACTGATCAATTAAAAAATCAGATTGAAATTTAAGTTAAAGTTAATATTGAAAGTAAACCACACGTTTTATGTGATTTACAACTTTTCAACTACACATTTTAATAATTTTATCAAAATATATTAAAAATCTCTTCTTCTTCTTCTTCTAAACCAAACTGGAGCTAAGCATACAAAAGTAAGTTCTTCTAAACTGTTCTCTTGAACTCTCATCACAAAATCTAAAGGACATCATAAAACCTTATGACGGTGAAGGAAACGTCTTTTATTGAGTCAAATCTAGTATTTTATTCTTATCATTATTGACAATTTTAATTGACACGTATAACATACAATACACGTAAAATAATTAAATAGGGGTAGATGTTTTGTAAAAACTAAAAACTCATTTGGAGCCTGTCTGGCTCCTAAAAATTGAAATAAGTTTATTTCAATATCTTGTCATTAACATAACTAGTGAGGCGATGCTTAATGGACTTTCAGCCAATACAATATTAGCGATAATATTATCTTAATTTTCAAAGTTTCTCAAACTTTCTATCAATAAAATAAAAAGGGGAAAACATCATAGATAACTTTAGAGCCGATGCATTTTTCAAAATATCACCCTTCTCTAAGAATCCACATTCTTATTCATACATAAGATTTAGTATTTGTTTGGTAAATTAAATAAATTGGTTTATAAATCAGTTTATAAATTACACAATTTTTTCGATCACTTTTTAACAACACGCATTTTATCTTTCTAATTTTCAACAACTATTTTTTTCTCTAAAACATAAATAAATTATTTTATAAATGAAACAGTTTACCAAATAAATGCTTCGTTTCAAGATGATATTTGAAGTTTGAACCAAATTAGAAGAAAATTCCCAAAGTAAGTTTTTACATAAAGTTTTTTGTATAGAGAGGAGCGGCGATGGTTGATGGGAAATTTTAAAGGCTTCCAGTGGGCCCCGCAGAGGCTCTGGATACTCATTTTGAAAATGTTCCATCCAAATATTGAAAAGGTAAATTAGGTGATCATTACTGATTAGTCTATTTCTACGGTGATGACAATCGAGTAATATGTTATTTTGATTATTTGTCTTTCAATGCATTTTAACACATCCATATATTACCTCTTTTTAATAAACTAAAAAATTGTTTTTATATTTTCATTTATTATTATAATTTGTCAATGTGTTAAAATGTAGGGCCCCTACCGCACTTATAGTCTTTTTTCTAAAAAATGTAATAAAAAAACAAGAAAATAGGGTTAATTTTACAAATGACCACCCAACTTTACATTAATGTCAAGTAGCTTAATTGATTTTGTTTCACTATTGGCCACCCAACTAAATATAGATTACAAAGGAGAGTAACCATTGGCATAATTTTATATGAAGTTGGGTGGACAATGGTGAAACAAAATTAATTGGGCTGTCAAAGTGACATTTAGTGTAAAGTTGAATGGCCATTGATAAAATTAAACCCAAGAAAATAACTCAATTAGTGTATGTAGGGGTGGACGTTGGGTAGTTCAGTTTGGATATTTTGAGAACCGGAACTGAACCATATTTTTCAGTTCTTGTAAAATGGAACCATTCGGTTCCACTTAATCACGAGAATCAAACAATTCGATTTTGGTTCGGTTTCGTTTCTAATTTTATTTTACAATAATAATTATTTTTCGAAAGTCTTACCAAGGAGTATCAAGGCCTCTGAAGCGACCCGACAACTTGCAATAAATTTCTACTGAATATACCAAGATCAAAGATTCTGAAAATCCTTTCACCTTGGAGAAAGTACAGGATTCTCCATAAAATAAAAGATGAATTAAACCAAAATAAGAAACAAATGACCTAAAAAAATTTCCAAGCATGGCAAGAAGCCATAAATTTATATAGTAAACTTGTGGGAGGAATCATGAGTTTTGAATGCATTATTATTAATTGTTTTATATTTATATTTAAATATTTAATTAGCTCCATCGTGATTATTTACAACTTGGTTTATTAATAAGTTACTCTCATTCTATTTCATAAAAAGAACTTAATCATTTTCACTTTACAAAAAAAATTTACAAATTCTTTTGATATTTAGTTTTAGGACAACGAATTAAAATCATCCAAAAAATAAATAAGGATAAAAGATCTGGTTTTAACTTCATTTTTTTTATTCTAAAGGTGGAACCGAGAACCGCGATTCCAAAATCGATTTCTTATTTTATTTTTTTAAAACCATACGGTTCTGATTTTTTCGATTTGACTCCGGTTCGTTTATATCTGTTCTGATTTTTTTGACCACCCCTAAGTGTATGTCAAAATTTGGTGAACTAAAAAATAATAGAACAAAACACATTAATTTGTTTTTGCACTTAGACTTTACAACTAAAAAAAAAAACCTATATTTATTTTTTCGCTATTCCAATGTTAAAATTCAATAGAAGTGAAAATGAAATTGAAAAAGTAGACACCTTTTTATTACATTTTTTTGAACCTCGAAGGGCAGGAATAGGATTTGTGTAGGAAAACAATTGGGGAGTTGGGATAAAAATAATGAAACAAAACTAGGGATGGTCAATGGGTAGAGATGGCAAATGGATTGAACCGCTTGCTTGCTTGTCGGTTCGGCTTGGCTCGTCATTTTGACGAGCCAAACAACGAGCAATCATCGGCTCGTGGAAACAAGCCGAGCATGGGCTCGGCTCGTCTAATGATGAGCGGATCGTGGAGACGAGCTGGCTCGTAGTTTTTTAAACTAAAACACCATTTTTTAAAGAAAAAAAAATTAAATTAAATTAAATGGCTCGTGGATCGAGCTCGAGCTTGCAGCTCGTGGATCGAGTTGAGCTTGACCCTTGACCACACGAGCCGATCACATGGGGAGTAGCAGGCTCAGCCCATTGCCAACACTATCAATGAGAGGTTCTGGCTCATAAAATCACAAGCCAACTCGTTTTAGGGTCGTGAACCAGCTCATTTTATTATTATCATCTTTTTAATACGAGCAACTTGTGGATGACTCGACTCAATTCATGTGTTCACGAGCCAAATATCGAACTGAACCTAAATTATAGAGTGGCTCGTCATATGGCCGAGTCCATGGCCATTGGCCACCCCTACATAAAACATGGAGGCATGGGATTAAGTAGTTTAATATTGTATTTAGTGCATTTTTTCAGACTTTTAGTTGGTGAGAGAGAGGGACATATACACTTCCTCTCACACCCAGACCCACGCTCCGTCCTTCTTTCTCTCTCTCTCTCTCTTCTCAGGACATATCTCCCAGTGACCTAATGACAAAGAGGACGGATAGGACTCAGCGCAGCGAGGTGTAGGGTTCGAATCCTGAAATATTGAATTTGTACCCTATTGCAAGTAGGAGTTACCATAATTAATAGCCAGGCCCATCCATAAGCTCTCCACCCTGACTTCTGCAAGGCACATTCTCCAATTTACCTCCTTCATTAAAGGTCCAGGACTAGGGTCGATGAGGCCCTCAAGATTAGGGTTCAACCTCTTTTTTTTTTTTTTTTCTCTCTCTCTCTCTCTCTCTACTCACTCCTATATTATCTTTCCTTTTTACACTTCCAATACTTGAAACTGCATTCTCCTCTCTCTCTCTCTCTCTCTCTCTCTCTCTCTCTCTCTAACCTTCTGTTAACTCTGAAACACTGCCATAATTAACAGCTCCACATTGCCGTTTGTTTTGACATTCTCATTTTCCAACCCATCTCTCACTCTACATCTATCCCAAAAACACAGCTTTACAAGAATTTGGTGCCCATTTGATTATACAAGGTATGCCCGATACCCCATTCTTCTCCCTTTTTTTTCCTGCATTTTTTGTTGTGGTGGCGTGGGGGGAGAGGATAAACTCCAAGAGTTTGTTTCATGGTAAAATCTTGGGCTTTTTTGGATTCAAATGGAGCTTAAATTTTACTTCATTTTCATGGATATGAGTTCACCAAAAAAAAAAAAAGTTTTCATTTCTTATTTCTCTCCCAGTCTTCCCCTTTTTTGATTCTTTAGCCTGAAAAAGTAGAATGTTGCGTCAAACTGTCAAAGGTTCCTTTGCAGTTTCTTTTTCTTACATTTAATCATTCTAACGTAGACACTTTTTGTTTAGTGAAATGCACATTTTTTTATTCTATCATCTTGTAAATGTAAACAAATTTTACCAAAGAGGCCTAATATTGAGTCATTTTCTTCTTGACTCGGATTTTGTTATTTGAGTACTGGGTTCATCTAAAAATTTAGTCCCCGTTTGATTTTCATTAAATTTTTCTCTTTTTCTACGGTATTCAATCTCACTATCCATCAAAATACCAAACACACTCTTAATCTTTTTCTTGTTGAGAGAAATAATAATTAAACAAGATTTTATCTTAATAATGTACCACCGGTGTCTCCTCTAAGGGAAAAAGTTTTACTACTCAACAAATCCTTCACATTTATGGGGGAATTTAGCTCAGATTTTGTATTTAATTCTTGCTCAAGTAGTTGGTTAAAAGCTCTTACATGAAATAAATTCTACTTCTTTTGACAATTCAACTTACTTTCACTCCCACTTTTTGACCAGAGTTAAATTCACAAAAGTGGACCATTTGTACAAATTTTGATGCCTTAGGTACTGTCTTTCTATTCATTTATGATTTTCAACCATCATTCTGAAACAATTCTGGTCAGTTGTACCAATGGCCTCCGTTTGATAAAGGTTTATAAATCAACCATACACATTTCTCCCAACCATTTTTCAACCACATATTTTATGTCGAAAACATAACATTCTCTTTATAAAAAAAAATAAAAATTAACGGATTGAGATACTAGATTTTCGTCCTCTGCTGCGCCTTAGCCTGCCTTTTTACTATCTATTCCAACTTCGTATAGTCTAGTTGTGACTCGATATTTAGCTCCTGTTTGGTATAGATTAAAATCAAATTTGTAGTAGAATTTAATAAAAATTGGTGAAATGTGTGGTTGAAAAGTTGCGAATCCTATAAAATATATTGTTAAAATTAATTGTTGACTTTGACTTAAAACAAAAACTCAGTATGACCGTTTTTTTGTATTAGCTCACCCTCTTCATTTACATAATAATAACAAAAATCTGGTTCTTTTCTTTTTTTCTGTACAATATATTAATTAATATTTTGTGATTTTAGGAGGCAAGAAAATGATCATGAGCAGGAGACTAGCATGTTGTACAAGAGATAGAGAAATCAGTATTGACTTTGATGAACAAGAGAGTAAGCTTATCTCTCTATATATACATACACGTTTGTGTATGTATATTTTTCCTTAATTTACGCAGTAAGATTTGCTTAATTTCCGTTGGGGGTAGGTCATAATTGAGTAAAAGAAGTGTTGAAAAGTGTTACAATTTCTTATACGTCGGTGGTGCACCAAACTACGTACCACATGGCTCACCTAATTCTATATTGGAGATTTTGAAATACATTTTAAGTACGATAGTCGAGTCTTACCTACTAAACACGTCATAAATACTGAATCTTGAAGCAAATGTTTCGTGCCTACCAAACGAACCATAAATATGAAAAAACCTAGGGGGTGCAAATTTGATATAATTACTTGTACATGGGTCCATTACCTTCAATGAATAGAAAAATGTGAATGAGAACATGAAAATGTTCTGCCTTAAAAGTCAAAACTCATTAAAAATCTCTTACATGTAGTATCATGTGAAGTTTGGCCATGTAGGGTAACTCTATTTATTGAGTTTATTCATTTCACACTGCCCCAAAAAATTACATTCATGTCATTTGAATATTGAAATTAAAGATTGAATGTGATGCAATGCAACTGTTAGAAGAGTATTTTGAGTTCTATAGTCCTATTAATAGAAACCCTTGAAGAAAAAAAGTGAAACAAGGCAAAACGTGCTATTTTTTCTGATTAAAATGTTATCAAAAAGGTTTTAAGTTCAAGTCTTGTCGACACTGAGTTTTGAAGTGCTTACTCGGCTAAGCTTTTAAATTCTTGTAAACAGTGGGTCCCAAGGAATGTGTGGTTAAAGAGTAGATAAAAATTGTGGGTTAAAAATGATATTTGACCTGTGTATGAGCTTGAAAATCTTTGCCAAACATGCTCGAAAACCGTTTGCGGGTGTGTAATTGATCTTGCATTATCTACCCCATGAATTCAAATTTTAAAGTCCATTCTTTGTTGATGCTTTTGTGGATGGGAAGGAAAGGGAAAAGTCTTTGGTTATGTGAGCATGTAACTCGTAAAAGTGATAGTGATTTATCAATTCAATATACCACTCAAAATTGGAGGCCCCTTGTGGCCCTTACAAAGCATATGATAGACATGAATGGTGGACCTTACTACAGTACAAAATAATTATAAGTTCCATTTCATTGAGACAGTGATATAACTAATGGAGACAAACAAGTCATTGTTCTCTGACATTTTATTTTATAAAGTTGTGTTTTTTTATTTGGCTCATTTCTGTTATGGGATTCTCTTTCTGTACCATATTTTTCATCTTCTTTTGTTTTTTTTTTTATGTTTTGGATTCAAGTAGTTGCGTTTCGACCTTTTAATCCGACCCTTCAATCATTTTTTGTTCGCTATGTTATCCTCGATAAATTTATGAAAAAGTTGTCCATGGCTCCACTTCTAGAAAATTTATTTATTTAAAAACGCCCCCTCTTGCAATGATCATGAAACTAAATTAAAAACTGAAACTTACAGGAGTAGTGACATACAATGGCCTTGAGAGCTGCATACTCAACAGTCATTCTTTCGACAATGCTAGTAGCACTAGCAGAGGAGATGGACGTATCACTGATTCCTTAGATGAAGATGACTCTAGTTGCTCGTCCAGCAACAATGCTTTTGGATCGTTCTCTTCTCTCTGGACGATAATGAAAAAGGACGATCGTGGCACAGACGAATGGGACTTTTCTGCAAGCCCACAACACCACTATAAAAATGAAAAACCAAGTCAGGATTTAGATGTTGAAACAATGAAAGAGAAGTTCGCGAAGCTATTACTCGGGGAGGATATTACAGGTGGTAAAAACGGGGTTTCTGCTGCATTGGCATTGTCCAATGCCATAACTAATCTTGGAGGTATATTATCTGACAGAATCATCTTTTATGCTTGTGTTTTTAAAATTATACCACTCTATGCTGATCTTCGAACTCTGGTATTTTACGACTTGATTTGCAGCATCTGTTTTTGGTGAGCTTTGGAAGTTGGAGCCACTGCCGGATGAAAGAAAGAGCAAGTGGCAAAGAGAGATGAATTGGTTTCTATCCCCGACTAACTATATGGTCGAGTTAGTTCCTGCAAAGCAAAATGGCGCCAATGGCCGGACAATGGAGGTATATGTTTCTTCATAGAACCAATTCTTCTAGCGTTGGTGCTAGCATTCAACTTAAGAGGGCAGGTCTTAAGTTCGAATTGGGCCTAACCCTATTGGACAGTATGTAAGCTTACGGTACCTACCAAATCCCACACGGACCATGTCGGGTTGAAAAGGCTGCGATGGTTGGGGGTCGTATCGTTACCAAACAAAAAAAATGCATAATTTACTTCCAAGTTAGTTGGTTTTCTAAACGTGTTTAAAGCTACTATTTGTACTAACAAAATTTATTTTCGAGAAACGTTTAATTTTAAGCACAAGCAAACTTGAGTGTCATTTCTTGTTGGTGCAGGTAATGACCCCGAAAGCTCGATCAGATATTCATATGAATCTTCCTGCATTGCAGAAGTTGGATTGTATGCTTCTTGTAGGTGGTCTCTCTACTCGCAAAATTATATCGTTCGGTTTAAGTTTTACTCTGACTGCCCAACTTCGCCTTTTCACACGTTTTGAACTGACAGGAAACGCTCGACTCAATGGTTGATACTGAATTTTGGTACGCGGAAGTGGGTAGCCGAGCAGAAGGAAGAAGCAGAAGTGCTGGCCAGAGCAAGAGATGGTGGCTTCCTTCTCCCCGGGTACCTACAGTCGGGCTCTCCGAGAAAGAAAGAAAGAGGCTGCTACATCATGGTAAATTGCTTCATCAAGTATTCAAGGCTACCAAATCGATCAACGAAAATGTCTTGCTCGAAATGCCTGTTCCTACCGAAATCAAGGACGCATTACCAAAGGCAAGGTTTTACAGCACTGTGAATTTGTTATTTTATTTGTAACAATTCCCTATTGTTGACTCCCGTGTTCTTCCCTCGTTACAGTCTGGAAAGGCGAGCCTTGGTGTCGAACTCTACAAAATATTGACTGCAGAATCACTTTCGGCCGAGGAAATGATCGGTTGCCTTAATCTGAAATCTGAACATGAAGCTCTTGAAGTCATTAACAGATTGGAAACTGCAATGCTTGCATGGAAAGAGAAAATCACGGAGCAAGATAGCGGCAAATCTCCAGTTCGAACATCTTGGTCTTTTGTGAAAGATCCAATATCGGAGCTGGATAAGGTGGAGTCATTGGCAAACCAAGCGGAAATACTTTTGCAGCTTCTAAAGACCAAGTATCCCAATCTTCCACAGAGCTTCCTTGATGTTACGAAAGTTCAATATGGAAAGGTAAGTTGCTTTTTAGCCTCCGTTTACATTTGGAAACACTTCTCAACCACATATTTTACCTCGAAAACGTCACATTCTTTATTTATAAACGAAAAACTTTTACCAAAAAGAGGCTTACCAAAGATTTACTCATTGATTTTGCTATGTATACATGTAGGATGTGGGGCTTTCGATTCTGGAGGCTTATTCTCGAACTCTAGCTAATCTGTCATTCAGCATTCTCTCTCGGATTGGAGATATTCTGCAAGAAGATGTTGTGAGCAATCCCAATTCACCCGTGGCAATTTCGCACCTCATTGGAGCTAGAATTCCCGGGATATCAGATAGTCAGATGCTGGACCGTGTGAGACACTCCCTTATTCATCGGTTGAACGGCGTTGATGGAAAATCGCTGGTTTCCCATGATACTGATGCCTCTGATATTGAAACTCAGTTTTCTGAAGCTAAAATAAGTAGTTCAGTGAATGCAACACCAAGCCGAAGCCGAGTATGGTGCATTGGTCGAGAGGCTTGCCACAGTGTGTCTGCTCAAAATTCCCCATGACGAGGAAATCTGCAGTTTCTGATGGCATCGTGTAAATAATACCATCTCCATGTCATACAGCAGTTTTTCTTAAGCTGCATTTTCATATTTATATGACAGTGATTTTCCTTCTGGATAGCAAGAGTAATATTGAGTTCTGTGTAAACCTTATTGAAGGGAAGTGTACCTGTAATATACTATTTGAATCTGCTTCATGATGTTTTTCCAATTGTTTTAGGTGATTTGAAGATGAAGGTGGAGTTGGCGGCTTGCGCCCACAAATTATTGGAAATTAAACGTTGATTCTCTCTTTTACTAAACCTGAACTTTTGATATTCATTAAGAAATAATTGAACAAATAAGAAAATAAAACGCAAAATTTACGGACCGTCAAAGCTTTTTCACTATATAATAAATTATTACAATTATATATAATCTCACTCATCAAACCCTCAAGTATATTGTAGAAAAAATATTCAAGTTTTATTGCATTTATCAATTTCTACTTCTTATTAAAGAAAACACCAAAAAAAAAAAAAAAAAAGATGTCAGACCACTATTTTTCCTCACAAAACTCTATAGTCACCTTGCTATAAAATAATGAATAACATATGTTATTTATAAGAGTAACTATTACATAGAAGAGTCCAATTTCAATTTAATCAAGACTAAAGAATTCATTTCCTATAATGCTAAAAGAAAACCATAAGATTTATCCCGAAAAAGAACCCAATCTTTATTATAATTCATTTTTGTAATAGATTTCTCACACTTCAAAACAATTCTATTAGAAATTCTTTTAAAAAACATGGAACACATATTCAATTAGAATTAGAACTTCTTTGAATCAATTATCCCAACAATCTCCACCTTATCGAAAACTAGTTAAAACTTCTATCATTTTTTTTTTACAATACTTGGAAAAAACAGGCAAGCTTTTGACACACTTTGAAGGTCTCAATTGTCAAACTAGAGAATTAACATACTTCACCATAAAAGTATAACCATTCAGAATTATCAAAGAACTCCGAGCTTTTCATCGGTCCACATCGAAACAAAATTGTTGAAAAATTATGGTGCAACTCCCAAATTTGATTTTCCCTGAGAACTCATCAATCATCGACGTCAATTCTACTTAACACCTTGTATTTATACCAAACCAATGATGTATGTGAATACATGCACCCGCCAGTAGAACGCATCATCTATCATGACAATTGTCGTCGTGCCATAAGGATGTCCCTTCTTAATCAGATTACTTCATCATCGTCGTTCACGGTCCACTAGAAGAGTCGTATTGTCCGTCTTCGAATAGTTAGCCAAGTTCGCTCAACATTTTGGACAATTTCTTTTCAAGTGCTCGGATTGACCACATTTTCATCATGTCACTTTCTTCTTTCATGTAGTTCCTCCTCTTTCAGTTTTCAGTAACAAGCAATTGGGGGGACGTTGTGGTAGGATGGAATTGTAAAATGTAAAAACTCCACCTTACTCTTTTTTATTTTTTTGGTATGGGGGGGTTGATAATCACCCGTGAACTCAAACAAAAAGATACATGCATTGAAGAATTGTGAAATGTGTGTAGCTCATGAATGATTTGAAGACGGGTGGCATTAAACAAAAAATATATTGATTATATATATATATATATTCATTAAATTTTTTTCTTATTTTTTTACAGTAATTAATTTCAACCATTCATTAAAAATCAAGTTTACAATGTTTAATTTTTCAATCAAATTTTAACCATCTATTCTCTTAAAAATCATTATTCATAAATAAATTTTTTTTCTTTTTAAATAATACCAAAGACACTAATCCATTTTATGAAAAGTTAAGTTGTAATTCTAGTCGACAGCTTTACATTGCGTCAAACTTTATAGTTCCTGTCTTGACTCTCAATGATGAGACAATTAATCCGTTTGCAGGAATTATTCGGCAGCTTGCCAGCTTCCATTCACATTGTTTATTTGTGTTTTTTTAGATAAAATGTGTGATTGAAAAGTGAAGATAAAATTTGTGTGATTAAAAAATAATTTGAAAAATTAAGTATATTATAAATTGGTTATAATTGATAATGATTGCATTGCCGGGCTAATTTTAATAATTCAATGTCAATAATTATACTCCCCTGTCTCAAAAAGATCGCCTTATATACTATTCTTTTCTGTCCCAAAAAGATACTTTTGTTTCCATATTGATCATGTATTAAATTTTTCATTTTCACATATACCCTTATTTAATTTATCTTGGTATAATACACACCAACTACTTAACAATTGCATTTTCAAATTTTTTGTGGGAAACAAAGTGAATTCACTTAAAAAAATAAATAAGTGATAAAGGGTATATAAATGAAAAACATTGATAAAATTTAATACCCTAATTATAATAACTATAATTTTTTAATCTGTGTGAAAATAATCATAAGACTAACTTTTTGAGACGGAAGGAATATCAATCATATATTTTATGGGACTCGCAACTTTTTAACCACATATTTTTTTATCAAAATTTACTAAAAATATTATTTTAATTTGTGGCTTAGTGTAATAAATGCTAGATGAATTATTTCACCTATGTTTGATAATAGTTTATTGTTTATAAACGTATAATGTAATGTTTTCGAAGTAAAATATGTAATTGAAAAATAATTTGGTAAATGTGTGGTTAAAAAGCGATTTTTAAAAAGTATGTTATTTATAAATTTGTTTATAAACAGTTTACCAAACAAAGACTACAATATGACAAAAAGGTATATATATGGTCAGTAATAAGCAGTGTGTTAAAAAGTGTAAAGTATGACGAAGCGTCGAGGTCAAAAATCACCCTTAAGCATGCTTAGGCGCTAAAACCCCCGCCAATGTGCGAGCGAAGCACCGGTGAAGCGTGACGAAGTATAAAACTCGAGAATCATGTCTAAATGCGCTCGGGCATTGACCAAGCGCATTTTTTAGATGTGTGATTAAAAAATAGTTTGAAAAATTGTATAAGTTAATTTGGGGTAATCATTGCATTTTAATTCAATAGCCAAACGGACCCTTGGTGATATTTATTAAAAAAAGCTCAAATAACCGGAAAAAAAAAAGTTTAGCCCAATAAAACCCTCAAATTGTTTTACTAGTTTCAAGAATCAAGACGTCTGACCCTTTTCTTTTCTTCTCGTGGTTTCTGTGTGTTTTATTAATCATGTTAATTTGTGAGAATTAACTGTTGATGTTCCTTTTGTGTGTGTGTGTGTGTGTGTAAAGGATATCAAGAAAAATGGGTACAATATCCATTTCTGTGAACATTTTCTTGCGAGAAATTTCTTCATGTTATTTGCTAAGCTGAATAATTTTGATTGATAGTTCGTGTAATTTCATAGAGACAATGACATTTAACCCTTGTTTGATATTCATTAAATTTTCTATTTTTTTCTACAATATTCAATCTTAACCATCTATTAAAAGTTAAGTCCACGACATTTGACTTTTCAACCAAATTTCATCCATCCATTCTCCTAAGAATCACTATTCATTTCAAAAAAAAAAATCTTTAAAGTTCCACCAACATTTTGATGTCATTTAGCCATTATATTATAATATCTCCATTGACATTACAGAATAATGATCTAATCATTGATTTTGCTTCTCAATAGACGAAAGAAATAAATTTCACATAAAGTTTCGTTTTCGTTTTCATTTTCAAAATATGAAACTAATTAACAGTGTGTGTGGCAAACTTCCCTTCATAAATTATTTTTCTTCTAAAAACAGCCATCAACATTTTATTAGATCCATTTTTTGAAAAGTGAATAAATTTGATTGAATGATCAAATATGGGGTCCACCATTATAACCATATCACTATCTATAAACAATATTTATAAACGGATGACCAAACAGAGCCTTCACATACACAGAAATTATCTTTACACCGCAAAAGAAGCATGATAATTGATACACATCATTCGAATTCTGGTGAAACGCTTCACTTGTCGAGGATTCTGTCTTTAGCTACAAGCTTAATCCTGCAATAGGCAACACAACTGGCTTACTTCAATTTTTCAAAGGAAGTCAACAGGGTGGCACCGTGCATCACTACCTTGAAGTTTAAACATTGCCTTTGAGGAAAATTTGTCCTGCAAGACATGCACCTCATATTCCACGTGCACCGTGAGTATTAGATAGAAATACCAATGAAACTGCAAAAATCATGGAGGATATAACATAAATCTTTTCTCCACGCTAGGCTCATCATGGTACATGAAAGTAAAATGAACAGTTATGCCTTGTAATACTAGCGCGGTGTTGTTTCAGCAGTTTCTTGCTTTTTGTGGTGGGGCTGTGTTAAACACAGTGAAAATCTATTGAGCAATGCATGTGGGACAATGCATTCGTTTTAAATGACACAGAATTAAGGGAAAGAATAAACTGAAAAAATCCAGTGAAGATTCACATACGAGATGCATTCTAGTCGAACCCCTGAGAATAACTAAATTTCAAGTCCGCTTAACCATTTACTGATGGTTCTAGATAGGACTCTAGTGTCGTTTAGCGAAATAGCCTTAAGCCCTTGAGCAATAGCATCTGCTGGAGTGTACACTGGTCCTACTTGCCACCTTGGTTCCTGATAATACAAAAATATAATTTGCATTTAGGATTGCTAGTGAAAGCAGAGATAAAACCGTGTGTGCATGTATACAAAATAGGTCAAACCAGATGTATCTTGGGATGCCTCTGACAGTGGATATTGTGCAAAGAGGTCATCTCATGTTCACCAAAGGAGTGATCTTAACACCTAACGTTGTCTGTGTTTAGTGTTTATATGTGGGGTGGTAAGCTTCCATAACAAATTAGGTTAAATATTTTGGCAAAGTGATGCCGAGTAATCACTTGTGAGCCCATTGAGCTCATGCTTTGCATGCAGGACCCCTGCTGTGGGTATCAGAGCCAAACTCAAGGGTAATATTACGAGGGAGTCTGACCAGATTTGCACTCAGTCCGTCCTGAACTAAGAACTGAAAATAGTTTCCTTTTGAAAAGTGGTTGTGATGTGACATGGGTTGTCTGACAAAATTTAGCTTTGTTTATGTGTGTGTGGCTCCTATTCCAACTTGACATTTTGATTCAAACATCCTTGATCCTAGATGACTATTCCCATATGAGTAATGCTATTTGTACATGGTGGTGTAAATATTTGGTTACATATATGACACTTAGCGGATATCAATTCTTTTATCCATCACATCATTTCCCAAATCAACAACTACACAATTGCCAACACATCATTGGTAACCCAATCTGGACAAGAGGTATGCACAAATAGATTAATTCTTCCCATATTTGATTTTCATTTTTCATTTTTTCTTTTAAATAGAAAGACAATAGTGATGTAGAATACTACCTGTGCACATGGTGTGATATGGTTACCGCTTAAAATAACTTTCTCAAGTTTTCCACCATAAGACTCCACACGGAGCTTTAGCGTCTCTTCAAGGAGATCTGTCTCGTCAATTGCATCAAAATCAAACTTTACCTGAAACAAAAATCCTGACAACACTTGAATAAAAATTTTTATACGGCATTTGATTTGATTTAACAGTTGGTACAAGTGTAAAAAGTACCAATAGAGTGTGTTGAACATTGTATAACGTCTTAAAACAGTCAAGATTCTCAGAAGGCGTTGGCTTGAACTCAGAAATCCCTTGTGCGACCTAAACAAAAATTACAAAGTAAGATACTTTTGTGGAAACCAATTAGAACTTGAAAGGTATAAACTCTAGTGAAGCATCAAGCCAGGAATAGTGCAGTTTGTAATAAACCCTGGGATGGAAGCAGAAGATCAATATGGAAATTTGAACCACAAGAAATATAAAGGTAATAAATACACAAATACATCATGGTAACAAATACACAAATACCTGATTAAATACTGCAGGCAACTGATCAACAAATTTGTTCAATGAAATAGCAGCTTCAGGATCATAGTCGGGTATAATTCTTCCAGCCACATCAACAAGTGCTTTCCATGCATCTCCTAATTATTCCACATCTTTAAATTACTGAAGCATCATTTGGTAATGGGACAAAAATTACAAAGCCATAACTCAATGACTGAAATTAATAAGCTGGAAAACTTTAAATTCCTTCATAAATTGCTATGCAATGAGAACTATAGTACATACAACCAACAAAAAGAACCAATTTCAAATCTTTCAAAATCAACGTAGACGACTGTAAAGAAATCCAACTTACATTCAGCACCTTCTGAAGCTACCTCAAAAATTTAACGCATACCATGAAAATTTATAGGAACTTCATACTTATTTTTCAAGTCTCCAACAAAAAATAATTCTCAAAATCACAAATATGTCAAATCAAAATACTTGTTCGTGGACCGAGAAGCTATATTTGTAGGTGGATTTGTGTTGGACTTATAATTTAAGTTTAGCAATGGCTGAACATTTTCTTGAGCTGAACTTTAAAACAAGAAAATACCACTTGCCAAAATAAAGGTGTGCCTTTTTCCTCCTAGGCACGCCTTAGGCGATCAATAGAGTTGATAGTCTATTTTCCCACTTAGGAGTGAGGCAGTGCTTTTTCTCCTAGTCTAGACGTGCCAAAGTAGAGCCTAAGCGAGCCTTTTAGAACACTAATTAATATCAGTGGTACGCTGGCTGTTAATGAGCTTCTAACTTGAAAATTACAAGCTTATGAGCTTCAGGAAATGGTAATTCCATAATAAGCAAAGCAAAAGTGATTCATTAAGATGTTGCTAACAACAAACGAAATCTGTATCTTGTGTCAAAATTCTTTCTTGGCAATAACCACTAAGTCCCTTTGCACCAAACCATGACAACACTTGTCAAGCTCAGATAGAAACTTTGGAGCACAGTACAATTTTTTGTGGTAATTTGATTTAATTTCTTATATGTACAGAGGTACTAGAAAATATAATGAGTCTTAATATTGAAGAACTCGAAGGAATGCAATAATATTATGAAAAATTACCATTATGATCTTAAATGAAATTAAAATAGCATATAAGCTGCATACAAGCCCAACTTACCTGAGACACTCTGAGCCATCGAATACATAGGAGATGCCTCCATGACTGGCATCATCTGATTGACTAGAGGACCTAACTGCAAAAAAAAATGACAGACAAATTTGGATTCTGTTGGATAATTACTGTCAACTTCACCAGACTTTTTATTTAAGAAACAACGGGATATAACTGGAAAAAAGGGGGTTGAACCCCAACCTTAGGGGCCCTCACCTACCCTGCCTTGGGCCTTGGTGAATGATGTAAATCGCAGGTTATGCCTCCCAGAGTGTAGGGTGAGGGCTTACCTTTTAACTTGGCAAGGGCCGGATTCGAACCCCTGACCAAGCGAGGCTGGTCTTTAAACCACTCTCCCTTTCACCGCTAGGAGATGTGCCCTGGGGGCAACAACGGGATATAACTGCATGGACTTTATGTTGTTGATGCCAAAGCAACTTCACCGCTAGTTGAATTTTCAAGACCAAGAAGAACGAGGAAACCATTTCTTTGCATGGAAAGAAAAAATAAATATTTCCCTAACTAGAGAAATAATCTAATTAGCAAACATCTTTGTCGGCTAGTCAGAAACATGAGTGACAAAGACAAAGACCTCTTTAGGATATCTTTGACTTCTTTACTGTATTCAGATATCATCCAGATCCCAAAAAAAATTGAAGACACGTGGAAAAAATTCACTCTTGAATACTCAAAGTAGAACACAAATATAATACCTGCTCAAAGTATGGTACTGCTTCTGATGCTGGCCTGTTGTTGTATGATATTATTGCATTAGCCTTCAACAAAAAACATATAGTCTTTGTAAAAAGTTTATATATTTGAATTTCATCAAATGACATGCATATTTTAGAGTTTGAAGATTCAATGAACCTTTGGTATCCTCTCACAGTAATAACTTCCCATGAGCACCTGAAGAAGAGCGCCATTACTGCAGATACATATTAAAACCAATAACAATGTCAACGAACATGATCAGCTATGATCTATGGTAATTTTATATATGGAAGATTCAATAGTCCATTCAAACATAATAAAATACAATCATGTATATATGCTTCCTATAAGCCTCCTGGAGGAGAATACTCGAAAAAAATGCTACCCAATACCCAACTAATGTGATATTACAAACCATGAAACCAATATCTGTCCAACGTTTATTGTATAAACAAGCCACGTGCAAAAGTTGGAGGCTGTTACAGTCAATAACCCATGTATATTGCAGAAGTTGGTCAGTATCATCCATTACAATAAGCTTTTCTGTTTTCTCATAGTAATTTGAAGCTAGTTTATTTTTACCTGTCATGATTTTTCAGTGGTGGTGTTAAATCTTGATCCAATTACTTACACAAACCATTTTGCACCAGGAGTAATGTATAAATAGCACACGTTGATGTCCATTTTCTACATTATCCTAACAATAAAAATTATCAAACCAAAAGATCCGTATAACAACTAGTCTGATACGATATTCCATCAGCCAAAATTATAATTCGCATTCTAAATCATATAGGATCACACCCGCACTGAGCGTTAAACATATCTCACAGAAAACTGAAAAGATATTCATATTCCAAAGTTATGAGATCACCTGTGTCCAACTGAATAAAAAGGAAGATCAGCAATCTCAGCTCCTGAAAGTCCATTCTCCGGCAATCCAGATGCCAAAATTGAATCCAGGCATGCATGGAAACGTTCATAAATTTCATTAGTTACTTGTGCATGATCAAATGTCACATTATACGGCACCGATATAATCATATATCCTTCCTTCGCCAAAAGCTCGAGTAAATAGCTGCACATATGAACAAAAAACCATGAACAGACGCTTCCTTGGAACTAATTATTTAGACTTGTTAATACCATATAAAGAAATAGAAGAAGCGAAAAACAAGAGAAATCACTACCTCCCTATTTTCTACTAAAAACACGGACTCTAGGAGACCTTTTCGAATACAGAAACTAGTAAACTTCGCATAGGTGGAATGCACTATCAGAGAAGAGAAGGCTGAAACTGCTAGTATTTGATATAGAACTGGATAATCACAATGGCCTTAGTCACTATCGCTACTCTATTCATTAGTTTTTGAAATAGAAATCGAAAACGCCAAGGGGATGGGTATCCTTTTTATTTCGGTATTCTGTTATGTGTAAGTTATACCGGACATACAACTCAATTTAAGGAGTTCATTAAAATAGACCAAAAACCTTTCTGATACAAATTTGTGTTGGGATAATAGGTCACGGACAAATTATAAAATTAATCAACGACGACTTATTGGTTACAAATCACAAATTTAATAGGTCACAGCTAATTTATCGATCATGGATCATAAATATTATAGGTCACAAATTATCGAAATAAACGATCACGGCTTATTTTTCGATCACGACTTATTTTTTGTTCCAAACCTTGAACTCTGTAGGTCAAAACTTATTTTACTATCACAAAGCTCGAATTTTATAGGTTACAGCTTATTTCTCGATCACGAATCTTGAGTTTTATAAGTCACAACTTATTTCTCGATCACCAAATTTTGAATTTTATAAGTCACAACTTATTCCACGGTCACAATTTCATGTTAATTGGTTACGAAACAAATTGTGAGTCACGGTTACAAATTCACTCGCAATCTCAAATATTTTTAGGACACATATTATTCACTAGTCTCAAATCATGAATTTATTAGTCACAATGCACCCCCACCCCCACCATCTAGCTCCACTCCACCGCCACCACAACAACCACCATCATCTAAACACCATCAACAACACAAATACCAACAAAACAGCAGTGGCCTAGAGCGTCGCCAATGGCAAACATGCAGCGGTGAATAGCGAGATCGCATAGCAGCGGTTGCTAACTACTAGCAATGATACTGCTTTTGTTGTTAGCAGTGACTTAGTGAGATCAACGGCAGCAGCGACGGTTGCTGTCGCTGGCAAACAATGCAGCTGCAAGCGGCAATCTTAACGCTGGATCTCAGCAACAACAGCGACCATGAAGCCGCCTCTGGATCTTGTAGCTGCTACCCTTTAAAGCAGTGGCGATCTGTCCGCTAAATCGTCGGAGGTGTGAGTTCAAGGTGGGGACATATGGTAGAGAGAGAATATGATAGAGAGAGAAGGAAGAAAATGAATTCGGGTTTCATTTCAAATGGACCGAGTAGATGGGTATAGGGATGACAACGAGAAGGGAAACCACGACAAAGGTAGGGATAGGGCGGGAATGTGGATGAAAATGTATCCTCAAACAGAGGACAGGGATGGCGGTCATTTCCCTAAACCCGTCCCAGACCCAAAAAATTGAAACGTCCTAGGCCCAAAGATAAAAGATTAGGCTCAATTGTTTATCTCAAAAGTCAAATATTTCATTACCAACCAAACACTACATTTCATTTGAGATTTTAATTGTACTCTCAAATTTTCTTGACCCAACGACTCTTCATCTCTCATATTCTCTCCCTCACGATGCGGCTCTTGCACAAGTCTCTGGCTCTGCATCAATCCGCTGCTAGTCACCGGCAATGCCGATCACCACCAATTCGTCACCGTCCCCACACGCATAAAAAATATTTGCATTATATTTGATTAAGTTAAGGTGCTATTTAATATGACTCGCCATTTCTGTACAGATACTATTTAATCCATTAGGTATACAGTTAGTCATGAATAATTTTGAAGAGAAGTTGAAAATGATGGCACATCTTATTGCTTTTGCAATTTCAGTTAGTATACACTTTTTGAGTAACTATAGAAGAAAGTTTGTATCGGTTGCATCTAGTACCTTAGACCGCAAATACAATCCCATGAGACATGATTGTAAACCTAGCATATTTTGAGTCCAAATGATCTCACTAATGATTTTATGATGTAAAACTTAGAATACGTTCCGAAACATGAGCATTTGTCACATATTACAAGGAATTCTAATTCACTTTACATAAATATTTGGACTTTACTCTACTCAACAGATATAAGCTCTCCTGTAAGAATTGTATATTTTAAGATTAGATGACATGAAATCAAGGTATGAATAATAGGGAAGAACTGTAGGTACATTTTGTGTACTTCAATTCCATCTATTTTGTATATCTACTTATATACACTGGAGATGATCTTAAGCCTTGTTTGATATCAAAAAAATTCCATGGAAAGAGGAAATTTTTTTCCATTTTCCAACTTTTATACCGTTTGGTTGCCTAAATTTTCCATAGAATTCGTTTTCCAACATTTCTTGAGATTCATTATTTTCATTGATTTTGAGGTATTGGTTTTCTTAGCACTTTGGTAGGCATTGGTTTTCCACCTTAGGTAGGTGGAAAATCATTTTCGCCTCGTTTGGTCATTTTTGTTGTTGTTAATTGACTTATTTTTTTCTAGAAATTAACATTATTATTATCAAGTACAAATATATGAAAAAAAAATTTTAAAAATTTGATTGAAATAGCAAAAATTTCTTTTATTTTTTCTATGGAAAATAATGTTAATCAAACAACAAAATTTGAAAGACTCTTCTTTTTTTACATAAAAAATTAAACAAATTAAACACATTAAACTTCCAATTCCCAGGAATTCGTTTTTTTTCCACCCAAATTCCACTCTCGCAATTAAATGGACCTTAGTTATTTGGTGAAATATGCTAATTTGATTTTAGCTAGTTAAATATATAAAAGAGAAGAATATAAATTATAAGATTAGATGCTTGAACAAAAATTAATTTAGACTAATTTGATTTTGATTGTTACATGTTAAACATAATTGGGGCTACATCGATAAAATGCTTTAATATCTCCCCACAAATATTGATTAATTGCTTGAGCATATTTTAGTTTAATTCGATTAAGTTTTATTATATTTAGTATGGTAATATTCTTAACTCATTATGCTCTTATCTAAATATAGTATCTAAATCAAAATAATTTAAGAATTAAAAAAATACAAAATAACAAATAGGGATATAAATAGGGATTTTGGACATCCCTCCCTGTCCAACAGGGCGGGGACTGGAACGGCATCCCCGCCCACAAACCCGCTTATGTTTTTTGGCTAGATGATTAGCACGATATTAGACACTGATACCTATTTATTAAAAATTGTGCCCCCTTGTCCAGCATGCATGGGACATGTCAAAAGACTAGCTTTTAGGCCGGATGACAAATTAGTTGCAAAAAACTCTCCAGTGGTTAGGTGAATATGGTGTAAATTTTTGTGTAATAATTCATTTAGAGTTTTACACCATATTTGAAGTTTTCCAATATTCCCCATTTTGCTCTCTCTTCCCCTTTACAACAAGTACTTATTCAATCTATCTTTTCTAGGAACGGCATCCCCACCCCCACACCTGCTTATGTTTTTTGGCAAGATGATTAGCACGGTATTAGACACTGCTACCTATTTATTAAAAATTGTGCCCCCTTGTTCAAACTGCGTGGGACATGTCAAAAGACTAGCTTTTAGACCGGATGACAAATTTGTTGCAAAAAACTCTCCAGCGGTTAGGTGAATATGGTGTAAATTTTTGTGTAATAATTCATTTACAGTTTTACACCATATTTGAAGTTTTCCAATATTCCCCATTTTGCTCTCTCTTCCCCTTTACAACAAGTACTTATTCAATCTATCTTTTCTATCTTTTAAGATTAATAGATTTTAATTTAGCCCCTGTTTTTTTATAAAAATTGATGAGATGTGTTGTTAAAAAGTTTTAGGACTCATGAAATATATGGTTGTGATTAATTGTTTACTTTATTTTGATAAAAATCTGATTTTTAATAAAAAAAAAAACAAACAGGCTATTATTTTATTTATTATTAAATTCTAATAAATTAATAAAAAATAATAATTATAAAGAAATATCATTATTAATTTAATATTTATTATTTAATGTGATTTGATTGTTATTATTTATCTATTTATTTTATTAATAAATGTAAGATTTTAGTTCATTAAATATAATTATTGATTTAAAGATTTTAATACTGAGATTAATCAAAATGCACCAAATTTGTGGTAATAAATTGGTTTATTTATATTTTTGAGTAAAATGTAAGGTTGAAAATTGGGAAGGAAAAATATGTGTGGAATAAAAAATGGTTTGAAAAATTGTGTTGTTTATAAATTAATTTATAAATTGTAATAATTGCGTTCAATAATAGATGATAGAGTACCTGTAACTAACTTCTGGCACAGCTCCAATAAACGCGCCGCCCAGGAATTTGATGAGTGCTTTAGGTTTCACGCCTAGGGGCGGAGGGATTACTAGACAAGAATCAAGCCTTTTGTAAATCCTATTACTATAATCATACGTAATTTTCACATTGTTAATTCTTCTACCGATTTGAGCATACGAGTTGGAGTTTATTGCCATGCGTGGAGATAAAGATCGCCAGTGCCTGGGCTTTTTGTAATTTCGAGGAATATGGGAGGGAGAATATGTCGAATTGTCGAGAAATGGGGGTTTGAGTTTGAGTTTTTGAGGATTATTACAAGTGAGAGGAGCAGTCGCCATTGATGGTCTGTGAGTATGAAATCAAGTGAGAAATTTTCAGAGGGGTCGATTTGATTGAGGACGAATAAAGTAAGGATAGTGAGGAGGATTAATCGTGGAGCGCGGGATGCTATACGTGGCGACTCATTAGCGCCACCCTTTTTGTAAGAAATTAGTTAGCGTGCTTTTAACCACAATTTTGACGTTCATCGGAGGAAATTATAATTGCAAATTTGAAAGTGAGATAAAACTTGTATAATTTTAAAGGATAATTCTATTTTCAACATATCCATACCTTCACACAATATACTCACATGGAGTGTGAGGTTCGATTATAATTGTGTATTGGACCCCACACCCCATGTGAGTGTGGTGTCAAACATGAAGTTATATGTGGGGTGCAAGTAGCATTACTCAATTTTAAAAATCAGGTTGTAATTATGCTTGATTAATTAAATTAAGTAATTAAAAATATTTTATTAATCAAATCAAACTTATTTTTAGATCTCATTAACAATTTTTTAGTCAAAAAAAATTTTAAGGACGCAACTTCTCAAATGAGTAGGTCACAAAATGTTAAATTAAATACTACTTATCAAATTATTATATCGTGAATATTTTTAAATCATAATTATTTGATCTGTTTAGGTCACATATATTTGTGACGTCACATACATGAACAATTATAAATTACTATTTTCACCCACCACTAACACGATTTCAACGCCACCACCATTACCACGATGCCGTCGCCATCACCACTAGCAAAACCCTACCCCAACTCTGAATTCCAATAACAAAATTCCACTATCTCAATACAAAACCACCATCTTTCGGAATCTGGGAGCCCTTTCAGAATTGAAAATCCTTCAAATTTTAGAAGAATCGGAATCGCTGCTTCATGAAATATGCTAAGTCAGACTCAACCAGGGCAACCACCTCCACCTTCAACCATTGGGCTACTAGCCTCCGACTACATCGTTGACATTGCAGACGCCCACCGCACCACCACCACTACCACCACCAAACACTTGCACCACCACCACCGACACACTTCACCGACTGCACCACCACTACACCATAAAATAAACAAATCACACCAGCAACACTGAATCAGCGGGGAGAGCCGCTTCTTACTTACGTTCAAAGCAGCTGCTGGTCCGATGAGGATGGTGTGTGGCCATGGGTGGAAGAGGCGGAAATCTTCGATGGCCGCCGCCAGGAAGAGGTGGTTGTGGATGTTCAAAGGTAGGATGGAGAGAATATATAATTAGGGTTAGGATAGGTTCGGTGATGGCGCCGTGAGCCCGACACTGCGGCGCATTGATGATGGCTGCACGGGGAAGAGGCGAATGATGTTCAAGGTAGGTTTGAGAGAAATGATGAAATGTAGGGGTTGGAGAGAATCTGATTATATATGTTTGGTCTTATATTTGAATTTGAATCTTTAAAAGTAGGGGTGGGTGTAATTTTCACTTTTCATTATTTTAAAACTATGATTTTCTCTCTCTTTTTTTTTTTTTAACCACACATTTATAAATAAAATAATATTGCATAAAAATTTTGAAAAGATTTTTTACTTTTTAATCATATATTTCCTAAAAAACACTATTCAAAACCACAATTTTTTTTAAACAACGTCAAATACACATTAAATAAGTAAGAAAATATTTAGGACCATGGGCAGTCCCATTATCAGGTATCTCACTTGGGTTCGAGTCCTATAGGGAGGGTTGGCGTTTTTAAAAAAAAAAAAGTATGAAAATATTTATGAGGCATCCTGAAATGATTTTGATAAATTTTTAAAAGTAATCAAAATTCAGGGATCCTTAATTAAAATTTTAATGTATTTTAATAAAATTGTTTAAAATATTGGCGTCCCACGGTTAAGATTTTAATGAATTTATATGAAATATTTTAAAATTTAGGCATCATCAATAACTCATTAATTTATAAATAATAACAAAATTTTAATAGATTTGGATGAATTTCAATCTTAAAAATACATAAAAAAAACTCATTTGAAATTTCACATTTTTAATGGGATTCTTATGAATTTTGTGAAAATCTATTCAAATTCATGAAATTTATTAGAATTCGTAATTTTTTTAAATTATATACACCCCCTTAATTTCACATTATTATTATTATTATTATTATTATTATTATTATTATTATTATTATTATTATTATTATTATTATTATTATTGATGCTGTAAAAAATTCTAAAATTGACGTGGCAAGATATAGTGATGCTTGATTTCTGGAAAAGATGAATGAACTCTCCTTGGATGACCTGCAAAAAGGCGATGAGGATTCTCCCCGTCGCCCATCCGGTGTGAGAATTAGTATTCAGGAGAAAAATAGAGAGAGAATATATATCTGGAAAAACGTAAAGAATATTGAATGAATATATGTGATCAAAAGATTTGTATTTATAGGGCTGAAAAAAACCCATAACATTCTTTAATTGAAGAAGGAATCTTTTTATATAAACTTACATTTTAAGGAGAATTTTATCCTTACAAGAATAGAGGTTCCCTTTTTTAGGAGGTTTCCTCAAAGATACGTCTTGTTATAGAGGCCCAAGAAGGAGGTCCATGAATGAAGCCGATTAATGAAGAAGATTCGAAGTCCTATCTATGTTAGGCTTCTAAGCGCGATGTGGACAGGCCGACCATATATCCTATCATGAATGAAATTTTTTGATGAGGTCGGGCTCTGTGGGGAGGCGAGCCCGGGCATTTAGATCCCCCTTAAAGATAAATGAATCGGAGATCGGGCAATATTAGGTCGGGCACATAAGCCAGCCATATTATCAGGACGGGCCGATCTGCTTATATTCCAATTACCCGGCCTATTTTAGGACAACTTAAAATTCCCATGATCAAGTAATATTCTAATAATGGAATGACCAAAAATATATCGATCGTTAGCCCCCGTACGTCAGAGGTCGAGCTCCGGCCTCTAGACGTATGTCATATCAAGTTTAATTATTGCTATAGTAAGGTTAAGGTCATGCTGTGAAACAGGGATCTCACTTCTAGCAAAATACTTTCTCTTACCAAATCTTGAGAACAACTGACAGTGTTCTTACATTCGTCCCATCTCATGAGTCTCACTAATTCACAAGCAGAGGTCTTGTCCTTTATGTGCCGGACAATAGTTGAAGACCCTGTAGCACATTCCAGGTAGAATTAGGTTATCCGGATGGTCGGGAGACGTAGGAGTCTTGATGGCAGTATTAGGATAAGGTTGTATAATCTCCAGTTGCCATATTGAAGTAGGAATTTTTAGCTGCCCACGCAAAACAGAATTTAGATTAATTATAAGCCCCCGAGCATCCCTCATCAAGCTCAAGGAGAGATGGACATGAGGCAGCGTGGTTTTGGTAGGATGTGATGCGATGGTTATGTTGCAACTTATGTTGATAAATTATAAGCCAAGCCCATGTTAATTAATGAGCTCGAACTTATGTTTAAGCTAGGAACAAACCGAGCTTATGTTAGGTAATAAGCCCGAGCTTATGTTAGGTAATAAGCCCGAGCTTACACTAGCGCGAATTAAGTACGAGCTTATGTTATGTAATAAACTTCGAGAAATTAAGCAATAATAGGCTGAGCTCATGTTAAGTAATGAGTTCAAGCCTTTATTAAAAAATAATAAGTTGAGCTCATGTTAAGTAATGAGCTCGAGCTTATGTCATGTAAGAATAAGTCGAGGTTATATTAAGGAATGAGCTGAGAGTGAAGCATGAACTTATGTTAAGTAATGAGCTCGAGCATATGTTAGCGAGAATTAAGCACGAGTTTATGTTATGTAATAAGCTTGAGCTTATAGTAAGGAAGAATAAGCGAAGCTTATGTTATGTAATAAACCCGAGCATTATGTAGAATGTAAATAAGCCCGAGCATGTAAGGTAATAAACATGGGCTTATGTAGATCCGAGGACTTCATTATGTTATTTGATTACTTGACTGCTTGAGAATGACCATGTGTACTTGCATGAGCAATTATTTAATTGTTTGCTCGTGGTTAAGGTTTTGAGCGCTTGCGCGTGGGCAAGAAACAATTTTGTTAGGTAGTGTCATTAATAACTTGGGAAGGTCGTACCTTGTGAGCGACCTTGTAAATTATTTTTATAAAGAAGGGGTCAAGCCCTTCACTCTGTGATTTTTAGGAATTTATTTATAAAGTCGGGCATTGTAGTAGACCTTGTAAATTTTCGCACAGAGAATGGGCTAAGTCCTTGATTTTATGTAATTTATAAGAATGGTTGACAGGTCGGGCGTGTTGAAGATGGCAGCGAGCCCGTGCTTTGAACTTATTTTCATAAAAATTTTGTAGACTTGTCTTTTACCCTGGGTATGCCTCATGGACTGTTTGTAATTTTTGTGAACAAATTCACAAGTTTCATTTAAGTACATGATACTCTCGTTTTGTTCGT
Source organism: Ligustrum vulgare (assembly GCA_963555705.1). NCBI lineage: Eukaryota > Viridiplantae > Streptophyta > Magnoliopsida > Lamiales > Oleaceae > Ligustrum > Ligustrum vulgare. The sequence goes on along the minus strand of OY743169.1, from coordinate 10,095,312 downwards.
AAATTGATTCCATGGGCCGGGTATTTGAACCAATCTCGTTACTTCAAGAATGGTTTGAAAAGGTCGTATTTGTCGACTTTGTGAGTTTCTAGTTCAAAGCAGGGGGTTAGCCTTTACAATTTGAAGTATAGTTATACAGGTCGGTCATGGCCGACCTTATGGACTTTAGCGCAAAGGGGGGGTCAAGCCCTGCACTTTTGTGAGTTTATGAAAAATAATTTGTAACGTCGAGCGAGACCGACCTTATATATGATTTACACAATGAAATGGCCAAGCTTTTGACTTTTGTGAATTCATGGAAAACAATTTTAAGGTTGAGCAAGGCCGACCTTATAAATAATTTACACAAAGAAATGGTCAGGTCCTCGACTTAGTGTTTTTGAGAAAATAGTTTATAAAGTCGTGCCATGTGACTGACCTTCTAAATTATTTGACTTTGTGTAGTTTAAGGGAATTGTTAGTCAGGTCATCATTTAGGCTGACCTCGTAAATATTTTGCATAAAGAAGGGTCAAACCCTTGACTTTGCGTAATTTAAGGAAATCGGTCGGGCAAGTAGGCCGACCTTGTAGACTTTTTTGTATAAAGAAAGGATCAAACCCTTGACTTTGTGTAAAAAAGAGATAGTTTGATAGGTTAGGCATATAGACCGACCTTATAAACTCTTTGTAGGGAAACAATCTGTGAGCCAGGGCATGATTGTTGACCCCGTAAATCACTCGTGCTGAAATAATTCGTCATGTCGGACATTTTGGTCGACTTTATAATTTATTTATGAGGAAATAATTTGTAACGTTTTGTCATATGAGACATTGTAAATTATTTGCGAATAAATAATTTGTAACGCGTTGCCACATGAGACATTGTAAATTATTCGTAAGGAAATAATTTGTAACGCCTTGTCATATGAGATATTGTAAATTATTTGTGAGAAAATAATTTGTAACGCCTTATCATATGAGACATTGTAAATTATTTTCGAGAAAATAATTTGTAATGTCGTACCATATGAGACATTGTAAATTATTTGTAATGAAATAATTTGTAACGCCTTGCCATATGAGACATTGTAAATTATTTGCGAGAAAATAACTTGTAACACCTTACCATATGAGACATTGTAAATTATTTGACCTTGTGTTTTTTGAGATAATTTGTAAAGTCTTGCTTTGTGGTCAGCCTTTTAAATCATTCACAATGTGATTGTATGGTAGGCCTTCTGCAATTATCACAATTGTTTTCGTTCGGTGACTGGAGGGCATAGAAGCTAAACTCAGATTGGCGATGGATTATGACTTGCATTGATAATATAACCTATTGATAAGTTTAAGTAAGGAATATATTATGTTGAGTAATAAGCCCAAGCATTTTTTAGCGAGAGTTATAGGTCGAGCTCATGTTAGCACATAAGCCCGAGCTTGTGTTAGGAAATAATAGGCCAAGCTTATATTTATATAATGAGCTCGAGTTAATGTTAAGAAATGATAAGCCGAGCTCATGTTAATTAATGAGCTCGAGCTTATGTTAGGCAAGGAATAAGCCGAGCTTATGTTGAGCAATAAGCCCAAGTTTGTTTTAGCGGGAGTTTAATTGATTTAAAGCAAACCTTTTCCCAATTAATATGATTAGTTATTGAAGAAAATGGTTGGAGCGAGTTAATCAATGTAGATTGTACCCAGAAAGGTTATGCTAAAGTATATTAAGTGTTTATATTGGTTTTCAAATAGATCACATAGAAATATGATGCTTTATTTAATTGGTTATTGTGTGAGTCACTTTACAACTTAACTCAGCTAATTTCCAATTTAAACTTTAGATCACATAAAATAGCAAGAATCATCATGAGAACGGATCAAATAACTTCAAATTCAGCAGGCAATTGAGTTCAACTCGTGTAAATAACGAGACAAAAATTACAATAGAATTTCATCAATTAAATTAGCATATTAACAGATAGTGAGGCTTTCATGATTTTCAAAATGATCAATTGTAATCCTTCAGGCATATTGCTCATAAATCATAATGGTTTTCTCAGAATTGAACCAAGAACTTTCTATTTTGAATCTTAGTTGTAGCTCTCGATTTGTTCTAAGAAATAACGGAACCAACAATTATCTTATGATCGGAGAGCATATTTCTCGAATTCACATAACACAATACTTTTTATTCACATGCTATTGCAAATTTAATAAATTAATTTCAACATACCAAATAGACTATCGGAATAGGCAAAGATAAGTAATCATGTTTAGAGTTGATTAGCCCTTTAATGCAGTAACTACATATCATATGGATTGCAAAAATCTTTAGGCTCTAACATATGATCAACATTTTGCAAAGATTATTGGATTAATAAAGAGGGGTAGGGTACACCTTGTTTTTGCAATTCCTTGAGCAGATCGAGAAATTACCAAAGACTTGAGTAAATCCTTTCTTGCTTTATCGCTACTGTTGAATCCCGACCTCCTCTAGGGATGCCAAGAGTCCAGTCCCAAGCACAAGATGAAACCAAAATCACCTTTTCAGCCATGCGATTTCGACATGTACTGAATGCCAGCCTACTCTGCCTTGACTTGAAAATTGTTGATTGAGGATATTGTAGTGGCTAGCAGGTAGATTAAACGAGTCACAAGTGAAAAACTTTGTAAAATTTAGTAAAAAGAAATGTGAAAAACAGATAGCAAATAGTAGTTAGCAGAAAATTGCAATTATGTAAATAAGAGCAGGAAGGAAAACAGAAAATGGTTACTCCCCTTTCTACTCATCTCTGTTGTTCTCGATTGTGTTTTGGCAGCAGATTCGTGACACGAGTGTGTCTGCTCCAACAACCATTGCCAAGTGTACTCGCTTCCATCCATTGGATGAGAAATAATTTGGTTGGAGCATTTCATCGAGCATCTAACTTGCCCTTTTAGTTTCTGTAATCGTTTGAGATGACCATTCCGTTGAACATTTTTGACATATCATAAAAATCAATCCCAGTTGCTAATGGAGGAAGGTGGGGGTGTTTTTAGTGAAGGGCATTTACCCCAACTTGAGGTCGAGGGTTTAATATTCAAAGTCAAAGATTCTCCGTTAAAATCAAAATTTTTTGAGCATGTCCCGACAGAATAATCGGTGGTTAGTGACTAATTCGAGTGCTCATCCTTTCTGATTTCACTCTCTTTCTCGTTCTCTTCATCCATATAGAGAGAAAGGCATTTACCAAGTCAAAATCTTCCTGAAACACTTCGAGGCCCAACATCGATGAATTATCAGCAATTGAAGGATTTTCCAGTTCGGAATAAGAACCCGTGTGTTGAACCAGGGCTTGCATGTCTCAGATTTTGGTAGAATCAAAAGAATTTGGAAGTGGGATTCCGAGAGAATTATTTTCCATGGAAGTTTGGTTAACAAAATGGAGAAGAATGAAACCAAAATTTGTTGAGAGCCAAAATTTTAGGAGGTGACACAAATTCTTCATTTAGAGATTTCGAATCTCCACAGGTCTCAGAAGACTGCGAGCTCAAACGAAGTGAAGCAGATGGAGTTACATTTGTTGACACACTGCCAGAGGGGAATCATGCTTTGGATATGGTGTCGAATTGATGGAGCCTGTTGAGAAGCTTTCTTCAATTGAACAACCTCTGAGCTCATGTTATTTTCAGTTCTAGAGTTGACCATGCTTTCAGAACTATGGGAGTCGTCCAAATCAGTACTTGGGATACCGGAAGTACTCAGCTCTAGAATTCCAATCAGTGGCAAAAATCTAAAAGTGGATTTCCCAGTGCAAGTCCTTTTAGTTCGAACACCTTTTCCTTTTCATTGAATTTGATCATTAGTTCGGAAAGTTGAGGTAAATGGTGACCAGCGTAACTTTCCCCGGTTATAAACAAGGGACTATGAGCATGCTGGGGAAATTTGAGGAACCATCGTTACAAGAAAAAACAAATTATACTTGGCAGAAATCTCATCGTTCACAGCCCTGTGTTCTGAGATATTAGTTGAATAAGAGAACCTAACTCCAATTGGTGTATCCAAATACATCATGTTTGCTTCTCTGTTCTAGCTATACTTATTTCTATCAAGAAATTGTCTATTTGGTCTTAAAGGTCCATTTTTAGGAAATCCCCCAACTCCAATAGAGGAGCAGCCAGGTCCTCCATTCAGCTATAAGACTAGAGGATTTGAAGAAGGATCCTTTTCTGCCTTAACAAAATAGTAAAAATAGTGCTCTTTGTTTTTTGTCATTAGCTGTAACCTAACCTGATTTATATAAACTTCTAGAATACCGAAGAAGTCTTCAATGTTACAAATTATAATTTCCTTTCTTTGAAGAGTGATTACCCTTGATAAATAGTTGGGGTTCTCTGCAAAAAGATTGATGTTCTGCTTCTTGGAAAAAACAGTGGAGCTTTTGAATGGTGACACCACTGACTGAGGGGAATCCATGACGATCTTAGAAATTAACCTCTGTCTTAGCAGCTTTAGTTTTTGGATGAGATGGCTAAAGAACCTTAATCACATGAGTACTATCAGAAAACACATCCCTAACTTGGAATTTCCACTCTCCTCGAAAAAATTCTAGCACCAAAGACCTCTCCTCTCTTTGCCACAACTTCTCTCTCCCCTCGCAGAAACAAAAATTTGCTGAGAGCGATGATAAGGTTTCGAAGATGGGGAAGAAAAGGGGGAAAGGAAATTGGGTCTTCATTGCATTCTTGATGGAGATCGTCGGGTGAGTCCTCCTTGTAAGACTGCGGTAGTCCGGGATCATGGCTGAGTGAGTCTTTCCCCCAATTTTGGTGACAGTTGTTTAAATGAGTGCTCTTTATTGCGTTCGTCGGAGGTTTACTTACTTACGGTAGCTGGCAGTGAGTCATCTTCTTCGGCAGGAAGACCTTGGGGAAAAACAGCAGCTCACAGTTTTCTTCTGTTCCCCTACGAGCATTTCTTTTAGGCCACTGAATAATTGTAGCTAAGATTCATGAGCCCGATAAGAATAATTCCGGGGCGGCCATCGAGACTTGGAGCGATGCGGCGGTGAAGACAAATTCTATGATTTGAAGAGGATGACTGGGGAACTTTGTGGATTGGAGGAAGTTTTGGCAATTAAAAAGTGTAGGGATAAATTTCAACATTTATAGTCATCTATATGCTTTATCTTGTTTATGTGATTGGACCGTGTGAAAGATAGAGATGGAGACATTTTCTATAGTCGGAATTTTCTGAGTTTTTATTTATTTTGAAATCGATCTTTGGACAACATGATTTTTTGATCGAGTTCCCACAGACGGCGCCAATTGATGCCGTAAAAAAATCATAACATTGAAGTGACAGGATCTGGTGATGCTTGATTTCTGAAAAAAATGAATGAAGTCGCCTTGGATAACCTGCAAAAAGGCGAGGAGGATTCTCCCCGTCGCCTCTCTGGTGTGAGAATTAGTATTCTGGAGAAAAATAGAGAGAGAATATATATCTGGAAAAACGTAAAGAATATTTAATGAATATATGTGATCAAAAGAGTTGTATTTATAGGGCTGAAAAAAGCCCATAACATTCTTTAATTGAAGAAGGAGTTTTTTTGATTTAAACTTACCTTTTAAGGAGAATTCTATCCTTAAAAGAATAGAGTTTCCCTTTTTTAGGAGGTTTCCTCATAAGATATGTCTTGTTATGGAGGCCCAAGAATGAGGTCCATGAATGAAGCCAATTAATGAAGAAGGTTCGAAGTCCTATCTATGTTAGGCTTCTAAGCGTGACGTGGCTGGGACAGGCCGACCATATATCCTATCATGAATGAGATTTTTTGATGAGGTCGGGAGAACCCGACCTCTGTGGGAAGGCTAGCCCGGACATTTAGATCGCCCTTAAAGACAAATGAATCGGAGATCGGGTAATATCAGGTCGGGCACATAAGCCGGTCATATTATCAGGAAGGGCCGATCTACTTATATTCCAATTACCCGGCCTATTTTAGGACAACTTTAAATTTCCATGATCAAGTAATATTCTAATAATGAAATGACAAAAAATATACCGATCAATTATTATTATTTTATTTAAAAAATTTGAGAGTAAATTTTTCTATTCGCACCTTTTCTTTTCTTTTTTTCTTTGTGAGAATATCAGGTATTGAGGAGCTATTCACTCTTAATAGAACATAAAAAAAATATTCAACATAGTCAAAATATATTGATTAATAGAAGGTTAACACAATAGTATTAATAAATCCTTTGCCCCATTTTTGAGGTTAATAGATTTCAGAATAATGATTTTTCTTTTTTTAAATATATATGTGGTTAAAAATGTAAGATTTTTTTATATAATTTAAGTATAATATTATTTTTTTGAAAAAATATGTGGTTAAAATAAATTTTTTAATAAGTGAAAAAAAAAAGAGTCAAGGACTCGCACATGACAATAAATAGAAGTTAGGATTCTTTAGTGCTTGTTTGAAACCTATTTTAATTAGATTATTTGAGATAATGTATTTTGAAATAATAATTTTTTAAAAATGTGTGATTCAAAATTAATAGAGAAAAATGTATGAAATTGTAATACTAAAATTTGATGATGTTGTAAGAATTTTTTTGTATCAATATAGTTACCTTAAATTTTGTTAGTATTTATTTGTCCCTTATTTTTTCAAATATGTATATAAACTCTTTGTTTTGTACTTATTTTCAAAAAAATTATTCATTTTAAACCCATTTTCAATCATATATTTTATAGGATTCATAACTTTTATCAATTTCTTAACCTTACTTCATTACTATCATTAAAATCTATTAAAAAATTGTTTTCAACTAAATCCAACAAGACGAAATATCAATTATAAAAGTTGAAAAATGTATCTTTTATTTCAAAACACGTTAACATAATATTGGGGGCATAAGTAAAATATTCTCAATCTAGAATGATGTACTAGTTGATCATTTTCATTTATTTGATAAAAAAATTTATAAATAAGGAATGTGATATTTTTGAAATAAAATATATAGTTAAAAAGTGATTCAAAGAAATGTATGTAATTAAAAATTGATTTTAAGAAATGTATTGTTTATTATTTATGGTGCAATAATAAGCAAATGTAAGAACCTTTCATTGCAATTAAGAGCTCGTTTGGTAGTGTTAAAATTTTTACCACAATTTTTTAAACTCAATCTCAACCATTCATTCTTAGTCAAATCCACTATTTTTGACTTTTTAAACATTTTTAAACTATACATTCATAAGAAAACCAAAAAAAACTACAAAAATTAAAAAATTTCACATTACCAAACAGGCACTAAGTCCCCGGTTTGAGACCTAATAATAAATTTTGAGTAAAGCTCATTTAAAAATAGAGAATTTATTTGTAAATTATTTTATAGATATAATATGTGGTTGAAAATAAATTTTGAAAAAAAATAAGGTAATAAAAAATTCAAAGAGAAAAAGGTTGCAAAGCGAATTAGACATTGCTTGAGCCTCCGCTGCCCGTGTCGATTGCTTCTGCAAACTGCTTCTGGAGCTTCTTCAGGTACCAATCTCCATTTATGCTACGAGAATAAGTATGTGTTATGTGTGAGAGAAGAGAGAGCAAATTCTCCTCCCGACATAGAAAATAGAAAAGAAAGAAAGAAAAGGGATTAGGACATTGAAGAAATCGGTGGATTTGTTGTTGTTTGGCTTCTTTTTTTTTTATTATTATTATGTGAAACCGAAACTCCAAAGATTGAATGAAGAATATTATGGGTCCATAAAAAGCTCCTGGGAATTACATAGATGGTAGAATTTTCTTTATATTGCAGTCAGATGCATTATGGGCGCTTCATTTCTCGTTCTTTGCAAATACTATTCGACTTTTTTTGCAACTGTACCTCTAATTTGGAAATTGTAACCTTTTGCTGTCGTATCCATCTTTGTTAGGGTAAAACGAAAAGTCATTAGCTTCTGAAGAAATTTTTTCCTTTTCCAATTTAAATCTAACTATCTGTTGACAGATTATCATTCACTGTTATAAGATTGAAAGAAGCAGCGTCATTTGAACTAAATTTTTTTCTGAAATCTATAAATTTCGTGGTATGTTGACAGATTACCATTCACTGTAATAAGATTGAAAGAAACAGCGTCATTTGAACTCGAACTTTTCTGAACTCTATAAATTTTGTGGTATTTTTCACTTGCTGCTCAAGATTGGAGTCCATAGCTTCTTTAAACTCTAATTACATTGTAAACAAATAAATCAATTTTGAATGTATTTTAAGCACTTGGCTCAGGATGCTAATGCAATGAGCATTCAGCTATGATACTAAAATTTTGTGGATATTGGGCTTTTGATAGAAATTTTCCCTACTTGCTATGTTTATGTGAACCTTCATTTACTATCCTGTTACATTCTGTCTTGGATAAGTTTGATTTAATGGTCTTTCTTTTTACTGGAATAAATCCTCAGGTTTGTGATTAAAGTAGTTAAATTTGGTTTCCAAATATTATGTTTCCATTTGGCCTTTCATGAGGTACTTCGAGTCAATTGGAGTGGAGAAAAATGACTCAAATCCAACAAGACATTCATTAGAAATAAGATTGAGCATTTGTTTGGTATTCTTTAAATTTTTCTCTTTTTTCTACAGTATTGAATCTCAACCATCTATTAAAAGTCAAGTCCGCAATATTTGACATTTCAATCAAATCTTAACCATCTATTCTCCTAAAAATTACTATTCATTTCAAAAAAACTATTTTTTAAACAATACCAAACACACACTTAGCTTGTATTTTTTTTTTTTGTATGTCAAGGATTGTCTCTCTTCTGAAGTTCCTTGATAATAGCAATTGGCAAATGAGGTTTTTTTTTTTTTTCCCTTGTTGGTCCAGTATTTAACTAATGGGTTTGCCAAGATTCACACGTCCCAACAGAGGGGATGGTGAGTCAAGTCCCAACCTTTATGTGGCGAACTGTGGGCCTGCAGTTGGACTTTCATTTGACACTATCATGTCAGTGTTTGGTACATATGGTGAAGTCAAGGGAGTTTATGCAGCTGATGAGAGCGGCACTCGTGTTATTGTCTCCTATCATGAGGAAAGTAGTGCACAAGCAGCGTTGAAGGAACTAGATGGACGTACGTGTTCTGATCTTCGAGGCCGTTCATTGCACATTCGCTATTCTGCACAATCACTTGGCAAGGTGCGGACTTTGTACTACCTGTGATTTTCCATATGTTATATGTTTAGGTAGCTGCAGTATTAAACAAATTTGATATGGTTCTTTAATGCGCCCAACCTTCCACAATGTGCTAGCGAGAATTCACGAGGCAATTGGGTATAACTGTGAAAACATGGATAACTTACCTATTGTCTTACTGACTATCAGACTATGTCTACAGTGGGGGCAGTTAACCAATTAAGCTTCAGTCTTGCTCATCTATCTTTTTTCTACTAGTTTCACTAAAAAATGTAGTAGTTCAGCATCTCCTACTATTTACAGTAAAATCATAATTTAAAAAAGCAGAAACGGGTAGGGGTGGACAAAAAAACCCGAACCGAGATAACCGAACCAGAACCGGACAAAAAAAGGGAAACCAATCGATTCTTTAGGAGAAAAATAATAACCGAAATCGAAAAATGGAGAACCGAAAATCCATCGGTTCCTACTTGAAAACCGAAAACTAAACCGAGAACCGAACATTCTTAATTTAAAAATTAAGTCCACTTGACACTTTTGACATTTTGTGTTGCTTTACAAGATAGTGTACAAATCCATCTTAGTTAGATATATTATGATAATTGTAGAATTGTTTATATCGTGTTGCATCTTATATGAAATTTTTTGCACCAATTTTAGAAGATTGGATGTCTAGTTTCTCACTCGCACTGGTTCAGTGCATTTTTTTGGTGCAGTATTTACAAATTAAGACAATAACAGTTGTGTGGATATTTCTGAACTAATTTTAGGAAGGATGTGTGGTTTGACATGTATGTGACTATTTTTGTGGAGGTACATTAGTGAATTGTGGTTTTACATGGAAGTCTGAGATAAGAGTTCATTAGAAATCGTTTGCTATCTTCGAAGTATATCTAGGTTCAAATTACCTAAATGATTTTATGTTATGGTAAATGTGTCTTTATGTCATCATTATCATTTTTTTAGTCTGGATGATCTGGGCATTCCAACATAAGTAGTAGATAGAACAACAGAAAATCATACATTTCTGGTTGCTACTGGGAATATACAGAATATTATAACTGTATTTAGTATCTTTAGAACCTGAATATATTCAATTTGAATATTTTACTACATGGATGGATTCGTTTGGGAAATTTTGACTCAACACTTATTTATTTTTTGCACACATTTTTACGTTTGCTCAAAGTTGAATTTTTTAATAAAAGAACCGAAAAATAACCAAAACCAAATTGGAACCGAAATAATTCGGTTTTTGAGAACTGGAACTGAAATCGAACCTAAAATTTTGGTTCGGTTCCGATTCCTTCAATAACCAAAACGCCCACCCCTAGAAACAGGTATTGAGGCGTTTTCCTTTCGTTAGGCAAGACGTAAGTTTCGAGGCGCTTTAAGGCATAAGCCTCATTGTGAACAAAAAAACTTAGTAAAAATCTAGAAATATATAAAAATAAACATTCAATAACATAAACAAAATGTAAATATCTTTAAAACAACAAATTATTAAGAACTCTTTTGGTGTGAGATATTTTGAAGGAAATTTAGATTTTTTGGAGAATGTGTGGTTAAAAACAGGTTGAAAAGTGTGAAAGTAGTGAGTCCTATAAAAATATGTAGTTGAAAATGAGTTTTGAGGAAAGTAAAAAAATTTCGAGACCAAACAAGGGCTAAGTATCTTAAAGAGAAGTAGCAATTCAAGTCAAACAAAGAATCTATACATTTTCCCCCTTTTTATGATTAGTTTAAATTTTTTACTTTTATTTATAACAAAATAAATAACAAATTTAGGTTTTAACATAAAAATTGATTAAATTAGATATGCAAATTATGTGAATTTTTTGTTTTAAAAAGTGGAGGGCCTTGTGAGGCACACGCCTTTTAAATGAGGTATATGCCTCGAGGCGTAAACCTCAATCAGTCGAGGGGTAAGCCTCACTCAACCCTTAAGATAAAAGGGTATCGAGACATTTTTCCAGTTCCTCAGCTTGAGGCGGGCTAAAGGCGCTGAGGCGGAACTTTTTTTTTAAACTAAAATATCCACATGTAATTTGATGAAGTTCTTTTGCCTCAACCAATCATACTATTGAATTAAATAGGTAGTGTAACGATCCAACATTTTTCTATTTGAATCGTTAAATACGCGTCATAAAATAAATCTTTTATAAAAGATAATTATCCTTACATTTAAAAAAAGATTAAGAAACAATACTTAATCATAAACATCAATGCTTTATTTTGAAATTCACAATCATATTTTCTTGATTATACCACCAGACTCCAACTTTGAAACCTCAATTACTTGAAAATGGGAAAACCATAAACGGTGAGATAAAATCTCAATAAGTGAGGCATATAAATCATAATTCATATTTAAATTTGGAAATTTGTAAAGTACATAAGGGAGCCACGGAAACTAAAAGTCGAACTTGGTGACCATAATTCCCGTGCATTACATAAGATTATAACATACATAGGGAGACACGAGAATTATAAGTCGAACATAGGTGATCATAATTCTCGTGTGTAGCGCTACCGAACTCTGGTCCTCTTATCGTAATATATAGGGCCCATATCGTATTCATAACTTGGATTCCATAATTCAAACATTGTAAGTACAATTTGTACTACTACGCTTACCTTGATAATTTGAAGACGATATGGAGACAATTGAAGGAAGTTGAAAAGTCTTGAATAAAATATTTTCTTTTATACAAGGATGTGAAAAGAACTTTGTGTGTCTGTAAATGTGCATGAGTCCTTGTTGTGCATGAAATGTGCTTTAGTGATGAGTATATTTATAGGTGGAGAATGACGTGACTAATAAGTAGCTTTCAATTAGTAGAATGATTCCATCTTGAAAGCATGAGACTTTCTATTCTAAAAAGAATTGATTTCTTAATCAAATGTTGTCATTTTATTTATATAGATTTAGCATATATATATATGTAAATTGGTAATTCCTCTCACTATAATTTTGCCTAATCATAAATTTTACATATATTTACATACATATACATAGAAATGTACTTTAATTAATCATTTATATTTATAGAAATCATATAATTTAATCAATCAATCATAATTATATATTATATACTAGTAATATTTACGTGCGTTGCACGAAGCGATTTATATTTGTGCTTATTCGCGTGAAATTAGTAATAAAAAAAATAATTATTTGTTTGTACACATTAAGATTGAAATATAATTTATTGTTTCAATTTGATGTGTTAAAATTAGGGAATAATTTATGGTATCAATTCCATGTGATTAATTTAAAGAACATAAAACAATATTGTTTGTATATACATTTGAAAAAAATCAATCACAGTACAAATCAATGGCTAGGATTGCATTACAACTTATTCTGATAATTGGGATCAAAGACAAAGGGGACTATAACAAAAACAATATTAAACAGTCTCAAAGTCAATTGCTCTATATTTCCAACAAATTGCTTGTTTTCCTTAATGACAATTGCACGACCTAAAACACACGTAACTACAATAACATCCAGGTCCCCAATATGTGTTTTATCTGCCCTTCTCATCCTGAATAAATGATATTAACTGCTTCTCAATATAATTCCTACAAACACATGGCAAACACATATGCCAATCCATAGCATCACGAAACTGAATAACAAAAATCAATGACAATAAACCATATGCCCTTTAATTTGTTCATAAACTTTTAAAAAGAAAAGTCAACAGGACTTATTATTACTCCCTCAAGACATAATGGAAGGTTCTTACCTCATGAATAATTTCAGAGCAAAAACTTAAAAATACCAAAGAAAATAAGAAAGATGAAACAAAGGTTACAAAAATAGCACCAGCAACAAGAATCGAGCCACGAGCGTAACCATAAGAGGAGCTCTGCCAAAGTTTTAGACAATGTTTCACAAATGGGTTTGATGTACTTGTGATGGTTTTCACATGGTCGGGTAATGCAACTGTAAATTTTTATGCATTTTTAGTTTCTTCATCATTATAAGCTTCTGGGATGCACTTAATTTTTTTATTCAAATTCTAGTTTTGAAATGTAATGAAGAAGGGAAGAAGTAGCGCGGATGAATGTAGAATGAAATGTAGTTGAGACTCGGTCTTTTATGACAAAAAATGAAGCAAAACAAATATTTCTACTTAAAACGCAATTTTGTGATGCTTATCAAACACATATTTCTACTTAAAACGCCACAAATCTTCCAGTTGTAACTTGTATTCACTCCAACATCAACACATTGAGGTAAATCAAATATAGAATCGAATAATTAGAAAAGTTATTTACCTGATCATCCTTCAAGAAAATTGTGATCTTGGTTTTCCTGGCAAGTTGATCTCCATTGACAACCCTTGTAAAATTGAATTAGCCTCCTGACGCATCCTGGTGGATTCATGCATGCATAAATGCAAATTTGGACATTAATAGATTGTTTTCGCTTTTTAATGAGTAGTAATTATGCTGAAAAGCTAACCATCTTCCTTCATTAAGGGAATCACAACAGGATTATTATAAACTACAATTCAAACATAAACTAACATCTACACATTTATTAAGTAAGATCAATAAAAAGAATGCTGAAATAAAGAGATTCATGCCACAAACATATCTGCATAAGCTCATCATATACAACATCGTGGCAAAACAAAGTATGGGTTTGTGTGAAGAAAAAACCTTCAATATCAATCAAAAATATAATTGTTCTCTCCTAGAAAGACTTCTCTTCTAAAATTTAGTCTAATAACTAATAAATATCTCTTGCTTGCTATAACAAGGGGAATCATAAAAATTATAGGGAGGGTAGAAGGCTGCAAATCTTCCAATTAATAAAACCCAAATAAGCTTAAGAAATAAAAATCAGAGCACTGCTATAAAATTTCTAACTCCATAAAGTAGAAACTATTCGATAAAAGGAAAAATATAAATGCTTTTCCTTTAGAATTAACTCGTATTAATAAGGTAAATAAAATATTATATCTTGTCCTTGAGAATAGTTGACCTACAAAGTATTGTAAACATTCATAAGACCAACCAAGCTTACTCATTTGTAATGAAAATGAGCCTTAAGAAGCAATCTAATACCCTGCAGAATATAACATAGGCAACATTAAGTTCTTCAAGCTTCACACTACATAAATTACGACACATGACAACTGTACATAAGTCTATTGAAAGTTCACCCACATAACAAATATGAAATTGCAAGATTCAAAATTAGTACAAGTGTTTTCATTTCAACTAAAAGTGCTGTTTTTGATCCTATGAATAGTAATTTTGGAACTTGATTTTATATATAGTAGGGAAATAGAACTATAACATATTATATTAATAAATATTAAATAAAAACAATAAATATGCAATGTAAAAGAAAATAATAATAATTATTATTACTAATAAGATAAGAGCAGGAAAAAATTATAGTTTTGGAACAATGCCTGTTTATAGTATTCTTATCTATAGTAGTATAAAGAAACTTAATTTATAATAACATATAGTTATAGAAATATTAACAAATATTAAACCCTTATATATATAATAAAAAAATTACAGTACACCATACTAATATATATTAAATACCAATAAAATATAAGTAATGTAAAAAAAAAAATTGAATAATGATAATATATTGTATCTTATTCTGTTTATTCAGCGCAGGAAAATATTCAAACTCAAATTCAAAGCACAACTGATAGAAAATGCAAAACCAACAGCCATTACAGCATCATTATGTTTAGGTTGATCCATGTCATCAATTCAGCCAGAATTTTCTTAACTGTGATCCGACCAAAAATGCCATGCATGCCTTTCTTTCTTTTATTTCTTCTTTCTTGAAATGCTGAATCAATGTGCCAGTGGAAAAGAAAGTCCACAAAATGTCAAATCAATAAAGGTATTATGAAATAGATGAACTAATGAGCAATGGAAGTCTGGAAGGAAGATAGAGGATAAACAAAGATAACAAAAAAAATCATACGGATAATATCGAAGTTTTCCCTTCTTTGCTTAATGGGAGTATATAGCTCATCTATAACAACCTCCATCTTCGCACTTTATTCTTTCGGAATTTCAACAATGAAATTGAATATATTGTTGCCCAAGCGCAAAGGTTTATCATGCCAAGGGGAAATCTGCACATCAAAAAAAAAAAAATACATTGTACCTCAGAATTAGAAAGCAGCATCAGCATTTAACTTTAATCTCAAAATAGTACATGATGTGAGTATGCGACCATTTTGTATGACATTCAGTCCGGTTCTTTCTTATTTTCGCACAGCAAAAACACAAAACTCTTCTCTATATTGACAACATTTCCAAATTCAAAAAATTCCCTTTTTCTCTGAAGAAGGGAAAATTTCAACAAATCTAAATTTAAGAAAGGAAATTTGAAAAGTTTTCATATTTGTCATTATGTCAATAGATATGCTACATCAATTTTATTCTTTTTCCCTGAAATTTACACTCTTCGTCTCCACTTAATCCACCATTCACATTTAAACAACTTTATCAAAGTTCTAACCAATAAAGTAAATAATTACAATATAATTGATAAACTGTGAAGTAATTAACAAGCTAAATTGTACTACCATCCTGAAATTGAGTGAAATTGCAACAATCAACTATATTATCACCACAAAAAAAAAAAAAATTCAACTCTCTCTCACATAAAACGCATAGCTTTACCTTCTTCCCAGAATTGTCGACAAAGAATACACGGTAGTCAAGTGTTTCCGGCTGGCCTTCCTCTTTTTATTTGAACATGGGGATTGTAAATGGAATGGCAAGTGAAGAGCAGCCTCTTCTGCACGTTGTTTTTGAATCGAAAGCTGAGATTTTGAGTTTTTCCTGTCAAAGGACTTTTGGAGAATAGAGCAGTGGTAATACTAATGGCGTTGACTCCAAACTTGGTTAAAAGGAGTACCCCTCCACTCCACCACTAAATCAACCAGCAGTTTCATGAGCACTTAAGCACTCTTATTAAAATCACACAATCGAAAAATTGAACAAGGAAAATAGATGACTGGAATTTTTTGTTTCTAAATTGCATGCAGGAAGAATTAAATAATTAGAAAAAAAAAACATGTATATCGTGTCTTTAATTTCTCCTTGAATGGACATTTTCTTTTTCACTATCAGCATGTCTATGCAAGTTTTTCTTTTATTTTCAGTTGCATCTTTTACTTAATGCAAGAGCAATAGCTCACTCCTATTTTCAATAAATGAAAGCCTGGTGTTCAAAAGATAGATTCTACAAAGACACAAAGTTTTACAAAATAATTTTCTAGTATACCTTAAAGAAACCAACAACTATATTAAACATAGTAAACCAAATTGTTGAGGCAAATACATCTAATTAAGGCACGACAGATTACCGCATTAAACACAGTTAACCAACAGCTCATTTTCTAGCATATCCGCATTAACCACAATTAACCAAATTAGTAGCACAACAAATACCCCTTTTTTTTTAAAGCAAATACATCTAATTAATTTTATGAATCTACTGCCACTGGCCTTTATTCTCATCTAATAATAGTCAAGCACTCAAAATCATTGCACAAAAAGCTACCAGATTTTGGAGGATGCAGGGGGCTGACATAGTCAGGATTTAGAGTTTTTTTATTGGCTAAAATATTAAAATGTAAAAGCTTTATCCCCACTTGAGATTTCTTGTGACAATAATTATTGTCAAATGGCAGATTAACTACCAGTAGAAGAAGGGTTCCGTGCTTTGAGAATTCGGCCACTTCATATTATAGAAATGCAGACTCTGCCCACAATAATGTAGTTGATCAACCTGCTCAACATAAAAAGATAAAGAGTCAGTGACATTTTTTTATTACAAAGAATAGTATAACAAGAAAAAAATGATATTAGAGAACGGATTTCTCACCGCTTCTAGCGAAAATAATAAGCATTAACAGAACATTACCATTCAAAAGAAGCTCATTTATAAAATGAAATGCACATCTGCAACCAAGAGCTGATAGCCTTATAAGTTATGGGCATAAATAGAAGCAAGAAAACATCATCTTATTATACTTCCCAATTATTCAAAGTAATGATAGACAGAATGCACATTTTCACAGTATGCACAGAATGCACATTTTCACATTGCTGTGGCAACTCTACAGATTATAATTTATAAATTATTTGGAAAAATGAAAATTTGGTATGATAGAATGGTCTAAACTACAGGCTAGAAAACATATTTCCTAAATGATTCATTTCAAAGGGATCAAACAAAAACAAGACCCAATTTTTTTAATAGAAAATCTCAACTATGATGAATTTTCAATGCATGGGTTTATGATGCACCAAAAATGGGGATGGATTTAAAAGGAAATGGAGAATTAACAAGAGAGGCTAGTCCCTGTTCTCTTTGCTGTTTTGAGGTCGTTTTCTGTTTTTATTTTCGAAACGCTAAAAACGCGTTCTCTTTACCATTTTCGAAAACGCATTTTGGAAAACAAAAAAAAATTTGTACACAAAACGGAAAACGCCCGAAACATCGTTTTGGGCGTTTTGTGTGTATTTCGACAAAAAATGTCCAAAACGCGGAAAACGCGTTTTGGGAATTTTTTTTTTTTTTTTTATCTTAACTTAGAACTAAGCTTAATATAAAATTTTTATTTTTTTATTTTTTTATTATTTTTTTTAGAATTATCCTAGCTTGGAACTAAGCCTAAATAAATATTTTTTTTTTTTTTTTGAGAATTATCCTAACTTGAAACTTAGTTTAAATAAAGTTTTATTCAATTCAATATCAACATTACAAAAAAAAAAAATTAAATGAGAATTCTTCTTGTTATATTTCAAAAAATGTAATGATAAATGGACTCTGGTGGTTTTGAAAGAACTTGCATTTTCTGGATTTTAATAGAAGTAGAGCTTTCTCAAGTCCCGAACCTGACCAAGCTGTGTTAATATAGACTCTTAATGCTCACATTAGTGTGTTGCATGTAACCATATTTTTAGTGTATTGTGAAAGGAAATTTGAGTTGGAGTTAGTAGTATTCTACAAGCAAATTAATTAAAAATAGTTTAAATAGCGTTCTGCAAAATTTCAAACAGAACGTGTTTTCCAGCTTTTCATTTTCAAAAACAGTTTTCAGAAATGACAAACCAAACGCGTTTTCAGCAATGAAAATACAAAACACAAAACATTTTCGAAAATGAAAATATAAAATAAAATACAAACAGAACGCCACCTAAGGCTGCGTTCTCTTTGTGTTTCAGTTTCCTGTTTTCATTTTCGAAAATGTTTTCTGTTTTCCATTTTCTGTGACTTTTTTCGAAATTGCTGAAAACGCGTTTGATTTGTTATTTCTGAAAACTGTTTTCGAAAATGAAAAGCTGGAAAACGCGTTCTGTTTAAAATTTTGAAGAAAATTATTTCATATTGTTTGTGAATATAAATGAAATAAAGATATCATATTTTGAGTTATACAACAAAAATAAATGAAATAACTCCTATCACACAATTTGGTTATACCAAAAAAGTTCAAAAATTCACGTTGCCCTTCTAAAGTAATCATTCCACATTTGAGTAGTAATTTTCCCTTATAAAGTAATCGTTCCATTTAATACTTTCTAGTAAGCACTTATAACGTTTAAAATTTAAGTTTCAATAAAATTTGCAAAAATCAATTTACATTAATTAATTATACCCTTACAAAATAAGTGTCTACAATACAAAAGTAAAAAAGAAATGTTTATAATAATTAAGCACATGATACTTCATCAGAATGATGGTTGAATTTGGAGTTCTACGCAAAAAAACAGAGTGCAATTCGGAGTTGTACATCAAAAGTTATACATGTTTGAAGACAATGACCTATAAAGCAAATACGAAAAGGACTAAATTGAAAGAAAAGTAAAATTTGTGAACTAATGTGCAACAAAATCTGAAGTTGAGGGACCTAAATTGCAAATAAATTAGGATATTTTCGAAAGAAATTTCAAAATTTGATGATTAAAATGACAAGTTTTCAAAATCAGGGACCAATAATGTAATTAAAAATGATAAATTTTGACAAATTTCAAATTTTTTTGATTAATTTAATTTTTTTTTTTACGCGGAAAACGCCCGTTTTCCACTTACAAGGCAAAAATTTCGGAAAACGCGGAAAACGTCTTTACAAATTTTGAAAACGGTTTCGAAATTTTTTTCCGAAAATTGCGCAAGAGAACGCGTTTTCCGCGTTTTCGAAAATGGAAAACGGCTGAAAAACGCCAAAGAGAACGCAGCCTAAATAAATTTGTGAAGTCATCATATATATAAGATTGAAGATGTACCACTAATTAATGAGAAAAAAAAAAAAACATAGTCAAAACCATCAAAAAATTGTTTTTAGAAAAATAATGTTAACCATGGCCAAAACACATGCATGAAAGGCAATGATGTACTATGCTCCCTTATGAATGCCAATTTATCCATTTCAAAACCATGAATACAAACAAAGCCATATTCTAGTATGAATAAAATGTCAAAATCACAAATTCTGCTTCTGCAAAAGCTATGAAACACATATGGATACAATACAACAAGTAATTTTTTTTTTCTTTTCAAAAAAGCAGGATCATGCCACTTTGGAGAAGCTCATACTTTGTTGTATGTATATATATCATTTCTATATTTCTATTTTATTCCTCTACCTATTCATTTATATTGTGTCACAGTTTCTTCATTCCATGTTAATATACACAAATAGAGACCTGGGATTTAGGCAAATGAAGAAGTAATGTTTCTCATTTTTAAGCATGTAAGAATGTGATCTGATTACATAAACAAACGCACATAAAGTAAATTGATCTGATCTGAAAAAATTGTCAAGGTAATAACAAGTTGATACGGAAGTAATATACCTTGGACATTCCAAAAACGTAGGGAAACGAAAGCAGAGGTAGCAAGAAACAGCAGGTGCAATGCACAAATCGAGATCTAAAAAACATCAAAACCCAGTAAATCAAATGAATTAGTTTTCTCAAGTCAAATGTGTAGAATGAAAAAACATAATATCAAGTACAATGCAAGGCAGGAAATTAAAAAAAAAAAAAAAAAGAACCAATTCACAAAAATAGACGGAAGAAACAAAAAATACTCAAAAATTACCTTCCCGTTCCAGAATGAGCACAAAAATGGAGATTCCTCGCACTGTTTACAGAAGAAACTCCGTACAAACTAAGAAAACAAAGCGAAAATTGAAAAAACGAAGCTCCCTCTTTGGAATCAACAAACAAAGTACTAAAATAATCAAACAAACAGGAATCGAACAAAACGCACCGGCGTCGACGAAAAATGGAAGACAAAGCCTTGGGGACGAAGAGTCTGGAACAACGGAGAGACGATGCCGAGAGACACGCAAGGAGCAAGCGAAACTAACCGTTGAAGACACGAGATGACCGGCGAGGAGGACGACAGAGGGAAGGAAGCGGCTGCAGAAACCCTAGGACAGCAGAATCGCCTGGAAGCTCGGTAGTGATTTTCTCACAAGTGAAAAATGAGAGAAGTCGTAGGCGAATATGAAAAATCAGATGTGAAATAGCGTGATATCTCTTTTCTTTATGAGATAAAGCGTGTTTTTTCGTCCATGAATAGTAAAATTAGAAGTTGATTTTATATATAGTAGGGATATAATATATATAATTAAACATATATAAACATATGTAATTATGGTAACACTAATATTTAAATCAATCAATCATAATTATATGTAATTATACATATATAGATATACGAAATTATTGTAATCCCATAATCTAAATCAATTAAATTATATATATAATAGTTTCCTTGCTTAAATTAACAGTTTTTAAAGTTGCACATTGGATCCTTGAACTATAAAAAGTTATCGATTTTTTTTCCGAACTTTGTCATTTTACACTAAGGTATTAATGTTAAAACTAATGACTATAAATGGACTTTCGGGGTATTATAGGTAGTGGTGCTCAATCTAAGTTTAAATTATCGTGACTACATTTTCGTTATTCATTGATTTTGAGTAAATGGGAATTAAATTATTCAAACCTTTTTTAGGGTCAGCACAGTTAATACTTGAACTCAAAAGATTTCTCTATTTTGATGCTATATATACTTTTGTGGATTTTTGAGATTTCTATTCCTCTTATTAGATGTTCCCATTGTTTGTATTTCTTTTTAGGTTAACGTCGATGACACTGTTCCAGTATCAACATCAGCTTCAGATTTAAAGATTCCTGGTGTTCACTTAGTGCATGACTTTATCACTGCTAAAGAAGAGGAGGTTAAGGATCCTCTTTTGGTGTAATATATGGGCTCTATTGTTCTTCTCCAATTTATTATCACATAAACACACATATACTCTGTAACACAGTGTATGTCTTTTATAGGAATTACTTGCTGCAGTGGATATTCGGCCATGGCAACATCTTGCCAAAAGAAGAGTTCAGCATTACGGGTATGAGTTTCGCTATGATGTAAGTTCTGATTCATTATAAAAAAATCCTAAATAATCATCCAAAATACTAAATAATCGGTCTTCTATCTTATTTGATTTTGTTTTCTTTTTCTTTTCCCATCTCCCTTCCCTATTACAGATAAGGAATGTTAACACAAAGCAATACTTAGGTGACCTGCCATTCTTTTTATCTCCAGTACTTGATAGGATCAAAATGTTTCAAAAAATTGATTCTTCTACAGATGTATGTCTGGATCAATTAACAGTAAGTAAACTCTAAACTCTTTCTACTTGTATAATTCTGCTCAGGTTTAGCACTATTAGGTGCAGATCTCATTTTTAATAGGGAATTCAAGTTCTTGGCTGACTAACAAGAGTTGTATTCTTTTCCAATAACAGGTCAATGAATATCCACCTGGGGTTGGTTTGTCTCCACATATAGACACCCATTCAGCATTTGAGGGATCAATTTTCAGCCTTTCATTGGCAGGCCCTTGCATCATGGAATTCAGACAGTATTCAAAAGGTGTTTGGCTGTCAAGACATACCTCCAATGGTGACACAGAGGAGCAGATATGTGAAAATAACTCAAATTTCTTGCGGAGGGCTATCTATCTTCCACCTCGATCAATGTTATTGTTATCTGGGGAGGGCCGATATGCTTGGCATCATTACATTCCACACCACAAGGTATACCACTTGTGTTAATCTTTTCCAACGTTCAACAATCTTCTATAGAATCTATAAAGAATGAATTAACTTATATATCTTTAATGAGAACTCAAAGCTTAATTACCTCATTTATATTCCAATACTTATAATTATCAACAAGAGGCTTGGAGTGAATTGACATGAAAATTCTGCACACAGGCCTGAGCAATTATATAGTTTGCAATGATATATTTTACAGAACAATTAAACTAAGGGAGTAAGGGTATAATTGCTTGACAAATGAAAGTTTGTGTATTATCCAGAAAGTACGAACACTGAAACTCCAGAGATTTGGTTCCTATATTTTTTGGACATGAACAAGGTTGCAAGCTCTGTGCAGCCATTATTTTGGTTTGCTGGAGTACGCACCAGGTTTTATAATAATGTTGGTGTGTATTTATTTTAAAAGGTTGGATGCATTTGCCTTTTACAGATTTATTAGGAATTTCTTCGGTGTTGGCAAGTGTATTACAGATCACATATTAAGCCAAATTTTATCAAATGTATGCTTTACATTTTTATTTATTTCATCATGTATACTATAATTACTTCAAATTTTAGATTTGTTATCTGTAATGCAGGTGGACAAAGTGAATGACAGTGAAATCCGGAGGGGCTCAAGGAGAGTGTCCCTGACATTACGCAAGGTATGTGCATTGAAGTCAGCTTTGAAGGTTCAGCTTCATTAGCCTTTTTGTGTGCATAACCTCGTAACAAAATATGATGCCTTTGGACAATGCCACTTACGATGTACTTACATATGATCTAGTAATAATGAGAAAATAAGAAAATCTCTTGCAAAAATAACAAACGGATAAAATAAAGTGAGTGGTAATCATGCCCTCAGCTCCATGCTTTAATGTGGTTTTCTTTACTTTGTAATCTGATGTATACATTCTTGAGTTAATAATGACAATATGGTTCTCTTTTCTAGTAGTATATAATTTTTCCACTTTTTCTCATATGATGCAGGTCAGGAAAGGACCATGCCAATGCAAATTTCCTCAGTATTGTGATTCTCGAAATTAGGATGATTTTAATTCTGACACATCACTGTGACCGGCGGCCCAATGGAGGGTGATATGGGGTATCTGATCTTCCCTTGTACCAGAATTGTGATCTATATAATTGGTTATGGAAATGAGTTATGATGATCATGGATGAGTGAAAATTAACATTAGGAGAGGAAGCATTTCATGCAGATATACACTATAGATTAACTTATTCGACCTTTTCAAATGCCAGGATAGCAACTACTGGACAGAGATCGCAGGGAAACATCACATATTTGCTGAATATTTTTGCACTAATGCAATTTTATTCTTGAACTTATTTTGCAATTTGTTCTGTTATTGGCTTGTTTTTCTCTCATTTCTTGAATATTTTCAGTAATGAAATATTATTCTTGAACTTGTTTTGCAATTTGTTCTGTACGCTGGTTTGTAACCTATTTTTCTCAGTTTTTGTTTCTGAGAACAGTTAACAGTTAAATGGTAGCATTTTGTTAAGACTGGTGGAATTGGAAACTCTGGTGACAAAGTTTGATAAGTTGAATTATAGAAGATAAATGACAAACTTGTTAGGACGTCTAACACGATTTCATTGACAAAGTTTGATAAGTTGAATTATAGAAGATAAATGACAAACTTGTTAGGACGTCAAATAAGATTTCATGCAAACTTTAGCAAGCTACTCGATTCACAATTAAAAAAAAAAAAATCAATTAAGCCGCAGGAGTTGATTACAAACCATAACTGTTCTCAATCCATTGCCATTAAGGAGAATTTTTTGCTCGTAATTAAAATCTTTAACCTGTATGCTCAAACCATATGGTGTTAAATAAAGAACAGTCTCGACATCAAGAGGGTCTATAGAAGAATCAAATGCACGAAAGCAACAAAGAAAACAATCATTTGGATTGCAAGGACACTAAAAATGGGCTGGATAATAAATACAAGGTACTGACTCTTAACTAAAACTCGTCTTTAAACATGTGTTTAATCAAGAATAAGTATCCATTGAAATCTGAGATCTTGAAGATAAAATACGAAATTCGCGGGTTCATATTCTTTAAGTTATATTTCCATCCAAGGCAAAGACAATGAACACATACTGAATGTACCGATTCCATCCATTCCATTGCTTCCCCCTTGTCCGATTGTTTACATATATGGTAATTCTACTTTCGGGCATTGTATTTCCTTCCAGCAATGAATATTTATTCTCTTTCCAAAGCTAAACTTGCGAGACAAACTCTGAATTACTTGGATCTCCTGCAACGGTTAAAGCAAAAATGGATTGGAGATAACAATAAAGGTTGAAAGAATAATTACATGGAATACAAAGAACAGCTGCAAAGATCAATTCACCAGTTGCGGTTCCATAAATTCACTACATATTCTAGATGCTCTTCAAATCTAAAAAACCCCCTGAGGTTATTTGTATTCCTCTAAAACCCCCACGAACATCACCATTCAATATTTGTTGGCCCACTACTAGCCAAAAACCAAAACTAAACGATGCTGGCATCATTAATCACCAACCATAGGAAGGATTACTCCACTATGGAGACAAAAGGTACTGGATGTCAGTCTGTACAAAAATCACATTCCCATCTCTCACTTTCCATACCGTCACTATCTTAGCCCTAGTGATGGCAATGGAGCGGATCGGGGCGGATTAGTGCCGATCCAAATCCGCTCCACGAAATTTCGGATTGGATTGGATAGGATCATACAGTAAAAATCTCGAATCGGGTCGGATCTGAACAAACATTAAGAAATTCTCGTTATATATTTTCGTTAACGACAAATAAATTAATTCATAATTCATAAAATAACTAATATAATATCTAATTCATACAACAAAATATTACATATATAGAGAATTAATGATTTTGTATCAAATTCAATAAAATATTTTATATTTAATAATTATTATTTTTTACATATTTTTTTAATTTAAAAAAAAAAAAAATCGGATCGCGGATCGGGTCGGATCGGATCACCCCTGATCCAAATCCGATCCATTGATCCATGGATCGGAATTTTTTCGGATCGGATTGGGTCAGATCAACGGATCGGATCGAATTTTTTTTCCATCCCTACTTAGCCCATATTTCAAGAAATTTAGACTCTCAAAAGCCAACAGAATTGCATATTTCTTTTCAATGTTCTCTCTTGTAATTTACATGCTATGAACTAGTCCCCATGAGCCTCGACCCTCCACACTAAATCTTTAGTTGAAGCTACAAAATTCTATTCTCCAGATATATTACTATGGTATTCCGTTTGAACACGGACCTTGTTGACTTGAATAGTTTCTTGTCATACTTAGGTGGTCTTGGCCGTCTTGCTGGTATATTTTAAGCTAACAATTAAAGTATCTATTTTGAAAATCAATCTGCGTTGCATTTAATTTACCGTCTTAAATTTTTCTACTCCCGAAATTCAAGACAATGTAAGTGAAGTCCATAATCTCATGGATTTTACTTTTATTAGCTAGACAACATTTTTATCTTCATATGTGCTTAATATGCATTCATTAATTAGTTTATTTTTAAATATAGTCTTTCTGGGTTGTGTTAATAATTAACCAATGGAATTGGATTGTGTGAAAACATTTGATTTTTTCATATTTTGAGTTCATTTTACTAGGGTGGATGGAAGAGTTTGATACGAGAAGTGGGGTATTGAGGGATTTTTGTTGCCTTACATGCTTTTGATCTCATTTTCAGTTATTGGTTGATGATTTCATGGCATCCTTGCTTAGTCAGTCTCCATTTTCCTTATGTTGGTATTACATTTCATCGTCAATGATACAAGTTAATCTAGTCTTCCTTTGAGTAGATATGTTGCCATTACATTTCGTAGTCAATGATATATAAATTGTTGAGAATAAAAATATTGTGGACTTACCATGCATGCTTTTAATAAAGCAATCAATATCTGAGAAGCATATAGTTCTTTCAATCAAAGGCAAAGGTTGTGGAAATATAAAGAAAGAGAAGTGGCAGCGATCAGGATGATTTCTTGGTTTTGCAATCTCAACTAGCCTCGTGAATCCATCTCTATCATAACACGATTGTGCATTTTGACCAGCTACAGTAAGCCCTCGTTCCCACGCGGAATTTAAAACCTGCAACAATGGGAAAGTAAACATCAAATTGATAACTGCCTCTACATGATCTTTCAGTGTGAAAAAAGAGTGTTACTCACCACCTCCAACCCTGGACATTTGAATACCATAAAATTCTTTTTATATTTTCTTAAGAGCAAGTATACGGCATAGTGTAAAAGATGGAAATACCACGATAGTAACTACCTGCCAACTCAAGCCTTCAGGATCTGACAAGGAATCATCAATTTCATGATATGAAACCTGCAATCCTGGGATAACAAATTTCATTGTCGCGGAGTGCTTTTTGAGGACCTCAAACACAGGAGAATAACCATCCTGGTTAGTAGGGTTATAATATCCAGCCGTGAGCTCTGCAGCATGGCTTGTTGTCTTGTACCACCAGTACACAGCTGGAACCTAAATCAAAAAATTGAGTACTTCACCATCCACCCAAAAAAAAATAGAAGCGACTGAGGGTTGGGGAGTGGGGTGGATATGCCTGGAAGTAATAAAATGAATTGAAGTTTGTGGGTAAAGTACCTCAACAACTATTTGAGTGTCCTCAAAAGCAAGGCTTGCAAGGGAGAGAACATTATCAGCGTGATCAATTAAGACCCGAGAGTACCAATGGAGGAAGAAACGTCCATAGTAGCTATCATAATCACCATGTTCACAGAAGAATCCAGTTTCCTGTGGCTTAGAATTATAATAACCAGCATTATCAGGCCCTCGGGCCCAGAAAGAGTGTCCACGGAGTTTTGCAGCTTTAAGAAGATTTTGCAGTGAATATTTATCATAACACTGAAAAAAAAAACAAAGAGAACACGTAAAATTGATCACAAGTTTCATATTACGAGCATGCACACTTGCACACTATACAACAGTCAACAATATGATAACACTAGAATCCACCTTGGCATAGTGATGCAAATTCCTAATTCAGCCAATCAAAGTGAAACAACCAATATAATAATTATTATCAGCACCAAGGCACAACAGTGAAAGCACATCAAATGTTGAATGAATCCTGTGGCTTGGGTTTCATTTGATTTTATTCCCCCCAAACTAATGAGTAAAAGTTAATTTCATGACACTAAACAAAGGTCACAGAAACTCTTCCCCAATTTTTCTAACTTTCTCTGACCTTTAACGGATACACAATTATAAAAAGAAACTGAGGTTTATCAGATACCTGAAACTCACCAATACCAGGGTATCTCCAACCCATTCTGTCTGAAAAAGAAGGGTACTTTAGCTCCCCTGAAGCTCCTAGTCCAATTTCAACAGCAGAAATGAGGCCATGAGTGAATAAATCATCAAACTCAGTTCGGAAACTTCTCATGAAATCAAAATAGACCTGCATATTCAAGATTCTTGAAGTAAGTACAGTGTTAAAGGACAAAATTAAGGTTTCGGAGAAAATACACTGTCACAATAACTTCTCCAAAGGAAACTGCCATATGTAATGGTATATTCTAAGGGGTGCATGGAAATATATATGGGAATCTTGTTATGTTATAATAAGGCTTACTTAGTTAGCATGTAACTACCACAATTAACAGCATCCACATTTTGCTGAAAATTTAGGCCCTGTTTGGTTTGCCTATTAGTTTTAAGTTTTGAATTCATTTTTAGGGATAAGTCTTGAGGACCTTTGAGGCGTAAGCCTCACCGTGAACAAAAAACTTAGTAAAAATACACATGCAATAACATAAACAAAATGTAAAAGTCTTCAAAACAACAAATTACTTAAAGCCCTTTGTTGACGGTGGCTCCAGCCCGTAGATCTTACGGACCGTCAACACCGAGGCTTGTGGTACCAGGGAGGCCTTTGGAATTCTTAAGTTCCATAGGCCCAAGGTTCGAAACCCCCGGGGACGCGTCCACTTGATTGTGGAACAAAACCACTCCAAGTGGACAATTCGGTGTTGACGGTCCGTAAGACCTCTGAGCTGGACCACCGTGTTTATATGTTGACGGTGCCTTGCCTCTGGGGTACTTACAGGACGTCAACACACGGTATTGTCCACCGCGTAGTGTGGATTTGTTCCACAAGGTGGACGCGTCCCCAGGGAATTTCGAACATTGGACCTATGAAACTTAATAATTTCAAAGGCCTTCCGATACCACAGGGCACCGTCAACACCCTTGTTTGGTACCCATTAAAATTAGATTTTGGGGAAAAATATATTTTGGAATAGTGATTTTTTTGAAGAATGTGATAAAAAATTAAGAGAAAAATGTATTGGAGAATGTGTGGCTGAAAGTAAGAGAGAAAATGTGTTAAATTATAATAGGATTCAAACAAGGGCAAGTATCAATGCAAATAAGCACAAAATAAATCAATAAAGATAAATATCAATTCAAATTAGACAAAGTATCTATAAAAATTTCTTTAAACCTTTTGTTTTAGGATTAGTTTGAATTGTTTACTTATATTTATAACAAATCAAATAATTAATTTAAGTTTTTGTAGCTTAAAGACTTGCTTAAATTAGCCATGCAAATGTATAAGATTGGTATTCAAAGTGTGTCAAATAATATGAATTTTTAGGTTTAAAAAATTGGGGACCAGACATTTGTGAGGCGCACGCTTCGTAATTAATGAGGCATCATCCAGCCATTAAAAAATACAATTAATGAAGCATTTTTCAATGCCTCGGCCTGAGGCGGGCCCCAAGGAGGTGGGGCGGAACCTTTTCTTTATTAAAAAAAAAAAAAAAACCAAACAAACCATGCCTGCCACTAATGTTCGATGGCATTTGATATATGACTTCTTTCTTTAAGAAGCACATAATGTTTCTTTGGCTTGACAAAAGCAAAAGCAAAGAAGCATCAAACCCTCCGTTTGACAAAAGAAAGGGCTACCAAATATGGTGCATGTTAAATACTGAAATCTAGATGGGATTAAACAGTCACAAAGGTAAAATCAAATTGAACTGAAGGTCAACAAACTAGTATTAAAAATGCATATATGTTAGGAAGCTTTAAAAAGCTAAATAAGTTATTCTTGGGGATAAGTAAAAACAATAAGTTATTACCTCTATCCCAGTTCTTCCTCTTAATACTCTTTCTTTGTCAATGCTCCAAGAAAGGCATTCAGTATTTCTTCTTCCTTCACGATCAGTGAAATATATATCCTGATTGCTTTTTCCAATTTCCAAAACCCATTGGGGGAGGGTTATATAGATACCACCAGAATCATTTCCTCCATATTCATGAAATGACATTACAACCTTCAGATAAAAAGTAGACTCAGTTAAAGTTGCCCCTGAAGGAAATTCTTGGGAGAATAAATTATTTCCATCAATCTTATCAGAAATATACTTAAACAACAAAAGGAAAAAATTGAAACGCACAAATGAATGCTTAAAGCATTGTTTGATCACATGCACAAAAGACAATCTTTAAAGACAATTACTAGAGATACACTTGGAGGATTGCTGGAATTTAGGGCAACAGCAGCAATTTTAATATAATAATGAGAGTTATTAATTAGTTTATACCAAGCAGAAATTAGTGATACAAATAAAATAAATAAATAAATAAATAAACACATTAAATCCTTATTACCTGCAACTTAATGTCAAACTCTCGAATAATGTCAAACAGTTTCCTGTATCCTGACCATTTGTACTTCTGTGGATTCCATCCTTCAACAATGCCCCACCAGCAATCTACAACAACGCCATCAACACCCAAAGATTTCAAATGCTGTAACTCGTCTTTAATACCTTCAGGATCCACTAGCTGGCAGAAATTGTTGATTAAGCCAGTCTGCCATAATTGAGGCTCACAGAATAAATCATTCCGCATATGAAGCAAGAAATTTTAAGGAACAAAAGGAAGGAAGAAAGTAAGATAGCATGCGGTAGCAATTTATATTAAAGATACAAAAGGTAATTGGGGGGGGGGGGGGGTAGATAAACCACTTACAGCTAGTCTCACATAAACAGGAACATAGAAGGTTCCTGGAAAGCCACTTCTATGCTCCCCGCAATGAATATCTTGCACAATCTGCACAACTTGACCATGAGCTTGAGAATTATTCATTATGCACAGAATAGAAGCACCCAGAAGCATCTATGTCAGGTCTTTATGTGCAAGTGATGGACGAGAAATATAAAAGAGATAGAAATAAGAAAAAAGAAGGAGAAGGAGAAGGCAATTGAGATAAAAGTATAGGGAGGAATTCAGTATCACCACAGTCCACATATATGATATCAATTGACTGCACGGTTTAGAATGCCAATCCAAATACCAGAAGTTGCCAAAATAACAAAGTATTTTTCCCCCCAAAATTAGAATAAATAATTACTATGCGAAGATAAATTAGAATAAAAGAAAATACAAACTACTTTCTGTCATAGAATGCATATTTTTGGCAAGTCTTCAACAAAAACGAGACTTGAAATTGCACAGTCAGTCAGAATAAGAATCACTGCACTGCAGATAACTCCACTAGAAGGCATCATTCAATGAACAGCTCAGATGGAACATGAGCAATACAGTGAACAGTGATAACACCAGTAATAATTAATTAAAAGACAGACAGACAAAAACATCCATCCATATTCGTTCCTTTTGAAGTAATCAATAAACAGAAAAAGAACAAGAAAGAATTTGGATGACTAGGTAACAACATTAAGTAATTATTATTATTTTATTTTATTTTTGTTCTCAACGCAGCACCAGAAATTTACCAACTCTCCAGTAAATTATCAGGAAATAGGACTTAAAATCACCTGGTCTGCTCCAAAACATTCAGGTGAATTGATGGCACTAGCACTTGTACATTTATCAAACTTCGTATCCCTCTCTGCAACAACAACAGAATCTAGAGATGCTGGAGATAGAGTCTCATTGATTCTGAGATCTGATGGTTGACAGTCTACCGAAGATCTTGTGGAACAATTTTTCCAAGAGTTAGAAGATAGTGGGCTTTCAACTGACCTCACTGGATATGCTCCCTACACAAATTTGCAGCAAATAATGAGAAAGAGGATAGGCTTTTACATTGTAGTGGCAGTACAAAGAGATGGATTATCTATATACCCGTAAGAGCTTCAAATATGATCAATCCTCATTAAACAATTTTTTTTTGTGGTATACTGCGTAAACTGTCACCATATGCATTAACAATCAAAGTAATGATAACAAATAAAGCAAATTCATCAACAATAGAATTATAGGAGATCTGCACAAAAACGTAATGACAACAGCCATCGAAAAACATAATTAATTTTCCATATGCCTATTTTTAATAGTTCAACTAGTCGTATACTAATTGAACGTCATAAAATCCATGGATTCATTAGATATACCAAATTTATCATCTTGAAGATAAGGGCCGGAATGGGAGATTATTTGGCTTGTGACGGTAAAAAGTAAAGTTACAATGTTAGTCTTTTAGAATAATCTATAGTACAGTCCTACTTGTCATCTTTAAAACAGGAATACAATATGCATTGTATGATTAGTAGGATCAAATCTTATTATGCCATCTTAAGGATGTATGATGGGAGATTTCCCACCCCGTCTAAGAATTGATCGAACCTTTGAAGTTGGCCCCTCATTCTGGGACATCAGTCATATAAGAAGAATCGACTATTGGCGAATAGGAACCAATGTAGTTTATTGGTAGATAATATGTAAGGAGAAGAGAGAATCAGTCAATTGTTTGCTTTTTCACAGCAACGTAGCTCCAGAACTATGTATGTGCATACTGGATATTGTTGATTTCGTGGAACGCATAAAGTTCCACCACATCAATTCTTCAACCAAGAAGCAGGGGCAAGATCAAAACTGAGAGGAAGGAATGGAAGTGGGGCTTCAATGCTCAATGTTGACTAGAATAAATAACAAAATCAAATTACATTTATTCAGAATAATAGGATGTGTAAGGTCAGGCACATAACAACACTTTCTGGAGCATGTATGCAAAGCTTCCTTGAAAGTTCCCCAGCATTAAAAACAACATTTTTCAATTTTTACAACTTTCTAAGTTTCAAACGCCAAAAAAAAAAAAAAATCCACTAAAGCATATCAAAGGAAAGAAAATAAGACCTTGGTTTAAATCTCAATTTTTTTTTTTTTTTTTAAAACTCATTTTCAAAGACACATTCTCCCAATAAAACAAATTTACACATAAACCCAAACTTTTTCATACTTTTTAACCACAAATTCTCCAAAAATTTATTATTACAAAATCTGATTTCACAACACTATGGGGCTTATACAAACCCTAATATTAATACAACTCTTATTGGTTTTGAATTCATTGAAACATTAATTTGACGCTAATGCACACTAAATCAATAATCTTGCAATCCCCAACAAAACATTCTTTGATTCTTTTCCATCTTCTAGAGCACCCAGGGAAGTTTATCATTAGGTAACTGAACCAAAAGGTGCAAATAATTTAGCAAATGAAAACCATAAATCTCCATTTGACTAAGTATGTATTTTTTAATTTGAACATTCATAGCAAAAAGGACAACATTTAAGAACTTTCCAACCTTCAAACTATGGTAAGACAATAATGAAGATACACCAATTAATTCTTCTACTCTCCACTCTTCAATTACTAACTAGATAGGAAAACACATCTCCTGCAAGATAGTCATATATCATAGATATTCAAAATTTAAACTAATACAACGAAAAATGGCAAAGATCAAAATAAACGACCCACACGTCCGTACTTTAGTAATTCTTGTTCTTAGCATTTACCAAAGCACAAAAAAGGTCTAAATCTGAACTACAAACTAACGCAACATCACACAATTCAAAGGCCATATAAACCTAGAAATAAGCAAAACCAGCTAAAAATCCCTTTTCTTTTCTTAGTTTTCTAGTTTCAATTATTCTCACCATATTGGAAGTACTATTATTGTAATGATTAATGTTAGAAAGATTAGCGGCAGAAGGAGGTGGCGGCGGGGATTGTCTGTAGGTAGTGCCGTCAGCCTCTACAATCCACCCGGCCTCACGGGCAAGGGCCGCTAGCACATCATTCATGTCGGCTCGGGAAGCGAGCGGAAAGTTGCCATACTGACGGAGACCTGCCAACATACGGCTGGTGATGGCCCTCCGATGGCGTTCTCTCAGCTTAGTCCGCTCCTTTTCCTTTTCCCTTTCTTTCTTACTTTTCGGTGGGGGAGTGCTGGTGGTGGTTGTATTGGTATTATTAGACATTGTGGCTGCAAAGCCACGAGGGCGGCGCGTAGGTTGGGGTTGGACTGGGTGAGGTTGGGGATGGTATCGTTGGGAGGCGGTGGTGGTAGTGGCGGAGGCAGATTGTGGCGGCGGTGGTGGTTGGGAATCCAGATCTTGAGGAGTGGCGATGAAAGAGTGGTGAGGGTGATTCATGTTGTTTGCTTTGCTGTTCATTTTTTGCTTTCATATTTCACTATTGCTCTCTCTTCAAATATGTTTTGCTCTCTCCCCCACGCTTACCCGAATAGTACCTCTTGGGGATGACTCCCGTCGAAGAAGTAGATTATGGGCCAACTTGCACCAGTATAAATAGATTGGGGATGACGTGCAATCTTCCCTTTCCCCTTGCATCTATTGAAAGATCTTCTTTACCCTTGTTGTGTTGGGGAGTTCGAGGCAAATATATAAGCGTAAAGATTCCATCTTATAGTTAGAGTCTGTTTCGTAATGTGAAAAGTTTTGATTTTTATAGTTTTGATTTTTTATTTTTTTATGGATGTGTGGTTTAAAATGTTTGAAAAGTAAAAAATTGTGAGTTTGACTAAGAATTAATGATTGAAATTGAATTTGAAAAGTTGTGGTAAAAATTTTACCATTAGCAAACAAGCTCTTATTTCTTTTCCTTATTCTTATTAAACGCTTTGGAAATTTAGATAATTGTGTGCATCTGCTAATTGAACTCTTGCTGCATGACAACCGTTTCATGAATTGACTATGACAAAAACAATGGATAGGGATTTTGTGCATAGATTTAGGACAAACAGGCTTTCGGCATCTTCAATAGTGTGATCAATCCATTACTATTGCTCATGTGACATTCAAAATATTATTAAAATAATTCAAAAAAATTCAGACTATCCATCCAAAGGTCAGCAATTGGACATTCATCAAGACCTTTTGCATTGATTATTTTATTTGATGCGTCTTTCTCTCTTTCCAATTTACTCTATTTTCTTGGACTTCCTCTCTCCTCTCACATCCTTCCCTTTCTTTCTCTTACAATTTTGTACTGTATCACTGCAGGACCGATCCTTTGCATTCAAGGTGCTCATGTGGGTTCATCAAGTGTACATGCATTTAACACTCCAATTTGAAGCATTTCTTTCACCATTCTGGAATGAAATGAAGTACACACTTTCAGGTCAACCAGTGAAGCTTCTCCTTGAATATTTTTTGGAGACATAAAAATGGAACATCTCGAGCCATTGAGTGGTGAAGATCAGAAGATGTGGACTATTAGCACATGAACACCTCTTCCTCTTCATCATCCAATAAAGAGGTGCCACGTCAATAGTGTCCCATTTTCATGTCTCAAAAATATTTACATAAAATTATTTGTTATTTATATATGATCCTACTGGATCTGCTCGTCTAGTATCTACTATGTAAGAGTATAGCCCTGTTGGTGTAAAATAAAATCTTATTTTAAGGAGATTTGATAAAAATTAATGAAATATCAAATTGATAATTTGTGGGTCTTATGAAATGTGTGGGTAAAATTAATTGTTAACTTCGACTTGATATTTTAATCGGATTTTAATGTGGATCAAACGGTGGCATACAATTTTGCTGCCATTTTGAACAGTGCCTTATAATTCTTGCTGCCTCGTTTAGAATTGAACATAAATCTTAATTGTTTTTGTTGGACATTTTGTTTTCTACACTTGCATCCTTCATTGTTGCAAGAAACTGTTCATATTGTGATCATAGTATGATGGTGTAAGAGCCCCCCCCCGGGAAGAGACTTCTTGAAATTTCCATGTAGGAAGGGTTCTATGGAAAGAAGATTATCATTGATTACTAATTAAGTAATGATTAGTCTAAATTGGATAATCATTGGGTCAATGGTTGGGCAGTTAATTGGGACAAATGTAAATTTAGGGTTGCATGACATGACTTTAAAAAAGGGTATAAAACTATGATAATTTATCTTCCTAGTTAGAGGTTATATGTTAGCGCCAAGCGGAGATACTACTGTAGGGAAGACTAATGAAGAAATGAATGGTTAGCTGTAGGACTGGAGTACCAGAAACTAATTCTTCGTGGATATTTGGATCTGTACTGGCTCTTTGAATAATGATACGAATTATGCTACAATTGCTTTCACTTATTCCATGAAGATAGAGATAAGGTGAAGGTATAACCTTGATTATTGAATTTTTTGGGAGTGTGCATAGATAACATTTTCTTCTTTGGAAAAAATGAAATCTGTGTTTGCAATGCGATTTTGAGAACATGAGGTGGCAGGGAGATGCCTCTTCGATCCAGACCCATGCCTGATAGATGGACCTCTTGAGCTACTAAAAACACCTCCAATGCATTTCGTGAATTGAGGAAATATGCTTGACACAACAGCAAATTGACGAAATATGATAAAAATCTTTCTCCAATACACAACGTGAATTAGGATGTTAGGCTGACATAGAGCTAAAAAAATAGACATTGTGAGGTGGAACATCTCATCTAGACGCTCCGTGAGACATGCTGACTCAGTCTTAACTTTTATTTTTAAATATTTAATTATTATAAATAAGGACGTCGGTCAATCAAATTTTATTATACAAGTTTTTTCTATTTAAACTATTTATACAGTGAGAAATCCCGCAGATACATAATCAATATTATTAAATGTAGAAGGAGCCATTGGAGAGTAAATTTTTGACTTCTCCTCCTATTTATCCACGTTCTATAGAAATTCGTCTATTTTATTGTCACGCCAGCCTCAAATCACGGAATGCATTAGAGATGCTCTAAGAATTTCCAAAGTAGAACACAAGAAAGGCTATGATAATTTCTTTAATTATTGTGAAGATATTTATGTTCTCCATAAAATATATATATGAGCTTGTTTGGTAAAGGGAAAAATTTCATCACAACTTTTCAAACTCAATCAATCATCTATTCTTAGTCAAGTCCACAAATTTTAACTTTTCAAAAAATTTTAAACCACATATCCATAAAAAAAAAAAAATAAAAAAAAAACTCCAAAAACCAAAATTTTTCGCATTAGCAAACAGGCTATATATATATATATATATATAACAAGTTGACTTAAATGCAAGTTGTTTTCCTTCTTTCCTGTCGAGTAATTTTAAGGAGACATTATTTGGGGACATTTTTAATATCTTCCTAGAATTATTGTTTTCTGTCTTACCTTTCTCAAGGGCAATAGAAGAAAAATTCACATCTCTAAACAATTTAAGAATCTGCATAACTAACCTTTAGTTTTATGCAGGCATTATTTTAGTAACTCCGAAAAATTTGCACCTCCAAAAATTGCACTGTTTCTTCTGTTTTAGAGTATGTTTGGTAATGTAATTTTTAGAAGTTTCTTGTAGCTTTTTTTTTTTGATCACAGTGTGGTTTAAAAATATTTGAAAAATTAAAAACTGTCGACTTAATTAAGAATGGATGGTTGAGATTGATCGTGTTTGAAAAGTTGAGGTGAAAAAAAAATCATTTTACAAATTACAAGCTCTTAATTGTTGTATTTTGCATTAAATATTAGATATTTCTTCTTGCTTTCCTTCTTTATTTATTCTTTGACACGACCTGCCCCGAGCAACACTAGTGAACCCGAAACGTGACGTGCGCCGATAATGGATACCAACTAAAAGTATGACCCACCATCAAGGCTACTAAAAACTGCAAATTTAGTTAACTTATATTTAAGAAAAAAATTTAACATTATCTCCTCTATAATATGGACTAATCAACCTGTAATCAATACACAAAATCCCAACAAACTCACTATAATT
Organism: Ligustrum vulgare; assembly: GCA_963555705.1. NCBI lineage: Eukaryota > Viridiplantae > Streptophyta > Magnoliopsida > Lamiales > Oleaceae > Ligustrum > Ligustrum vulgare. The sequence goes on along the minus strand of OY743169.1, from coordinate 10,057,919 downwards.
TTCATCACAATAGAGATAAGCCAATTTCTCAAACTTTCATTATAAAACCAACATAAGCTATATGTGATGCACAAGTGCAATCCAAAAATGAACATGCGTCCCAAAACATTGACTACATGCTCTATGAAATGAGTCATACTAGCTAACACTGTCGTGTGGCTCTGACTCCAAAATCAAATGCTCACTCCAAAAGCTGCCCAAAAACTCAACTGCTACCTGATAAGAAAAAACGTGGGAAAATATATGAGTTGATAGCTCAGTGAGTGGAGAATTTCGAAAATAATTATACATTCTCATTTATACATTTTTATCGAAAATCAACTTTGCATCATATAATACTTCACAGTGTAATACCATATAATCATAGTCAGAATGTAAGACATTCTCTTAATACTGATAAATATCAAACTCTAGTCAATCAATGACATAGAAATCACCATATCAATAAAATATTGTCATCACAGTCTGTAATCTCTAGGTATGATCACACCCTAACCAATCTCACCAAAATGTATTCACTGAATATAATTTGAAATATGGTCATATGCTAGTAGACTGCCTCTCGGACTAGTCTCAAAACATCTGATAATCAATTCTAAAACACGGCTAAGACCCCTCAGTGAACTATATCATACACGGTCAGACCGCCTCAGGGTAATCTCATACCCGATCAAGACCCCTCAGTGCAGTATAGAACACGGTCAAAGCCCTTCAGTGAATTAGAAGAAATATATAATCATGGGTACTTTTTGACGGATTTCAATATCACATCACTTTTCACAATTAATTATTTCACAATCTTTGTAATTCCACAATCTAATAGTCTCATAATATTTCGCAATAATCACGTAATTGGACAATTAAATCACATAATCACGTTAATCTCATGTTTTCATAATATTTCAAAATAATCATGTAATTTAACAAATAAATCACATAATCACGTTTAACGTAATTAAATAAACGATTTACCAATATTTGAAAATAATTTAATTTTTCCACTCACAGTCTATATACGTTCAAACTAATTCGGCTGGTAGGCTGTCCCAACCGATTCGTTACCGCCTGAAAATGATATAATATCTAAATCAATGACTAACCATATCAACTACCTCAATAATTGATAACGACAATAATAAAATATAATCTTTTCATTTTTAGGCAAATTCCTTTTGATAAAAATTAAATTTATACTAATAATTTAACAACTCTAAATTTGACAAAACTTTGAAATAAATAAATATCACTTAGCTTTGAAAATCAACTAACAAAAGTTTAATAGTATAAACCACGTTGTCGACAACACCTCTCTTTCTTTCTTTTTTCTTTTTCTTTTCCTTTTTTTCCCTCTCTTTCTCTCCCGATTTTCTCTCTGTCTCGTATCCTCTCTATCTGTGTATGTATGTAATTGGGTTTGTGTAGCTCACACCCTGAGGGCCCGAACCGACTACGCCCAAGGCCCTTGGTTCGGGAAGATAAATCCAGGTTATGCCTCCAGGGTGGAAGGACTTATGGTAAACATGAGCAAATCTCAATAACTCCCGCTTGCCACAAGGCTAATTCCACCTTGCGGAGAATCGAACCAAGTACACAGTCGAGCTGAGCACTTACCACCCATCCCCTTTGCCACTTGGAGATACACCTTATGTAATTGGGTTTGTGTGTGTATTGTGTAATGAAAAGAAAAAAAATGGATAATTATGTATAAATGGCCACTGCTTGACTTGGTCCAAATTTTGTCTTATTTTCATTTTTTTTAAAAATAAGTTTGACATCTTTGACTTTTCAACATTTGAACTTGGTCATGACATTCTTAGGTCCAACCCAGCGCATGATGATGTCGCCAACACACAAGTGGAAAGTGTTTTGTGCAGAGACGGATGTAACTAGCGGCGAGCTAGCTCACCGGCCGGCGATCTACAGATCTCATTTTTTTTTTCTTTTTTAGAACAGCAGCCAAACCAGAAGAGAAGCCAAATGCCCAATGTGTTTACTTACCTACCAACTACAAAGCCCATAAATTAAACCCAAAATCCAAACAAAATTATTACCCAAACCCAATCAGATACATACATACAAACGCAGTAACGCATCGTTCTCTTCTCTGGCGCTGCTCGCACACGGGCACGACACACGCAAGTCGCCGGCCCCGGCCTCTCCTCCGGCTGGAACTGGATCCACTGCCGTCACCATTGCAGGTCCACAGTCGAAGCCCTGCTCTGCAACAGTGCAACCGTAAGTTTTTCCTTTTGTTTTGGACTTTTGGTTGAATATAATTAGAAATTTGGAATTAAGATTATTTTAGCTATTTGATTGGTTTCTTGAATTTCAGTTGATTTTTGAGTTGGTTATGCTCCTTGATTTCGGAAATAAAATAATGATTTAAGAAAAATGGTGAACTTCATGTAAAAAATTAAGCTTGGGATTTTTGGGTATTTGGAATAATTCAGATTTTTTATCTTTGGTTACAGTGGGTTCTTTTTATTTTAGTTGAAGGATAAGGTAATGTTTGACTTCCCTTCACTTTACTATTGTTTTGATGTGTTAGTATTATTTGAAAAGTTTGAAGTGTTATTTCCCTGATTTTAGATTTTAAGATCTCGGTATTTATGTTTTGAAATGTTATTTCAAAATTTATTGTTGAGATTTGATGAATTTCATTTGATTTTTGAATTGTGTCTATTTATTGAAATTTGATGAATATTTGAGTTGATTAGTGAATCGTAATTATTGACTTACAGACTATGGAACTTTTTTTCAATCGAAACGAAAGTTTCAACCTAATGGATTATATGTTCATATATATATATATATATATATATATATATATATATATATATATATATTTCATTACAAATGACATCAGTATCATGTATTTTGCTTCTATTTTGGTTTGTATTGGATTATATATTCATATATTTCATTACGATTTTTTATTGTTTTTCTATTTTCTGTACTTATTCATTAATTTTTAATATTATTTAATTAAATAATACAAAAATTCTCGCTATTTCGATCGTTGACGTTCGTCGATCCATGGTCAAAGTCACCGATATAGCTGGACCTAATGGCTGGATCCGTCACTGGTTTTTGTGACTTGAGATCATTTCATATACAAAGCAGCAACATCATTCTATACAATTGCTCACTCTATCTAATTATATATTTCTTGGCATCTGGTTGCTGAGTTAAATGGTCCTCATGAAACCCTATCGCTCTATGTTTATGCTTCAATTTAATTAGTATTTCTGCCAATTATCGGAAGCACCATTTTTAAAGCTTCATCTCCTTTCTTGTAGAGCACGGCAAGAGGGCTTACAAGTTTATCCAATTGAACTCACTTAGTTTGTCTGTTCTGTTGAGAGAAACAAACTTTAGGTAGAGAGCTTAATTATCCGATCAAACCAATGTGAGTTTCATTATAGTAATGAATATGTTGTCAACATTTTATATGCAGGTTGTAACAATGACGGACTTTCTCTCATCTTGTCCTCATAATCTATGACTCATGAGCTATTCTGTTCGCTATTAATTTACGTATTTTCCTCATTAGTTTACGTATTATCCCTAAGTGTTAGGCCCTAGCGGGATTTGTGACGTGTCTCCAGCGATTTGAACTGAACATGCCCTATTGGTGCCCATTTTCAACTTAAATCTCTCTTAAATGAGAGGTTTTGAATTCGAATAATTGGGGACTCGTCAGAAATCCCACTAAGGTCATATAACCCTAGGGAAGGGAGTGCTAGTTCGTGGTCATCCTCATCCTCGGACCATGACTTTCTCATGTTGGGCAACATTCGAATTTTGATAGCATCAATTGTTGGAATGGATAATTGCATGAAATAATATGAAAATCTATGTACGTATATATGTGTTAATGTATAATATTGTTAAAATTTTGATATATTGCGAAATTATATGACTTGTCTTATGTTGGAAATCTATGCGAGTTACATTTCTTATTCACCGTTTAATTATTTAGACTGTGTTTGTTAAATAAGAGCATTTATATGTATTGTAATTTATAAAATGGTTATGAGTGTATTGACACTACAAGAAAATGATCCTTCACCGACAGCCAACTATCCGACGGAAGCCGGTGCCGTCGGAAATTTCCGACGAAACAAAACCCCGTCGGAAATTTCCAACGGAATAATACCCGTCGGTAAATTCCGACGGAACTTGTTGTACCGTCGAAAATGTACGACGGAAAGTATAATACCGGTCGGAAATTTCCAACGGAAAGTTTAACGCCGTCGGAAAGTTCCGACGGAAATTTAACTTTTCGTCGGAAATTTCCGACGGCCTTATACTTTCTGTCGGAAATTTTCGACGGAAAGTTTAACGCCGTCGGAAATTTCCGACGGCCTTCTACTTTCCGTCGGAAATTTTCGACGAAATGTTAAATTTCATTCGGAAAGTTTCGACGGAAAGCTACTTTCCGTCGGAACCGTCGCAAATTCTCTTATAGTTAGGAATTAGCTCCGACTGCGCCATTCTTTCTCCAATTATTTTCTTCTTCTCTCATTTACTCTACAAATCTCAAACTATCTCAAACTATTTCAGTAGATTTGAAGGACATTTTTGAAATTGAGGATAGTCCAATTTTTATTAAGGTATGTAACTCTTTTTTTTTTTCTTTCTCTCTTGTATTTCATCCAATTTTATAGTTAAAATTAGTTTTGCAAGCTAATGGATTATGAAATATTTCAAAACTTGAATATGTTAAATTATATATAATAGATTTATTGTATGTGTATTACAGTTAGTATGTTTATTTGTTTTCTAATTAGTTTATATACTTGTGTACATTAATAATATTAATATATTACATTTATTATTATAATATGTATACTAAATTAGGGATAATATACTATATGTATATATTAGATTAGTATATGTTGATTTTCTGTTGTTACTTTGTCCATTTTTATTAGTAATTGTTATGTATTTTAGGTAGATATAATACATAAACTAATTGCCCTTTAAGAAAAAAATTAATAAATGCATATGCTAATTGTTATTGTAGTCTTACTAATTACTAATTTGTTCAATTTTATTAGTAAATTGTTATGTATTTTGTATAGGAAGAAGAGATTTTTTAAGATGAAAAATGCTAAATTAAATTAATTGTATACATATTATTTTTAATATTAGTATGACACATAAGTTTCAAAAGTAGTGTAATGAAGTGATCTTTTTATTGTTAAATATAATCAACTTTATATATCATTTGACATTGTCCAGTATGGAAGATGATCGTAGTTGGATGTATGCACGCTTAATTGACGGGTTTCTTTCTGAAAGATTTATTGCTGGGGTTGAAAGATTTATTGAATATGCATTTTCCCAACCAGATATTGGCAACACCATGAAGTGTCCATGTAGTAGATGTGGCAACACAAGATTATTTAACCAGGATGACATAAAAATTCATTTGTACAAATATGGATTTATTGGTGGGTATACTACATGGACTGAACACGGTGAACATGTTAATGCCAGTTCTTCAAATTATGGTGAATCGTCAACGGCACAGGGAGTAGGGGAATACAACCTCCATACCATGGTGATGGATGCAATGGGCCCTCAGATGTACAATGTGTCTTCCAATATTGGCAATAGTGAGCCTGAGGAACATATACCTAATTCGAAAGCTGCAAACTTTTTTACACTTTTACAAGAAGTCGATAAACCTTTGTGGCCGGGTTGTGTAAAGCATCCTAAATTATCTGAAATGTCACAACTTTTGAACTGCAAATCTGAATATAATATGCCCACAGCATGTTATGATCGTCTAATGTCCATCGTGACGGACATGTTACCGAAAAATAACCTGCTAGAAAGTACCTTTTACAAGACAAAGAAGATGCTATCGAGTCTTGGTCTTGGTGTTGTCAAAATTGATGCATGTATCAACGATTGCATGTTGTATTACAAAGAAACTGAGAACTTGGTTCAATGCACGAACTGCAATAGCCCGCGGTTTAAAGATGCAATCTCAAGATCTGGGCGCCGGGTTGCTCATAAAGTTTTGCGGTATCTGCCTCTAACTCCTAGACTTCAAAGGTTGTACATGTCAAGACGCATAGCAGAACACATGATTTGGCATGCAAACAATGCCTTTACACACGAGGGAATGTCACATCCAGTACATGGTGAGGCATGGAAGCATTTTGATAGAACCTACCCCGAGTTTTTTTATGAGCCACGTAATGTACGTCTCGGTCTTTGCACAGATGGCTTCAACCCATTTAACATGACAAGTACACATTACTCGTGTTGGCCAGTTATTACTACAGTGTACAATTTGCCACCTGGTTTGTGCATGCGACGAGATAACTTATTCTTGACTATGGTTATCCCTGGACCTAAAAGTCCTGGGAAAGATATCGATGTTTACTTACGTCCACTAATAGACGAACTGAAAATGTTGTGGGATGATGGAGTTGAAACATATGACATACACAGAAGGCAAAACTTCACAATGAAAGCTGCATTGATGTGGACTATTAGTGATTTCCCAGGACTTGGCATGCTGTCCGGGTGGAGTACACACGGTCCTTTGTGTTGTCCGTACTGTATGGATCAACAAAAATCATTTAGATTGAAGAATGGGCGAAAGTGTTGCTTTTTTGATTGTCATCGTCGATTCCTACCTCACAACCATCCTTTTAGAAGACAACGAGATAAGTTCTTTAAAAGAAGAATGGAGAAGGATGTTCATGCACTGATTCCTCCAACTGCAGGTGAATATTTGCGTGGGGTTGTTGACAGCCTTCCTTCCTTCATAAGTGGTAGAACCTTTAGGAGATCAGCAATTGAAGGATTTGGAAGTAGGCATAATTGGATAAGGAGAAGTATTTTCTGGGATTTGCCTTATTGGCATACCAATCTTATAAGACACAATTTAGACGTCATGCATATCGAGAAGAATGTATTCGAAAATATATTCAACACAGTTATGGATGTGAAAGATAAAACCAAAGACAACTTTAACGCCAGGAAGGATTTAGAGCTTTATTGCAACCGTCCAAAGCTTCACATTATGGAGAACAGGGGGAAATTTTATAAGCCAAAAGCTTCTTACAGTTTGACAAAGGAGCAGAAGTTGGTGGTTTGTAATTGGATGAAGACATTAAGAATGCCAGATGGATATGCTTCTAACATTGCACGATGCGTTAAGGGTACTTCTGATTTTTATGGGATGAAGAGCCATGACTGTCATATTTTTATGCAGAGGCTCATACCAATAGCATTTAAAGATGTATTGCCAAAACCAATTTGGGAAGCATTAACGGAGCTTAGTAATTTTTTTAAGGATCTGTGCTCTACTATTGTGAAGGTTGAAGACATGAAGTATTTGGAAAAAAATATCGTTGTAATAATATGCAAACTTGAGAAGATATTTCCACCTTCATTTTTTGATTCAATGGAGCATTTGCCAATTCATTTGCCATATGAAGCAAGAGTGGGTGGTCCGGTACAGTATCGCTGGATGTATCCTTTTGAAAGGTAATTTAGTTTTGCACGTTTTATTTTAGTTATTAAATGTGTAATAATAGAAGAAATAACCTTTCTAGTTTAATCAATTTAATATCACATGTTTCAGGTTCCTTAATCATTTGAAGAGGAAAGTGAAAAATCGTGCCTCTGTAGAAGGATCTATAGTAGAGGCATATTTGGTAGAAGAAACATCGACATTTTGCTCATTATATTTTGAGGATGACGTCCAAACCAGATTGAATCATCCTCCAAGGAATGATGACGGAGGGTTAAATGATCCATTGGGACGATTGTCAATCTTCACATACCCTGGTCGACCTCTGGGAAAGCAAAGTGGAAATTCTAGAGAACTAACTGACGAGGAATATCGAGCTGCTTCAAGATATGTGCTACTTAATTGTGAAGAAGTCACCACATTCGTTACGTAAGTAATAATAAGTTTACTATATAAATATTTGTACGGTCTATCAGTTTGATTGACATATATTTTATTTTTTGGCTTGCAGGGAGTTTGAGAGGCAAATGAGAATAAATTATCCCCGATCATCTGATGCACAACTAGATCGTATGCGTGATGAATACTTTGGAGAGTGGCTAAGAAATAATGTAAGAACAATTCATTTACGTTTTGTACCTCAAATTTAGTTCCTACACAATGACTGAGAAATTTTTTTTAGGTCTTGTATGATGATAAAGTTGATCCCCGCATCAAGCAATTGGCCCAGGGACCATGTCGTCGGGTGACGTGCTACAATGGTTATTTTGTGAATGGTTTTAAATTTCACACTTCAGAGTATGGTCAATACAAGAAGACAATGAATAACGGTGTTTGTGTTTTAGGAAGTTGTTACAATGAGCTAGATCGTGATTATTACGGCATGTTGACCGAGATTGTTGAGTTGGTATATTTTGGGTCGGGAAATACGATTACATTATTCAAATGTGATTGGTTTGACAACGAACACGGAGTTCATGTGGATCAGCAATTCAACCTTGTGGAGGTCAACCATAGAAGAACATTAGCTTCACCTGATTGCTTCGTACTAGCCCAACAAGCTCAACAAGTATACTATACTAGTGTTGCTTCAACGCGTAGAGATAGACAAGATTGGTGGGCAGTTGTGAAGACCAAAGCTAGACATCTCACCCAAGTGGAAGGAGTCACATCAAGAGATCAAGAGATCAATTTCTGGGTAGAACTTGCATTTCAAGACGATCGATCACCGTATGCTTTGCCACCCGTTTCTGATGGTTTGGAGCTAGATGTGCAACCATTGGTACATAATGATGTCTATGTCGAAGAAGTAGATAGTGATGAAGTTACAACTGACGGCACGGTTGATATTGAAGAGTTAGCACAAGACAGAGAGGGAGACAGTGACACACATGAATATGAAGAAAACACCAACACAGAGAATGTAGAAGAGGAGGTATGTGCTATAAATTCATGGGGTTTTTTTATTAGATTAATGTTAATTAGTCACGATTCATACTGTCTATTGTTCATTATTTTTAAAGAGAAATATTTTCTTGTCTATAGGACGACTATTGATGGAGGGGATTGCTAAATTGTAGTGAATACAGATAATCGTACGTCAAAGGTACATTTCATACATTCCACTAATTTTCAGATTATGGTTGGGAGAAATATTAGTAAAATGAAACCAAATAAGTACAGTTTGCGAATTATACAAAAAAAAAAAAAAAATGCACACATATGCGTAGCTATCTCATCTATGACTTTGACTTGTGTCATTTAACATGTTTGACTCGCATGAAAACTTCTGCATTAAATAGAAATAATCAGAGAATTGAATAAATAAAAGAGAATGAAAAAAAGAAAAAAAATTCAAAATGGAGAGGATTATTTAAAATAAAAATATGATATTGTCGTGTAGTCAACTTTAATTAAGAAATTAAGTAATAAAAAAAGGTTTTAATTAAGAAATTACAATTGGCTTTTGGATTATTTTTGTCAAAGAATATAAATTTCAAAATAAAAATAAATAATATTCGAAATGAATTAAAAGTTTAAAGAATAACTTATAAATCTACATGATTACATTATAAGGAAAGATTAAAAATATATTTATAAATTAGTATTAGCGAATATTCAATGAAAATTGAGCTAGTTATTGAATGAAGATTCAATGACATTGAATCCTCATTCAATGAGGAACAATCCTCATTCAATCCGGATTGAATCCTGATTGAATTCGTAGGACTACTTTGCAGTCCTTTTGCTATGGGCGAATATTGTCTCGGTAAAATATTTTCAATTCTATGTTAGAAACTTTATTTCGTTTGATCATTTTTGGTAACAATATTTTTGAAAAATAAATTTTTTTATTATGAAATACAATTATATGAATTTTTGTTTCGATTAAAATAGCAAAATTAGACTCTATTTGACACGAAGATTAATGCCAACCAAATAACAAAATTTAAAAAATTCTCCACTTTTAAATTAAAAAATTAAAACAATCAAAGACATTCGTAAATATATTTTCGTAAAGAATTTCCATGAAAAATAAAATTTCTTGAACATTTTTCCTACCATGGACTTACTGGACTTAGTGGAATTGGCGCTATCTCGAATAAAATGGCGGTAAGCTCAAATAATTTGTCCCAATAATAATACACGGCCATCTCTCTCTTAAAACCGTTCTCCCTGTTGTCTCTCTCCATACCTCTCAATCACGCATGGTTCACTCGGAATTCAGAGTCGTGTCTTCGATTTCTCACACAACCGCCATGGAGGCTTTGCAACTTACCCTCTTGCCCATTCATTTGGTGTGATTTCCATTCATTTGGTGTGATTTTGGTAAGGGTTTGCTGGTTTTTTGTAAATTTTACAATGTGATTCAGCTTCATATGTATTTTCCAAAATGATTTTGCTCTTAATTCTAAATACACATTTTAATTAGCAGCTAAGATCAGGGCTTTCATTCTATAAATCTTCTGTCTTCATTCTATTAATAAATACTCCGGCCAAGGAATCGTAAGAAAAACTCGTGTCTTCAGATCAGGTCAGTTCCACATCAGCTCTTCTTGTACACAAATTCATCTTAGACTTGTTAAGAGATAGATTTTCCCTTGTTTCCTTTGGGTTATTTGATTTAATTCCTTTGTTTGGCAGTTTAATTTACGTTGACAAAAAAAAAAAGGAGAAAGTTGTACGATGGAATCGAAATAATCACTTATCTTGGATACTGTTTCTTCACATTTATATATGTTTGTCTTCTCATTAAAAACTTATAACATGTAGAAAAAGAATGGGTCTGTGCAAACTTTTGAACTATTTACTATTGTTATTTTGTATTCTTGATTCCTCAAGTTGAATAGAAATGGGGGAAGCTTTACAATCTGACTGAAGTTTGAGTGGCATGACATGAATGTGATGGAAAGTGGGGATGAATTGTTGGTTACCTAAAAAGAAGAAGCAATTATATAAATTTGAGTGGCAGGACATGAATATGATTGGTTTGATAATATTGTTTCTGAATTCCTATCTTCCAATTACATTATCATCATACTGATGCAAAAAAAAAAACTGAGATGAGCTCCATTTCAGCATTTCTTCTTTTGCTGATAACTTGGAATATGTTCACTTGTCATCCCAACTGTTCATGCAGCAATCTTTTGAAATTGAAAGAAAAGATATACTGATGTGCATAATTAATTTAAATATTTGAGTCAAGTCCAAGGACTTCATATGCTTGAGGATATTTAGAGGTTGAGAAGCCTCAAGTACCATTATCTTCTTTTGAGTTAACCATAAACTAGGTCCAGCATTCTTGCCACCAATTCTTCCCCAGCTCAATTGCTGCCTCTTTATAGCAGTCTCTCTTCCCAGAATTACTCCCACAGAAAACACAAACTCGGTTGAATTTTGATGCAATAAGTTTTTCTTCCCTTTTTTTTTTTTTTTTTTTGGTTTGAAGCAAGTTCCTTTTTGTTTGTGTTTTTAACAGGAAAGAGCTTTAAGGAAATTGCACATGTAAGATAAAATCTTACTTGGTGCCACAATCAAAATAAAAACCATAAATATAAAACATGATGATTTCTTTGTTCACTCAGAATCAAGCCCAGGAAAACCATATTTCAAGCATCCTCATAAGCATTTTATTATACTAATCTAGCTTATCAAATACTCATTACAAATTGAAGGCACTTGATAAAAATGGAGACATAATAGAAACATGAAGTTCAATTTACCAATAATCCACTGTAATTAAAATCCAAACATAATAGAATCATGCATAAGTAACAAAAGATAAAGGTGGTTAGAAGTGAAAACCCAAAGCAGTTAGTAGAAATATTAAGCAACATAAAACAGGTTAGACTATTCTTTAAATAATTATTCACCTTCTAACATATAAACTGAAGAATTAGGACCAAAATCTCAAATGAGAAAGCTCACAAGAGCAGTGGAATAACAAGATACAAAGCACTTAAAATAACTGTCGAAGATAAACATCTTTAGTGAGTCAAAACCCTTGAGTACACTTATTGCAAGAGTGGCTGCTGAGTCTCCTTCTGTCAAAATCAGGGTACATCTCTCAGAGTTTTTGCCTCCAGCAGCATTAGCATCAGCTAGTTTTGTAAGCCCAGTTATTCTCTTGTTTTTTGTTTCGTCAGTTTTCTTAAGGTCTTTTTTCTCCTTGAAGTCTGCCCATTCCATGATATTGTTCACTATCTCAGAATTTGCTACTGTCCAGAGTAAACCAAATGATGTCATTACCAACCACTGACACTTAATCACTCAAATGATTTTTGAAGAAGTAACAATCACAAACCTTTACTGAGGAACTTGTCGGAGAGTTTACATTCAGAACCAACTTTGCCATTATATTACCAACTTTACACTTTAATTCCTTGTAAATGGGCTTTGCCTTCCCCTTTGCCAGGTAGCAAAGAAGAAAAGTTTCGAACTACAATTGTAACTAAATTAACCTAGTAAACCAATGAACATTCATTCTTTTATTGGGGTAAGATGTAAACGTTTTGAATGCCACCCTTTATTTATCTCCATCAGTTATTCAAAATATTGATTATCAATAGAAGGAAGGATGTTTCATTTCTATTAATTCCTTTCTTCATTTATTGCGTCATTTGATCGTAGAGTTAAAAAGCTGGAATATTTTTTTGCTCGAATTGTTCACTGCTACTCTCGCTTTTGTGGTTGACTTGGCTTGACTTGTGCATTCACCAATGGTAATTATTCTATTCTTACTTTATTTATTTTTTTTATATAATTTGGTATTGAGATGGAGGTTTTGGATATCACCTATATATAAATTGTTGATTGTAGTACAAATTGCAAACAGATTCAAGAAGCATTATTTTACTAGAAATGAACTTTACGATGTGGCTTTTTGATGAAGTCCACATACTGTGAGAACACAATATCTCCTTTATATTTCCATGGTTTGCAACTCATTATTTGATTTAACATGAATTGTAAGAACTTTAACAGATATCAAAATTAATTTAATGTTTGAACACGTCACATAGAAATTATGAACTTGAATGAGAAAAGTTTCTGTAAAGGGCACCAAATTCGTCATGGTGTGTAATTTATTTTCATATTATTTTCAATAGTACTTAGAAATTATGATGATAACATTCGCCATGTTTTTATTTCTTTCTTCTTCTTTTTTGTAGATAATCATGATTCGTCATGAGTGATTATCGACCAACACGAGGACGTGGCAGCACCTCAAGAACTAGAGCAAGGTCCTCCCCTGCAAGTAGAGATGAGACAATCAACAGAGATGAGACACATTTAAGTGATGGACTAAATAGTGAAGAGGAAGAGATTGGGCTAAGCAATATCAACGATGCTATTGAGGAGGAATCATCTCCAAGGGAAGAAAATGGTAGGAGAGTTAGGCGGCGAGGTCCTAATCAGGGTACTCCTATCCCTAATTCACCTGGGCGGCGTGAAACTATTGTTCTTGAAACATGAGAGAGGTATCTTCAAAATTATTTTACTCAATTTCTACTTACCTCTTCTATTAATAATAAAATATGTTTTTATGTTTCAACTTGGTTTAATTTTAGTTTCGATAGTATTTCGGCCACGAGAGAAGTAATGTGCATTGTGAAAGGATTCACGCATGGTCGTTATACTAGTTACGGAGATGTTCCTGATGACTTGCACGAGAATATGTTCAGAGCATTTGCGGTAATTTCAATATACTTTTTCGCTTGAAATTTTTATATTTACTTATTATTACCTACAAGTAATATGAAATATTGCATCAATTTTTTAAATTGCTTTAGGAGAAATTCAAATGGCCGGGTCATACAGATAGTGAAGTAGATATGGTATTTCGGAATATAGCTAGTAAACGATTGCGAGATACCTTTTGCGCACTTCGAGCACGCGTCAAAAAGAAAAGCTATTCAAATAATCCATTTGATTGGAAGAATCAGAAGCCAACTTGGATTGATCATGAAGAATGGCTCAAGCGTCTAGAGGAGTGGAGTACTGAGGAGTGGCAGAAGTTATCTTATACTAATTCGAATAATCGTGGCTCAACAGTGAAGGGTCCGCCACCTAAACATACAGGTGGTTCGGTGCCCTATTCGATACATAATAACCGTTTGGTATTATTCTTGATCTTTATGCTTATTTTTTACAATTAATATTATATATTCTTAGTGTTAACTTTTTCACCTCGTTCAAGCAAAGGAGCTGAAACGTCCGCCGACTCCAGTGGAGCTTTTTGAGCGAACACATAGGAAACCATCTCGAGAGTTTATAGATGAGAGGTCAAAGAGTACATACGTAAGAATGCAATACCTATACACTTATCTTGGATAGTTAGTATTTATTTTTTTAATGAATTTTATATTGTTTACAGTTATATTTATTTCTTCACTAACAACAATATTTTGTTATTTTAATTTTACAGGAAAATTATAATAATGCGATTGAGAAGCAATGGCCAAATCCATCTGAGCGTCCAGAATTTCACCCAGATACGTGGATCCAATCTACGAATGGTATAAACAAGGGTCATGTATATGGCTTGGGGAATTCACAATTTGCTGAGGAAGTGAGAAATTCCGCTCGACGTTCACGATTGCGCTCACAGGGTGCCGAAATAGAGGCACTCAAGAGGCAATTAAGAGAGTCAGAAGAGAAGAGACAGAAGGAAATGGAAGCTGCAGAAGAGAGGAGACAAAAGGAATTGGAAGATTTAAAAGTCGCAATGGAAGGAAGAGAAAATTAGAAACTTTCTTCGAGAAATAGGCTTCGCAAATTCTAAGTTCCCATCATCGTCTGGATCATCTTAGAAATATAACAATTAGATGATGTGATTATGTATATTCAAACAAATATTTTCTATTTTTGTTCTAGTATAATAGCAATGAATTTTGTTATATCTTATATTAAGATATATTTTAAATTAGTTATATAACTTATAAGTGCAATAACCAAAAAATAATTTTAAATTGATATTAAAAAAAAAAAATTGATAGAACTAGGTTTTTTAATTCGTCGGAAATTTCCGACGGGCTATTGTTTTCCGTCGGAAATTTCCGACGGGTAAGTAACCGTAGGAAATTTCCGACGGGTAACAATGACAATTTTTCGATCGGAAATTTCCGACGGAAAACAATAGCCTTATTACCGTCGGAAATTTCCGACGGATTCTTACCCGTTGGAAATTTCCGACGGCAACCCTTCCGCCGTCGGGAAATAGTAATAGCGACGCCATCTTCTCCGACGGCTTTTCCGACGGCTTATGCCGTCGGAAAAGGTTTTTCCCGACGGAAATGTCACTTTCACCGACGGAAAGATCCGTCGGAAAAGGTTATTTTTTTTGTAGTGTGATGCAGTGGTAATAACAAAAAATTTGGATGCAATGCATAGGTTTGATTTTAAGTACTAACCCAAGGAGAAATTCTTTGTCTTCGATTTTAAAATTGACTTCTTAAAATCCTTGTAATAAAATGGGCAGTAGTTCTTTATCTCGAGGAATGTTTATAGCCTCTTGCGATGTTAATTGTCATAATTATTCAACTCGAATATGGAACAACTCTCACAGTTTGGGAAGTAAGGTAATTTTTTTTTTTTTTTTTTTTGAACCACCATACAATATTCTATGAATTACGATGACAATTTTCTTTTTGACTCTAGTTATTTTACATAGACCTCATGAACAAAAGTTTAACGCAAGAAAAAGCGTTAAACAATGGTTAAAAAAAAAAAAAAAAAAAAAAAATAATAATAATAATAATAATAATAATAATAATAATAGAATAACATGACTTACATTTGAAAATAGTATCATGAAGATGTTCTTGTGAAAAAAAATAAAAAAAATTGACGTATACAACTCTTGATGTCAACAGTCAACACCAAAATTTTTGCCCGAAAATATCAATTATTAAGAAAAATCTATTATCTCTTGAGATAAAGGAGAACATTGTCCCTCTTGATCATCTTAGAAAACTTTAATAATTCTATGATTATCAAGAGTATCTTTTAGTAAGCTGCATAACCAGTATTCACATTTTTGTCCCATATATTTGGCAAATTTATAGAGTAGTTAAACTTTATTTTTTATCATACATTTCAATGGATCTATAAATATTATTCAATTATTTTTATCTATGTATAAATTAAACTTTTTATAAATTCTTCCAAACGAACATAATTATAGCAATTTGTATACCTTAACATTTGACCTTAAATTACATGTTCGATGAAGAAATTAGGTTGGGTGCATATATATCATGTTGAAAATATGATTTATTTTGTTACAAATTTTAATCTAGGTCAAAGTCAACATTAATCAATCCCAATCACATATATTTCATGGGACTCACAACTTTTCAACCACATATTTCGTTAAATTTTATCAAATTTTATTAAAAAACTGATTTTAATCATCACTACTAAACGACTTAAATAATACACATATTACCTCTTTTAAATAGTTTAAATTTTTAGATCAAAGGACTAATATGGTATCAACAGAGAGAGAAAGACTCCTGAGTTCAAATTCTTGTCGCTACACGTTAATTAAAGGGCATACTTTCTTGCTTTAATTGGGGGGGAAAATGGATCCTAACTATATATATGTGAGGAAACTAATTAAAAACAAGATTTAATTTATTATTAGCTTTTTTCTTTAACCACTTCAATTCAACTCTCTCTTACATCAAGTGGTTCAACAACTAAACTTGTAGATTTCATATAAAGATAATGTGCATTATATTTAAAAGATTATGAAACGCTTTTACACATTTTCCATCCGAACTTGTCATGCAGAATGGAATCTCAAGATCAGGTTACTGGATAAACATGTCTCTACTTATCTTTCTATTAGTTGTCATCAAAACACAAGGTTTTCACTCTATTACTGAAGTGCCCAACCCTATTAACATAACATTTATTGAGAGTGCCGTATCGAAAGGAGCAGGTGTGACTATACAAATTAAATTAATTAGTGCGACTACTTGGAAAAATAATTAATTAGCAACTTTCTTCCTTAATATTTGCTAAATGTATACGATGATCTTGGGCTACAGTTTGCTTGGATGGAAGCCCTCCAGCTTACCATTTTGATAGGGGATTTGGAGATGGAATTGATAACCTGGTGGTTTATCTTGAGGTTAGTCCACACACCACAAGCTCTATAATATTCATTTTAGCGAAGGCGACCCAAATTCCGTTAGCCCGCCCGAAAAATTCGGGAAAACTATAAATTATGAATATGTTTGATTTATTTTCGGCCTTCATATAGTTTAAGGTTTCAAAATTGTTATAAGTACGAGTTATCATAATACTCTCTTGTACTATTATATTTTTAACGATCCGGCTCCCTCGCTGGTGCCTTCTCCGAGTCGTATGATCTTTCCACTCCCCTCAGGATTGGGCTCCCTCAAGGGGCCTTCTCCCAATCTTACCCTGAAGTGGATTTTTGCCTCCCCAGGGATTCGAACCTTGTACCTAGGGGTTAAGTACAAACTTCATAATAAAATTCTTTACCTTCGGAATCGGCGGAGAGAATGATGACAGTGGGAAATTTTTGAAAACCTCATTTGAAAACTTTTTTTTTTTTTTTTTTTTTGCAAGTCTACAGAAACGTAGACCTTGCTCTGATACCATTCTGTAACGCCCCGAGTTCTAAATACTCGAAACGCCACATCATCGTCGTCAAACTCAATTTCACAAAAATATTCATTTAGCGGAATAAACTGAAATTTTAAATATTATTCCAATCATTCATAAAATTAAAATTTAAATCCTCCATAGTTGGTACCAAAATAAAGTTCAACTTAAAATAAACGGAAATTTTAATATTTAAAATATCATTTAATTATTTCTTTGCCACTTGTGTCCATCACTCGCCACCGCTTCCGAAGCCTGCAAAAATTGTTAATAACGGGGTGAGTATTTCTAAGAAATACTCAGTAAACTCATAACCGAATAATTCACATAATCCATAAATTGCACATAAACATGTAATCATGCTAACATATTTTTCTCATAACATCATAACATATCGCATATTCACATAAGTGCGGAAAGTAGCCTTGTTTTGTCTTAATTCAACATGCAATTATGCATGGAAGTTATAGCGCATATAACATTTCTTCTTTATACACCATTTTCGGGAGAGCATTTGCCCGTCTTACCCCTCATGGTTAATCACATGAACATAACATCATATATGATTTACATAATTTCAGATTCACATGCAAATCATAGCTAAATAAATTATTGAGTATGAATCTACCTCAAATGCTTATAAGTTTGAGTCGAGCAGGGAAACTTCAAATCTCTAACTTTGCGTTCGCGTCGTCTAGCCAAAGAAAATAATTTTGAATTAGTAATTTTTGGAAATCGAGTGTTTAAAAATAAAAATAAAGGTATGGGGACTAAATTAAAATTTCCAGAAAACAAGGGGCTGACTTAAGTATTTATTTTTTTGAAACTGAAGGACTTAAATAATAACTTTCGAAATCTGGGACTGAAATAAACATTTAAAAGTCAACAGGACCTGAAATAATTAACGTTGAGAACTTGGGGACTAAAGGGCAATTTACACAAAATAAAGTTTTAAAAATAAAATTTCACTCCTCTCTCTCTCTCTCTCTCTCTCTCTCTCTCATTCGCGTTATACCGAGAGAGAGAGAGAAGGTGGGGATGGACGACAATCGCCCATCTCCGATCCGGCGACGGGGCTTGCAGTCGGTGGCGGTGCCACAGGCGGACACGGGGGAAGAAGTGCGGTTTGGGGTGTGGGTGTGGGAAAATCGCATGATTTGGATGATTGTGGCATAAAAATCGAGGTGAAGACCGAGTTTGGGGATCACGATTTTCGGCGACGAAGGTGAGTGTTGTCTTCCTTGACTTATTTTCTTGGTTCTTGTGGTGATTTGGGTATGGATTTGTCTGGGTTTGGAGGTTTGGGAGGCGGTAATGGAGATGGGCAGTGGTGTGGCGGTTGTGGTACACCGCGTGTGGTGGTTCGGCCATGGCAGTGGTCAGGGGGCCAGGTGTTTCAGCTGTCGAGTTTGGCTTCCATTTTGGGGTGTGAAAGTTGATTCTGAGTTTCTTCCATTTTGAATCAGTATGGTAGATTGAGGATGATTTTTTTTTTTGGTTGATGATGTTGGTGGCATGTGGGAAATATGAATTCGATGCTGAAGGATTCGAGCCTCTAGTTGGTGATGGATTCCTGGTGTTAGTAGATTGAAGGCAGCGAATTGTTGGGTTGAGGTAGAGATTTAGGCAGTGGTGTTGACGCCCGGTTTGCTGTGGAGTATCACCGGTGGATTGTAAATTGAGATTGTTGTCAAATGGTGAATGTTTGTGGTTGTGTATCACAGAAGAATTGCAGGAGACCGATTTGAGTCAAGAAATTCTTACCTAAATTTTTTTGCTGGTGCTCGTGAGGGAAGAATGGAGGTATTGGAATTGAATTATAGACTGTTCTGGAAAGTTGAAAAGATTGTAACTCTTATGTGTAATGATGATGAATAAATCTGCTATTGAATGACAAGAATTGATCAGTTTGGAATTTGAAGGGATGTATTTTGGCTGGTTGTAACATAAATTGTATGGATTAAATTTCTTTCTTGAAATTTTTTTTTAAAAAATTTAATCGGCTAGACGAACACGTTTTTTTTTTTTTTTTCGGGTGAAGTCGTAGCGACAATTTAAATAAATTTAACTTTTATTGTTATAAAATTTTCTCGGTCGCTACAATATTTTTGTAGTGAATTATTCATCCCGTGCTTGTGGATTTTTTTTCCATGTTCTAAGGTTTCCTTATAAAATATGTGTATGTTCTTTATTTTTTGTTGATATTCTTGAGTTTATATCATAACAATTCCTAAATGCTTGTCTCTTGTTTCTGGGTGAAATCCTTTGATCCCCTTTAAATAAAAAGCGCATAATATCATTAATATTTCATTATGTATTTAGGGTGGTGGATGGTGTGAAACAGAAAGTAAGTGCAAAACTAGGTCACATTCTATCTATGGAAGTTCGTTTAGAAAGCCAAAAATTTTATATTTCGAAGGGATACTAAGCAAAACCCAGAAGATCAATCCTGGTATTCATCGATCATTATTGTTCAACTACAATTTTTCTATAATAATTTTCTACCACTAATTTTCGTTTTATCTGATTCCAGATTTCTACAATTGGAATAGAGTATTTGTTAGATACTGCGATGGTTCATCATTTGCAGGAAATGTCGAAGCAGTAAATCCGGTATCCATTTTCTCATAAAAAAGTAAAAACAATGCTTATCCATACGAAAATTATATTTGACAGCGTAATTTATGCCAAAGAGCACAATCCGAGAAATAATTTTCTAGTAATATTGATTCACTATGAGTAACAATACATATATACAAGTAGGGAAGTGTTTACATAATCCCGAATCTCGCCTACCCAGCATAAGAAAAAAATTACAACACAAGAAAATAATCAAAAAGGAAAAAATAGATAAAATCTCGGAATTCTCCAAACTCCAAGCGATCGCTTGGTTATATGAGAATTTAAACTGCAAATAAAGAACATCCCGAGGCGAAGGCCTGGACTTTTTCCTAGGCGATCACTTGGGGTAATTAAATTTTGGTTGATCTCCAATTTACTTCAACAATTTATGTCATCTTGGATTCTTAGAGCTTGTTTGGTAATGGTTAAATTTTTATCACAACTTTTCAAATTCAATTTCAACCATTCATTTTTAGTCAAGTCCACCATTTTTGACTTTTCAAACAATTTTAAACCATACATCCATCAAAAAACCAAAAAAAACTACAAAAATAAAAAAATTCACATTACCAAACAGGTTCTTAATTATTCTTTAAGCTCCTCGTTTTAATTTGATCTGTGACAGGCTACCAAACTTTATTATAGGGGTGCAAGGATTTTTAAGGTAGCGATGGAGGATTTGTTGGAAAAAGGAATGAAAGCATTCTTCGAATGTATGGCCAACTAAATATTCCCCATCTCCAAAAATAGTAAGCGAATTATATATGTCCATGGCGCTAACAGCTCACATTATATCAGGCTATACTCACTGGTTGTTCAGCCGGTGGATTGGCTACAATTCTGCATTGTGATCGCTTCCGAGCTCTAGTGCCTAGTGCTAGTAGAGTGAAGTGCATTTCTGATTCTGGTTACTTTATCCATGCGTAAAAACTCGTAAACTAAATTTTGACACGATTCGTTTATCCTAAATTCGTCCAAGTGTTCAGCGCTCACGTTTTCTTTTTTTTTTTTTTTTTTAACTATAGAAAAGATGTTCCTGGAGTGAAGAGAAAAGTAAAACGCTTTGCTGGAGTTGTTGGACTACATGTATATATTTATTTTTTTTCTCTTTTCTCCTGTGTTGTTTTTGTGTATTTTTCTCTGTAATATATAAATAAAATCTCTCAGTCTTAATAAATGTGAGGTTGTGCAGGAATTATCCAATTTTTTGCCTTCATCTTGTACATCAAAAAGGAATCCGAGTTTGGTAAGAGGAGCTATATCTGCAGTATATCAAATATCATTTTGATAATATCTTAGAACCCTAACAAAAAGTGTCTACAAATTCAGTGTTTATTTCCAGAATATTTAGTAAGAGATATCGAGACACCACTTTTTCTACTCAATTCGCTTTATGATTCATGGCAGGTCAGATTTTTTTACACGTATATATAATTACAAAGATATTTTTTAGTTATTTCATTGCTGCTTATAACTCTATTGCATAGGTTACATTCGTTGAACCTTACTACACACCGTATAAAGAATTTATGCTCTGTTCATCAACTCTCTATCAGAATTTATTTTGATTTTTTGGTATTTTTTGGGTAAAATGTGTGGATAAAATATTGTTTGAAAAATTATATTATTTATAAACTGATTTATAATTGTAATCACTACGTTATAAGAAAAGCTTAACACATGATAATAATAAATTATTATTATGGACAGTTCTATGGTATAATGATTGAGAAAAAAAATGGCACTTGCACTCTATATACCTTATCTAATTTTACATTAGTTTACATATACGGTCGAGTACATTGAGCCAACACGTCCTTAACCTTTAATCATATCGATGTGAGGGAATTACCAGCACTTAAATATTTCTTGCATATAGGAATAAGCACTTGTTTGACCCCATTTTCATAAGAAATACATTTTATAATCGTAGATCTTTGGATATTGTGGGGTTAAAAAATAGTAGGAAAATTTGCCTTGAAAATGAGTTCCGGAAAAAATGAGTTTTAATAGTGGGGCTCAAGGAGATAAAAGCTAATTAATTAGCCCACCGTAGATCGCAAAAATGTTTAGGTTAGATTTTTACATTTAATACAAATTCATTTTTATTTCCTTCAATCATGTATATCTGCAAAATATCCAACTTCCAACAAATTAATGATCTTGTAATGATTCTTCCTCTAATTTTTTTTTCTAATTTGTTCTTGGATAAATTTATGATTAGATAACGTATAATTTGAAACCACATCATGGAGATGAGTTTGGCTGGAAAAATTGCACTAAAGATACAAAACTTTGCAGCCCTGGTCAACGACAAACCATAAGAGGTGGTGTCATAAGCTAATGTACAAAAATAGAATATCACCCTTCTTTTCTATTGTAGTAAGAAAACCAGCATATATATAGCCCTTGTTTGAGCCCCATTATTTCTCATTATTTTTACAAATTTTTTCTACAGTAATCAATCTCAACCATCCAAAAAAGTCAAGCCCACAATTTTTTACTTTTCAAACCATTTTTTAACCATTAGATTTTCAAAACCCAAATTATAACTTGAAATAATGGGGCTCAAACAAGGGCATAATATTTGTTTACAACTTCTTTCAGATTTTCGAATGCACTTCTTAAAATCATTGCAAGAAATAGACAATGCTTCGTGTATAGGAATGTTTATCAACTCTTGCTACCTCCATTGTTACACTTACTCATCTGAAAGATGGGATTGTACTGCCAGCTTTGGAAATAAGGTAATAATATTTTTTTATAAACCACCCTGCACTCCTTTAAAATTCTGATTAAAATCTGATTTTAATTCTAATTTTAATTCTAGTTCAAAGTCAATAATTAGTTTTAACAATACATTTTATGGGAATTCGCAACTTTTCAACCATATATTTCATCAACTTTTATTAAAATATACTAAAAATCCGATTATAAACCAGCTTATTAAACAATTAAGTACATGTTTGGTGAATGTAGTTTTTGGGGAATTTTTGGTTGAAAAGTGATGGGTTCCATAGAAATGTGTGGTTGAAAATGAATTTGAAGGAAAAGTTAAAAAAATGATTGGAAGCTAACAAGGGCTAATTTCAATATTATTACTTATAGTTCATTCTTGACAAAAGTGTTATATAATTCAATTCTAATGTAATCTATAATATGCAGACCATGGCACAGGCCATTGGCGACTCGTATTTTGATCGCAATTCATTTAAAGAGATAGACATTATGCATGACATGCCACAGGAGTGTACTCAATGCTTATAATTCTATTATAATCTTGATAAAACTCATGTAATCGATACTCTTAATTTTTTTTTTATCTTAATAAGAAATATTATTTCAAAGCATACATGTTCATATGCAGTTCAGATCTATTGCCCGTCACGGGTAACATATCACGTCAGTATTTTGAGAGAACCCTCTCTAATACACGGGCCTTTTTTTGTATTGCTGGTGACGGCGAGTTTGTTCATATGCAAGAAATTTATTGATTAATTTAGTTAGTTATATTCTATATATACAAAGAATCTGAATGATGTTGGCTTTCCCTTATCTTAAGTTTTACTGTAAAGTTTGTAGAAATTTAGCAGATGATGGAGAATTCCATAGTTTTGTAACGTGTAAACGACTAGTAGCATTTGCTATAGAACCTTCTACTTTTAATGTAATTGTTCATTTGCGCCTAATAAGAATTAGTTTAATTTGCACTTTCCTTATTTGGGTTCCTACACCATTTATTCTGATTCTTGAGGTTCACCATGTTGTCTTGTTAGTTTTCTCGTAGCTTTACTTTCGGTTCTTCATCTCATTATTTTGAGAGGTTTCTTGATTGGTGATTTTGGTGTGAGAACCTTTGGATGCTACTCAAAGAGTTTCTTAGTTAATATAAGTTGTTTTTTTCCGTCACACAGTCACATCCTATCCTACTAATATATAAATTTTTCCTAGTATCACAACAAGAGTTTTACAAACATTTAGAATTACTTTGTGTGTCTGATTATAAATCAGGACAAAGTCCCCCACCCCCCCCCCCCCCCCCTATCTATCATTTTGTCAGGTTAGCCGTTAATGTGAATACGGTGAAGGTGCTATTCTTCCCTTTTTTTTTTTTTAGAATAGCTTCTTGAGATAGTAATACAACTTCATCTAAAAACTTTTTTAACCAGACAAACAGTTTTTTACCTCCAAGCAACTCCGAGGATGTTTTCCACAACAGTTCAGGTGAAAACAGATTGCTAGTTGGCAAACATTAGATCAAAGATCGAGTCCTACCAAATATGTGATAAACTAATCCTTGGGTTGCATTTTTTAGTTTTAATCTTCCATACGAGGATGGATTCATTTAAACATGCTCGCAGAGACGAAGTTAGAGGGGGGCTGTGGTGGCGACGGCCTCTCCAACATTGTCCATCGGTCTACTATTTCTAGTTAATTTGTAATGTATTTTTTAGTTTTGCTCCCACAAAAATTTTGACTCGCCCTTCAAATTTTTTTTTAATTGATAAATATTGTTCCAATAACTTAAACTTTAAAATTCAACAATACAAAAGTCTTAAGAAAAGGTTGCTTAATAGAATGAAAAATGATTTTTTGTCCAGTACCATACTTGTGTATATAAAGAAGGAGATTGTTGATAATTTTTCATTAGATTCTCTTATTGATGAGTTTGAAATGATGAGAATAAGGAGAGATCAATTTCAGATGTCCAAGTCATCTCTATCATCTATTATATAGATAGGCAGTTTATTTTTTGTCTTTTTATGTTCATATAACCTTCATGTTTTCAATTTGTATAGCGTTAGATACATAAATGGACAAATTGATTATCTTTTTTGTCAGTAAACCTAACTTGCCTATTTTGATACTCAAAATCGTCGTTTTCAATACTCTTAGTTAAAAAAAATTCGGGGGCTACGCTCCCGAACCCCCGAGAGGGGGGTCCGCCCTCCTCCACCCCCGTATTTTCGCCCCCGTAAGATTTGAATCTTGGATACGTCCCTGCATGCTCGAAATTGTATTTGATAGTGAGTCTTTTTGTCTATATATGTTAATAAAATTAAGAAATAAAGTTTCACTATTTTTTACGACATATAATTATTTTTTTAATATTTTAATAAAATTGTAAACCATTGAATTGTTTTATCTCTTTATAAGAAAACATGCCATGAATTAAGTATTTTAGCGAAAAAAATAATCGTTACTTTAGTAAATATTGTTACATTAATTTTTTATTTATCAAATCAACGATTTTATTAAATCGAAGTCTCCTCCCAAATAAAAGAGGAGATGAAAATTAAGTGGGATACAATTAATCCAGTAATTGAAATCTACTACGTTAAACACATAAGCTACGAGGTTGTGGGCCATGATATTCCTATACCCTGGAATATAATTACAAGAGCCACACCTCACAATACGACATAAGTCAATAATATCATTTAAAAAACAAGCATAAGGACATACAGAAAAATCACTATTAAAAGTTTGTATGACCCGAAGAGTGTCCATCTCTACTCGTGTCACTTCCATGACTCTATCAGCTGTGATTTCAAGACCTTGAGGGATAGCCATTGCCTCCACAATCTCCGGCATGAAGGTTCCTTTTACCTTAACTGAATAAGCAGCCATAACAGTCCCCTCGTCATTCCGAAAGACTCCACCCAAGCCCACGACCCCCCAGCTTCCTCTTGAATAGCAGCATCACAAGAAAGACTAATTCCATATTAGGCTATAATACCAGATTTCCAGCACTCCTTTCGCCCCTTTTTGCTTCCATCATGGTTTGCTTTTTGTTGTTCCATTCGACCAGCGATCTTGTAGCATTCCAGGTAAGACAAAGTCGCTTTAGCACTATACTTTGTGGTTGTAGTTACATTGTGATGAAGAACATCACTTCTATGCCGCCAAATAGCCCATAATAAGGAGCAGAATTCCTTGACTTTTTCCACTGGATATTGAGCAAGAACCCGTAATAGATAGTCCACAATGTCACCTGACAGGAAACTTATGAATACCGGCCACCATCCTGTCTGCTTCTAGAAATTTTTCGTCCCAAAACATTCATTAAACATGTGGATATTAGATTCCCAGCAACCACATGTTGGATATTTCCCTATCCCTTCAACAATCAGCTTTCTCAGATTTTCCCCCGATGGGAAAGCATTATGAATAAGTCGCCAAATGAAGCTCCTGTTCTTCGGGGGTATGTGGAGAGACCAGATGTTTTTCCACCAAGTTTTGCTAGAACTTGTACTGCATTTATATGATTGTTCAAAGGTCAACAACAATTTATAGCCACTGCGAACCGTATACTCCCCTCCAGCCTCAAAATGCCATATGAGTTTGTCCTCTAGTGTAGTTCGGCCCAAAGGAATTGAACTGATAACTTCACGGTTCACAGGCAAGAAATAATGTCCCAAGTATTCATCATTCCACACACCAATTGGTGTAATTAGATCACATACTTTCAATGGAAATTGAATGGGTCTTGTTACTGGTTTGAGAAAGGCCGTGGTAACCAAGGGTTGGAAAAAATATGAACTGACTCACCATCTCCAATTCGCCAACGAACTCCTTGTTTGATGACATCCCTTCCCCACATCAAGCTTTGCCATACATGGGATGATCCATTTATTACCGAAGCACCTAAGATGTCTGAGTTGGGGTAGTATTTTGATTTTAACACCTTGCCTGCAAGTGAATTGGGTGTGATCATCAAACGCCACACTTGCTTTGCTAATAGAG
Source organism: Ligustrum vulgare (assembly GCA_963555705.1). Classification (NCBI taxonomy): domain Eukaryota; kingdom Viridiplantae; phylum Streptophyta; class Magnoliopsida; order Lamiales; family Oleaceae; genus Ligustrum; species Ligustrum vulgare. The sequence goes on along the minus strand of OY743169.1, from coordinate 10,030,909 downwards.
CTTGATTGAACATGTGCATGTCTCGGTAGCCAAGGCCTCCGCTCACCTTTGGTTTACATAAGTTTTCCCAACAAATCCGTGATATTCTTTTTTTAGCACCTGTAGTACCGCACCAAAAATTGTTAGTGGCTCTCCTCAAATCGTTACAGATTGCAATTGGAAGCTTGAACAAACTCATAAGGTAGCTTGGGATAGATTGCAGGACTGTTTTAATAAAGGCCTCTCTCCCAGTACACGAAAAAAGCCTCATACGCCATCCTTGAATATATTGTTAGATTAATTGATTCTTCTTTCTTCATAATGACAATTTCGTTATTCATATTGTTACATTATTATTTTAATAAAAATTACTGATAGATCAATTATTTAATAGAAATTATATGAACTAATTGTTAAAATCTATAATATATTTTTGCATATTTTAGTTATTTAAATTTATAATGAAAAATAGAAAAAATGAACAGAATCACTAAATAAATAAAAATGATGTGAAAATGATGAATGAATTGAAGAAATCTTAAGTTTGTAAAATTAACCCACCTTAATTGGATTTATCTTAAAAATTCATATAGTTATTATTTATTTTAATTTAATGAGAAAAAATAGAACAGAAATTAATCATTTATGACTAAAAGGAATTTAATTAACTAATTATAAATAATATTATAGGACTTAAATGATATAATTTAAAATGAATTAGATATTGAGGAAAAATAAAAAATAAAACTTTACGTTTAATTTTTTATATGATTTACGGACAATATATTTACAATTTGATCTCACTTATTAGCTTGAATTAAACTTCTCTCTATGATCTTTAATTTGACACACATATTACATATTTTTCGATTTCAAAATGATATAATAATTATTAAAAGAATAATAATAAAATAGAAAAATAACATTTTGATATTATTAATTAATAGCATAATACGGATGCCAATGCAATTAATGACACATGTAAAATAATAATTGCTAAAATATTTAATATACTATTTTTGAGCAAAAAATTTTCAAATTTAGGAAAAAATTGACGGGAAACTATGTGTATATTTTGGTGACGGTTATTCTACTTTTATATATATAGCACGAATGCCAATGCAATTAATTAATGACACATGTAAAGTAATAATTGTTAAAATATTTAACATACTTATTTTTGAGCAAAAAAATTCTAAATTTAGAAAGTTTTTTTGGTAGAAAACTATGTATGTATTTTGGTGACGACTATTCTACTTGTATATATATTAAGATTAAGATAAGATAAGATTAAGATTACAAGCTGAATTTCACGATGAAAACATATGTCAAGGAAGTTGAAGATAGAAACTTTCCATACCATATTTATGATTTTTTTTTTTTCCTTTGGTGATATGTTGTCAGCTTCTGAAACAAATGAAAACAAGTTGACTGGTAATGTTTACTTTAAATATTTAACGTCGTATTTTTTGGGGTTCCAGTTTAAAGCGAAATGGATTCACAATTTTTTATGTTAATTATTATTGTAAAAATATATCTGTTTTTAGATATAATTGGAGAAGTTGTTGGCAAGGATACAGTACACTCAAGGGAAATATATAGGAGAAATACCAGAATGATTGATATTGTACTACTGGATACTGAGTATGTACATCAATATCCATGTAGTTCATGGCACTGTATAGTTGTTATCAGAGTACACTCTTTCAAGGGATTATTAACACTTATCTCTTCTTATGGAATAGGAATAATCGGTTGTCTTGCACCATCTGGGGTGAGCATGTCGATGAGCATAGCAACATCATGGATACTGAAAATTCATAACCACCCATATTATTACTTCGGTTGTGTCGAGCTAAAAAGTTTAGAGGTTTATTTTTTATCATTATTTCATAACTTTGAGTCAGATTCATTTTGGATGATTATTTTTAATATTACTGATATATAACCATGAGTTGAAGTTGAAGGTTGATACTTTTATTATGTTGTTGAGGAATATCGATCATTCTGCAGGACTATGCAATGAGACCAGATTGGTAATAAAACTTGAAAATCATGTTTTAGAAGCTAAGGTCATAACAAGAAGTAATGCGGGGCATAAAGTGTTTATTCCTCGAATGATTCTAACTCCATCAGATGCAAGATTGCCATTTAGATTTCGAAGAAGACAATATCCTTTGATTATGTCCTATGTTGTGATGATTAACAAGAGTCAAGGTCAATCGCTATCGCATGTAGGACTATATTTGAAAAAATTTGTTTTAAGTCATGGTCAACTTTACGTTGCAGTATCTAGAGTTACGAACCATTTGGGATTGAAGATACTTGCGACCGAGATGAATTACCATCCAGATGAACTGCTAATGTTGTTTTCAAAGAAATTTTTCAAAACTTGAATTAGTTATGTGACATATAGTAATTTTTTTTGTTTAAATAGTACATCTTCAATATTTTTGTAAATGTTACTATGGATCACCAATTCACTTCAATACATAATGATTAAGTATGTGAAACCCCAAAATTTCAAGCATTTTTCAAAATAATAATGCTCTGATACCACTCTTGTGACGCCCATAATTTTCAAAACTTTTTCATTTAAAATAAAATTCATTTATTTAAGAAGAAACGATTTTAATTTTTAAAATATTAAATAATGAGTTCAAAAAAAGAGTGGCAGTTCAAACACAAAAGTCCTTATTCAATGGTAAGTCCACAACTCACAGGTCGTCACCTAGCGCAACACTTTCTGTCAAGTTATCTAAAGATCCTCGCCAATCCATCTTGCATCAATAGCTACCTGAAAGGTTAGATGACTTGGGGTGAGCATACACTTGCTCAGTGAGTAGAATATGGTGCACATGTGTTATTGCATGTTTGAATATACAAGTCAACCTCACATACTCAAGACCATTTCAATATATGTCTGCATGTATCTTTTGAAAATCCCCAGTCAAAGTAACACAGCTCGATATATGGTTAGAATATCTGTATATCCAAAATAATTGACAAATCAAGATCGTGATGTGTTGTAGGCACCGTATCACCGGCTGCTCAAGCAACATATCCGTATCTTAATAGCCAATTATAATTGAGATATCCTGCAGGTATCGTATCACCGATGACCCGTACGTCATAGATATTTCCCAATATTGATAACCGCATACTATACTGTAATGCATGACATGAACCGCTACAGTGCTCATCTCGTACCCCAACGCTCAAACATAACATATCACAATTGGTCAGAACCAATAACTTCCATCATACAAGTCCCACACGAGATCTCACATATTTACAAATCAACATACCACCATGCCTTATCATTAGGCAGCTCAATGTATATGATAACTTATCCAAAATCACGAGCGGGTACATTGGAGCAACCATAGTCCAGTATACACGTGATGAATGCTTTCAAAAAGATGAATCGAATATCTTCAAATTTTCATTCCATCACATTTATTCAAATCTTATTTCAATATAACTCAAAGCTATCAACATGCGACAAATATTCATATGTTCTCTTCAAATATATACCAAGTATGTGTCGCATAAGCATATCCAAAGAAATCATATATTTCTTGTAAACATATCCAAATCATATTCAACTAATTCAAGTAAACATATTCGAATCACTTATAATTGTATAATATTATTTACGTATTATTCAAATAATCCAAATAAACACATCCCACTCACAGTTTATTGGATGAATCTATCCTTAAACAACTTCTAGAATGACTTCCTTTTGGAATGGAAGTCTTCCTCGGCACGGAGTAGGTGAAGGAATAAGAATATAACTCCTAGCACATAAGTCTCCATGAGTTTTATAATATATCATTGGAAAGGATATTGAATCTGGAGTTCCATGGACTTTACGGATCAGAAATTGGAGTAGTAGATCAAAAGTTATGTCTGAACGAATTTATGTCGCCCTGCAGTCCGTTTGGTGTCGACATCACCTGATATGGTGTCTACACAAAAATGTCAGATTCATCGTTTTAAGCCCAGATGAACATGGTGTCGATACTAAACATATTTCCAGAATCTGAATGTCGGTTTTCTTGATTTCTTTGATCTAAAACCATTTGTTTTTTATAAAGGGCTTTGAGAAAACATGTTTTGTGATAAAAAGAAAGACTTGGGACGGATTGAAACAACATTTGATAATTTCCTTATCTAGGGCATGTGAAGAAGAAAGGCTATTTCTACAACGTTTCAGCTCAGATTTTTGGTTTGAGAAATTGATTCAAGAGCTCAGGTATTTATAAGATTATATGGTTGCACGATTTGAAGAAGAAAACTGGGTGTAGAGGATTGGAGCTTTGCTTCAAAGTTAAGAAAGTTTATTTTAAAGGCCTAGCAGGAGGTGTCATTCTTTTACCATGCAAGGATGGAGCTAAAAGACGGCATAAGGTGAGTAATAAGGTCTATAAAGCAGTGGTGGCAGCCTAGACCTCCACCTCATGGCTGCTTAACCCAGATTTTCTCAATTTCAAGTAGCAGAGTTTGAGTCCCTTTTTGAGGTAGTAAATGAAGTCAAAATTGGGTATTTTTGGTACCATTTCAAATTACTCATATAGTACTTTCATATAAAATTTTCCTCGTAAGATTTGGATAACGAAAGAAGAAGTTATAGCGTCCCAAGGATAGCCCCTTGAAACTGTCTTTTCGAGTCGTGCGGTGGAGTAGCCATCTTTGAGAAATTGCTGAGGACGGTACACTAATCAAAATGGTGAACGGATTTCAGATTCCCGAAGTTCACTTCGAGTACTTATCCGTACATATAAGATATACAATTATCTGGGGTCGGAAGTTGTCAAACGAATCTTCTAAAGAAAGGCGTTTAAATACGTTTCCTCAACATTTCATTTAATTAAAACTTCCATTTTTATTTCTTTAACTTCCAAAATAATTAAATAAATTCTAAAACATTTCTATTACGTCATAATAGACAACTAAGCACACCATAATTTTTCGGGTCATTACAAAGTAATATGCAAATCTTATTATAATATTCTTCAAATTACATTAATCTGTGCATTGCACAGGTAAGATACTAGTTTCTATACATAGAAGTAAGACCAAGCTTATTTTCATAGGTGGAAACTATTGACGGGTCCATTGAATCTAGTCCGGAGGTGCTATGGAACTGTTAACACGCAAATTGTCCACTGTGAAGTGGGTTTGTTCCACTTGAAGTGGACGCGTCTCGATGAGGACTTGAACCCATGACCTCTTTATATGATGATTCTTGGGGCACTCCTGGTCTAAGCTTATGTTGACGATTGAATCCAGCTCGGAGGTGTTACGGACCCATCAACACACTTATTTAGCTTCGGTTTAGTAAAAGCATTTCTTTGATTTATAAATCAATTTATAAACTACAGAATTCTCGAAATCACTTTTTAACCCCACGTATTTTCTCTCTCCAATTTATAACTATACATTTTACCTCGAAAGCATAACTAAACCAATTTATTAACCATATTCTTTTACCAAACAGATAGGGATGACAATGGATGGGTTATGAGTCAGGTTTGGGAAACTCATACCGTACTCACTAGAGATTTATAATATCCATACCTACTCATATACCCATTTAAAATGGTCTGGTTGGGGCGGGTATGTTTTTATACCCATTAAGTATTTTAATTTTTTTGTTTTGTGGCAATATATAAGTATTAGTAGCATTACGGTATAATGCTTGATCAACAGTAATATAAGTATTTAATTGTAAGTTTTTCATAAACTTCACATGTAATATACTAATTGACTATTAAATTTTTTTAGCATGTTAAATACAATAATTTTTTCAAGGAAATTAATGGGTATATGGGTCTGGTATGAGTTTTCTACAATACCCATACCCGACCATATTCATGTCTGGTTTCTAAACTTACACCCATAACCTACCCACAAACTTATTTAGTCGGTTAATCTCCATCAATTTGTGTCGGGTATCCAACGAGTTTCGGGTTCATGGGTATTATTTTCATTCCTACAAATAGAGGCTAATATTTTTCCTAGATTATGATTGAAATGTATTTATTTAAATTAAATTAAAGGGAGTAATAGGATGAGGATCGATCAGATAAAAAAATGGGAAGAATATACAAATCATGTGATTATAATACTAGATTTCAAAGATAAAGAAAATAGTTTAAAAATACATACATCAGGTGCTAAATAATATAATTAATATATTATAAAAATTCACCTCACCCACCCCGCCCCATTCAAATCTTCAGACTACGATTTATCGTCACCACCATATCCAACGATACCACCACCACAACGACCATGACCACCAACTAGGGGTGGGCAAAACCCAAACCTACCCGGTCAAACCGTCCAAACCGGATCGAACCGACCGGTTTTGATCGATTTTTTGGCAAAAATGTGATTGGGTCGGTTTTGGAATACAGGATTCAGTTCGGTTCGGTTCGGGTCGGGTCAGGTTACCATAAGAAACCCGATCCAACCCAACCCAACCCTTTTTTTGAAAAAAGAAAAATGCGAAAACTAAATAAATGTTAAAATAGAATTAGAAATCAGACTTGCCTCAAACCCTAATAAACTCTCGCACTCTCATCTCTCGCTTTCACTCTCTTCCGACTTCCGCGGTGGCTCCGCCAGACTTACCGTGAGTCCGTGACTGCCCTCACCCGTCCGGCCGTCCCTTTAAATCGCCTAGCCGATATGCTGCACCAAAATACTCCTAGTTCTTATATTGAGTTTGATTTTAGTTTGTTTCATTTTCCTTTAGATTTTGTGGTTTCAGCAAATGTGTTTACTGTTTTCGGTGATTTTGTTGTGATGAAGGAGTTTATTTTGATAGTGGATAAATAAGAGCTTGGAATTTCGTTCGTTTGTGCCTGCTTGAGCTGCCTCTTATTGTTAATGATTCCAGATTTACATTTTTGAATGTGATAGTGGATAAATTAGAGCTTGACAATTGACATTTCGTTCGTGCCTACTGCCCACCTTTGATTTTATTTTTCTTTTCTTTTTCAAAATTATGTATGTATTCAGCATTCTTCATTCATCAGTACTTGGTACTCCACAATAGTCAGTAGCATATGGTGGAAGAAGAAACTGAAAAAAAGAAAGCACACTTTTATGAATTGAAAAGAGATGATTTATGGTTTCCAGCTGCTTTTGTAACCACTTTAACTTTACAGATCTCTAAAAGTCTAAAAATTTTTAGCTAGATTTTCATTCTCCTCAATTTGTTGATTTATTGAAATATTGGGATTTACCTGTTGAGTTATGTATTATTTTGTATTGTTTAAACTTTGATGTTTGTTGAATTTTTAGCTGCCCAAGTCTAGGTTATTGAAAACTTCCAAAAGTTTTGACTGACCTAAAAGAAAATGGAAACAGGTGCTTTACATAATATTTGAACGATTGTACAAGCATAGTCTATAGATGTAGCTAGAATGATTAAAATTTGTAATATTTGTAATTTCTATTTGAGTTTTCAGGTTTGTTGGATTTTATAGGTATTTAACATTTTTGGTACATTGTTTTAAGTTGTTAGATAGGTTGTTTAATTGGGTCAATAATTTAAATTTTAAGTTATTTTACATGTTTAAACTAAAATAATTAATTGGGGTAACAAAAATTGGATTGTTGGGGTATTTAATACATTTTGTCAATTTGGGCCGAAGCCCAACCCACCCAACACCTTATTGGGTTGCATTAAAATCTAGCATTGGGTTGGGTTGGGTTGATTTTACATCAACCCGACCAAATTGGGTTGGGTTTTGGTTGGACCAAAACCCAACCCATGCCCACCACTACCACCAACCACAATGACCACCATTGTCAACATCGCATCATCACCATGATCTTCGACACATCGTTACCACCACCATCGACACCACCATCTTTAGTGCACCACCACTGTAACCATCTATTTTTAGAATTGAGAAAAAGAAGAAGATTTGAAAATTGAAAATTGAATAACTGAAAAGCATCATCTGGTGTAATTTATAGACTATTTACCTGATTAAATAATTCCATTTCTCACTGTCGATGACATGTGACCAGTTTTCTTGAATTTATATTGATATGTTGTCTGTGATATTAATGCATCAAATGTGACCTTGTGATATGAGCGTTGAGAGTGTGACCCTGACTTAATGCATCAAATGTAACATGTGACATAATACATCAAATGTAACCTGAACATTTGAAGTGTGACTTGTTACATAATCCATCATATATGTTGTTCATTTAATTCTCTAATCTGTGATTAGATGAATTATGACTTGTAACTTAATTAATGTGACATATGATATATGAAGTGTGACATATGACTCAATGCACCAAATGTGACATGTGTCCTGAACATGTGAAGTGTGACTTGTGAGTTAATGCATCAAATGTGACGTGTGACCTAAACATTTGGAGTGTGATCTGTGACCTAATTCATCAAATGTGACCTAAACATTTGAAGTCTGACCCGTGACTACATCAAACGTGACCTATGATTAGAACATGTGAAGTGTGACTTGTGACCTAATGCATCAAATGTGAATGTGATCTGAATATTTGAAGTGTGACCCGTGAGCTAATGCATCAAATGTGACATTTAACCTAAACATTTGAAGTGTGACCCATTACCTACTACACCAAATGTAACATAATACACCAAATGTAACCTCAAGATTCGAAGTGTGACTTGTAACAAATGCCCACTAAATCACAGCACAACCACTGAAATGAAAGAAGTAGAAACCACCGCAAGATTGGCTGAAACCAACAATCAAGATCAAAAATCTAATTAAGAATCAAGCTCTAAATCCACACCTTCTACGCCTTCTATGAACAAAATCGAACTAAAAGAGGGTAACCGCATGCAAATTAATTTGATGTCATCTTTTTCAATATTATTATATTGTTGGAAGCTTCACTGCAGTTTCACTTGAGCACCTACCCCTTGGAATCTGTAAACCAGCTTATTAATTAGTTTGTTGCTTGAGTAGTGAGAAGCACTGAAGCAGAAACAAAGAAAAGGTAGTCCTAATGATATCGTTGACAGTAACTACTATCCATGGCATCTTCATTTTACAAGGGAACATGCCAGATTTAGAAAAAAAGCAATCCTTTCAACGTTGAAGCCCAGTAGTCACGGTTGTCGCCAAAAAATGAACCAAAAAGTACTCCAAGACAGAATTTGCAGAGGGCATTTTTGTTGATATGTTCGGCCAACCTTTTCAAGTTATTGGGAGAGAACTATTCCACCTACAAATCTTAATCTGATTCAAGCATAACAATATTAAATTGAGGAGTGGAGCACGTTTGGTGAGTGAAAATGCTGCCTTCCAGAGAGTTCGTCACCCCTCTCTCATTGGATTGTGAAATCGAGCGTAAACATATATGTGTGAGGGGGGTGGGTGGGTAGGTAGGGTATGGATTCCCCGACAGCTTCCTCTTACACTGGTGAAATCGAGCTAAACAGATCCAGTGTGAGATTGTGGATATCGTAGGTGTGGTTCGCCGAGTTGTCGCCATCGCGCAGAGTCATCACCATCGCCTCTTTCAGCATCATACGCAGTGGGTGTGTCACGGATTAAAGCTACTCTCATATTGAAAATGTCGATTGTAAATGTATTGGGTTGGGTGAGAGGGTGGGTAGGTAGAGTTGCAGAATTTGATTTCTTATCTATTCAAAAGTTATTAAATAGTTTACAATATTTGTGATTTTATAGTGCACGAACCAACACACACATCAGGTAATTTTAACAGAAGTTCGTTATTCTCTATTCTAGAAGCTACGATTCATCATTTACACATGGGTTGCACCTGATTCTGGTTTGGAAGGTGACAGCATGTTTATTGAAGGAAAGACACATGAGTTCCCCTTTTAACGAGTTCAATGTGTCTTTTCCTTTGTATCTGTAATCCCACAAGTATTATACAATGTGCATTTTAGTCCTCTTCTCCTTCTTCTTGTATTTTAACGGCCCCGCTCAAGGTGTAGTGACTCTGATTCATGCACACCTTGTCCCTCATACACAGGAACTTCGTTAATGGCAGTGGCTTCGTCATTAGATCAGCTATCTGGTATGATGAAGGCATGTAGTTTATTTGTAGCTCTTTCTTTAGGACTCTATCTCTCACAAAGTGCAGATCAAACTCAATATGCTTGGTTCGATTCATTCAACAATGATTAGATCTAGCTGATTTCTGAAGTTGTATGAGCTAGGGCACGATATTCAGCTACCATGCTGGATCTTGCTACAACAGATTGCTTCTTTGAGCTCCATGACACAATACTTTCTCTAATATACACACAATACCCAGCTACTGACCTTCTGTCATCCAAGCAAGATGCCCAATCTGAATCATAGTATCCATTAATGCTCAAATCACCATTGTTCTGAAGTGTTACTCCAAGCTCTGTTGTGCCTTTGACATACCTGCACACCTTCTTCATAAGCCTCGAGTGTACATCTGTAGGTTCTTGCAAGAATTGACTAAGCCTATTTACTCTAAAGGTTAGGTCTGGTTGTGTATGTGACAAGTATTGAAGAACACCAACACAACTCCTGTATAGTGTAGGATTGCTGAGTTTGTTCCCTTCAAGCTTTGATGTCAATATCCTTACAGACATAGGCGTAGAGATTTCCTTAAGTGAATCAAAGCCAAACCTTTTTAGTAAATCAAGAGCATACCTCCGTTGACTTATAAACAACCCATCTTGATTTCTGATAACTTCCATCCCTAGAAACCTTTTGAGTTGCCCCATATCTTTTAAGGCAAATTTATTATTGAGGTCATCAACAAATTTCTGAAGTTGTTCCCCATTGTCACCTGTGAGTATGATGTCATCGACATATACCAAAATATAGACTGTAAAAACCTTATCCTCCTTGAAAAATAGAGAATTATCAGCCTTAGATTAAGTGAACTTCCATTCAAGTAGCGTTTCTTTTAACCTATCATGCCAAGCTCTCAGGGCTTGCCTCAATCCATGTAAGGATTTTTGTAGTTTACAAACATAGTTAGGCTTGTTTATATCCTCAAACCCTTCAAGCTGGTACATGAGAACTTCTACAATCAACTTCTCATTGAGAAATGCGTTGTTAACATCGACTTGTCTAATATCCCAACCTTTATGTACTGCAACAGCTAGGACAACTTTCAGATTAGAAGACTTCACCACAGGACTATACGTCTCTGAAAAATCAACCCCAAGTGTTTGTAGATACCCTTTAGCTACTAATCTAGCTTTATACCTTTCAAATTCACCATTTTCACTATATTTGAGCTTAAACACCCACTTAGATCCTATTATCTTTGTGGCTGCATTTGGATGTACCAATACCCAAGTATTTTTCCTCTGTAATGCCTCATATTCACTTTTCATAGCTTCTCTCCAATTTGAATTAGACATAGCTTCCTCCACACTTCTATGTTCACAAAACTCAGCATTAAAAAGTTCCAGTTTAAAGATTCCAACCTTACCTCTTGTAACCATATGATGTCCTACATTCTGAGTGACAGCTTTAGTTACGGTGTTATCATTTCCATCAGCTGCATTTACTTCTTCACTTTCAGTCAGTATTTGATCCCTTATATCACCAACAGATCCTTCTTTGTCATATTGCTGAGAGCTGCAACCTGAGACTGCTGGCTGTGGAGTGGTTAAATGATCAGCTCTATCAGAAGAATGTGTTGAGGAATTGTTGTGTAAATTGTTTAAAAGTGCAGTATTGTGATCAGAGGAGGTAGCTGATGGAAGAGGGGTAGACGAGCTATTAGGTTCAATAGGTAAAGGATAAGTGACACTCAAAGAGTTATGAATTGGTTCAGTGTGTTTATTTAGGAAGTTTGATCTAAGCGAAAAATCATTTTCATTAAATATCACATGTTTGGAAATGAAGATTCTTTCATTTTGACTGAGACATCTGTATCCTTTGTAAGCTCCACTAAAACCTAGGTTGACACATTTTTTAGAGTGGAAAGAGAGTTTATGCTTGTTATAGGGTCTAAGGTACGGGTAGCAAGCACATCCAAAAATTCCAAGTTGGTCATAGTTGACTTATTTCTGGAATAAGGTCTGGAAGGGTGTTTTTAGACCAAGTACTGGAGTAGGCTGCCTGTTAATTAGAAAATTTGCGGTTTGGAAGGCTTCTACCAAATATTGTAAGGGCATTTGTGCTTAAGCAAGTAAGGAGAGTCCAACCTCTGTGATATATCGGTGTTTTCTTTCAGCTCTCCCATTTTGTGCGGAGGAATAGGGACAGGAAAGTCTAAGTTCAATGCCATTTTCTTTGGCCAATTTTTCAACGCTTCTATACTCTCCTCCATAGTCACTTTGAAACATTTATATTTTTCTCTCAACTTTTGTTCTACAAGCTGTTTGAATTGGATAAACATTTGTATGGACTCTGATTTTGTTTTCATGGGGTAAATCCATGAGTGCCTGCTGTAGTCATCTAGAAAAAGAATATAGAACTTATAGCCATTGGTTGAGCTGACTGAAGATTGTCCCCAAACGTCTGAGTATATAAGGTCCATTGGATTAGTGGCATGTGATTTAGATAATGTGTAAGGAAGTTTATGAGATTTGCCTAGTTGGCAAGCTTCATAAAACAATGAAGTTTCATTGATTTTGAAATTTTTGACATTGTGTTTCAATACATGAACTAAAGTATGAAAGGAAGGGTGTCCCAGCCTTCTATGCCGGAGTTCAAGACTTGACTGAGTGCTAGGATTATTACAACTAGAAGAAGATGACAAACAAAATACTGGATAGCTAGAGTTTTAAGAATCCCAGTGTCTGGAAGAGTTTTTGATGAGGTTGAGTTGATAGAATCCATCTTTAAGCACTCCTCTGACCAGCTCCCTCTTGGTCTACAGATCCTCCACAACACAACAGAAAGGAAAAAATTCAATAAACACGCTATTGTCCAAAGTGAACTGTGACACACTCAGTAAATTCTTCTTTATTTTTGGCACCGGTAACAAATTGTTCAATTTCAGAGACTCGTTTTCACTAGATTTCACAATAGTTTTACCAACATGGGAAATAGTTAGAAGATTACCGTTCCCAACTTTGATGTGCTCCTTACTAGTGTACTCATTTACCTCATCCAGATTACTTTTATCATAAGTGACATGATTGCATGCTCCTGAGTCAGCAAACCAGGTAGGATCCTCTAAAGTGTAGGGAGTTGCACTAAATGCTGAGAAATTCTGGTTGTGTGCTGTTGTTCCTTCAGGTTTCTTTACTGCATAATTCTCATCAAATCACTTGAAGCACCACCCTGCTTTTGTTATTTTTCAGCCCACAGATTTGACAAGGTGTCTTAAATTCGATTTATCTACCTCCTCTTCCTCTGCTTCTTCCCATTGAGCCATTCATTCTTAGATTTGCACTGCCTCTTTAGTTTCTTCCACCAGAAAATGTTCCCTTGTTTCCTCCTGGGCTGATGTTAATGGATCCATCTCCAATTCTGATATGATTCAGATACTCTAGTCTGCTTTCAAAAGTAAGCAAAACAGATGTTAGCTCATGCCAGCTCAACTGGTCTCTGGTGTTGAGTTTGTACTACCATAGGAGTGTATTCTTCATCTAACCCTGCGAGCACCTTCACTATAAGATCATATTGATCCATAGCTTTACCAGCAATTTCCAGGTTATTTGCTAACCTTTTAACTGTGGTCAAGTATTGGTCCATAGAAAGGGATCCTTTCCTTATCCTCTGCAGCTCTGAGGTAAGGAATGTTAGTCTGGACTTGTTTAGAACACCATAGTTGTCTTCAATAGCATTCCACAGCTTAGTTGAGCTAGTACTTCACATTAATCTCATAGCTACGTCTGCAATCATTGAGGAATACAGCCATCCAATGAGCAAATGACCTGTAGCAACCCACTTTTCATATTCAGGATTGGGGACTCTTTCCACTGTCACAGTTTCTCAAGTGGTGACTTCTTTAGTCAGCAGTTCTTCGGGACATTCCTTCGTTCCAAACAGGTGTCCCTGCAGTTTGTGCCCTTTGATGATAGGTAGCACCATGTTTTTCCAGAACAAATAGTTGTCTTTGTCTAATTTGACAGACAGAGACTGAGTTAGATTGAACTCAGTAGCAGGGTTTTGATTTTGGATATTGGAGGTGATTGGGGTGAAGTTGGAAGAATCATTTTGGCTATCTGAAGGGAGAGTAGACATTGCAGAAGCTCTGATACCAAGTTTCAGAAATTGATTTCTTATCTATTCAAAAGTTACTAAATAGTTTACAGTAGTGGTGCTTTTATAGTGCACAAACCAACACATACATCAGGTAATTTTAACAGAAGTTTGTTATTCGCTAACCTAGAAGCTACGATTCATCATTTACATATGGGTTGCACATGATTATGGTTTGGAAGGTGACAACATGTTTATTGAAGGAAAGACACGTGAGTTCCCCTTTTAACTAGTTTAATGTGTCTTTTCCTTTATATCTGTAAGGCCACAAGTATTATACAATGTGCATTTCAGTCCTCTTCTCCTTCTTCTTGTATTTTAACTGGTAGGTAGGTAGGTATGATTTGAGGTAATATTATTAATTAATATTTTAAAGATGAATTATCACTTGATTATTGTACTAAAAACTTACAAACTTGTTTTTTAAATTGTTGATATCAAAAACCTGTTGGGCTATAATTTCCTCTAAGGCCGTGTTCAGCGACAATTTTAAGGGAATTAGAATTAGAATTTTGATTTATTTGAGTTTTCTAGGTAAGATGTGTGGTTAAAAATTGAAGAGAGAAAATGTGTGTGGTTAAAAAATGATCTGAGAAATTGTGTAAATTAATTTGGACAATCTTTGTCATTTTAAATTGCCAACCGAACGGACCCTAACTAGCATGCCATGTCACTCGGGCCCATATTTACAGTCGCTACACTACCTACAATATATACGACACATTTTTCATTGCAAGGAATATAAGGAAAATTCCCTTATAAACTTACCAATTTTTGAAAATACCCAAACAATTTTATACCTTTTAAAAATAGCCTTAAACATTAGGAACTACCAAAAATACCCTTACACATAACATTTCAACTATAGACATCAAGATTTTAAAAACTACCACTCAATCCTTATATTTTTTCTATACATGATTTTAATTGATTTTTGTTCGCTCATAGTAGCACCCCTCAGTTTGGTATCAGAGCCATATGGCAGATCAAAAAAGATAAATATTATATGACAAAAAATAAAAATAAATACATAATATATACACCAAGATTTATGATTATGCATATATTAATACTACCCAATAATTATAAAATAGAAATCTTGAGAACTCTAAAAGATTTAGACAAAGATATAAGAAGAGATATATATGATCTAATAAATTTCGATATAATAAATGAAGATTTTATCATAAACGAAATATTAGATTTAATCCACAAAGACATGCTAGAAGAATTATATAAAAATTATAGAAATGGATTATCATAGAGGAGATCATTTATTAATCAAATATCTAGATATGAAAACAAATGAAAAATTAGATTCAATAACAGAGCAAAGAGGAAATCTGTTAGATCAAGTGATAGAAGAAAGAAATATAAAAAAGAAAATGATTCCTAAGATTAAAATCATTAGAAAATAAAAGAAAATACTTTAATATAATTCTAAAGCAATTACCTAATATACTTATGATTCTAAACAACAAGGAAAAAATCAATATGGAAAAATATGATATAACTGGAGAAATGAAATACTACATAAAACATTATAGAGCACAATAAATAAAATAATGCTAAGATCAATTGAAGAATTTTGCGAATATAATATAATGATATGTAGAGAAGTAAAATATGATACAAAACTAAGATTAGAAGTTGAGCATACCAGAGAAAGAATTTAATAACAGAATTCCCAGAAATAAAATTTGAAAAACAAGTAATAAAAAATATTAGACTTCCTGTAGGATCATACCAAATAAAAGGAGTCAGTACAACTATGTTTTAGCCATTAAGCTCATGGGGAGAATCTGATGGATTTCTTAATATGCAGTTAAAGTGGATAAGTGCCTTTTTATGGCAAACATATAAAAATATAAACATACAAGATAAATTGGCTATTGAAGAATTACAACAGTTAAATATACAAGATATGAATATCAAAGAAAAATTACAAAATATTCAAAATAAACTAAGAATACAATTTAAAAAATTAAAAGATATGATAGGAGAAGTTAAAAATATAGATGAAGAAATATTGAAAGAATTCCAAAGAAAGCCAGGAGAATTAATTAATCAAGATAAAATTGAAATAATCATAGAAAAAATAGATAAGTTAAATGAGAAAATAGGGAAAAACGATAACTAAAGAATAATATTAATAGAAGAAAAAATCAAAAAATTAGAAATAAAAATAGATGATATGTATGACAGATTATTTAAGGTATAAAAAACCAAAACTTCTAAACCAAAAGTATAAAATGTCAATAAGTGAATATATTGAAGATATATAATGATATTAATAAAATCATTAATAAGTGATGTTCAAGAAGTAAAAAATGAATTAAAAGAAGTAATAAATGATATAAATTTACTAAAACTAGAAATTAGAGAATTCAAAGAAAAAAATAAAAACAAAGATAAGAAAATAGACAAAAAACTCATAGAAAAAGAAATACTTAGAATAGGAAAGAAACACTTTGAGTAAGAAAAAATTATAATAAAAGCGGGAAGTATGGATGATGAATTTAGAAAAAATATATTACCAAAAATACTAGAAGAAGAATTAGAATTACAAAAATCCATAGAAAAAACTTTAGGGAAACTAAAAGGTGAAGAAAAAACTGAAGAAGAACAAGATAAAAATGAATGAAGAATTAGATTTGCTTATAGAAAATTTTGTCCAATTAAGTATAGAAAATTTTAATGAATACCAAAGGAGCACCTAGCCCAGCTCCAATAGGAACTTCCAAACAAGAATTACCAAATTCAGATGAAAGTTATGCACCTTTATATAGTAAACCACACCGACAATATTATGATAGAATTAGAGATAGATAACCACCTAAAGGGAATAAATATAAAGATAAATTTGAACCAAATAATAATTATGATAAACCTATTAACCATGGAGGAACAAAACTATATTTGGATTGTAAAATAGATACTAAAAAAGCCTTATTAACTTGAGCAGATTCAATGATATTGTTCTACTTATACAATAAAGATGATACATGGAAAAATACTGAAAGAATGATAGATTTTTTAGTAGCATCTTTTGAAGGATATGTTAGAAATTGGTGGGAAGGAATAAGTAGTGATACGAAAGCATTAATAAGAAAAAATGTACAAACATAATCGATAAAATCAGATAGAAAAGGTATATAAAAGTTAGTAGATTATATTGCGGATGGATTTTTAGGAGAAAATTGGATAAGTAATGCTGAAACATAATCAATTAGAGAAAAAGGAAGTATACAGAGACATGTATTACAATAAATTACTAGGTTCGTGGGGAATATACTTTAAAATAGAATTTAAAAAATTTATCAGAGATAACCCTGGAATACCTAAAACATTAGGATCAATGATAAAATTTCTATTTGAAAGATTGGCATATATATGTCAACAAAGACGATTATTAAAAAAATCAGAAAAATTAACTAGAATATGTTGTGAAGATATGGAAAAACCTACCCAATGGAGATGTAACCCCGAAAGAAGAAAAATAATAAAAGAAAATTTAAAAAATTCAGAAATTTTAAGAAAAAATATATAAAACCTAAGAGAATATATTACAAAAGAAGATATAATTCAAATAAAAAAATAGAAAAATAGAACTTATAAGAAAGACAAAATTCAATACAAATGTTGGAACTGTGGAGAAATGGGGCATATAAGCCATGATTGTAGCAAAAAGAAAGTTAAAATATTACAAAAAGAATATCTAGAAATAGAAATAGAAATGTTGGAAATATGAAAATAGAAGGTGAATATTTCAATGGAAAATAACATGTAAAATAATCAAATATATTAATTGATACAGGAGCTAGTGAATATATAACTTCAAACGGGAATAAAGGATTAACATCTCATAGAACTGATCTGTATAGATATATAAATTTTGACGGACAATTACATATTACTGAACTAGAAGTTAAAGTACCAATAAAAATAGGAGGAATAAATCTCTTAGTACCATGTCATATAGATAATAGTATGGTAAACCCTCATTTAATGTTAGGAATGAGTTTCCTAAATGGATTGGAAGATTATAGTATAAAACGTGAAGGATTATACATAACCCATAATGATCAAACTATACTATGTAAGAAAGCTGAATAAATGAATAACCAAATAAGTTTTCCATTAGCTGTTTATATATAAGTTACCATTGTTGAAACAAATAAAACAACCTGTGCATTAATTGACACAGAAAGTGATATAACAATATTCAAAAGTTTTTTAATAAAATCATGGAATACTAATGGAAAGATAAAAATTACAGGAGGAACATGAGAAATTACTCAAATAATTAATAGTGCTGATAAACTTGATATAATACTTGGAAGTAAACAAATAGTTGTAAACAAAATATATAATTATAACAAATTAGGATGTGATATATTACTTGAAAATGACTTTATACAACAATTTCAATATTATAAACAAAATAATTACATGATAATGTTACAAACACCTTGTGGACATTTACTAAAAATACTAAGAGAATTTAAACCTTACAGAGTTCAGTCAACACAGCGTGGTGATAAATGGGACAAAAAACCAACAAAATGATATAAAAAATAAAAGAATAATGTATAAAAAAGTCTTGAAAACAAACATAAAAACAAGCATGGAAAAAATCATTGATCAATTAGAAAAAAATTGTGGAGAAAATCCATTATTATTTTGGAAACCACATCATCCAAAAGCCAAAGTAGAACTAACAGAAATGTTATTATAAGAGTTAGACCAATGATGTATACCATACAAGATACACAAAAATTCAAAACTCAAATAAATAATTGCTTAACAAAAAATTAATCAGGCATAGTAATAGACCCCATAGTAGTCCAACTTTTATGTTAAGGAAACATTCTGAACAAAAAAGATGAAAAACTAGAATGGTGATAAATTATAAATAATTAAACAAATATACCAAATTTGATGGATACTTTTACCAAATAAAGAAGTATTAATAAATCTTGCAAAAGGAAAACAATATTATTCTAAATTTGATTGCAAATCAGGATTTTGATAAGTAAAAATGAAAGAAGATAGTATTCAATAAACAACATTTAGTACACCCCAAGGTAAGTATGAATGGATGGTTATGCCATTTGGTTTAAAAAATGCACCACAAATATATCAAAGAAGAATGAATAACATATTTAGAAATTTTAATAAATTCTTAATTGTCTAAGTTGATGATGTATTGATATGTTTTAATAATAGAGATGAACATAGAAACCATTTGATAAAATTTATAAATGAATGCAAAAAAGAATGAATTGTTCTTTCAAAAAATAAAGCTATAATAGAAAAACAAGATATTGATTTTCTTGAATTATCAATAGATAAAAAAGGAATAAAATTACAAACCCATATATCTAAAAAGATAGAAAGTTTTCCAAATAAATTAGAATCTAAAGAACAAATACAAAATTTTTTAGGATGTTTAAATTATGCAGAATGATTTATTGAAAATCTCTCAAAAAATAAACATAAAATTAGATTTTACTTAGAAAAACAAATACCAAAGGATTGAACGATGAACATACAGAAATTGTCAAATCACTAAAGGAAGAATGCAAAAACTTACCAAAATTAAAATTACCAGATGAAAAAGATAATCTAATTGTCAATAATGATGCCTCAATAAATATTGAGCAGCAATATTAAAAACAGATCTTAATAAAATTTGCAGATATTCCAGTGGAACGTTTAACCAAGTAGAAATAAATTATACTACCCATGAAAAGGAATTGTTGGCAATTATCAGAGGGATAAAAAAGTTTTCATTATTTTTATTATCCAAAAAATTCATTGTTGAAACTGATAATTCTCAAGTTGCAGGCTTAGTTAAAAATAAATTACCATCAGAACCTCAATATAGGAGGCTCCATAGATGACAAGCTTATTTGACATTTTATAATTTTGATATAATTCATATTAAATGTGTCAATAATTATCTTGCAGCTTCTCTAAGCAGAAATATAGAATTTGCAGACGGATGATATTAAATATTCATTAATGGACGCCAGAGTGCGAATGAACTTCCTCATAGAGGAAGCTGATAATATAAAAGATGGAATTGAACAGACGACAGAATACCTCCAACAAAATGCTAAATTGTTGATGGAACTTTCTGTCTCTCATACCAAATATACCAAACAATTGAGCGACATAGTTAGCGAAATTGAATCACTATTCAAGTCGTTAAATACCAAACAGGTTTTACCAAATTTACCAACAGATACAATACAAACAGGTACTTCCTCTGGAAGCAGTGGTGGACCAAAAATAAAAAGAGATGAACCAAGTCTAAGACCAAAGAAGGTGGTCATAAATGAAACAAGTTCTCAAAAAGTAACAATCAATGCCAAAGACGAACATACAAGGATAATTAAAATTCGTGCTGAAGAGAAAGATGATTCCCCTTTTTTACCAAAAGAAGACGAATAAAAAACTACTGCTAAAGTTATACATGAACTCCAAGAATGTGATTGTTATTACATTTCATCTGGAGATCATGTATACCCACGATTAATCGTTACTCATGGAGGAGATCCCGTTATGACAAAAATGGCAGCAGATTATGGATTTTTGGATCTTATCTACCCAGGGAAAGACTTGAAAGAGATTGAAAAATTTGATGATTTATTAAAAGGAGAAATTTAAAAATTCGCACAAGGAAGACCTATATATTTAAAATTTTATTCAATCAATCCTGAAATTGATGGAAGGATGTATTATCCTACTGAACATATTATCACAATTGGATATGTTGCTCAAAATTTTCAAATTTTCAAATGGAAAAAATACCAAGCCTGTACCAAATATTACAAGGTCATGGTTCAGATCCCGCAGAGTGTTAGGGATAAAAGTCTTCTATAACATTGCAAAAAAATTGTATGAGAAAAAATCCAAATGCTTATATCAATATGAACAATGGACTCTTGTCACTAATGGAGGCAAGGAAAAATCAACCATCTTAAAAGAATAAATTGACAAGTTTGATAGACATCAGATCAATGGAAGATTTACAACTCTACAAGAATCGTGTATAGCCAGGAATTGCCCCACACGCCATTAGAATTGATGGATAGGTGGAAGCTACTTTTGAGATGCCAACAAAGATGAAGATAAGATGTAATCTGCTTTAATGAAACAAGGTAGCACTATGTAGAGATCATGTGAAGACTGAAAATAATGGAGGGATAGGTGTCCCTATAATGTAGCCATGTGAAGATAATGGAGGGACATGTGTCCCTATGATGTAAATTATTGAGTTTGATTATTGAAACCCATGATGTAAGCAATGACGAAATTGTATTTCATGTAGTATTATAAATAGAAGCTTTTAGGTTAGGAAAAAGGAAGAGATCACTTGAGCATTCAACTTGTGAGAAAGCCAAAGAAATCTTGTTTCTGAAAAAATTCTCATACCAAAGTCTTGTACCAATCCTCTTTGAATCAATAAAATTCCAACCATTTTATAAAAAGATATGAGTTTCTAAGTTTCTGTCTTCTAAATCCTACTTCCAAAGAGAAGATATATTATTAAGAAAATTCCCTACACTCTGTCCTAAAATATTTTCCATCTAAAAGGTTATACAACGAAGGCATATATCCAGGTTTAGCTAATAACCCATGAAGGCATGAGGCCATTGACGGGTGTTGAGCAGAAACATATAAGCCTGAAGGTCACTAACAATAGAAGGAAAATACAAAGATATTGAGAACAGGAAAAGAGGTTAGTATTCTTAATATATCTATCTTTACGGAATAAGGAGGAAGAAGAGTTTTTAACGTGACAGAATTCAAAATTATTAAGTTTAATTATCAAAACAGTTCTTATAAGGATGAATATCGTAGCATAATTGAACATTTATTCATGCATAAACAATTTATTAGACCAAATAATGAAATAAAAAAGTTATATCATATTTATATGCCATGTTTGTCAGTAATCTTTCCAACATTAAAAAGATTATTAGGATTAGAAATTACAAAATCAATTATTTACTTTTGGCTTGATAGTGATAATACTGAAATGAATAATGAATTGTATTTAGAGCATGTATTTAGTAGTGATAATGATTATGATCCTATAATAAATTATGACAGTGATGGAAGAGACGAATTTTTCTTTGCCATTTTTGAAAATTTTGATATCGTGAACGAAAGAAATTGTACCATGAAAAAACCTAGATATAAGAGAGGTCCATATAAAGTTAAAAAGAATATTAAAAATTGATAAAATAGGATACCAAGAACAACATTATACATCACAAGAGTTATTAAAAAGTTTTAAAAAAAATTTGATAGAAAACTTTGCCGAAGGTACTGTAAGATCAATAGTAATACGAGATATTCAAGATATAATTGATAAATTAGAAAAAAGAAAGAAAAAATATTTCAAAATATAATATACCATTTGAACCAAGCATAGATATCATGGTTGATATAAATATTATCAATTTTCAAACACTGATAGAATTTGAAAAGTTACTTGAAACTTTATAAATTATTTACCTCTGTGTTTATAATATACCTGTATATACTATCAAAAGATTAGACAATTTGTTAGAAAAATTAGGGAAAAAATAGATAATATTATATCTCAATTAATATATATAGATGAATCATCTGAACAATATTATATACTTTCAGAAAATTATGATCGATATATTATAAATTATTCTGATATATTACAACTTAAAATAAATTTAGAAAATAAAATTATGACAAATACAGTCCAAACCTAATGTCATGATATATAATAGAAGGACTAGATAACCATTTGAAAAAATTGAAAGATAAAATGGAAGATATTAAATATCAAATGGAAAATGAAAATATATCTTCTGAAGAATATAATAGGCTTTTAGAAAAATACGAACAATATATTGTAAATTATTGTATTCTACTAGATCAAATAATGAACTTATACAAAAAAAATTTGTATAATAATTTATCAACATGATAATTTACGGATACTCCATAAGCATTAACTTCTAATAATTATGATCATAAACTGTATTTAGAAAATAATGATATTTCATTTTTATTAGCTATTGCTGAAAAATCCAAAAATATACATTCTGCTAAATTGAAAAATATATACGACGATATTGATCATGCTTACTTAAATAGAATAGAATTTGATTATGTTGAAACAGTAAAAAATATAAATACAGTCCATAAAATTATAGAAAAATACGAAGATATAGAAAAAGAAATTTCAAAAGGAATAACGTTAAGATATATAACTAAAAAAGACTATCCTAAATCTTTTGAAAAATTATCAAAATATAGAATTTTTTAGAAAACTTAAAAACTTAAAAAATATAAATATAATTAAAAGTGCTGAATAAAATCAATCTAACTAAATTAAGGGATATACTTTGCAAAAAAGAACAATTCACTTCATTAAGTATTAAGGCTATGTTTGATTCAACAATGAAAAGGCAAATGAAAATATTTTCCTTTTCCATGATAATTTTCTTACCAAAACGGTAAGAAAATGTTTTTCAAGAAATTGACTATAGTTGTGCATTAAATGTTTGTACCAAGAAAATATTTTTCATGCAAATTTTTCAATCAAACAAAAAAAAAATAGAAAACTTTTTCCTTGAAAATATATCTAATCAAACACACCCTAAGGGTATGTTTGATGAAAGATGGAAAAGAAAAAGGAAAATATTTTCATCTTTTATTTTCTCATCTAAAGTTAGAAAAAATATTTAAAAGAAAATTAATTAAAACATGGATTATTTACTTGTACTTAAAAAATCTTTTACATAAAAAATTGTCAATAAAAAAAGAAATAAAAAAAATATTTTCCTTCATTAAACAACACACCCCAAGTGTAATAAAGACAACTTGCAAAAATTGGCATTTTGAAAAACAACATATTTGACACGGCTAATTCAACAAATCTCCCATTTCATTGCAGTCTACGTATACGCTTTTCACTCCGTTCTCCTTGCTGTTCAGCCCTAAAGGAGTTCAAATTTGGATTCACTCTCGGTTGCTCCAGAAGCTCACTAAATTGGTGGTTCCGGCTTGCAACATGGAGATCTCGGCGAAAAATGGTAATGCCTTGGCTCCATTGCGGAGGAGCAGCGCGAGATTGCAGAAATTGAAGAGTCAAAAGTTGACTGTTGAGGTATCTGCTAAGATTAACTCCAAGACGAACCGTATAGAGAAGGAGAGTGGCGCGTCGAGGAAGAATACAGGGCGGGTTTACAAGAAGAGGAAGGTTGAAACTCCTCATTGCTCTGCTTCTGTGCTGCTCCAAAACGGAGTAGTCGGTGAAGCTTCTGAAACTCGTGAGGTGGTGAATGATGGCGACACGATTACTAATTCTAATGGCGCTTTGGTTGGAAAAAGCGCACATACGAAGGTCACCGAGACTTTGCGGACTTTCAATAAGTATTACCTTCATTTTATTCAGGTAACTTTTGATTGAATGGTCTATGAGGCGGGTATTGAAAAGGACGAAAGATTATGTATCGACTCTTATGTTTTTGTTGGCTCTTTTAGGTAATTGCTTGCAAAAAGATTGGAGTAAAATGATTTATTTATATTTCCGTTTTCTGTAATTCTTGGCTAATTGTTATTGCCATTTAGCATTCTCTAATACATCTCAAGAATTGAACAGATATTGCAATGCACAGGAGACCAATTTATAATTTCTCTAGTTACTACTCGGAAAATGTCAGAAATTTTGCTTTTAGGTTACCTGTTAGAAGAAGAAAATTAGTTAGATGCTTTGACTTTTTTATATTTTTTGCTAGGAAGAAGAGAAAAGGTGTGAAAGGCAAGAAGTTGATCGAAAATCAAAGAAGAGTTCAAAATCCAAGGTTTGCATTTATACAATTTCCTTCAATTCTCAATATCAGTTTCAATGCTGATGTAACCTTGTATTTGTTGCTTGAGGCAGTTGATTTCATTCTCATATCACCAATTATGCTATTTGTGCAGCAAAATTCATGATTTCATGTTCGTGAATCACACAATACCAATCTTATATCTTAATTATTGGTTTTATTGATAGAAAAATGAATTAACTCCAGCTTATTATGTTGAAATTTGTGCAGAAGAAATGTAAAGCTGCAGATGATACTAAAAGGAGTGCCAAACGACCTGATTTGAAGGCAATAACTAAGGCATGTTACCAGTTTGTCTGGAATAAATCAATATATACATGCATCTTGTTGATGTTCACTTTTTATTAGTTTGGTTCGCTTTAAGATTCCCAATCTTTGCTAATTTTTTAGCATTTTTAAAACAGCTAAGTTATTCACGGTATTGCGCGATTCGTTGTGTAAAAATTGTATTTGAGGCTTACGCTCCAAATCTCACCCATTAAGTGCCATTTTTGGTTATGCCTTGATCTATTGAGAACTGCTCCTTGACTTAGTGAGGCTTACGCCTCCAAGGCTATCTCAGTACAACTAATTTCGGCAGTTTATCTAGCATTCTCCGAACATTCTATTATAGACCTCAGCCTTTTATACTAATTTTCATTTCTTGATTGATTTTATGTTAGTTTGCAAGCTAAACTTTTAGTTTATTAATTTGTTTTTATCATTGATTCTTTAAGATGGTGAATGACTTATTGTGAACATATTTTTTGGGATTTCGTATTTTTGAATTATATATTACTCTATCTATCTTGAGGCTTTCGCCTCGAAGAGCATAAAGGCAATTTCTCAATACCCGATTAAGCCTTTTGAAACACGGGTACAATTAATTAGGAAGAAAAATCTCAAGCTGTTAGAAAGGACTCAGGAAACATATTTATTTGTCTAAATTTAGTCTTCACCCCTAATGTACAAGTCGGCTTCATATTTATATCCAGAGGACATTTTCGTACTCTCTGACAGTATTGTACTACCTCAACTAAAAGCTTAAGATGTACACATTTATTATTTTAAACTAGTGTTTAACAATATACTCATATACATACTACGCTATGCTAATTTGGTGTATATCCACATGTATAGATTTTTCTCCAATTTGATTCTTGCTATATGTCTTGAATGTGATAGTACCTTTCCCTTTTCATAAGTTTTATTATAGTGCTTGTTGAAAAATTAGCAGATGATGGAGATGGGATCTATTCTAAACCCTGGAAGGAGGTTCGGTTCCATTCCAGGTTGGTAAGCTGCAAATAGAAGTTTTTTGTGAAGGTTATAAGATAAATGAAACCATGAAGAATTTTATAGTTACGTAGTGTGTAAAAGTCTAGTAGCATTTGCAGTTCAAAGTTTTGCTTAATGTAAGTGTTTGTTTCTTTCTTCCATATTTAGGGTGGTGACAATGATTTGCTGCTTTAACATGATGTTTAAATGGTCAATAAGAATTAGATTAATTTGAACTTTGCATGATGGCTTGATGGTTTCTTATTTGGTTTCCTACTTGCCATGCTGCTTAGTGCTTACACATTCATTCTGCTTCTTGGGATTCACCACATTGTCTTGCCATTTTAGAGCATCTTTGGAAATATTTAAATTTTTATTTAGGTCCATAGGTCCTTGTTATCCTCACATTCTGTAGGACCTACAATTTATACACTACCAGACAAACACGTAGTAAGCTTCTCTAAATTATTTCTTGTTGCTTTTCTTTCCCTTTTCCACCTCATTGTGGGATATTTTTTGATTGATGTGAGAACCTATCAATGCTACTAAATGAGTTTCTTATTTAGCTCATGTTTGGTACAAATTAAAATCTAAGTAGAGTGAACAATCAATCTTAACCACATATTTAATTGTATTCATAACTTTTCAATCACATATTTCATCAACTGTTATCAGACTATACTAAAAATCTGATTTTAATCACAATCAAAATGAGGCTTATTGTTAAGCTTTTTACGGATACTTTTTTTTTTTTCAATCACTAAATAATAAATACAAAAATCCTAATGTCACAACAAGATTTTGCAAACTTCCTAATGTCACAACAAAATTTTGCAAACTTTACAAACGAGGCCTTAAAAACCCTGTTAATACTGAACTTCCAGTTAACGAATCTAAGATGTTGTCATCAATATCTTGGCTTGAATAATCCTCGAATTATCTGGACATTGAAGTAAATTTTAAGGCACTATATTTTTCTGGATAAGCATACATGGATTTTGAATGCATTCGTGATGGCAGGAATTGATGTTGGTCATCAATTTTTCTCTCGGGCTGAGATGGTGGTTGTTGGTATTCACGGTCATTGGCTGAATGGAATTGATTTTATTGGCATGGCTGCTCATAAGTCGGTAATATTGAAGTCCTTTATCACCATTCTCACATCATGGATGCTCTTGTACTTTTCATTTTATATAATTGGTTCTCTGGCTTCTTCCTACAAGATGATACCTCTTAGATAAACAGTTGAATATTTTATGAGGCCATTGGCCATGTAAGTGGAGGGATGTGTAGCTTCATCTTCGGGTTCAGGAATATATTGCCTTTCCAGCTATCAGACTTGCCATCTGTCGAGGGACTTTTTGCTGGAATTTCAAAAACTAAATACCCACGTCGTCAATGTTGTCTTGAACCTTTGAAGCTCTTTAGGTCTTTCTATAGTGGAACAAAGGTTCCTAGAACATGTTTCATTCGATTTAGAATTACTTTGGCTCTATTTGTTAAAAGTTTTGTGTTTAAAAATAGTTTTTTTTTAATGTTTTCGAGGTAAAATATGTGGTGGAAAAGTGGAAAGAGAAAACATATGTGGTTAAAAGGTGGTTTGGGGAACTGTGTTATAAAAAAACATGTTTTTAAACAAGTTTGCCAAACATAGGCTTTGTTACTTTGTTATTTTTTCATTTTGTAGATTACATACTCTACACGTAATCTTTCTTTTCTTTGATTAGCATTCTTGACATAGAAATTTTATTTTTCCTTTTTCGTTTCCATTCAGTTGCTGGATTGTAGTCAGTACACACTTCCCCTTGCTACATCTATTGTCTTGTCTGGCCAGTACGAAGACGATCAAGACAACTGTGAGGATGTTGTCTACACTGGTCAAGGTGGGAACAACTTGCTTGGTGACAAGCGTCAGATCAGAGATCAAGTAATGGAACGTGGTAATCTGGGACTAAAGGCATGTAGATTCCACTTTCCATTGTTTGTGTTTCATTGTACTTCCACTCTACATGCCAAATATGTGATAAACTGACCTTGGGCTGCATTTTTGTGTTTTAATCTTCCATACGAGGATACATGGATTTAAACGTTACCTTTGATGCATGATATTGTTTTTGGTAGGGAGAAGACCACAGTATTTCAATCATTATTCTCCATGACTGCCCTAAACTAAATCATGTCCAGCCGGTTCAAACCCAATGAAGAAAGAACAAAAAATACACCTTTTTGCAGAGAGATTTGTGATGAAGTATATTATAATTTATATATAATAGCAAGGAATGGCAAAGAACTCATGGTATATATCGATATAAATTCACCTATACCCCTATTTTGCATGATATGACCTGAATTGAAATTTGAAATAAAAAGGGAAGTAATATCATCTGGTTTGAAATTGTTATTTGCAATTGAAGATAGCTGGCGGTTGATGATTGAAGACAGAGAAAGCAGGTTCCCTGCGTTAAAATTTATTGTTTATAAGAAGAATGATAAGGATGAATATACAATCTCTGCATCATAATTTCTACAAAAGGTTAGTACTGCACTGAGTAACGGATATATCATTATCTGGGATAGGGTAATGGCGCAACCACAAGTGTTTTCAAATTAGTCTCTCTAGGTAATCAAAAAAGAAAAAGAAAAAAATCGATTCTCAAGGTTGTCCATTTTGTTTTTGAAGATTCTATTTTACATGGAGGAACTGTCTTATTTTCCTTCCATGTGTTTATTAACACCAGTTTAGTCTTTAGTACTTAGTAGTTTGATTGTTAATTAGAGACCCGTGTGCCTGCAAACTTTTAGAAACCTATTTCCAGTATACTTGATTCAATTTAATCTAACTTTTAACATAATTTCTGTTGCAACAACTTGTCTCCATGTTATTCTCTTGGCGTTGTGATTAAGTGGTTGTGCTATAGATTTCAAGCAGCTAAATGTAGAGTATTAGCACTATGTTCTCCTTGCCATTTATGATGTTTCTTATTTCTATGAAAACATAATCTTATCCTCTGTTTGGCAAACTTGTTTAAAAACATGTTTTTTTACAACACAATTCCCTAAACCATTTTTTAACCACACACATTTTCTCTCTCCAATTCTCAACATTTTACCTCGAAAACATAAAAAAACTTGTTTTTAAACACAACTTTTAACAAACAGAATTTCTATGAAGCATTCTCTCTGTGTCTCCATATAGCTCACACTTCTGCCCGTCAGAGCATACAAAAATGTGAATATGCATTTGGCATTTTATGGGTAAAATATCTCTAGTAACTTTCAGATCATTTTTTTTTATTTTTTGCAGAACTGTATGGAGCAATCCATACCTGTTAGAGTGACACGAGGACATCTATGTCGGAAGACTGAAAACAGCTATGCAGGAAAAGTTTACACATATGATGGCCTATACAAGGTTGTTATCCTCAATCTAGCCCTAATAATCTATTCGTGTCTGTTTTAACTTGCTACTGATAAGATGGCAATCCTATTTTGCGCATAATTGTGCAGGACTTGTTATCCAACAAAAATATTGTTATTAACTAGCTAGTTTATAACAGTTTCCAGTGAATGCTGGTGCAATCCTTAGTCTATGCGTCTATGCTGCTTACATTGATACAATGTAGTTATCTCATCACCATAGTATAGCCATCTGATCCACAAGTACTCCTAGGGCGGTGTGTTTGTGTCAAGACACTCGAGATATATCTTGTTCCATCTTTTATATATATTTTTAAATTACTGACAACTGAGGAATACTTTAGAGACACTCTCAGGCAAGTGTTCGACAAGAAATGTCATATATAGAAAGTTAAAGATTTTATGTATGAAAATAAAAAATTTAAAGAATTTAAATTAATATGTCTGTGTTTTGCTTTTTTTTTTTTTTTTTTTAAATCACATGTTGTGTCTTTGCAACTTAGGTGTAACCCCCACCCACCCCCCACCCCTGCAGTTTTTCTTGATCTTCATGTACTCTATTTATTCAATGCAGTTTTCGTTTAGCATAACATATTGGAGGAAAAAAACGATTTGCTGTGTCTATCTTTCTTTTAGATTTTGTTTGGTGGAGATTAAAATTAGAGTTTTAGTAGATTTTGATAAAAGTTGATGAGATGTGTGGTTAAAAAGTCGTGGGTCCAATAAAATATGTGGTTGAGATTGATTATTGACTTAGATTAAAATCAGATTTTAATCTGTACAAAATAGGGACTTAATTTTTATTCAAAATCTAGTATGTGTGGAGTGCTTCTTTCTTGTGGCTTGTGCCTTTATGGTATGATTTTGGAGATATCTAGACATCTAGGGTGTACATTTTCTTATATTGCAGGTTGTCAAATACTGGGCTGAAAAGGGTGTATCTGGGTTCACAGTTTATAAATTTCGACTGAAGCGACTTGATGGACAACCACCATTGACGACAAATCAGGTCTTTTTGCTAATTGCCTAATATTTCTGCTCATGTTTGCACACTGTCAAGAATACTCCCCTCTTTCCAACTGAAAGATGTGAACTACAGAACTCAATAGAAGACAGAGTACTAGTATCTATTGCTTTGGTTGAATAAATATATCCTCTAGTCCAAATTCTTATTCACCTTTACCTTTACCTTCCATGACGTTGAGAAATTGTAGTCCTCTTTGCAATTTAAAAGAGCATTATGGAATTTGAGTGGATTTTCTCTTAAAAATGATAAGTTCATTTGTTATAAGCTTAGAGTCCTTACAGCTACATTTGAATGGAAATAAACGTTTTGATACATGTTATTTTTTATGTCCTTTTAAGAAGTCAGGATATTAATGGGAGTTAACTATTATGGTGAAAGCTGAATCTATCTGTAAATGGGCATGTAATAGTATAAACTATAAATAGCTATGCACATTCCTGTAATTAGTTAGTTATCGGAGATTGATTAGATTGTGGCCATTTTGCCTTTGTTTGTTAAATCGTTCATAAACAAATTTATAAGCAATACATTTCCCCAAATTACTTTCTAATTACACACATTTCTCAAAACCACATTTCAACCACATATTTTACATCGAAAATATAACATTCTTTGTCTATAATTTTTTTTTACCAAATAGAGGCTTCATGATCACCTATAGTCTGTGATGCACTGACATGTCGAGGACTCATTCACTCACCTACACCTACTCCTTATTTATTTATTTAATAGTCTCTTCTATCTACTGAATTCAAAAGGCGACCCGTCGCGCCAGGCTCTAAGATAGAGCTGTTGTACTGCTTGACTGGTAAGAAAGAGCTTCCGTAAGAACTGGAAGACTCTTGTATGTATGGTAACCCTCTCTCCCGTTACTGGTGGCTGTTGCGCAGAAAGGCCGACAGGAGCAACGTTTCTTAGAGCGCTTAGCTTCTGCTAGCGGCGGGGCGGCAAGGCCATGTTATTCAGTTGAAAGCCTAAGCCAAGAAGGTACGAACGAAGTGACGGGCCTCTTTAGAAGATAGGGGGCTCTTGTGGTAGTAATTGCGAGCATCTCTCCTCTTCTCTTAGTGTGCACAATTTGCTTATATGCCGCCTTAGGCACATCTCTCTTTCTTAGTTTCACGCCGGCGAGTTATCCGACGCGTAACGAACACCGATACAATCTGACATGTGTCGGATACGCTTGGTGGCATGTCGGAAATTTGTATTGACTTGCTAAGGTCCAACATGTCAGATCCTTCTGACACGGCTCATGGATTTGAAAAATGAGGAAAAAAATATAAAAAAGATTAATTAACTTCACACTGTCTATTTTCGAAAAGAAAAATCAAATGAAGAAAGTGGGTGGTGATTGATATTGATGGTGTAGGTTCTGACTAGTCTAATATTGCCGTCGATGAGTTTTAGCCATGGGTTGTGAGATTTGTAGCAGCTACGCCTGATTTGAAGATGAAATCTAATTTTTGTTGAAGAAGACAACTGAAGTTGCAAGATATTATTATTATTTTTTTTAATCAAGTCTTTGAATTTCCAGAATTTTTAAATTTTGAGAAAAGGGTGCCTCTAAAAAAAGTAAAAGGAACAAGCCCCATTTTTTAAAACACTCGAGCCCTCTTATACTTAATTGATGAGACCCATGATTTTACTTGATTAAATTGCTATTTAGTCCACCAATTTAGATGCAATGGAAATGAAAACCTTGTGTAAGCTTTAAATCGTGAAGTGGAAAAAGTGAAAAACCAGTATTTATTTCTGATGCGACTAGTATGCAAAATTTTGTATGCTTTGCACAAAAAAAAGATAAATTAATTAATGTGTTAATGTCGTGTCGTACCAATACTTTTTTTAAAATCGCGTGTTGACGTGTCCAAAACACGTCGTGCTGAACACTAGTGTTCTTATAGATGTATCACAGCTAATAGTATTGAAAAACCTCAAGACTTAAATTTATTGCTAATATTCTGACAAAAAACTATATAAAGATGAGCTAGTCTAATAAGTACTTATCCACTCCAAGCATATTTTTCTATTATTATTTGTTTCTTTGTTGCAGGTTTTTTTTACTCGAGGCCGTATTCCTAATTCAATATCTGAAATACGAGGGTATGTCAGCATTAAATAACAATCTAGTGTCATCTTCTTTCATTTTCATTTGTTGGAAGAGTGAAAATCCTGCCTTTTTTGAGTAATAAGGTTGGTGTGCGAAGACATTACTGGAGGCCAAGAAGATATTCCTATTCCGGTTACTAATTTGGTTGATGATCCACCTATCCCTCCTAAAGGCAAGTTTATTTATTTGTTTTTGTGATAATTGTGACTGTTCCTGAAATTGTATTTCAAAAGAAGTTGAATTACAACTTGTTTCTCTCTCTCTCTCTCTCGCGTGCGCGCGCACACACACACACATATTATTTGTGACTTTTGTTACGTGGACATCGAGTTCAAGGGACACGATGACAATGGACTGTATAGACCATTGTACTAGTTTCCAAAGTTTCATGAACCAAAGAAAGGTTCAAGACTAACAACCGGTGGAATTAAATTCTGCCAAGAATTTAGAGTTAGAAAATTGTTATTGTAAACTTATACTTTTTGTTAAATACAAAAACTGGCATAACTATCTGTATGTATGGCAATTGGGCCGAGCACTTTTCTGGGCTCGGCTCAAAGGCTACTCTGATGAGCTCGAACCAGATCGACCTGGTAGAAATTATTTATAAGCTGAGGGCGAGCGGCTCGTGGATCAAGCCCACGAGTCATATTGACAAAGAGGTCACTATTTTGAAATAACAAGAAAAATAGAGGGCTCGTTGGCTAGCAGGCTCTGTCCATTGCCATCCCTAACTATTTGAGTGAAGAATTGGGATAGGTGTTTACCTTAGAAGGATAAAGAAATAAAAACACAGCTATTTGTGCATCCTATATTGAGCATCAAACTCATGGGCAAATTTCTATGTCAAATAGAGGTGGCAATGGGCCGGCCAAGCCACGAGCTTTCGATTTTTTCCACTTTTTTAAATAAATATAAAAATATAAAATGTCCGATCCATGACTCTATTAAAAAGACAAAAACCCTCCTTTTTTGGGGCTGGGGATCCGCTACTTTATTGAATTTTCTAGTAGGCGGAGTTAAAATTGTACACGAACAACTTGTTACATGTACAATTTTTGTTTTGAAATAATAAAATATTTAGAGAAAATATGATTATGTAAAGTAAAGAGATTAAAATTTTAAAACTAAAGACCATTTACTTGACTACATGTAATTTTGGCATCTTATTTTGTATACGAAAATGAGCGTCTTCTCAATCTTGGACGCACATTAACGCTTCAAAAATGTCTTCTTTGAGTTGGCTCCTTACTTTCGACAGTCCTTTTACCTACACTAAGAGCAGACTCGGAAACTACTGTGCTAGTTGGAGACGTTAGTAGATCTTCTGCCTTGGTGAAAATAATTGGATATCTCCGTTCGCTTGTCGCCAAAATTCAAGTAAATCAAATTGTAAAGAATCAGTAGGATCTACATTTCTAAGTAATTCTTATTTAAAATAATTTTTCAATTCTTCAAGTATTACTAGCGGAACAGATGATCTAGATTCAGATGTGTTCTGAAAAATGAGGGACGTAATCTAAGAAGTTCCTTGTCTATCCCCAATTTCTTCCATTAGATCCAAAAGTTCTACTTTGTCTTTTCGAAGCGAAGTAGAATGTGATGGTGCGGACGGTGTACGACTAACTTAGCACCAAATCATATTGCATATGTGTTATACATGGTCACAAATGTGCTTTCTATATTATTATATAAATGATAAATGATAGGGGAGTCCAAAATCAATGCGTTACCGATTTTTAAAATAATATGTACCGTACCTTTTAAATTGTAATGCGGGTCCATTATGCACGTTAAAAGAAATAACATGGGTAAATCTTCTCAATATTTTCTATATTTTAGTTCCAATGCAATTAACGTAGTAGTAAAAAATGAATCAATTTCTATACTTATGAAAAGTTCTTGCAATAATAAAAAGACGTTCATTAACTCTTGAACTAGTAAGGTAGTATACCTCAGATAATATGTTGATTGAATGATAAAAACTTGTCAAGGCGACCATGTTTGGTCACACATTTGCAATAGTGACTGTTGAGGTAGGTAGTACGTATATTCTTTTGCCTTGCCAACTGTTGTACAAAGTATTTGCACACTGCTTTAAACTTTTGGTTTCCATCAGTTGTACGCTCAGTTGAGACCTATTTAAAATGTTTCCTACACTTGCAGCTTTCTTACCCTTTTGCTTTCCTCTTGCGCTGGGAATATCGATCGGCACATCTTCAAAGATTTCAACATCTTCTTCAATGTCATCTAAATCAATTGGATGACGACCAATCTCATCATATTTTCTGGGATGAGAATGTCGTTGAGGTCGGAAAATTCTTCATTAATGTGAAATTGTGGGGTTGATTCTCCAATTTCCCTGTCGAACAATTTCTCAACAAATTGACTCCCGCGATCCATCTTTTATGTGTAGAAAAACTCAACTTGAAGAAATAGAAGAATGTGATTGTAGAAGTGTAGACTTGTAGTTGTAAGTTTGTAGCTTGTAGTATGAAAATTGTAACGTGTTGAAGTAGAATGTAAAAATGAAATGTGTATAAATGTAATATATAGCCCCTGTTTGAGCCCCATTATTTGAAAATCAAGTTTTTAAACACTCAATCTCACCCATCTATTTTAGTAAAGTCCACAATATTTGATTTTTAAACAAATTTTAACCACATTCTCCTAAAAATACTATTCAAAATCACATTAT
Organism: Ligustrum vulgare; assembly: GCA_963555705.1. Lineage (NCBI taxonomy): Eukaryota > Viridiplantae > Streptophyta > Magnoliopsida > Lamiales > Oleaceae > Ligustrum > Ligustrum vulgare. The sequence continues at coordinate 9,995,322 of OY743169.1, read as the reverse complement.
TTCCCAAATAATGGGGCTCAAACAGGGGCATAGTAATTGAATTGAAATATGTAAATTGAGATGAAATATGTAAATTGAGATTTGATTATAATAGAAGAGAGTAGATAATTGTAAAGAATTTGTGTGAAATTAGAATGAAAAATGTTGTATTTATAGGTGAAAGTGAAAATAAAACGTTGAAAAAAATTTGAAAATATGACTGTTTCAGTCACTGTTTTCACGAACCTGCTAGTCGAGCGGCAGGCTTTCACGTGAAAACTGCTCGTGGCAATAAGCCACGAGCCGCTCATGTATGGGTGAGATGAGCTTATGCTCAGCTCGTTTTCCCAGTTCATTGCTTGGCTCGTTGATTGACTCGTCTTTTTGACGAGTCGAGCTGCTCGTGTTTTTACGAGCCAACTTGCGGCTCACCCCGTTAAATGAGCCAACCCGAACACTTGCATAATTATAAATAAAAGTAAACAAATCAAACTAATCCTAAAACAAAAGGAAAAAGGAAAATGTATAAACAAAAACCAATCATAAACTCTGGCTCGAAGGTGACCATCTCCGGCAAAAAAGTAATACATGTTATTTTTATATATTTTTCTATGTTTTACTAATTTTTTTTGCCTCATGAAGGAAAAACTCCTCAGTACTCATTTCCATCTTTTTAAAACATAGATAGATGAGGCGCAGTTATATGATATATATGTTTTCCTCTCCAATATACTTAATTAATTATGTGATTTAAACTTTTTGAAATGTTTGTTCCTTTTTTGTATGCATGTCAACTCTGTCCTTGATATTCTTCCAATATTGTTTTGTTTTTGGTCTTGGGAATAGGTTTCACCTACATCAAGGATATGAAGTTTGCTAAGAATATAAATCCCTGTATAAATGCTCCTCCTGGATGCAATTGTCAAGACAAGTGTACAGATCCTAGAACTTGTGCTTGTGCTAAACTTAATGGAGGTGATTTCCCATATGTGCACAGCCATGGTGGAAGGTGAGAAACTAATTACATCTAAGACTCTTACGCCATTGATAGACCATATTAGTTAGTATATGTTAACAAATTTGTTCTGATCTTTCTTCAGGTTGCTATATCTTTTCACTTTGCAAAACATGGTGAAATTTTGTGCCTGTTTGGTCCAGGAGGAATTTATCAAATTTTTCCTCAAATTCATTTACAATCACATATTTCTATGAGACCTACCACTTTACACACTTTTCAATAACTTTTCAACCACACAATCAAAAATTTCTCTAATTTATCGTACACCAAACAGGCACTGAATAACTTAAAACATCCTCGCATTCATGGACTTTAATTGTGTATTGGATAAAGGAGTTGATATTGGAGCATAAATATTTTGGTCAATTAGTATTTGTTAATCTCGAAATATTGCTGCTTCTTACCTCTATTGACCAAATGATTTCCATATCCTATTGGTTCCCTTAGGACTTTTCATCGATTTTCATTGATCACATTTTCCCATGGGCAGGTTGACTTTTTTCTTACCCAAGTTTGATTTCCTACGTGTCTTCTAGGTAGCTTGATATTTTAGTCTCCATGTTTTTCCTGAATTCACCATGGTCATGTGGAGTTGGTCATCTAAATTATTTTATAACTTTCCAAAATCTACAATAACTTTCATATTAACTAGTGATAAGCACGGGTGTTGCATGTCTCACATAAACGATATATGATATTAGTATTAAATTTGAATTTATACTCTATTTTAAGGCAATTGAGGTAATTGCAAAACTAAAATTGAAAAATAAATAAATAAATAAACTTTAATTGAAAGTATGGATACAATGTCACAAAGTTTTGAATAAACTGAAATATAATGTTACAAATATAGCATTACTTTTTTGAACACAATTGTGAAATTAAAAATTACGAACTATTTATAATCTAACAATATTTCTCCATATTAAATAATTTATACAATCAATACAATCCACTCTACTTTGATTAAACACGTTCTCATAAAATTATAAGTACTTGCGCTGACAATATATTTGAATTAATGCACTAAGAACATTCAAAAATAGCAAAAAATAAGCATTGCTCCATAAATTTCATAATGGATTCAAGGATATAGTCGTTGTGTTTGGTATTGTTTAAAATGAGTTTTTTTTTTAATGAATAGTGATTTTTAGGAAAATGGATGGTTGAAATTTGGGTTAAAAGACAAATATTGTGGGCTTGACTTTTAATGAAGGATTGAGATTGAGTGCTGTAGAAAAATGAGAAAATTTTAATGAAAACCAAACGAAGTCGGTATTTCTTCCCTGTAAAATAACACAACAGCAGCTTTGTAACTTTATTTGTTTAGTCTTTAGAATAACGATCACAAAATGATAGTTTTTAGATGAGTTCAAGCCCTTCTTTATGACTAATTCATGCTCCATGCTGTTTTAGACTGCTCATTACATATGGAGCCAATTGTCCAATTCATTTTTCTTCTTCTTTCATTCTTTGATCTTTATTATTTCAGGTGGAAATAAACATATAGACTGCATAGTTTCATTGTGGGTCAAAATTTGCTGTAGTTTAACTTACAATCTAGAAATTGCTTGTAAAATAATAAACCAGAAGCTTAGATTAAAGTATGGATACAAGTACATCATAGGCAAAATGATGTGTAATGTTATATTAGAAAGAACAAATTTAATCCAAATAGTCCCAAGAATCAGATTCACCAAAACTTTTATGCAGATATATTTATTTAACCAAAAAAACAGTAAAGAAATAATATTAAAAAAATGACAATGGTGTTGAAGGTTTCTTACACAATCTGATTCTCAGTCCATAAGATATTGTATTGATGGAAATCCTTGGAGGGATCAAACTAGAGGCCATATCTTTCTTCTCGTCCAACGTTCGCGCTTCCATTTCCATAAATATTTGTTTGAATTCTCGAACTTTTTTGCTTTGACGTTTCTAAGGACTCGAAGTCTATTTCGTCATGGTTCTTCTCGAATATATCACCTATTTGACATCTGTAGTCTATTCGCTAATTATTTGAGCATGTCCATATAACCAACCATATTGGGCTTGATTATGTATTAAGTTAATTAAAATTAACAACATTAAGCCCATCTGGGCACGATTATGGGCCAGTCTGAACATTTCAAATGAATTGACCGACATTCCAGCATTTCTCTGAACTTGTTGATGGGTTTTTTCCATTTTGCCCTTGCGAGTTGCATTTGATTGTTTAAAGTGTAATTACGGAAGGGTACAACAGTCATTTAGAAGAACAGTTTGTACTGCCTTGCACAGTGACTGCCTGACATTGCCTAAAAGAAATAATATTATATTACATGGTCAAAATATGGACCATAAAATTTTGATAGAATATGTGGAAAAAAGCCCTCCCAAATAGGGGCTAAGATTCTAGTTACACATTTTTATTGGATTTTTCAGTATCAGAAATTTCAAAGAGATAAAAAATTAGGGGTTTCATTCAACAGTTGATTTAAAAGAATGAATAAAAAAAAAAAAAAAAACTTAATCAAGATTTACTTGCATAAAATGCAATGACAACACCGGTAGTGTTATCTACAGGTAGTTCAATCTAAGTACCGTAAAACCATGAAGGTAAAGGTCTTGTGAAACAAATGCAAAACCTGCATTTATCAACCAAAATAAATAAATAAATTAAAAACTCAATATTTATAATAATAACAAAACATACAAAAGTCACATCCAAGAAACACATTATAAATAAAAAATTTAAAAATATATAAATGACCGGTTCTTTCATATAGAGACCGTCTAAATAATAGAAAGACCACGAAACCATTTTGATACACGTGCGGAACCATGAATTATGGGGTCATTGATTTTCATATGAAAGTATAAATATGCACAAATATATGCTAAGAGAACCTCGCAGAATTTGGGCTTGATTTTGTTTTAAGTTGATTAAAATTAACAACATTCAGATTCTAGTTACATATTTTTGTTGGATTTTTTAGTATCAGAAATTCTAAAGAGATAAAAAATCAGAGGTTTCATTCAACGTTGACTAAAAAATGGTTGAATAGAAAAATGAAATTACTATATAAAGATTTACTTACATACAATGCAACGACAACACCAACAGTGTAATTTGCAGGCAGTTCAATCCAAGTATCATAAACCCATGAAGGTAAAGGTCTTGTGAAACAAATCCAGAACCTGCATTAATCAGCAAAAAAAATAAAAAACTCAACATTTATAATAACAAAACCTACAAAAATCACATCCAAAAAACACATAAATAATAAAAATTTTAAAAATATAATATAAATGATCGGTTCTTTCATCCAAAGACTGTCTAACTAAAAGAAAGACAGAGACTCTCTAAATAATAGAAAGACCACGAAACCATATTTATACACATAGGCGGAACCATGAATTATGTGATCTTTTTTATTTTCATATGAAAGTTACAAATATGCACAAACATATGGTAAGAGAACCTCGCTGCATCTTCTTTTGTATTTACTTTATTTTTGTTAAGTAAACTAATTTAATTTAAATTACCCATAAAGGCAACATGATATACCTTGTTGCAGTTTAGAAAAATTGCAGATTGGAATCTAAGCAACATATAGTTGGATTGTTCGACTTATATCATTAACAATCAACATCACCATAGTTCAATGAACTTGAACATACATATCCTACTCTCAGATTAAAATTATTCCTTCTAATACACAAGTATGCTGCAATTTTTTATTCGATGATGATGAGTTAGTATCAATATTTCATCATGCAAATTATATGAAGCCAATTCTTAATTCTTTAAACTATTCCAAGCAAAACAGAAAAATGCATACATGGTATAATAAACTTTAATAACTATAATTATATATCAAATATTCAGCAATCGAACTTAGGAGGAAAACATTAATTACTAGTGAAAAACTGAGCGGAATTTCATAGGCAAAATCACAGCCTCCTGTAGCTCTTGCTTCGTGCTCTCCAAACCCGCAACATCATTCCAATTAACATTTGGCTTTTCCGTGATGATAGAAGAATTCAACCCGGTCCTTAGCTTCTCCTTGTCCCCATCCTCTGCCCGGCGCAAGTACTCCATGAGCTTTTTCGTATGGGTGTTTTTCATATTTCAAGTGTCTTGAAATACTCTTAAGGCATTCCTATACAAAGGAAGAGCCTTCGTGTATTTCCCTAAAAGAATGAATAAAGGGGAAAAAATTCCCTGTTGAACAATTGGCACGACGATGGAGAGCATTTGGTGGGTGAGGGTTTGTCATCTGTTTTCTAGGGTTTTAAATGGGGGAGGTGGCGTTTGATTTTAAAGGGTGTATTTGGTTTAGGGAGAAAATGTGAGGTTAAATTCATAAATCAAAAGATTCTCTCCTATTTACACTTTTAAGGTAGTTTAGATAAGGCAAAATGATATTGTGAAGAAAACTAATTGAATGCCTAAACTAGAAACTATCATTATTATTTTAGTAGGGATTTAAAATATTTGGCGTCCTTACACTTCTTGATTTTGTCCTTTAAGCTATAATGATACACATAACCCTTTGTTTAGTAACATTATTTTAAACCATTTTTATAAAGATTACAATTTTCTTTAGCCACACATTTTTTGAAACAACATATTTTACCTTGAAAATAAAAAATATTCTATTTATAATCAATTTTCAAGCCGCCGAAGGGAGGCTAAATTAGATGTATGCTCCATTCCAGGAGGTAAGTTGAAATAATTTGCCCTTGACAATTTTGAAGGAGGAATTATACTGTTGCCTTTCCTAGTAAATTTTATCAGTTTGGTTGGTTTTGGTGGTGACAAACTGATTTGCGTATGTGTGACAACTTCAAGACTCAATTTCTCAAATTCTCTCCATAATGGTTCTTGCATTGTCAACATGGCTAATTGACTTGTAACTTTACGACTTAAGGCATCAACAACTACATTTGCTTTGCCAGGGTGATAATGAATTTCACAATCATAGTCTTTAACTAACTCTAGCAATCTTCTCTGCCTCATATTCAACTCCTTCTGTGTGAAGATATATTTGAGGCTTTTATGGTCCGTATAAATGTCACACTTGCCTCCGTAAAGGTAGTGGTCTCCAAATTTTTAGTGCATGGACCACTGCGGCAAGTTCTAGATCATGCGTGGGGTAGTTCCTTTCATGTATCTTTAATTGTCTTGATGCATATGCGACCACTTTACCGTGCTGCATTAAGACACATCCCGGGCCTTGCTTTGAAGCATCACTATAAATCACAAAACCATCTGACCCAGTGGGTATGGTTAGCACTGGCGCATTCACCAACTTCTGTTTTAATTTTTGGCAACTTAGCTCACAATCCTTTGTCCATTCAAACGTTGCATTCTTGCGCGTTAGTTGTATGAGAGGTCCCGATATTTTGGAGAATCCCTCAATGAACCTCCGATAGTATCCTGCTAAACCCAAGAAACTACGAATTTCTCCTACATTGGTTGGTTTTGGCCAATTTAACATTGCTTCTACTTTACTGGGATCTACCTCTATTCCTTGTGACGTAACATGTCCGATGAATGCTACTCGGTCTAGCCAAAATTCACACTTCTTGAATTTGGCGTAGAGCTTCTCCTTCTTCAAAATCCCTAACACGATCTTTAAGTGCTCCTCATGTTCTTTATTTCTCGAATAGATCAGGATATCATCGATGAATACAATAAGAAATTTATCCAGATAATCATGGAAAACGCGGTTCATTAAATCTATAAAGACCCCAAGAGCATTCGTTAGCCCAAAAGGCATAACCAAGAACTCGTAGTGTCCATACCGAGTTCTAAATGCTGTCTTGGAGACATCACTAGCTTTGACTCTCAACTGATGGTAACCAGACCTTAAGTCAATCTTGGAGAATACCGATGCACCTCATAGCTGATCAAGTAAATCTTCAATCCTGGGAAGGGGATATTTATTCTTGATAGTGATCCGATTCAATTCTCTGTAATCGATGCACATTCTCATCGACCTATCCTTTTTCTTAACAAATAACATTGGCGCTCCCCATGGTGATACACTGGGCCGGATGAAACTCATCTCCAATAGTCCTTCTATCTGTGCCTTCAGCTCTTGTAATTCTTTGGGCGCCATTCTATACAGGGCTTTGGAGATTGGTCCTGAGTCGGGAATGAGGTCAATCGTGAATTCTACCTTTCGTTCTGGTGGTATGCCAGGTAACTCCTCGGGAAAGACTTCCGGATATTCACACACAACTTTAACATTGCTAATTGTTGGTCCATTGTTCTCGTCCTTACTTATTATAGACATCAGAAAAGCCGTCGTGCTTTCAATGCATAAATGACGCGAGATAAGGGTCCACATCCAGCTACAGATAGTCGAAATTCTTCTTCCCCTGGTCTTTGGAAAATTACTTCCTTCTCAAAGCAACGAATTAATGCGTGGTTCTTGGATAGCCAATCCATTCAATTACATCGAATTCGTCTATATCTAGTACATATAGCTCCATCTCTAGTGATCTACCATCAATCTCTACTTTAGTCACTCTGGTTATGCGATCAGTATTTAACACATCACTATTGGGCATCGTCACTCCTAAAGGGAATTGTGTATGTTCAATTGTAACATTCAATTTACTTACAAACTTAGGGGATATAAATGAGTGAGTAGCACCAGAATCTATCAATACATAGGCTTGTAAGTTGGAAATGAGGACTTTACCTGCCAAGACATTTCGATTCAGATCCTCAACTTGTCCTCCCAATGCATAAACCCTAGCCTGTCCCCCAGGTGCATTGCCCTGTTTATTCTGATTATTCCTCTGTTGATTGTTTCCATACGGTCTTTGTTGATTATTACCTTGTAGCTTTTGTTGGTCGTTCCCTTGCTGACCATACTTAGGACAATATTGAGCCATGTGTCCTAGTTCTCCACATCGAAAACATGAATTCGTCCCCATAAGACAAGCTCCCTGGTGATGCTTCTGGCATTTTTCACAACGTGGGTAGCTCTTATTGCTACCTTGTGTCGAATTCCCTCTTCCTTTCTTGGAAAAAATCTGTTTTCCTTTTCCTTTGTTATCCATCCACTTTCGCTTCTCTGGCTGTTTGTTATCCACCCGTTTTTGCTTCTCTGATTGTTCACCATGTTGCCTATCTTCCCCGCTAGTGCGATTTTTGAAATTTGCCAGTTGTGCTCTTGCCAGCAAATCATGGTAACTTTCAAGCTGGAGCACAATAACAGTTCGTTTCAAGTCATCCCTCAAACCTTGTTCGAAACGTCTTGTCTTTTTCTCTTCCGTATCCACAAATCCAGGAGCATAATGAGCCAACTCATCAAACTTTTGCTCGTACTCAATCAAGGACATCGAACCTTGAGTCAAAGTAAGAAATTCAGCTTCCTTCCGATTTTGGATGTTCGTGGGGTAGTATTTTTTCAAAAAATAACTCCTTGAATTCATCCCACATCCAAACATAACCAGGAGTCCTTGATCTAGCAGTGGTGTCCCACCAACGCCTAGCTCCTTTACGTAGCATAAAGGTTGCACAGATCACCCTTTTAGGGTTCAGGTAGTCAATGAGTTCGAAAATCCTCTCCATTCCTACTAGCCAGTCCTCCGCTTCCAAGGGATCCGTACTGCCATAGAAGATAGGGGGTTGCTGTTTCCTGAATTATTCAACAATAGTGACAGTGGTCCTAGTGTCGGGTACAACTTCCTATTGTTGCTCTGGTTGAGGAGGTGGCGAAGAAGGTGGTGGCGTTGGTGTTGGTGTTGGCTGTTGAGGAGGCGGTGGTGGTGGTGCAGTAGCTTGCACAAAAGTTTGCATCATAGCCAGAAACTGCTGGGCAAATTGTGGGTCAACTGCAAAAGGTTGTAGTTGAATAGGTTGTGGGGGCTCTTGGGTTTGGTTATTACTGTTGTTAGTTCTTCCACGTCTTGGTGGTGCCATAGCCTTAATTAAATAATGGCGACTATCAACTTGAAAGCAAGAAACTTAAGGGAATAACATGTTTTATTTATAAACATTCATAAGTTAACATAAATAATGGACCATTAGGCATACCCAATGTCCAAACATACTAAAACATAATGGGGTTCATAAAGACATAAATTTAAACACAAGAAAACTAGTCGTCAACTAATAGTTCCCATTAGAACTCTCATGTTAATTTCCCTCGGTGTTTGGCCTTGGATCAATTCCGGAATACGATACAGGGCTGTACTCACTTGGTTCGTCTTCAACATGGTGTCCCTCGTAATTAACTTTAGGTATTGGTAGGATATTGTTTGGATTTTGTTCGTAGCCTGGCGCCCTATCAATGTCGTAAATGTCTTCACGATTTACCCTCCACCTTTCCCTCATGCATCGTAGTAACACATCTGGGGAGGTTTGGTAGTCGAATGTCTCTTCAATTCTTTTGATGAATTTCATCCAATACGGAGTGAGAGTTCGGTCGAGGTGATACACAATTTCGTCTCGATGAATTTGGTATCCATTTGCCCTTGCCCCTCGATAAATCTTACTAAGCTTAATATGTGCCAAAATTCTTATATGTATCTTCTATGTCTCATGATTCTACGTTGGGAATAATTGAGGCTTCTATCAATTTATATCACACTATATAGCATGTAAAGTCTCAATGTACAAATATTTCGTATTTAACATGTCTCAATAAAATCGTAAATGACTAGCAAAACATATAACATACCTGGTTCGAGGAGTCAAGATGTGGAAAGTGGCGTGACGGACTGATGAGTTAAAATATTTCATAATTAAAGAATAATCTATTTCTTAGGAAATAATCATTAACCATTTCGCATCTTTACGTAAAATTGGGCCCAATAACAAAAATAATTAAACTAAAATTTGCACAAGTGATTAGATCAAAATCTGATTTATAATTTTTTTTTTTTTTTTAAAATGATGTAAAATATGAAGAAAATTAATTACTTTAACTGCAATTAAAATAGATTAATTGCAATAACGTTCTTTGTAGAAATATTTTGAAATGATTTAAAAAATCTACAGGAAAGCATACCTTTGCTCCGATACCAACTGTGACGACCCGAATTCTTGGCCATTCGAGTGACACCAAATAAAGATTCAAATCATTTTATCGAGACTTACATAGCAATAATAAAAGTTTCACAAATAGATAAATATGGTGCAACTTTAATATTCATAGTTTCATTGCGGAATTAAAATAGAGAATATTGTTTCTGCATAAAATTAAAACATAGGAATTGAAAGTTGTTTAGTCCAATTTTCTCATCAAGTTTAGCCACTATTGCCACCTCCGTTTTGACCGCCTCGAACCATCAATTATCTGAAAAAAATAAATATCATGGAATGAGATTTTTCAAAAATCTCAGTAAGCATGTCATAAATAATTATCATGAATAACATAAGGATCATAATCAACATAGGGAGATACAAGAATTTTACCGAACACAAGAGGTAAGAATTCTTATGTGTAGCGCTACTAAACTCCGGTCCCCTTAGCATAATCATAAACATATCATATCATATCATATGAGACCCATAATAATTTCTTGAAAGTGTTTCTTAGTAATGATCCAAACATAGAAAACATAACATACTTACCATTTAGAAGATTAAAAATGGAGTGTAATAGGAAATAGACCAAAGCTTCTTGAACACCTTGAATTGCTATAACTTGTGAGTGCACGGATCTCCTCGTAGTATAGAGTGTGTATGTGTAGGGTTGTGTGAAAGTGGAAAGGGGTTTAAATAGGTGAGGTGAGGTGAGGTGACCAAAATAATTAATGAAAGCCCATTCATATTCTTGCCTATTCATATTCTTGACCATTGCATATTCTTGCCCATTCATATTCTTGACCATTTCATATTCTTGCCCATTCATATTCTCGACCATTTCATATTCTTGCTCATTCATATTCTTGCCCATTTAATCCACATAATAGCCCTTAATGATGACAATTAGTGGAGAAACCAACAGACATTCATTTCCACTCCCTAAACTTCAATTTCTTGCAAATAAATCCAAGAATTAAGTGCGGGTGTTACAGTATGGGTGGTGGGGCTGTGGATTTTTATTTTTATTTTTTTGGGCAACTATTACCTTTCTGCTTTCATGTTTGTCATAATCAAACAATGGAAAGAGCTTCTCTCATTCTTTGTGGAATTGAGATTCCACCTATGAAAACGGGCCTTCAGTTTATCTAGAGTATGATTTCTAAGCCTCAGATTGGTAAAATTCGTAAATTATTTTGTTTATAAAAGGTCATGTGACAACATTTTATTGGACAATTTTTTAAAAATGTTAACAAATTTGGCTGGTCAAAGATTCCTGTCCGCCATTTTTTATTTTTTAGAAAAAAATGGACTAACAAAATGTTGTCACATCGCTATTTATAAATAATATTTATGAACAAAGGTTTATAAATGATTTACCAAACAGAGTATAAGACTCTAAGTAGGCACTTTGAACTGCTACTGTTTCATAAGTTAGCATGTTGTCACTTCCTCTCCATTTCTTTTCACTCTTACGCATGCTTTCCTTGATAAATCAGAAACGTTCATCAGTATTCCTTGACATAGCCGGACAATAAAAGAGAAACCTGATTAATCTGTCAAAAATATTTATTTCCTATTCTGCAATTTCAGTGATATGATGTGTTCTTACATACTTACGTTGCCAGACTAGTTGAGCCAAAGGCTGTTGTGTTTGAATGTGGTCCAAGTTGTGGCTGTGGACCTAAATGTGTCAATCGGATATCTCAGAGGCCTCCTAACTATCGACTAGAGGTTTGAATGTGCATTCAGTTTTTCTTTTCTACTGTAGGTCAGCCTCTATATAATTTTTGACACTGATCACCAGGTGTTTCGTACCCCAAGGATGGGTTGGGGTGTCAGATCCTGGGACTATATAGCTTCTGGGGCCCCTGTTTGTGAATACATTGGTCTTCTTATGAAGACAGATGATCTAGACCCTGCTGCTGACAACAGTTATGTTTTTGACATTGATTGCTTGCAAACGATGAATGCCCTCGATGGAAGAGAGGTAAATGTTTCAAGTCTTAATATATATATATATATTCTTGGGTAATTGGCTCAAAAAGTCCATACCTTCAAAATTCTGGCATTTTCACCCTCAAATTTGCACTGTCTTGCAAAAAAATCCCCTCCATCTATTTCCGTTCAGTTGGCCTATAAATCATTTCAGTAATCAATTTAATGGAAGGAAAAATGGTCTATTCTAGTATCATTTCATTAAAAATATTTATAAAGGGAAAATAAAAATAGTATCTTCTTCCACCTCCCGGTTTCATCCCAATCCCCACCCCAAAGGGAAGAAATTGGCCCAAAAAAGGCTCCCAGAGGTCTGGGATACAGAGGATTTTCAGAAGGCGACGCTTGTCTACTTCCCAATATTTAAAGATTTCGTCTCTTCTGGCTTTTTGAGCACCCAATCATGGATGACTCTATTGGGATTTCAATGAAATCATCCAAGCCATTGGTCATGCCAACTGGTTCCTCCTCTCTTTGCAGGTTTTCTTTGCACAATCGAGAAAGATGCTGAAAAAGAACATCAATGGTGTAGAAATAAAAAAAACCCATATATAAGTATAACTTGCTGAGTCTCAAAGGAACCACAACTAACGTAAAAGAAAAACAAGCAGAAGGGAAATTAATGTCTGTAATGGTACAAAATTTAGATAGCATCATCAATTTGACTAAAAAGATAGTTCAATAAAATTAGAAATGGTAAAACTTCTGGTACTCTAGTGTGCATACAAAAGACTAAAGAGCATAGCAACAAAAGAAATAGCATTTCAAGGCAATTTTTCGGCTTCTTCACTTTCTACCAGGGATCTTAAAACCTGCATGTTCTTCTTAGGTTGGCAACCTTAAGGCTCCTGTTCACAAGACTCAACCTTGCAAGAGCTGCTTTCTTCTGATCGGACCGATTTCTTCCAGTTGTCAGTGGGGTGGAGTGGGGGTGAAGCCGGGAGATGAAAGTAGAAGATCCTATTTTTGTTTTTCCGTTTTTAAATAATTTTAAATGAACTGATACTAGAATAGACTCTTTTGCCTTTCATTAAATTGGTCAATGGATGATATATGTGTCAACTAACGATTTTTTGTTATAGAAAATAGACATTAGGGATGTTTTTAGCAAGAAAATGCAAAAAATTTGAGGGATAAAATGCCAAAATTTTGAAGGTAAGGATTTGCACAAAATCAGTGAAATGTAGGGATGTTTTGCGCCTGTTACCCTATACCCATCATTGAATGTTTTGTTTGGTATTCTGACATTACCCGAGACAGATGAAACTAGATCTTAGCCTGACTCTTAATATCAGGAAAATAAGCTCATGCTAATGAGAAATTGACGTTGGGTACATGTTCTGACTTCATATTTTTTGTGCTTTTTACTCATCCATGTTGTCATCTTAGTTTTAGGCTTTTAGCTCATTTGGCTGAACTTAAAAACATTTACTTATTGTATTAGTGTTTTTAACATGTGCCTTCTCTTGTCTACATGTTTCTAATGACTTGAAAGCTTTTAATAACTTTCTAGAGACGACTGAGGGACGTAGCTTTGCCATCTCACCTGGGAAAAGTTGACAAGACGTCCGAGAGTGTGCCATTCTGCATTGATGCAGGCCAGACTGGTAATTGTGCACGGTTCATCAATCATAGCTGCCAACCCAATTTGTTCGTTCAATGCGTGTTAAGCAATCATCATGATATTAAACTTGCTCGTGTGATTCTAATGGCTGCTGACAACATAACTCCACTCAAGGTGCTTTAATACTCAATCTCTCTCGATTTTCTGAAGCTCCAGATAAATTGCTTATGGATAAGTCAAAAAAGTTTTAGTGATCATATTTTGTTATTGTTAATCTGTAGGAACTTACATATGATTACGGGTATGCTCTTGATAGTGTGATGGATCCCGATGGCAAGATCCGACAAATGCCTTGCTATTGTGGAGCTGCAGAATGTAGGAAACGCTTATTCTAATTCAGAGATTTCTTTTCCTCAAAATTCGACGGCATAGACGGAAACTACTAACTATTTCAATTGTCTGACGTTAAAAAACTTAATTTTATTCTGTGAAGAGAGTCAGTAAGCTTGATTTTTGAAAACTTTGTTTACTTGGAGGCAAGATGAAATTTTCCTGTATGTACAAAAAGTTGGAAGAAGACGATATTATTTTTGTTTAACACTTGGACTAGAATGTATTTAAAGTCTGAAACTATTAAAATATTTGTATTATTTAGTATTCGATGTATGAATGCATATATAGATCTTTGCAGTCCATTTTGCGAAATATTATCGTTGGTTAATTAATTCAATTATTTGGGAGAGGAAAAAGGATTAGCACTGCTGATTGGTGGTGGTCGAACAATGGGTTATTGGATGTGTTGATGTCACTGGGAGTCACTCTTTCAGTTTGATATTTACTGATGATGACGACCTTATGGCTCTGAGCTCATTGGATGGGACCCTATGCTGCGTCTTGGGAATTTTACAATTTAACTATTTTTAATTACCAAAAAAAAAAAAAAAAAAGGTGTATCCCACACCCTGAGGGACCGAGCCGATCACGTTCAAGGCCATTGGTTCGAGATTGTAAATCTAGGTTATGCTTCCCAGAGACCAGGGTGGAGGAGATTGTGTAAGCATGAGCATCCCTCAATAACTCCCGTTTGCAACAAAGTCAATTCCATCTTGCGGGAAATCGAACTCTGCACACTGTCGCGCTGAGCACTTACCACCCCTCCCCTTTGTCACTAATAGAACTCTTTTTAATTACCAATTGAATTTGAAGTAGGCTCACGGTAATTCTTGGGTTCGGACAAATAGAACTCTTTTTAATTACCAATTGAATTTGAAGTAGGCTCACGGTAATTCTTGGGTTCGGACACCAACGTAAGCTATTATCTGAAACATTGTTCTCTCTCTCACCATGATTTATCGAGATTGCACCACACTTATCAACAAAATTCATTTTAAGTTAGGCAAATTATGTTGACCATTCAATCATTCTCTTATATATCTTCGATTGGGGTAAATCAATATATATTCTCATTTCTTGTCTTATCTATTTCTCCACGTATAATAAATAATCATGAGATGACTTGTTTTTTCGAAAAATATATTCTTTCACAACGTGTGACTTAAGGTTAAACAAATCTTCCCTAACATTTATTGTACAATATACATAGGAATTCTCATTGTTTAGTCCTCCCATCATACATTGCCACCCTCAGTACCAGAGCCAGTAAATAATTTGAGGACACAAGTTAACTAGAAAAAAAAAAAAAATTTGAAACAAAAGAAATACATAATAATATTAAAACTGTCAATTTTTTTTTATAGTTGTCTTTTATGAGATTTCATACTATGAAAGAGCAGTATAGTAACACCATTTTCTACTTTATCAAATACATTTTTTTAATATAGACAACCAAGCTATCATTCGTCCATCGATCTCCAATTTGGTTGCGTAGTCGATTCTTCACAATGTTCATGAGTTCATCATAGAAAATAATCTTTTTACTATAGCTGTTGCAACGAGAAGAATTAGTGCCAAAGTCACAAACTTGAAAATCAAATTAAGCAATTATCAGTCAAAAGCAATAAAAATTCAATCCTATTATAAAATTCGAACAAAGAATTACACAATCAAACTGTAAAACTAAATCAGTAGTACTTTGCATCAAATTAGTTTTTAGTCCTATTTTTCATCACTTTATTGCTCTGGTGCTTTTACAGTACCAGTCATGATTTCTACCAGATTTCAATTTTTTAAATTTAATTCCATTCCATTCCATTCTCTTTCCCTTGCTTTTTTTATCTTATTATTCATAAATTATCATGTCCTGGTACCAGAAATCCTTTTAACAAATGCCCAGAACTGCATTTTTGTATGCCTAAAACAGACACTGGGATATACATAGGACTTGACTGATTTGGTGGATAGAAAGGATAAAATGCTGGAGATGAGGATCTAAGAAAGGATAAAGTGCTGGAGACGAGGATCTATCCTTGAATTTGAATTTATTTGCATAGATATTGAACCTGAGATGGAGGCAAGTAATATGCATGTGTTTGTGACATGATATGTAAGACAAGGATGGTGGAGTGGAGGTGCCATATGAGGAGCACGTTGATGCTCAACGGGTTGTGTGGTAGAGCAAGTGCCAATTGTTGACCATGTTTATTTGTGACTTATCACTATTTTTGGCATTGAATGTTAGCAGGTTGTAATGATCCATCATCATTCTTCCGTGAATTGCTAGCCAAAGAGGATTCCCATGTACAAACGACTAATTACACGAATAAAAAAAAAATCTCAAGCACGACATTTATAAGAAAAATGATGAAAATGGATCATGAATTCCAAAGATGTAATAACACTCTACCTTGTATTTTTACATTTTTGTGTGAGTTTTGTTGACGGCACTAAGGCTCCGTTTGATTCGTAAGATTTTTCATGGAAAATATGATTTTCCAACTTTGCGCTGTTTGGTTGCCTAAATTTTTCATGAAATTCATTTTTCCACTTGTCTCGAAATCCGGTATTTTCCTTGTTTCGGATGAATTCGTTTTCCAAGGAGGGGAGGAGGTTTTATTTTCCATGGAAAATCTTATACTATTTTTGTTACGTGTGATCTTTTTTGTTGTTGTTAATTGATTTATTTTTTTTCAAAAAATTAACATTATTATTACCAAGTACAAACTTGTTAAAAAATAAAAAAAATAAAAACTATTATAATAGCTAAATTTTACTTTATTTTTCATAGAAAATAATGTCAATCAAATAACAAAAGTTGAAAAATTCTTCACTTTTTCTACCTAGAAAATTAAATCAATCAAACACATTAAACTTTCAATTCCCAGGAATTTAATTCCCTGGAATTCATTTTCTTTCTACCCAAATTCCACCATCGCTATCAAACGCATCCAAGTGTGTGTTTGATATTGTTTAAAAATAGTTTTTTTGAAATGAATAATGATTTTTAGAAGAATGGATGATTGAGATTTGATTGAAAAGTCAAATATTGTGGGCTTGACTTTTAGTGGATGGTTAAGATTGAGTATTATAGAAAAAAAGAAAATTTTAAAAAGTTTCAAACAAGGGATAAAGATTGGAACTTTGATGTAAAATTACTTCTCTTTTGAATAATTCCTTATAACATTAATATTGTTGTAAAACTATTATGAAAATAATAGAGAATATAGAGAGAGATATAAGAGAATTCTTCTCTTATTGAATTCATATGAATGAATGAAATAAGACTCCTACTTATAGGAGTGAACAATGACACGATCGTAATATGTAAAGTTTACAGGGGTATAATGGTAATTGGTCATTCACTTATTTTATAATATTTATAACACTCCCCCTTGAATGACCTATTCCGAAATTGCCTGCCTCGTTAAAACTTTGCTAAGAAAACCCAGTGTGATAAAACTTGAGCGAAGGAAAAAGAGTACAGAAACTCCCCCTGATGTTGGCCATGGTGAATCATTGAGTCTAACGTTCGAGTAGAACAAATCATGTACTGAATCTTGAAGTTCTGAAGTGCTGCCTCATTAAAACTTTGTCAGTAAAACCCAGTGGGATAAAATCTGAACCAAGGAAAAAGAGTACAGCCGCTGCCTCGTTAAAACCTAATAAGTGTTATATTAACGTTTATTTTATACACTTATATCCTTGAATATGCCATAATGTGATTCTATCTAAGTATTATTAATGCATTTTATGTTTTATATTGTATAAGATCACAAAGGAAGAGAAAAGAAGGAAAAAAGACCAAAATGCGATCAAAATGAAGTTTGGGGACTTAGGTGCAAATATATTTACGGCCGCAAAGGAAAAGTTACGGCCGTAAAGGAAAAGTTACGGCCGTAAATCAAAATGTTACGGCCGTAACTCCAATTTAAGGAAATATGCAGAAACTCAATTACGGCCGTAAAAGGAATGTTACGGCCGTAAATCTTCAAGTCAAAAATTTCCTTATTTCAATTCTTTCCATAATTTTGGATTTCTTGCTCCCAAAGCTAGGGCACGAAATTGAGGCTATAAAAAGGGAGTTTCATGACAAGAAAAAGAACTTTTATTTTTTTGTGAAAGAGGCTACACATTGAGAAAAATTGAGAGAAAAATATAGAGCATTCGTTGGAGATTTTCAAGCGCAAGAACACAACAACAATGGAATTCATGAAGCAATTTGAAGAATCTACCACAACCATGCTAGGCTAAATTTCATATCTTGTTCAAAGGGGAAGTTGTGTCAATTCAATTATGTTATTTTATCTTCCTACAAATTAGTAGCGTGAATTTATTCCTTTATTTCAATTGTTGAATTATTATGTTTTAATTGTTCATTGAGTTTATTTGATTAATAGTTTAATTTGGCCAATTGGATTATTGATCTTTGAATTCATGATTATGCTATGTTTAGATTCTTGATCAGTAATTGTCATTGAATCTTTACTTTAGTAGCAAATAAATCTCGTGCAGGTTTAGTAATAATTCAACTTGGATTGATTAATTCGAGCTTGTGTAATTAATGATCCAATTCAATCTATTCTTCTATATTTTCATACTAGTCGTGCATTAAATCCTAAGAGCTTGTTTAGGATTGTCCGTGGCTAGAATTGGTTCGAAGAGCTTGTTTTGAATCAATACACATAAGGAAGAATTTAGATAATCAGAGCTTGTTGATTATTTATGATTGATAATTGAATTAGGAATAGAAACACGTTACAAGGAAAGGTATAACATTAATTGAGGGCACAACCGAACCTGAGAACAAGATTTCTTCTCATATTATTTCTCTAGTCATATTTAATTATTTATTTTTATGCATATTTTCTGTTCAAGCAATTTCAAACAACAAACCCCCCCATTCCATTCTAATTGATCGAACAACTAAAATTAGTTTCCGTTCCTCGTGGGATCGACCCTTACTCTCGCTACTACATTATTAATTAATATTTGACGAGTAAGGAATTATTTATTATTTTGGTGCATTGCGACACGCATCAAAACCTTGTCAGGAAAACCTAGTAGGACAAAACCTGGACGAAGGAAAAAGAGTACAACATGTTTCTCCCCCTGAAGTGTGCAATTGAGGATTCGTGAACTTCTCGAACATTGATATCATCTTTCTTCTGGAATATAAAAATCTCCTTGTATAACATTCTTCATAAGATGTCTATGATTTTTTTCATTTGTTGATATTATTCCAGTATAACAATGTGTTGCTGAATTATAGCTTGTTGATAGCTATGATGATGCCTCAAAAACCTTGCTAGGAAAACCCTATAGGACAAAACCCCAGCAAAGAGAAAAAGAGTACATTATTCTCATTAATTTTCATCAATACTCCTCAACTGTTGCCTCATTAAAAACCTTGCTAGGAAAACCCCGTGGGACAAAACCTCAGCTAAGGGAAAAAGAGTGCAACGCGTATTTATTCCTTGCATGGAATATCACAAGTATATTGGTGCAATCATATAATTTATGATGAGCTTTATATAAATTGTTCATAGCTCATGATGTCATAACATGCTATATTAAGCAATGTTGTACTAATTTATCGATTGCATCTTTCACTTCTGGTGAATAATCAAATTTAGAATTCACTTCTGGTGAATAATCAAATCTAGAATTCATTTCTGGTGAATAATTAAACATATTCATTTTCTTATTCACTTCTAGTGAATAATCAATTTCCCAGATGTCATAAATAATACACTCCAATTTCACTTTCAACATATTATATCATGGAGTCATTTGTATCATCCTATAATGATACTAATCTGGGTGTATTGAATCTTTCATTTATTATATATGTATGTTCTTGCATCTCATAAACCACAATTTCTGATTCGTATAATCAATCATTGAAATATATATCAATTTCGACATATAATCTACAATCATTTTACTTGAAATCCCAATGTACCGCGATCAACTGGTACATCAAAGAATACTCTCAAAGTACCGAGATGAGAATCATACATTTTGATCTCACTCATTGGTATATCAAAGAGCTCAAGCTAGTGATTTAGACAATAGTCTATCCACCATATGTCATGCCAGTTCTATGAAAAATTTTGCGTGCAACGAGTCGTCTTTTACGACTGTGTAATATTTTTCATTTGTACATATAATTACTGGCTTTACACATTTAAGCATTTGGACTTCAGGTCCTTGAACAATAATCCTTACATTGGGGTTATATATTTGGCCAAAGTATTATAATTTCATCAACCTCATTTTCATAAGAGGGTTGTTTATGTATACAGTCGACTTATTTATCGATTTCATTTCAACTCAATATAACATAGAGAGATCTCTTTATATGTTCTATCATCAGGTACCTGAGTCTCTTACATTTAATTATGTCCCTTTTACTCACCATGAGTATTTAGCCTCAAAGGGATCATCTCAATCATTCAAGAGATATTTATTTTTGGAATCGATAGTCATTATGCTTCAGGCATAATTACGCTTCAGGCGTGTTTTCCCCATAATGTTCACAAATATTATCAATCGGCTAAAATGCCATAACACATGTCATCCTTTTAGGGATATAATCTCAATCATATATCTAAGTGCGCTTTGGTGGATTGTATACATATCGCACTTTTACAAATCATAAAGCTTCACAAGCAAATCTTTATTTCATAGTATTGACATGTTTGTATGTAAAATATTGCTGCATGAGAAATATTTATATTCAAATTGTTCTCATAGCAAATAACTTGAGGCTTTTAATATGCTAAACCATTAACAATATACTATTCTATTATCTCATCTAATTTGTAAAATCATTAATGACTTTAAGATATATTCATACTAGCATTTATCACTTTGCTCGTAATATCATTATTTGAGCAAATAATCAGTCATTCATTTTCTTAGTGAGATAATTAATTTGCTTTTGAGAACAAGCAGCAATGATAACTTGTTAACCTGAACAATCTTCTGGTTCTTTAATGAATGCCATTTTGTATTCTTAATAAATCTTATTATTGAATTGGAATCTAACCAATCATTATAGAACTTCGGTTCATCAAGATATTTCACTTGTACATATGTATGAACTTATGGTTCAATACAATATTCATTTCATCAGTACGTATTTCTGTATAGTATAAATCAGTATACCTTTATTAGTGTACCGAAGAAAAATCAGGTATAATATCCAAGAAAATATCTCATGTTTTCAATATTGTCGCCAAATCTTCCCTTATATCGAAAAAGGTAATGACGCATTATCTCATTGTTCCCACCTTTTCAATAATTTATTCCATTATTTCTTGATGGAATCGATATCACCGACACGCGGAGCCACCGCTCTTTTACGCGTTGAATAATGCATTTAAATAGATCACTTGGGAAGATATTATATCCATAAAAAAATGGATGTTATATTATCAAATATCCACAAATATTACTCAAATCTTCCGATAAATGTTTTGAAAAAGATTTACCGAGTTCGACTCGAAAGATTGAGGCTGCTGATGGATCAAGGTATCCCAGAAGATGTTCGTTGGTTGATCAAAGCAAAAGCTTGATTAGCTGGTGAATTACCAGATCTGGCTTAGGTAAGAGTACTTTTGCAAAGAAACGAAGAGCAAAAAGATTAAATAGTTGCTACAAATGTGCTCGATGGACATGTGATACCCGTTGTAAATCAATAGGATATTCATCCATAAATCGAGATGATAAGATAGACTTCATTAAGGGTGGACTGAGTAAGGAATCATTGGATGATATCCGATTGACTCTTGAGACGCACCCTAGTGGGTATGTGCAGCGTGAGTTACTATCTTTATGGGCTAAATTCATCAGCGATAAAGAGCGTTATACTCTCAAAAATATAATAACAAATGATCCTGTTTGCCAGGCTGTTATAAATAATGATGTTTTAGCTATTCAGCATTGATACAAGGTAAATCAGTATATTGTGTGTATATATATTTGCACATATATTTATAAAATATTTTCATGTTTCATTTCTCGAGTATTGATAAAATGTATTGAAAAATCACTGAAAGGTAAGTTTTATCAAAAGTAGGTTTTCACTTTTTCAAAAGACGAGCAGTAAATAGTTAAGTTTTTCAAGTTTAAAAAGTCAATGATTTTCACAGTTTCATACATCCCAAAATATCATTTTCTCATAAGTTTTTCCTTTCTTATACTCTCAAAGATGGAAGGACCAAAACTTCGACAGATCAAAATATCTGTGTATTTTGTGGATCAAAAGTAGGGAAAGGTTTTGGGTATCTAGAAGCAGCAGTGGATTTAGGAAAGAAATTGGGGGAGAAAGGTATCACTCTCGTGTATGGGGGTGGTAGCAGTGGTTTGATGAGTTGTGTTTCACAATCTGCTCTCACAGAGCGAGTAAAAGTGATTGGTGTTATACCTATTCCTTTGGTAGATATTGCAGGCAAAACACGAGGGCATGAAGTACAAACCTTATCTATCCATGAACGCATAAATTGCATGCTATATGGTTCTGATGCCTTTATAGCCCTGCTCGAAGGTTTTGGTACTTTAGAAGAAATCTTTAATATTACCTCATGGGCTCAACTGGATCTTCATACTAAGCCTATTGGGCTTTTAAATGTTAACAATTTCTTTAATGGTTTGCTAACATTTTTTGATTATGCTGTGGAACAGGGATTCATCTCTCCATTTTCTAGGAGAATCCTTATTTCTGCTCCTACTATCGAGGAACTGCTGGATAAGTTGCAATCATATATTCCAATACAAGATCCAGCAGAAGTTAAGATAGATTGGTCGCAAGGAAGGGGAGTCAAGCGAAAATGGAGTCCGGTTAATGTAAACTTAACTTTGTGAACCCTAGAATAGGTGGTGGTAGAGTACGGAGTATTCTCACTCTTGAGACACACCATAAATTTCTAGGATTTTATCAATGTTTAATCTTGTGTACCTCAAAGATTTAAGGTGGTAGAGTATGGAGTATTCTAACTCTTGAAACACACCTTTTCTTTATTTTCTCAAAAGATCAGATGTGGTAGGATACGGCTACTCCCGAAACACGTCTCTAATTTTGAGGATCATAAATGTTTCCCCCTTTTGTATTTTGCATGTATGACTCATTTATGCTTCTTCAGGAGCAATAATAATATCATTTCAGTATGATAATCTTTACTTCTTCTGAAGTAAATATGTACTTCTTCTGGAGTACATAAGTGCTTGTGCAAGAATTTTGATCAAAACTGCTTATCATAATCATATAACATTTATCTCATAATACTGATGAGATTATTTTCACATTAGCCATATCCGTGCTATCATGTGATATTATCTTATCATACATCAAAATTTTCTTGTTGAATAATTTATTTTCATCCACCCTTTCAACTACAGATATTGGTAACTTCTGGTACCAAATGATAACATATTTTTATTAAGATCCAACAATCTTTTGGTAATGGTAACTTCTGGTACCATTTGTTGAAGTATCAAATAATAACAATATTATCAAATTTATATAAGTAGAGATATTTAAAATCAGTAGAACAAACCATATAGGTGGTAACAATATAAAGAAATAATTATATTTCATAAATGAGCAAGTCATATCTCCAAATCTAGTCAATGTATTTATAATAGTCCAGGTTGTTACGATAATGAGTTATACTCAACACATCACGACATGACAACTATTATGTTACTTTTAAATCTTTTAATTTATCGTATTGATCACATAGTAGTATTAAATAATTTATAATATATATTCTATTAACACTTATCATCATATCATTAATAATGATTAATCAAATTCGTTAAATCATGATTAATATATTTTAACGTATCATCAAGGGCAAAATCGTCCATATTTTAATATATTGATCATATGGATAAATCGAAACCGTCAATGTGTTTGAAATTAAATTTAGAACAAACTTACTTTTGGTCCGAAGTTCAAAATTCTGTCGGAACTGCTCCAAAAACAGTTTTTAAGAAAACCGCCATGTTCGACCGTCGGAAAATTTCAAAACTGCACAAAACAGAAGAGTAAGATCATAGAAAAATCCAAATCATCAAGATGAACAAACTGTCTTTTGACGTCATCGCCGGAATCCGCCATGCGCCGCCGCCGGCCGCCACGCGCTGGTGGTCGGAAAAATCAATCCATCACCATAATGTGTGCCTCAACGTCCTGAACATGCCTATGGTCTCCGTTTCTCCAAAAGACCAACCATTTGGCCAGAATCAGCATTTTTTAGTCCGCCACTATCTTCTTCTTCGGCCAATAATTTCCGTTTTAACCGTCGGATCGGCGCCAAATTTTAGTCGAGTCTTCTCCTAGAAAATCCCGTTGATATGCCGCTGGCCGATCGTCGATCGGGGTTCAGGATCGTCCGGGATCAGCGTTTCAATTTCCGGCCAGATTTTGTTTTTTGCACAGTTTTTCAACCTTTCTTCTCCGGTCGATATCTTCTGTTTCAGCCGTTGGATCATCCCCAAATTTTAGGCGAGTCTTCTCCTCGACAAGCCCGTTCTGATGGCGGTGGCCGATCGTCGATTGGATATTTGGATTCGCCGGAATCCTTCTTTTTCAGTTCGACCAGAATTTTTGAAAAATTGGATAAATTTTCAGATTTACAATATATGAGTTATTTTCTAAAGCCAGAAGTGTTTGGTTTGAGAAAAGGAAACATTGATTAGTAATAATCAGGTTTCTGAAATAGAGGTTCATCATTTAGATGCAACTGTAGAGCATACTACCGTTATATTACTCAATTGGTTAGAGATTCGTGTTAATAACGTGTTGTAAAACTATTATGAAAACAATAGAGAATATAGAAAGAGATATGAGAGAATTCTTCTCTTATTGAATTCATATGAATGAATGAAATAAGGTTCCTATTTATAAGAGTGAACAAAGATACAATCGTAATATGTAAAGTTTGTAGGGGTATAATGGTAATTGGTAATTCACTTATTTTATAATATTTATAACAAATATGATAACAAGCATGTTTGCTTTGTGTTTTTGTTTTAAAGTTTGAAGAGTGTCACTTTTGTATGTTTAAATTAAATTGTTAAGCATGCAATCTAAGTTTTGAGTAATGTAGCTGGTGATTGTCCAAGAGGATCTCTGTCCTTGGGAATTTTGTTCACTGTTTGTAATTAGTCACTAATTGTTCAATGTTAAGATTGTCACTTTTTTCCCACTTTTGTCACTTTTTTGAATATTTATCAGGTTATTAAATAGCTTCCAAATACAAGTTAATATGCTCATTAATGAATGTAAAACATGATTACAAAGAAACGTTGTCAGAAAATTAACCATTCAATTGATATATTCTAATAGTTTAATAAACACGAGTCAATGTTTTTCGAATGTTTGTTACATTTTTTTTTTTTTTTGTCTCCGTGTCTTTTATGATTTTTTTGCCACTTTCGACTTATAGGATGTTATGTTTCTAAAAGAAGTTACTTTTTATATTTAGGTAATAAAAGAGAAATATAATAACAAAAAGACAACATGTAAAATAAAATTAACAATGTCATGAATTTATTCTAATGTTTTAATTTGTGTTTAATAGGGAATGTAACATGCATATCATTTTTTTTAAAGCGACAATAAAAAAAGTGACAAAGATATCAAAAAAGTGGCACTCAAATTTACACAATATTTTTACTTCCTAAATATTTTAATACAATTTTCAAAATGTCTTAATTGTAAAGATTTTCCAGTAAATTGTCCCAAAAAATAAGAGTTTTTTTTTTTTTTTTTTTTGGGGAAATCACATCCTCTTCTACATTTCTACTATTAAATTCAAAAACCAAAATATGAAGGTATTTATACTAAAATCGGGTGATTATTAAGAAAATTAATAATAA
Source organism: Ligustrum vulgare (assembly GCA_963555705.1). Taxonomy (NCBI): domain Eukaryota; kingdom Viridiplantae; phylum Streptophyta; class Magnoliopsida; order Lamiales; family Oleaceae; genus Ligustrum; species Ligustrum vulgare. The sequence continues at coordinate 9,969,444 of OY743169.1, read as the reverse complement.
TAATAATAATATTAGAAAATAAATTAATTGCACAACCCTACCCCAATACCACACCAAAGAATTTCAAACCCTAATAATCTTCATCATCATCATATCTCTCTCTCTCTCTCTCTCTCTCTCTCTCTCTCTCTCTCTCTCTCTCTCTCTCTCTTAGAGAGAGAGAGGACAAAAAAATTCGACCTATCCCGAACTCGTCTAGTTGCCATCCCTATATCCACCTTTGGCTCCCTTTCTCCCACCTTCTCCCTTTGCAAGCACAACAGCTTTCCCTTCCCCCTCCCTCTGTCGAGCACACTACCCGACCGATCACAGTCGTGAATTGTGACCACTGTTCAATCTCAAGTCCAGCGTCAATGTACGTAGTGACATCGATGTGTGAGGTGCATCACCTCCACAACGTCGTGCGCTGTGCAGTGTAGCACCGGGTAGGGCCTGAGCTGTGCTGTGTCTAGTGGCCGCACGCAACGTCGCAGCTTGATCGAGTTTTTTTTTTGGATTTTCTTCTCTAGATCAGTAGCTAGAGGTGTCAAGAGGGCGGGTCGACATGACCCGTGAAGTTGGTCCGGATAGACCCAGAACTGTAGGCCGACCCGTGACCCGATTAGGAGATCAAGAAGATGTGAACAACGGGTTTCACATGCCGCAGTTAACCCCCTGACTTGTGAAATAACTAAAATATATATAAAAAATCTATTTTTATTAAATGTGGTAAAAATGAAAACCTCCAGTACAACTTCTAAATGTAAATATTCTTTTCTCTTTAATAGTTAAGAAATGTGACGTTCTTTGATAGTAATAATTAGAAATGCATTTAGTTATTATTTGTTTATGTTGTATTTAACTTTGCAAAGTTAGAAGTAATTCATGTAACATAAGATATAAATTTGAATTTTATGTAAACATTTCTTTGTATAAATATGAATTTATCATTTTGTTCATTTTGTATTTAACAATTTAACAATTTTCTTTAATTATAAATATGAGAAATTCTATACTTTTATTCATTTGGGAAAAATCGGAACGAACCGCGACTCACAGGGCCAACGGCGAGCCGTTGTAGTTCAAAATTTGTGGGCCGACTCGAACCGACATGTAAACTGCAACGAGTAAGCTTTTTTTTTTCACACATGCCGTTATCGGGCTCATATGTTGCGGGTCCATTCGGTCTGGACTACTCGGATTGACACCTCTATCAGCAGTTTGAATTTTGTTGTTGATTGTTGTTTGGAGTTTTTAAATGGTGGTGGTGCTATTGAGTGGTGGTTGTGAATGACATTGGTGGTGCAATCAGTAGTGACGAAGAGGGGTTTTGGGTTGGTGCCGGTGAGTTGTGATGATAGTTTGTTGTGGTTTGTGGAACTATTTTTAATTGTTGGAGGTGGTGTTCGTGGTTTTTGTGACCTTAAAATTTTTTGATTTGTGACACTAAACATTTGTTACTTATGACTATAAAAAGTTGTGGCTTGTGACTCGTGAACTTAAAAATCTGTGACTAGAAATTATGTTGTTATCGTGACCTAATAATCTAATAAGTTGTGACCTAAAAAAAAGTCGGAATCGAGTAATTTGAAATTTTGTGACCTACTAATTTGATAATTTGCGAATTTGAAATCACTTGCGACTTAAAAAATCTGTGATTGTGATCTAGAAATAAGTTCGATTTATGGCCAACTATTTTGATAAATTGTCTTTGAAATTAAATCGTGGCCTAAAAGATTTGCGCTTTGTGACATAAAATTATACAGTGTTGTGACCTTAATATTTAACTAGATCCACACCCGTGCGATGCACGGACATATTCAATTGTTAGTGAAAAAAAATAAGCAAATATTAACAAAAATTAGTGCAAATTAAATATAGAATATCATTCATTTACAACTAAAATAATAATAAGCATTAAGATCTAAATTTTTTTTACATATTTTGGAAAACCACCTTATAAACAACATTTCTCGTCACATTAGTTGGGTTTCCATCGTCGTCGCATATCAATATCTTTAGATCAGAACGATTTGTAACTCTAGAAACTGCTACATGTAATTGTCCATGACTGAACACCGGTCTTTTTAAAAATAGCCCAACGTGTGTGAGAGTGATTGAAATGTTTGCTTTTGTCATTTTTTCCGTATAACAGATCTTTGAATATTTGCGGTGGTTCGTCCATTGGAGGTAACTTCACTTTCCCAAGCATGCAACATATATAGCAAAAATTTAGGTGATCGACATGTGTTATAACACTTTTCTGTTCGCTCATCAAACCAAAAGATGGCGTCACAAAATTCACACTTGTTTGAAGGATCTCCTATGTCCATGTATTCTGTTGTTCCTTAGGGAGAAAAAAAATTCCACCAACATATAATTCAATATATGTATATACATTCAACTTAATGTACAATGTTACTGTTGAAAAACCTATTTTTAAAATTTCGTGTGGATACAAGTATATGCCTATTCAAGCTTATGACCTTTGATGCGGAACAACTATAAGAATTAAATTAAAAATAAAATTTTATAATAATCTCATGGTATGAAATAGATGCACAATTAATTAAATTTAAATGAATAATACGTTATTATAAATAATAATAAATTAGTAATATTTTTTTTGATACAAAAGGTTGGTAAAATGTGAAAACATGTCTAACAGAAAAGGAATGCCAGATCCAGAGAGTTGTGACTTTTAAAATTTTTTGTACATATGTAATGTAATTTAATAGGGTTGATGTGTGTGTGTATATATATATATATATATATATTTTTTTTTTTTTTTTCCAATTTTTAGTTTATTCGTGCCATTCATGAAAAAAGAATGTAATATAATATAATTTTTTTTAGCTGAGATATCTGAAATATAGATTTCAGATATATTATTTGTAAAATATTGTGGATTGTAGGCTAGATCTAGAGAGAGAATGTTGTAGATCTTTTTTTATTTTTAAAAAAAAGATTGAACAGTGATGATGCTGCATTTGGATCCACGCATGTCCAACCCTAGATGGTGATTTTCTACAGATATGTACTATAAACTAATCCACGTTTGATTTTATATTTTATAGTTATTTTACTATGTGTTTAAATAATTTAAGAATAAATTATTAGATTAAAACCACGTTGTCCAACCAATAACAATTTGATTTAGATTAAAAATGAAAATCAGAATTTATAATATTTCAACATGTAAATTGTAAAGTTTCAATGAAGAGTACTAACCATTTGATATATTCTGTTCATCATGAATATTTGATTGTTCATGATATTGACCTGCATTGCAGTTTGAAATCAAGTTTGTTCAGGTATATTAATCCCTTTTGCTACAAATGCAATTTCATGTTTTATTTTGAATTGAAATTCATAACACATAAACATGATTCATAACATAAAAATTTGTTTTAGTTTCACATTCAAAATTAAGAATTTTTATAAAAGTATGTGCATATCACAATAATTGAAAAATCGTCGGCAGAATTTGGAATCTCTAAGCATGAAATGAATGTTGAACATACTTGTTTCTGTGGATAGATCGAACACTGATTTCCGTTTTTTAATCCTCGAATTGTCTTGCATCTTTGATGTGTTTCTGAAGGATTTTTAGTTCTTTTGAAATTGAACTTCGTTTTGAAAATAAGGAATTGGGGGTTTTAATACTCTATTTGGTTTGAAATGTAGGAATAGAACACACTATTCTCAATGCACTCAACACATTTAAATATATAGTATTATGAATGTTAAATTATGGATGTTTCAAAATATAGGGTTATGAATGTTTACTTTGTGGTAGCCAAACTTTGTATGTTGTGGAACTGATATTTCCCTTACTATAGTGGGTGATTGCATGTTGGGTAGTGTGTAGTTATATACCCATTATTACATCCGTGTCAACTGATTACTGTTTTGGATTTTTCTACATGATTATAAGGAATTTTTTTTATATAGTTATCACGTCATTAAAGAAAGCACATGAAAATTTTAATGTTTTAAATATCCTAATCACGAATAATTAATAATAACTTTTTGAACTATGCTCTGAATTATATAGCCTCTCCATATTTAATGGGTGTTATTAGAATATTCTTTTTTTTTTTTTAATTAATTGTTTATATTGCAATGTTTTCTAGTTTAGGTAACATACGAAATCTTTATATATTAATTTTTAATCAGTTTTTATTTTTTATTTTTTTTAAAGGCAAAATAAGTCGTTGAGTAAAATATTTTAGGATATATGAAAATTTTTATTATTTCATTTTTTAAAGTTTCACTTTTTGTTAAGTAACATTCAGCTATCCTTTTTATATAGATAGATAAATAGATTAGAGATAATAGACATTTGGAGAGATAAAATTCATTGTTCGATTGTTGGAGTCAGCAAAGAAATAAAACATTATGGTTTCAATAAGAACATTACAAAAAAAGAATATATAACAACCTAATCATGAAATTTTCGATTAATAAAATATATACATAACCTTAGAACCAAAAGCTCGAAAGAAAAGGAATAAAGAAAGCAATAATTAAGCCTAGAAAAAAAAAATTTAACAAATAAATATGAAAAAGTTCTTGTCCAATTTTTCCCATATTCCTTCTCTTGTTTAATATCCTTTAAATCCATTAGTTTTGATAACTTTGTAGATGACCCTCCATCTGAAATGCGGCTTCTATTAGCTGTGTCCTCCGTAGGCTCAAATCGGGCTTTCTTTTTTAGGAGAATTGATAGGTTTTTCATCTTCATTGTAGCTAATCGAATCGTCAAGCTGCAAAAATATTTTATCATAGTTTATTACGTAATAAATCCTCAATATTTTTATTAAAAAAAATTGAATATGTAATACAAACCTCAATTACTTCTTCACCTGACCTAGCCAGCCATGATAGTAATTCTGATTTCTATTATTATTAATAATAATAATAAAAAAAGTGGGTTTAGTATTGATAGCAAAAAAAAAAAAAAAAAAAAAAATCAATTATGAAAATAAACATAGTTCATCGTCCCACACCTTTGTAACATCAATTGATGTTATGTTATTTTATTATTATTATTATTATTTTTTTTGTATTTTTCAATTATTCGAACAGAGAAAATTGGATCATTTTCTTCAACATTACGGTCTTTAACATTCAGTCTGAATATGAGTAGTCTCCCTACCAAAATCATTTCCAATGCAGTTTTTCCAATCAGTGCCTCGCAAACTCCATCCCAAAGCATAAAAGTCGAGTCTAGGGTGCCATCTACAACATTAACCTTCACTTTGTATCTTGGGACAGGATTATTTGATCTTAAACTACATTGTTCACAGTAGTTCCCATTAGGTGAATCATTTAGTTTTTTCCTACATTTTTGACAACTTATGTAGTACCAATCTCCATTTGAAACCACAGCTGAAATTCTTGCAAGCACCCAATAAATCCAATCTGCATATAAAATATAACACATAAAGAACAAATATTAATCTAGGCATTAAAATGTTGTTAATTTTAAAAAGTCACGTGTAACCTTTTTACAGTTCACTACTTGCTCCAGAGTCATGATTTGCACATTTCCACTCTCCACCTCGTCATTCACATTAATGTTTGACGACGGTGGCAGAAATGTAATTGTCTCTGCTGAGTTATTCATGTCAAAGCTCATCCTATAATGAACACGACAAATATTTAGTGAGTAACAAAAAAATTCAGAAAAAAATTTACATGAAAATAATTAATTCTTACTTGCTCTTAAAATCTTCTATTTCTTTGATGCTTTGGGTAAATATCAATTTGGTTGCATGATAGGTGTTGCACAAGCACAACCCTATCTTCCCTTGAAATACCTTAGGTCGACATAGCTGAATTATCATGACTATAGGTTCGTTTCAAGCGGTCTACATGCTCGATAATTTCATCAGCATAGGAACCCCAAAGTGTTATATCAATCTTTTTATTTCTGCCAAAACGTTAAGATCGAAACATAAAAAAATAAGGATACTAAAATACATAAATTTTAATCTTAAATAAAAAAATTTTTAGGAAAATACTCAAGATCTTGTAAAACTATGTCAGCGTGTTTGGAAGCTCCATTAGAATTTGTTTTTTGATATTGAATTGCTTGTTTTGCAACAACTTGACCAATGAAAAATAATAAAAAATAAGCATTAGAACGAATTCTATATAGCAATAAACATACCGAATAATCCAACGTCTTCAACATTGACTATTTCCTCAATTTCTGAAATGCTTTTGAAATTGTATATTGATTTCATAAAAGTTTTGTCACCTACACCAATAACTTTAGTAATAGGCATGAAAAAAAGTCTATAAGTATGATTGGTGGTACGAAATCTTCCGGCGTTGTCCTTGATAGTGAAATTTATAAAGTAGTAAATTGATTGCTCTCTCAATAGCCCATCAAACTTTGAGACATAAGGTGACATTATACTTGCTTGAATTCTTTCACCCTATATAACAAAACCAAAAAATTACAAAAAATATAACCTGTAAGTCTATTTTTGACATGATTAAAAGGCTGATTTACCTCATTGTCCACCAGAATAATCTCCAAACTCCGTACTACTTTTTCATTGCTTGTAATTGGAACGATATATTTCCTGGCGACTCGAACTTTTATTATCCAATTTGTCCTCCTTTTATCAAGGTCTTTGAGCAACGAAGATTGCATTTTCCTGTTGTGCAAAACTGATGCAAAAATGTGATTTTTTTGGGATTTGGTGTATGTGGAAATGAATAGAACAGTATAAATAGATTACAATGTTAGCTGGAGACTGAAAATCTGGGAAATGGGGTATTACGTGCCTAAATCTTAACTGCATTAATTCATGGTTCAGATAATTCATTTGAATATAATGGTTTATATATATATACTAGTAATATTTACGTGCGTTGCACGAAGCGATTTATATTTGTGTTTATTCGCGTGAAATTAGTAATGAAAAAAATAGTTATTTGTTTGTACACATTAAGATTGAAATATAATTTATTGATTCAATTTGATGTGTTAAAATTAGGGAATAATTTATGGTATCAATTCGATGTGATTAATTTAAATAACATAAAAAAATATTGTTTGTATACACATATGAAAAAAATCAATCACAATACAAATCAATGGTTAGGATTGCATTACAACCTATTCTGATAGTTGGGATCAAAGACAAAAGGGACTATAACAAAAACAATATTAAACAGTCTCAAAGTCAATTGCTTTATATTTCCAACAAATTGCTTGTTTTCCTTAATGACAATTGCACGACCTAAACCACACGTAACTACAATAACATCCAGGTCCCCAACATGTGTTCTATCTGCCCTTTTCACCTTGAATAAATGACCTTGAATAAATGATATTAACTACTTCTCAATATAATTCATACAAACACATGGAAAACACATTATTAATTCTATAATCTCCTTTCACAATCCATAACATCACGAAACTGAATAACGAAAATCAATGCCAATGAACCATATGCCCTTTAATTTGTTCATAAACTTTTAAAAAGGAAAGTCAATAGGACTTATTATTACTCTCTGAAGACATAATGGAAGGTTCTTACCACATGAATAATTTCAGAGCAAAAACTTAAAAATACGAAGAAAATAAGAAAGATGAAACAAAACTTACAAAAATAGTACCAGCAACAAGAATCGAGCCACGAGCGTAACTATAAGAGGAGCTCTACCAAAGTTTTAGACAATGTTTCACAAATGGGTTTGATGTACTTGTGATAGTTTTCACATGGTCGGGTAATGCAACTGCAAATTTTGATGCATTTTTAGTTTCTTCATCATCATAAGCTTCTGGGATGCACTTAATTTTTTTTATTCTAATTCTAGTTTTGAAATGTAATGAAGAAGGGAAGAAGCAGCGTGGATGAATGTAGAATGAAATGTAGTTGAGACTCGGTCTTCTATGACCAAAAATGAAGCAAAATGAAGTCAAGTGCATCATTCACAAATAAAATATGTACCTCAATGATAGTTTTGAGTGTGTTTTATAGCCTCGTCAATACATTTGAGAGCAATGTCATATTAGCCAATCATGCAAATGCTGCACCAATAATTCTTGTTAGAAAAACCCAAAATCAAAAAGCAACAAAAACATTGCAAAATTCATAATTAGAGTGATAGAAGCAGAAATTTTTACTGTTCCTCAACTATATCTTTTTCCTAAATTATCCAAAAATCAGTAGTATAAGAGTGATAGAAGCAGTGTTGTGGAATCTGATAAAAAAAAAACAAATCACATCGAAAAATCTGAGTTTTCGAAAAAAACCCTTTCGATTTTCAACTCAAACACCAACAACAGTTCTAAAAAACATCAACAAGCAATGGCAAAAAGGCTATTGTTAGATCGTGAGTTCCAAATTAATGCAGGGAAATAGTAAGAATCATTGTTAATGCTCCAAAATTTATTGACTCAATCAAATGCCAAAAGTTTGGACATAAAATATTCATTGATCACACATTCGCAACATGTCAATTCATATTTAGATTTCTGATATAATTAATCAATTTTACCTGCCAAAGGTCATTTGTTTGAAATTTTCATTTTTAGCATATAGAGATGAAACAAATATCTACCATAATGGGCCCAAAATCACTATAAGCAGGACCCAAAATTGGAGTGAAATAAAAAAAAAATTGTAAAAAATAATCAACATAAAAAGAAGAGAAAAAATTCAGACCCACCTATAAAAGTATTCATGCCAGTAATAATTTACAGATAGACTGGTGCAAAATAGAAATAAGAAAATGACTTCACTTTTAATTAAAAAAAACCCACCGACCAAAAAATTAACATTAATACATATTAAAATCACTGATAATGAGATCAATGACCAATTTATGAAGTTGAATTTCTTTAAGGATTTACATCAACGAGAGAGAAAAAAAGGGATGGACATAAATTTAATAAATGTATAAGAAAAGGCAAAAAAGAAATTTTTGTCAACAATTTTTCATATCTCAAGTGACTCGCAGGGATCTATGGAAATAAACACAGAATTATTGAAATTCGAAATTCAGAAAAGAAATAAATAAATCAGAAATTGCTAAAGCTAAAGTTACCTCACGTGGAATTGAAAATAAAGTAGTTATTTGTGAGTACAAATTAATATAATATTAAGATTAAGGAACAATTTATGGCATCAATCTGGAGTGATTCATTTAAAGAATTCAAGAAAAAGTCGTTGGCATATACAGTGAGGCCCCGTTCAATTAACATGAAGTTCTCTAGATGCCATTTTCTTTTAAAATCCCTTTCCTCAAGTTGCATGAGCAACTGCCGATCAACTTCTGGAACAACCATTTCTAAAACAAAAGGAAAATCAAGACACCGCATTATGAAAACAATCAATAATCTCCAGATGCAGTTAAATATAAATTCAGAAAAATACTGAATTTTGATTGTTAATTTGGTAATATATCGTGCAATTGAAAAATTGCACAAGAAAATTAACCTATATAACTTTAGAAGAAAAATAAAACACTGACATCATAATATCATCGACGAGTCATTTCCTCATTTTCAGTTAAAATTTTAGTCAACGTCACTTCTAATTGCACTGTAGTTTAGAATTTCTGAAGCCTTAATTGAGGCATCAAGAAAAATCAATATTTATTTACTCTTGCATCAAGATATGTCTTGAATTATCAACTCTCATGATTATAATTGACAATTTACTTATAGTAAAGTTAAAAATAATAACAAGCTTTAATCAAAATTTAGCATTGAGTATATGGGTGTAATCAATACCTTCTTTGTTACTACTACAACCATCGCCAGCCTCCTCCGTCTCAACATCATTTTTTTTTCTTTTGGCGTTTGGAGCCTCCAAGCTTATTGGCTTTGCAGCCTTTGAAGTTTTGTGCTCGATATATTGTCCTCTTATTATGCAAACCACTCTCCTTCAAATAAGAAAAACGAACAATTTAGGAACCAAAAAAAACACTGTAATCTTTTGAATAAAAAACAATTATTCATGACGTCCATTGCGTGACGTTAGAATCACATACCTCAATAAATCATAGAGGTGATTATATAGAAAGTTTTGAAATGTCATTATATATGAATGCATTAGTACCTAAGAATAAAACATTAATTTTATGCAGGAAATTACTATCTTACAAATGTCTCATATATTCCTGGAACTGGTGATATTCAAATGTGATTCCTTGGATCAATTATTTTCTCCGTTATCTTCCCATGTTCAAACAGAGAAAGGTAACAGAAAAAATATTTATCCTTTCAATCCATGTGTTCTAGTGCAGAGAATCAATGTTTCAAAAGAGATCACGTGATTATGGTTTCCATAACTTTATTGATAAGGAATATGAGAAATCGATTAACCTTGTCCTAAATTGGATCAGAATCACCAGGAATTATATACATATCCTTGTCCATGCCTTTGGCAGCCTTCAACATACAATAAATGAGTTTGGCAGCATAAAATCAAATTCTAACGTAGAATGAACAATTATATATAATGGAGCACACATTCAAACAAAACATTGTTCAAAATTAAGGGCATTCTTAATCACAATACAACACGAAATAGAGCGTATCCGGTGACGTATCATCAACTACCAATTCGGCTAGCATCTCACCTCCAATGCACAAATAAAAAGGATGGTATCAAGCATCTTGCATCTTCATAGAAAAGTCACAACTTAAATATCTTGCTTCGATTAAAGAAAATAGCTATACTGAAGCAAACAAAACATTTAGCGATGATTTTATTTTTTTTGGAACAAAACAACCTCAAAACAAGAAAAAAGAAAAGAAAAGGAGAAAAAACTTCAAAAAAATAATTAACGGAACCTTAAACCACATAATACTTTCCACTTCCCCTGCTTTAGGATTGTATTGTAGCATTGGTGAAGAGTTAGCAGTAATGCTACTAAAGAATACTCCTCTCTAGCCAACTTTTAACTGTTAACTTCATTGATAACCTGCTTTAGGACTATTTTGTAGCACTGGTGGAACTAACTATTACAAAAATACTGTATTGATTCCAATGTAAAATATCACTTCACGAGTAAGTAAGAATGTATCAGAAACTAAAAAGTATACTCAAAACCTTGATTTTTGCTTCTATGGAATTATGGAAAATAACTTTAACATTTATATATTTTTTTTGAAATGTAAGCTAGATACAATGAAATGGTGAATCTTTATTAAACTTTGGAAGACTGCTTTACAAATGTCAAATTGTGAAAGACTATCTCCTTTTATATTTGTTTCTTAAACGAAAATGTAAAATTATAAAATGAAGTTAGCCAATTTTTTAAATAAAAATATGGATCCATATTTATCTAGTCATGCTTTTTTTCCCCCTTTGTCACATTTCCAATAGTAAAAGCTATAGTTTATTTATATGAATTTTTCCTTCAACAAAAACAAACAATTTAATTAGGATAATTTTACAATATAAAACTCAGCTAAATATAAACATACTTGACTGGATAATTGCCCCCTGCAACCTTGAGAGTGTGGAATGAAATGTATAAGAAATAGTTGCTTTAAATACAAAATATATGTCCAAAAGAATCTCAAGGAAATAGATAGTTCCAAAAATGGCTTTACAACTTTGTTATGAAGACAAATTGCACACGCGGAATACAAATGAAAGAATCTAAAAATATGTGCATGGACGTATATGAGCTTAACATATGGCATTAAATAGTAAAAAAACCTTAACAAAAGGCTGTAAAATTTACCTGCAAATGAGTTTAGCCTATTGAAATGCATGATTTTTTGGAATATCACAATTCAAATGGCAACTGGCATTATCCTACATAGAGACCAAGAATTAATTTATTAATTAACAAAATTATCACCAAAACCTGTAACATTTCAAATATAGAAGGTTACTGGAAACTTGAATTACCCAAAAGTAGAGTTATTCAAATATGCAAAGTAAGTAAACAAAGAAAAAAATCAGTAAAATCTACACATAAAATCAAAACGAGGTTCTGGCCAAACAGAATCAAATATAAAAAAACATGTAGAAGAACTTGGCGAAATCCACTCGAACAGAAAGACGAATACAATGAAAGTAGGCAAGGAGAATGTAGAAACTAAAACCCTAGTTATCACAATCCAAAGCTTACTCCCTCCGTGGATCTCGAATTGAATCAGCCAATAAAAGATGATTTCCAAGCCCTAATTGAAATCTGGTGAGAGTGTAGAACATCAACGATGAAGGTGAATGAACGCAGCAGAGGATTAATCAAACAAGATATGTATACCATATAAATATTACTTTCATTATTCAACATAAAATCACTTACTCAACTTGATTCAAAAATAAAGAAAAGAAAATTTCAAAATCTGAACAAAATAAGACAAATGCAATATTAACCTATAAGTAGTGGAGGAGAAATCTAGCAAACCATTGAAAAAATGACAATTAAAACTTCAGTACATTTTCCCTGCTTCAAACTCCAGTCCATAAACGAAGCAGGAAAATATTGACACACAAAATATCAAATAAACATTACATCTATTGTTCAACATAAACATCTCTTACTCAACTTCATTCAAAGTTGAAAAGATAAACTACCAAAATCTGAAAGAAAAGAAAAAAAGGGGGAAATTCACTACTAATCCATACTTCCCTACTTATTTATTTTATAAAAAAACCCTTTCCAAGTTCAACACAAAAACAAATATATAACGACTACACAAACAAAATTTGGGGGGGGGGGGGGGGGGAATCGGGCACACAAACTCACCGAAGAAAGGAAAAGAGAATGTAAGGATACAAAAGCTCAACATTGAAAAAATAGGAAAAACAACGAAGAATTTAGGTTTTCGAAAAATCCCCATTCGATTCCCAACCTCAAAACCGAGGAAAATAATAGATCTCTACACGAAATAAACTACTAAAAAGAAGAAGAATGTGAATCAACGTAGAAAACTAACCGTCAACAACGAGAGGCGAGAAATACTACACCGGTGGAAAACAGGAACAATCGGCAAGAGAGCAATCGACGACAAAAATAATGGAACCCTAGATCTACGTGACGGGAAGAAAAGACGCATAGCAACTGAGAAGATTCTGGAACCACGGCAAGAGACAAATGACGAAAATCGTGAAATGGAAGAAATAAGAGGGAACAAAAACAAAAAGGCGTGTTTTACTTACCCTATAATCGTTAATTTTCGTCCAATGAACAGTAAAATTGGAAGTTGATTTTATATATAGTAGGGATATATATAAATGGTGTTGTTAAATTGTCCAATTTCTTAAACTTTTGGTAGAAGACGGAAATATCATCGGATGAACAATTTTTAATCACTAAATCAACACTGCACTATTATTTTTGTATGAATTTTGTGCACGTCCATCAAAAACTGATCATAAAACTGTCCAATACCAATTTCCAGGTTTCTTTACATTTAAAAATAAAGCTTAAATTTTTTTATTAAAATCGAGAATGAGTAATAGCGGTTACCACATTTCCTAGCATCATGGAAAACCAAAATCGGTCAAAGTGAAAAAAGAATAACTAACAATTTTTAAAAAAATTGTTTTTAAGATTTCTGAAAAGAATCTCACAACTAAGATTCTATTTTTATTAAAATCGAGAATGAGTAATAGCGGTTACCACGTTTCCTAGCATCACGGCAAACCAAAAACGGTCAAATTGAAGAAAGAACAACTGACAATTTTTAAAAAAATTGTTTTTAAGATTTCTGAAAAGAATCTCTCTAATCTCAGTTGTCTTTATATATTATATAGATTAATCAAACATTTTAATTATTTAATTTAATTAATTAATTCTAATTACAACATGATTTTTGAAATTTGAAAATTATTTTGTCAATTTTGAGATTTGCAATCACTTTTCATCCATTCATTATCTCAAAAACTCAAGATTTTTAAAAAATCACCTACACCAAATAGACTAGTTTAACATTTAAACTCCAAAATAAATAAATAAATAATCTCCAAATTTGAGTGGGGTCCTAGACCCACTGATCCCCCTCTTCCCTCCGCCACTGGGACTCACCCTCCAGTAGTATTACTGTATTATTATTATTAGGCTTCTTGGGGTTGGGGTCCTCCAATAAGAGGACCAAATCCTTGTGCTGCTTGCTTCCCTCCAATAAATGCCTTTATTTTAGTTTTCAAATTTTCCAACACAAATCTACATTGTACCTTGTACCATACCAAGGACGCTTAAATTTGTGTGGAAAGGAAGATATGGGCAAGGCCTCATCAATCACCTCTACCTTCACTGTTTATAACAGAGACCCTGTTCTTTCATTTTCATTTGTAAATTCATTCCCAATATTTTATTACTTTTTTTTATTTGATATAAAGGAAATGTAAATAAATTATTGATAGAATAAAAAGATAGGGAATTTGCACAAATAACCAACTTTTTAATATGATAATAATTGAAACTTACATCATTTAAAAGTATTACTGATTAACTAATTGCTCGACGACTTGTGCCACCAGTTATCTTGTTTATTTATGCTTTTTAGGTAAGATATGTGGTTAAAAATTTGTTTAAAAAAATGTAATGTTTATGAATTGATATAAAAATTGTAATAATTACGTTACTAAAAAGTGCATAGTATTTTTTAAAAAATTATTACCGAAATTTACGTGCTTTAGAACAAATATGATAATATGATATTTCTAAAATATCACAGTACGAAAATTATGATATTTTTCAAATTTTTTGGTATCACAACTTGACACTTTTCGATTTCATGATACTTAGAGTCTAAATTTTAATATCGTTCTTTGATATTTTTAGCTTTTATATGTTACTTCACCATAACTCCATTCAAACAATTCATTGAACTCCTTATAGAAAAAAAAAAAAAAACCCAAAGAGCCAATTCATCAATCAGAAAATATCGATCTCAAGCCAAAAAATAAAATTGAATTGCTTCTTGTTCTTATACTTGCAACCAGAAATATCGAATCCAAACCAAACATACTTGCAGTGAAAACATTCAAAATTTGATTAATGCCATAAGATTTCTATTTATTTTTCTTCAATGGAGGCTTTTGATGAGTAGTGGATGATGATACAGATTGTGATTGTTTCATCGAGGTACCGGATAATCAATATTTTTGTTGGTACTTATGATGAAGGTGCATAGTGATGGAGGAAGATGAATATGCACGACTATGGAGAAGAGAAGATGAAAGCCAGTTGTACATATTTTTTCAATTGAACGTGTTTTTCATTTGAGGATTTCAAAATAAGTATAGAACCATAGGTGAAACCATGTTTCACCAGTTATTTCATGTTATAAGCCTAAGCTGATAGGCCAGTTTATTTCAATCTATACCCAGGGGCGGACCCACACTGGGGCCTCCTTAGTCACGTGCTCCAAAAAAATTCAGTCAATATATATATATTTTAAATTTTTTTCACATTCAAAATCGGTGGAGGAGACTTCTCCAACACTCAAAGTCTGAACTCTGAAACCATTTCCCAGCTGCTCTGCTCCTCAGTCCTCCTCCTCCCTCAGTCCCGACTCTCCCTTCCACTTCCAGTTCCAGGCTTCCCTCCTCCCTGAGTTCCCTCTCAAGTCTCAAGCTCTCACACTCACAGTCTCACCCATCTGCAGCATTTCGAAGGATCGACCTCACCGGCGCCGGCGCCGCACCCGCACCTAACTGGCTAACTTTTTTCCGGTGACCCACAGCCACTGACTACATCACCAAGACCAACGGTAGCACCGCACAGTGAACCGAGACCGAGAGGCGAGCAAGAGCTGTCGCCTGCTGTCATTGCTGTCAAATTGACCTTCCCGGCTTCGTCTGCTGCTGCTGCTGGTCGTCTCGTCCTCTCCTGGTAGGTGTTTTTTTTTTACTATTGCATTGAGAATCAGATTACCATTACCTGCTGCAGTGCTGCCTCCGCCTGGTTGTGTGTCTGGTTAAGTGGTTATTGAATATTGATTATTTGATTTTGAACATACATGTGAATCTTGAACGTTGGTCTGCACTCTGCCATGAATTTGATTAGTTGATTAGTTGATTTATTTTGGTTATTTGGAATAATGGTATCATTGTTAATTTATTTGCTTGTTGTCTGTGAAAATTGGAATTAAGATTTAGATTTTGGAGTTTGAATTTGAATTTTGAATTATTGTTATGTTTGAATTTTTGTTTGAGTGTTGAGAATTTGAGATTTCAAGGCCAATGACTTATGTTAAGAATCGTTTGCGTAATCGTTTCGGGAGGCGCTGCCCCGAACCCCCGTAAAGGCAGTCGACAAAAGCACAAAGCTATTTGTGCCCCAGTAGTATAAACATTCTGCGTCATCCACTGTCTATACCCCTCTATATTCTTTCTTTATTTGATATCAATCCATTTACATAAATAAATAAATAAAAAAGCAGCCACAAACCAAAAGTCTGGAACCTTCAATTACTGAGATACTTCTGAAGACATTGGAAATAAATAAAAAAGCAGCCACAAACCAAAAGTCTGGAACCTTCAATTACTGAGATACTTCTGAAGACATTGGTTGAGGTCTCTATTGTACTAGAACTAGAATGTAAGATATCTTCCTTCCACATGTTTTCTTGTTGTTTGATTGGACAAATTTTATATGAAAAATGTCAAATAAAGGAAAACAATTTCTAGCTTTAGTGTTTGATTAAAAGTTTTATCATGGAAATTTTTTGTTAGGTACAATTAATTAAATCTTGTTTTTGCCAATTTTCAAGAAAATGTTTTCTTATGGGTAGATGTAGGAAAATTTAGATGGAAAAAGAAAATATTTTCCATTTCCTTTTCCATCTTCTATTAGACACACAAAAAATTAATAACGAAAGGTCAGTGGTGCACAATTTATATATATGCATGTGTTCGAGTACAAAGGTATCTAGGAACGTCTTTGATATAGATAAAAATCAGATTATTAATTAATAAATTTAATAAAAATTGATGAGTTTATGTTTGAAAAGTTGTAAGTCATGATTAGATTTTAGTTTAGAATAAATATAAATTTATAGACGTCCTAAAAAATCATTTCGTTTTATATTATATGTACTATTTAAGAGATATGACGATCTTATGACCGATAAAATAATTTTAAACTTTTTAGCCCCAACCTTTGGGTTTTGTTAATTTACTTCCTAATCTACGAATAGCATAAGATGATTGATATAAAACTATACATACGAAAAAGATCTGCTACTCAACAGCCAGGTAGTTTATGTTGTTTGACACGAACAAGTGTGTGGTCAACACATGCCATGTAACAACCGTTCACATGAACAAGTGTGTGGTCAACACATGCCATGTAACAACCACAAATTGAACGTCGAACAAGATTTATTTGACATCGGACAATACATAGGACATGACTATAAATATTTACAAAAAAATCAACCACTGCAATCACATTTCTTGATGTAAGCTTGTCTATCGGCAAGGCTAGACTAACGTGATTCTCGCCCCACGTTATATCCCAATTGACAAAGATTGGGGATTCACAAATGTTGTCAATGTAGATGTCGTAGATCTAAATTCTCACATGTTCGAATTTGCTAGACACTTTATCAGTTCAGTGGGTGGTACCTATAAACTACAATTTATATTCTCCAGCAATTTTCAAGACAGACGATGGGATACCTGAGATTGGCATTCGCCTTTTTTTTTAAGGTTACGTTTGATTCGTCATATTTTCCACTTCATTTTCCAACTTTACGTTGTTTATTTGCCTAAGTTTTCCATGAAATTCATTTTCCCAATTGCCTCGAAATTCAGTATTTTCCTTGTTTTGGATGAATTCGTTTTCCAAGGAGGGATGAGGTTTTATTTACCATGAAAAATCTTATACCATTTTTGTTACGTTTGATTCTTTTTGTTTTTGTTAATTAATTTATTTTTTCCTAAAAATTAACATTATTATTATCAAGTACAAATGTATAAAAAAATAAAAAAATATTTTTTTATTAAAATAGATAAACTTTACTTTATTTTCCATGAAAAATAATATCAATCAAACAATAAAAGTTGGAAAATTTCCTACCTTTTTCATCTAAAAAATTAAACCAACTAAACACATTAAACTTCCAATTATCAGAAATTCAATTTCCTAAAACTCACTTCCCTAAAATTCATTTTTTTTCACTCAAATTTCACTCTCGCTATCAAACGCAGTCTAAGACTAACTCGATTATCAATCAAAGAAAGTCCATCATAATATCCTTAGATGGACCAGAGCAAATTGATAAATAAGGAAAGGCGGCAACTATATTCTAGATTTCCACAGGTGAAGGGCGCACAAGTGACATAACACACACACCCCACACACACCCCAATTGAAACTGACAATTCATGCACAGTGGTCCCGTTTGGCGGCCATCGTTTATAAATTTGAAAGCACTGAAAAGATGGTCAGGCCCAATTGAATTTTAAAGGCAAAAAAGAATTTAATTATTATTTTTTGTTTTCCAATAATATTTTCTATCATATATGAGTCCAATTGTCCCTGTCTGTCTCCAGCTGATCGAAATAAGTAAGTTACGTGCAATTTTATTTTTAGTTTCCATTTTTTACTTTTTTTTTAACAACCTATTCGATAACTTTAATGCCCCCACTTGGACTTACATGCATTTCTTAAGAACCTTGAAACGTAGGAGATGCCTTCGGGGCACATCTCCAAGTGATGAAAGGGAAGGTAGAAAATTTCCATCCTATTTTGCAGTTATCGTGGCGAGGGTTCTGTTGATGTAATTGGCCCAATCATTCATGCCCAGTTGAAGGATTCAGATTCAAGGCCCAATAATTGTGGCTTACTAGACTTCACTTCAAAGTCCAAAACTCGGACCCAAGTCACATTTCCAATACACGACTCTTTCTGTTACAACTGAATCAGCTTTGGACCGTTAGATTAACGAGCGTCTTTGGCCGTTGATCTGTGCCCTATTAATACTTGAAGAAGCGTCCAGAAGCTAGAACCAAGCCAAATATTTTTTCTCTCACTTGTTCGTCTCCTTTGAAGGCAATTTTCTACTCTTCTCTCTCAATCGTTCTGATTATGAAAGAACTGATTTGTGATCTCTTCCTCCCTTTGTAAACCTTTGTGATTTTGTATGAGAGAGTGCTGTGTGATAGTATATTCGTCATTTTTGAGAGATTTTCATACGCTGTTTTTCTGCAAACTCAGTTTGAGTTACTTTGTGGTTTTATGAAAAATTCCTTACAACAAGTCCTGTAAAACTTTGTGATTTGGATAAACTGTGTGTTTTTGTTGCGTATTCTAGGTTCTAAATTCTTTACAAGTTCGAATTCTGAAATATGGATGAGACCCTTAGTAAGTGAAATCAAAAGGCAAGCCTCCCACTCTGTACTAGAGGTGAGCGTGGATTGGGTTGGGTCGATTTTTTGCCCAACCCGAACACAATCCACTATGGTCAGGTTGATAAAAAATCAACCCAATCCAATCAAGTTTCGATCGGGTTAGGTTGAGTGGTTTGAGCTTTGGTCCAATTAAATAAAATTCTTAGAAAATTAAAAAATTATGCCCATAAATCAACTATTAACTCAAATAAATTACGTACAATACAATAAACTCAAATATAATAAATTGAATACTTACTAATAAAACTAAAATATATTCAAATCATATTTGAGTTTCATCCAAATTAAAAATGGGTTTAAAATTCTTGAAATTTAAATGGTCTTATATTTTTTAAATTTTGATTCGGTTGAGTTGGGTCGGGTCGGGTCGGGTCGGGTCGGGTTGGGTTTGTCACTCAACCCAACCCAACCCAACCCAAACAATTTTTTTTAGAACCCAACTCAACCCAATTTTCATCAAAACCCAACCCAAACCGATTGGGTTGGGCGATTTTGCGCGGGTTGATGCCCACCCCTACTCTGTACTTTTGGATGCATATCCTGTAATTTACCTCATTCACTAAGGCCCATATGGGGGCCCCTAAGGTGTAGGCTACACCTTTTTGAAATGTAGGAGATGTCTAAACAGTTAAGGTGACTCTCTGTTTGTATTTCATTTTTTGTTTTTATTTTTGAAAAGGTTTCTCTATTTTTTTATTTTCATTTCTTGTTTTTAAATTTTTTGAAAATTCGTTCTGTTTATCAATTATGAAACTGTTTCTTAAAATGAAAAATTGAAAAACACGTTCTGTTTGAAATTTTGCAGAATACTTCTTTAACTATTTGTAATTAATTTGTTTGTGGGTTAAATTATATAAAAAAAATTGTCTTTTGAAAATTTATTTTATTATAAGAAATTAGTTTATCTAATTTTTATTGGACTGATTCATAATGACTAGAAAATATTATAAAAATAAATAAAGTCATTTATTATCAAATCTCAAATATATTATAAGAAATTAGCATATCTAATTATTGTTGTCACATTCATGTTCAAGTCACAATTAAACATAAGTTCATGTAAACAAAATAATCATACAAATAGTTTAGCTCAACAAAATGGATGTTAGTTATCCTAAGCCAAAATAATCACACATGGGATAAACTCTATACTTCTGGCATCTAACAACAAGAATTTTCACTGAATATTTTCTGTAATGTTGATATTGAATTTAATAAAACTTCATTCTAGCCTTAATTCCAAACTAAGATAATTTAAAATAAAAAAATAATAAAATAATAAAATAAAAAAAACACGTTTTTCATGTTTTGAACTTTTTTAGTTGAAATACACTGAAAACGCTCAAAACGAAATTTTGAGCGTTTTGCGATTTGTATACAATTTTTTTTTTTTGTTTTCTAAAATACGTTTTTGAAAATGATAAAGAGAACGCGTTTTTAATATTTTTGAAAATAAAAACAGAAAATGGCTTCAAAACATCAAAGAGAACATGGCCTAAATATTTTACAAATTATTTTTCAATCACATATTTTACCTTGAAAACATAACATTCTTTGTTTATAACAATTTTTTTTTTATCAAAAAGAGGTTAAGCCTTCATTTGGTAAACCTGTTTATAAACAACACATTTTTTCAAATTATTTTTCAATCATATATTTTAACTATAAAACATTACATTGCTTGTTTTTTTTAAGAAAAATAAAAAAATAATTTTTTTTTACCAAACAGAGGTTAAAAGTTTCACCTACGAAGCTCCAATCAAGATTCCACATTAGTGTCCCATGACTAATAAATATGTATAATGAAAATGATAAGACGAGACCTTCCTTAAATCAAAGTGACCACCTTTCACGTGTTAACGTACCCCAATGGTCCCTTCCTTGAATTAACCATTTCCAAACTTCAGTTCCTATAAGAACCCGTCCCTTAGTACACATTTCAATGTATTCCACACCAAAATCCCTCCCTAAGATATCCTCTCCTCGTATAGGCCTACCAACTCTATGCTCATAATGTCTATATAGTCGACTAGGTCGACAGTTGATCGAAGAAAAGCAGCGCAAGTGGATCGGGCAGTTTATACAACTTTAGTTCGAGAGAGAATATACTCACAGATGGGGTTGAGAAGACGATCGATGAAACATAAAGGTAATGAATCTACGCGCGCCAAAATTGAAGAAGAAACGCGAAATTTCTACACTGATCAAGAAGTGCATAATCAACTGAGGTGTGCTTCTATGTGCTATATATGGAGGAAGACTAAAATTCTCTATGGGTGGATTTGTAGCGGTGAGAAGTATAGAAGTGGACATGAATTTGTATTGGTGGATCCATATTTCTCTATTCCAGTTGTTCCTCCCACTACTATTTGTCATTATTTCTAGTCACTTTATAAGAATTGGTACAAGATGCAAGGAGAAACAACGCATTAAATTGCAGTAATCACTAATTTTATAATATAGGTAGGCATTTAAGATCGGGTTTCTACATAGAATGAAATGAATTAAAGCGTGTCGAACATTTGTATAAAAATTTATGATGTATCTTTATTGGCCTATATGTCGTATTCCAGGTATTTTTATGTGGCGGACATACATGTTGCACTTTCGTAATGTATAACATGTGTTTTTTTATTTTTTATTTTTCATGTGACGTGTAGATAATGTATCGTAATTGAAAAATACTAACTTTTCATACTATTTGTAATATTACACAATTTTATTTACAAAGTTTAGATAAACACCATATTTGATGTGAGAGAATATATTATTTGATTAATGTCATTAATTATTGTAATATTTTTTTAGGAGGTTGTTACCTATTTTTCAGGAATTTAAAATAGGCACTTTCTAATCTAATGTAATTATGGTAATCTTCCTTAAAAAAAACTTCACATACGGTTTCTTTATAAATAATAGGTTGTTATCTATTATTTTAATTATTCAGAAATTTAAAATAGACACTTTGTAATGTAATGTAACTATGATAAATTTATTTTTTTATTTTTTTTAAGGAGGCTGTTACCTATTATCAAGAAATTTAAAATAGACACTTTCTAATCTTCCTAAAAAAACTCCACTCATAGTTTCTTCCTTAACAATGTTACCTATTATTTTAATTATTCAGAAATTTAAAATATGCACTTTGTAATGTGACGTAATGTAATATTCGACTAATTTATACCTGCAATGATCTGTAATGTTTGTAATTGCATTGCGAAGGCTAAAAAAAAAAATAGCAACACAATCATGTAATGTTACACATTACAGTTATTGTGTAATAGTTATCGATATAACGGACGTGTAATGTAATGCAATGACTTTGTATTCAAAGTTTGCTACATATTACAGTATTGTAATGTTGTGTATTGTTATTGTAAAATTCCGAGCATGATGTAATCTTATGAATCAAACTAACTCTTGGATCTTTTCACCAGGATACACCTATAAATCTATAATGTATTGTAAATTAAATTTCTTTTGTATCAAATACTGTGTTACAATTACCAAATTACGGTAATGTAATGTAAAGTAATAGGTATGTAATCAAAGTTTGTTACGTATTACAGTCTTTTAATGTGCAATTTTTTTTTTTTTTTTTTTTTTTTAAATTTTGAACATGATGCACATGTAATTTTATGAACCGAACCAACTCTGGGTTATTCTCAGTTAGAGGTATCAATCCGGGTGGTTCGGGCCGGTTCTGCCCGCCAATGTATGAGCCCGATAACGGTCCGTGTGAAAAAAAGTCCGCCCGTTGCGGGTTACGGGCCGATTACAGGTTGGCCCAAAAATTTTGAATTACAACCCAGGCCCTCCCACTGGCACATCTGGGTTGAGCCCGTTGCGGGTCGTGGGTCGCGGTTCGTTCCGGTTTGGCTCGTATGATTGTATGAATAAAATTATAGAATTTTTACATATATATATGTATGTATGTATGTATATTATTAAATGTAAACTAAGAAATGAACAAAATGATAAATTTATATTTATACCAAGAAATATTTACATAGAATTCAAATTTAATGTTACATGAATCATTTATAACTTTGCAAAGTTAAATATAACATAAACAAATTTGCCACACCTCTGATTGGATGATACGACATGATCTATAAACAAATTTGCCACACCTCTGTTAAATATAACATGATCATATCTCCAGACATAAACCTTTTTACAGATATTGCATACTACTGTACCATCATTTTCATTTACTGTAAAAACTTGTCACACCTCTGATAATTTTTTTTCCTTGAATTTTGAGATGATCCAACTTCTATAACATTATCATCTTCTAAATTTATTGGGGAGCAACTATCATTGAAAATATTATTTTGAGAAGAAAAATCGTGAGAAGACATAACAATACAATAGTATTATACAGTTTAGTGAGAAGAAAGAAATATAATAGTGTAGCGATGATGATGATGATGATGATATGATGATATTTGTACTGTTAAACAGTTGAATAAATGTAATTACAAACAAGTATAATAATGGCTAATAAGATTGTAAGATTTAAGATAGATAGTGAACTGAAAATGAGATAAATGTTACCAAATTCACTCCAATTTATAGATGAAATGCTGATTATTACCGTTAAAATATAGAAGAATAAAAAATTTAATGTCAGCCAACGACTCTTCTTCTAGCATTCAGGCGTAGCCTGCATGCTTTTGCTACAGGCTATGCCTGCAACGCTGGGGAGGGAGAGAGCCGAATCCTCCCTTTTTTTTCAAATATTTTAAATTTAATTTAATTTAATTTTTTTTTTACGGGCCAGCGGGTTAACCGCGGCCCGTGAAGGTGTAACCGCGAAACCCGCGGGTCACACTTTCTTGGCCCGTGAACCACCCGCTCGGGTCACGGGTCGGCCCGCAATCCTAGGTCGTTCCGGGTCGATTTTCCCAGGTCTGACCGGACCGTCCATCTTGACACCTCTATTCTCAGTTGTAGAAAAGTTGATATTTTATTTTATTTTTTATCGAAATGTAAATGTATTGATTAAAAGAAAATACAAAACCACCGACAAATCCGATATGAATACAAGCATGACTAGCAAAGCTAGTCAACGAAAACAACCATCCAAAAAAACCCAACATCTGCTAGTGGAATGAAAGTAACAATATTGTACTGCAATATTTTAAAAATTCAAAATTGGGATGGATACAAACTCTTCCCTTATAACATCATTCAAATCCATTTCATCAAGCCCCATTGAATCCAAGCCATGAATTTTTATCCAAACTCTATGCAGAAAAAGGGCGAAGCTGGAGTAGAAATAAGAAGCAAGATGTAGAGTCTAGGTAGATGAAAAGAGACCCTATCACCAAAAAAATCAACTTTTACCCTGATTTTCAAGACTCGGCTTTTCTTTAAAATTGGAAGAACAATAATTCGCGATTTATGAAAAAACTCCGCCCCCTTTGCCGAGTGTTGATTTTGCACTTTAATCAAGTAAGAACAATTTTTCACCAGTTAAAATAAAATAAAATAAAATAAACAAATTGATATTTTGTGAATTGTTGAGAGAGAGATTTTGTGAATGAATTAGAATTGCAAGGGATGAGAGAAAAATTCTTGTGCTTTGTGATTTAATTGATTTCTAGTGATTAAATGAGACAAAAAAGAAATGGGGAGAGAGGGAGAGGAAGAGAATAGAGAGAGAAAAGATACTATTTGAAATGAGAAAAGAAAGAGAAATGAATAATATGACTTGTTTTTCTAATTACTTTGAGAAGTCGATATTATTCTAAACGAGGTGAGTGAAACTAGTGTATGATCTAATTATCCCAAATCGTATTTATAAACGGCCCATTGAATCACTTTTTTAAAAAGTCAATAATTTTGACTGGACAAAAATAATCATCTGTCATTTTTTACTTTTAAAAAATGAAAATGAGCCAACAAAATGCTATCGTACCACTATTTATAAACGATGGGTTATTAAATAGGATTCGTTGCATAGTGTGACAGTGACTACTGTGTTAAATAAACAAAATTAAACTTCATAGAAATGAATAACATTACTCATCAACAAGTCCCGTTTAATATTACAAATTCATGATAATCTCGATCGGGTTTCTTTATTGTCAATTTAAAATTGACTAGAAACCGGCCTCTTTGATCCTAAGGGCCCATAAAGACTTATAACATAGAACCATCTTCCCACACAAGTCATATAATCCATGCATGTCTGGTAAGAATTAAAATCCAATTTTAATTAATATCAAAAGTCAATAATCAATCACAATCACATATTTTATGGAACCCACAACATTTCAAACACAAACCTCATCAACTTTTATTAAAATTAATTAAAAATTTAATTTTAATCTCCACCAAATAATGACATAATATATCAATGGAAAATGATGAAAGCAAACAAGCCCTCATTGTAACCACAGTGAGAGGCCTCTTGTACCAATATCATTTCCCTATATCAATAATGTAAATTATTGCACTTACGCTCTTGCACACGTCTATTGCGAGATCCTTTTTTATTAACTAGTGTTTAGAAAATCGAAAATCGGTTCAAACCAAAAAAGTCAAAGGATCAAGAGTCAAAAGGTCTTACCGGGTCGAATTGGGATCGAACCGGGGTCAACTAAAAAATTAAAAATTATTTATAAAATCATAAAACTTTCTAAAAAAACAAGATATTTTACAAATAAATCAACATTTACTTATTTAAAAAATAAAATCATATACAAAAGTAGCTTAAAATAACAAAAGGTAGATTAAAACAACTTAAAAAAAAATCAACAAAAAAAGTCAAAATCGGGTTTAAAACCCAGACCGGTTCCCAGTTTTCTAAAAGGCCGGTTTTAAGGCTCAACCCGACAGATTTTCCAGCAAGTTCCCAATTTCCTTAGTTGAACCGGCCGGCCCTATCCAATTTTCTAAACACTGTTATTAACATAAAGGATAAAAAATGAGTAAAATCACTGTGGTCACAATCGGTAGTTGTTTTACGTGATATCATTTTATGTGTGATTATTATGAAAATCCATTTGATTATATTTTTTTTAATTGTTAAAAAACCACACATAGGATGTCACATTAGCGATTACACATAGTCTGTTACAACTTACCCAAGTTCATTTTTCTGTTTGTTAAACGGTTTATAAACCACACAATTTCTTAATTCACTTTTTAACCACATATTTTACCTCAGAATCATAAATAAATTAGTTTATAAACCACTATAGTGATATCAAATAGAAGTCATTTTGGGTCAATTTGAATTAATGAGATTTTTAGCAAGCCATTTTATCATTATTTAAAATTAAGGTTAAATTGATTTTAAATGGAAATTTTGAGGACTTAACTTACAAATTAATCTCGAGGAACCTTAATTGCAATTTCCTTATTACTTTTATCTCTCGATTGAAGCTGTTGATGCTATACATTCGCACCTGAAATATTTCGAGCTTGAGTAACGAACAAATACGAACTGGATCTCGGAATACCTGAAACAAATGTGAGGTGTGTCCTCGTCATCCCTTTGATGCTTAAGTCAGTAAAGAGGAAGGAGAAGATTCATGCAAGAGGCTATAAATTGTAGAGATAATTTTGTACCTTAATTATGAATGAGAGATAGGTATTTATAGAGGTAAGTGGTACATTTTATGTAGGATTAGGTCTCCTGATAGTCCAGAGACTTAGGAGTCTTTTTAGATGTAGGAGTCCTGCTGGTAGGTTTGTGATAAGATTGTAGGATCTCCCGTTTAGGGTAGGATTTTGGTGAGATAAAAGTCCTACTTGCGTTGGAATGTTGGCTAGGGCACGAGGAGGATGACCCGAGCCCATACTGGATGAACAAGAGCTGTACGACCCCCGAGCACTTGAACTTTCAATGGGGGCAAGCAGTGTTCGAGTTTATATTGCTTCTTGGGGATGAGAGCATGCTCGGGGTTCTAGGTTTGATGTATGACTTCATAGTTGGTTGCTCATGCTCGAGGTATTGTCTGCTCATGCATGACAAAATTTTGGCTCATCAGAAGCCATACCCATACATTTAACGAGAGCAACTGAAGCAAGGGGAAAGGAGAGGAAGAGAAAGGAGAATTTAGGAAGAAGAATTGTGTAACGCCCCGAATTCTGAGGAGCGCGGGAACGTCACTTTTCTAAATTCTTGAATAAACTTTGTTGCTGAAAAATGATGAAATATTAAATATCGCATTTATCGAATAAAAATTTAGCGATAATTCAAATGGGATAAGTATTTTCGTACAAATTTGTAAAAATGACAATTCTTGATAAAATGAAATAATCATTTCAAAGTTCACGACTTTTAGAAAAATATCAATTTGTAATTTGCCGTCATTGCCCATCACTCGCCACCGTCTCCGAAATCTGCAAAAATGTTAAAATAACGGGTTGAGCATTTCAAAAATGAAATACTCAGTAGACTCATCGCCAGTAATTAATCTACAAGATAATTGAACACGTAATAATGCAAATAATGTAGTGACATTCTTTTCTTATTCATAGGCATCACACAGTGAACGCAAATGAACACATTCTTTTCTTTTCTTGGCTAGCAGATAAGTTATGCCCAGCATAACATAAATTCTTTATCTCAAAAGAGATATTCTTTTCTCATGCAATTAAGCATAAAATCACACAAATCCACATAACACATGCAATTATAATATAAATCAATTAGTGGGGGCGAGTCTACCTTAAACTTAACGAGTGTGGCTGAGCGGGAATGATTTGAATCTTTCAAATCTCCGTACGCCTCGTCTAGCCCATAAGTTACATTAGTCCTTTGAAATTTTATAGTTTAAAAACGATAATTTACAATCTGGGGACTGAAATTGATGATTTGAAAGTTGAGGGACTAGAATGAATACTTTTGAAAGTTCAGGGACTAAAATGAATACTTTGAAAGTTGAGGGACTAAAATGTAAATCTTTTAAAACTTGGGTTTAAAATCAAATGAATTAAATCAGCAGGGACTGAAATAAAATGGGTTGATACTTAGGGTTTAAATAATAACTTTTGAAGTTATGTACTAAAATGACTATGTTTAAAGCTTGGGACTAATTTGGTGAAATGCAAATACTTTTTGGAATTGAAATTTTAATATTTAAAACAAAGAGGTCTGGAATAACTTGATTTAAAAATATAGATGTTGAAATAACGTTTTGAAACTAAAGGGGCTGGTTTTAAACAAATTTGAAACATGGGGACTAAGCTGTAAATAAGAAAACTTTTTAAATAAAATTTATATTTCTCTCCCCTTCGATCCCAAATTCAGAGACGGAAAGAGAGAAAGGCGAGAGGGAGACGAGAGCTGGCGACGGTGAACGGCCCATCGCCGGTCCAGGCTGACGGCGCGCTGGCAGTGATAGTGCTGCCATCACATGGAAGCGACGGGGTGAGTAGAGGGTTGCGGAAACAGAAGATCTTTGGGTTGATTTGGTGAGAAAACGAAGGTGAAACAAGGCTGGGTTCACAAATGAAACTCCGGTCGAAGAAACGGCGTTCGAAGGTACGTCTTGGGCTTGGCTTATTCTGGGTTTCGGGTTTTGATTTGGATTGAGATTTGAGTTGGGTTTGCCGCGATTTTGGGGGTGCTGCAGGCGGTTGATGGTGGTTGGGTTGTTGCGTTTTGTGGTGGTTGTTGTGGTTTGGGTGTGGCGATGATGATAATGATTTATGGCAGCGTGTGGTTGAGGTTGATGGGGATTTGAGATGGGGCAGTTTGGAGGTGGTTCCGGTGGTGTTCGATGGAGGTTGGTTGCAGGCGGTGGGTTCGAAATTGGTGGTGATGATGATGATTCAGAGACTGTGGTGGTGTTGGTTGAGGCGGTGATGGTGGTTTGGTAATGGTGGCTGGCCGGTTTGGAGTTGAGGCATTTGTGGTGGAATTTGTGGTGTAACCTGATTGGGCAGTGATGAATTCCGGTGGTGGTGATGATGATATACTTGGTGAATTGGTTTGTGGTATTGTGAAAATTGATTCTTGGTATTGATTAGTAGATTGGAAGTGATGGTTTCTTGGAGGTGGTGGTTGGACTGTGGCATTGTTGGTGTAGTGTGATTTCAGTAGTTGGCTATGATAAATGTTGGGTTGGTTCGAGAATGCAGTGTAGATGGCTGTGAGATGCTGAAGTAATGCAGTAGAAAATTACCAGAAGGATTGTCTGGCTTGGGTGAGCTCGTGTAGAATGAAAAATGGGATATAAGTTATGGTTTGGTTGCTGTATATTGGTAAGTTGTTGATTCGGGAGGGGGGGGATTGAAGGAATGATGATTAGTTGGATGCATAATTGAGGGGCTGAAAGGGGGATACAGATTTTGGAAAGCTACAATAGAAATCTCTTGATTGAGGGAGTTAAGGGAGGGAAATGTCTGATTGGGATGATTGCAGGCATTAGCCATTGTAATTAGGGAAAAAGAGGGAGATAAATCAGGAGAGTGAAAATGGAATGGGAGGTGGAATTATTGGAAATGTGGGAGAAATTGATCTTTACCAATTGAGATTGTGCTAAAAACTATATTTGGGAATTAAAGGAATTTAAATTGGACAAAGATCAAAATATCGAAATAAATTAATTTGGACTTTAAAATCGTTAAAATTTGAATTAAGATTTAAAATTTGACATTGGAATATTTTGAATAAAATTCGGAAATTTAAATATGATGAAAATTAATTTAATTTCATTTATAATTTGGTTAGACGATAACTCTTTTAAATTAAATTGGAAAAGTCGTAGCGACGCGCATTTAGTGTTTTTAAAACATTTTATTTAAAAAGAAATGAAAATTCCCGATCGCTACAACCCTACCACCTTAAAATAATTTCGTCTTAGAAATTTAAAACTTTCTTGATTCAAAATGTTTGGATTCTTTTTCTCAGGTAGTTTCATCAGTACCATGTCTACCCCCCATTGAACTTTTAAATAAAGAATGAAACTTGGACAAGTTTAAAGTCGAAACTTGGACTTAAAGATTTAAACGAATTTAAATTTCTTTTCTTAGAACCTTTAAATAATTAATTTGACTAGACGAAAGCGTTGATTTTGAATAATAATTGTTAAGGTTGGAGAGTCGTAGCGACAAGTTTGGTAAAACAAGTCTTTTAAGTTTGAAAATTTCTCGGTCGCTACAAATTGGGTGTCATTTTGCCAAATTTGAGTTTAATCCTTAGTTTTCTCGAGAGGCAAGTAATTACTAATTTCTTTCTCATTCGAGAAATGTGTTAAATTTATGATTTTTGCTTATTGACTTAAATATGAAATTTAAGATAGAGAAATGTTGATTTATGTATATTGAGCTATTTAATTGAGTTTAATGATTGAATAATTGGTTGGAATTATAGGGTTTTTGACTTGTGACTTAAATTCAAGATTTTAATAAAGTTAAGTTCTTTTAAGCATGTTTTGGCTTATAAGTTTTCGATATGATGAGGCTTATGCCGTATGGTATGTCTAATTCACCATGTGATTATGTTAAGCTATTTTCTAATTTTTAAGTTATCGGAGAAGAGGACTTTACGTACAATGTATATCCTCTATAAGTTAAATAGTGAATGGACAAATTCTTAAACAATAATTCTAGTTAGGGAGACATTTTTGAGGATATTTTTAAGTGATATTATGACATATTGTACATTTTTTAGATGGTGAAAAAGTAAGTGATAGGGTAGTTATTTTCACCACCCAATAAATGTACGACATGTCACATAAAAACGTCCCAAAAAATGTTTTCCTAAAATTATTCATTTTTAAAAGATTACTTTACTGTGGTTTTGAAGGACAACTGTAATACTTTAAAAGAATAATAGAAATTGGCCCTAGTTAAGTTATCATTTAACTTTAATTGGTCCATTAATATAGAAATCTTAAAATTTTTCCCAGTGAATACAATTGAGAGATAAGGAAATAGATATTTATTGAATCGTAGGTTTCTCGAAGCAAATTGTTAATGATTTCTTATAACTAAAGTTAATCCAAAATCTTATCTTTATTTCAGGAGGTGACATCAAAATAGTAAAAAGCTTATCAAGCGACCTAACTTACAATTCCTAACTCTGTGTGTGAAAAAATTATTTTCCAAAAAATAAGTAGTTTTTAATTTATTTCAATTCTAAAGTACATTTATATAAAATGATTAATTTACATATTTCTTACCATGAATTATGTAAGTTGTAAAAGTTAACTAATTTAAATGTTGAGCTCTCAACGGGATTTTAAAATAAATTGGATTTCTATATATAAGCAATTTTTTTAAAGTCATAATTAAATAATTTATTAAGATAGTATATCAATATTAGATATTTCAATAAATGTAACATATTTTTAAACCACCAGATGGTACCCAATTGCTTTACCCCGCTCTCAACTAATGTAAATTCATTTTTACAGAGTATGATCAGATGTAGTGATTTTACCCGTCCTGCACTGATGTGAATTCGTTTTCACAGTATATGACCAAATACGCTATTTTAGTCGCTCTTCACTAGTGTGAAATCGTTTCCATAGTGTATGATCAGATTATGAGGAAATTATACCCATCCCTACGTTTAAGTTTCCTAATTCAAAAATCAAATTTAATACATTTTTATTCAAAATTCAAGTGGTAATTAAATAATAATTAATATTATAACTATATTATTAATGAAAATAAATATTTTATCTCACACCTCAAACCCTACTACTTCTTTTTACCTCGTTTCTCGTTCTCTCTCTACAACCCACAAATTCGTAACCATCTAGTGATAGCACTCCACCACATCAACGTCGAGCAACCTCCGATTTCAGTGCCACATCGATGACAACCGTCGATCGCAGTAACACCGCATTGAACAATAGTTGATAGCGGTGAAATCGTGGTGCGCTGGCTCGATCTGCGACGAGATCGCATCGAATGCTTGATGTGCAAATTGCCACGATTTCATGGCCGACGAGGGCTATTGCTACACATCTTTAGAGATGATGCTGCACCACTGGCTCTTTTCTCAGATCTTTCTCTCTCTCTTTTTTTTGAATATTTCTCCGATCTGTTATTTAGTTCGTTTATTGGAAAAGTTTTGTTGGTGGAGGTGATGGTGAGGTTATGGCGTGTTGGAGTGGAGTTCCTGCTGGTTGTGTTGTGGTGGAGGAAATCGGGGTGGTGTTGCAGGTAGTGGCCGTGTGGTGGCGGTGCGATTTTTTTTTTCTTTTGGTTGTGGCGTTGATCGTGTTGGCTGTGTTGAGATGGCGAAGGTGGCGAAGATGGGTTGAGACGGTGATGGTTGTGGGGGTGCGAGATGAGGAGCGGCGGGAGTGGCTTGGGCAGGTTACGTGGTGCCGCCAACGTGAAGTGGTGACGACGATGACGATGGTGAGGAAGGGAGTTGAATTTTGGTTTTGGTATTTTGACATGGTGTGCAGTTGACAGGAGGCCATGGTAGCGAAGGCAACAGTGATAGTCGTGGTGGTGGTGGTGGTGTTGAGACGCTAGGGGGAGTTGCAGGTGTTGTGTTGATTGTACGAGATAATGTAACCTGAGGAGTGGGGCTATGTTGTAGGTTTGTGAGTGTAATTCACGGTGGTGGTTTGTTTTTGTAACCTCATAATTTCATACGTTGTGATCTAATAATTTAATACGTTATGATCTAGTAATTTAGTACGTTGTGACCTAAAAAAAATCTGGATTGACTAATTTGACATTTGTGTGACCTAATGATTTAGTAATTTGTGATTTTGAAATCAGTTATGAAATTTGTAACCTAATAATTTAATACATTGTAACTTGTGATTTAGAAAAACGTCGAGATTGACTAATTTGACATTTATGTGACCTAATGATTTAGTAATTTGTGACATTGAAATTAGTTGTGAAACTTGTGACCTAACAATTTAATACGTTGTGACCTAGAAAAAGTCCGGATTGACTAATTCGACATTTATGTGACATAATGATTTAGTAATTTGTGACCTTGAAATTAGTTGGGAAACTTGTGACCTAAAAGATTTGTGTTTGTGACATGAAATTATGCAATGTTGTGACCTTAATATGTATAATTAATAAAATATTTTTAATTATTTAACATAATTAATTAATATTAACTAAAACCTGATTTAATTTGAATATATATAGGTTTGGTCTTATTTTTGAAATCTATATTTGTAAATCCCTTAATTATGTATTTTTCCCTTAGATTATTATATGTCTTTGGGTTAACTCTTGTACACATATAGGTTTTGGGCCGTGTTCCGGGGCTTTTAGCCTTTAGGACATCTCTGTGCGTGTATGATTAGATTATCAAACTATCTATTTATTAGTTATCAGATTTGAAATACTTTTACTTGAATTGTACATACAGATTACTCTGTACATGAGTAAGGTCGTTCATCGGGTACATTAGCCTCCGTTTGGTAACCGATTTATAAACCACACAATATTCTCAAACCTTTTTTTAACCACATACATTTTCTATCTCCACTTTTCAACTACACATTTAACCTCAAATCATAAATAAACAATTTATAAACCACTACAATTTTACCAAAAGGAGGTAGAGGTGGGCATTAACGCACCCAATCATCGAAACCGCCAAAACCAACCCAACCTGATCGGTTTAAGTCGATTTTTGATGAAAATCTGGTTATGTTGGGTTCTACAAAAAAAATTTGTTCTGGTTTGGTTGGGTTGAGTTGGGTGAAAAATCCAACCCAATCCAATAAAATTTTTTAAAATATAGGACTATTTAAATTTTAAGAATCTCAAGTCCATTTTTAGTTTGGATGAAACTCAAATATGGTTTGAACATATTTTAGTTTTATTTGCAAGTGTTCAATTTATTATATTTGAGCTTATTGTTTTGTACATAATTGATTTGAGTTAATAGTTGATTTATGAGCTTACTTTTTTAATTTTCAAAATTTTTTGCTATTTGGATCAAAGTCCAAACCACCCAACCTAACCCAACCGAAACTTGATTGGATTGAGTTGGGTTAATTTTTTATCAACCCGACCATAGTGTGTTGAGTTCGGGTTGGAAAAAAGCCGACCCGACCCGACCCAACTCATGCCCACCCCTAAACGGAGGCATAATTTATTGAATTTTAGATAACAGAATTCAGTTTATCTGATTTAGCTAACAGAATTTAGTTTATTCGAAATAAAGATTTCAGTTTATAATATGTTGAAATGACAGTTTATTTCGATTTTATTGATACCAGATTACTTATATTCCTTATGCATTACATATGCTCATTTAAAATAAAGAATAAATGATTTTATGATTCTATCACATTCAATATTAATATATTTTGACTAATTTTGTAAATGATATAAACACCATTTTATTTTGTTTTGTGCATATATTAGGAAAGGCGATTTTCGATTGACAGTTTGAGAGAAAGTTACAAGGAAAATTCTGTCAAATTTTTAAAAATTCTTATAGTTAGAAGCAGGTCAAGTTTACCTTGATGTTGATCCCATGTTTAGTTGGCATCTATCATCGACACACGTTACTACTCAAATCTACTAGAATTATTCGACATGAATCGTGACATAGTCCTCGCTATGAATATGATATATTATAACTCAACTTCTTCATATTACTCGCTGAGAATATTATAACTCATCTTCTTCATGTTACTAGATGTGAATATTTTAACTCAACTTCTTCATATTATGTTTGTTTCTGAAGTAGGAACCGATCCTTTTGTTAATGTTGATAGCTTCTTTCAACTCGCTATGAATATTATAACTCAACTTATATTACTCGCTGTGAATATTATAACTCAAACTTCTTCATATTATATTATGTTTGAATAGCTTCTTTCAAATTATAGTAGAATTCATGGGCAAGCATCATCGTGGAACTTCCTTTTCATAGTATTCATAGGGGAAATACGACTCAAAAAATTAAGCCAAGAGGGGCCCAAGTTTCTATCATTCTCTTTCTCTACCTATCCAGCTAGATATATTTCTCTCGTTCCCTCTTCAACTTAAATATGGTATGAGCCTGACCGCTATTCATTCCGATAAATTAATAAACATATGAAAAGCAATACTCTCTTTTCTTTCCCATGAAACTCAACTTCTTGGAGTCGGGGTGCTTTCGTAAGCGCTCTTCTTGAAATTGAACCAGTTCTGAAGTTTTTATTAATATTGAAAATTAGTGGGTCATTCAGGCTAGGCCTGATTTTGGGGGAGCACGCTCATCCAGGTCACTGTCTCTATAGCATTAAGGCTAGCATAGAATTCAATAGCAAGAGTAGTTGATTCTATAGAATTATATGTTTGAACGTAAATGAAGAAAGCTCTCGTTCCAAGAAAGATCTCCTTGGTACCGGGGATTCCTTATTCGATATGATAGGACAGGTAAACTGAACAAGGAGTAAGACCAATTAATGTGACCCCTATTAATGAATTAATTAATATTGCTAAAATCCTTGGCCAATTGAGAAGTTTGCGATTTCTTCGATGCAATACTTAATGAAAGTGAAGTAAATGCACACTTTAATGAGAACTGAACGGTTCTTTTAAGGCATTTAGAAACTGCATCTCTGCCTAGTGTGAATGTAATCATTAATTTACACACATTCAATTACAAAGGGGTAAAGAGAGAGAACGGTTTCTTGTTTCTTTATTTCATTCAACTGCAGGTTTCGTCTTCATAATTAATCAATGGATCTAGCTATCTTATTGATTGTTTTATAGATTATTATGTGGAAATTATAGAATTCTAAATATATGAAATTATTATAGTAATGGCTTGCACTAAAGTGAAAAGTCACACAAATAAAGATATCCAAACGTACATTGTTTAATATATGAAACCCTAAGATGCATTTATTGGCTATTTATTATGAGTCGGTCCGGCAGGAAACTGACCGCCTAGGGGATAGTTAGGAGCTGGTACACCTGTTGTTGGAACTGCCGTTCCTGCTGGTTGGTGATGATGATGCTGATGCCCATGGGTTCCGCTCACCGCCTCGTCGTGGTGGAGGTGATGTCCGTGCAATTTCTCCGCCGCGTGCTCTGCCTTGGCTTCATGCAGCTTCATCTTAGCTTCAGCTTCTTTGGCTTTCCTCCTCTCATGAGATATTGTCTTCTCTTCCTTAGTCCTCGCTGCAGCTTTCTCCACCTATTAGGTTAATATATTCCATGAAAATTGTATTACATGGTAAAATCCCCCCCGCGCGCGCATATATATATATATATATGGGATAACGAAAAAAAATATAAAGATTTGAAATACTTCAATTTACCTCTTAATGCGATTAATTAAGCCTCTGTTAGGATAACTTGGATTTTTTTAGGATTTATAATCACTCTAATTTTCGATACAACTTTTTAACCACGCACATTTTTTCTTCAATTTTTAACCCTACATCTACATCGAGATCCGCTAAAAAAAATCCAAAAAACTGATTTTTTAGCCTTCGAACAGAGGCTGATATGATATCTGACTTTATTAAGTTCTAAAGATCATTCTAATAGAATTTATCGACATGTATTAGTATTTACGGTTTTTATCAATCACAGATATCCACATGGCTTTACCTATTTTTTTTTCCTTATTTACTTATTCGGCTTTGGATAATTCTATTTTCATAATTTCAACCACAATATGGGTGACAATCTATTCACGTTGGGGATGGGGGTCACAAAATTCAAATTTTGTGGCCCCCACCCTAATGTGAGTGTATTGTTACTCACATTGTTGATGGGATTGTGATTGTAACATGGTTGATCGGCTTTTGTTCTTTTTTTTATTATTTTTTATTAATTAAACCTCTTTGTGGATTTAATTAAATATTTTTTATTTCATTTTACGAAATCCACTATACCAAAAATTAATTATTTGACCTCAAATAAAATTTGTCGTCAAAACATAAAATATTTTATTCCTTTGACTTTTCAAAATTATTAAAAGACACCAAAGATAATATTTGTCAAATAAGAATCAACAATGACATATACTTGTAATATTATTTACTAAATTCAAATTTTGAATTTGAGAATTTGGATATTGTTTATAAAATTTGACTTTGATAAAAATCTGATTTTTTATCAAAAACAAACAGGCTCGTAGTATTGTTGTGCTCTTTATTATTATTATTATTATTATTATTATTATTATTATTATTATTATTAATAATAATAAACTGCTTTTTTTAGTTGAATTTGCAAAAATTAATTTACATTTAAGTGGTTATTAACAGTACCGAACCGAACCGAGACACGCATCGAAACCACACCAACCAGACTTAGGCGATTATGGTATGTGCAAAAAATTGGTGGTTCGATTATGATTTTGGAAGAACCAACCTAACTGAAGCGTTGCCATCACTAGTCATAAATTACAAATAATGAATCACGTGATTTTTGAGGCTTCCACACGTGACCCCACATGCCAACCCGTGGGGATTGAAATTGTGAGAGACTATGTCTAGTAACGTGACAAGAAAAGAAAAATAATTTTTGTCAGGAGAATATGTAACTGTAGAGGTTTGGTCTGTTAAATCATGTGATTCAGTATTTGTAATTCCGTAAAATGAAATAATTTTTTTAAAATTAAGTCCACACAAATAAAAATAAATAAAAATGAAAGAAAATGAAAGAGCGAAAACATAGTTAATATAATGATCAAACCACAATCAATTTAGTTCAATTATAAGAAGCCTCCAGTTAGATGATCCCACGTGAATATCCCAAGATATATCCCGTGTGGGATCACCACTGTTAGTATTTACGGTCGAAAGGATACATGTACGAGGAAAGGGATGTACCTTCTCTTGAGCTTTGGCTTTCGTGATGTCAATATGCTCCTTGCCTGCGGCGGCAGCGTTGCTTATCTTTTCTTTTACAGAATACATTTGTTCTGGCTCAGTTTCTTATTTTGTTTACACTATTTCAATAGTTCACATTATTTACAAATTACGAAAGATATATGGAAATATAATGCAGGCGGTTCCATTGCTAAGAACTTGCCAGGTGTATGGCTTCGTGTCGCTCATGCAGCTGAGTTCAAGATGACATGCTACATTCACTATAATAGTCGTTTACAATTTTTAAAAAATAATAATAAAGATGACATGCTACATTGACTATATTAATCTTTTGAAGTTTTAAAATTATTATGTTTATAAAGTGATATTTTATAACTCAATTTATTTTTATCTAGATTATAATATATGTTATTCTTGTTGTAAAACTATTATAAAAACAATAGAGAATATAGAGAGATAGGAGAGAATGAGAGAGAACTTCTCATTAGGTATATTTCTAATGAAATGAAATAGCTCCTATTTATAGGAGAGAACAGTGGCACAATCGTAATATATAAAGTTTACAGGGGTATAATGGTAATTGGTCATTCACATATTTTATTATTATATTTATAACACTCCCCCTTGAATGACCTATTCTGCAATTGTCTGTCTCGTTAAAACCTTACTAAGAAAATCCAGTGAGATAAAACTTGAGCGAAGGAAAAAGAGTACAGAAGCTTCCCCTGATGTTGGCCATGGTGAATCATTAAGTCGTTAGTTCGAGTAGAACAAATCATATACTGAATCTTGAAGTTCTGAAGTGCTGCCTCATTAAAACCTTGTCAGTAAAACTCAGTGGGATAAAATATGAACCAAGGAAAAAGAGTACAGCTGCTGTCTCGTTAAAACCTTGTCAGGAAAACATAGTAGGACAAAACCTGGACGAAGGAAAAAGAGTACAGCATGATTCTTCCCCTGAAGTGTGTAATCAAGTATTCATGAACTTCTCGAACATTGATATCATCTTTCTTCTAGAATATAAAAATCTCCTTGTATAGCATTCTTCATAAGATATCTATGATTTTCTTCATTTGTTGATATCATTCCAGTATAACAATGTGTTGCTGAATTATAGCTTGTTGATAGCTATGATGATGCCTCAAAAATCTTGCTAGGAAAACCCTTTAGGACAAAACCTCAGCGAAGGGAAAAAGAGTGCATTATTCTCATTAATTTTCATCAATACGCCTCAACTGTTGCCTAATTAAAAACCTTGCTAGGAAAACCCTGTGGGACAAAACCTCAGCCAAGGGAAAAAGAGTGCAACGCGTATTTATTCCTTTCATGGAATATCACAAGTATATTGGTGCAATCATATAATTTATGATGAGCTTTATAAATTGTTCATAGCTTATGATGTCATAACATGCTATATTAAGCAATGTTGTACTAATTTATCGATTACATCTTTCACTTCTGGTGAATAATCAAATTTAGAATTCACTTCTGGTGAATAATCAAATCTAGAATTCTCTTCTGGTGAATAATTAAACATATTCATTTTCATATTCACTTCTAGTGAATAATGTATTTCCCAGATGTCATAAATAGTAACTCCAATTTCACTTTAAACATATTATATCATGGAGTCATTTGTATCATCCTATAATGATACTAATCTGGGTGTATTGAATCTTTCATTGATTATATATGTATGTTCTTGCATCTCATAAACCACAATTTCTGAATCGTATAATCAATCATTGA
This sequence comes from Ligustrum vulgare, assembly GCA_963555705.1. NCBI lineage: Eukaryota > Viridiplantae > Streptophyta > Magnoliopsida > Lamiales > Oleaceae > Ligustrum > Ligustrum vulgare. Next base: position 9,929,603 of record OY743169.1, on the reverse strand, counting down.
AATGTATATCAATTTCGACATATAATCTACAATCATTTTACTTGAAATCCCAACGTACCGCGATCAACTGGTACATCAAAGAATACTCTCAAAGTACCGAGATGAGAATCATACATTTTGATCTCACTCATTGGTATATAAAAGAGCTCAAGCTAGTGATTTAGACTATAGTCTATCCACCATATGTCATGCCAGTTCTATGAAAAATCTTGCGCGCAACGAGTCGTCTTTTACGACTGTGAAATATTTTTCATTTGTACATATAATTACTGCCTTTACATATTTAAGCATTTGGACTTCAGGTCCTTGAACAATAATCCCTACATTGGGGTTATATACTTGGCCAAAGTATTATAATTTCATCAACCTCATTTTCATAAGAGGGTTGTTTATGTATGCAGTCGACTTATTTATCGATTCCATTTCAACTCAATATAACATAGAGAGATCTCTTTATATGTTCTATCATCAGGTACCTGAGTCTCTTACATTTAATTATGTCCCTTTTACTCACCATGAGTATTTAGCCTCAAAGGGATCATTTCAATCATTCAATAGATATTTATTTTTGGAATCGATAGTCATTATGCTTCAGGCATAATTACGCTTCAGGCGTGTTTTCCTCATAATGTTCTCAAATATTATCAATCGGCTAAAAATGCCATAACACATGTCATTCTTTTAGAGATATAATCTCAATCATATATCTAAGTGCGCTTTGGTAGATTGTATACGTATCGCACTTTTACAAATCATAAAACTTCTTGAGCTAATCCCTGTTTGACATAGAATATTGTTGTATGATAAACAATTTCTGAATAAGTTATTCTTATAGAAAATAATTTGAAACTTTTGATAATCTAACCGTTTATTATAGAACTTCTGGTTCAATACGGTTTTATTTCATTTCTATGTATGAATATTTGATTCAATACAATATCGCTAAATTTTTGGTTCAATACAATGTATATTTCATTTAGGAGCTTCTGGTTCATATATATATATATCACTTGTACGTATGAACTTCTGGTTCAGCAAGATATTTCACTTGTACGTATGAACTTTTGGTTCAGCAAGATATTTCACTTGTACATATTTATGAACTTCTGGTTCAATACAGTATTCATTTCATCAGTACGTATTTCTGTACATTTCAAATCAGTATACCTTTATTACTTTTAGTATACCGGAAAAATCAGGTACAATATCCAAGGAAATATCTCATGATCTCAATCTTGTCGCCAAATCTTCCCTTATATCGAAAAAGGTAATGACACATTATCTCATTGTTCCCACCTTTTCAATAATTTATTCCATTATTTCTTGATGGAATCGATATCACTGACACGCGGAGCCACCGCTCTTTTACACGTTGAATAATGCATTTAAATAGATGATTTGGGAAGAAGGCTAGATCCATCAAAAATTGATATCATACTTTCAAATATTCGCAAATATTATTCCAATCTTCCAGTAAATGATTTGAGAAAAATATATCGAATTAGATTCGAAAGATTGAGGTTGCTGATGGATCATGGCATCCCAGAAGATGTTTGCTGGTTGGTCGAACAAAAGTTCGATTAGCTGGTGAATTACCAGATTCATTTTTTAAGCACAAGCCTGGCTTAGGTAAGAGTACTTTTGCAAAGAAGCAAAGAGCAAAAAGATTAAATAGTTGCTACAAATGTGCTCGATGGACATGTGATACCCGTTGTAAATCAATAGGATATTCATCCATAAATCAAGATGATAAGATAGACTTCATTAAGGGTGGACTGAGTAAGGAGTCATTGGATGATATCCGATTGACTCTTGAGACGCACCCTAGTGGGTATGTGCAGCGTGAGCTACTATCTTTATGGGCTAAATTTATCAGCGATAAAGAGCGTTATAGTCTCAAAAATATAATAGCAAAAGATCCTGTCTGCCGGCTGTTATAAACAATGATGTTTTGGCTATTCAGTATTGATACAAGGTAAATCATTTGATATATATGCACATATAAAATATTTTTTTGTTTCCTTTCACGAGTTTTGATAAAGGCTGGTTAAAAATATTAAATCACCGAAAGGTGAGTAGGGTGATTTTGTCAAAAGTAAATCTTCACTTTTTCGAAAGACGAGCAGTAAATAGTGAAGTTTTTCAAGTTTAAAAAGTCAATGATTTTCACAGTTTCATGCATCCCAAAATATCATTTTCTCATAAGTTTTTCCTTCCTTATTCTCTCAAAGATGGAAGGACCAAAATTTCGACTGATCAAAACTATCTGTGTATTTTGTGGATCAAAAGTAGGGAAAGGTTTTAGGTATCTAGAAGCAGCAGTGGATCTTGAAAAGAAATTGGGAGAAAAATGTATCACTCTCGTGTATGGAGGAGGTAGCAGTGGATTGATGGGTTGTGTTTCACAATTCGCTCAAGCAGAGATAGCAAGAGTGATAGGTGTTATACCCGTTCCTTTAGTTGATATCGCAGGCAAAACACGAGGGCATGAAGTACAAACATTATCTATCCATGAACGCATAACTTGCATGTTATAGGGTTCTGATGCCTTCATAGCCCTGCCTGGAGGTTTTGGTACTTTAGAGGAAATCTTTAATATTACCTCATGGGCTCAATTAGATCTCCATACCAAGCCTATTGGGCTTTTAAATGTTAACAATTTCTTTGATGGTTTGCTAACATTTCTTGATTATGCTGTGGAACAGGGATTCATCTCTCCATTTTCTAGGAGAATCCTCATTTCTGCTCCTACTATCGAGGAACTGCTGGATAAGTTGCAATCATACATCCCCATCCAAGATCCAGCAGGAGTTAAGATAGATTGGTCGCAAGGAAGGAGAATCAAGCGAAAATGGAGTCCGGTTAATGTAAATTTATCTTTGTGAACCCTAGAATAAGTGGTGGTAGAGTACGGAGTATTCTCACTCTTGAGACACACCATAAATTTCTCGGATTTTATCAATGTTTAATCTTGTGTACCTCAAAGATTTAAGGTGGTAGAGTACGGAGTATTATTACTCTTGAAACACACATTTTTCTTTATTTTCTCAAAAGATCAGAGGTGGTAGGATAGGCTACTCCCGAAACACATCTCTAATTTTGAGGATCATAAATGTTTCCCCTTTTGTATTTTGCATGTATGACTCGTTTATACTTCTTCAGGAGCAATAATAATAATATCATTTCAGTATATTTAGATGATAATCTTTACTTCTTCTGGAGTAAATATGTACTTCTTCTGGAGTACACAAGTGCTTGTGCAAGAACTTTGATCAAAACTGTTTATCATAATCGTATAACATTTATCTCATAATACTGATGAGATTATTTCACATTAGCCATATCCGTGCTATCATGTGATATTATCTTATCATACATCAACATTCTCTTGTTGAATAATTTTCATCCACCAATTCAAATACAGATATTGGTAACTTCTGGTACCATTGGATAAAATATTTTTATCAACATTTACCAACTTCTTGGTAATGATAACTTCTGGTATCATTTGATGAAGTATCAAATAACAATAATATTGTATATATATTAAAAATAATAATACTGGGGTTATACCACCACGTATATATGTTGACAACAACCTCTAATATATTAGAATTAACCAACAACTGAGGTGTTTCTGAAATAATATAAAATATGAATATAATGTATTCCATATATTCAATTGATAAACCGACCATATAAGCAGTGTTAACATAATGAAATAATTACCTTTCATGAGTGAGCGAGTCATATCTTCCAGCCAAGGTATTCATAATAGTACAATCCGTTACGATAATGAGTCATATCCAGTTAAGGTATAAATCCAGTCCATAATAACTCAATCCATCACGGTATGGCAACTATTATGTTACTTTTAAATCTTTTATTTTATCGTATTGATCACATAGTAGTGTTAAATAATTTAGAATATATATTCTATTAACACTAATCATCATATAATTAATAATGATTAATCAAATTCGTTAAATCACGATTAATATACTTTAACGTATTATCAAGGGCAAAATCGTCCATATTTTAATATATTGATCATATGGATAAATCGAAACTGTCAATAGGTTTGAAATTTAATTTAGAACAAACTTACTTTTGGTACGAAGTTCAAAATCTCGCCGGAATTGTTTCAAAAATAGTTTTTACGAAGCCGCCACGTTCGACCACCGAAAAATGTACAAAACTGCACCAAACAGAAAAGTAAGACCATAGAAAAATCAAGAACGTTGATATGAACAAACTTCCTTTTGACACCGTCGCCGGAAAACGTCACACGCGCCCAATCGACGTCTGCAAGTGGGCGTCATGCGCCTCACGCGCCGCCGCGCCGGTGACTCTGCCGTCGACACGCGCCTGTGTTGGAGGATCGTCCCGTCTCCTTTGTCAAGGATCTGGTGTCCGATCATCGTTTGGATTTACGGTTTGGCGTGAATTTGCTTTGAAAGTTTCGGTTTTTTCAACTTTTCTTCTCCGGTCGATATCTTCTGTTTCAGCCATCGGATCATCCCCAAATTTCAGGCGAGTCTTCTCCTCGACAATTCCGTTCTGATGGCTGTGGCCAATCGTCGATCGGATATCTGGATCGGCCGGAATCATTCTTTTTTAGTTTGAGAGAAAATGAAACATTGATTAGTAATAATCAGGTTTCTGATACAGAGGTTCATCATTTAGATGCAACTGTAGAGCATACTCCCGTTATATTACTCAATTGGTTAGAGACTCGTGCTGATAACATGTTGTAAAACTATTATAAAAACAATAGAGAATAAAGAGAGATAGGAGAGAATGAGAGAGAACTTCTCATTAGGTATATTTCTAATGAAATGAAATAGCTCCTATTTATAGGAAGGAACAATGGCACAATCGTAATATATAAAGTTTACAGGGGTATAATGGTAATTGATCATTCACATATTTTATTATTATATTTATAACAATTCTTTAATTTTAGCAATTGTCCTACTTATGACAATTGAAATTTTTAGAGAATGTGACTCAACCATGAGCTAAATTTATTCTTTAATATTATCATCTATCATTAGTACTTTTCTTTTCTTTTCTTTTCTTCTCCTCTCTCTCTCTCTCTCTCCTCCTTCCTCTTCAACCACCAACTCTCTTCTCTATGGTGATGGTGGTGGCAGTGGAGACAGAGCTGCATAGCAGTGCTGTACATTTTCTCGGTCTGCGAAGAATTTTTGAAAGGAAAAATTACATACAACCTTACCTTTTTATTTCACCATTTAAAAATAAGGTTTAGGACTTTTTATCTAAAAATCAGGTGTTAATTCAACTGCTTAGTAGTAAAAATTCAAATAAATTCATTTAACCCAACCTTACCCATATCAAATCCTAATTTCAATTTCAATTTCTCTCTACCTGTGTCTACTATTTAGGCAGAATACCGTCACCCTTTCTTACTAATAAATGGAAAGAAACCTTAAAAATGAATCTCGTTCTCCACCCCCACCGAAGTCCCCCACCACCGTAGCCTGCTGCTACAGGTGACAGCAGCGACGCTTGTCACGATGCTTCTATGGGGGCGACAACTCCGACAAAGAGGCACGATCGCTGCTCAACATCAAATGTGCAACATCAATATCTCTATGCTACTGCTGTCGATGGTGCATCACATAATGATGACGGCTACAAGAGCTGTCCACGATGCTGGAGATGCTGGTGGTGTGATGTTTTGTGCATCTGTTGGTTGCGGTGTGGGTGTTTGGTAGTGCAATTAGGGTTGTGAATCTGTTGGTGAAATTGGTGGTGTTGATGCGGTAATGGAGGTGGTTCTGTGCAATGGTGCGACCTGCATTGCCATCAATGGTTGGTGGTGGTATTGTTTTCCTGTTGTGTTGATTATCTGATTGTAAGAGTGATTGTGCGATTATGATGGCGGTGATGGGGGTCGTTATGCGTAATTGTGGCTGTGTAACTATGACGTCGGAGAAGATTTCGTGATGGCGGTATTGGTGAAGTGTTGTGACATGGTGGTGAGGCAGGGACAAAGAGTTGTGATGTGGGACTAGTGGGTGGGGGTGGGGGTTGCTTTCCTCTTGTAACGGTGGTGAAGATAGTAGTTGTGGTGGTGGTGGCGACGGCAGGGTGGGGTTAGGGTTAGGGTATGAGTAAGATGGATTAGTTAATTGTGACTTTGTGACGACGGAATGTGACCAATTTTATTAAAATATCAATCACAAAATTCAATTTGTGATAAATTATTAAGTAATTGTGCCAAAATATTGACTAATTGTGATTTTGTGTAACTTGTGATGAGTACAGGATGTGATGAGTTTGATTAAATTATTGGTCACACAAATTTGATTTGTGAATAATTGTAACCAATTATGGGTGATTGTGACCAATTATAAGATAACTGTGACCAATTAATTGTAACTTTGTACGACTTGTGACGAGTATAGAATGTGACCATTTGATTTGCGTCAATTGTGACTTTGTGTGACATTTCTAGTCACAAATGTGACTAGTTTATTAGGTAATTGCGATCAAAACGTTGACTAACTACGACTTTTTATGACTTGTGACGAGTACGGAATGTGAAGTTTTTATTTGTGTCAACCGTGACTTTGTGTGACCTTTCTAGCACAAATGTGTCCAATTATATAGGTGATTGTGACCAATTGTCACTTTTTGTGACCACTGGATGTGACCCGTTCAATTAATTTATATGTTACAAAATTTTATTGACAACAAATGTAAAAAATTAGTAAGTAATTATGACCAAAATATTGACTAATTGTTACTGATGCATGTCGCAATGTACCAAAATAATAAATAATTCCTTACTCGCTAAATATTAATTAATAATTAAGTAGCAAGAGTAAGGGTCGATCCTACGAGGAACAGTGAACTAAAAATAGTTGTTCGATTAATTAGAATAGAATTGTGGGTTTTATTGTTTGAATTGCTTAAATGTAAACGATACATAAAATGAACAAATAATTATGTAAAAGAATTGAAATGAGAGGAAATCTTGTTCTCGGGTTCGGTTATACCCTCAATTAATGTTATATCTTCCTATGCAACGTACTTCTATTCCTAATTCAATTTATCAATCTTAGATAATCAACAAATTCTGATTATTTAAATTCTTCCTTATGTAAATTAAATCAAAACAAGCTCTTTGATTCAATTCTAACCAATGGGTAACTCTAAACAAGCTCTTAGAATTTAACGCAAGGCTAGTGTGAAGCGAGAAGAGTCAAATTGAATTGGGTTACTAATTTCGCAAGCTCGAATTAATAAACCCAAGTAGAATTATTAATAAACCTGCACGAGATTTATTTTCTATTAAAGTAAAGATTCAATGACAATTACAGATAAAAAATCTAAACCTAGCACATACATGAATTCAGAGATTCAACAATTTAATTGGCCAAATCAAATTTATAAATCAACTAAATTCAATAAAATATTCAAAACTCAATAATTCGACAATTGAAATAAGGAAATAGATGCACGCTACTAGTTTCTAGGAAGAAAATAACATAATTGAATAACACAACTTCCCCTTTGAACAAGATAGGGAATTTAGCCTAGCATGGTTGTGGTAGAATCTTCAAGTTAATTCATGGTTTCACTTTGTTGTTGATGCTCTTCTCCTTCAAAATCTTCCGAGAATGTTCTATAATTTTGCCCTAGTTTTTTCACCCCCTTTTGTGGTGAATTTTCTCTATTTAAGCCTCCAAAATCGTGCCCTAAAAATCCCACGAAAATATGCCAAAGATAGACACCTAATCCAGTAAGGAAAGTACTCAACGAGGAAGTTACGGCTGTAACTTTGTCGTTCACAGCCGTAAATGGGTTATTGGAAATTTTTAGAATTTGGAAGTTACGGCCGTAACTTTGTCATTTATGACCATAAGTGAATCTCTGCTGATCAGCGTCCGCGCTTGATGTTTTGGTCATAACTTTCTCTCTAGATATCCGATTGTGGTGATTCAAAGTGCGTTAGAAAGAAGACTCAAATATCTACAATTATTTTTGAAATAGTTGTTCCCAAATTTTGCGGATTTTTGATTTCCAACTTCACCCCCAAACCTTCTTTGACCATAATTTTTGCCTCTAATCTTCTTCCCACATGTCATTATTGATTTGGAGCCCTTTGAACATGTCCTTGAAGTTTTGTTTGGTTTATAGATCTTGCTGTCGAGCTTGTCATGATTCATCATTTTGGTCATTTTTCCTTTCTTTTTGTTCTTTGTGATCTCACCCAACACAAAACATGAAAATGCATTAAACACTACTTAAAGGATCAAACCAATAAAAAAATAAGATAACAAGTGAACTAAAAAAGTGCTAATAAAGCACTTATTAGTTACCAAGAGAACGAGTAAATCATGACCAATAAATAATGTGACTAAAATGTTTGAATGTCACTATATTTGTAATTGTGACCAGAATTTGTGTCGATTGTGACTTTGTGCGTCCTGTGACTATTACGAGATATTACCCATTTAATTAAATTCTTGGTAATAAAATTTGATTTGCGACTAAATTTGTAATTGTGATTGAACTGTGACTTTGTGTGATCAAAATCTGAGTTTACGAGTGGGGTGGGGTGGGGTGGGGGTAGGGTGGGATGGGATGGGTGGAGTGAATATTGCGATTAAATTTGTAATTATGACCAAACTGCAATTTTGTATGACCGAACTGTGACTTTGTGAGTATGGTGACATGAGATGAGATGAGATGAGGTGGGGTGGGGTGGGGTGTGAGTCTAAATTTATAATTATGATTGAATTGTGACTTTGTGTGATCAATTGTAACTTTGGGGTGGAGTTGTTGGGGTGGGTGGGTGTCGGTCCTATGATCGTGAGGGCTTGAGTCGAACTTTTATAAATCAGGCCTTCCAGAGCGAAGCTAGGAAAATATGGAGGGGAGGCCCCGAAGGTTCGCCCCCAAAATTTTTTTAGTCAAGAGGATTGAAATTGAAGATTTTACGTCCCAAATTTATTATAAGGATAGTCATAAATAGGTTGAAATGGTTCCGTTTCGACATTCAAAAAAGAAATTACTTTTGGGCCTTGTATATGGCTGTAGCCTATACGCACTTAAGTTTTGAGTACTTTGAAAGAAATTTTAAAAACTTGTAGAAGAAGCGAAAGAAATTGAAAATATCGTGTGTATGACCCTTTTGTGTTTGAACCTATCTATTAAGAAGAATTGGGCCTCAAATAAAGATTAATGAGTTCCAATTTCTTTTTTTTTTTAATATGAAAGCAAAATTTTTGAACTTCGATTTTGAGCTCACATAAAATTCAGATTCTCAATTCCCAGTTTTATTTTCGAACTTTCCTTTTTGAATAATTAAAAAAAAATGGGCTTCAAATTTTTTTTTGGACCTTAGTCCATTGACTCTTTGGCCTCAGCTGGGGCGGATATATTTTGTGAGTAGGTGTTATTTGGGATTTTATATTTAATATTATATTAGTTTTAATTTAATATATATAAGTGTTAATTATTTTTATGTTATATAATATTACATTTATTTATTACTATATTAAGCACATGAATTTGAAAAAAAAAAAAAAAAAAAAACTTAAGTTTTTTAGTTTTAAAAAATGATAGTTAAAGTATTGTAGTTGTGTACTTTTCCCTTTTAGAAATTTGCCCCGTTGTTTATTGCATTCAAATCCTTTTTCTTTTTTCACATAATGAAGTTTGTTAATTTTAAACTGAACAATAAAGCGGAAAAGATAATGTAATATTCAAAACATTTATATTATAATCAATTTTGAGGTTATGTTTGTAAGTTCAATTAGATATAATTTAGTAATATTTATAAATAGGTCCTATTTGGATCACTTACAATAATTTAAAAAAAAAAAAAAAAATTCTGCGCCTCAATATATATTTTATCTCAATAACTTATTTTATGGGACCCACTTAAATAAAAAAATATTATTATCACTTTATAAGTGGATCCAAATAGACCCATATCTTTTCCGCAAAAATTAGACAGAATATTTTATGCAATTTATAGTTCCTAACAAACCTCATGAATAATTTTGTTCAAATTTATCGAAAAATGGACTAGTGCTCAATTTTGTTCGAATGTATCAATTTAATGAAAAATTTAAAATTAAAAGGTAAAACGAAATAAGCATCTAATTTTTTAATAAATTATTAATTTAATAACTTTGTTTAAAACCTCGAAACTAAAATGATTTTTTTTATGTTCGTTAAAAAAAAATAATTTTTTATGAAATAAGAATTCAGAAATTAACATAATTAAATTATACAATAAATATGATTTAGGTATCTCATAAATAATTGTTTTAAAAAGCAGAGCAAAGCAAAGTTAAGTTTTGAGGCAAATTTTTCAAAATCCACATACTATAAAATTCAACAAATAAATATTTTTTTTAAGCAAAAACAATAATTTTTTATATTAAAACTGAAAAGAAAAAGAAAAAATCTCTGAAATGACTCGAACGCACGACCTTCCATATAACAATTAAATGCATTACTAGTATACAAAAATGATCTTTGTTTAAATTTTGATATATACACAATATTATATTTTTGGCCCCAAAATTACTACTATATTTTTTAAATTAACAACTTTGTCAAACAACTCCTTAATCTAAAAAGATGTGAACATGCAACCTTTTATTTTTGAAAATAAACAAACATGATTTTAAAAGTAAAACATAACAACATGTGAAATTATATGATAAGGACAACATATGTCAAAATGGATTAGATCAAATGGTATTTGGACAAATGATTATAAGACTCAAAATGACAATCATTTTTGTTTAGCTAAAGGATAGACATAGCATTGAATTGCTTTATGGAATTTTGAAACACTTTTCAAACTACTTAAACACTTGAGAGACAAATGTCCAAGTCCGTTGTGCCAAATAGGGTTTGATACATTTTTGTTGTTCAATTCTGCTACAGGTACACATAATTTGACATACATGTTGACATAATGTATGGTTGACACAATTATATTCATTCACACATTACATCAACTTTTAAATCAACATTCACAAACTTGTCAACTCATTTTTTGGTTAAGTAGCATTTTTGTTGTTGACATTTATGGTAGAAGCTGGATGCGGTCAGAATCTGGAAGCAAAGTGGCTGTATCAAGAACATATAGGCCAGCAATTCTTTCACCCCTGCCAATCATCCTCATTTTATTTATGGTCTGAATAATGAAATAATCAAGAAAGAAACTCACTGTAAGCTGAGATTCATGAGTAAGTGCACTGACAGATATATAGGAGTTTAAATTTGAACTCAAGTATAAACAGCACACTTTTTATAAGGATGATTTGGAACTGAGCTTGACTTTTACCACTAAATTTAACGGGGATTTTAGTATGATTAGGAATATGACAGTGGATTTCTTAATTGGATGCATAGAATGATAGAAGTGAACGTATGAGCTATGGAACATATTTGCCTGGTGGCTCTTGAGTCAAATATCAGCATGAGTTTTGGGAGATGAAGTCAGATGGTTGGAGAGTGACGTTAGCTGTTGGTACTAATTAGTATTGAGGTTTTGAAAAAAGTTCTCAACAGTGTCTTGATCATTATTCACCACTGAAAGTAGAAGAGACTGGCTAAAAACTTGATTAACAATAGTGGAAAAAAGGTGCATTATCTCTTGGCTTAAACTTATACCCAGGTAAATAATCGTGTATCTTGAAGAATTTATCAATGGCGTGGGCATGAATGTTGCATTATGTGCAAAATGGTCTCCCTTTTCTTTTGTCCTCAATATCCTCCCAAGATCGAATTATTATGTCATCTAGATCTCTTATAATTATCACCAGATTTGGTAGCAGCCGTAGTGTCTGATTGATTTGCATTATTGCTAGTCTGAATACAAACTTTATTTAGCAAACACTTTGTTTATAGGAGGCAATGAGTGAGCAGCAATTGACTCCTCACTTGAGAAAATGAATCATTTAGGCCCATAAGAAATGACATTATATACTCCTATCTTATAGTGTGAGTTCCTTAACACCTCCACAATTACATGATAAACTACATATACAAATACAATTAGGTATGCAGTTGCTTATTTCTTCCCATATGGTCTTCAATTTTATGAATTAAATACTAACAGAATCCTTCCCTTCAGCTAGATTCATCATTAATGCATGATGCAAACTTTTATTTTTGAGAATTGAAGTGATGGATTAGTAAAAATCATGAGGTGCATTGAAATTGAGGATTTGATCTTGGTTAGAATTCTGTTTAGTGTTTTTGAAATGATGGATAGATTGTTTTGAATTAAGTTATATCTTGTATTGGAGTTTTAAGATTATAATTTATGTTTAAATTATTAGATATTTGATTGATTTTTTAGTTCATATTACTTAATCATTACTCTATTTGATTCACAAGTTTTGTGACACATTTTCAGTTGAAATATCTTTTGAATGCATTGAAGTCATTTTGACTGATTAAGTGTGAAATTTTCATGATTTTAAGTGCATGAATTAACATTCGCAATGCCATTGTAAACTATTTTGGAACAAAAAAATACATTAGTATTTGTTTTGTATTAAAATATATTTGGTCTAATTTGCTTTAAAATGTTAGCACTTTATTTTGGTTAGTTCATATATTTATAGAACACGCGTTTTATATTTTACACATTACGTATATGTTTGAGATATTTGTTTATTATTCATGGAATTATCTATATGGATTTGGGAAAAATTGAAAAAATAAAATAAAACAAAAAGAAGATAAAAGATCAACCGCAACACGTAATGAGTGTTTCCAAAAGTATCGACCACAACGCGCAAAGAACATTACTAAAATTATCGATCGTAACACGCAATGAACGTTGCAAAAAGTATCAACCGCAACATGTAATGAACGTTGCTAAAGTATCAACTACAACGTACAAAAAAGTTGTCAAAGGTCTCAACCACAATGCACAAAAAAAATTGCAAAAGGTCTACCGCAACACACATTAAACATTGTCAAAAGTATCAAACACTACACGCAACGTGCATTGCCAAAGGTCTATCGTAACGGAAAAAAAACATTGCCAAAAGTATACCACAACACGCAATTCATCTTTAGCAACATGCAATGAACGTGTCATATCCTTTCCCTCTACAATAACACTGAGATTTGCAAACATGCATACGTACGCTGCAAAATATTTTGCAATATTAATTTTTTGCACGTTGTCGTAGGCTATTTTTATTGTAGTCATGATGGCAAAGACGTGAAGCGGCAACATTCTAGACTGAATTAGGTTTTGAGCTAAAATAGGAGTATTCATCATGATCAGAGGAAATGCTCAACACTTAGTTGATAAAAAATCTAAGCAATCTTTGATAATCAAAGAGATCAAAAATGGCGAACTGCAGAGGAAAAGAAATTTTACTCCGATACCATGTTAAGTTCGAGAGCTTGACACATGAAGAAGATGATGAACAAAATTCTGTGTATATTATTGGAGTAATGAAGCCTTTAATATAAATACAAGAAATAAGTACAAATGTCCAGAGAAGAGGACAGGGGTTCTAACTATAACTAACATCCAACTATAACTAGCTAACTCAAACAATAAGTATGTAATGATAATAAAAATAAGTAGTTATGGTTATTATTAATTTGACAAGCTTCTGCGCTTTAATGACGTAAGAACTTATTTTAGTTACGAATTATTTATTTACAGAGAATTATTTATTACTTGGGTTCGATAATTTCATGTTATTTGACTTCCTAACATCCCTTTTTTTTTTTTTTTTTTTTTTGTATCAATAAGGTCTGAATATAAATTCAGCCACGTATAAATTCAGCCAACCTCATATCCACTACCATACTATAGCCTACAACAAGGCTACAACTTCAACCGCCGGAGGTTTTTCTCCAGCGAGAAATCTGCTAATGGCAGGTCAATCAAGCAAGTGGATGACCCTACTGGCCACCATATGGATCCAGGCTTTCACTGGGACAAATTTCGACTTCTCAGCCTACTCGTCGGAGCTGAAGGCGGTGCTAGGCGTGTCACAGGTACGGCTGAACTATTTAGCAACCGCCTCCGACCTCGGGAAGGTGTTGGGGTGGTCATCGGGGCTAGCGTTGATGTACCTGCCCCTATGGGCAGTGATGTTCATGGCGGCGCTCATGGGGTTCATTGGCTATGGCGTCCAATGGCTTGTTATCCAGAATATGATTGTCTTGCCATATTTCGTGGTCAGTTATTCATAATTCTGCCTTCTTCTATGTGGTGTTTGTGTTTATAATGAAAGTATAATTACTATTATTTGCAAATTGCAACTCTGATCTGCCTCCGGTCGAACATATTACGTAATAAGCCTTCTTCTTTCTTAGTGAATGAACCGTCGAAGAGAAAGTCGAGAATGGAAGTACGAAGCCGAACCAAAAAAAAATGGTGGGTGTGGCTGAAGGTTAGGTGCAGTGGGAATGGGTATTAAGGCTTTTCATATAAAAATAAACATTCATTCAAAACTACCAGTCTTTCTTGGTGGGATATTTTATTTTCTTTAATTTTTCCTCCAACATTATTAACTTGGGGTTGATACCGTAACCAATACTCTATGTCGTCCTAATTTTAAAAACATATAAATTAAAATAATTATTTTTTATAATTAGCCAAAAAGAAATGGATTAGATTCTTTAAATATTATTCTTTTATAATGAGCACTACTAAAATATTAATATATAATAGCTAGTTTTGAAGTTCAACTGTTCAAGTTCAATTTAGAAAAAAAAAAAAAAAATCCAATTATAATCCACTTTTATAATGAGCACTACTACAGTGTGTGTGTGTGCATATATATTTATATATATTGTTAATAAACAAATAAGCCATTGTTCGACGGCTAAAAAAATCAATTTTTTTGGTTTTTTTCGCAAATTACGAAGTAAATGTAGGGTTAAAAATGGAGATAGAAAATATGTGTGGTTAAAAAATTGTGTTGAAAATTGGAGCGATTATAAATCAGTTTAAAAACTGATTACCGAACAGAGACTAATGTGATTTTTTTGAGTAAATAGGTGATTGAAAAATGGTATGAGAATATATATTTGTTATCAAATCGTGACCAATTATAAACCTTTTCAAAATGTAAAACTCTAGAGTTTGGTGACGTTTTAGCCCCAGTTTAATAGAGATTAAAAATAAATTTTTAGCGAATTTTGATAAAAAATGATAAGATGTGTGTAGTTAAAAAGTTATGTGACTCATGGAATATATGATTATGATTAATTGTTGACTTTGATTTTAATAATAAATTAATTTTTAATCTATACCAAACATGTCCTTAATGTTCTTGGCATAAAAGTCAAAGGTAGGTTTTTTCTCTTTTTCTTTTCCTTTTTTATGGGAAAAAAATATCGAGTTTCAAAAATATCTAAAATTCATTTGTCAAGATTCAACAAAATTAGGTTTTCATTATACATACATATAACTAAAGTTGGTGGGTTTATTAGTTTTCATACTTCCCCCATTTTCTAATTGTAGTTGTTTACTAGTGCAAGTCCACGTTTGCCCATTTTTCATAATAGTAGAAAGTGAATTTTATTTATTTATTTATTTATTTTTAGAATGTGTGGTAAAATGAATTTAAAAAAAGATTAATTGCGCCAAATACTTGCTTTTCTAGTCAAAATTGATTTTTATTGCATAATAAAAATATATTTGCACCTATGAGAAATATCATAAAAAATTGAAAAGTATCATAAAAAAATATATGAAATTATCACAACATCACAAGTATCATAAAAAATACAAAAAGTATCAAAATTTTGAGAAGCATCATAAAAATTTCAAGAAGTAACCAATTGTTATACATTTAAATGAAGTAAATTTTAGTAAATCAAAAAAATTGAAAAAATATCATACTGTGATATTTTTTAAAGGAAGTAAATTTCAATTTTAATACCAAAAATTGGATATTTTTGTAAATATCCTATTTATTTAATGAATGGGCTCAAACATGGGCTTATTTTGATATTGTTAAGTGGAAATTACACATCAATATTTTTCAACTTCCGATTTCAAAAATCAAGTTTAAGATATTTTAATACACAAAATTAGGTGCTAATTTAATTTTATAATATTATTTTTAATAATAATAAAAATATTATAAAATTAAATTAATTGCCTCACTCATTCTCATCCACCCTCCAAATTCTAGATGAATTTCATCTCTCTCTCTCTCGACGAGCTCCTAATACCTACACAGCGGTGATCATCCCTGCTAACTCAAAGGAGTGGCGAGATCGAAGCAGCAACGACCTTGCCGCTGTCACTACTACCTCGAAGTAGCGACGACCTCGAATACGAGCGACAAACCCATCGTTGCTGCTTCTGTGGCGACGACAACTACTAGCTTCATTGTTTTTTGTGGTGTTGAATGGTGGTTGTGTTGTAGATAGTGGTCTTCGTCGTGGTGATGGTGTTCATTTTTTATTTGTGGTGGTGGTTATGCATTGTTGTTGGCAATGGGGGATGGTGGTGGTGGTGGAATGGGTGGGATCGGTAGGATTAAGATTGATTATGACCAATAAATTCGTAATTATGACTAATATAAATTATGTGAACTAAATATTTTTGATATTACTAAATTTGTAATTGTGACTTGTGACCAATTAGTTTGAAGTTTGTTATCGTTAAATAAGTTGTGACCTATAAAATTCAATATCTATGATCAAGAAATAAGTTGTAACCTATAAAATTCATTATGTGACTGAGAAATAAGGTTTGGCCTAAGAAGCTTATAAATTGTGAGCAAAAAATAAGTCGTAAATGATTTTTTAATAATTTGTGATCAAGAAAAATATCGTGATCTATAAAATTTATGATTTGTGACCGATAAATAAGTTATGACCTGAAAATATGTGATTTGTAATTGGGATATAAGTTGTAATCTAAAATTTTTCTTATGATTTGGGATCGAGAATCAAGTTGTGACCTATAACAATTGGAATTTTTTTACCAAGAAATAAATTGTGACTAATTAATTTATTTATTTGTGACCTATAAATTTTGTTTTTTATGACTTCATGACCATAAATTGTATATTATATATTGTGGCATTATCATATGTAATTACCTATTTAGTTTAATAAAGTATATTTAATTACATATTTTTTTAATTAATACCTGATTTTTTAAATAAAACATTAAGGGGATTTATTCAATATAGATTTTGAAAGACTTTAAAGGATTTGAAAAGTTTAGGTTTATTCAATTTTGACTTTAGAAACTCCATAAAAATCTTGAGATATTTAATATAGATTTTAATTGACATTCTAATAGTTCATAAAAGTTATGGTGTATTATGTAAAGACTTTTAAAAGTATTTGAAAATACTGTGTTATTTAAAATGTCAATGACTTATAAAGACTCTTAAGAAATTCCTTATGTACTAATTTCTAAACAGAAAGAACAATCACAAAATCTCTTAATTTGTCTCTCATTAACCTCCAAAAATTTGAAAGACTTTTCAAAAAAAAAAAAAAAACTTTAAAATTGTAATTTTGTTACTTCTATATTTTTTTCCCTTGTTATATTTTTTTCTTTTTAATATTATTTCTTTATATTTTGACTCTCTTTTTTTCATCGTTTTTTTTTCAATTTTTCCATGAAAATAAATCCAACTAAAATTTTATAAGATTTTATAGAAAAATAATAATTAAATTGTATAAAAACAAATAATAATTAAGGAAAGTAATTTTAGAATTTTCTCCAGAGAGATTTGTATATTAGAAATATTAATTAAAAGTCAATCAAAATCTATTAAAATTTGTATATTCAAAAATTTTTATGAACATAGTACAATTTTTTTGTCGATATCAAACGTGATTTTATTTTTTCCCCATTTTTTTAATCATAGATTTTTATCTGTCCTAAAAGTTTTTATCTCTCACATAGTATTTTTTTTTTTTTTTTTTTTGTAATTCACTTGACATATAGTTAATATTAACGATTCACATTCACGAAATATGAATATTAATCTATTAGTGTTCAAGTTTTTCAATTAAAAAAAAAACCAGTAAAAGTCATTGAAAGTCTATGAAAATTTATACAAATCCATAAAAGTCAATAAAATCTAGTGAAACCCATTAAAAAAAAGAGTAATTCTAGTAGGGGTGGGCGTCGGGTGGTTTGGTTCGGATATCTCAAGAATCGGAACCGAACCATACTTTTTTGGTTCTTGTAAAATGGAGCCATTCGGTTCCATTGGAACCATACCAGAACCAAACCATTCGGTTTCGGTTCTAATTCGGTTCTACAATAATAATTATTTTTCGAAAGCCTTATCGAGAAGCATCAGGCTTCAGGAAGTGAGCCAATAACCTGAAATAAACTTCTACCGAATATACCAAGATCAAGGATTTCAAAATTTCTTTCACCTCAAAGAAAATATAGGATTCTCCATGAAACGGAAGATATTCATAAACAGAAATAAGAAACAAATTACCTAGAAGGTTTTTCAAGCATGGCAATATTGTAAACTTGTATGATGAATCATGAGTTTTAAATGCATTATTATTAATTATTTTATATTTGTATTTAAATATGTAATTAACTCCATCGTGGTCATTTAGAATTTCGCTTATTAATAAGTTAGTCTCATTGGATTTTCATTTACTAAGAATTTCAGTTCAAGTGTGAAATTAAAGGTTACAATGACGTAACAAATTTCATAAAAAGAAATTAATCATTTTCACTTTACCCAAAAAATTACAAATTCTTTTGATTTTTAGTTTTAAGACAACCAATTAAGACCATAAAAAAATAAACAAGAATCAAGGACCGGTTCTAACTTTGATTTTTTCAGTTCTAAAGGCCAAATCGAGAACCGAACCGAAAATCAATCGGTTCTCGGTTCCAAAACCGATTTCCTAATTTATTTTTTTAAAACCATACGGTCCAGATTTTTTCGATTTGGTTCCAATTCGATCATATATGTTCCGATTTTTTTGCCCACCCCTAAATTTTAGGGAGATATTCTTTGGAGATATTTTTAAGTGACATTGTGACGTGTCACATATTCATTGGATGGTGAAAAAGTAAGTGATGTGTAGTTATTTTTACCACATAATGAATGTGTAACATGTCACAGTATAACTTAAAAATGTTCCCCAAAAATTTCTCTCTAAAATTATTGTTAAAAAAAACATATTAAAAAAAGTCTTTAAATATTTTTCAAAATTTCAAGTGAATAAACCCTAAAGCTTCTTAAATTTGAAACTCTAAAACACCTTACATGTTTATTTTTCCTTATTTTTAATGGATGGTGCTGTGCTTGCAAAATAACATAAATGGATCGAATTTACTTTTTGATTTATTTAATCTATAAATGAACTGACGTTCAAGCTACATTAACAAATTGTATTCTTATCAACCTAGATCTTCTACATCTATCTAAAGGATAATGAAAAACTTTTGAATACTTATTTTACCCTTATAAGCTATTTACCCAATATAATCTTACTCCCTTATTTAATAATATTAAATAATTCATTACATTAATTTATTATATATCTATTTACAATTTATAATATAATTCATATTATTATACTTTCTCATTTATTCGGAATTAATTTATTTATTATCTAATAATTTACAATGTTGTAATATAATTTCATATTATTATTCTTATATTCTTATATTTTTCATTTATTTAGCATTAATAAAAGAAGAAGAAAATATTTCGTCATTTATAAAATATTATTATGACTATAATATATTAATCTAATGTTTAAAAAATTTTATCCGAAATTTTAAAAATTGAATTGTCTAATCAAAATCCACAATTTACATTGTATATATTATGAATGTAATAATCACATAGACTTCAATCTAAAATGCTACAATTTTCTTTATTTGTGACTTTTATTTTCATAGGATACATGGAAAAAAAATATTTATCAATTTATCAATTTTATTTGAATGTTATTCTCAATAATTTTCAAGTTTTGTATTGATTTATTATTATAGTTTTTATTTTAGAATTTTTAGAAAAAAAAATGTTATAATTTTTACTTCGTCCTTTAATAAATATTACATCCAAAATTCAAAAATTAGATCTTCTACTCAAATTTCACTTTTTACCGGGTACTTTTTATGAATAAAATAATTACATGACCTTCAATTTAAAATGTTACAATTCCATTAAATTGTGACTTTTATTTCCATAGGTTACATGAAAAAATAGAAGTTTTAATTCACATTTACATACGGTACAATATAATTACTATTACTATTACATTGCTTTATATAAATGTAGATTGATTTTAGAATTAATATTCGCGTGATATTTTAAGTGTACTATTTCATTTGCTTCCATATTAAAGCAATACACAACAAGAATCAATACCCTAAATCATTACCCAATACCTCTTTATTAATAAAATAAAATTGATAACATAATTCATTACATTAATTTATTATTATATAACAATATACAATATACAATGTTATAGTATAATTTCAAAAACATATTATTCATGCAGAAATAATCTTTAGACAACATGTTGAAAAACAAATTTTCCTTCAGCATATCTCATTAACTCTAACAAATGAAGGGTATTCATTCATATTCAAGAGAAATAATTTTCAATATGTTTATACTTTACAATAACCATTAATAAGGATCAAGGACAAACAATGCCTATTTTTGGAATATATTTTTTGGAACATCTATTTTCTTATGGACAAGCAATTATATTTAGCACTTTCTCGTGAAAATTCAATGCGATCAATAAAAGTCTTAAAAAAATGCAGAAAATAAAAATAGGAAAAGTTGTGAGGCATTGACAAAAAATACTGTGTACAAAGAAGTGTTATTGTAATCAAAATATTACATTTCGACTTATTCAACATCCACATTAATTTCATAAAAAAATGTTTTATTCATATATATTTTTATAATAATTTTAATTTTTTCTTGAATAATACCAATTACTTCAACTACTTTCAAAAATAGTATTAATACTTCAAAAATAATACAAATATCATTCATCATATACATAATATGCGTAACACATGTATTTAATACTACTAGTAGTAGTAGTAAATCAAGATCGTACTAAAAGTTATATAAATGGTTCAATCGCTACAAAAAAATCACTTTTATGAACTACGAAATATGTCAATAAATAAGTTAATTATTGATCTAAGTATTAAATATTTTTTAATTTATTTTAAAGGCTTTTTTCCTTTGGAGCATTTCACTGTACTATCATTCTTGATTTTAGGATTATTTTCTCAGTGTTCTATCATGAAATTTACCAGTGCTTGTGTATCTATGTATCTTGTCCAAGTATGATGCTTCATTTTTTGATACAATGTTGGTATTACTAGTGACGATGCTAAAAATTCACACTTGCAATTTCCTGAACTTGAAACAAAGGCAGTGAGATGTGACATCGTCGCCCATCCAGTGCTTAAGTTAGTAAAGAGAGAAAATATTTGTACAAGAGGTTATATAAATTATAAGATGATTATGTACCTTGATTGTGAATGAGAGTCAAGTATTTATAGAGGTAAGTAGTTCATTCCAAGTAGAATTAGATTACCTGATAGTTTGGAGAGTTAGAGGCCCTTTTAGATGTGGGAGTCTTGCTAGCAGATTTAGGATAAGATTGCATGATCTCCTGTTGCTATGTTAAAGTAAGATTTCAGTAAATCAAGAGTTCTACTTGCATTGAGACGTTGACTAGAGCGTGATGAGTACGACATGAACCTACGCCTGATGAATAATCTCGAGCTTGAGGGTTCCCCGAGCACCGAGGTTTTTATGTGCGCATGCCTCAGTAGTGATCGGGGTTACAAACACTTCAGGGTACTTACATCCTCGAGGTTCTCAATATGGTGAATGGCGTCACACTTAGTTGGTCATACTAGAGGTGTTCCAGTTGTTCACACGTGACAAAATTTGGGACCCCTCACAAGTGTTTTGGAGTGTTAGGGGCAAGATATGAATTGGGTAAAGTTTGGTCCTCGGGGTTGAAGATTTGTTCGGGATAAGGTACGTGATCGGGATGAAAAATATGACATGACTAAATATTCAAGTGCTCGGGGTTGATGACAAATGTTGTGCTTGGGTTGAGGACAGATAGTGTGCTCGAGGTATAAATGATGGTCGGGTTGAAGACCTCCTCGGGGGTATCAAAATATTATATGGGGAAAATTTCATGTGTTCGGGTTAGAGCCGTTCATGAGGGGTCGGGTTCAACGTGGTCCTCAGGGTTACACATTTGATTAGGAAATTATGTTTGTCAAAGTGCTCGAGTTTGAGGCTTTTATGAGGGCTCTAATAGGAAATATTCTGTCATTAATGTAATTTATCATTACTTCTAATTTTATGTATAGTTATTATAGATAAGGAGAGAGTCTTGGGGCGCAAGAACAGGGGGATCTTTTGGTTTCCTTTTTCTTGATGATGTAATTTGTATATATGTGGGCATTACATTTTTGAATGGACAGAAAATTGAGATCAATCTTGGCATGGTATCAGATCCCCAGTAAGGTCGGAGGAGACGTTTTTTTACCAAGAGTTTGGTGTGGCAATTTTTTTCCAACATGGCCGACAATGCAGCTGCCATAACCAAAAGCTCCAGCGGTGTGAAAAAGATAGACGTTTTTTCACTGGGATCAAATGACAATCCAGGTAATCTCATCACCCCGGTGCAACTGAAAGGGGATAATTATGATGAATGGGCAAGAGCTATTCGTACGGCTTTGAAAGCCAAGAGAAAGTTTGGGTTTCTAGACGGGACTGTCTTGATTCCCACAGATGAAGAGAAACTTGATGATTGGTATACTGTGCATTCCATGTTGGTTGCATGGTTGATGAACACTATTGATCCTTCACTCCGATCCACTCTCTCGTACTATGAGGATGCGCGAGAATTGTGGAAGGTCTTGAAGGGACGATTTTGCGTAGTGAACAGGACACGGATCTGTCAACTCAAAGCATCTCTCGCCGAGTGCAAGTAGGGGAAGACGGAGACCATTGCTTCATACTTTGGACGACTCAATAAGATTTTGGATGAATTGGCCAATTATATTACTCTACCAACTTGTACATGTGCTAGTTGTACGTGCAATCTTGCTGCACAATATACCAAGTTATTGCAGGAAGAAAGGCTCCTATGGTTTCTCATTGCTCTGGATAGCACCTATATCTCGATCCGCTCCCAACTTTTGACTTAAGACCCGCTGCCTTCGCTAGAAAAGGCATACCAGACTTTGATACAAGAGGAGCGCTTGCGTGGTGGCAATTTTCATCCTGCAAAGGACGACCGTGATAGTATCATGTCTTTTAAGCTTCAGACAGATCTTAGAGGTAAATCTCGTTCTGTTGATAATTCTGACAAGTTTTGTGTGCATTGCAATCGTGAAGGCCATGATCAAAGTTCATGTTTTCAACTAAATGGCTTCCCGGATTGGTGGGGGGATCGGCCTCGTGGTGGTCGTGGTCCTGGCCGTGGAGGCAGAGGTGGTGGTCGTAGTGGTGTGACTGGTGGTCGAAGTGGCAGAGGGGGAGGCAGTAGTGGTGCCCCGTCGGTTCGCGCAAACAAAACCACTGTTGGCTCTTCGGGACAGGCGAGTACTTCTCAGGTATCTCCAAACACTTCAGAGGCAACAGGATTATCTGGCATTACACCTACCCAATGGCAGACCATTCTTGATCTTCTTAATTTTCCAAAGCCCAATGATCGTTTGACGGGTAAGTGTTTATGGATACTCGATACCGGGGCCACTCATCATGTCACAGGTACATTAAAATCGTTAATTGATCTGAAGACAATTAGTCATTGTCCTGTGCAATTACCAGATGGTCGGTCTACAGCCGCCGCACATGAGGGAAGTGTGGTGTTATCGGGAAATTTGAGACTTAATAATGTGTTATTTGTTCCTAATTTGGATTGTAATTTGATCTATGTGACCCAACTCTTAGATGAGCATAAATGTATTGTTCAAATCATTGATACTTTGTGTGTTATACAGGACCGAGTGACGAGGAGGTTGATTGGAGTGGGTGAATGCAAGGATGGGCTTTTCTTTTTCTGTGGTGTTCCACACGCCAAGGTCCTAGCTGTTAATGGTGATAAGTCCATGGAGTTATGGCATAAGCGCCTGGGGCATCCGTCAGAGAAAGTTCTTCGGAAGTTTTCGTTTGTGAGTCAATTTAGTGGTTTGAATAAAAATGGTTGTGATGTACGTTTCCGTGCAAAGCAACATCGAGACAGTTTTCCTATTAGTAGTAGTCGTGCTAGTGGGATTTTTGAACTTATTCATTGTGATTTGTGGGGACCCTATCGGACTCGTTCTTCATGTGGAGCTTCTTATTTTTTGACTATTGTGGATGATTTCTCATGAACAGTTTGGGTTTATTTGCTTTATAATAAATTGGAAGTTGGCATCATGTTTCTAAATTTTGTTGCATTGGTTAAAAGGCAATTTAATCAGGATATTAAGCGTGTTAGAAGTGATAATGGAACTGAGTTTACATGCTTAACTGACTATTTTGAGAAACATGGCATTATGTTTGAAACTTCCTGTGTTGGGACCCCACAACAAAATGGTCGCGTTGAGCGTAAACATCAACATATTTTAAACGTCGCACGTGCTTTGCGTTTTCAAGGGCATTTGCCTATTCAATTTTGGGGAGAGTGTGTGATGGCGGCATGTTACTTAATAAATCGCACACCTTCTAGAGTTCTTAATTATAAGACACCTTATGCATGTTTGTTTGGTCATGTTCCTAATTTGCAAGTCATACGTGTTTTGGGTTGTTTATGTTACGCTCATAATCAAAAACATCAAGGTGACAAATTTTCTAGTAGAAGTCGTAAGTGCATTTTTTTGGGGTACCCATTTGCTAAAAAGGGATGGAAGTTGTATGATTTAGAAACAAAAGAGATCTTTGTTTCTAGGGATGTTAAATTTTTTGAAAATGTGTTTCCATTGTCTGAACATAGAGTGGTACCACTTGATAATGCTTCTAGTCGTAACGTGGGTACTCAATCTTTTTATGAAGAAGATTTTGATGACTTTGTATGTGAAGGAGTGGCTTGTCATGATATCTTTCCTGCTGCCATTGAGGACACTATGGCACAGGGGGTAGTAATACAGGGATAGGGGGTAATGTGGAGATAGGGGTGATGATGGTCAGAGACGAGAAGGGGGTTTAGAGGCGGCCCAAGACTCGGTGGTTGCAGATGCACCTACAGGTGATACTCATGCGGAGACAGTGACAGAACTGGGACGAGGCAAACGTTCAAAATTACCTAATTCTCGCTATCGTGACTTTGTGACTCATACCATCGTGAAAAAGAAAAGTCCCTCCGCAAACTCATCTTCTTCACCAACTTCCTCAGGTACTCCTTATCCTATTTCACACTTTGTGTCTTGTGATAAATTTTCTGATAACCATAGAAAATATATAGCAGCAGTAACTGCAGGCAATCCTCCTAAAACTTTTAAGGAAGCTATAAAACATGAAGGTTGGAGAAAGGCTATGGTCGAGGAGATACGGGCTTTGGAAGATCAAGGTACTTGGGTCCTGCAAAAATTAACCCCTGGGAAGAAAGCTCTAGGCAGTAAATGGGTGTATACTGAAAAGTACGATGAACGAGGAAATTTGCAGAGATCGAAAGCTAGGCTTGTCATATTTGGTCATCATCAGGTAGAAGGTATTGACTACAACGAGACTTTTGCTCCAGTTGCAAAAATGGTGACAGTCCGTACTTTTCTTGCAATCGCAGCCGTCAAAAAGTGGGAAGTTCATCAGATGGATGTACATAATGCTTTCTTGCATGGGGATTTAGCTGAAGAGGTCTACATGAAAATCCCTCCAGGATTCGAGAAAATTCAGTCCAATCTGGTGTGCAGAATGAAGAAGTCCTTATATGGTTTAAACAAGCGCCTAGGTGTTGGTTTGCCAAACTTGCAACGGCATTGCATAATTATAGTTTTCAACAATCATATTCAGATTATTCTTTATTCACCATGACGAAGGGCACAATTCAAATTAATGTGCTTGTATATGTGGATGATATGATTATTGCTAGCAATGATACGGTGGCCTTGACAATATTTAAAGACTATCTTGGAAAATGCTTTAAAATGAAAGATCTGGGGGTATTGAAATATTTTCTCGGGCTAGAAGTTGCTTGCAGTTTAGAAGGCATTTTCATTTGTCAGAGAAAATATGCGTTGGACATTATTTCTGAGACAGGATTACTAGGTGCTAAACCTGCAGAATTCCCTATGGAACAAAACCTTCGTTTGGCATTAGCATCTGGACGATTCCTTGATGATCCGGAGCGATATCGTCGACTAGTTGGGCGGTTGATTTATTTGGGTGTTACGCGACCTGATTTGGCTTACTCAGTTCATATTCTCTCCCAGTTTATGCAACAGCCCCGAGAAGAGCATTGGGATGCGGCATTACGTGTTGTTCGCTATTTGAAAAAGAGTCCTGGCCAAGGGATCTTATTACGTGCTGACAGCAAATTAATCTTGGAAGGATGGTGTGTTTCCGATTGGGCAAGTTGTCCATTAACGCGGCGATCATTGAGTGGTTGGTTTGTTTTACTTGGTTGTTCTCCTGTTTCCTGGAAAACCAAGAAGCAACCAACTGTCTCACGTTCATCAGCAGAGGCGGAGTATAGATCGATGGCCTCTATTACCTGCGAATTAAGTGGCTCAAACAGTTGCTTAGGGAGTTGGGCGTACAACATAAGATGGGCATGCGACTCTATTGTGATAGTCAGTCTGCGTTATATATAGCACAGAATCCTGTTTTCCATGAGCGGACAAAACATATTGAGGCAGACTGTCATTTTGTACGTGATGCGATTACAAACGGCTTAATTCTTCCTTCGTATGTGCCTACAAAGCAGCAATTGGCGGACATTTTTACGAAAGCTTTGGGTCGATCATCATTTGAATTTTTGTTGCGCAAGTTGGGTGTTCGAGACCTTCACGCTCCAACTTCGGGGGCGGGGGGGGGGGTAATAGGAAATATTCTGTCATTAATGTAATTTATCATTACTTCTAATTTTATGTATAGTTATTATAGGTAAGGAGAGAGTCTTGGGGTGCAAGAACAGGGAGATCTTTTGGTTTCCTTTTTCTTGATGATGTAATTTGTATATATGTGGGCATTACGTTTTTGAATGGACAGAAAATTGAGATCAATCTTGGCAGGCTCGGGTATAGATAAAATTTGTACTCATCAACTTATTTTGGATTGGATTGGTCAACACAGTGTTAATGACAAGTATACATAATTGATATTGGTAATCAATGACATACATAGTGCAATGAATTGAGTTGAATTCGGTATCAAAATAGAAATGTTTCCAAAAAAAATCAGCTTGTCTAACCTAACATACTGCCAGTAGCAGCGCAAGTCGATCAGGGTGATCAGGCCTCTTTTTATTTTTTTCGATAAATTTCTTAGATATATCACGTTCTTATGTTTAAAATGTGATATTGCAGGTGTTTTTACTTTGTTTGTTGGCTGGATGCAGCATCTGTTGGTTCAATACTGTGTGTTTTATTCTGTGCATAAAGAATTTCCCTAGTAATCAACCCCTTGCTCTTTCTCTAACAGTCAGTTTCAATGGCTTGAGTGCTGCCTTTTACAACCTTGCTGCAAAGTCAATTAACCCTTCATCAACCACGTTGTATCTTCTTCTCAACGCTTTGATACCGCTCTTGACATCCGTCGCAGCCCTGTTCCCAATCCTTTTCCAATCCCCGGTGGATGTTCTTTCTTCTGATGCTGTTAAACGCGATCAATTTATATTCATCATGCTAAATTTGTGGGCCGTCGTGACAGGATTCTACCTTCTCTTTCTCCATACTTTAAACGCATCAACAGCTCGTTTTCTCTTTGCCGGTGCCGCTTTTCTACTTGTCCTCCCTTTTGGTATCCCCGGTGTTATCTATGCTAGAGATTGGATTTACTCGAGCTTCCAACTTCAAGGCTCAGGCTTCATCCTTGTCGATGCTGATGATCTTGAATTACATAAAGAACTCCTTCGTCGTGAGAATAACGTAGACGATGGTGCAGTTCGTGTAATATCTAGACAAAACACGGGAACTAGCGAAGGGTGTTGGTGTGAGACGGTAATGAAAAAGGATTGCCTTATGGCTCTCGGGGAAGAGCACGAGGCACGAATGCTCCTTCGTAGGTTCGATTTTTGGCTATACTATATTGCTTATCTATGTGGAGGCACAATTGGGCTTGTGTACAGTAATAATCTAGGGCAGATAGCGCAATCACTTGGATATTATTCAATGACTTCAAGGCTCATTACAACATATTCCTCGTTCTCCTTCTTTGGCCGCTTGCTCTCAGCTGCACCAGACTTCATTCGAACGTAAGTGAACAGGCCAAGGCAAATTTGGAACCAGAAACAGAATTCTTTACAAGTCCTTAAGTTCATTCTTTATTTATTTGTTCATTATTGCTCTCGGGACATGTGCAGGAAGCTATACTTTGCGCGGACGGGGTGGCTAGCCATAGCTCTTCTGCCAATGCCAATGGCCTATTTCTTGCTTGCTGCCAATAGTAGCGAGGCAGCGGTCCAGGCAGGCACGGCCTTGATAGGACTAACCTCGGGATTCATATTTGCTGCTGCGGTTTCAGTAACGTCTGAGCTTTTCGGTCCCGATAGTGTGGGAGTAAACCACAATATTCTCATCACGAATATCCCCATCGGATCACTTACCTACGGTTTTCTCTCTGCCGTCGTTTACGATTCCAAGGCAAAGTTTGGTTTAGGCCTAATGGCTGATTCAGTGGTGTGCATGGGAAGAAAATGCTATGGCTTGACATTTGTGTTTTGGGGATGCATTTCTGTCCTGGGATTAGCCTCAAGTTTGCTGCTATTCTTAAGAACCAGGCCTGCTTATGATCAGTTTGAACAAAATAGAAGATCAACACTATTGTAATGATACTAACATAGAATTATAATTAATAAATTTACAAAAGTCCAATGGGGGAATATATAGAAATTGTAAAATGTGATTGCTTTAATTGGTAGAAAGATGGAGAATCAAACTTAAATTCTCATGTGTAGTTGGCTGGGTTATTAAGCCATGGCATATGCATGAGGCACGTGAAATATGTCATCATAGGTTCATAGCACGAAATTCGGCACAAGTCACTCATGAAAGTTGGACCAAAAGCACTCCAACTACTATTGATACGCGAGTCAAATATAGTGTTATATAATGTGATTGAAGGGGGGGAAAAAAAAAAGCATCTTGTAATCTAATTGATGTAAATTTATTGAATTATATTCTGAAAATTACGAATTACATATAGGTTCATCCACTGAGGGTGGGTAAGTCAGGGCATAAAATGAGGTCAAAAGAAGTAGTCGATGGACAACTGGTGAATATATATAGGAAAAAGTGAAATAAAATAATTATTATTATTATAATAATAATAAATTCAATATTCTTGTAGGTACATACAAAATGTTTCATTCTTGATGCAAAGGAACAATCTTTCATATGCCAATGCCATTTTTCGTGCAGTAAACATAGAAGCTGCATATTCTCTGCACGCTTTTCCTCTCTGCAATAGCCTATTTGATCCCTCAGACACAACCAATTCCAATTCCTCAGACAATGATTCGACATTAGGCGAAAACATGAAACCAAATTCATCCTTAACCACAATTGTCCCTTTAATACTAGGAAATCTTGATGCCATAACTGGTTTTCCACTCATCATAGCCTCCATTAGTGTAAGATCAAGACCTTGTGGCCTAAGCGTCGGGTTAACAAAAATGTCGATCGCATTGTAAAAAGCACGTAATTCGAGTGGATTCATCGATCCAAGTACAATGGCTCGATGACCTAAATCTTTGTACCTTTGTTGCCATGGACCGGAACCTGCCACGATTAAGTAGACATTGGGGTATTTTAGCTTGAGCTTCGAAAAGGCCTCGTGTAAAAGGGAATGGCCTTTGTCCTTCACTAGTCTTCCTGCAACTCCTAGAACTATACTTGCATTTTGTGGGATACCAATTTTGGATCTAAACTCTTGGCCTAATCTTAAATCTTCGCAAAAATCGTCCTCATCGACTCCATTGACGATCACATGGACACGTCGAGGGGGGATTTGGTAGACGTCCCTTAGCATTTCGCCACAACTATCACTTATAGCCACGTGGTGTGCATAGTTTCTGAAAAATCTAATTTCATTTAAGACTTTTGGGATCACTCCTTGTAGACTGTTGTTGAAGGCAGGGGACATGGGCTCATTAGGCCGACGTGCCAGGTCTTGGTAGATACTCGATTGCACACTCTCTAGCGCAATCCCGTGCCATGAAACCACGAGGTTAGGTAGATTTCGAGCCAACCAGAATGGGAGTGCAACACTTTCTGAATGAATTACATCAAAAGGTTCGTGTTGGTTTTCTTCTTGAAATTGTTCCCATGCCTTGTTGTATCTCCATTTTCCCGGTTCGCCCTCGTGGCAGTGTATTATAGGTGATAATGAACCATGACTTGTTTGAGAATGAATTTGCTCCCGGGAATTGGTTGGAATAGTACCACCTAGAGGAGGTGAAGTGAAGACATGTATTTGATGTCCCCGTCGTGATAGAGCCGTGTGCAGCGTATGGGCGTGGCGTTCCATGCCACCGGGGGTGGTGCTAGTAGGCCATTTCCTAGAGAAGACCGCGATTTTTAGACTCCTTGAAGGAGGCTTCTCGTCAAAGAATTTTAGATGATTCCACGCGAATTCTACATTCCGAAGATCCCCCGACCATGCCTTATTGTTAGATGAAAGGGTCTCACAAATCGAACTTGACGGGGTACGAAGGAGAAGAAGAGCTGGAATTGTGAACACAATAATGAAGAATAGGGTAATGGCAAGTTTGGATTGAAGGTTTGATGATGATTTCTTGGGCTTGTTGTTCATAGCCATACTTTCTTGGATGTGAAATGGTGTGTAAATTGGTTGTGTTTTGGAGTTTATTTTCATTTGATGAAAAAATCATAGTTGAAAAGTCAAGGAAAGTGGAAGGCTTTTTCATGAGGAAGTTAGGCACACATTTAAGCAAAGTGCTTTGGCTGGAAATTTGGCTTTGGGTGCGTAATTTATGCATCTTGTGTGAAAAAAAGTGCAGCCTCCACACAATTTGACTTTCACATTTTCTTAGACTTCTATAATATATTGAACGTGTAAAATTCAAATATTACGAATTTAATTTTTGCACTTCTATTTATTTGATATTCCAAGAGTTAATTGATAAACATATATGAAATTTGAGACTGCGAGTTTTTAGGGTTTAAATTATCATTTTAATACTATGTATTCTACTATTTATTTTTTATTTTTGTCCCAAAAACTTATTTGTATTTAGAAAAGAAATTTTTTTCGTAATTTCGGGCAAAATGTTGAGTAGATAAAAAAAATCCATTTGATCAACTTTTTGATTTTAAATATAATAATATGTTTACGTGAAATTCCAATATTTAGTTGATAACTTAAAGGTAGAGGCTTGCTTAAGATTGAGTACTCAT
This sequence comes from Ligustrum vulgare, assembly GCA_963555705.1. Classification (NCBI taxonomy): domain Eukaryota; kingdom Viridiplantae; phylum Streptophyta; class Magnoliopsida; order Lamiales; family Oleaceae; genus Ligustrum; species Ligustrum vulgare. The sequence goes on along the minus strand of OY743169.1, from coordinate 9,898,039 downwards.
TACATTAAATATGTCCAAAAGGTCAAACCATTATTGATGGCCAAAGTAGAAGGATGCACTTCAATGTGCAACTTTGACCATTGAGGATTGCCACCAACTATTTAGGCAGGTTTTAAGAATTTTATGATGTAAGTGATCTTCATTAGAGAATTGATGATCAACCAAATTTAATTGGTTGTAGAGTGGTCGACTATTGATTGGTTGATGGTATGTTTGAATCATATTTTAAAGATTTATGTCTCACGCTTCGTGCAAGTTTGTTCATGCATACCTACCTATTGAAAATAGAGTCTCATTGCCTCGTCGCTCGCCTTGACTTCTTGCACCTAATAGCTCTCCAATGCATATATGAATAGTTTTGATGTTATTGCGACGTATAGGACCTCATAATTATAGGGACACCATGAATATATAATGCATTATATACATATTATTAAATTTAAGGGGAAAAATTAGAAAGAAATTTTTATATAAGAGATAATGTTCGCTAAAATTTAAGATAAAGGAAAGAATAAAAATGCACACTATAGTCCAATCCACAATATAGCTCATTTTAAAGCTACATCCAGTAAATAAGAAAAATGAAAATTTGATACATACACTAAAATGTTGAAAATTTGTAATTAGACATTAACCAATAAATTAGCAAAAGCTAAAATTGACACATGAAAAGTGCTATAAGTTTAGTTTCCCATTATTATGTACTACCTTCCCAAAAATTATTCCATCACTTCGCCAAAAATCAAGTGTTTTTATATTTATGTTCATACTTCCTCGACTATTTCAATCCTCAGCACATTCAACATCATCAAAAAAATTAGAGAAAGAAAGAATAATTCCAATATGAATGTGATAAAATGTTGCCAATAAGTTGCATATTCTTCTCAATCTCCAGTCGAACTGTGATAATAACACAAAAGTAACAAAGTTAATATGTTAGTTCTAATGGATTGTGATTTGTGAAAGATGTGCGTTTTATTATGTTAAGTGCTTGCTTCTTAGTTAAATGAAAGAAAAACACAATTCTACTTGTTTGTATACGGATACACAAAATCTCAGAAGAAGTAATAATTGCATAAAGTACTTTGACTTTATATCAGCGAACCCAAGTTGGGCACACAGAATTTTAGGCTTGGTCTAATAAACAGATCATGTTGGCCAAGCATTGAATAATTTCGAGACCATATCAAAATTAAATCATACAACTTCAATAATGCATTATTGACATGGCTCGACCAACATCAATTATTTAATATATATATACACCCACCACCAAGTAAATAATCCACCGTAGATATATTACTTATTACATAAGGCAATAAGACAATATTAGTGTCAACATTTCTTACATTCTTTTAGACAACATTTTTTCTACACTTCAATTCCACAACATAATAATATTACGAGTATCATAATTATTTGCTCCTAATCCTAGGACTAGCAGCAACAACAGAATTCTTACACCCAAATCCACTCTCCTTTCTCCCTTTGGCATAATGGGCAGCATTATTTCGGCCCTGTTTAGGCGATGCGGGCCACTGGCCCAAAGTAACAGCCATATCCCTCAAAGGCTGCAGGCTTTCAAGAGTCTCAATAATTGCTGGCATTTTGGGTCTGTCCCTTGGTTGCAGACTCACACACTGTAATGCCATAAGGGCCATTTCCTTGGCACCCTTAACAGAATACTGGCCCGCAAGTCTTGGGTCGACCATGCACCGTAACCTTCGGGTGCTGGTCAAGTAGGGTTTGGCCCAATCCACCAGGTTTTGCTCGCTCTTGGGCCTTGTTTTATCCATTGCTCGTCTCCCTGTCAATAGTTCAAGGAGGACGACTCCAAAACTGTAAATGTCACTCTTCGTGGTAAGATGACCTACATATTATGATAAGATATACGTAACCTAGTTAGGGGTCGGAAATTATATAAAAATTCCATATAAGCCAATTTCAATCCAAAATGGTAAAAGAATTAATTTTATAACTGCGAATGATCTAAGTCTCTAGATTTTAGACTTAGTGGAGGTAGTTTTGCTACATGTACAATGACTTTGACAATGAGGTTAACAATTAGCTTACGTAACACAATCCTGTTTTTTCACCTATCACATTAACTTTTAAATCAACAATCAACACACTTACACATCACTTAATTGTCAACAACATTGTCAAATTAATTATACGTGTAAAAAAATTCTAGTGGAGGTTGGATCGACTGAATGTGAGCCTCCCACTTTTAGCCAACTACTAATTTAGTACCTGTGTTTACGTATTCGGGAGCTGCATATCCATATGTTCCCATCACTCGAGTAGTCACGTGTGTGTTTGATCCTTCGGGTCCCATTTTTGCGAGTCCAAAATCTGATAATTTAGCATTGAAGTCCTGCCAAAACATAATAATATATTTTCAACCCCCATTATATTCTATTTGGGTCATTCTTTTCTTATATTATATAATAAAAAACAAGTTAAAGTGTAAAATAATTACATACAGAATCTAATAATATATTAGAGGTTTTGAAATCGCGATATATAACAGGTTTGTCAGCTCCATGCAAAAAAGCAAGCCCTTTTGCTGCACCAATAGCAATCTTCAATCGTGTGCACCATGGCAAGGAGATTGATAATCCTGTCATTTTTAATCGTAAAAATATTGTTCTAAATTTAATAAAAATATAGTTGAATTTTTACAATTTGCTTGATTTTTTCTTAGAAACTTACTCTTGAATAAATGATTTTCGAGGCTACCTCGAGGCATGAATTCATATACAAGAAGCCGATCTTCATCCTCGCAACAATAACCAATCAACTTCACCAAATTTGGGTGCCTTAGCTGCCCAAGAAATATCACTTCGGCCTTCAACAAAGAAATAGTGGTTAAATATTAATTCAAAATTCTACGTTTGTTTAAGCCTTAAGGGATTAGGCAATCATATTTTTTTTATTATAATATAATTAACGAATATTATGTTTTGTAAAAGATTCAAATAATTTGGAATATCATTCCAAGTAGGGACAAAAACTTGGGGTTTTTTTTTCGACAAAGCTTGCTTATGGACAATTTGATATGTGGGCCAGGAGTCTAAGAAGGTCAATATATGGGTCCACTGAATTTGTTTTATATTTTTGGAAAAAAAAAAAAAAAGGTGTAGCCCACGGGGCCCGAACCGACCACGCCCAAGGTCATTGGTTCGGGAAGGTAAATCCAGGTTATGCCTTCAAGGAGCCAGGGTGGAAGGGCTTATGGTAAGCATGAGAAACGCTCAATAACTCCCGCTTGCCACAATGCCAATTCCACCTTGCGGGGAATCGAACCAAGCACACAGCTGCGCTGAGCACTTACCACCCATCCCCTTTGCCACTTGGAGATGTGCCCTAGGGGCTTGTTTTATATTTTTGGGGTTCAAGACAATAAGGAGAGAGCATTTTGAAAAAAATTTAGCAGTCAGATAATGGACGGACAATGGAATACCGAATATGTAACCAACCATTTAAACAAATATCATGAATATGACGTGCTAGACTAAACACGATTACACTAGATTAATGATAAATTCTATAAAATGTCTTTTTTTTTTTTTTTTTTTATCAGATAAATCGCTCACTTTCTGGGTTCTTATTACGTAAGAGAACCCCACGAAATTCCAAATTCTATCTCTGATTTTTTCATTGCTTTTTGAAGCTAACATGCTTACACGGTAGTCTTTCGTATATTTGTTTATGTTTAGGTAGACGTAATAAATCTGTCTCGATTACTCTATGTTGGGTGTTTTATACTCAATAAATCCGGGCGATGATGTAAAATAGTTGTGGGAATAATATCGACATCTCGATGGATAGTTCGATTCGATAACAACTCGAGATCACTTGAAGTGACTTAATTGGTAGTTGTTTGTGGTCCACTTGAAAGGCCCAATTGTGGTGGTTATGGGAATGGACTTTGGACTTGGGCTCGGGTCTTGGAGCATTGACCCAACTTGTGACCTAGCCCAACATGTTATATATATCACATTTCTTGTCATTATCTAGAGTTGAGAAGTGGAGAGGTTGTGACATTTAAAATGGGTGAGAGAGAAAAAGAGAGAGAGCAACCGTTCTTGGAGTTCTAGCTTAGTAGTTCTCCATTGTTGCTCTTGTTCTTGTTCTTCTCATATTTGAGCAATCAAGAGAAGTGGTTGTTGAGTCGAATTCGAAGTCGAGGTGTGATTTTGGAGAGCTTACTGAGCCCGAAAGTGTATCGAAGACCCAACCACAATTTCAACAATTTATGTATATATTATGCTCAATTAGTGAAACCATTAGTATAGTATACCTTATGCCATGTGAGAAGGATATGTATAACAAATTGTAAATCCAAAATCCTTCAAGATTAATCCTTTCGAAGATGAAATAGTACAAGAAACTTAAGTGGGTTTTGTCATTCTTAATAGTCGGCTTCTTTCGACAGCATTTATTAAAAAAGCTACTTTTAAGCATGCTCTGAAACATATGAAAATACTATAGTCGATGAAATTTTGATTATCTTTAATAGAGTGAAAAGAAATTCTTACAAGCCATTCTCTGTGCCCTTGAAGCCCTTCAATATCAAGAAGCTTTACAGCAACAGCTTGAGCCTTCAACCCTGGCCTTAAACTATCATCAACATACCCTTTATGCACAGTCCCAAAACCACCTTCACCTAACAAGAAATTGCTCGAAAAATTCTGCGTAACACCGCGCAATTCGCTAAGTTGGAAATCATACAAATCCTGTCCAAAAGACTGTTGAAGATCTTCATTAATCCTTGTAGAATTAGACCTAGTACTGAGGTCAGAAAATGACAACCTTCGAAATGAAGGTAATGGTGCAACATTTTTGGAAAATTCAGACTTAGATGGCCTGCACCTGCTAAGCTTTCTACAAATTGCATGATCTTCCACAGAACAACAATTTGCTGTGAAAGGAATCCATGGCTTTGATTTTGAGTCCTCCATGGAGAAAAATGCCGATTCGACCCCCGAGCTCTCGGAAAGTTTAAGAAGGATATATGAAGAATAGAAGCCTGGGAATTAGCTAGAAATAATAATGGGGTTTTTTCTTATCCAAAAAGCAAAGAATGAGAGAGAAATTCTTTTTTTAACTGCTCCAACCACTCTACTAAATAGGGTATTTTTGTTCTAATCTTTAGTTATGTATTTCTTTTGTTTCTTGGTTTGTCATGTGTGTAGTGTCTTCAACTCTTCATACAGAAAAAATGGCTCAAGAAAGTATTTGTGGGGAAATAAAATCAGACTTGGAGACTTTTCAAAACAACAACTTCTGCTAAAATTTTAAGCATACTTTGCAAGGCAGCCTAAAGGGCTTAGCCCCTGTTTGAGGCCAATTACTGGAGAAATAATGTGATTTTGAATAGTATTTTTGAGAGAATGTGTAATTAAAATTTATTTAAAAAATTAAATATTGTTGTTTGACTAAAATAGATGGTTATGATTGAATGTTTAAAAAAACTTGATTTTCAAATAATGAGACTCAAATACGGACTAATTTTAAAAATAGTACAGTGGAGAAATCAACATAATCCTCAACATCTTTTTGTGTGATATTAAGTAGTATATGTGGTTGTGCCTTCTTTCAAGAATTTCATACATAACTTGATTATCGAACGAATTAGATCACTTTTGTCATGACGAGAGAAAAACAAACTATGATCTTTAAAAAAAAAAAATGAAAAAAAAAATAGTTTTTTTATGAATGTGTGGTTTAAAAATGTTTGAAAAGTCAAAAACTGCGAGCTTGACTAAGAATTGATGGTTAATAATCATTTTACCAAACATGGAAAAAAAAAATTCATTGGTCCAATCAACTTGTATAACAACTTCAAATGAAAATTAATTATATCATTAATTTCCTTTGATAATTTGACATAGGATTCGAGGGCGTGCCACAATGATCAAGCTGCTCTTGTTTTCCCTATCTTATCTCTGGTTCGAATGCTATCCTTCCATGTGCCCTTTGTTAAAAAAAAAAAAAAAAAAAATTAATTAAAAAAACAAACAAAGTGGGACCAACTGGAGGCCAGCCATAGAGGGTTTGACGAGTGCCCGAAAACCACAGGGTGACAACAGCCACAGCCTCTCACTTGTTTTTGTCTGTTATTACATAGATTAATTTTTGGTGATTAATTGATGATAGCTGCATAGAACTTATAATATCTAGGAGTTGTTACAAGTATGAGGTTGTAAGTGACGTTCAAAGTACACTATTTTCCTACTCCATTACAACCACCACCCTTGGATCGATGCTCTAATTCTAATGTCATTATCCACAAATCCGTAGCTTGTATCTGTACGTTTGGCTAAATATCTTTACCCATGGGTTAACTGTTAAGCGAATAAGTAACTTTCTTGCTGATTAAAGTTATAAATTAGTAATTTGCTGATTAAGATTGCGTTCAGCGGCTCTTTAATGAGGAGGGAGAAAATTCTTTGGTGTTTTCAAGATAAAATATGTAGTTAAAAATTAGATAAAGAAAATGTGTTTGATTAAAAAATTGTTTGAAAAATTGTGTAATTTAAATTCCTCATTAATGAGGTAACCGAACGGAGGCTAAAGTTTAAAATTAGTTAGTTAGTTAGTTATAGTTACAAAAGTGTTGAGAATATTTGTTTTATAATATTTAGCTTAGCATGGAAGTCATGTCATCTCTAGCTCGATGAAATCGAATTTAGTTTCGAAACAAAAGGAAAAGTTAACTGATAGAAAACGAAGAATTATTGCCAATAACGTCACATTCGAAATTAATAGATAGGTAAAAAAAATTAAGACCTAAAAAAGGAATCAAGATTTGATTATATTCTTCTTAAATCTTAACTACTGGGTAAATAACGGAAAATGTTGACTTGAAAGGAAATTTTGTCATAATTATGCTTTCTTACGGTTTTAATAAGTGATTGCACTTCAAATTTGTTCAATTGGGTAATTGAGCTTTAATTTAATTTAGTCCAATTGCATCACTTGAATTGATGAAAATCAATAAAATGTCAATAAATGGTTTATTTGACTGGAGTTGCACTTATCAACTGTCATGAAATAGAGAGAAAGAGAGAAGAAAATAGAGAGGCAAATAAACTTGTGATTTATTAAGAAGTAGAGCCTCATATATAAATGGTAAAAAATGGATATACAAAGTAATTATCCATAGGGTTATAGTGCTGTGAATTTCATTCACTAAATAGTATAATATTTATCACTCCACATTGAACGACATATTACAAAATATCTGCCTCGTTAAAATCTTGTTTGCTAAAAATCCAATGGAAAAAAAAAATCAAACGAAAGAAAAAGAGTACAATTATTTTGGAGAATCACAATAAATGTTGCATCGTTAAAACCTTATCAAGAAAATCCAGTGGGACAAAATTTAGGCAAAGAAAAAAGAGTATAGCTACTCCCCTTGATACTGATCACTGTAAATCTTTGAGTCGGTGCATTTTAATCTCATGAACAAATTTCTTGAATGTAGATGTTGGCAATGCCTTTATAAATAAATCAGCTACATTGTCACTCGAGCGAATTTTTTGAACATCGATATCCCCAATTTTTTGAAGCTAATGAATGTAGAAGAACTTTAGAGAGATGTGCTTTCTTCTATCTCCTTTGATGAAGCATCATTTGAGTTCTGCAATACAAGCTGCATTGTCTTCATACAAAATTGTTGGACTATCTCTAGTTGAAGTTAATCCACATGATGCTTGGATATGACGGGTCATGTTCCTCAACCATGCACATTCTCGACTTGCCTCGTGGATTGCAATAATTTCTGAATGATTTGAAGATGTTGCTGTCAAAGTTTGCTTCACGGATCTCCATGATATAGTTGTTCATCCACGTGTAAACACATATCCTATTTGCAATTTAGCTTTACGTAGATCAGAGAGATAACTTGCATCTGCATATCCCACTAAAGAAGATCCCAATTTTTGAGAATAAAATAATTTCATATCAATAGTACCCTTTAGGTATCGAAAAATGTGTTTAACACCATTCCAACGTCTTTGAGTTGGTGTAGAGCTATATCTTGCAAGGAGATTTACAGAAAAAGCTATGTCGGGTCGAGGACAATTTGCAAGATATGTTAGCGCTTCAATTGCACTAAGATATGATACTTCAGGACCAAGAATTTTTTCTCCATCTTCAGGTGGACGAAATGGATATGTTTTCACATCAAGTGATCGAACAACCATAGGGGATGCCAATGGATATGCTTTATCCATATAAAAACGATTTAAGACTTTTTCTATATAAGAAGATTGATGAACAAATAATCCTTATGGGAAACGTTGAATTTGCAACCCAAGACAAAATTTAGTTTTTCCCAAATCTTTCATCTCAAATTCATTCTTTAAATAATCTGGAGTTTTGTTGAACTCTTCAGGAGTTCCATTTAGATTTAAATCATCCACATATACTGCAATAATCAGGAATCCACTATTTTTTTCTTTATAAAAACACACGGGCAAATGTCATCATTTTTATAACCCTCCTTCAAAAAAAATTATAAGGCGATTATACCACATGCGTTCAGATTGTTTCAATTCATCTAATGATATTTGCAATTTAATAGAGAACATAGTTCTCAGGCATATATTATTTGCTTCTGGAATTTTTAGTCCTTCAGGGACTTTCATATAATGTTACTATCAAGTGAATCATATAGATAGGCAGTTACTACATCCATAAGGCGCATATTAAGCATTTGTGACACAGTCAAACAAATTATGACTCTAAAAGTGATAGTATCCATTACGGGAGAATACGTTTCTTCATAATCAATTCCTGGTCTTTGAGAGAAACCTTGAGCTACAAGTCGAGCTTTGTATCTTGTAACCTCATTATTTTTATTCATCTTCCTTACAAAAACTCATTTGTATCCTACAGAGATTACATTTTCAGGTGTTCGGACTACAGGTCCGAATACTTTTCGTTTCTCTAAGGAATTTAACTCCGCCTGTATGGCTTCTTTCCATTTTGGCCAATTATTTCTACGCTGACAGTCTTTCACAGACAGTGGTTCAAGATCCTCATCCTTCATTATTTCAAGAGCCACATTAAAGGCTAAAATGTCATCTATGACAATAGTATTTCTTTCCCATAGTTTATGAGATACTAAATAATTTATTGAAATCTTCTTATTTTCGGATACTTGTGGTTCTGTAGGAACCATATTCTCAATATTCGATTGATCAATCTTTTCAAATACTACTTCTTCTGAAGTTTTTTGTTGGTTTTTCTCTTGTACTTTTCTTTTTCGAGGTATAGAGTCTTTAGCACCAACTGGTAGACCACGCTTCTGGCATATTTGAGATTCATTTGCTAAAGCAGATTGTCCTTCAGAGACATCAATTTGTGCAGGAATATTTTTTGCTAGTATATGTGACTTTATCACATTTCTTGTGTCAACAAATACATTTGGTAATTGATTTGAACCTTTTTTCAAGTGAATGATTTTCCCAACATCTTGCTCACATTGATTGCTGTGAGGATCAAAGTGAGACAGAGTTGTTTCATTCCACGAAATTTTACCATGTTTTTAGGATGTAGTTTTGTTCCTCCCAAGGTTGGGAAAGTCATTTCGTGAAAATGACAATCTGCAAAACGTGCTGTGAATAGATCACCCATTAAAGGTTCATGATATCTTATTATTGATGGTGAATCAAAACAAACATAAATCCAAGTCTTCGTTGGGGACCCATTTTGGTACGCTGTGGGGGTGAAATTGGGACTTGGACGGCACAACCAAAAACTCGTAAGTGAGATATATTAGGCTCATGACCAATTGCAAGTTGCAAAGGAGAATATTGATAATACGTTGTTGGTCTTAAACGAACCAATAATGTAGCATGTAATATGGCATGACCCCAACAGAAGTGGGAAGTTTTGTTTTCATGAGTAATGGTCTAGCAATTAATTGTAGACGTTTGATAAACGACTCAACTAATCCATATTGTGTATGGACATGAGCAACTGAATGTTTAACCTCAATTCCAATTGATATAAAATAATCATTGAATGTCTGTGATCTAAACTCACCAGCATTATCAAAACGAATTTTCTTGATTGAGTAATCTGGGAACTGAGCTCGCAATTTTATAATTTGAGCAAGTAGTCTAGCAAAGCTACATTCCTAGTGGAAAGTAGGAAAACATGGGACCATCTAGTAGATGAATCAATTAAAACCATAAAATACCGAAATTGTCCACATGGTAGGTCTATTGGCTCACATATATCTCCATGAATTCTTTCCAAGAAAGTTGGATATGCAATATTGACTTTTGTAGTCGAAGGTCTAATGACCAACTTGGCTTGCGAACAAGCAGCACATGGATAATCATTAGGTAAAAGAATCTACTGGTTCTTTAGAGGATGTCCATGTGAGTTGTTAATTATTCGGCACATCATTATTGCTCCTGGATGTCCAAGTCTATCATGCAAAAGTATAAAAAAATTTTGGATCAACGAACTTCGGGTTCATGATAATATTTGATTCAATCATCGTTATAGATGTACAATACATGCCACAAAGGAGTTCCGGAAGTTTTTCTTTTATCTGCTTCTGGCCAAATATAAAAGAAGTTATGCAAAGATATTCTACATTATTTTCATTCATCATTTCAATGTGATATCTATTGCAGCGAATATCTTTAAAACTAAGTGATAAGTGTATTTTATACACTTATTTGTATGTCTAAAGTAGAATATATTGTTGATGTATTGGAATAATTACTATTTAATTTATGTTTATTTGTTTACTTTGTAGAAAATATCTCAAAAGGCGAAGAATGAAGCAATTAATGAAAAAACGGCAATATTGAATGTTAATTGGAGCTTAATTGAGCAAGTGAGAGATATGTGACATCAACCGGGAATGTTCATGGTACCAAAGTGAACGAATCAGGAGTCGGAGAAACTAATTAAAGGATTTAATAGCTTAAATGGACAAATCGAGAAGAAGATAAAGTTTGGGGACTAAATTACAACAATTGAAAGTTGAGGATTGAATGTGCAATTAAAAGTCATCGACCAACTTACACATCCGAAAAAAGATGGAAGTCGCGATCGCAGGATACATATCACGCGATCGCGGGATAGTGCGAAATTATAACCCGAGAGTTTTAGGGTCAAGCACGATATCGCTAGGGTGTAAACCACGCAATCGCGCGCTTATCCGGCTGGGCCGACTGTGGGCTTTTTCTCGCTATTTTCAACAGACTTCTCTCTTTCTTGACCTAGGTTTCTCCAAAACCTATATATACAACACTTGAGGCACGAGATCTGGACCTTTGTCTCTCCATAGAACTAGCCACAATAGATATTTCAACATCAATTTCTTGGAGATTCAAGTATCGCAGAGGGGCGTGAATTGAAGATAATAGAAGAATTGAGACTTGGTGCATGCTTTCCTTTCTTCTTGTTTTCAATGAACATTTTATTTTATTATTTTTGTTCTTTAATCAAGATGTATAACTAAATTCTACGTTGGGATGAATGATGTAGCCTAGTTAATTATTTTAATTCCATATTCCTTGTTTTAACGATTTAATGCATGTGTTGATTTATTATTGCGTTTAATGCACGAATGAACTGGCCACTCTTTCATGATTTAATGTGTTACTTTCATAATCCGAGATGTGAGTTAATAACATAGATCTAGGTAATAAATTCGGTACTTGAACGAGAGATAGAGATATACTCTTGTTATTATTGCGGTCGTATGTGAATTCTTGCGTGTAAAGCATCTAGATAAGGAATATTCGGACCCGCTGTAGAAATACAAAGTTGACTTATTTAGGTAGGATTGATTTAAACTCGAGATAGGAATCTCAATTTGAATTAGTGAATTCGATCGAACACATATTTAGGAAATAGAACATGGAATTGGAATTGATTTAATTGGTTAGGTGAACTCATGAATTCCAACTACCTTACAATCGTTTTTAAAACAAAAACAAGCTCGCTAATTTAATGCTTAGGTTTAATTTCTTAGTTTTAGTTCACAATCAAAAATCCTCCTTGTCTGTTCAAATAAAGTTTAGAACTAAAATATTTCTGCATTTAATAGCAGTCTCCGTGGGACGATAATCCGAACTCCTAGGTCCACTTTATTACTTCTCATGACCCGTACACTTGCGGGGAATACTAATTAAATTTCTTCTGAATTTGCTAGAATAAAGTGCATCGTCAATATATTATTTTGTATTATTTGATAAATAATACAAGCTCTTCCGGAACCTTCAACAATTTTTGATGCACCTGGTATTTTATTAACATTATTTCTCTGATAATGTTAAGTTCAAGAAATACTTTTTGTCTTGAAGAATAGTATGTGTAGTTGCACTATCGACAAAACAGATATCCTGGTCATTCATCCTGAATTTATAAACAAAACAAAATAAATATTCTGAAGCTTTAATTTCATAAAAAGAAATTTAGCGACATTTTTAATCAACTAAAAATGCTTAATAAGTAAGAATAAGTAAAAACATAATTCATACTAACTTTTAAACAAAAATACTACTCAGATACTGAAAATTAAACAAATCAATATTCTCAAGTACACCGCCTCCAATTAAATGATTAATGTTGTCATTTGGGTCAGCAAAGAAGTCAGATACGTCCAAATGAGTCACATCAATAATCAATTGGACCATCATAATCAGCAAAATTTGTCTCTACTTTTTCTTTTCCCGTGACTGATTTTTTATAGAGATCCACATTATTTTGTTCAGCTACAAGCAGACATGATATAAGTTCTGAGTACTTTTTAAAACCACGCTTACGATATTGCTGCTGCAGGAGCACATTCGAGGCATGGAAAGTGGAAAAAGTTTTTTCCAACATATCTTGATTAGTGATTTTTTCTCCACAGAAATTTAATTTAGAACTTATTCTGAATAACTTAGAATTGTACTCACTGACCGTTTTGAAATCCTGCAAACAGATATGCATCCACTCATAGCGGGCTTTGGGGAGAACTACAGTCCTCTGATAATCAAACCTTTCAGTCAAGTTTTTCTAGAGAATTTGTGAATCTTTCACAGTGAGATATTCAACTTTCAATCCATCATGAAGATAGTGACGAATGAATATGAGTGCTTTCGCACGATTCTGCAGGGATTCTTTGTTTCCTTCTTTTATTATCTCTCTCAGGCCTTTCAAGACAAGGTGAATATCAGCATCTATGACCCATGATAAATAATTTTTGCCAGATATGTCGAGTGCAACAAATTCGAATTTAGTGATGTTGGCCATTTTGATAACTACACAATAAATAAATAAATAAATACAATTAATTTTGAAGAATGTGATTAAACCACATAATAATAAATGAAGTCATCAACATCATATAAGTTGTATGTTTTCCTTCAGATATAAACATTATGACATATTCTTCGATATATATATATATATATATATATATATATATATGCTACTTCGGGAGCATGTTATATTTTTCTATTATTTCTTCAATAATAGATCAAATATTCTTCTGGAATATTAACAATTATAATTTATACTCTTCTGGAGCAAATGATAATCTTTCTTGAATGTTATAAAGTTGTGTTACTTCAGGGACAATAACAAATTATTTATGATGGTCATATTAATATTCTACTTCAGGAGCAACAGCGTAATGTACTATTAATTTAAATGATAAAAAAATTTCAATAATAACAATAATATATAAATTAAATACACATATTAATATTCTTCTGTAATATTAATTATACAATTGCGCTACTTCAAGAACAACAACGTAATGAACTATTAATTTAAATGATAAAAAAATTCAACAATAACAATAATATATAATTTAAACACACATATTAATATTCTTCTGGAATATTAATTATACATTTGCACTACTTCAGGAGCAACAACGTAATGAACTATTAATTTAAATAATAAAAAAACTCAACAACAATTATAATATATAAATTAATCACACATAAACAAGAACCTTAAAATAAAAATTACAACATGAGCTTTGAATTAAATAAAATTAGATTTTGCGTTGGTTTGACCGAATTGAGAAATCTAGTTAAATTGAAAATGCCAGTTTTTGAGTTTGAAACAAATTCATTGAATTGCGTGTACACTTGGATGAATAATGAATTCAGAATTGAACTACACGAATTCAAAATTAATTGAATTCAGTCATTGGTTTCAGAATTGAATTCACGCGTAGAAATAGAATTGAAAGAAAAACAGGATTCGACATCGTTATGATGCATATGTATATATAAAAAAAATTCATGTGTTATCAAATTAATTTTGATTCACATGACAGATGATCATGCTAAAAAAATATTATCTTCAAATAATTTTGAGAGAATCATGCTGATAACGTGTTATGAAATAGAGAAATAGAGAGAAGAAAATAGAGAGACAAATAAACTTGAGATTTATTAAGAACTAGAGCCTCATATATATAGGGGAAGAAGGGGATACATAAAGTAATTATCATTAGGGTTACAGGAGTATGAATGTCATTCACTAAATAGTATAATATTTATAACATCAACTACAATTAATAATGATCGGCATTTATTGACTTCCATATCATCGATTTTTGTCAAAGTTATCTTAATCTTAATATATATATATATATATATATATATATATATATATATATATATATATATATATATAGAGAGAGAGAGAGAGAGAGAGAGAGAGAGAGAGAGAGAGAGAGAGAGAGAGAGAGAGAGAGAGAGAGAGTTTTTCGTCAAAAAAATAATAATAAATCTAAATTTGAAATTTTTTTGATAAAGTAATTATCCCTAAGATTACAGGAGTATGATTGTCATTCACTAAATAGTATAATATTTATAATATCAACTACAATTAATAATGATCGGCATTTATTAACTTCCATATCATCGATTTTTGTCAAAGTTAATCTTAATCTTAATATATATATATATATATATATATATATATATATATATATATATATATATATAGACGCGCATTGTTTCTCGCAAAAAAAATTCTACATTTGGAATTTTTTTGCTAAAAAATAGTATATTAAATATTTTAGTAATTATTATTTTACATCTATCATTAATTACACTGACATCCGTGCTATGTTATTAATAACATAAAAACGTTATTTTTTTATTTTATTATTATTCTTTTAATAATTATTGTATTATTTTGAAATCGAAAGATATGTAATATGGATGTCAAATTAAAGATCATGGTGAGAACTTTAATGCAATCTAACAAGTGAGAGCAAATACTAAATATATTATCCGTAAAATCATATCAAAAATTAAAGGTAAAGTTTTATTTTTTATTTTTCCTCAATATCTAATTCATTTTAAATTATATCATTTAAGTCCTAATTATAATCTATAATTAGTTTACTGAATTCATTTTAGTCATAGATGATTAATTTCTGTTCTGATTTTTTCTAAAATTAAAATAAAAAATAACTATTGGAATTTTTAAGACAAATCCAATTAAGTTGGGTTAATTTTACAAACTTAATATGCAAAAATATATTACAGATTTTAACAATTAGTTCATATAATTTCTATTAAACAATTTGTCGATCAGTAATTTTTATTAAAATAATAATGTAACAATATGAATAAAGAAATTGTCAGTATGAAGAAAGAAGAATCAATTAATATAACATTATTTATTAAAAAAAATTATTATTTTGTTAAAAAAAATTTGAAATTAATAATTAATGTTTAAAAATCAAATTATACCAAAAAAAAGTCTATCCTACACCACTTTTTGGAAAGAATATGATGAAGAACAATATATGAAAAGAAAAGCGTCGATCTAAGGAGAATATATAAGTTGAGTCTTGCACATGTATTGTATGAGTCTAATTTTATAGTTCAAAATTTTTATTAAAAAAAAATTCATTTATTGAACGTTAATTCTAAAAATGAAGTTGATATATTCACAGTACAATATTTAAATACTTAATTCATGTCATGTTTTACCATAAAGAAATAAAACAATTCAACGGTTTACAATTTTATTAAAATATTAAAAAAATAATTATATGTCGTAAAAAATGGTGAAACTTTATTTCTTAATTTTATTAACATATATAGACAAAAAGACTCACTATATATATTTTATTTATATTTTTATTAATAATTTTTTTATTGACATATAATTAAATATGCATTTAATTATGTTCAATTAAATGCATGGCACTTAAAAATTAAAAATTATTAATCATGCGAAGGATCTCTTGAGTTATTACATGTTCGTACACCACAAATCTTGAGGTTGATTTTCAATATTACTTAATTTGTTACATTTATTTATATATAGGACCGCGTATATTTAATTTGTTACAATTACTTTATTTTATGTAAATTATAATATTTTCAAGGTTATTATTTTTATTCATGTTAGCCAAAATTATTTGGACTAAATTTTTTATTTATTCTATACAACATTTATTTGAAAAAATTGCATTATTTAAATTAAATTTGAGCAATTGTTTAAATATGTTTTGTCTATAGGAACTTTCGTGTATCACATGGGTATGAGCAACTATAAACTGTACAAACAATGTATTATTTAAGAAGTTTTTCAAAATTGATGAGAATTGTAATTTATTTCTATTTTGAGCATTCGTTGACAGTCTATATCATTAATCAAAGCAAATTATGTGTTCAATTTTTTTCTTATTTTGTAATGATATTTACAGTAAAATCATTTCATATTGTTTTTCCGCGCAACGCACCGATATGATACTAGTTTTATTAAAAATCATATTAAAATGCTGATACTCAATTCAAATCAAATTAAAGTGCAGATACTCAATCAAAATTAAATTAACGTGCAGATACCAATTTGAACAAAACTTAAATATACCTGATTGAAATTGGATGAAAGTTTAGTTACTGTAAAAAGAATTTACCAAACAAAGGATTTTCATTTGCTAAATCAAAACAAGTGAAAGGCTTGGTACCAAGTTCTTGCAAGGAAAATGAATTATATTCGTAAAATACTGGATTCCAAATATATTTTAGGGTATATATCATCATATTCCCCATAAAATAAGCTCACATAAACTGAAAGAACCTTGACATTAGGGCTCCAGAAAATGTCTACTCCCTGTTGAATTGACATGTAGATCCCAACTGGATAATGGATTCGACCTATTCAATACGCATGTCAATTCAATAGTGACAGAAAATATCGAATACTCCATATTTTGAAAGTACTACAATATTTAGTGATGGTCAAAAAAAGTCACCCTGCCCCGAACTAAATACATACTCGACTCTAATGGAGCGAGAAAAAAAAGTCGCGCCCGCGAATTGATGGAACGGGTATGAAATTAAAATGAGAAATTCGAAGTGGGTATGGGGTTGGGTGGGTTTTGTTTGACCTGCCCTGCTACTTATATTAAAAAATAATTAATTTTTTTTTTATTATATAGTTTGAAAAAGTATTATATTTTGTTAGTTGTTGTTTATGATGAGTATTTAAATATATTGTAGGATTTTATTGAAAAAATGTTGTCTGATATTGTGTTATTTAATTAGGAGAGATGGAATGTAACAATAAAACAAGTGAAAATCTTGTTCAAATAGTTTAAAAAAGAATAATAATAATAATAAAAACAAGGGGAAGGGGCCGGAATTGGATTCCCCGCCTCGTTATGACTTAGCGGATCATGGGACGGGTATGGGTTTGAGGTTTTTCTCGTGGGGCGGGGTGGGTATCCTCACCCCATTGCCATCTCTAATAATATTTTCTCCACTTGAGAAAATCTTGTGTGGGGTAGGGGCGAAAAACGGGTCGGAAAGTTCGGGAGTTCGGTTCATGAAAAACAGACTTGGCCTTGGACCGGACATAAAATTTTGGATGTTTGACAGTTCGGGTTCGGCTCGTGAAGCTCATTAAAGCTCAACAAGTCGCGAGTTGGCCCGTGTTCGGCTTGTGAGCTTCGCCTCTTGTCTAGCTCGTACATTTTTGATCATTTTTATGCATTTTTTTTATTTTTCATGTTTATAAATTGTAATGATTGTGTTAAAAAAAATTTATAAATAACAAAAAACACATAACAATATTATATTATTATAGGTTTAAAGTTTTAAATTCTTAATCGAGTCCGGACTTACGAGAATGTTATAATATTACAAGAATGTTACATTTTAAGCATAAATTGAATGTTACAAATGTCACATAATATATTTCAATATCCAATTCAATTTTATATTTTAACTTTTAAGTCCTTCAAAAAAAAAAGACGTCACGGGTTTGAGTCGATTCGTCCAGCTTGTGAGCCCGTTGGCTCACGAGCCGGACTTGAACGTCTCATGTGGGAAATGGGCAGGTTCGGCTCGTTTCCAACACGAATTTCATAGGTTCGACTCGTGGACTGGACCAAACTCAAGGGGCTCAGCACGACCCTGTTTGACACCCCTAGTATGGGGTGGGCCACACCAACCCATGTGGTATATGCCTGCCCAATAGAAAATAGGCATGCATTCTCTCTCTCTCTCTCTCTCTCTTCAAAGTCCTTCTTCACTTTCAAACACATTTACGTCCAAGCAAAATCGGGTCTGTTATAAATTTTTTTATTTTAGTTCTGGAGATTTTCCAAATGTTTATATTATATGAATGTGAATATAAAATTATTTATTATTATATTAATATGTTTTATGCAGTGTTTTTTTTTTTAATGTTTCTAAAATGGTGAAATCTGTCGATATTTGGTATTTTTGAATGGTGAATGTGTTTAATATATTAATATTTTAAATGGGTTTAATGAGTTTTATTGAAATCTTTGTATATTTTGGAATTGTTGACTATGGTGAACGGGTTTTACTTGGAATAGAAGGGTATGTTCAAAGAGACGCAACAAAAATATTAAACAACGAGAATTTTTATGTTCAAATGAAGGGTTTCAAAGAGATGGAGAGTTGCTTGAAATGAGAAAGTACAATAGATTAGAAACAAGAACATGTTGTAAGTTTATGGTGTGTTTTATAGTTGAGGGTGAAATCTGGAAAATTTCTCATATAGCCATAATAACCATGAACTTTCTAGTCCGAAAGAAAGATAATTTCTTAGATCAAGCCGTATGGTGTCTAATGCTCAAGCATATGTCATTAATTCTATGTTTAATACAAGTATAGGACCAACGAAATCATACTTTTATTTTGCAAATGAAGATAGTGGGGCTGAAAATGTTGGATTTACCAAAAAGGTTATGAGAAATTATTTGAAAAAAAAAAAGGTGAAATGATTGAAGCGGAATGTGAAATGATTGAATCATGAGATGTACAAATTTTGCTAAACCATTTTAAGTTTGAAGCAAAGTGAGGATGCTAGCTTTTCTACTCAATGCAAGTGGATCAATTTAATCGGATGACAAATTTTTTTTTTTTGGAGGGATAGTAGGTCGAAGTTAGACTACGATTGCTTTGATGACATTGTATGGTTTGATACTAATAAGTACAATTTGATTTGTGCTCAATTTGTTGGAGTTAACTGTCATTGGAAAAAAAAAATTATTTAGTTTTGCATTTTTATTGGATGAGACCACTTAATCATTTGTTCAGTAACTAATTGTTAAAGAAAAGTTAGCAAAAGCAATGAAACTACTTAAAAAAGATGAGAAGACTATAAATTTCTTTCAAAAGTTTAGAAAAGATGATGGTCATTTTACTTGTGGTGCCCTTGGGATGAGGCAATAATATTAAATTCATCAACTGTGACAGTCAAAGGAATAACAAATGTAAGAATAAAAAACAATTTGGAGAGGGGGAAAAAGACAAAGATAGGTGATAATATGATTAAAAAAAATTTTAGCTCAATAATTATCGTTATTTAATTCTAAAATAATATATTATTTTTTTCTAATATATGATGACCATCTTACAATGGAAGTAGGCAATCATAAAAATAATAATTGCGTCTCTTATCCAATATATCAACCTACACTTACCGTCCTTACTCTGTTTATTCATCACTTAGCTCCAGTGAATTCAAATTTTCACCTTCCAAACATGCAACAAAAACATAATGATATGAATTGCTTGACTACGGTATTTTTTTCTCATTACAAATATTATTATTGTTGTTTTTTTATTATTATTATTATTAATATCATCATCATCAAAAGTCGATGAATTTTTTTTTTATTCAAGATCCACATTATTATAATTTTGATCATCTATAAGGAAAAGATTAGTGATTGTGTAAGTTTTTATATAGTTCTATACCAAAGAATTTTGTTCGTAATTTATTTATGGTGTTTGTTTATATTTTTCAGGTGATTTAAGTATTTTGTACCTGAAGTCATTGTAGAAGATAAAAGGGAAACCTATTTTGTATTCATTTTGCTAAAAGATGATGTTGACATTATTGTATATATCAATCACTTCTATTAACATTGGAGGTATTTTTATTACTTTTTTTTTTTTTTTTTTTGTCAATACAATAACTCTCACCGTAAATTGTCAAAAGAAAAAAAAAAAAACACTCCCACCATATACGCACTAAATTGACTTGTAAGTATTTTGATTTGTTTTGTAATAAAAGACTAATTCCTAATAATACTTTTTTTTATTAAGATATATAGAATTCATTTCCTATTTTTCTTATCCCAATTATATATAAGCTTATTTCTTTATTAGAAAGTATTTATTTTGTTTTTTCACTAATGTACCCTTATTTATTACTTCCAATAATAATATTCCCTCTATCACACAAAGATAGACTTGTATACTATTTCCGTCCATCCCACAAAGATAAGCCACATACTATAATGAGCATGTATTTAATTTTTCATTCATTATATACCCCTAATTAATGTACCTTAGTAATTAATTCTAATGTCAATTTAATGTCACGTAGTTTCAATGGATTAATGAGTCTTTGAAATTAACCTAATATTATATTTAAAAAAGTATAAATAAATTTGATCGGTATTATTTTCCTGTTTCCTGAAAGGATAGACAAATTATATGACCCGACCTTATGCCCGGGATTTTTGTCGTTATTACATGGTCGGTCACATGCCGACCTATCCTCTACTCAACAATGTTGGGCCTATGTTCTCTAAAACTCGGGCTTAACAGATCGGAGGCACCCCGATCACTGTAGCTCGTGTTCTCACTGATGGGCCAGGTCGGCCTACCCCGACCTATGGCCCGTACGAGCATGCTTCGAATACCTTTTTGATAATGGGCCTCATTAATGGGCTATATTCTTGGGCCTTAAGACGATACGTGTTCTATAAGGAAACGTTTCATCAAAAGGAAACTAAATCCCAACAGGTTTAGAATTCTTCCTAAGAAGTAAGTTTACACAAAAGAGGACTCCTTCTTTAATTAAGGAAAGTTATGGACTTTTCAGCCCTATAAATACAGCCTATTTGATCACATATTATTCATTCATAATTCTTTACATATATTCCAGTTATATATTTTCTGCTTCTCTCCAAAATACTAATTCTCACACCGGAGGGGCGACGAGGGCATCCCTCGTTGCCTTTTTTGCAGGTTTCTTAAAAACATAGATCATCATCTCCAACAAAATATCAGCATTTGATCTCGCCACGTCAAGGTCAGAAAAATTACCGAAACAAAATTTATTATTTCAACTATATTAACTACAATTTCTTAATCTGTGTGAAAATGAGAACAGGTATATCTTTATGAGACGGGGAGTATTTTTTATATTAATAAGGATAAGTTGAAAATTTTCTTTCTAAAAATTATATTTTTAATAATATTAAATATGTTTTTATAATATGTGTAAAAAATTAAATAAATCTATATAAATGAGTGAGGAAAGATACCGATAGCCTTTAATCATTATTAATGCAAAGCTTTTTACTTCCCTAACAAACTCGAATAGGTGTCAATTTTCTATAGGAAGGGCATACATCACATGGGCTGGTATGCCCGCCCCCACACAAGAGTTTCTCCACTTGTTTGGTATTAATTCAACTGTTAAAATAATTCAATCCTAAATGAATCCGAACTACAAGTGAATCTGTGGACTGTTCTCCAAATTTAGAGTCATCTCGAATTCCAGATCTAAGGACAACCCCAGTGGGGAGTGTAAAATTTACAATGACTTGATATACAAAGACAGCCACAAGAAACCATGGCCATGAGCTTAAAAGATGTTTCTACTATAGACATAATACTTGTGCTGATCTAAAAAACACCCAGCAACCGGACACAGAACCTAAGCTCGATGGACCATCAATTGAAGTGGGCCAAAAAATGATGTGGTAGGATTGTTTGAAAAGTGCGAACGAATCCCACATGGAGTGAATTATGAACTTGTAAATAATTAAGGAATGGAACCTCAATTTCCAACGTAGACCTAAAGGAACCTGGCAAATTACCATCCCTTCTTTTCAGAATTAATGATTTCTGCTTTTGGTGATGCTCGGGGAAATTGTTTAAGTTCATTCAATATGGATTCTCCTCCGTCAGAAACGCTTCCAGCATGAGGCGTGATTGCCATTTCCTCGAGTGCAGTTGCAGATGCCAATAGATACTTGACAAACTCCATTTCAGACTCCATCCCTGAAAAGAGTTGCATATCCACTGTTTTGAGCTGAGTCAAAGATCCGTCTGAAATTTTTTGTGCTCGGAGAAATTCTGCAACAGCTTCCACCACATCGAAAGTGAAGGCCTGAAAATGGTGCAATTACGTTAATTTGGTTTGACTTCATTAGTAAAGAACAATGAGAAGAAGATAATGACTTACTGTAATTTTAAGCTTCTGTAAATTGGGAGAGCTTCTGATCAAGCAAATGGCACATGAGATTTCTTCAATATTTTCAAAATACATATCAGACAGGTGAAGAGTTTTCAGGGTCTTCAAAGCCACGGGAAGTTTCTTAGGTGCACCAAATTCTGTGAGGTCCTGAAAATGCGTCGAAAGACTAAATTTAGTTACAGATTAAGAAATTAACAAGAAGGAAAATGTCATTTTGAATTCCCAAAGTATACTCGAAATTGCAATTTCTTACCTCCAACGCATAAGCCTGCAGATGCAGTTCCTCGAGCGCAGGCAGACAGCTTAAAGATTTGATCAAATCAAACGAGAAGCGATTTCCAGTTTTGAAATCCATCGAATTGAACGATAATTTAACTTCAGCGAGACTGGTACAGTTCTTGAAAGAGACGGATTTAAATACCCCGTGAAACTCGAGAAATTTCAATTTGGAAGCATTGATTTCGAGGCAATCAAAGCCAGTGCAGTCCATTAATCTCAATCTTTCAAGATTGGGGCAAAGAGCAATAAATTTTGCAAATGTTACAGGATCAAGTTCAACATTCTGAAGATCGAGGTTCACAAGCTTACTGAATCCTTTGAACCCGGGAGGGGGATTGAATGCACATTTGTAGAGCTTCAAATTCCTTAACTGCTGGAAAGCGAATAGACAAGAAGGTAACACATACTTGTCCCCCCTAGATATATGAAGAGTGAAGTCCTGGATATTGTTGTTTGGTAGTTGATCAATCCATTGATCAATATCGGAGCAACTTCGAAAATCAGGGACTTGGAGGGAAAATTTAAGCAGGGGTCCTTGATGTAGTCTAAGAATTTGGTATATAATCATCTCAAGTTTGTGGTTTCCCAGAAACATTTGATCAAACCAGAAATCGAAAATCAGTTCTGGACATGTTAGCCACTTGTACCTCCATTCTCTCGACAAAATGCTCGTTCTCACGGCATCTCGCAGCGGCAAGCATCCAAGAATGTTCTCTATGATACTACAAGGAAGATTGCTGATCATATCCGCCTCAGATCTTCCAATTGTCCTCATTTTGATCTTAACGTCTTCACAAACAAAACTAAAATCAAAAGTCAAGAAATAACAGTTAATAATCGATCCACCGACTTTACTTGAAGGAACAGCAATCACTTGTCAATTTTTTCCCTTTTTTTTTTTGATAAGTCGCCTTATTTTCATTTGGTTAAAAAGTAGGAATACCACACATTGATAAAAGATTACTCCCAAACATGCATTTAACAATTTTGCCCGACAACACTGTCAACACAGTACTTCCACACATGATACGTATACTTTACACATTCTTTAGAGGCAACCTCAACAGTTCTCCAAAGCCGCCCTAAAAGTCAAGGAGGGTGTTTGGCTAAGATTATTAGAAGGAAAAATAGCGATTTATATCATTCACCAAGAACTAGGACAGGATCGGTGAGGGACCTCAAAGTGGGGGCTCAACATTTTTTTTATTTTTTTTCATTTCATTAGAAGGAAAAAGAGCGACTACTTATTTTCAAACATCTTGAATAATTTGCTTTTTTTTTTTCCTTTAATTTTTAAGTGAAATTTAACTAATGTTGAAAATATGTCTTAAATTACAATCAACGCACAGATCAACTGTAATTTAACCAAACGAATCAATTGTTTATCCTTCACCAGATTCATAATTTCCCTTATGATTCTCAAGAAAAGAAAAAAAAACGGAAAAAGAAAAAGAATAGTTCCCCCAAAATTCCATCGCCAAATTACACGCACGTCACAATTTCAATCAAATCACAGCCAGGAAGTCGCAGAACGGGGAAAAAAAATCAAAATCAAAAGGAAACTTTCATTTACCGGGAAAAAAGTTCTTCGAATTTTCTTCTATCTGCAGATCTCTTCAGGATTTCTCTGTATTTTTTGATGGAAAAAGAATGAATATTTTCTGTGGGATAGGGAAATTAACGATGGTTGATTGGGTAGCAGCTGAAATGCGCAAGTGCTTTGTGTATATATATCAGCTACTCACAATGTTATGGATATATATAGGCCAATTACAAACCCAAACTGGGGACCCATTTGAATAAAATTTTAGGAAAAGAATGTGCGGGGCCCAATTGGTAGTGCTCTCATACGATGGATAAGAATAAACATTATCCAAGTTAAATCAAATTTTTAGGTATTTAATTATATTATTATTAATATATTGTGTTAATTCGTTCAGGGTCCCTAACCTTCTATGAGTGTGACGGTTATGTCCCTCTATAGATCCCATATCCTCTTATCTTTTAAGTTATAGAGACGTTGTGTAAATGGCATCCCAACCTAAAGGAAAACATGTATATGACAACTTCTATACACGTGATGTTAGACCGAAAAAAAATTATCCTAAAAATAACAACAATAATAGTAAGTCGAACTTTTTTGAAATAGCTAAATCGTTTTTAAATAATTTTATCATTTTATTCACACATCACACGCATATTACATTACACTCACGTAAGAGAATGAGTAACATTGTATGTAATCGAGTGAGTACATTTAGCATAATCCTAAATATACAATACTTGATCAAATATTGGCATTTAATACTTTGTGGTTAATATATTACGGGCTCGACAGATTGAAAAGAGTCTTCTATTACACGTGTTGTTATTTTTGGAATTCATATTACCCAATATTTAATAGCATTTCTCATAGCAAGTGGTTATCGTTTAATAGTGAAAATTAGAACTCACCTCCCGTCAAGCTAGTGATGTTTACATAGCAAGTGCTAACTTTGTCGGTGTAATGAAAGAGGTTAGAGGTGGTGTTAAATTGTACTATTCTTATTTGAAAAATGATTTTTTTTTTTTTTAATGTATGATTACTATAGAGAAAAATTATGAAATATTTGTTGGAGAATGAATAATTGAAAAATGAGTGTGAAAAAGTAAATTTTGAAATAATCGCTTTCTAACAAGGAATTAAGCTCTATTTATTAAAAGTTTTTGTTTAAAAAAAGTTTATTTTTTTAAGTAAAATATATGATTGAAAAGTGAAGAGAAAATACATGTCATTAAATAATGGTATGGGAAAATGTGTTCTTTAAAAACATGTTTAAAAATATTTTGTCAAACAGAGACTTAATTGTTGGAATGATCATTTGTATGACTCTACTCCGTTTGGTAACACTATTTGATTTATATAAGTGGTTTATTTATGAATTTAAGGTAAAAATAGTTGTTGAAAATTAGAGGAATAAAATGTATGTAGTTAAAAAGTGATTTGAGAAATTGTATATTTTAGCATGCCTTCGGATAAGACCAGGAATCTTGTTTATAAACAATACAATTTTTCAAACCACTTTTTAACCTCAAATTTTTTCTTTCTTCAATTTTCAACCATTAATTTTTACTTCAAAATTATAAATAAACAATTTTATAAACTAAATAGTGTTACCAAACGGACCATTATAAACCAAAAACAAACGGAGGTTGATATGGTAGGCCAGATAAAAATTTAATGGGGATGAAATTGTTACAAAATGGAATATTTGGGACACGTGCGTGTTATTTCCCTCATAATTATGAAATTAACGTCAACAAAATTCTATCCACTGACGGTGGACACGCATGCTACTAATATTGTACAGACAAAAACTGCAGAAAAGACGAGAGATTACGTGGCGCCAAGTATTGGTCCATTTGTGCTCTTTATATTTTCCAGTGGACAAAAAATAAATAAAATTTTGGAGAATATTGTTTTGGAAGGATCCCACACGGCGCACCACACCCCTATATACAACGTATGCACACAGAATGTCAGAAACATACCGTGGATTTTGTGCTGTGCAAGTTGATGTTGAGTGCTGTCAAAAAAAAATGTTGATTTTAAGGAATGGGCCGAGCTTAAGCCCACATGTTCGGCTCGTGCAAAAGAGAGGCGAGGCTCTTGAGCTCGTAACTCGGGCCACGAGCCCTGAATTTTATTTTACTTTTTACATTTTTTATATAATTTCAAAAATATGACAATTTGGGCAAAAAGAATACGAGTCCATGAGCTGCTCGAGACGAGAGTCGCTTCGAGCCTGAGTGACTAGGGGGCCAAGCCTCGACTAATCGAGCAGGCAAACAAACGAGCCGTTTGACCCATTTACTACCCCTAAGTGGATGACCCTTTGGTCATTACAATTACGATAAATGTTTAAAATTTATAATGTGTTGACGAGTTAAATTAATAAATATGTAAATTTTAAAGACGGAAAGATGAAAAGAAATAGTAAATCCATCCCTTTGATTCTACTATTTTTCTTCTATCATCTTTTAACTTTTAATTTCCAGTGTATTAGTGTATATCGTATATGTTCAGTTCGTTCCAGAAATCGAAAGATACTTAAATTATTCTGTGGTTCAAATTTGATTAGTGATAGCAATTGGACGAGTTTGGGTCGGGTTACCCCGCCCCGCGAGTTTTTTCTTTGTCAAACCCGTTACTCGCCTCACGAATTTCGAAGTCATTCGGGGCAGGGCAGGGGGGTCAACCCCGTCATCCAGTTTACCGCTCCGTTTAATTTTAATTTTAATTTTATTTGTTTTAGTTTTTATTTTATTTTATTTTTACAGTATTTTTTCTTTATTAATTTATTTTTAATTAATTTATTCGAGGTGAGTTCGTGTCGGGCCAGTCAAACCCGCCCCACGACTCGTTCGGGTCCCGACCCGCTGGGCTAGTTTTTTTTCGCTCCATTGAGGTTGGGTTTTTTTTCCATCTCTAAATGTGATACTTGTTTACAATATAAGAAAATAAGTATGATGAGCTCAAATTGACTTGCGTCATTATAAATTATAAATTAATTTATAAACAACACAATTTATAAATTATTTTTTAATCACATATTTTTCTATCCACTTTTTAATCATTCATTGTATTTAAAAAATTACAAACAAAGCAATTTATAAATATTACTTGTTAAAAAGTGTCTTGTCAAAAATAATTCATTTGCAGTTTTCAGTAAATTCTAGATGGCACTGTGTTTGATTTCCTCCCAAATTTCCAAGTATTGGATGGACAACATTTTCTAAAAGGTCTTCACGTGATTACATTTTCCAACTTCTCAAGCTCAAGGTATTGATTTTCCAACCACTTTAATGGGTTTTGATTTGATTTTCCACCAAAGGTAAGAAGATTTTGGTGGAAAATAAGATACACTCCATTTTTTTCATGTCGGTTCTTTTTTTTTTTTTTGGTTAGTTGGAAATAGGGTTTGTACAAATAAATATTAAAAAAAAGAAAAAAAAAATGGACAAAAATAACTTCACAAAATTTTTTCATGTAAAATAATGTTGATCAAATAATAAAACAATAACATCTATTTTCACCCGTTGACAAAGGAGCTATCCTTAGCATTCCAATCGGGAAATCCTACGAGGCTACACCGTTCTCTTTGCTGTTTTCAGGCTGTTTTGAGTTTTCGATTTTTGAAAATATCGAAAATGCGTTCACTTTACTCATTTTCAGAAACGCGTTTTCCAAAACACCAAAAAAAAATATAAAGGAAACTCAAAACGAATTTATTGCGTTTTGAATATTTTGAGTTAAAAAGTCCAAAAAGACCAAAACGCGCATTTTGGATTTTTTTTTTTTTTTTTTGTGAGACACTTCCTTCCCTTGAAGTTCTTATATTATTTTGCCATTATATATAGATTCATGTTAAGATTTTTTTTCATAATTTTTTTTTATTTTTTTTTAAATATGAGACACTTCATTCACTTGAAGTTCTTATGTTATTTTGTCATTATATATAGATTCATGTTAATATTTTTATTTTATTTTTTGTAATTTTTTATTTATTTATTATTATTATTTGGGTAAATATGAGACATTTCTTTCACTTGAAATTCTTATATTATTTTGTCATTATATATATATTCATGTTAAGATATTGTTGATATGGGGTTAAATTTTTGTTTAGCTGAAACAATATTAATGATGAATTTATTGACATAGAGAACTAACTGATTTATTAACATTAAAATTAATGTAATTCAACAAATCAACCATTTTTTACATATAAAATATCAAAAAATAAATATATCAAAAATTACAAAGTAAACGCATTTTTTTGTTTTCTATTTTTTAAAACAATTTTCCAAAATCACAAAGAGAACATGTTTTCAGCAATCCCAAAACATACAACCAAAATTCAAAATTTAAAACAAAATCCAAAACTCAAAATCCAAAATAAAAACACAAAGAGAACGGCCCCTTAATATTCCCAATAAGGTGAAAATATTTATGCATAGGGCTTGCAACAATGTCATCCCCACTAAACTTAATTCGGCTCCACATCCATGTTTCACGTGGTTGTGTAATTCGTACAAGAGATCATGAAACTACTTTCCAAGCTATGGTGAAGTGTGACCGTGCAGGTGATAAATGGGCATCTTCTCACTTCTATCATCACAATGTAAGTTTCAAAGGAGATGATTTCCAGGATTTGGTAATATTCATGCGGCAAAAAACTAAGGTCCAGGAGTTTGAAATGGTATGTATAATAGCCTGGAGCATATGGGAAGATCGAAAAGCTATCATCCATGGAAAGGAAGTAAAATCCATTCCACAACAAATAAAATCCCTTGAGCAATATCTGGAGGAGTTCCGTGCTGCACAAAAAAAAAAAAAAAAAAAAAATCTTTTAATATCACGGGGCCGTTTTCCATGGAAGAACAGGTTTCCCCAACCAGAGTCAAATATTGGAAGCCCCCACCACTGATACTCTCATTCTTAACTCAGATGCAACTGTAAAATGTGAGAATGGCATGGTTTCAGTTGGAGGTATAATTCACAATCACAAAGGAGAGGTAATGGGATCGTTTGGGAAGTGCATTGCAGGAAAATTTTCTCCTCCTGTTGATGAATTATTGGCTATCAAAGAAGGGTTAAAATTTGCAAGAAACATGGGCCTCAACAAACATTTTATTGCTACTGACTCACTGCTAGCGGTCCATGCTATATCTCAATCGCAAGAGTATTCTCCAATCTTCAACCTGATGGTGGACTGTCGAAATCTCATGGATGGTATGGTTAATTGTCTCATCCGGCACATATCCAGACAGGTAAAACCAAGTAGCCCATGAACTTGCGGCTTTGGCTATGTCAACTAGGACTAATTTCTTTTACTGTGAAGAAGTTCTTTTACGATCCTTAAATTTGTTGAGTTTGATGTATCAAGTTGATGTTTGATTAATAATATTACCTTTTTTCCCCTCAAATTTTTTAAAAAAAAAAAAAAGGAAATTTTCACTTTTTTCACCTAAAAAATAAATCCAATCAAGCACTTTCAATTGATATTTTTCAAGGAAATAATTTCTATGTAATTCAATTCCGTGAAAATTTATTTTCTTTCCATCAATTTTTCAAATTTTCAATTAAACAAACACTTACCATTAAATTTTTGGGATCAATTAATTTAGATGTTACAGAGTTATACATATTCTTCTAATCTCTTTCAGTTTTTCCTTAGTTTTCAAAAGTACTAACTAAAAATAGATTAGAGTTATTATATGGAGTTTGATCAAAATAGAAATATGAGTATACTCTGCAATTGCACCTCTAAAGTGATCCTATGTATCAAAAAATTCTCTACTGAACCATTGATCCGTACGGAATTATGATGATTTATAGCCTATCCAAAAGTCAGGCCCTTTGCTAATTAGCTATAGGATTGTTGTCACTCCGCTCATTTGGATTAGACCCTATATATTCATCAACTAGATACTTGTATACATTTAGCATGTACACTTGTAAAACAAGTCAATTAGCTTTCATAAAGATTATATTATATTCGACTTGTTGAAATTATCTACGTAGTATAATCGAATAAGATGACTAATTGCTGGTCTCGAAGGACGTTGCAAATGAATGAAAAAAAAAAAAAGAATTATATAGGTAAGTCACTAGTGGCGAATCTACCATGGTGAGCTGATGCGTCTGCCCGTGCTAGATTCATCGATTTTTTTTACTTCGTAATTTTGATGTCAATTTTTCCCTTTACACTTGTAATGATCCCCTCGTGTTGGATCAATTTCCTACATTCGTCCCTGTAAGTCATGTTCTAACACGAAACAACTAGCTCTCTTACAAAATTTAATTTTTCTAAACAAATTATTAATTATATTCACATATTCCCATTTCATTGTATATCTGTGTCGTAGGGGCGGGTGGGGGTTGGGTGGGG
Organism: Ligustrum vulgare; assembly: GCA_963555705.1. Lineage (NCBI taxonomy): Eukaryota > Viridiplantae > Streptophyta > Magnoliopsida > Lamiales > Oleaceae > Ligustrum > Ligustrum vulgare. Next base: position 9,867,059 of record OY743169.1, on the reverse strand, counting down.
TGGAACATGCCAACAATCCAATTCTATAATTGAGTTTTTCCTCAAATAAAAAAATAATAATAAATAAATATTAAAACTTTTAAACTAATTTTTTAAATTCTAAAGTGGTTTTTTTCCCCCACAATTATTTTCAATTGGTGGGATGCCAAAAGGCAGGGGTTGTGCCACCAAAATCTAGAAGGTTCGTGAATAGTTGACTTGAGTTTTATAGTATTATGAAACAAATAGGTTGACTTTGTATATTATTTCATTACAAATTAATGTGCATTAATGTTTTTCAATAATATATTTGGCTTTCTTATTTCACTAATCAGTTTAAATTTTTAAACATATTTATGGCCTACTTGACAAGGATTTTTAAAAGTCGAAATTGTTTTTAGGATTAAAAATTGCATCCTGAATAAATTTTTAATTTCTTTTTCTATTTTGAAAGTTAACTACAATACATAAAAGTCTTTCTATAATAAGCAAAAATTAAAGCCGTGTCAACCGAACTCATAATTTTTTAACTAGACAACTAGTCTCGAACATGACCGAATTAGTAAAAGTACGAAGTAATACAATTTAATGTAAATTTTGGTTAAAGAAACATTAATTTTACAGTAAATTCCAAAAAATCGAATCCTAAAGAATTATTAATTTTAGTAATTTATTTATGTAAAATTGTCCATAACTTCACATTTGATAACTATGTATGTGTTCGGTAATTTGGTTCATAATCGGTCTAATTTTCAATACAACTTTTTAATCACTTATCTTTTCTCTCTCCAATTTTTAACTCTTAATGCACTATTCGGTTTCCTCATTAAATCGTATTTTAAACTACATAATTTTTCAAACCACTTTTTAACCATACACATTTTCTCTCTCCAATTTTTAACTACATTTTACCTCAAAAACACCAAAAAATCTTCTTCTCATCATTAAGTAGCCTCCGAACACTTTATTATTCACCTCGAGATCCGCAAAAATCAACGATTATAATCACTGACCAAGCCTCAGAATAGTGGCATCGTTTGTATTATTATTGCTATATTTATTTTGGTCAAACTTTTCATGATTTAACATAATTACAATTTCATTAATTTATTTATTAAAATTTGTCCTTAACTTCACATTCAATAACTTTATATTTATCGTTTTAGGCATTATTGTTTCCATATTTAAATTATCTTGGTTTATATTAAAAAATATCTACTTATTTAACTACCTGAGTACTTCCAATCAAATTGTATAGTACTGTTTAACTTAAAAAATCGAGAACTAACTTAAGTTTTAGAGAAAAAAGGAAAACTTAAATGAGTCAACGTGAAACGCCAATTCCTAGTGAGTACTAGTCAATTATTTTTATTAATTTTTTTATAATACCGATTCGATCTTAATTTGATAATCATTCGACCTTTTAATTCCTTATTATTAACCCTTACTTTTTTAATATTTCTCGAAAATTAAATTGGTGGTAAAAAAATAAATAAGAAATACAAAAAACCACTGGATTTACCACAAGGCGGACAATAATGTGTCTCACCAACAGTACACTGACGGACCCCACCATGAGAGCCCTTAAATGAAATTGAAGGGTACAAGTAAAAGATTATTATTAGGTGGCAGATGTGGTGACAGGGGGCGGTTACTGAAGGTGAATAAGGGTGCCACTACAGCCGCCGTGAAGCGCTGAAAGATGCTTTTTATTTTTTGGATGTGTTCTTTTGTAATTTAATTTGTCATCATTACAAAAATTTAAATTACACAATTTTTTATACCATTTTTTAATCATTCACATTTTTTCTCTCCAATTTTTCACCATTCATCTTACATAAAAAAATACAAATAAATCAACAAATAATTTTAATTCCTTGATTTGATAAAAAACATTTCAAATTAAATTCCAAAACAACACACCCGTCAGGTGGCAGTACAAAGGCGGTGGATCTGGCTCCATAGGCCAATGAAAGTCAAGGGTGCGTTTCACATTAGAAAAACAAAATGAAAACAATAAGGGTAGATATATTGATACCATATTTTTTGTTAATCGCACCACGTTTTAATTGCAATGAAATGAAGAATTCTAAATTTTCCTTATTTTCACATTTATCCCATCGAGTTTTTTTTATAATTTTTTTATCATTAACTTTTTATTAATTTTCACATCTTGTCTTTAGAGATGATTTTCGTTCAAAATATTTGTCACGAGGGCGAAAATACTTATTTATCTATCATAATTTTAAATAATCAAAATAAATAACTAAAAGTTAAATAAAATATTTGCACATCTTTTCGATACAAATTAACAGAATATCTATACTTATATATTAAAGTAGAATAGTCGTCACCAAAATTCGCACATAGTTTCCCGTCAAAATAACTTTCTAAATTTGAAATTTTTTGTCAAAAAAAAATAGTGTATTAAATATTTTAGATTATGGTACATGTGTCATTCACAGCATTAACATAGGCATCCATGTTGTGCTATTGATGAAATGAATATGTTATTTTTTTAATGTATAAATTACTTTTTATAATTATTGTATTATTTTGAAGTTGAAAAAAATGTGATATGGATGTCAAATCGAAAATCTCAATGGGAATTTTAATACAAACTAACAAGTAAGAGGAAACTGTAAACATGTTTATTTTTACTTTTACTCGACATCTTATTCATTATAAATTATATCATTTAAATCTTATAATACTATAAATAATTTGTTAACTAAAGTCAATTTAGTCATAGATAATTAATTTTAGCTCGAGTTCTTTTTATAATCAAATTAAAACAAATAATAATTATACGAATTTTCGAAGTAAATTCAACTAAGTTGTGTTAATTTTTACAACTTAAGATTTCGATTAATACATTCATCATTTTGATATTATTTTTATTTATTTACTGGTTACGTTCATTGTCTATTTTTTTAGTATAAACTTAAATAACTATAATATGCAGAATATATATTACATATTTTAACAATCAGTTCATATATTTTTTATTAAAAAATTGATCTGTTAACAATTTTTATTAAAATATTAAAATAATAATGTAATATTATGTATAAAACAATTGACAATATGAAGAAACAAAAACAAATTAATGTAATAAAATTTATTAAAACTAATGATTATTTTTTAGGAAAATACTTAAAAATAATAATTAATGCTTAAAAATCAAAATATACCAAAAACATTTATCGTACATCTCTTTTTGGGTAGATTATGATGGAAAAAAAATATATAAAAAGAAAAACGTCGGTCATAAGGAGAATATGTAAATTGAGTTTTCCACATATACTTGTATGAGCCTAATTTTGTTCAAAAAAAATTTGAAAAAGATTTTTTTAATTGAACGTTAAATCCAAAAATCCAGTTGATATGTTTGTTGTACAATTGCTATAGCCCCCTTTTTGGCCCTTTAAATTTTGAACACATTTTTTTCTTTTACCTTTTTAACCACACATTTATCAATAAAATAATATTAAAAATAAAATCAAAAAAGATTGACTACTTTTTAACCGCACATTCTCCTAAAAATCACTATTTATTTCAAATAAATTCTTATAAAAATATCAAATAGGGGTAAAAAAAAAAATCATTAGGCATAGACAAAAAAAAAATAAAAAACTCTTTATATATATATATATATAAAATTAAATATACATTTAATTACATTATATTAAAAACATAGCATTTAAAAATTAAAAAAAAATTATGCGAAGGGTAGGGTCTATTGGGTTGAATTTTACTTTCAGGCATCCCAAATTTTGATTTGATTTTAACTTTCGTGCATCGTCAATATTGTTTAATTTGTTGCAATTACTTTATTTTATGTAAATCATAATATTTTGAGGGTTATTATTTCTATTCATGATAATAGAAAAATATTTGGACATTTATTTATTTATTTATTCTACGCAACATAAGTTTAAAAAATTGCATTATTTAATTTAAATTTGAGTAATAGTTTAAAAGATATTTTGTCTATAATAACTTCCACGCATCACAAAGGTGTGAACAACCATAAACTGCAGTAAATAATATTTTGATAAAATTGTTATTTATTCTATGCAACATAGGTTTCAAAAATTGCATTATGTAATTTAAGTCTGAACAACTGTTTAAATATGTTTTGTATATAACAACTTCTCTGCATCATACAAGTGTGGACAACCACATATTGTACAAATAATTTAGTATTTAAAGATGTTTTTTAAAATTTATGAGAATTAGAATTCATTTTCACTTTGGGCATTTGTCGACAATTTTTATCATTAATCAAAGCAAATTGTATGTTCAATTTTTTTCTATTTTGAAATTATATTTACAGTAAAATTATTTCATATTTTTCACTCGTGCAACGCATGGGTGTGATAGTTTGAATATAAATCGTGATTAGAAACAAAATATGTTAATTAATTGAATGTTATGAACAATAATGCGATTAAAAGAAATTTGAGGATATAAAAGCAAAAGTATACAATTATTAAAGATCTGTATTGCAATTAAACTGTGGTATAGATATAAAAAAGTGTTGTGTGAACATAAACAATAATGTTACTTGTACAAACACAATTTACTACCTAGTGTACAAACGATGGTAAAATTACTAGAATACCCTTGGAGATACAATATTTTACCAATTTCCCTAAAACAAATCTAACACTAGGGTCTAGGGATGAGTCAAATTCATTATGGCGTGAAGTGGGAGTAGGGGAGAGAGCGACATTCTTGAGAGTTGAGTGTTCTGGCGTCCCTTTGTATTCTGATAGCAAAATCGTTCATAGCTTAGCGTCCCTTGTTTCGACGTCCACCTACTCCTTCCACTTCCCTGCAATCACTACTGTCGGATCACGACTCAACGTCATCCTCCATCGCACCTCTACTAATGGGGACATTGTCTGAGAAATGCTTGTCACTAACGTGGGTCAATACTTGTTCTAGATTTGTTTGTGCTAAGTTACGACATAACTAGTTTTCTATATGAAAATAAAAGTTACGGATTAATGAAATTGTATTATTGTAACATCTTGGATTGAAGTTCGCGTGTTTATTACATTTATAATATATACAGTGTAAACCATGAGATTTGAGTAGACATTTCAATTTCCATGAGTTTGGACGTAATATTTTAAATATTATATTAATATATTGTAGTCATAATAATATTTATTAAATGGTAAAATAATTTTTCTTCTTTTCTTAATACTAAATAAATGAAAATGAATAATAATATGAATTATATTACAATATTTAAATTTTTAGATAATAAAAATAATTCAGCCTACGTTGGACGTTTGGGTAAACTTGTTTACAAACAACACATTTTTCCAAACTAATTTTAACCACTCCATTCTTTCAAATCACATATTTTATCTCGAAAATATCACTTTATTTTTAATTTTTTTACCAAATAGATGCATAATAATAAGTAAATGAAAAAGGTGTAATAGTATAAATTTATAAATAATATTACAACATTTTAAATTGTTAGATAATAATGTAATGAATTATTTAATATTATTAAATTAGGGATAAGTGTATATTGAGTATATAGCTAAATATGTTATGGTAAAATAAACATTCAAAAGTTCCTCCTTCATCCTTACTTCTCATATAATGTAGATATAGATATAAATGAATGTCAAGAAAAGGCAATGTTCATTTTGAAGAATTGAATACAAAACACTCTTTCATCTATACTATTTCTACAATTTTTCTGACCTTGTCGTGACAAGACTAAAAAGTAAAAACTAATATTTTTTTGAAGAGGATGATCTACTCCTCCAAAAAACCTGTAAAAAAAGCAATGAGTGATGCTCTCTTCGTCCCTTTAGTGTAAAATTAGTTTTATAAAGAATGGGAGAATAATATAATGAATGTTCAAGAACTTATGAAAATATGAATGTATGCGTGTCTAACATTCTTTATGAACGAAGAAGACTCATTTATAAGAATCAGAATAAGTCTCTCCCTATTCTAGTAGGGAAAGAAATCCTTTTTAAAAAAAGTTACCTTATAGAGGAAAATTCCTTAAGTGAATCGAATTCTCTTTTAGGTAATTATCTTGTTTTCTAGTGTAAGGTTCAAGACGTAGCCCACTAACGTGTTTTAGGGTTAGGGTTAGGGTTGGCCCATAACAAGACTACGACACTTCTATGAACAGATTGGCACAAATGGTGACCTCGGACTATAGAGAAGGTCGATCCAAAGTGTGATATTAGGCGACACGGAATGTCGACCCAAAGCATGACATTGGGCCTCAAGTATAAGGTGAAAAGTAATAATCTAATAATGGAATTACCAGAAAATATATCGATCATATACTACTTCTAAAAGACCCTTAAAAGGAGATATATTTTTGGACTATATCACACTCACAACTTTTTAATAATTTCATATTTACCATTAATTAAATTTATGTACAATTATTTTTTTAGTATTCTATTTTATTTTATTTTGTTTCCATACTTTTACAATCTAAACTCTTTACTTTCCCACTAAAAATCTTTTAAGTAAAATCAATAATTTTCAAATACTTTATAGTTCCTATTACATTCTTCAACTAATATGAGTGAAAAGAAAAAATGTTTACTCCTTATATTAATTCTTTTACATGTACATATAACATTTTTTTTTTTTTTTTAACAAAACGTTTGATAATTTTTCACCTTTTACATTAAATATTTCATAATCCGTCTTTCATATTTTAATTTTAGGTTTCTTTATCAAATATTAATTTAACTTTGATTTTATTCTCACAAAACCAAAAAAAATAGTGATATGAAAATTACTTTTTTGTTCTGAAAGCCATTTTTTTAAGTCATGGGTACGTGCAAACTCGTTTTTCTAAATTATCAAATTGTTTGAAAAATTCTTTTAAGTCTTATTTTCCAATCAAGTTTAATCTTTATTGTAGTAACTTTTATGCTGAATTCTGAATTTCAATTTAGGATGAAATGTTGTTTTGAGTTCTAATTTTACATGCATGATCATCATTCTTTGTGTGTCGAATTCTAATTGGTTGCTTCCATCTTAATTCTAATTTTTTTATAAAATTGTCAAATAATGTTTATAATTCCTTTTCTACCGTAACAATAAGTTGATCATGCACTATATACACACATAAAAGAAACAATTCTTCTCAACTTCAGTTTCTTCAGATAATGTTGCCTAAGAATATACTCCAGGAGATTAAAAAATAGAACAAGTCAACAATAGTGAGAAGAAAAAAGATGAAAGTATTACTGAAAAGGGTATTAGATACTTAATAGAAATTTGAATATTGTTTAAGGAATTTGAGTATGGTATTAAGATTGTTTAATTGAATATTTTTCACCTTTTTTAAACGTGCAAGGAAATTTGGACGTTTCATTCAATTTCAAAAGCATATGTACTTGAATATGAAATATCAAAATATCCTTATAATATCACGTGCACCGCACGTGTTAAATACTAGTTATATATTCATGTTGATATATATATATATATATATATATATTTGAGTGTTGGTGGGTCATCACTAAAAATATTAGTTCAGAAATTTTTTATTACAAATAGGGGAACATAGGAGAGAGAATAGTGGGGACTCGAACTCGGGTCTTCAGCCTAGTAAGGGGCACCCTTAACCACTGTGATGTTGCCCTTGGTTTCAAAATCTTAGTTCAACTTAGACTTGTGCTTTTTTATAGATCAATTTCAAGAGCAACAACCTATTAACCGCAAAAGATATTTTATGTCAATATAACTATGTCAAGTTCGATAATGTTCAATGCACACACTAAAAAGTAAAAACTCCTACAAAGTGGTGGAATTCACGACATATAATCACTTAATGCACATGAAAACTAAATGAAATTGGTGTTTGAAACTAATACAAACTTTCAATCCATGTGAAGGATTTGAGGAGACAATGAAAATAAGAAAACGTGATTAACTATAGAGTGAAAGGATGTCACGAATGATTAGATTGGAACATTTTAGCAATTCGTTCATATTTCTCACCTTAAAACTTCCTACGAATGACTTGTTGTTCATGGCACTATCATCAACAAAATGCTCAACAAAAGATATTGTTAAGATGCAAATTAATGTTTATTTGTGGTATTTTTTTAACTTGGCATGTGGATTCATAACTATGTAGCATCTCTTTAACATGATTTAGCAATTAGTTGGTTGAGAATTTGAGAAAGTCAAAGTAATTTGAGATTCTAATAGGCAAGAAGTTGCACAATCAAATTCTACAAGGACTAAAAGAAGAAATAAAATGTGACAGGCTTTGACTTTCTTTTGTATAAACTCATTTAAATACTAAAATAATGGATTTGTGTCATGTGTCAAGTGGGAGTTATGACTTACCATACCTCCACCCTGGCTCTGAGAGGTATAACCTGCGATTTACCTCCTTAATTAATGGCCTAGAGCAGGTGTGAACTACACCTTTTTTTCATTTAAATACAATTTAGTGATTTACTAAGGAAAATGAATTTACATAATTTCCTTAATTTTTTTCATCTGAAATTTTTAATAAATAAATTGCTACTCCCTACCAGTTTTTATTTTTTATAAGCTGAGTTAGTTTAATAAATAGTTGCACTGACTTTGATTGATTCGCCTATAATAGCTACTAACACGTTCAATAATTGACCAGAGTTTGACAAACAATAATATAAAAATGGAACCGATGAATCTCACAACCCTATAGGAAAAAGGATGGGGGTGATTCAGGTAAGATCGAACTTAAAAACCCCAATTGTCAATTCATTTGAGAGATTCAAGTGGTTCGAAAAAAAACTAAAATCGTAGTATCTACACATTTTTTTGTTTAGTTCATGCCTAGAACGTTAAAACTTCCTACAAATGGATCAACAAAATGCCATCACAACAAGAAGATATTGATGAGATGAGATGCCATGAACATGACCAAATTGTAGTGTTTTTGAGATACCACGGGTGTTCCTTATGGTCATGCTAAAGGCCTTTATATACAGGAATAAATTGTCACAAAATATCTTTTTCATTTAATGCTATTAATGTAGAGATAAAATCTGAGATTTTATTATAAAGTTTAAAATAGAGTAGCCCAAACTTGCTATCTCATTTTTGTTGTAAAATGTCAATACCTCAGAAATTTTGACAGTTCAAAATTAGAATGATGTATCGATATTTTATTGGTGGGAGAAGAAATCGAACACGTGGAATATGCGGGTGGAATGGAAGATATCCCTTGTGCATTAAATACAAAATCAACAGCTGAAACCTCACAATTTCCATTTTTTGTTGTAAAACTATCATAATAATAGAGAAATAAAGAGAGAGAGAGAGAGAGAGAAATGTGAGAGAATTCATATTCTCATTAATGTGTATTCAACAAGTTTATAGGGATGACACAATCGTAATATATAAAATTTACAGGAATACAATGATAATTGGTCATTTAAATAATATATTATTTATAACATTTTTATTATTTTTTAGTATTTTTTTGGTCCTACTATTTGAATACGCATCAATTCTCGATCCTAGTTGTTATCCGATACATTTAAATGGATTTGAGGTTGAATCGTATCACTTTTTAGTTTATCTAACGTAATGAAATTCCTTAACGGATAAGTTCTAACCACATTATAAAATAATAATAATAATAATAATAATAATAATAATAATAATATTATAATGAACTACAGTTTGAGCTCATTGTTTTTGTTGAAAATAAGTTTCGTAATAATGAATTTTTGGAAAATACGTAATTCAATAGTAGGAAAAAAATTGATTTACGTATAAAACATTTTATTGAAAATGTATGATTAAAAGTAAATTTTTAAATCATAGAGCCCAAACAAGAGCTAAATAGATATAGAAGACATGATACTATTAAAGTGGAACGCACCATTTTTTCATCTTCTATTTGTTTTATCCACCTTGTATTTGCCTACTTCATTTCAAATTCCATTTCAACAAATTGCTACCACCTCCATTACCCCCTTGCACCGCAGCCCTCCATGAAATTTACTTGGAAGATCCCAAGTAAGAGAGCGTTTCGCAATCCATTTCACCCCATTGCTTTGCCGGAGTTTTACCATTTCGTGAATGTTCGCTTGGGAGAATGAAAGTTTGCAGTAAACAATGGGGGGAAAATTATTGCTATCGAAATATTATACAAAATGGAATCAATCACAAGGATTCTTCGAGTATGATGGCACAATTAGTTTTACCATTTCATGTACAAATGATTTAGAGGAATTTCAATGAGAGAAGATTAAGTACAAGAGAGAACAATAGCAGAAGGTAAAATTATTTGGAGAAGATGAACCTGATAAGGACACTTGGGACAAAGCAACCCTTGATTCCTGTTGAGGGCAAGCCACTTGCTCTAATTTAGAGGAGAATAATCGAAGCAACACGGGCCTATTCTGTCAAGATTTGCAGAAAGAACGAATAAATATTGTTCGGAACGAATAAATATTGTTCGAAACAAATTAATGCAGATTCTGAGTCCCCTCCTTGCTTGTGTTGCTTCTGCATTTTGCCTACTAGCAACTATGGAGCTTCACTATTTGATGAAAAAAAAAAGCCTTAATCAGAGTTGGAATCGTAGAAGTCACTCGGGCATGGGGTCATGACCTCAGATTCAAGTATTTGAACCACCCTGTGCATGGTTGGCCTATCCTCGGGACCTGAAGAAACACATTGGATGGCAATTGAAAGCAGGGCATCGAGGCTCCCTGTCACAACTGCTACACAGTTTGGATCGACTATTTCTCGTTGTCTGTCCTCTGAAACTAAATAATTCAACTGCAAAAATGAAAAGTAAAACAGTGATTCATACGTGTGAGGATAAAATCTGCAACTGATCATACGAGAGTCGAGCATTCGTGCTAAATAAAATTTTAGCCCACCACATGTGTAGCATTAGAACATCTCCAATGCACTACATGAATTGGAGCAGACATGGCTATGAAATTGACTAGATTGTGTGGATAAATAAACGGAGAAGTCTAAAATTTACTCTCAAATGGTTCCTTCCATACTTAAATTAAATAATGTCGATTATATAACCCTTTTTTTTTTGAAATTTAAAATTAATAACTCATTCTTAAAATAATTGTAAAATTTTTAAAAAAATGACGAGTCGTCGAGTCTCATGAAACATCTAGATGTAGACGCCAACACTTTACATTGTCTATTTTTTTGAGGTCGCGTCAGCTTAACATTGTGCTCCACATTGTGCATTGGAAATGTATTTTTTTAACACACTACGTTTATTTGTTGATGTGTCACATATTTTCTCCCAATCCACATAGTACATTGGAGATGCTATAAAGATGAAATTAAATAATGCCACATTATAACAGAGTTGCATTGAACTTTTTGCCACAAACATTTGGACAGCAGCAATGTGGAACTGAAATAAATTAGTGTTACGTATTCGGCTGAAAGTGCAAAAAAGGGGAAATCGACATACGGTCACAAGGACATAATAACCTAGAGGACGGCAGGTAATACCCATTCAGACGAGTTGACAAGAAGTATACCAGATTGGACAGTCTAATTTTAGAAATGGCATGTGTAACTAGATTAATTAAGCACGAGTACATAAGTAAATATTTATAATTAGCTACTAATAAATGATTGCAGTAAAGAAAGTGGGAAAGGAGTACCCATCCAACAATGTTTAGTCCCTTCTCAATGAAGGATGCATCAGTAGGCCGTTTCCCACTCACTATCTCGAGAACCAGAACGCCAAAACTATAGACATCAGTCTTTGCAGTAGCTCTACCACTCTGCATATACTCTATAAAAGAAATTTAATGGTCAAGAAATTAGGGGGAAAAGTTCGAGTTCTTGTAATTAAATGAAATGAAATGAAGAAACTCCAACAGCCACGTGACAAAAGAGAGACAGATTCAAGTATACATTACTCATTATCCTTACCAGGAGCCAGATATCCAAATGTGCCAGCTACAATCGTCGTGATATGAGATTCCTCATCCTCCAATAATTTAGCCAGTCCAAAATCAGACACTCGAGCATCAAAATTTCCATCAAGTAAAATATTGCTCGACTTGATATCGCGATGGATAATTCGAGGGGAACAATCATGATGCAAATAGGCAAGCCCTTTTGCAGCTCCCACTATAATATTAATACGGGCATCCCAATCTAGCTGCTCGGCTCTCTCCGTATGAAAGATGGAACCTATATTGTATTAGAGAAACGTGGGAATTTTATAAGTAAATATACGAGTAAAATGGGAAAATATGAGTTGCTTGTAACCAGCAAATTGTGCAAGCAACCCTAAAAATGGCAAGAATAGTTTCAAGGAGAAGCAATCTATAATACTTGTATACAAAGAAACTTTTAAGAAAACTTAAATTAAAAGGAGGAGACTCTTATCTTACCATGAAGAGCTTCATCAAGGCTGCCTCCAGATAAGAAATCATATATTAGAAGTTTTGATGTTGGGGAATTGCAATATCCTCGCAGATTTACCAGGTATCTATGTTTTATGCTTCCAAGAATTTCAAGCTCCCTCTCAAAACAACGATCAAAGTCCTTGTTTACCTTCATAATCCTTTTTAAGGCAAATACATTGCCGTCATCCATGGCAAGCTTGTAGACAGTTCCAAAGCCCCCAGCACCAATTATGTGTTCCTCTGTCAAAGTCTCAAGTTTCTTAATGATGTCCTTGGAAGAGTACGGCAAGTCTCCATGAAACATCACAATTGATGCTCCTGGAGAAATAAAAAATGAGAAAGGTTGGATTCTTTCGAGAAACGATAAAAAAATAGTCTGGACCAACTCAGAAAGAACCCTAAATGTAACTGCTCATGTATAGTTATTAGATAAGTACCCCCAGTGACGTCCACCCCAAGGACTTTGCCATCATTTTTACCAAGCCTCTTATACAGATAACAGCCCCAGAAACACATAAGAGCCACCAGAAGCAATGCACCCACAGTGGCAAGTGCACTTATAAGAAGGCGACCTGAATATTTCTTCTTGGCTTGGCTTTGAGCTGAAAACATCACATAATAAGAGGAAAACAAATTAAGTTCTACTAACTAGGAATATCTATGCAGCAGTTAGTAATATAAACTACCGACACAGATAGTAAGAGTTGCAACTTCTTAGTGGAAATTGAAATTATACAGAAACATTGATTCTTAAAATACATCTTTGTTGTTAATGAGCCAAAGTCATCATCAGGCAAGCCTCGAAGTCATGCAACAGAAATATCAAAAGAAAAAAGGCTTCTTTTGTGGTCCAATACAGCAACTAAGTCACTTAAGCTCTAACATAATTATATACTCCTTTAATGCTGTAAAACCATGAAAAGTTACAGCAGTGATAAGGTTCATGACCATTTCAAGGATCCGTGATCCTACTCCTGCAGAAGGCTTCATTCACAAGAATTATCTGACACAAGGAATCCAACAATGACTTGTAGCTGATAACAATCAAAACATAGTTTGCTCTCACATCATTTACTCCGCTACGCGATTTCTCTTCTACGCTACGATGTTATAAAATTATATTTTTGATGAATAATCAGACTCAACAAAAAAAAATGCAAAATATTAAATTTCTGGCTTCAATAGGAATCATTTTTTTTTGGCTTCAAAACTCTAATATTTTTTATGGAAGGCAGAAACTCTTAGCTATATAGACCTCATGGAAGGAAAGGAATGATGACTGAAAAAGATTTCTAAAGTATTGAGCATCTGATGTGGATGATAATCATCTATGCTACTGTTGTAAATTTGTAGTTGTGTTTTTTTCTCTGTTTTGCTTGGCTGTCCAACGTTTGTATCATCATGTGCGGTCGGATTCATCTCCTTTATCTCCTATAAGACAATTTTGATTGAATACTCATAAAAAAGAGTAGATCAAATTTGATCTATCAATGAGTCATGGTATGACATACGCAATGGATTGATGCAGCTCATTTTGAAAGGAAGTCCAGAGTTTTAAAAATAAAATGAAAAAGGAAATTACAAAATACAAAGGCAATTCTAAATCTCAGTATGAGACATAACCACTTATATATATTCTAATCAATTATGAAGATGATAAGGACCTTGCCTAGAAATGTGAAGTTGAAGGGATGTTCATCCAATAATATGCATTATATTGGATTACATTCAGGTTAATTTGCCTTGAGAGTAGCACACTGAAGAATGGGTGTTTGATAAAATACGCTAAGAGGAGCCACTTTCCAGGTAAGTTGTTTACTCCATCGCCAAATAAAAGCTCCAAAAGCTCATAAAATACGTTTGACATAATAAGCCACTGGAAAATAAAACAGAGTCAATGAACAATCTCCCATGCAAAATAAACAGTTTACCAGAACCAGTAGGCTGGGAAGATGCTGTAGAATCACCCCCATTCTTCTTGCATTCTCGGGTTTGCTGGCCACACAATTCACGATTTCCGACGAAGCTGCAACAGAAGCATTGAATCAATAAGAAGAAAAAAAGGTCATAGATTTTAGCAGAAAAACTAAAAGAGACCCTTGCAAGGACATAAAGAATCATCTTTGGTGGTCCAAAGATGAGGATAGCCATTAAGTACATAAGATACCAAAGTTAGTTTCTGTAAACCAACATCCTACTCCTACAAGCCACTTAGCAAGGACTATACTTCTCCACAGCTTACATTTCAAAGTAATTTATACACTCTTTTAAAATAGGAGAGAGAGAGATGTCGGTATCAACTTTAACTTGCAAGCTATGGTACATTGCTACTACTTCAACTGCATCGACCAGGGACGTGAACAGATTACCTATTATAGGGATCTAATTGTTGGTTTGCTTTAAGGAAGAAGGAAAGAAGAGAAATTCATCAGAAAGGAAATTAGATAATAATGCCAAAAGGTTCGATTCTTTCTATTAGATTGGTTTAGGGTGAAACTATGAGTAAATTTAAGAAGACCAACTTATATAAAAGCTTCAAAAATAAAACTATTTTCTCTCACATCATTTCATTTCTTATATAGCCCCCCTGTTTGAGCCTCTCATTGTTCAAAACTAATTTTTTCTCGAACTCATTTTCATCCACATTATATTAATAGAATAATCTACACTTAAACCCAAAAAAAATTCTACTTTTTAACCAGAGATTCTCCAAAAACTCACTATTTTTTAACTCATTTTTTGAGAAAATGGGGCTCGAACAGGGTGTTGAGATGTTTAGTTATGTGTACTATTCTAGCAATTAATTGTACCAATACAACATCTATTAAAGTTTAGGGACTAAAGTGATAATATGTAATATATCTTGTATATCTACATGTTATGTAATATGAAAATTAAGATTCCCATTTTCATAAGAATCTTCATGGTATCAGAGACTTGGGAAAGAAACCCAGCTGCGCCAAACCCTAGCCTAGCTGCGCCAAACCCTAACCTGCACTTCTAACCTCCTAGCCCAGCTGCCCAGCGCCGCGGACGGTACCGTGCGCGCCGACGACCAACCGCGGACCCAGCTTCCGTGCGCGCCGACGACCAAGGCGACCCAGCTTCCGTCGACCAACCGCGGCACCCAGTGGTTCGAAGTTTGTCTCTTCCACTGCGCGAACCTTGACATCGCACAGTAGCCGCGATTTTCTGCCTTTCGCACCAAGTCTGCTTCCGCTTCCGACCTCAGTTTCGGTTTTGCTCAGTTCTCTTTTTTTTTGGGCTAAGTATTCTGTGTTTTTTAACTGTTTTTGTATTGGTACATTATATCTAAGTTGAAATCATTGTTTTCCTTGAGATATAGTCGATCTGTGGGGTTGGTTTAGAAAAGTTGCATATACTTTGGTTTTTTGTTGGTGCATTTTACTTGCTGGTGGCTGTGAAATTGTATCAACCTTGGATTTTTTTGGAAAATGGCTGGGAACAAAATTATGACCTCATTAATTCATGAGACATCGTCTCCAATTCACATTAAGTTGGATGGAAAAAATTATCGTGTTTGGTCGAAACTTTTGGAAATGCACATTGCTGGTAGAAGAAAATCAGATCACATTTTTGGTGAGAAAATCGCACCGGGTACAAGTGACTCTGATTATGGTGAGTGGGTGGCGGATGATGCCATTGTGAAGTCTTGGCTTATCAATTCTATGATCGATAATCTTGTGGCACATTTTGTTCAGTGTGATACTGCTAAAGATGTATGGGATGCGGTTAATAGAAGTTACATTGATGTTTCTGATTCATCACAGATTTATGAGTTGGTGAGAAGATCTTTTCAATTGAGTCAAGGGGGGCGGCCTCTTGTAACGTACTACACTGAAATGAACTCCATTCTCTTGGAGCTTGACTATCGCAGGCCAAACACTATGAAGTGTGCTGTTGATATTGAGGAGTTAAGGAAACGTTGTGCTGAAGATAGAATTTACATGTTTCTTGCGGGACTGGATTATAACTTGGATCAGGTGCGTAGTCGCATTTTAGCTGCAACACCTCTTCCAACCCTAGAGGAAGTGTTCTCTATGGTTCGCCGTGAAGAACAACGACAGCTTACCATGGAAACTGAAAATCACTCTGAGACTTCTGCATTAGCTGCTAGAGGATTCAATCCTCGACCACGAGGCCCTAACCAGTCAGTTGATATTTGCTCATTCTGCCATTTCAAAGGGCACACTGTTGACAAGTGTTTTAAGAAAAATGGGTACCCGGACTGGCACGCACGCAAACAAGGAGAGAGAAAAGATTGGAGATCTTCTCAGACTACTCATGCACCTACTGCCTCTCATACATCTACTGCCTCTCATGTTGCTCGATTGTCTCCCGGGGAAGGTACATTTGGTTTGGCATCTACTTCTGCTGTATCTGACTCTTGGGTTATTGATTCAGGAACAACTGATCATTTTACCTGCAATCTTTCTACTCTTGATTCTTTATCTACCTCACATGTTCAGTCTGTTCAGGTGGCTAATGGCACTCCTGTCCAAATCACTGGGGCCGGAAATGTTTTTTTTTCACCTACTCTATCCCTATCTTCTGTCTTACTTGCACCTACTTTCTCTACAAATCTGTTGTCCATTAGTCAAATTACAAAAACTCTAGATTGTTCTGTAACCTTCTCATCTTCTCATTGTGTTTTTCAGGACAATCGAACGAAGACGACGATTGGCACTGGTAGAGAAAGAGGAGGACTATATTTTTTGGAGGGGACAAGGAAGTTGCAAACTGGTGCTGGTCTTCAAGCAGTTAGTAGATCTTCTCTTAGAGACAAGATCCTTTTGTGGCATTGTCGATTAGGGCATCCCTCTTTTTCTTATTTAGAACATTTGTTTCCAAACATGTTTCAGAATATTCCTAGTTCTAGTATGCGATGTGAACAATGTATTTTTGCCAAAAATCATCGTGTAACTTTTAAAATCAGTTTCAATAGAAGTCATGTTCCATTTACCTGTGTTCATACAGATGTTTGGGGCCCTTTCTCCACTCCATCAACTTCAGGTCAAAAATATTTTATTTCTTTTATTGATGATTGTACCCGAGTATGTTGGATATATTTGTTAAAATCAAAAGGTGATGTTGTACATGTTATCCCTCAATTCTCCAAAATGGTTGAGACACAATTTCATACTCAGGTTAAGACCTTTCGTTCTGACAACGGTCGGGAGTTTATGAACCAAACCCTTACCACCTTCTTCGCAACTCACGGTATTCTTCACCAAACAACTTGTGCTTACACCCCACAACAAAATGGCATAGCAGAGCGAAAAAATCGACACATTCTTGAGGTAGCTCGAGTCTTATGTTTCACTATGCGGGTTCCAAAACGTTTTTGGGCTGATGCAGTGACAACTGCTGTTTTTCTTATTAATCGTATGCCTTCTCGCATAATTGATTTTCAAACACCCTTAAGGATGTTGTCAAAGTTTCACTCCATTCCTTCTGCCTTAAATATTTGTCCCAAAGTTTTTGGTTGTGTATATTATGTCCATGTGCACTCTCATCTTCGAGACAAACTTGATCCTCGTGCCTTGAAATGCGTTTTCCTTGGTTACTCCAGCTCCCAGAAGGGCTACAAATGTTTTTACCCCCCTACTGGGAAGTACTATATCTCTATGGATGTTGAATTCTGTGAGTCTGAGTCTTTTTTCTCGGATGATGTGTCGTTGGTTCCTCTTCAGGGGGAGATTTGTAGTAAAGAAGAGGAACAAATGTGGTTAGAAGAAAAAAAGGTGTGGATTTCTGGTGGAAAGGGGGAGCTCGAAGTTGAAAGTGACAGATCACCAAAATTGTTCCAAAAGTGTTATACCAGGAGAAATTTAGATACTACTTGCACCCCTTCCACGATTGATACTGAGGATAGTCCTCCTATTGATACTACAGTGCCGTCGAACTCTTCTACGATTGAAAATGAGGTACATACTTCACCCCATACTCCTTCCAACTTTGTTCCTATCTCTAATCCTAACCATGCATCTTTGGACAATGTTGACACCCCGGCTAGGAGACGTTCCCTTCGGAATCGTAACCCACCTGATAGATTGGGATTCTCAACATGTTCTACTCATACAATGTTTCCTATATCTGATTATGTTTCATACCACCGTTTATCTAAAACTAACCTGGCATTTGCCCTTCAGATATCTTCCGTGTCTATTCCTAACAATTTTCAGGAAGCTGTTGATCAACCTAAGTGGAAATCTGCTATGGTAGAAGAAATGGATGCTCTCCAAAGGAATTCTACTTGGGAGATGATCTCCTTACCACCAGGAAAGAAGACTGTAGGGTGCAAATGGGTGTACTCGCTGAAATACAAACCAGATGGGACTGTGGACAGGTATAAGGCTAGACTGGTTGCCAAAGGTTACACACAGACATATGGGATTGATTACCAAGAGACATTTGCTCCAGTAGCCAAGATGAATACTGTTAGAGTTATAATATCTTTAGCAGTCAATCTTGATTGGACATTGAGGCAATTCGATGTTAAAAATGCCTTCTTACATGGTGATCTAACAGAGGAAGTATATATGGACCCACCTAAGGGTTTTACCCCTCCAGGGGGTAAGGTGTGTAAGTTGAAGAAAGCTCTATATGGGCTAAAACAATCACCAAGGGCATGGTTTGGAAGGTTGAGCTATTCAATGAAGAAGTATGGTTTTAAGCAAACTCTAGCTGACCATACTTTATTTTATAAAAGAGATGGCCAGGATATCACCTTACTCATTGTGTATGTGGACGATATGATTGTTACTGGGAGTGATCCCAGTGAAGTTGAAAAACTTCAGGCACATCTGACGAGGGAGTTTGAAATGAAAGACTTGGGTACTCTAAAATATTTTTTAGGGATTGAAGTATCACGATCTAGGCAAGGACTTGTCCTCTCCCAACGTAAGTATGCCCTTGACCTCCTAGCAGAAACTGGTATGTCAGCATGTACTCCTGTAGATACACCTATTGAGGTGAATCATGGCTTATCTATCTACCCAGATCAGGTTCCTACAAATAAGGAGAGATATCAGAGATTGGTAGGGAAATTGATCTATCTTACTCACACAAGACCTGATTTATCATATGCGGTAAGTGTTGTGAGCCAATTCATGCACAAGCCAAGTGAACAGCACATGAGTGCAATTAATCGTATCTTGGCATATTTAAAATCGTCTCCTGGCAAGGGCATCTTATACTCAAAAGGTGATCATCTTGACATTGTGAGTTACACAGATTCTGACTTTGCTGGATCGAGATTGGATAGAAAATCCACGTCGGGATATGTCTCATTTGTTGGAGGAAATCTTGTT
This sequence comes from Ligustrum vulgare, assembly GCA_963555705.1. Classification (NCBI taxonomy): domain Eukaryota; kingdom Viridiplantae; phylum Streptophyta; class Magnoliopsida; order Lamiales; family Oleaceae; genus Ligustrum; species Ligustrum vulgare. The sequence goes on along the minus strand of OY743169.1, from coordinate 9,847,321 downwards.
ACTTGGAGAAGTAAGAAACAAAACGTGGTTTCACTATCTAGCGCAGAGGCTGAATATCGTGCCTTGCATCATGCAACTACTGAGCTTACGTGGTTGAAAATTCTTCTTACTGAACTTGGTTTTGGTCCAAGTAAGCCTATGTTGCTCTTTTGTAACAACACTGCAGCTATTGAGATAGCAAACAATCCAGTACAACATGATCGAACAAAGCACGTTGAACTTGACAGGAACTACATCAAAGATAATCTCGACTCCAAGAATATAGAGATTCCATATATTAAGAGTGCAAGTCAACTAGCCGACATCATGACACATGGGGTGGCTAGTAATTCATTCTATACATCGATATCCAAGTTGGACATGTGTGATATCTATGCACCAACTTGAGGGGGAGTGTTGTGATGTTTAGTTATGTGTACTATTCTAGCAATTAATTGTACCAATACAACATCTATTAAAGTTTAGGGACTAAAGTGATAATATGTAATATATCTTGTATATCTACATGTTATGTAATATGAAAATTAAGATTCCCATTTTCATAAGAATCTTCACAGGGTATAGTAAAAAAAAAAAAAGTCAATTTTCTACTCTTTTCTTTTTTTCTTGTCACTTTAAAGACGGTATTATCGTAGTTCAATTCATCAAAAGGAAGAAAAATTACTAAGTGGCAAACAATCAGGAGCGTAGTGAGGAGGCAGGTCTGGCCTACCCCAGGCCCAATTTGTTCTTTAAAAAAAAAAATTCATTTTTTTCCTGTGGATTTTTTTTTTTTTTTTCAATGTATCAGCCCAATATTAAAAAATAAAAAAATAAATATGCCTCCCTGGCTCTGCCCCTGCAAACAATTAGCATAACAACCAGAAAATTAATATATAAAATCAAAACAAAACAAAACAAACTAGGATTGGTAGCAAGTAACAAGGCATAATCCATGATAACAAGAAAAATGGCAAAGTACAGGCAAATAGGAGTTTACAATGAAGACCACAGGCATGTTGACACATTGAGACTGCTAATACAAAATTACTAAAACTTAGTACTTACGATTCATTGCGAAAGTTGGCAAGGATACCATCAGGTGGAATTGGTCCCTCTAGAAAATTTGTTGACACGTTGCTTTAAACATTATAAGAAAACAACAGGAAGTGTTATACCAAAGAAAAACATCCAGGACTAATGTGACTCAGAAATTATAAGGGTACTCACAAACTAGAAAGCTTGCTTAATTTTCCAAGCGAAGCAGGAATGTTTCCACTTAGAGAGTTGCTTGAGAGGTCCCTGCAGGTGCAAAAAAAGGAGAAATATACAATGAGCCTCAAGATAACTCTGTTATCATTTAAGCATGCATGTTTTGTGTATTGAGAAATTTCTTATCGTCTCATTTAAGATAATCAGACCACACGCTGTGTAGATAGAGATTCAAAAGTATGCAGTATTTGCATGCAATTTCTTATCAGTCTTGACAAAATATAAATAAGAACCTTGTTCTTAGATAATCAATACAATGGATCTTCTCAAGTAACACTGACAGCAAAAGAAGAAAGGAAATAGGAAAAGAAAAAGGGCTTTTGGGGAGGAGTCTACATTCTCTAACTCTGACCAGCTCGAAAAAAAGCTTGAGGTAAGGCATACTTTCCAGAGAATTTTTGTTCATCTTCAAGCATTCCATTCCTTTCTTTTTACTCTGCTTATTATTGACAATTCACTCACTAATGTATATAATTGTTACATTTTGACCCACGTCACCAATTATTACATTAACATGCTGCATTGGGTCCACCATCCAGATATAAATTACTCTTGTTCAATCACTGGAAATAAAATATTTTTTTTCCTCCAGCCTGAACATCATGCAAAAGTGTTCATTCAGGCTGATCCAATTCCTGTTTAATCACTGGATAAGGTAATCCTCCCTTTTGATATTCCATGATACAAAGCTAAACTAATTGGGAAGAAATCAGCTAATGGCTTTTCACATAGAACCTGTCAAGCTCCTGGCAGCACGTAAAAGCTTTATGTTATTTTCACAGGAATTTAAACCTCTTATCAATAGAGTACAGAAAGCTAAGATAAGAATACAACACACTGAAAAGTAAGTGATTTAAAAATTTACTTACAAATTCTCAAGCTGAGACAGGTTTCCCAATTCATTGGGAATCAATCCACTTAAGTAGTTACCCTGCAAAAATCTGTATAAAAATAGAGAATCAAGAATGTTTTACTTGACACAAAATGTTAAAAAATAAATACCAAAAATGATGGTGAAGAGTAAATATTCCAATTATAGATCCTCTTTTTTCAGCTTATCTTGTCATCACTCAATAATTTGAATAAATGTAAAGACAGCTAAGCTTCATGAATCAAACGAAACAGCCAAGCCTCTGGTCATCTGTCAGAATCCAATCCATCAGACTCAGCGTGCTTAACGTTTAGACAGTTTCAGAAATTACAAATCAGTTTCCCTAGCTTCTGTTTTATGAATGGATGAGGGACAGGCAATACTGAGACCAACATAACATACTAGACATATTATATTATAATTATTATTACATTACTCACCAACAAGAACATTCAATAATCTAGTCTTCATTCTTAAAGTTAACCAAAGCTGTGAAGTTTTAAATAAACTCAATACGGTCCTTTGATTCAGATTCTTTACTAGAGATGAGCAAATTGTTTAAATAATTAAGTTTAAGAACATCAATTCAATACTTCAAGTAACATAACCATGTTATTTACTATGTTTTCAGGATTAAAATTATTGCAACTAACTTCCTGTAGTATTGAAAATAGCATAAACTTCAGAAGTAAGAACCGAAAGCTATACTTACATTGATTGCAACTGTGTACAGTTCCCCATTTCTGGAGGGATTTCCCCATATAAGTTGTTTCCATGAAGAGCTCTAGACACATTTAGTTCATCTTATAATTATTATCAATGGTAGGCGTAGTAATAAGATGTGAAAGAAGAAGTGAAAAAGACATACAGAAATTGCAAACTATCAAGCTTCCCAATATCGGGTGATATGGGACCGCTCAACTTGTGGTTAGGAAGGCTCCTGCAAAATTGATGATACTTATAATTGAGAGTGCAGTCATGTATCCACAGCATGAACAAATGAAATGAAATGCAATGTTCACTACCAAAAACTTAAAAATCAAGTTAATATTACAAGTAAAGAAAGAAAACTTGTTAGCATAAAATATAACAAAAGAAGAGAGGATAAGAAAGAGAATAGCTTAAAATAGAATCAAAATTTATGATTTTGATGAAAATATTGCTTCCAAAATTTCTTTAAGTATCAGTTCACAAGCTAAAACTGTATATTGTGGTGATGTAGATGACCAGGATTATGGGACTCAGAATAAGTGGAAAGAAGACTTTTTTTGCTTCATATATACTTTTTATGTTTGATCATTCCGCAAGCAATAATTATCTCTCCGTCTGTCCCAAACTAGAAGTCTTGGTTGGACTTGGCACAACAATACAGTTAGGAGTTAAAAAGCGGAGTATTTTGTGTAGTTTTCCATTTACTCTATTGATTATTGACATAAACCAAGACGTATGAATATGTCATTGCCAATTTTAGATAATAAATGAAATGGCAAGTCTGCTTTTTGGTAATTGAAACCAAATGTTTATTGTTGCAACCGAAATGAAGCCATTATATGTGAACTGGAGTAAAAAATAAAAGGAACAACTCCAAAAAAAAAAAAAAAGTCCTCTTGGTCCAGTAACTAAGGCTCTATTCGGCAGCTATTAAAATCAGTTTAAATTGATTATTTAGGTTTTCGAGGTAAAATGTGTGGTTAAAAATTGGAAAGAGAAAATGTTTGGTTAAAAAGTAATATGGAAAATTGTGAAGTTTAAATTGTGGTTTAAACCACAGTTGCCGAACAGAGGCTAAGTAAAACTTTTGAAACTTCATTAATTCCAATAAGATTTAAAGAATCTTAATTTCATGGCACTCACAAAGCTGTAACTCTCTTTGTCTTGGGTTCGCATTTTATTCCTTTCCAGCCACATGGATCAGGATCCTCGGGTCTCCACTGTAGCAGAATGCCATCTGAACTAACGATGGCTGTCCTAAAGTTAACTAGAGCTTGGCCTGCAAATCACAAAGCAAAGCAATTTTGAAATCTAAAAATTCCTACTTCAAAGATAATGCAAACATGATAAACCAGCCTACAGGAATTGAGCATTTTTTGAAGGCTGTGCAACTACATTATAACAATGATATTTCCAGATTCAGTGACCCTCCATTGTGTGAAAAGTTAAAAAGAATTGAACAGAAATTGTGTAAATGCTAAGTTCTGACCAGGCTGTATAACAACTAGAAGCTTAATCTACTTCAAGGGAAGATAAGTTCAATAAATAGACACATTAGAATGTGACTCATACATCCTAATGATTGCATAGCTGAAATACAGCCCCCTGCTAGGTGGAAATTAAAATCAAGATTTTAATCCAAATCAAAGTCAACAATTAATTTTACCTACACATTTTATGGGACTCACAACTTTTTAACCACATTTTATCAACTTCTATCAAAATCTAATAAAAATCTGATTTTAATCCCCATCAAACAGGGGCATAATATTCGGTCAAAGTTGAAATGAATCGGTATGAGAATATTTAGGTCTACTTTCTCAATCAAATGGATACTCGCCAATTTGACACAATAGTTGAGTTAAAAACTTATATGCGATATTTAATATAGTGCAAATAAAAATAGGAGTTGAATAATATTAAACAGCATGCCAAATGAAGACCAGACTTGAACAAAAATAAAACAAAATACCATCAGGATTGAGAGCCTTGATTTCTTTGGTTAGAGTGTGAAGCAGTAAGATGCACAAAACCAATGGTTGGGAGAAGTTCACAGAGAAGCTGCCCATTTTGGTGCTGGTCAATAAGGTTCCCATAAAACATCAGAAGATCAAAGCTGTACAGAGGGTTCCTGTGGACGTGCACTCATGAAGTTATTGAGTTGATGATTCCATAAATTGGTTGCAGTAAGGAAGATAAGAAAAGGCCCCTGAGATCATGACCAAGGACTGTCGAGTTATAGTAATGTAAACACAATTAGCACTCTGCAAAGCATTAAATTTGTTTATCACTGGCCCACTACCAATACCAACTCCAGGCAAAAGGAGGAATGCTGTAGTAGGTTAATTCCTAAATGTAAAACTCTGTCCAATCTTATGAAAATGTAACCTAATACACATTACATTGGAGCACAATGAACCGAACACTTGGCAGAAAAAGATTTATATAGACGACCCTAAATTTATTGGGAGAAGGTATTGTTGTTTAGTATGACACATTGAATGACAGTGGGACCAAAATTTGCACCAAAAAAAATGTTAGCATAGGAGACTGACAACTCTCCTCAGTAATTGACAGTACTTAACAAGAATCAATAACTTTCTCAACCAGGTTAGTGTTCCTAGATAATAAAAGACTCACAGGAGAACCTATGGCAGAAAAAAATAATTATCATGATCAGCATTGGAACTCAAACATCCTATTCTCAAATGCACAAATACTACTCTAGTAGGTAATATTCCACTTAACCCATTAAATGATCTCCTTAAAGATCTCAACGTACAGCCGCCATTCTTTCTATCAAAATCCTCATATTGGTGTTGAACTTGTTGAAAAGATCTATGTATATTATCCTATGTTGTACTGTCATCGCATGTGTAGTGTCACTTATAACTTCGTTATTATGTGCTCTTGATTGACTGCTGAATGAATGTAATATGTGACACATTGCCTTTAGCATAATATGTGTTGCCTAGTCTAAAGTTATATTACTTGCTAGTGAGGTATAAATTGTGTAGTTTGGCTCACTATACATTTTTTATTGTGCTTGGGTTTGACCTTAACCCATTGTGAATACACTTAGCAAGTATGGTATACGTTTCGGCGCATTGGTAAGGTATATGATTTCCGATTTATATTTTGGGATACCTTAATTAAGCAAGTATTAACGTGGTGTTGTTTGCTTGCATGTTTATTTGGCACCAAGGTGGAGGTTTGCTAGGTATTGTCGTCAAACAACCTCAAACAGAAAATGATGTTTAAACCTCAAAAGGAAGAAGAGGAAAAACGGCTGTTGCAAAATGGTAATGTTTTCTTCTTTCAGCCACACTTTGAATACAAATTAAAGGGTAACATAAATATAAGCACAAGGCTATGACACAACCAAAATGAGGTAAACAATGTGCAAATGGCTGAAAGAAGAGCATAAATGATTGCTACAAAATGATAGTATCTCTTCTTCTTTCAGCCACACTTTGAATACAAATGAAAGGGAAACATGAATATAAGCACAAGACTATGACACAACCAAAATAGGCCAAATAATGTGCAAATGGGTTAAGCCCTTAAATCGGCATCACTTAGCCTCCGTTAGGTAGCTTGTTTATAAACAACATATTTCTCCAAATCACTTTAACCACGCACATTTTACTTCGAAAACATCACATTATTTGTTTATAAAAAAAAAAAAACCAAGCAGAGACTTATAGAGTGTTCGGCGGCTACTTAATGGGGAGAGAGAATATTTTTTAGTATTTTTGAGGTAAAATGTGTGGTTACAAATTGGAGAGAGAAAATGTGTATGGTTAAAAAGTGATTTGAGAAATTGTGTAGTTTAAACTACAATTTAAAGAGAAAACCGAACGGAGCCTTAGTGAATGGGCTATGAGCAACCACTCAATCAAACATTACTTCAAATGGCCCATTTAGTGTTTGGGTTGAGCTATCAATTTGGATCTCGTCTTGTGGTGTTAATTTTCTATTTCAATCCTCGGTCGAAGCCTATGAAATTAAACCTTAAACATCATTTGCCCGTTTGAGATTGTTTGTAGCAAACAACCAACATTGGCAATCTGAGGATTGTTCCCCTCATAAATCATTAAACCATTTTGACCACATTTTAACTTGGGAACACTCCATTTTAACCATGTAACTCATTTGCATTTGTATGTCAAACTACAAATAATTCAGGGCTTGTTCGGCTATGTTTTAATTTGAAATTATTACAAAAATTTAAATTACACAATTTCCCATACACTTTTTAACCATTCACATTTTTTCTCTCCAATTTTTAACCCTTCATCTTACCTAGAAAACACAAATAAATCAACAAATAATTTCAATTCCTTAATTTGACACAAAACATTCCAAATTAAATCTAAAAGAACACACCCTCAATAAATAGTATGAAATTGATACTCCCAAGGAAGCAGAGACGCAGAGTGTATCAACCATGCACTTGTTATTTTTTTTTTTGAAAAGAAACAACTATATTAATGATAATGATGGAAAGGATACAAGTTAGTCCGATGAGAGTCGGACAGTAAAAAGAGAAGAAAATTGTATCCCTACAACAAAAAGCTCCAGTCTCTAACTAAATCAGCAAATAAAATTCCTCTAAATTCTTTTACATTGAACAACCAAATAGCTGTCCAATATCTAACTTTATCCCACAAATTTCCATAAGAATCCTCGATGTCGTCAAAAATTCTCTTATTCCGCTCTAACCAGATCACCCAACAAATAGCCATAGCGCTGACATTCCACAACTTTTGTTTCATCTTGTCACTTGAGATAAAAGAGAACAAAAACTCTGAACAACGTTGTTGACGTACCCATTGCACCTTGAATTCTTTAAACAAGCTATTCCAAAACTGAACAGAGAATTCACAATGTAAAAACAAATGGTCCAAAGTTTCATCGTGTTTTTTACACAACACACACCATCCAGGCAACATAGAAAGATTAGGCCGCCTAATTTGTAGGAGTTCATGAACGTTCACTCGTTCCCGTAATAGTAACCAAGTGAAAACTTTAACTTTTGAGGGCACAGGACTTTTCCAAATATATTTGAACCTATAGTTCAACAGATGATGTGTCGACTCCTTCAAGCATTCAAAAGCTGATTTACAAGTGAAGAATTCTGAGCTATCTCCCATCCAGACTCTTCTATCTTCTAAGTTATGACAAACGGTCTTGTTATCCAATATATTCAACAGCTCAATTAGTTTTGGTATCTCCCTGTCTTGCAGATTTCTCTTAAAGTGCAGGTTCCAAGAGATACTAGTACTCATCCCCTCGCCTTCTGTATCTAGAAAATCGTATATTTTCCCATTTTGCAAAGAAGAAATTCCTGCTAAAACAGTAAAATCCTCTTCCAAAGGCTTATTACCCACCCAAATATCTTTCCAGAATCTTATATTCCTTCCATTACCAACCTTCAATTTGACAAATCTTGAGAATTCTTTATAAAGAGAAGCTATACCTTTCCAAGGTCCTCTAAAAGTCAGTCTCTCCCCCAGTTTAGAATCCCATTGGTTTTCTTGAATACCATATCTACTTTTAACAACTCTAAACCATAGAGTATTAGTTTCCAAAGGAAATCTCCACAGCCACTTCATCAATAATGCTTTGTTTCTGACTTTTAAGTCCCCTATTCCCAAACCACCTTTTGCCTTTGAACGGCAAACAATGTCCCAAGCAACCAAATGATCACTACCATTTAAATCTCCGCCCTCCCAAAGAAAATCCCTCATTAACTTCTCTAAATTGTTTAAGACCATAACAGGTGCCTTGAATATGGACAAGTAATAAATGGGCATCGACGATAAAACAGATTGTATGAGTGTAAGTCTTCCTCCTCTAGAGAGATATGCATTTTTCCATCCTCCCAATCTCTTGGCCACCTTTGCAATAACCGGTTCCCAAAAAATGCTTTTTCTCGGATTATCACCCAGAGGCATTCCTAAATATTTAATAGGCCAAGAGCCTACCTCACAATCCAATACCCCAGCCAAATCATCCAACCAGCTATCCTCCACATTAATCCCCAGCAGTTGGCTTTTATGCAAATTTACCCTCAATCCTGATAGAGTACAAAAGGCCTTCAAAATCATCAACAAGTTATGAATTTCTTGATTATTTGCGTTCAAGAAGAACAATGTGTCATCAGCAAATTGTAGATGGGATACAACAACCTTTTCTTTACCCACAGAAAACCCCCTGATAATAAAATTTTCTTTTGCCTTGTCAACCAACCTCCCCAAGACATCTACAACCAATGTAAACAAAAAAGGTGACAAGGGATCCCCTTGTCTAAGACCCCTTGATCCTCTAAATTTTCCAATAGGTCTGCCGTTAATGAACACAGAATATGAAACTGAAGAGAGGCAACCCATAATCCATTTTCTCCATTTATCCTTAAATCCTTTTCGCTTTAAAACAAAATCAAGAAATTGCCACTCCACACAGTCATAAGCCTTCTCAAAGTCTATTTTGAACACCACCCCTTTTTTCTTAGAGCATCTGTAGTCTTCTACAACCTCATTGGCCACTAAAATGATGTCAAGAATCTGTCTGCCTTCTACGAACGCCCCTTGCGAATCTGATATGGTATCACCCAAAACTTCTCTAAGTCTCAAAGATAATGCTTTTGAAATGATCTTGTATAAGCTAGTTACAAGACTAATAGGCCGATAATCCTTCACTTTTCCACAACTCAATTTTTTCGGGATTAAACAAATATATGTTTCATTTGTTATCCCATTTACCACCCCATCTCTCTCGAATTCTGCAAAAACCTTCATCAGGTCATCTTTCATAATTTCCCATTGAGATTTGAAAAGTGCTAATGTAAACCCGTCAGGTCCAGGTGCTTTATCTCCATCACATGCAAACACGGCCCTTTTAACCTCATCTTCATCAAACGGCCTTTCAAGCCATTCCGCCAAGGATTGTGAAATTTCCTTCCATTCAAGACCTTCAAATCCTGAAAAAGGAGTTGCTGCCGAAGTGTAAAGCGAACTAAAAAAATCAACAATTTCTTCTTTAATTTCTCTATCCGTTTCCACAATCTGCCCATCTTCTTTTTCTAACTTCGACATGTAATTTCTGGCTTTTCTTACATTCATTAAACTGTGGAAGAGCTTAGAATTTGCATCCCCTTCTTTAGCCCATTTAAACTTGGATTTCATTCTTAACGCTCTCTCATCTTCAAAAACCAATTGCTGCCATTCGCGTTTGATAGACTCCCTTTCTTCTTTTAACTGATTATTCCAGCGACCATTCAATTCCTCGTTGTCCAGAGTTGTGATTCTTCGTTCTAACACACTTCTAATCAGTCTTCTATCGCCAAACACCTCATTTTTCCACGATTTCAGTTTACCTTTTATGTTTTGCAACTTTTTCATAAAACGGTAACCTTCCCAACCAAACTCCCCTGGTTCAGCCCACCATTCTGCAAAATCCTTCCCAAAAGATTTGTGTGTTAGCCAAGCATTTTCAAACCGAAAAGGTGAAGGTCCCCATTTAGGTGGGTTTGAGTCCAGAACAATCGGGCAATGATCTGAGACCACCCTCACAGCCACTTCTTGTCTACAATAGGGAAAAAGTTCTGTCCATTGATTACAGAACAGAAACCTGTCTAACTTACAACAAATGGGAACTTCCCTAAAATTAGACCACGTAAATTGCCCACCATTCAGAGATGGATCTCTTAGGCTCAGTTCCCTAACCAAAGTATCAAACAATTTCATGCTTCTTGTATTTGTATGGCTGTTGAACTTCTCATCAACCCTCCTTACCACATTAAAATCGCCCCCTAGACACCAATAATCTCCACATAAAGTGCTTAGTCCAGCTATTTCATCCCAAAAATTTTCCCTTCCACTGTAAGTGTTGGGTCCATAAATACCCGTAAACCACCACTTTTCCCTTCCTTCCATTTCAATCAAAATAGAAATGGAAAATTCCCCAATCAAAGAATCAATCACCCTTATACGTCTAGTATCCCAAGCTATCATCATACCTCCTGCCCTACCAACTGAGGGAAGTGCAACCCATTCTTTAAACCTCGATCTCCAAATGCAGCCCATGAACTTTCTATCAAGTACTTCTCTTTTTGTTTCCTGTAAAACTACTATATCTGGATTTATCTTATTTAAAACCTCCTTTATGGCTCTTCTTTTAGAGGTAGAACCTGTACCCCTAACATTCCAAGAACACATCTTCATGGTAACCTTGTGTTTTTCCCTTTACAAAGTCTGCTCTTCCCATAATTCACATTGAATTGCAGATTCTGTAGCTCCCTGTGACCTTTTTTGTTGATTATGCTTCTGGACGGGTTTTGTTCTTGAAAAGAAGACACCATCTGGATACCCATCTGTGTCAGAACATCTTGTATTTCTGTCCATTCCCCTAAACTGTCTCCGATTATTGAACCCTTCTTGCTATGTGCAACATCTTCAACCTCCATGTTTTTCGAACTCAGATTCTTACCCTCTTCTTCCCTAGAGCCTTTATTGTTCTGCTTGTCTGTACCAACTTCAGTATGTGGGGTTAATCCAGAACCTTCCTCCCGTTCATCCATCTCGGCCAGAAGAAATTTAACAGCCGGCAAGATATCCTCTGATGCTTCCACTGAATCTGACACGAATGAGTTATCTTCATCTGTATCTGAACTGTCAGCTACGGAAGAAGAAGAATCCAGTCCCTCGACAATCTTAAGTTCATCAAGATTATCATCAAAACCTTCCTCGTTGATAGTCTGTTCCATCTCTCCAGTACTGCGGGTAAAAGTTGTGTTTTCGCCAAATTCTCTAAATCTCCTTCTGCTCCTGTCTCTGTAATATACTTGGAGGCTTTTATTTTCTTCGGTTTCCTCGTCAGCATCTCCAGACTCGTCCGTTGCTTTTAGTATTTTCCCCTGTTTTCCTTTTGCTGGATTTAACCTGAATTCGTTCCACCTTAGGATTTTCCCATGAGTAAAATCCCCAATCTGTTTGGGCTTAATTCTTTTCAGCTTAGTAATATTATTAGCCCATTTTTTAGCTATCTTAATGGGTTCTGAATGTGACCTCTGGATTTCCTCCATATTCTGTAAGCCCAGAGTGGATTCAGATTGTGAATATAGAACTTCTGGCGATGGGCTAGTGGGCAATTGGGCTTCTTCATAAGGGCTTATGAGCAAGTGGGCTTGTGAAGATGGGCTTGCAATCAACTCGGACTCAGAATGGCCAAAATCCCAACCTGAAGAAGGTAGACAGAGTTGACTTCTCTTCCTCTGCGTCCCCTTAGAAAAGGCATCCTTCCCATGAAAAGAAATGATAAAGGAGAAAGGTACCAAGTTTCTAGGCTGACGATTTATATTCCCAAGAATCCATTTACAACAATAGATCTGCATTAATTGCATATTATCTAAGTTATAGTTCATAATGGCCCTACCTTCTATAGCTGAAACATCATTACTGCTAGAGCCGTATTCCCAAGTCATTGGGGTTGGAATGTCCTTCATCTGTTCCTGACGAATATCGTCAACTGGGCATTTAAAATCCTTAACTGCCACGTCATTGTCTTCAACCTCTTTCTTCCGATGCCATTTAGTGTTGCAGGTTCCATGAAATTTGTACCTTCTGTCATTAAGTTTAAAAAACTTCAAACATATAAATTGACCATCGCAAGGCAGCACCAGTTTTTCCTTAATAAAGCCTCCTGTGTTGCCTCTTAACTGCATCCTAGCATGAGGAAGAAATTTCAACTCTGCAGTTGCATGATCGATGTCTATTAATCCACCACAAAGGTTCCCTATCACCTTAAAAACGTGTATATTCCACAAATGAAGAGGCAGCCCTTCAACTCCAATCCAGCTATGATTACACCCAATCTGTATATCTTTGAACTGCTCCTGCATAGACCATTTCTGAAACCGGACCATTGCGACTGCTGGCAATCGGATCGTCCCCCAAGATTCTGTCTGCTTCTTTTCATCTTCACTGGTACACCATAATACTGCCCTGTCATCGTGCATAGGACTGATTTCTGTATATCTATTCATAAAAATATCCAGACCATATTGAATACTTTCCCAGGAATCTGAACTGTCTTCTCTGAACAAGAGCACTGCGTTCTTCCAATTCCTTTGATGGGTAGCTGCCTTCCTATATTCATGAAAACTACCTACTCGTTTGTTCATGTTGTCAGCAAACAAATCACGAAAACTGGGGACTCCTGGTTTAGCTGCAGGTAACTGAGAAGACATACTCCTTCCTAACCATGGTCTATTAGCTCCGTGAGCTATAGCAGTGTTGCGCTTCCCACCCTTATTGTTCTCATCCTGTTTTGAAGCACGTTGCCTATTCCAAGAGTTTTTCCCCAGTACATTTATCAAACAGCCTACAAGCCCCTTCCAACCTCTATGATTTCCACCTTTTGGAACAATAATATGCTTAAGATCACCATTCATAATCTTCGTGACTTTCAAGAAGATACCTCTCTTATTTTGGTAAACCTCCAAAATCATTACAAAAGATGAGTTTCTGAATAATCTTTTGAAATGATAAAAATCCTTAGCTTTCAGCAGGGTTTCCAAAGCCTCTTCCATCCAAGTAGCAGCATCAATAGAAATTGTAATTTCGAAGCTTGTATGTCTGGTTCTTTCTGAAATCTTGACAGAACCTCCCCCATTCACCAAAAACAGCACAAAAGTTTTGTGTTCTGTGGTAAAATTCCAATACCGCGGCGCCATCTTTTGTGATTCTCCCATATTCTTGTTACCTGCACTCTGTCTGTAAGGTTCCATAAACTTTCTTACCAACAATCCACGAGTTCAGCTTGAAAAAACCACTTCCAATCCCGTATGAACAGTAACCGCGTAGGTATGGGCAGCAATGGATCTCAAACAAGCTGAAAAATCATCCCAAGAAGCTTCCCCAAGGTGCCAAGATGAAAGCCTAGTAGTTTGCAGCTGGACAATCTAGAAATTTAAACCAAAACATGTGAAAATTCGTTGCTCAAGTTTGAAGACAGCAAACCATGCCCTAGGTGCTCCAATGTTCAAGAATCCATCCCAAAACTATGTAATAATCATGTAAAAAGATGTATTCTAGCTGGAAGAAGAAAGCCCAGTACAAGAACTCCCACGAAAAACACGAATCGAGACCCAAAATCAAAGTGAAGTTCTCGTATGAACAGTAACCCGAGGCCCTAGGTGCTCCAATGTTCAAGAATCCATCCCAAAACTATGTAATAATCATGGAAAAAGATGTATTCTAACTGGAAGAAGAAAGCCCAGTACAAGAACTCCCACGAAAAACACGAATCGAGACCCAAAATCAAAGTGAAGTTCTCGGATGAACAGTAACCCGAGGCCCTAGGTGCTCCAATCTTCAAGAATCCATCCCAAAACTATGTAATAATCATGGAAAAAGATGTATTCTAGCTGGAAGAAGAAAGCCCAGTACAAGAACTCCCACGAAAAACACTAATCGAGACCCAAAATCAAAGTGAAGTTCTCGGATGAACAGTAACCCGACTTCAAGAAGCAGACCACATATTTTTATATGACTCACCATGCACTTGTTATCTGTTGCTCTCAATACTTTTATGACATTTGTTTCCTCCTTCGGCATCATTGAAATGAATCACTAGTAGATATATTAATTCCATACTTGATGAGATCCGAGAAAGTCAAGCCTCGATGCATGTGTCTGTGTGACCCACGACGAGATCCGATGCCACAGAGGTTCAAGATTTCAGGCTAAACAAAGTAATTAAATCAAGAAAAGAAGTCAAGAATCAACTTGGGGCCAAAAACATGAAGTTGGTTGAGAATTTGGACTCAGCCAATTTCGGTCGACCGAAAGTCAGCAGAGAATTTTAGGTGCAGCCTTGGTCGCTTTCAACTGAGCCCCGTTCAACCGAAAGTTGCAGAATTAAAAGAAAAGAGGGTTTTTTATGCAATTTTTCAATTTCCTTCTTTTTCCCCAATTTGCACTATAAATAACACTTATTTCTCAAACCCTAAGAGAACTTGGCATTTTCATGTGAAGCACTTGAGAGGCTCCTCTTTGGGTGAAGTAAAAACCTCTTTTCTCTTTTAAACTCTCTTGGAAGTTCTTCAACTTTACTTGAGTATTTTTATTCTTGTATTTGTTGTTGATTTCCACCATCTTAGAATTTAATTGTTTCTATCTATTGGGTATAGGTTTGTTAACCTTTAAATTTTGGCACGATGCACATGCCGGTGGGACCCACGACGAGATCCGATGCCAAAGAGGTTCAAGATTCGAGGCTAAACAAAATAATTAAGTCAAGAAAAGAAGTCAGAATCAAGTTGGGGCCAAAGACTCATAGTTGGTTGAGAATTTGGACTCAGCCAATTTCGTTGGACCTAAAGTCTGCAGAGAATTTTGGGTGCAGCCTCAGTCACTTTCGGCTGAGCCCCCTTCAACCGAAAGTTTACGTTCGGTCAACCACCTTATCGACCGAAAGTGACTGGTCGACCGAAAGTTGCAGAATTCAAGAAGACGGGGTTTTTTATGTAATTTTCCAATTTCTTTCTTTTTCCCCAATTTGTACTATAA
The DNA here is from genome assembly GCA_963555705.1 of Ligustrum vulgare. Classification (NCBI taxonomy): domain Eukaryota; kingdom Viridiplantae; phylum Streptophyta; class Magnoliopsida; order Lamiales; family Oleaceae; genus Ligustrum; species Ligustrum vulgare. The sequence continues at coordinate 9,831,913 of OY743169.1, read as the reverse complement.
ATAACACTTCTTTCTCAAACCCTAAGATGACTTGGCATGTTCGTGTGAAGCTCTTGAGAGGCTCCTCTTTGGGTGAGGTAAAAACCTCTCCTCTCTTGTAAACTCTTCTTGGAAGTTTTTCAACTTTACTCGAATATTTTTATTTTTGTGTTTGTTGTTGATTTGCACCATCTTGAAATTTACTTATTTCTATCCATTGAGTTTATGTTTGTTAACCTTTGAATTTTGGCTACATTAAGTTTGGGTCAAAGTGTTTCATCACTTATTTTACCATTTTAGCTTTCTTGGACTTGGTATTAAATTGTTGTGGGAATTTTTGGTCCAAACACCAAAAGGGTTCACATCAATACTTCTCCAACACCAGTCATTCACTTAATGGTCACTTCAAGAGCACGCAAAGCAGCAAGCTTGACGTCTAGCCCCTGTTTGATATTGATCAAAATCAGAGTTTTAGCAAATTTTGATAAAAGTTGATGAGATATGTGATTGAAAAGTCGTGGGTCCTATAAAATATGTAGTTAATATTAAATGTTGACTTTGATTTAGATTAAAATTTGATTTTTTAGAGCTACCAAACAGGGGCTTAAATATGTATAATTATTTATAGAATCCAAGTATCAAATGATAAAGATTCACCGAGAAGGCACTAAAAAATAACATCAAAGGAGATGGGTGGGATTTTTAACTAACAAGTTATTAAACTTTTACACCACACACACAGACACAATACTTAGACACTCGTGAAGTTAATTCTGTATCATATGAATTTTGTCCTAATTTTTGCGTATCCATGTACTGTCGTGTGGGGCTCAAGTTAGATAGTTCATTCATGGAGAAGCACTCTGAAGTTCATTAAGTTAGCCAGTGTTGCTTCATTTACCTTTCTCTACCAACATGGTCTGCAAAGCCATAAGAAGCTATCCCATTTGTGAATTTAGGATAACTTTATACTTGTTTTTATCACTTATACACGGGCATCTTTCCTTAGTTCTCTTTCCAAATAGCAAAACCAAGACGTGTACTTTAGTGACACTTCAATTATGATTATTCTCGTTAACTGAGAAATACAATCCTTGAATCGACGCTTATAGCCATAGGCATTCCAATTTTTTTCTACTTCCTAAAAGGCAAAAGAATTACTCTGGTTCATTTAGCCATGTATGGTCTAGGAGTTTTTACACAACTTTACTCCAAAACTCATTTTCAACCACATAATTTTGTAGGACCCACTTCTTTCACGCTTTTCAACCACACATTCTCCCAAAAATCTAATTTTCCTCAAATTTCTCCTACACCAAACGAGCTCTTATTTAACATAACATCCAATAAAGGCCATCCATAAGCAAAGAGTCTAAATGAATCATTTAAGTATTATTATGCATTATTCACATACCCATTCACAACTATCAAGACTAGCCTCCCTGAAAAATTAGAATTGGAATATAACAGAACAAATGAAAATAATAGACGTCACAACTAAGAGGGAAAAATGTGACGTTAGGTTCCATGTGACACCTAAAATTTTTAAAAAAAAAAAAAAAATAAGAATTGGCAGCCCCTTTTCTTCTCTTTACCATCAAAGTGACATCAAATAGAGAGCTAGATAACTTTCGGTACAGTAGCCTTTCAATGATGCATAATATGCAAAATTAGGAGCAAAATACTTTTGGAAACTATGGATTAAACAAAAAGTTGCTACAATTACAGGCTTTTGAAGATTGAAACTCCAACCATTTGATTGATTCTTTAATTTCTATATTCCTGATTGGAAAGCCTGTGGTATCTCGTATCTCACTTGTTCATCTTTTTTAACAACTCTCACTATTAACAATTTTGAGCTAATATTGAGCGTCTCAAAAATGTTAACGGCAGTTGCAAGTCAAGGAACCGCACCCCATTACTATAGCCCTATAGCATCCAGTTTTATTACTTCTCAACATTTTGATAATGGATGACCAGTTCATACATGCTATATGACGAATTGCTTTCAGTAATTGCAATCATTACCTAATAAGAGATATGGATAAATTAAGTAGCATCAAATAGTAGACTATATACATATTTGGTAAGTTGTAGAAAATGGAAGGATAGTCCGAAAAGTAGTTTTCATTTGTAACTTGTCCACAAAGGTGTCAAAATTTGTCAACATTTCCGCTAGTCACCACAAACATAAAAATCACATTTGCAATACGCAAGCACATAGTACAAACAGCTGAAAACATCTTTAACTTCATAATTTCCCTAAGAAACAGCTAAATTGGAACAGGAAAAAGAATTCTGGTTTTTTCCCCTTAAGCTACTATTCAGGACAGAATCAAAAATAATAATGTAAAGCAATTTTTTAGTAAAAAATAACAAAGTAAGCAAAAAGTACCTGTCGGTGACAGTAGCGGTGGCAGATTTGATCCGTATAATTGCAGCTGCTAGACTACGAGAGAGTGATAGAGAAGGAAAGTAATCGAGTATTGAACCGTTAAATTGAAGATCCCTCTCTTTCCCTCTCTAGAGATATATATACTGTATATATATATGAAGCAGGTGGAGTGTTGGATTCGAGTGAAGAACTTAGAGAGAGAAGGGGTTTCATCCAAGGACGTGATAATGGAGTGGAAGTGGCACGTGCGACCGACACCTGTGTTGTGTCACTCGTGTGAGAACGGCATGGCACACAGGAAGTCGGAAGATGGATAAGCGTGAAATGACCTAATTGTGCTGAACGTACGCTAATAAACCGCTGATCGGCTGGGGCAAAGACGTCTTATGATTTTCAACGGCAAAACTTGGCCAGTAAATCATTTCAAATTATTATGTACCTTTTCATTTTATTTTATTTTATTTTATTTGAGAAATGATTTTCTGAAAACAGTTTTTGTATAGAATATGAGTAAAGAATCTAAAGATAAATATTATATGTTCACTATCAAATTTATCTTCTTAAAATAATGCGTGATTAAAATTAAGTTTGAGAATAAAAAAAATCTTTAACTTTTTTCGTGAAAAAATGTAACAATAAGGTACCAAATAGACCCACTCGTTCATATTTATAAATAAACAACTAGATCTACATCCGTGCGATGCACGGACAAATTAAATTGTCAATGAAAACATTTTCGGTCAATGCTGAGAAAATAAGAAAAAATTAACAAAAGTTAGTTCAGATCAAACCAAAATGATCTCCTAAGTCCAAGTATTCTGTTGTTTCTTAGAAAAAATTATTTCACCCATAGAAAATCATTAAATCAAAATTCGCTTTCAAGCATATGATTAAGATATTTGAAGTACAAAATGAATAAATTAACTTTGGTCAATGAATGTACGAAACAATATATAATGAATCTAATTCTAATAACTTGTTTCATAAAATAACAATAAAATTATAATGAAATATTTATTAAAGTCTCACGGTATAAAGTATATGCACAGTAAATTAAATTTACATGAATAATCCATTCTTATATATAAATATGATTTAACAATATTTTTTTATTTAAAAAATAAATTTTGCAAAAATTGAATACATAATTAACACATATAAATAACTTTTTCTCTAAAAACAATTAAGTTTATAACAGACATTAACTTTCTACATGATAATTAACAATTCATTTCAGTAATAGATTTTTATTTTAGTATTATATAATTTTTGTTTTCTTACGACAAAGTACAAACTATTGATGAGTACATTTAAAAAAAAAAAAATTGAAATATTACCGAGTTGGTTATGCAAATGTTTGAAAGAGGAGGAAAAAAAGGTAAAATACATGAAACTTTAAGAAGCTTCTAGGTTGTCATATATAAACTCACATATATTCACTCAACCCTATCACATATTACACCCCTGCCAACCCTTGTTTGAAGAGAATAATGCTATTTGAACATCCAAGTTTATCACCTTATGTGCTACCTCCTTCATATAGGGTGTGTGGAGCCTCATGTATTCCCCCACACCTCATGTAAGGGGGTGACACACTGGGTAACATTCTGTGTATTCAAATAGCATGGTCCGTTAGAAGATAACCATTACCTTCTTCAACATATGCCATCATCCATAGATCTCCCAACCCTTTTCGTGTAATATATATTTACAAAATAAATTTGTTCGTAAATAAGGCATGATATTGAACTTCACATTTGAAATCAAATACAATTTCAGTGGACAATGTATACACATTGTAGCATGAAGAAAAAAAAGTTCATTTTTACCTTAATCCTCTGTATTTCTTCCGAATTTATTTGGATTTTTTCAAAAATTAGTATAAAATATGACAGTATAATCGGTATGTGAAAGAAGTTATTTATTTAAGTTTCTTCAAGTAATCCCATTTTTGTCGCATTAAAATCTCGTCACATACAGTCTATGAAACGTTAATACTCTACTTGTATTTTTTGTTTTGTACCCACAAATGAAAATATGGTTCAAGAAACTCATATACCACAAAATGAGAAGCCAATACAATACCATCCAATCGATCGCTCACGTAGAATATCATGGGAGGATCTTTCTTCGCCGACGAGGAGTCTCTCTCTTCACAAACATCTTCTCAAATTCATTCAAAGGCCTGCTGGAGCTATCGGCTATGCTAATGAATTTCCAGCCACCTCCATTACCTCGTTTGCCTTCGGAGCCCAGTTTCTCCACCATGAAATTCCATCCTTCAGATGGACGACTCCTACTGTACTTGTGGCATTTCACCTTCTTTCCCATCTATAAATTATGTGGAATTGACATTATCGTTAAAAAAAGTATTGACCAAAAATTTGAAATACCATTATTTATAATACACATTAAGAATTTGCATGTTTACCTTCATTTTGTTGAAGTTCATCCTCTGAACAAATTCTTGATACAAAATTTCATCATCTTTCATTGAGATCTCATAATGCACCTCATTTGACATGTACAAAACAAAAAAAATATCGTCTCATACAGTTTATGAAACGTTAATACTCTACTCGCATTAAAATACACTTTGTCTAACATGTACAAATCATAAAAAAGAAAACAGATTGAAATCGTGAAAAATCTTTTCCTATTTTCATTCTTTTTATTATTATTAAGTTACTTTGTTTAAATATATATCCCAAAATCTTATAAATTGAATGATAAACCTCTTTAACAATTAAATAAGTTTTTTATAAGAAAAATAACATTTTGCTAATCAACCTAACAAGTCAAAACCTGTGCAATATAATTGAATTTTAGATTTGAATATATGAGACGTGATTGTAGTTGCTTTTCAGTAGGTGGTAATTGCATAATAATCAATATAAATAATGACCTCATAAAAAATATAGTAATTATATTGACGGCTGAATTTGTATAGCTAAGAAATACATGGAGAGTGTATTTCTCCTTTAAATTTTGAATGTGGTAAATCAACCAGACTGAATTATGCTTACAGTTGGTTTCTGAAAAGCTCTTGAAATGGAATATTTATGTAGGAAAGCTTTTGTCACCCACACCAATAATAATAAGTAAATCATTTGCTATGCAACATTTCAACAGTGGCTTGAATTCTATTGCCCATGATAAAACAGAAAAACAGATGGTGATTACTGTTGTATAATTTAAACAGAATGAAAAGAGGTAATTTTACCCATTTTCCACTTGAAGAAGCTCCAAGTTGTGCGTTGCTATGGCGTTGTTCAAAAACACATTTCCTGGCCGCCTGAGTCTTTGAGTAAGGACGTTTGCATTTTCTTGTTGTATGTAAATGGTTGACAAAAATAATTAATTGTGCAGGAAAGATGGGGATGCAAAAAATTTGATGGGTTCATGCAGGTAAAAAAAAAAAAAGTAAAACAGAATTCGGTTGGGAATAATTTTTTGTAATAGAACACTGATATTTCACTTATTTAGCAAAGCACTAATTCAAAAATGCCATATGTAACTATCCATTATCAAAAGGAACCCCTAACATAAACCAACCACTAAAAAAAACTGCCCATGTCTAATTAAAAAAAAATGATCGATCATTTTAAAAAAAAAAAACAGTTAATAGATTTAAAAAAAGAATCTTTCCAACTGAAATTCTTGTTCCAAATAAGGAATTCAGAATCTCGGTTGTTTTTATATAATATATAAATTAAACACTATACATTTGATAAATCACATGCATTATTTTTAATTTAAAATGAATAAAATGTGATGATTAGATGACAAGATCAACTTCACGTCTAGATGCTTCTGCATTCTTAGAACATTATCCACAATATAATCCACTTATCCATCATTTAATTCTATTTATTTATAATTTAAACTGTTTAACGCTTCCTAATCATGTGAAGAAAGTTGTTTTTCATATGGGAATTTGGCGCAAATACACCCTGACCTAAGGCGGTTTTTGGTATGGAGGACCTCAACCTATACTTTATGTGCGCAAATTGTCCTTGTTTAAGGTTAGCCAAAGAAGCGCCCACTCGCATTACACACATAGCACCGGAAAGCAGAAGATCGAAGCGCACAGGAAAAATACAGAGAGGAATAAAAAATCCAACGGGTCTCAAGTATTAGATAAAATCAAACAACCTTCAAGACAAAAATACTCTTGAAATTAAAACATATTTATAACGTTGACTCTCACTGTTCAAACTTCAAAGCCAGTCACCTATGCAAATGTGTCTCTTTACGTCTATGTATACCACCAATGTATATGATGAAAACTAAAATCAGACAACCTTTGTCTAGACGTATCATGTCTCAACAATCGTCTTCGTGGATGAGTTTATTCAGAAGTGTTGTCAACAGGATATCCGTCTTCACTGCTCGACTCTCTTCTTTCATCCTCATTTGTTCTTCCCACTCCCACCAAGCCTGTTCTCTCATTATCCTCTCTCTTTCGAGTCTTTCCATCGTTTGACGCCATTCCTGCTCAAAAATCGCCCTCTGCTGGGCACATTTTCCCATGGACTCACTCCACAGCATATCGATTGTCTGCTGGTGGCGAGAAAAATCCTGCAGTATCTCGTTGAACACACTGAGAACGCTGTCATTATTGTCCGCATTTGTATGTCCTGTTTTTTGACGCTTTCCTTTCCCGGCATTTCTTTTTGGAGCAACAGTTTCTGTTCGATCAGTCTCACTATCATCATCCTCTTCTTCAGAGAGTTTGTCTGAGGATTGATGTCCCATAATTGTTTTAAGCCTCTTCCTTCCTTTCGTCAAACCAGCCTCGTAGCTGTGTTGAAATTGCTGCATATCATTGCCCCTTGCTGTGAAAAGGGCATGCAGCTCATCAAAGAATGGACATCGGGGACCATTATCTAGATCAGATATTTCTTCTCCCTGTATATAAATCAGGAAGAACCTAAGATTATAAGCTAATGGAAATTCATTATGAAAAACTCGAAATATGGCTGATGCTGCGTTTAAAGTTATTGGATTGTGTCATCATCAATAACAGCTTCCTTGCAGAGTAGATCATGAGTCACTAAAGATGATGCTAGAATAAGATAATTTTCAACTGGATCTAGACTATTGTCTTGCGCAAAATAAGTTCTTTTGCATTCCTTCCGACTCTACACATTCAAGCACACTAAGTCTCGCGCTCGCTCTTTCTCTCTCTGTCCATTTGTATGCTCTTATCTTTTTTCGTGTTTTTCCTACGAAGTCTTGGTTAATACATAAAAGTGCTAACAAGATATTCTTACACCATTTCTTAAACAAGAGATTGCGAACACCAACCCAACTAAATATAATGAGTTTGATGTCCAATGGTATGACATTGCAGGGAGCTCTAATATTAGGCAAAGCTTTTGTAAGAGTATAAGTTGTGGGTCCTACGAAATGTATGCATAATAAGAGCATCCGCAATGGATGTGTTAATTCACACGTTTATTCATATGTTTGATACAAGTCAAAGTTATAGCTCCAATGGATGTTTTAATATAATAGCTAAGACAATCTTTTTGTGCCATAAGGTAACTTGTTTGCTAACTTTAGCTAGCATTTCAACAAGCTCATGTGGCATTTAATTACTCTTTCTTTTTTGTTACAATCTCACATACGTCAAACAAGAAATATATATGTGTATATATGATGTATATGCCCCTTTTTGGTACTGATTAAAATTCAGATTTTAATCTAAATCAAAATCAATACTTAATTTTAACGACACATTTCTCAGGACTCACAACTTTTCAAGTTCATATTTCATCAACTTCTATCAAAATCTACTAAAAACTCAATTTTAATTTACATACTAATCCAATGTGATAGTCAAGCACAAGCTAACTAAACATGTATTTGTGGCAATTAGCATTCATTTTATTATCTCTGTGGGAAAATTTAGCTAGCAAATATTAAGAACATATCCATTGTGGAAGGTCTAGGTGGGTAAAAGTAGTAAAAGTTGTGGGTCCAATCTCATGAGAGAAAAAGTAATCTAACCACACACCGGCAAATAGCTTGACTGACAACCCAAGCTTCAAACTAATAATTAACAGTGAAACACAAATATAATGATGCCGTGATAACCTTTCAATTTCAGAAATCCGAAGTATCAAACTAACACAGAAGGCATTTTTGCTAGTTGCCACATTGCAGATCGATTTGGCTGGGGCTTTGATTCTTACATTGATATGATAGCAAGTTACAACAAGTCTTGTAAAACCGACGCATAAAGCAAAATCTGAAGAAACCCTTGATTAATAGGACTTGTCATTTTTCCCATGGGGTCATAAATTTTGAGAGGATCTTTACTAAAAACGAAAACGAAAAGGCAAACACAATCAGATTTCAAGAAAAGGTCATAACCCATGAAAAATGGGAACTATGAAAACGGATATTGTCTAACCTATTTGCAAATTACTATCAATATTTTTGTGACTCCCGCACTCCAAAATTTAATCAAAAACCACAAATCTTACGGTTTTTTCCATCACAATTGAGAACCTCGTATCTCCATTACCAGCTTTGGTACCTTATATTTATAGTTGGACTTAAGATAAAGATATTCTAGTTTCAAGAACTATAACTTCATTTTCACCAACTAAAGAGCTTTAAAAATATTAAAAATTCAAAAAATCGACCGCACTTGGACTTAGGTAGCAGCAATTGGTACAACGTCATTGGAAATGATTCTATACAGTTTTGAAATCATTTTTCAAAATTTCCAGTTCCACGCTGTCAAAATAGCCTCACGAGTCATGACCATCCAAAAAGTCAAGCATCCAACACCAAGCTTTCACATTGCAGAAAATTAAAGAACAATAACCCCCCCCCCCCCCCCCCACCCCAAAAAAAAAAAATGGAGAGGAAATTTATTAATGAATCTGATTTTAACACCCAAGTTTCCAATTGCACCATCAATTCATGGAAATTATTAAATCAAAGATATAAAAATGAGTAAATACAAATTCATCAAATGCATGCATGAACATACCTTGTATCTGTTGACAAGATTTTCCCACTTGCGTTTGCACTGGTCAGGAGTTCTCCTGTAACCCTTCTCATTCAATCTGTAGGACACCATTTCCCACAGATTCTTGTTCCACTTTGGTGTGGCCAAGTCCCCATCAAACTGGGCCCTGATTTCAATAAAATCACTTGTTTCTTGGTTGCTCCACAGAGGAAATCTCTCATCCCTCGTCGGAAACTCATCACCACCGCCACTACCGCATGAGGTGCTGAAAGGTTGCAAAGGAGGAGCAGGAAGAGGAATCGTGATGAGATGGTGGTGCTGGTGGTAGGCACTGGGGTTTCTTGCGGTGGTGGTACTGATGGTGGGGTGGTGGTTGGCATTCCCAAAATTGCTATACATTATTTCTGGGGTGTGAGTGTGATTCAGAATTCGTAGCTCAAATTCTATTTGTTATTTTGTGAAAATTTGGGGGATTTGAGTCAATTTCAGGTGGAAACACAGTCTGATTATGAAACGAGGTAAGAGTGCGTGTCTGAAATGAAATCTGAAAGGGCATTTTATGGGGGATTTCTTGAGATTGCCAAAATCTCAATTTGAAATTTGAATCAAGGAGATATATATGGAAAAAATATATATTTTCCTTATCTTTTTTCATATTTTATTTTCTCGCTTAAAGTTAATACTTGTAAAGAAATAGTTCAAAAGATGGTTCATTTGGTTATATTTTTAGGGTGCGCTTGATAGGTTTAAAATGGGAAAATAAAATTATTTTAAAATAGAATTTGTAATAAGTAAAAAAATAAATATATATGTGTTATATGCTCAGTTGATTGATGATTTTTTTTTATTTCATTTTATATTTAAAAAATATATATATTTACGTGATATTGACAAAAATTTTATTTTTATGATTTTTAAAAAAAATTGTAATGAATTTTTCAAGAGAGAAAGACGGATCAAGAAGTTTCAGGTCCTAGAATATAAGCTATTTAAAAATCTACATTCAATTTGAATATTTTAAATCAGGATTTTGGGAGGTGCTCTCGTTTTTATGTATTACGTTTTTCTCTTGTGAACATATTTAGTCCTTATTTGAGCTTTCATTATGTACAAAATGAGTTTTATAATATTAATTTTTTGGATCATGTGTACTTGAGCCCCTGTTTGAGACATATTGTTTCAAATAATGTAGTTTGTAACGGTAATTTTTAAGAGAATAGTTTTTTAAGCAATAGGAATTTTTTGAATTTATATATTATATAGATTATTTTATTAATATAATTTTGGTTGAAAATGAGTTTTTTTTATAAAAAAAAAAAAAAAAAGGTTCTGAAAAAGGGTACCTAATAGAGGTCATTTTATTACCAAGTGGCCACAATTGTAATAGTTAAGAACTTAAAAGATTTATTATCAAAAAAAAAAAAAAAAAACTTCAATGACTATTTGCATAAATATTCGATTTTAATGATTATTGACGTAATTAATATTTTCAAAATATAATTTCTAGATAATCACAAATTAATATATCGCTACCCTAATATTACTATTAGAATTTGTACTATCTTAACATATTATTTGATATTTAAATATATTAAACAAATAGTTTCAAATACAACGTGGCCTTTTATTTTTCACCCAATAATTAAAGGGTCGTATTAACCAAAAAAAAATTTATACGTTTTAGATTAACTTGTTTGACCACGTCCTATGTTGAGATGGAATAAGTTTGCTAACATGCCATTATTTTTATTATTTTGATAAAATTTTGTTAAACTAATTGTTAAACTTTGTACTATATATTTTGCATATTTTGATTGTTTAAATCTATAGTATTAAAAATAAATAAATAAACAAAATGAGCAAGCAAATATATAAAATTAATTTAAAATGACAAATGAATTGATCAAAATATTAAGTTGCAAAAATTATTCCAATTTAATTGAATTTACATAAAAAGTTGAAATATTTATCATTTCTTTTAATTTCATAAAAAGCAACTCGAATTGAAATTAATTATTTTGGACCATATTGAATTTAGTTAGAGTATGTTTGGTAAGCCTAATAAGCTAGTTTATAACTTATTTGAAGAGTTTATAAGCTTCATCTACTGAAATAAGCTTTGTTTTGTTGATGAGCTTATTTGAGAAGTTAGATTTTATCTCAATTGTTTATTTTACAAGCGTTTCAAATAAGCTCTGTGATTTTTTCATATTTTATTCCATTTTTAGCCTCTTTATTTTTTTAATATTATTTTAAACATATCCTTTTATGTCTTTTTGTATTTGTAAGTTGACTTTTCAGATAGCTTTGCCAAATATTTTTATTTCAATCAGCTTGCTTATCAGTTATCATCTATCAACTCACAATTAGCATTTCAGCCATGAGCTAACTTATCATATTGGTCTGTCATACATAGCCTTAAGAAATTATAAATATCATTATAGGACTTAAATAAAATAATTTTGAAAGAGTGGGGCATTGAAAAAAGTAAAAAGAACAAAATAAAACTTTAACCGTTAACTTTTTATGTGATTTTAGGGACGATGTGTTTATAATTGAATCTCACTTATGAGTTCATATTAAAGTTCTAGTTGAGATCTTCGATTTAACACTCATATTGAATATTTTTATATTTCAAAATAATAGTATAATTATCAAAAGTATTTTATAGTTTAGAAGGGAAAAGTTTCACGACCTGTTTTTAGGAAGTGCTCTTCCATTATATATATAAGTAGGAAGTATGGTATGATTTTATTCATTTTTTTATTTTTTCCATCTGATATTACGCATCATGTACTATTTCATGTACTTGCATTGGATAATTGAAAGAGAGATGTTACAGGAAACGAACCTGGGATCGAAAATTTGCCATCTGCACACATGTTAATCATCTGCTTTTTTGCCCATCACATCACAATCAAAATCAACGACTCACCTAATTTCGATCACCCATTCGATCATACTTTCTGAGCTAAGTAGAATTTTTGTAATTGAAATGCACATTTATTTATGCTGCTTACATTGGTAATTGCTTTAAAATTGAATCTTAACTGTTGGGTGACCCTTCGCTTCAAAAAAGACATCCGAATACAATGCAGTAAGAGCATCCGCATTTTATGTTTTAAATTTAGTTAGCCACATAGGCAAAAAAATAGATGTTAAATGAACATACACATGTTAAAGTTAACTACTTATTATTGTCACAATGGATGTGTTAATTTTTAGGTAAGCCTAAGAATATGATAAATACTTATTTTTAAAATAATAAAATTTATATATTAATATGATACTCATTTTGAAAATCTCATTAAATCATATAATATGAAATAAAAAAAATTCAATATTAAAAAAAATACGAAGGAAAAAGAAAAATAAAAATAAAATAAATAAATAAGGGACTGTGTTCGTGAGTGAGTGGGTGGGTGGGTGGTGATTAGGGGTGGGATAAGATATATTTACGCTGTTGGAGAATTTAATACAAGAGTGTCACATCAAATGTTAAAATGTTTGTTAAATTTAACAAGAAAGTTAACATGTTGTTAAAAAGATTATTTTAGCGAACAAGTTAACATATCCAGTGTATACATGAAATTAACTGTTGGTTAACATCATCTACTGACAAATATTTTAACACAACCAATGTGGATGCTCTAAGGTTTACACTTTGCCAGTAGAGGTATGGAGAGGGCTTATGGCTTTATCAATATTTGGTGGTTCAAGTCAATCAACTTGTCAAGCGTCGAGCATGGGAGAATACTGAGTTATTTCGGAGGAACGTAATGGAGATCAGCTAGGTATAATTGTTCGCTAAAAATGTGTGTATCGCAAGTGCATGAATCGCATTCAAGTAATAAAGTGGACTTTCTGAGTTTGTATTGTCGATATCACGACGATTGCATACTCTATTATGCCCTAGTTAATTCAATTTTAACAAAGAAAACACACGATAAAATATTGATTTTTGTAAGTTCAAAGATAAATAAACTAATTTTAAATTCTAATAGAATAAGGAAAATGAAAGATTAACCGTCCGTTAGTTTCTGATAAATCCGATTTTTATCAAAGTCAAAGTCAACAATTAATCATGACCATTTATTTCATGGGTCCCATAATTTTTTAACCACACATCTCATCAACTTTTATCAAAATTCGCTAAAAATCTGATTTTAATCTCTATCAAACAGGGGCTAAATAGTTGGTATTCATGATTTCACTTAACCTTCGCTTAATTAATTTTTTCAACAAGAAAATTAACAAATTACTCATTTATAATGTTAGACCCGATTTTCTTATTTTAACTAATATCCTCTCTCGAATGAAATTAGTTATAAATCAATTGATTTAACCCACTATATCTCTATGTCAACTAAATCAATCAAAAATATTAAAAATAACTTAATGGATCACATAGAGATGTGGGTATATCTCTATCTTCTAGATTATGACCTAGGGCATTTTTTATTTCATCTAAAATGCACAATATCTCTCGATCATTACGCACTTCACAAATTACATATTTAGTGATCAATCAAACACATGAAATAATTTCAATAATAAACACACATGAAAATAAGTATTTAAATTCAATAAGAAAATATTATAATTACTTAAACTGAGTTAAGCTATATCAATCATCCCAATATTAAAAAATTGCACATTGTATAAATATTACATAAAGGATAAGGTTTATGAAAATACTTCGGAAAATATAGAAATTAAAGATTAAAATACAAAATAATAAAATTTAGCACTTCCTTTGATTTTGTTCAAAAAATTATTCCACTTTACTTTGTATTTTCACTTCTTTTCTTTCTCATCTACTTCAATGGATGCTAGAAACTAGGAAATAAAAACTGCAACTACAACTAAACTAAACTAAAAACTAGAAGAAAAAATTGAAGGGGGGCTAGGATTTGAGATAAATGGTGAAATAGGTGTTTAAATACCCCAAAACTTCGAGACTCAAAAACCCTAAAAAGCCGAACAAAACAATCCTTAGGTAAAATAATTAAAACAAAAACTAAATTCCAGATCTAGGCTGAAATTGACCAACACGATAGTGTGGGCCAAAAGAAATGACACTACTGGACTTATGCATTGAGCCGCGATCGCTAAGGGTCTGAACCATGAGATCGCGATGTTTAGCCCATGCAATCCAGGTGATGAATTTTGCAACCAAGTCCCTCAACTTCTGATCTTCATCAATTTAGTCCTTACATTTTTTACTTTTATTACAAAATACCCCTGGAATATTTGAATTGCAAGTCCTCTATCTTTCGGGATGTTACAATCCAATCCCCAAACTTTGATTTACTCCAATTACGCCCCTAAACATCAAAATTGCTATTCTTTTAGCTCAATTTCCTTTCAATCTCATCAAATTTCTTTCCAATTGAGGTTGTACCTAAATGTATAAGATAAACACAATTTATAAGTAGAAATTTGCTCAATTTGTTGATTAAAATGTCAATCTAAGAACTAAAATAAGTTTGTAAAGCACACTTATCCATACTCCTAACGAATGGGGAGATCGGATGTAACTAAGGTCAGAGTTCATATAACCAAAGTAGATTCAATGGGAGTACAACAAACCTTACATAAATGGGCTTGAGCTTGGCCCAACAAATCAATTGCGTTTGAACTTGAACTTGTAGTCCGATGGTACATCATCAAACTTCAAAAATACCCCCTTCATCAAATGTTAATTTTCATGATAATCGATCATTGTCATTAGATTGAAATTCACCGAAATAACAAATTGGAATGAGTGCTGATTCGACGTCTACATTAAAAATCATAAAAAAAAAACTTGGAAAAAAATGATAGAAAACGTTGTTGTTTGGGGGGGGGGAGAGAGAGAGAGAGAGAGAGAGAGAGAGAGAGAGAGAGAGAGAGAGAGAGAGAGAGAGAGAGAGAGAGAGAG
Source organism: Ligustrum vulgare (assembly GCA_963555705.1). Taxonomy (NCBI): domain Eukaryota; kingdom Viridiplantae; phylum Streptophyta; class Magnoliopsida; order Lamiales; family Oleaceae; genus Ligustrum; species Ligustrum vulgare. Next base: position 9,816,628 of record OY743169.1, on the reverse strand, counting down.
AGAGATTTGTCCTGGCGGTCTATGGATGGTGTTCGCTAAAAGTATGTACCGCAAGCCCAAGGTCGCGTACAAGTAATGAAGTTGACTTTTTGAGTCCGGATTGTCGATTCCATGAAGAATGTATACTCAATTATACTCTAATTAATTTTGACTTAACAAGTCAAACACACAATTAAAGGTGGATTTTTGTAAATTCTAAATTAAAGAAATTAACATTAAAACAAGGAAAATGAAAGATAAAATAGTTGAGATTCATGATTTCACTTAATCCTTGCTTAAGTAATTTCTCTACACATGCACATTAATAAATTACTCATTTACAATGTTAGACCGGATTTTCCTAGTTTAGTTGATTACATCTCTTGAGTGAAATTAACTCTAATCAATGGGTTTAACATACTATATCTTTATGTCGATTAAAATTCAATTAATTGCATTAACTCTTTGTGAATATAGCCTAATTCATCACTTAGGGATATGAGTATATTTCTATATCCTAAATTAATACTTGGGGCAATTGTTATTTGGTCTAAAATGTATGGTATCTCTCGATTATTATACACTTCACAAAATATATATTTGGCGATCAATCAAACACATAGAACAATCTCAATAACAAACACATATGAAATAAGCTCAAGATTAATAAACAAACTTAAAATTACTTAAACTAAGTTAAGTTACATCAATCACCCCAATATAAAATAACTAGCCCATTATATAAATATTCCACAAAAGATAAGATTTATAAAAATACATCATAAAGTATAAAAATCAAAGATTAAAAAACAAGATAATGAAATAAACCACTTCCCTTGATTTTTGCTCCGAAATTCTTTGAACTTTGTTTTGTATTTCCACCTCACCTTTTGTTTCTTTGCTCCAGTGGATGCTAGAAGATTGAAATAAAAAACTAACAACTAACAACTAAACTAAAACTAGATAAAATAAAGAAAGAAAAACAAAAGAAGAAAAGAGAGAAAATATGTAACGCCCCGAAAATTTTGATGAAGTTAATTATTTAATGATTTTATTATTGATGTCTTTTAATGATTTTGAGAATTCGAATGAATGAAGTGTTTTATCTTTTGGCTACAAATTTATTATTAGCCAAATATTTAATTATTGATAGAGAGATAATTACTATATGAATATTGAACTCATTTTGTAGATTGTAATTAATTAGAAGTCTTTGTCCAAGAAAAAGTTGTTTTAGATAAAAGGGGAATACCAGCATTTGACCTCCCTCTCAATAATACTTTGGCAGATAGGCTTTGACCAAAAAAAAAAACATTTAAAGTTAAATATATAAAAAAAAAGTAATAGCTAAATGACTTAAATATCCTCACATCATTAACAACATATTTTTTCTTATCATTCTCATCTTCAAGATATTCATGTTCATTCCTTCTCCTTTCTTCTTCAACGGCTTTTCAACTTTATTCTCTCTATTTCTCTTCATCTATATCTTTTTTGAATGATAAATCTTTGGAGATGAAAATCTTGCAACATTAGAATCATTTCGCACAAGAACCCAAAATCTCACATTCAATTGGGATTTTCCCCACTTCATATTAATAAGGTAATTTATAAATTCTATTTTTTGGACAATATTGATTGTTGGGCGAAAATTTTCTTCATTTTTTGATGTAGGTGAAGATAAGCTGTGTATAATTTGAATGTTGAAATTTAGGTTAGAGTATAGATAATTTATTAAAAATCCATATATACATGTAAAGTGTGATGAATTGAGTGATGCTCTTATGGTGTTTGATGAAATGACTCAAAGGGATGAGTTTGCTGAAAATAATTATGTTACTGGACACATAATGGCACCATGCTGTTCCAGTTATACCATAACGTCATTTTTGTCGTTATGAGTCTAAGAGCTTTCAATTGCATTCTCAATCGATTGCACGAACTTAGAATGTTAGATACACATTATTTAGCTGTTTTGAGACTTGAAATATTCAAAAAATATATAAAAATTTTTGTAACGGCATGCATGCCGTCATATGTTATTTGTATGTTATTATAGTTAAATTATTGTTGGGTATTTTTCATTATGATTTAAAATGGAATGTATCAAATATTGAGTGTCCAACAAAACTGCATAATTTCATAATAGTAATTAAAAAAGTTTTATGTTCTTAACCATAGAGAAATTTCATGTTTATGTTTGAAAACATGTTTTATGGGCATGCCTGTAAATGAATTTTTGTGGAAATTTTATATGGATGGGTCTTGTGGGCATTTTTTGATCGAAATAGCACGTAAGTTCTTATAGTCGTCTCATAACGCCACCAATGTCGTTATGAGTCAAAAGCATTCAAAATGGTTCTAAAAAGTCACATTAACTATTTAGCATTAATTAAATTTAGATAAGACATAATGTAAGTCGTTATAGTTATACCATAACGTCACCTATAATAATTGGGAATATTTTTGTATTCTTGCTTGTGGACGGGTTTTATATTTATATACTAACAAATATTTTATTATCATTGTTGATACCTCTCAATTGCTTAGCAGTTTCGAATGTGGACTTGCATATTGTTCAACCTAAGCATATGCTAATATGGAGATAGAAAGTGGCGGCTAAGACTTTTAGAGGAGAATTTGACTGAATTTCATTTGATTATTATGTATTATTGCAATTTGATATGTAAATTTGTTGTGTACGCAATATTATTCGGTAGGTAATGTGAATGGTTAGTGTTTTAATTTTATGATTTATTGTTGTTTAGGTTTTTTTGTTATGTTAAGGTGTTTACTATAACAGCATACATGCCGTTATGACTTTACTTTTATTAGATTTTGAGATGTGAAGTTGATTAATGTGAATGGTTAATGTGTTTAGTTTTAAACAAAATGTTTTTGTTTAGATGAATTCTCAAGTACAAAGGAGAACGGCATGCTTGCCGTTCTAGTTATGCCCTAAAGGCAGGCATGCCGTTATGTCTTTAAATGCAACATGACTGATTTTAAGTTATGTAATTACAATATTTATGTACTTTAAGACATATGGATGTGGTTTTTGGTTGTCAGGTTTGTGACGCCCCGGGTTCTAATCACCCGACTCGTCACGTCATCGTCTCGTCTAATGTTTGAAATAATATTAAGTGGAATAAAATAACATTTCTAGTTGGCAAGATTTATTTAAATAAATTCAAAACTAATAAATTTCAAATATTCTCAAATTTGATGAAATGATGTTTGCTAAGACATTTCAAATAAAAGATAATTGTTCAAAATCTCAACATTTCTCAAAATGTGATTATTCAACTGAAACAATAGTGAAATCTAATTATTCAAATATTAATGCCACAACCTGCCCATCATTCACCTCCATCTCCGATATCTGCAATTGTTGTTAAAAAGGGGTGAGCATTTCATTAAAATACTCAGTAGACTCATCGCCGATTAATAAATTTACATAAAAATTGAACACATAAACATGCAATCATATAGTGACAACCTCATCATAATAATAGGCTTTCGTAACATAGGGTGTGGGTAGTCTCGTCTCATACAATAAATACACCTAAGTTATGTCAAAGCATAACAAAATCATAATCTCGTCTCGTCTCATGCATTTAAAATGCATATAAGTTATGGCATGCTCATAACACAAATATTTCATAAGAAATATAAATTCTCGTATCATCTTATGCAAATAATGCACGTAAGCCACATGAAGCATATAACGTGCAATTAAAATGTAAACAAATTAATGGGGGCGAGTCTACCTCAATTCTCTACGAGTGTGGTTGAGCGAGAAAATATATTTCAGTTCTCTAGATCTCCGTACGTCTCGTCTAGCCAAGATAAAATAAAATTTGAATTAGTTTCTAGGAATTCAAAGTTTGAAATAAAATTAGAGTTTTGAAATAAATTCTAAAGTTTGGAAATGAATGGTTTTAAAATTTGGGGACAAAAATAGAGTTTTTCGAAAATTAAAAGACTCATTAAAACGCTGCTTAAAATAATAAGGGACTGGAATAAAGATTTTGGAACTTAAGGCTGAACTATATACATTTAAAACATTTTAGGGACTGATACAATTAAAACGAAAAATATGAGGACCTAAAAGCAAATTTTAAAACAAGGTTATATATAATAAATATATATATACATACACTCCCTTCTCTCTCTATGCTACGAGAGAGAGAGAGACGGAGAGTGAGGGATGGGAGGGCGGACGCCCTCCTCAATGGCAGATCGCCGGCAGCAGGGCCGACGATAGAGATGGCAAAAAAATCTGATCCGCTCTGTCGATCCGATCCGATCCGAAAAAATCCCGATCCGTGGATCGACGGATCGAAATTTATGTGATCCGCCCCGATCTGAATATTCACGGAGCGAATTTGGATCGGGGCTGATCCGATCCGCCCCGATCCGCGATCCGACATTTTTTTAATATAATTTTTTTATCATGTATAAAAATTTAATATGTAAATTTTGTAGCAAACTTTAATTTCTGGGAATAAGCTGTAATCTTTGCATTTTAAAGAAAACACATTTTTCATATTCTTCATTTGAAGAAAGAATTCCAATAAGTGATGGCAAAAAAACTCGATCCGTTGAATCGGCGAATCGGCCTCTATACGTCTCGTTTCAATAAAATAAATAAAATTTCTAATTTTTTTATAAAAGATTTAATTTAAAATATATTTAAAAAAAATTTAAAAAATAAATAAAAAAATAATTCTGGCGGATCGGTCCACGGATCGGTGGACCGATCCGCCCCGACCCGACCCGAAATTTGACGGATCGCGGGGCGGATCCGGATCGGGCAAAATAAATTCGGGGCGGGGGGGATCGGGATCCGATCCGCCCCGTTGCCAACGCTAGCCGGCGATAATACCACTGGCGCAGAGCAGCGGCGGTGGGGGAACCTAGGTAGCAAGAAGATGGAGTTTTTGGTTGTTTTTGGGTGCGGTTCCAAGGCAAACCGAGGCGGAAACTAGTGGGTTCTCCGACGAAAACTAGCGGTTGAGGTATGTAAATAGGTTCCTGGGATTGTGATTTGTATGTTTGTGCTTTCAATTTGAGTTTTAGGGATGAGTTTTGGGGATGGCCTTGGTGGTAGTCGAGGTGTGGTGGCGGTCGAGGTTTGGGAAATTGATGCTTGGTTTTGATTTGGGTTGTGGTGTGATGCTCGACGATGATGGTGATCGGTTTGTGGTGAACTGGGCAGATTGGTGGTTGGGTTTGCACTGAGTTCACGATGTAGCAGAGGTAGTGGTTCATGGATGTTGATCACAGTGGTGATAATGGTGAGGCTGAAACAGAGATTTTTCATTATCATACCTGAATTGAGAGGTAGTGCCGTGAAGAATGTCTGATCGTGAAATGGAAATTAAAAATGGTTGGGTAGATAGTCTTTGATTTGGTTTCCTTTGATTTGGTTTCGAATTTGAACTGCAGAAAGATTTTCGTGATAGGATTGGTTGATTGAGAGTTGGATAGGATCATGATTTATAGAGATAATTGATGAATTTAAAATTTGAAGTGTAATTAGAATGATAGACACAAATTTGAAATAAGATTATTTGGAGATTTTATTTGAATAAATAAATAATTAAAAAAAAAAAGAAATTGGATTTTTTTAAAAATAGATTTTGAATTTTTTGGACGTAAAATCAAATTGGATTTGAAATTTATTATTCTCGGCTCAAAATTATATTACTTGGCTGAACGACGTACGTGAACTTTAAATAACGGGTTAAATTATAGCGACACGATTTTTAGTAAATAAAATATTTATTTATAATAAATTCAGAAATTTCTCGGTCGCTACAACCTTACCCCCTTAAAATAATTTCGTCCTCGAAATTAAACTCACTTGATCTATGATATCATGATACTTGGCTAAAATCTCGTCTTCTCTTTCTCAAGTAGCCTCATCATCCTTGTGTCTACCCCACTGGACTTTGACTAAAGAAATTTCTTTGTTTCTTAAGACATGGACTTTCTTCTCTATAATGCACATGGACACCTCCTCATAAGAAAAATCTTTCTGAACTGAAATTGACTGATAATTCACCACATGACTAGAATCGTAAACATACTTTCTTAATAGGGAAACATGAAAAACATTGTGAACCGCTGCAAGCTCGGGTGGAAATGCCAAATGATATGCCACATTCCCTACTTGCTCTAATATCTCAAATGGTCCAATAAATCGAGGTCTTAACTTTCCCATTTTTCCAAAACGAAAAATACCTTACATTGGGATTACCTTCAAAAACACTTTCTCTCCCACCTGAAATACCAAGTCTTTCCTTTTCTGATCTGCATAACTCTTCTGTCTGTCCTGTGCGGTATTAATTCGCAGTCTAATCTTCTCAATAGCCTCAACTGTTCTTTCAATTAATTCTGGTCCCAACAATTTCTTCTCACCTACTTCATCCCAATAAAGTGGCGATCGATATCGTCGTCCATACAGTGCTTCATATGGTGCCATACCAATAGTAGCCTGAAAATTATTATTGTAGGCAAATTCCACCAATGGTAGGTGATTCTCCCAACTACCACTCAAGTCTAGTACGCAAGCTCTAAGCATATCCTCCAGTGTCTGAATAGTACGCTCAGACTGACCGTCTATCTGCGGATGGTATGCAGTACTAAAATTTAATTTAGTACCCATTGCAATATGCAAACTCTTCCAAAATCTAGAAGTAAACCTCGGATCTCTATCTGAGATAATGGAAGCTGGTACCCCGTGAAGTCAAACAATCTCTCTTACATACAACTGGGCTAACTAATCCATGCCGAGAGTCATTCTGACCGGAAGGAAATGAGCTGACTTTGTAAGCCGGTCCATAATAACCCAAATAGCGTCATTTCCTCTAACTGATTTTGGCAACCCAGTAATGAAATCCATGGAAATTTTCTCTCATTTCCATTCTGGTATGTCCAAAGGATTCAACAATCCTGACGATCTCTGATGTTCAACCTTAACCTGCTGACAGGTCATGCATTGAGATATAAATCTAGCAATACAACCCTTCATATTTCTCCACCAAAAATTATTGCGTAAATCGCGATACATTTTTGTCCTACCAGGGTGACCTGCGTAAGGTGCTGAATGAGCTTCAGTTAAAATCTCCTTCCTGATGTGTTCATCCTTTGGCACACAAATACGCCCTCTGAACATAAGTGCTTTATCAAAGGCAACCTCAAAACCTATCCTCCTGCTAGTCCCAACTTCAAATCTGATTTTTTCCAAAAATTTATCATCTCCCTGAGCTGTCACAATCTGATCCCTCAAATCTGGTTTAACAGTCAAATTTGTCAATCTGCCAAATCCTCGAATTGATGGGGCTTGCACTTCGATTTTCAAATTCTGAAAGTCTCGAATCAACTGGTCTTTTGTGCGTTGTTCCCAAAACTGACAACTGACCAGCATTCTTCCTGCTCAAAGCATCTGCAACCTTATTTGTTTTACCCGGATGGTAAATAATAGTGCAGTCATAATCTTTCACCAGCTCTAGCCATCGACGCTGCGTCATATTTAATTCCTTCTGAGTAAAGAAATACTTGAGACTTTTGTGATCAGTGTAAATCTCACATTTACTCCCGTACAAATAGTGTCTCCAGATCTTTAAAGCATGCACTACAGCTGCAAGCTCTGGATCATGCGTCGGGTAATTCTTTTCATATGGCTTCAACTGTCTTGAAGCATATGCTAGTACTTTTCCATTCTGCATCAATACACAACCCAGTCCATGCTTGGATGCATCACTGTAAATAACATAACCATCTGACCCATCTGGTATAGTCAATACTGGTGCTGATACAAGTCTGTTCTTCAGTTCCTGGAAACTTTGTTCGCACTTACTTGTCCACTGGAACTTAATTCCCTTCCCGGTTAACTGTGCCATAGGACCTGCTATTTTAGAAAAACCTTCTATAAATTGCCGATAGTATCCGGCTAACCCAAGAAAACTTCTCACATCTCCAACATTGGCAGGTGTTGGCCAATTCATTATAGCTTCAACTTTAGGCGGATCAACTTCAATACCATTTACTGTAACAACATGACCTAGGAAGGCTACCCTCTCAAGCCAAAATTCACATTTCTTGAATTTTGCGTACAACTTTTCTGCTCTCAGAGTTTCCAATACTATCCTCAAGTGCTCTTCATGCTGTTCAGAATCCCTTGAGTAAATCAGTATGTCATCGATAAAAAAGATAACAAATTTATCAAGATATTGATGAAAGACTCTATTCATCAAATCCATAAACACTACGGGTGCATTCTTGAGACCAAATGGCATTACTATGTACTCATAATGCCCATATCGAGTCCTAAACGCAGTTTTCGGTACATCAATTGTCTTAATCTTTAACTGATGATAGCCAGATCTCAAATCGTCGAGAATATAGCTGTACCTTTCAACTGATCAAATAAGTCTTCGATCTTGGGAAGAGGATACTTATTCTTTATTGTCAATTTGTTCAGCTCTCTATAATCAATACACATCCTCGTGCTTCCATCCTTCTTTTTCACAAACAACACAGGTGCTTCCCATGGAGATACACTCGGTCTGATAAAACCCTTTTCTAACAATTCCTCTAGCTGAACCTTCAATTCCTGCAACTCCTTTGGTGCCATACGATATGGAGCTTTAAATATCAGGGCAGCTCTTGGTACCAAATCAATGGTGAATTCCACTTGTCTATCAGGCGAGGTACCTGGTGGATCATCTGGAAAAACATCATCATATTCACATACTACTGGCACCGACTCCAAAGTAATCTCCTCTGATGGTTTGTCTTGAAGACTAACTAAATAGCCCTGATAATTGCCCTTGGCTAATAACTTCTCGACTTGCAAAGCAGATAAAAGATGGGGAAGAGCCTTAATCTTCGTCCCATAAAATCTAAATACTTCTTCACCACATTTGCGAAAAATAACCTCCTTCTCATGGCACATAATTACAGCACGGTTGGTGCTGAGCCAATCCATACCCAGAATAATATCGAAGTCTTTCATTCGAATAATATTCAGGTCTGCTTCCAATACTTGACCATCAAAATCAATTTACACTGCTTTGACTATCTTATCAGTATCAATAGTTCCTCCTGATGGTAAACTAACCTCAAGTATACTACCAGTTTCTTCTCCTATTAAGTTCAACCTTTCTAAGCATGTATCAGATATAAATGAGTGTGTGGCTCCCGAGTCTATCAGAACATATACGGGAATACCAGAAACAGATAATATACCTGTTATCATATAAGCATGCTTCAAAATAGGAAAGATATACAATGCCGGACAATAATTAGGACATGCATAGGAATACTGAAATAATTAGTATACCTGCGATCACGTCCGAGTCTTCTGCTGCATCCATGGCAAATACTCTCACTTTTCCTTTCCTGTTTTGATCTGTGTTCCTCTTCTGATTAGAACCTTGTGTTGGAGGAGCACGACAATCCCATGCAAAATGGCCCGGCTGGCCACATTTATAGCAGACTCCCTTACCATAAAGGCATTCTCCCTTGTGCAATTTCTGACACTTAGGGCAGGGTGGAGTATGATTACTCACCTATCCTCCTTGGGGTCCTGAATTTTGTATCTTGTTAAATGATTGATTTCGATTCTGGATGCGATTCGGCCCTTGCCACTTTCTTTTCCCTTGATATCTCTGTTCATGATGATTGCCTTGGTTTCCAATATTTACTCCCGCATAGGCTACTACTTGAGCCCTCTTTACGACTTCTCTATAGGTCTGCAGCTCGTGCGAACCGACTATCTGTCTAATCTCCGAGCGTAGACCCCTCTCAAACCTGCGTGCCTTCTTAGCCTCCGTCTCCACCAGATGTGGAGCACAGCGTGACAATTCCTCGAACTTCTTTTCATAATCTGTTATATTCAAATCGCCTTGAACCAGGTGTAAAAATTCAGACTCTTTGTGCTCTCTGAGGGCCGGTGGAAAGAATTTATCTCTAATCTCAGCCTTGAACTCCTCCCAAGTTAAAGTTGTCTGTTGTTCTAGAGTCCTGGTTCGAGATGCTGATTCCCACCAGAATCCAGCCCTACCAACCAACATAAATTCTGCACAAATAACTTTTCGGTCCTCCGGGCAAGAAATGTGTTTGAGGATTTTCTCAATCGTCTGCAGCCATTCTTCCACGGCTAAAGGGTCGTTACCACCGTCAAAAGTAGGTGGACGGTACCTTCGGAATTGTTCAATTATTGGAACTGAGGAACCGGTAGGGGCCTGTCTCAAGTCCTGAACTGCCTGAAGTAAATCCCTAATGATATTGGCCTTGTTTGGGGGATCCTGTCTTGGAGCAGTCTAACCTTGGTTGGTCTGGTTCGGTGCATCTCTGTTTAGGCACTGAGACATTTTCCTTTATTAAGTAAAACAAATAGGTTTATTATTTCTCGATAGGAAAATATAGACAACCAATCATCTCATACATCCAATCTTAATAACAATGTCAAACATAGCTCGTGACATAAAATAAATGAATCTCTTTATTAATAAATGAAATTCCTTCATTGAGGATACATTATTATTTCAGAAATGGGAAAAACTGTTGAAAAGGGGAAAATGCCAAAACACCTATCACTAGTCCTATCCCACTAAATATGACTGTTGACAGGGGTAGTCCCGGGCGTGCCAGGTGTATAATCTGGGGCACCGGTTGTGACACTTGGTGAACCTGGGGAGTAATCTGGTGATTCTGAAACATAACCTTGTAACCCAGGCGTATAATCGTAGATGCCTGACTCAGCATCAGATATCTCATTTAGCCGATCTCTATTATCGGTTCTGGGTATCATTGCTGGTGCGGTTGCTGGGGTTCGAAAAAGGTCCCAAAGCATTATAAACTCATCACATACTCTCATAAAACTCATTTACCAACCTACGCTCATCCTCCAGGAAAGTTGACAAGAAGTGACCAATAGCCTGTGTGTCAATTATCTTAAAGCCATGCTCTATTGCGTCCTCTCGTGCGATCCAGTAGTATTTTACATGCTCATCTATCTTCTTGTGATGTCCCCTCTTGAATGATAGGTATTTTGAGGCCCATCCATCTAACTTTCTTTCTTTATTGTTGTCTTGTGAATGGTGCCATGTCTAAAACAATTATACAAAGTCCAGTTAGGGTTCTTTATTCTCTAAGTTCGAGGACAAAAATTATTATAAAACAATTCTTTAATCAATAACTATTTATTCCCATTATGCTCACAACTCGTTCCTTCTTCTTTCTTTCTATTTCGGATATAAATCTTTCTCTTTCTTCTAAGTCTCATAAATCATTTAAAATATGTATCCGAAAAATAAAATAACACAAACTCATAAACTTCTTTACTTCGGAGCGGCAGATCGAATGATGGCAGTTGGCAATTAATAATGTAACTAAACTTTAAAAAATTTCTCTTTTGAAAAAATTGTCAGTCTACAGAAACGCAGACTGACTCTGATACCACGCAGTAACGCCCCGAGTTCTAATCACCCGACTCGTCACGTCATCGTCTCGTCTAATGTTTGAAATAATATTAAGTGGAATAAAATAACATTTCTAGTTGGCAAGATTTATTTAAATAAATTCAAAACTAATAAATTTCAAATATTCTCAAATTTGATGAAATGATGTTTGCTAAGACATTTCAAATAAAAGATAATTGTTCAAAATCTCAACATTTCTCAAAATGTGATTATTCAACTGAAACAATAGTGAAATCTAATTATTCAAATATTAATGCCACAACCTGCCCATCATTCACCTCCATCTCCGATATCTGCAATTGTTGTTAAAAAGGGGTGAGCATTTCATTAAAATACTCAGTAGACTCATCGCCGATTAATAAATTTACATAAAAATTGAACACATAAACATGCAATCATATAGTGACAACCTCATCATAATAATAGGCTTTCGTAACATAGGGTGTGGGTAGTCTCGTCTCATACAATAAATACACCTAAGTTATGTCAAAGCATAACAAAATCATAATCTCGTCTCGTCTCATGCATTTAAAATGCATATAAGTTATGGCATGCTCATAACACAAATATTTCATAAGAAATATAAATTCTCGTATCATCTTATGCAAATAATGCACGTAAGCCACATGAAGCATATAACGTGCAATTAAAATGTAAACAAATTAATGGGGGCGAGTCTACCTCAATTCTCTACGAGTGTGGTTGAGCGAGAAAATATATTTCAGTTCTCTAGATCTCCGTACGTCTCGTCTAGCCAAGATAAAATAAAATTTGAATTAGTTTCTAGGAATTCAAATTTTGAAATAAAATTAGAGTTTTGAAATAAATTCTAAAGTTTGGAAATGAATGATTTTAAAATTTGGGGACAAAAATAGAGTTTTTCGAAAATTAAAGGACTCATTAAAACGCTGCTTAAAATAATAAGGGACTGTAATGAAGATTTTGGAACTTAAGGCTGAACTATATACATTTAAAACATTTTAGGGACTGAAACAATTAAAATGACAAATATGAGGACCCAAAAGCAAATTTTAAAACAAGGTTATATATGATATATATATATATATATATATATATATATATATATATATATATATATATATATATATATATATATATTCCCGTTAAGTGCATTTTTATACACTTTTTATACCTTTAAATTAGCATATTTTGAAACATCTTGAGCAAATATCTACTAATTTATGCATATTTTGTGTTTAAATAGGTTAATATTCAAGTTTGAGGCCAAAAACCACAAAAGAAGTGCAAATTATGCTGAAATTGGAAGTTTGGGGACCATTTTGTCACTTTCGGGAAGTTTTGGACTAGCCGTGCAATTAACCGAGGGACCAAATTGCAAGATTCCAAAAGTTGAAGGGCCTAAAGTGCAATTTTAGAATGACCTATTTGAAAGAAATTTGAAAAGTTGGGGACTAAATTGCTCAAGATAAAAAGATGGAGGACTTGATGGCAAATACGGAAGAGACTAAGCTGCAAAATCATCCTCCAGCTGAGCCACGCGAACGCGTGGCTTGAATCGAGCCGCGCGCGCAAACCACGGCTCAAAACAAACCCGAGGCCAAAGTTGGACTTGGAATTTCAACCGCGCGCGCGGTCTCGGTTGCAAAAAAAAAAAAATTCGGGCCGGACCGGGTCAACTCGGTCAACCCGGTTCGGCCCATATGCTGAATTTCGCGGATGAACAAGTTTTTAGGGTTTTTGGGTGATTTTTGGGGTGTATAAATAGAAAAATCCTCATTTTTTAGGGCACCCAAGTAAGTTATTGCCTCTTTTCATTTCTTTTGTAATTTTCCTCTTGTTTTTCATACTTTTAATGCAATGTTAAGTTAATGTTTTTATGTTTAGTGAAGTTATTGTGCATTTAAGTTGCTTATTATTGTTGGGCTTTTGATTATTGTTATTTTATCATATTCTCATCAAGAATGTCATTTACTTTTTGTGCAATTAATGTTTTATGTTTGAGTGATTGAAGACATTTATGGTTGATGAAGGAACTTGGCTCAAAGTGAAGATATCTTAAATTTTTACTTCAAGAACTATTCCAAAAGGTGGAGTTTTCTTTAATCTCTTGTTTTTAATCTTTATTTTGAGTATTATTCATATATTTATGTTGTTTGTTAAATGTTGTTGTTAATTTATTATGGATTAATGTTATTGTGTTGGAATTTTTGATTACTTTATTTCTTATTAAGTATTTTAGGTTTTTTATGGATGTTGGGCATTTATGTTTATGTTTTTGTGATTATGAATGTTGTTTTAGGTTTTTGTGACTTTTAAATGTGTGTTATTATTTTAAGTTGTAATTGGAATTTACTACACAAGTTAGGTAATTTTAAAATTTTTCCATGTAATTTGGTTGATTAATTAACTATCACTAATTGATTTTTGAAAAGAAGAAATTAGTATAGTTATGAAAACTAAATTCACTTTATTTTATGTTATGTAACTTATTTTAATTATCACGTTTATATGTTCATCAAAGTATTTAGATTAATTAGTTTTATTCTAAGTTTCATGTTATCTATTTGCTTTAGTTAACTAGTTTACATATTGCCATGTTTCTTATTTGTATCACTTAGTTAGTAATTCACCACCAAACCAAGTTTTTATGTTACTTGACTTTTCTTTTAAAATGAAATCAATAAATTTAGTTACAAATCAATCAATCCTCGTGGGTACGACAACTCGGACTTCTCTAGTCCACTTTACTACTTGAACGCGAACCGTGCACTTGCGGTATACGATTTTAGCGAACAAGTTTTTGGTGCTGTTGCCGGGGACTGATTTTATTTGTACTAAATGCATTGATTTTTGTTAATTGAATTGTCTTCTCATTCTCATCTCTTTCTTCTTTTTATTTTCATTTTCTAGGTGCTCTTGTGTAACACCCCAAGTTTCAAAACCTTAAACCTAGGCGTGTTAACTTCCATTCACATTAAATGCGGAATTTAAAACGTTTAAACATTAAAATGCGGAAAACAAATCATTTAAAAACATCAACTTTTTCATTTTCTATTTTAAAATCTTATAGAAATTTCGACAGAGTCTCCTCTATAAATTGGACTTAACCAACCTGTAGAGGGACATCAAAACCATTTTACAACATAAACTCAACTCAAATAGAAATCCAATATTCAACATACAACCCCAATTCTACTTCAAACTCCAACATCACCACATTATTTCAAAACTCAATCCCCAAACTCCTCAACACAACATTTTGTATCAATAAGCTTCAATTAAATGCAATAAGTGATAATATAACCAATATTAGAAATTCCATAACTAATTTAAAACTAATCTCAACCAAACAATTATCAACATAAAATGAATGAATTAAGAAATACTTAATTATAAACTTAATTAACTTCAAAATTTAACTTTATTTTCTTTAAAAACTTGAAGCGGTGTAGCCTGAGTCTGTCACCAAGTGCTCTCCTCGGATCACCTAACTTTCATCACCTGAAATGTCGGGGAGGGATTGGGGTGAGCTAAAGCTCAGTAAGTAAACTTTATGCATGAATGCATGCTTATGACATGAAATGCTTTAAACTTTGAAATATGTATCCCCATTTACTTTAACCTTTCAAAACTTTCAAACTTTTCAAGCTTTCACTTGACATTTCAAAACTTTCACTTCATTCCATCGTGAGCTCACTTGGTGTAACTTCTAGTCAATCAGATAACAGTGGACCATTCTTATTTGGAACCAGATTAACATGCGCATTTCCACCGCAAAGCGGTTTAACATTCACTATCCCACCGCAAAGCGGTTCATTCATTCATTCCACCGCAAAGCGGCTCATTACATTCATTCCACCGCAAAGCGGCTCATTACATTCGGGTACGCCGGTCCCCCGCGCCCCATTTCCCACTCGGACCTTTCATGACATAGAAGTACACCCATTCTTTCAAAAACTTGGGATACATAATTTTTGACAAAAATTGCACTTTGACACATTCCTTTCATTAAAACATTTGACTTTCCCATTTCGATGCCAATGCATTCTTGATGATGCAATGACATGTAACGTGCATGCTTGAACATTTCCTTAACTACATATAATTGCATATGGTAGACCAAAAGCATAAAAATTCCGTAATTAACACGAATGTCAATTAAGCACATTAATTCCACATTAATATTCAACTTTGATGAAAGTAGGGGGAAGTTTACTTACCCGAAATCCTTAGTATTTACCGTTCTGAACTTGCAAGTGGAGGAGCTTCGACTGCCCGTGTGGTCAATGTACCAAAATCCTAATTGTACACATTCATTAATATGTATAACTTTTAATCCACAATGTGTCCTTACGTTTAGATTAAAGCACATAAAAAAATATTCGAGACAAGAATTGAATCTCAATGCACATTAGAAGGTATTCTCATCTTTTAAATTCAAACTCAAACTCAAAATTCCATAACTTTACAAAATTACTTAATCGTGACTCTAACAAGTTCACTGATCTAAAAATAACTAATTATTATGAACTTTACCACAAGGTCGTTAACTAAACTTCAAATTTTCACAGCTTTAACGTTATACAATTACAATTAAAATTTCAATAATTCATCAAGGTTCCACACCAAATTCTAAATTTGACAATCTATGATTTAAAAATCTAAACAAAAATCAAAGTTTGAAACTTTAACTAAACCGTCCACTAAGCTACCAATTTCATAAATTAGGTTTACAACACAATCTATACATACATTTATATACATTACTAAATCTGAAATCTGAAAATAAATCAAATTTCAAGCCAAAAACCTAACCTCAACAATTAACTAACAATTAAAATCTTACATTTCCAAAATCCGAAATTTAAAATGAAACAATTACAGTCCAAGGTCTAACTAAAAATTTCAGTTAACTGGCCTCATAATTCGAAACTGAAGTAGGTACACATACATAATTATCCCCCAAATTTGAATTTACAATTATTATATAAAAATTTAAACTAAAAATATATCAATTAACCAAATTAATTCTTCCATTTTCGACATCTGAAAATTGAACCATATAAACCTAAAAATCTGAAATTTATATACGAGTATAATATATATACATCAATATATATATAGAAAAATTCATATATGCATACAATAATTACATGTGTATGTTGTGTGCGTAGAACCGCGGACAAGTGCGCGACTGCGTGCTCTTGTGTGTGCGTTCGTGTGTGAGGGGGGTGGAAAAAGGTACTACCGTGAGTGGAGGTGGTGCGCCGGCGAGTTGGCCGGTGGTGCGCCGGCAAGAAACTGAGGGAGAGGGCGAAGTCGAGCGAGAGACGGAGGCAGAGAGAGCGAGAGGCGAGGCAGAGAGTGAGCGTGAGGGAGATGTGAGAGACGAGTATGAGGGTTTAGATTAGATTAGGTTTAGATATAATCTTTTGGAATTTGCAACTTGGTCCCTCAATTCTCTCAATTTAGAAATTTAAGTCCACAACTCCCAATAAAATTTCAATTCGCCCTAAACCTTTTCCCAATCTCAATTTAATGAAATTTAAACAATTTACTACTCAATGACAAATAGAATTTAACAAGCTTAACAATTAAAATAATTAATTACACATAGAGTTCATAAACAATTTATAAACTTTCGAATTGGTACATTGATCGAGACGGCGTCCAAGTCCTTCCACTGCAAAAAAAATAATTCCAATTATAGTCATTAAAAATTATCAATTTAAAATTTATAACAACATTAACATAAATCTCACATAGGATTTCAGAATTGCCCATAAAATGAAAAGCGGTCTTACATCTTGCCTTGTTTATGCAACAACGTCCGACTTGGGCCATTCTTCCAATTGATCCCGAACGAACTTTTAGGAGGAGGATTAGGGAAAGAAGAGAACAAGTTGAACAACAAAGAATACAAGGCAATATGGGGGACAACAACCAAGGTGGTGCCAACCCCGCTATTGATGAAGATGATAGACCAATGGGGCAATTCATGGTCTTTCTCATCTGATGAGAATCCAAGGAGTCAATCGAGTCAAAGTCAAACAGGTCAACCCTCTATCAGAATACCGGTGGGGCCCATGACAAGATTCAAGGCTAAAGAGGTCCAAGAGTCGATGGAGGGACTAATTTTCAAGCTCTGAAATCAAGTCCACATGGAAGAGAGCAAGATCGAGGTCAATTACCTAAGTTTGGAAGCTCAGGACATTTCGGTCGACCGAAAGTTTCCCCCGATCAACCGAAACTCTGCAGGATTTTGAGACGTAGCTTCAGGCGGGTTCGGCTGACCTCCGTACGACCGAAAATGCCATTTCGGTCGACCGAAAGTTTCCCGAATGAAAAAAAGGGGTTTTTTGTGCAATTTCCCAAACTTTTTGTCTTTCATTTCTTGTATATACTTTGTAAAGCCCAAACCCTAGATAGTTTTGGTTGAACATTGAAGACTCCATTGAGAGCATTTGAGAGAGGTAAATCCTTTCTTCCCTTGTAACTTTTCTTGGAATTTATTTCAACTTATATATTGAGAGTTTGTTCTTGTGTATTTGTTGATATTCATTCCACAAGTCTTGGTATTTGTCTTAATCTCTCCATTGGGCTAGGGTTAACTTTCCTTAGAATTTTGGTTAGGTTAAACTTGGGTCAAGATTCCTCATTTATTACCTATTTTAGCTTTCTTGGGTTGATACAGTTTTGTTGTAGGAATTTTTGGTTTAATCACCAAAGGGGTTCGCATCATTTGGTATCAGAGCTTGGCTCTAAAATTGGTAATCCTATCTTTACATTTATTGTTGTTGTTCTTGATAGTCAAAAAAAAATGAAAATTACAAAAGAAATTGGGGAAAATTAGTTTCCCATGATTATTTCATGATTCCTACATATTGGGCATTGTTGTTATCATCAATTTGAAAGTTTCTTGGGGATACATTTGAACAAACACTTGAAAATTCCAAACTATTCAAGTTGCATCCTAAGTGTTTGATAAAATGTTTCAAAGAGTGTTTTCATATTGAAACCTACCATTCAACTACCAAACACATTCCTAAGTAAATTCCTTGTGTCTTACATCAAGTTATTGTGACTATATCCTTGAAAATCTTATTGGTCAAGTTAAATTTCTTACTTCCTTGTATAATAGCAAGCAAATAAATTCTACTTGCTATTGTGTCAATCCTTTCCTTTGCTTCCTTTGTTGTTTGTGGAATTTGTGCTACACAAGAGTTGAATTCTCAATTAGTTGAATTACGTTCCTTGAAAAGTTTGGGTAAGAAAGTGAGGAGTGGTAAAAGGCAAGAGTGGTGAGCTCATTAGAGGGAAAAAGCCTAATTGAGTGAAACACGAGCGAAAATATTTTGTGAGGACACTTGCACACTTACACTCCATGGCTAATGCACATACTTCCAGTGGACAAGATTCTAATGCACAAACTCAAGAGTTGAGGGATATGATACAAGCTCTCACGGTTACTATGGCGGATATGGGGGGAAGGTTGGAGGGTAGATTAGCAAGGTTGGAGACTAGGAGGGAAGTTCCACCTCCAAGGGATGATAATGTTAGGAGGGGTGATAGGAGAAGGCCTAGAGATGAGTATGAGGATGATGATGAATTGGAGAGTGAAGGGGGTAGTGACCAAAATTGGAACATGGGTAGGAATAGAGGAGGTAGGAATGTGAGGGGAGTAGGTCGAGGACATGGGAGGAACCCTAGGGATAGGGATGGAGTGGATGGTAATCTTGATAGTATTAACATGAAAATTCCTTCTTTCCATGGGAAGAGTGATCCGGATGCCTATTTAGAATGGGAGAGGAAGATGGAATTGATTTTTGAATGTCATAGGTACTCCGAGGATAAAAAGGTTAAGTTAGCGGTAGTGGAGTTTACCGACTATGCCTTAGCTTGGTGGGATAATTTATTACTCACTAGGAGAAGGAATTTCGAGGGTAGTGTGGATACTTGGGATGAGTTGAAGAGCCTTTTGAGAAAAAGATTTGTACTAAGTCACTACTATAGGGGGCTCTATCAAATACTACAAACCCTTACTCAAGGAACAAAGGGTGTTGAAGATTATTATAAGGAGTTGGAGAAAGCTTTGATGAGGGCCGACATAGAGGAGGATAGAGAAGCCACTATGGCTCGTTTTATGAGTGGGTTGAATAGGGAGATAGCCAATGTGGTTGAATTACACCATTATGTGGAGATGGAGGAGTTGGTCCATATGTCTATTAAAGTGGAGGCTCAATTGAAGAAGAAGGAGCAATTTAAAAGAAAGGGACAAGAAAAATTCTTGGGGGGTCCTAGTTCCAATTGGAAGTCTAAGTGGGGTAGTAAAAGGGTTGATAAGGCACCACTTAAGGACAATATTGAAACCTCCAAGGGAAAGGAAGTTAGCTTCCTCAAGGATAAACCAAAGGTTGTTCCTACAACCTATAGGAGTCGGGATATAGAATGCTTCAAGTGTAGAGGATGGGGGCATTATGCTCGAGAGTGCCCTAACAATAGGGTGATGATTATTAGAAATGGGGAGTGGTACTCGGAAGATGAAGAGGACGAAGAGGGATGCCATGTAGAGGAGATAGTGATGGCGAGGAAGAAGAGGTGGAGGGAATTGTTAGTCCACACAAGTCTTTAGTCACCATTAGGTCTCTCAACACCCAAGCCAATGTGGATGAGGCGGCTAAGCAAAGGGAGAATATCTTCCATACTAGGTGTCTTGTGAAGGACAAAGCGTGTAGTCTCATCATTGATGGGGGGAGTTGCACCAATTTAGTTAGCACTAGTATGGTCGAGAGGTTGGGATTACCTTTAATGCCACATCCTAATCCTTATAAGTTGCAATGGTTGAGTGATTATGGTGAGTTGAAAGTAAGCAAGCAAGTACTACTTATTTTCAACATAGGGACCTATGAGGATCAAGTACTATGTGATGTGGTGCTCATGCAAGCTACACATATATTATTGGGGAGACCATGGAAATATGATAGGAGGATATTGCATGATGGTAGGAAAAATTGGTATAGTTTCCAAATGAATGGAAAACCCGTGACACTCCTACCTTTGAGTCCGGAAGAAGTTTACAAGGACCAATTGAAACTCAAGAAGGAGGAGGAGGAGGAAAAAGAAAGAAGAAGAAAAAAAGATGGAGTTGAGTGAGGGACAAAAGGAAGGTGAAAAAAAAAAGAGGGGAAAAAAACAGTGAGAAAAAAAATGAGGGGATGCAAGAAAAAAGAAAGAGAGCAAAATAAATTGAGAAAAGAATGAATTTTTATGCGAGTAAAGGTGATGTGGAGAGAGCTTTAAAAGAAAATCATTCTATTCTTTTGATGGTGTATAAGGAGTCCCTCCTCACACTTGACGACCCTCACACTTCCCTCCCCACTTTAGCTACTTCTTTGTTGCAGGAGTTCGAGGATGTCTTCCCGGAGGAGATGCCTAGTGGGCTTCCACCCATTAGAGGCATCGAGCATCAAATTGATTTCATCCCCGGAGCCATCATTCCAAATAGACCGGCATACCGAAGCAACCCGGAGGAGACCAAGGAACTCCATAAACAAGTTGAGGAGTTGATGAGTAAAGGATATGTTTGTGAGAGCATGAGTCCTTGTGCCGTTCCCGTGCTACTTGTGCCCAAGAAGGATGGAACCTTTAGAATGTGCGTCGATTTCTGAGCCATTAACAACATAACGGTAAAGTATCGACACCTCATTCCTAGGTTAGATGATATGTTAGATGAGTTGCATGGTTCTTGCATTTTTAGTAAAATAGATTTGAGAAGTGGATACCACCAAATTAGGATGAGAGAATGAGATGAATGGAAAACCGCTTTTAAAACTAAATATGGTTTATATGAGTGGTTGGTTATGCCCTTCGGTCTCACTAATGCACCGAGTACTTTTATGAGATTAATGAACCATGTTTTACGTGCATTCATTGGGAAATTTATGGTAGTTTACTTCGATGATATTTTGATTTATAGCAAAAATTTGAATGAGCATATTGAACACTTGAGAAGTGTACTTTTGGTTTTAAAAGAAGAAAAATTATATGCTAACCTCAACAAGTGTAATTTTTGCATGGAAAGTGTGGTCTTTCTTGGATTTGTAGTTAGTACTAAGGGAATAGAGGTCGATGAGGAGAAGATCAAAGTCATTAAGGAATGGCCCACTCCCACAAGTGTCACCGAGGTAAGAAGCTTCCATGGGTTAGCTAGTTTTTACCGTCGTTTTGTCAAAGATTTTAGCACACTAGCTTCACCACTTACCGAGGTTGTTAAAAAATATGTTGGATTTAAATGGGGGAGGCGCAAGAAAAGGCCTTTAATGAAATAAAGAACAAATTGTGAACCGCCCCGATTTTATCCTTGCCTAATTTTGATAAAACTTTTGAGATTGAATGTGATGCTTCAGGCATAGGTATTGGAGCAGTTTTGATGCAGGAGAAAAGGCCAATTGCCTACTTTAGCGAGAAGCTCAGTGGAGCCGCCCTGAACTACCCTACCTATGACAAGGAGCTCTATGCGTTGGTAAGATCGTTAGAAACATGGCACCACTACTTGTGGCCTAGAGAGTTCGTCATCCACACCGACCATGAGTCATTGAAGCACTTGAAGGGGTAAGGGAAGTTGAGCAAGAAGCATGCCAAATGGGTGGAGTACGTAGAAACTTTTCCCTATGTCATCAAATACAAATAAGGTAAGGAGAATGTGGTATCCGACGCCCTTTCTCGAAGGTATGCTCTTATTACTACCTTGAGTGCTAAATTGTTGGGTTTTGAGAGCATTAAAGACTTGTATGCGCATGATGCAGATTTTGCTAGTATATTTATATCACGTGAGCGGGTTGGATTTGGTAAGTATTATAGGCAGGAGGGGTTTTTGTTTCGAGAAGGTAAACTTTGTGTGCCAAATTGCTCATTGAGAGAGTTGTTGGTAAGGGAGGTCCATGGCGGGGGATTAATGGGTCACTTTGGGGTAAGGAGAACCTTGGAAATCCTACAAGAACATTTCTTTTTGGCCTAAAATGAGTAGAGATGTTGGGAGAATTTGTTCTAGGTGCATAACTTGTAGGAAGGCCAAGTCCAAGGTAGAACCACATGGATTATTTACACCCCTACCTGTCCCTAGTGAATCTTGGACGGAAATTTCTATGGACTTCATTTTGGGATTGCCTAGGTCAAAAAGAGGCAGTGATTCCATTTTCGTGGTTGCAGATAGGTTTAGTAAAATGGCGCATTTCCTTGCTTGTCATAAAACCGATGATGCCATTCATATCGCCGACCTATTCTTTAGGGAAATAGTGCGACTCCATGGGGTTCCTAGGAGCATTGTGTCGGATAGGGACGTTAAATTCCTTAACCACTTTTGGAAGGTCCTGTGGGGGAAATTGGGAACTAAACTTTTGTTTTCAACAACTTGTCATCCCCAAACCGATGGCCAAACTGAGGTGGTTAATAGAACTTTAACACAACTTCTTCACACCGTCCTTAAGGGAAACCTAAAGAATTGGGAAGAGTGTTTACCTTTTGTTGAATTTGCATATAATCGAAGTGTTCATTCTACTACTTCCTTTTCTCCATTCGAGATTGTTTATGGTTTTAACCCTTTAACTCCTTTGGATTTGATTCCGTTACCTATTGATGAAAGAGGTAGTTTAGATGGGAAGAGAAAGGCGGAGTTGGTAAAATCTCTCCACGAGAAAGTCAAACTCCAAATCGAGAAGAAGAATGAACAATATGCCTCCAGTGCCAACAAAGGTAGAAAACGAATGACATTTGAGGCCGGTGATTGGGTATGGTTGCATTTGAGGAAGGAGCGGTTCCCGACTCAAAGAAAATCAAAATTACAATCACGTGGTGATGGCCCCTTCCAAATCCTAGAGAAAATCAACGACAATGCCTATAAGCTTGACCTTCCTGGTGAGTACAATGTATCAGCTTCTTTTAACGTCTCTGACTTATCCCCTTTTGATGCAAGGGAAGATTCGAGGTCGAATCCTTTTCAAGAGGGAGGGGATGATGAGAATCCAGGGAGTCAATTGAGTCAAAGTCAAACAGGTCAACCCTCTATCAGAATACCGGTGGGGCCCATGACAAGATCCAAGGCTAAAGAGGTCCAAAAGTCGATGGTGGGACTCATTTTCAAGCTCTGAAATCAAGTCCACATGGAAGAGAGCAAGATCGAGGTCAATTACATAAGTTTGGAAGCTCAGGACATTTCGGTCGACAGAAAGTTTCCTCCGGTCGACCGAAACTCTGCAGGATTTTGAGACGTAGCTTCAGGCGGTTTCGCCTGACCTTCGTACGACCGAAAATGCCATTTCGGTCGACCACCTGGTTGACCGAAAGTTTCCCGAATGAAATTTTTTGTGCAATTTCCCAAACTTTTTGTCTTTCATTTCTTGTATATACTTTGTAAAGCCCAAACCCTAGATAGTTTTGGTTGAACATTGAAGACTCCATTGAGAGAATTTGAGAGAGGTAAATCCTTTCTTCCCTTGTAACTTTTCTTGGAATTTATTTCAACTTATATATTGAGAGTTTGTTCTTGTGTATTTGTTGATATTCATTCCACAAGTCTTGGTATTTGTCTTAATCTCTCCATTGGGCTAGGGTTAACTTTCCTTAGAATTTTGGTTAGGTTAAACTTGGGTCAAGATTCCTCATTTATTACCTATTTTAGCTTTCTTGGGTTGATACAATTTTGTTGTTGGAATTTTTGGTTTAATCACCAAAGGGGTTCGCATCATCATCACTCAAAATCAAGGAAGCATCACATATCCCCCATTTGGACGTCCGGACTTTCATCTAAAGCCGGATGTGATAAATCTCTTCAAGGGGCATCTACAATTCTATGGAATGATCGAGGAGAATCCATTTATTCACATCTCGTGGTTTTTGGAGATGTGTAGTAACTTTGATTATCCGAGAATTAGCAAGGAGGCTATCAACATGCGGTTATTTCCACATACCCTTAGAGATGGAGCTCGTGAATGGTTAGATGCCAACCCGGTTTGAAGTATTACAACATGGAATGATCTTGCTCAGAAGTTCACTACAAAATACTTTCCTCCGTCAAAAGTGGCAAAATTGAATAATGGTATCTCCACATTTCGACAACTTGACACCGAATGTTTCTATGAGGCATGGGAAAGATTCAAGGAGATGTTGAGGACATGTCCAAATCATGGGTTCACCAAGCAAATGCAAGTTCAATATTTCTATCTTGGGATGAATCCATCTAGTCGTGTGATGGTTGATTCGGCCTCCAATGGAGCTATCACTACAAAATCACCTAATGAGGCAATTGAGCTCTTTGAGAGGATGGCTAGTCACAATTCTACTTGGCCAACCGACCGCATGGTACCAAAGAAAGTCGCGGGAATTCATGAAGTTGATGCATATGCGGCTTTATCGGCAAAGATGGACCTTCTATTCAAGAAGTGTGATGATTTGTCTTCTCAACATACGGTAAAAGCAATCTACCCTCCTATTTTTATTTGTGATGTATGTGGAGCAACACACAAGGTTGAGGAATGTCTCATGCTAAAAATGGCTTCTACTTCAAATGAGCAAGTGAATTATGCTCAAAATTTAAACCGACCACAAGGCAATCCTTACTCCAATACATACAATCCGGGTTGGAGGAATCATCCGAATTTTTCTTGGTCCAACAATCAAAATCAAGTAAAGCCTCCCGATTTTGTTCAACCTCCCGGTTTTATTCAACCTCCACCACCCCAAGAGAAGTAGCTTTCCATTGAGGAGATACTCATGCAATTCATGAACAAGACCAATACTATTCTCCAAAATCAAGCGGCTTCTATCAAAAATCTTGAGACTCAAGTTGGGCAATTGGCAAAAATTATGACGGAGAGACAACAAGGAGCCTTGCCAAGCAATACCGAGAATAGTCCAAGGGAAAATGTGCAAGCCATCGCTACAAGAAGTGGAATTCAATTACCGGAAATCACGGTAAAACAACAGATGACACAACCCGAGGTGAAAGAAAAAGGTAATGAGCATGTTGAAGAGGCGAATGAAAATGATGCAACATTGAATGAAAGTGGGAGACTTCAAAAAAGGTGCCTACTCCAGTGAAAGCTTATATGCCCCCCATTTCTTTTCCTCAAAGACTCCAAAAGCACAAGGTGGATGCACAGTTTGGTAAGTTTCTTGAAGTCTTCAAGAAACTTCACATCAACATACCATTTGCCGATGCATTAGTACAAATGCCTAGCTATGCAAAGTTTATGAAAGACATACTTTCAAACAAAAGGAGGCTAGAAGATCATGAAACTGTGATGCTCACGGAAGGGTGTAGTTCCATACTACGAAACAAATTGCCTCCAAAAATCAAAGATCCATAGAGTTTTACTATTCCTTGTACTATTGGTGATTTAACTTTTGGTAAAGCATTATGTGATCTTGGTGCTAGTATTAATTTAATGCCTTTGTCTATTTTCAGGAGATTGAGCATGAGAGAGGTGAATCCAACCACAGTTTCATTGCAATTGGCCGATCGTTCTATTAAGCATCCGCGTGGTATTGTTGAGGATGTGCTAATCAAAGTGGACAAATTCATATTCCCCGTCGATTTCATCATTCTTGATATGGAGGAAGACCTTGATATCCCAATCATCTTGGGAAGACCCTTCCTAGCAACCGGTCGGGCTTTAATAGATGTGCAAGGAGGCAAATTGATATTGAGGGTTCAAGATGAGCAAATCACATTCGACATCATGAAATCCATTAAGTATCCCGTCGAAGTAAATTTATGCTCCCGAGTAGACATCATTGATCAAGAACTGGCTACATCATTCATCTATGGGTCATCTAAGGATCCCCTTGAGACTTGCATTGCTCACTCTATAACCACCAAAAGAGAGGATGATTTAGACATTGGAAGGATGTCACAACAGTTGGATGCTTCCAAATTTTATCCCTTCAAGAAGAGGCCATATTTTGAAGAATTGGGAGAGAGCTCTTCTCCTTCACTACCCTCCATTCAACAAGCCCCAACTCTTGAGCTCAAACCTCTTCCATCACATTTAAGGTATGCATACTTGGGCGATTCTTCTACCCTTCCGGTTATTATCTCTAATTTGTTGAATGAAGTGGAGGAAGAAAAACTACTTGAGGTGATGAAAATGCATAAAATGGCTATTGGGTGGACTAGGGCAGATATCAAGGGTATTAGCCCTACTCTATGCATGCATAAAATCCTTATGGAGGATGACTTCAAACCAACGGTGGAGCACCAACGCCGTCTATATCCAAACATGAAAGAAGTAGTGAAAGCCGAGGTATTGAAGTGGTTGGATGCGGGAATTATCTATCCAATCTCGGATAGTGCATGGGTGAGTCCCGTCCAGTGTGTTCCAAAGAAAGGAGGTATCACGGTGGTTGAAAATGAGAACAACAAGCTTATTCCTACAAGGCCCGTGACGGGATGGATAATGTGCATTGACTACCGGAAGTTGAACAATGTCACTCGAAAAGATCACTTTCCTCTCCTCTTTATTGACCAAATGCTTGAGAGGTTGGCGGGGCATTCTCATTATTGTTTCTTGGATGGATACTCGGGCTACAATCAAATTTTAATAGCCCCTGAAGATCAAGAGAAGACCACATTCACATGTCCATATGAGGCTTTTGCTTATAGGAGGATGCTGTTTGGTCTTTGCAATGCACCGGCTAACGTTGTATGATGGCCATATTCTTCGACATGGTGGAAAAATTCATCGAGGTATTTATGGATGATTTTTCAGTTTTTGGTTCTTCTTTCAATGAATGCTTGGACAATTTTGATTTAGTGTTGAAAAGATGTGAAGAAACCAATTTAGTGCTTAATTGGGAGAAATATCATTTTATGGTGAGAGAGGGCATTGTACTTGGCCACCGGATTTCACAAGGGGGGATTGAGGTTGATAAAGTCAAAATACAAGTTATTGAGAAATTGCCTCCTCCTACTTCGGTGAAAGGCATAAGGAGTTTGTTGGGGCATGCGGGCTTCTATAGGATATTCATCAAGGATTTCTCTAAAATCACTAAGCCTCTTTGTTCTCTACTTGAGAAGAATAACACTTTCCATTTCTCTCAAGAGTGCCTATTGGCTTTCAACACTCTTAAGGAGAGGCTTATCTCGGCTTCTATTATTGTGGCCTTGGATTGGAGCTTACCATTTGAGCTCATGTGCGATGCTAGTGATTATGCCATGGGAGCGGTTTTGGGGCAAATGAGAGGTAAAGTGTTGCATGTGATCTACTATGCAAGCCGAACATTGAGTGATGCTCAATTGAATTATGCCACTACCGAAAAAGAGATGCTTGCCGTGGTCTTTTCCTTTGACTAATTTCGATCTTATCTCATCGGCTCGAAGGTAATTGTCTATACCGATCACTCCGCTCTAAAATACTTGTTTGCTAAGAAGGATGCAAAGTCAAGATTGATTAGATGGGTCCTTCTTTTGCCAGAATTTGATTTGGAAATCCGTGATAAAAAGGGAGCAGATAATCTTGTGGCCGATCATCTATCTAGGCTTGATCAACCTAAAGAAGTGGGAGTAGAGAAAATCAATGAAGCCTTTCCGGATGAACAACTATTGCATGCAAAACATCTTCTCCAAGTGTTCGAAGCACCATGGTATGCGGATTTCGTGAATTTCCTTGTAAGTGGTATTCTTCCCCCGGATTTCTCTTATCAACAAAAGAAGAAATTCTTTCCCGATGTGAAATATTATTTTTGGGATGAGCCATATTTATTCAAGAGGGGGTCGGACCAAATTATTAGAAGATGTGTTCCCGAGGAAGAAATGTAAGCAATTCTTGATAGGTGTCATTCATCGCCTTATGGGGGTCATTTTGGAGCTTCCAAAATCGCCTCAAAGGTTCTTCAATCGGGGTTCTATTGGCTAACTTTGTTCAAGGATACTTATACCTTAGTATCCAAATGTGATAGATGCCAAAGGAGTGGAAATATCTCTCGGTGTAATGAAATGCCATTGACTTCAATCTTGGAAGTGGAGATTTTTTATGTTTGGGGAATTGATTTCATGGGGCCATTTCCATCCTTGTTCTCAAATCAATATATTTTGGTGGCGGTTCACTATGTTTCTAAATGGGTAGAGGCGGTGGCACTGCCTACTAATGATGCTCAGGTGGTTGTCAATTTTCTCAAAAAGAACATTTTTACACGCTTTGGAACCCCCCGACTCATCATTAGTGATGGAGGCAAACACTTTTACAATCGCCTCCTTGACTCACTTTTGTCAAAGTATGGAGTGAAGCACCGAGTAGCCACACCTTACCATCCCCAAACAAGTGGCCAAGTGGGGATCTCAAACCGAGAATTGAAAAGAATTCTTGAGATGATGGTGAATGCATCAAGGAAAGATTGGTCGAGGAAGCTAGATGATGCATTATGGGCTTACCGCACAGCATTCAAGACTCCTATTGGTATGTCTCCATTTTGTCTTGTTTTTTGGAAAATCATGTCATCTCCCCGTTGAACTTGAGCATCGAGCATTTTGGGCTACACGGGTATTAAACTTTGATGCAAAATTAATTGGTGAGAAGAGGTTGCTTCAACTTAATGAACTTGATGAATTTCGCCTCAACTCATATGAAAATGTTCGCATCTATAAGGAGAGTACCAAGAAATGGCATGATAACCACCTTGTGAATAGAGACTTCAAATTGGGCAACAAGTTCTTCTATTCAACTCCCGACTTCGATTATTCCCCGGAAAGCTTCGATCCCGTTGGTGGGGGCCATTCACAATTTCTCAAATTTTTCCTCATTGAGCTATTAAGTTATATCATCCCAACAAGGGGCATTTCAAAGTCAACGGGCAAAGGTTGAAATCATTCTTGGAAGGAGAACCCCCGGAGGAAAAGTCGTCATTTCTCCTCAATGCTCCCGAATAAAAATCCAAAAGTCGAGCTTATGACTTTAACCAAGCGCTTTTTGGGAGGCAACCCAAATTTCTTCTCTTTTAATTTACTTGTATTTATTTACTTTACTTCTTTACTTCTTTTTTTTAATTAATTGTCAAACTTTTGTAGGTAACAATTTTTTTGAAAATCCTAAATGCCATTGTCCTCAACAAGTTTGGGGTGAACTACATTCGACGAAATCTTAGGTCAATTTCAACATCACAAACGAGCATTGAATCAAGGAAGTTTCATTACCTCTTTTCTTCTTTACATATTGTTTCTATTTTCACATTGAGGACAATGTGTAATTCAATTTTGGGGGTGTTGACTTCATTTTGCATTTTATCATGTTAGATAGCCTTGCCGGCTTAAGATATTTTGATGTTTGATTTTGTTCATTTTGTTGTGGATATTGACATGCTAGATAGTCTTGTTGGCTCAAATGATTTAATGTTTGAAATTGATGATTAATTCACAAATCATGATCGAATATGCTACTTGTGCCTATTTTTATAAATTGCTTATCTATGAGTGATCCTAAGTTCTCTTGAGCATAATAGTCATAACTAACTATTGTTGATATTTGGAATCCATTGAAGGTTGGAAAAATTTGTGAAGTAGAAATTAGGTTGTGAGCTTGTATTTTTAATTTTTATCAATCTATCCAATTCATTCTCAATACTATTAATCTCTTGATCCTTTGTGAGACAAGTTTGGGGGTGGTCGAACCGGTAAAGGAGACGGTCTAGATGTGTAGTGATTACATGCATGCTTGATCTAAAATTTGTGTGGAGTGTTGTTGACGGTAGTATAAGCTAAGTGATGACCAAATGCTAGAGATCTAAGTCCATTTTAATTATTGCATTGCCATATCTCGTAGCCTTTTTGACTCAAGTAATTAAGCCCGTAGGAGTATCTTGAAACTTGGGAGTCACCGGCCTAAAGCTCGCTACATGGGCCAATTAGAAAGCTTAATGAGTATGGTACACACACACACTTGAAAAAAAAAAAACATCATCATCATCGCATTTGCTTAATAAGTCTACCTCACTTCGTAGCCTTTTTGACTCGAGTTAGTAAGTTTGTAGGGGTATTTTGAAACCTGGTACCTTTTGATCTTAAAACAATCGGGGAGTTTCCGACCTAAAGCTCGCTACATAGGTCAATTAGAAAGCTTAAGGGAGTGAGGAAGTCACGAGCAATCATCACATTAGTTTGTAGAAATCATGCATTTGTATTTGAATAAGGGCTTTGATTAATAGTGGGTTTGAAATGCTTGGTATAAACTTTAATGTTGAAACACTCATCTAGTGGAGAGTCACTGCATATCTAGATTCTTGAGATTGCTGGTAAGTCATAACCAAGCTTTAATGGAAAAAGAAACGTGTGAATTGAAAGTCACCCCTAGGATTGCATTTCGGGAGAGAAAAGAAATAATATGGGGGGGTTACAAATCAATCAATCCTCGTGGGTATGATAACCCGGACTTCTCTAGTCCACTTTACTACTTGAACGCGAATCGTGCACTTGCGGTATACGATTTTAGCGAACAACTCCCTTCTCTCTCTATGCTACGAGAGAGAGAGAGAGATGGGAGGGCGGACGCCCTCCTCAATGGCCGATCTCCGGCAGCAGGGCCGGCGATAATACCACCGGCGCGGAGCAGCGGCGGTGGGGGAACCTAGGTAGCAAGAAGATGGAGTTTTGGGTTGTTTTTGGGTGCGGTTCCAAGGCAAACCGAGGCGGAAACTCGTGGGTTCTCCAGCGAAAACTAGCGGTTGAGGTATGTAAATAGGTTCCTGGGATTGTGTTTGTATGTTTGTGCTTTCAATTTGAGTTTTAGGGATAAGTTTTGGGGATGGCCTTGGTGGTAGTCGAGGTGTGGTGGCGATCGAGGTTTTGGAAATTGATGCTTGGTTTTGATTTGGGTTGTGGTGTGATGCTCGTCGATGATGGTGATCGGTTTGTGGTGAACTAGGCAGATTGGTGGTTGGGTTTGCACTGAGTTCACGATGTAGCAGAGGTAGTGGTTCATGGATGTTGATCACATTGGTGATAATGGTGAGGCTGAAACAGAGATTTTTCATTATCATACCTGAATTGAGAGGTAGTGCCGTGAAGAATGTCTAATCGTGAAATGGAAATTAAAAATGGTTGGGTAGATAGTCTTTGATTTGGTTTCGAATTTGAAATGCAGAAAGATTTTCGTGATAGGATTGGTTGATTGAGAGTTGGATAGGATCATGATTTGTAGAGATAATTGATGAATTTAAAATTTGAAGTGTAATTAGAATGATAGACTCAAATTTGAAATAAGATTATCTGGAGATTTTATTTGAATAAATAAATAATTAAAAAAAATGAAATTGGATTTTAAAAAAAATAGATTTTGAATTTTTTGGACGTAAAATCAAATTGGACTTGAAATTTATTATTCTCGGCTCAAAATTATATTACTTGGCTGAACGACGTACGTGAACTTTAAATAACGGGTTAAATTATAGCGACACAGTTTTTAGTAAATAAAATATTTATTTATAATAATTTTAGAAATTTCTCGGTCGCTACAAGATTAAAAGAATGCTTAAGTAGAAATGATAGCGACACGCTTGACGTTCTAGTTATGCCATAAAGGCAAACACGTCGTTATACCTTTAAATGCAACGGGACATGATTAGAGTTATGTAAATACGATATTTATGTACTTTTGAACATATGGATGTGATTTTTGAAGATGAATTCTCGAGTACAAAAGATAACGGCATGCTTGCCGTTCTAGTTATGTTATAAAGGCAGGCATACCATTATATCTTTAAATACATCTGGAGGAATTTTAAGTTATGTAATTACAATATTTACGTACTTTAGGACATATGGATGTGGTTTTCGGATGTCAGATTAAAAGAATGCTTAAATAGAAAGGAAAGTGGCACGCTTGACGTTCTAATTATGCCGTAAAGGTAAACACGCCGTTATGCCTTTAAATGCAACGGGACAGGTTTAGAGTTATGTAATTACGATATTTACGTACTTTTGGACATATGGATGTGGTTTTTGGAAGTCGGATTATATTAATTTCCAAGTACAAAGGATAACGACATGCTTGCCGTTCTAGTTATGCTATAAAGGCAAGTATGTCGTTATACCTTTAAATGCAACCAGACGAATTTTAAGTTATGTAATATTTACGTACTTTTGGAAAGTTGATAAGGCATGCTTGCTAATATATTAATACCAAAGCGGTCATCATGCCTCTAAGTGCGACTAGATGGGTTCTAAGTTATGGAATTTTGAAATTTATATATTCTTGGGTGTGGATATGTGGTCTGGCTTTGATAGAATAGAAAAATGCTCAATTAAAGTTGATAACGGCATGCTTACTGTTATATTAATACCAAAACGGCAAGCTTGTTGTTATGCCTCTAAATATGACCAGACGGGTTCTAAGTTATGGAATTATGAAATTTATGTATTCTTGGGTGTGGATACGTGGTCCGGCTTTGACAGAATAGAAAAATGCTCAAGTAAAGTTGATAACGGCATGCTTGCCAGTATATTAATACCAAAGCGGCAAGCTTGCTGTTATGCTTCTAAATGCAACCGGATGGGTTCTAAGTTTTGGAATTATGAAATTTATATATTCTTGGGTGTGGATATATTGTCTAACTTTGACGGAATATAAAAATGTTCAAGTAAAGTTGATAATGGTATACTTGCCATCATACACAATGCATTCATTTAAGATACTTAGGTGGCGTTCTGTTTGTATTTTATTTTGTATTTTCATTTTGGAAAATGTTTTGTATTTCCTGTTTTTATTTTTATTTTCAGTGTTGCTGAAAACATGTTCTGTTTGTCATTTCTGAAAACTGTTTTTGAAAATGAAAAAACTGGAAAACACGTTCTGTTTGAAATTTTGCAGAATACTACTTATACTATTTTTAATGAATTTGCTTCTGAATTATATTAAACAATCTATATTGTTTAACTATTTTTTGGACCAAATAATAATGTCATTAATGTTCAACTCCAAAAAAATATTATAAGAAATTAATAACATAATATTCAACTCCATATATTGTATGGGTTCTCAAGCATCACTTGATTGAGGAACATTTCTAGGATTAATCATAGGTCTTGCCTGCTACAATTCTCATGTGGTACATTTCTAGGATTTTAGTAGATTTTTGTGCATTTTGATACATTTCATTTAACTTGGTTTATTTTCTTGTATTTTGGTACATTCGCACTGGTACGATTTGCGCATTTTGGTCGATATCATGCATTTTGTATATTTTGGTGAATTCTAGTATATATAGTGTGTTTTAGTACATTTTGAAGCATTTTTTAACATTTCACACATCTTGGTTAGCACTGTACAATTGACATTATTTTCGTAAATTTTAGAGCTATTTGCGCATTTTGGTAAATTTCTTGGGCACAATTTGAAACATCTCACAATTTGGTACATATCACGCTTTTGGTATTAGATTAGGCATCTTGGTGAAATTTTGCTATTTTTTGGTACATTTAGCTTTGTTTAGTAGAGTTTTGCGTGTTTGGTACATTTCAATTCCATGCAGTTTGGTGCATTTTTTGAAATATAACAATAAGAATTCTCACTTAATTTTTTTTTGTAATGTTGATATTGAATTCAATAAAACTTTATTTAAGCTTAGTTCCAAGTTAGGATGATTCTAAAAAAAAAAAAAAAATCTTTATTTAGGCTTAGTTCCAAGATAGGATAATTCTAAAAAAAATAAAAAATAAAAATAAAATCTTTATATTAAACTTAGTTCTAAGTTAAAAAAAAAAAAAAAAAAAAAAAAAAAAAAAAAAAAAAAATCTCAAAACGCGTTTTCCACGTTTTGGACATTTTTTGTCGAAATACACACAAAACGCCCAAAACGAGGTTTTGGGCGTTTTGCGTTTTGTGTACAAATTTTTTTTTTTGTTTTCCAAAATGCGTTTTCGAAAATGGTAAACAGAACGCGTTTTTAGCGTTTTCGAAAATAAAAACAGAAAACGACCTCAAAACAGCAAACAGAACAGGGGCTTAAGTTCTTTGTTATGAAATCAACAAAACTAAGCGTCATCAAAGTTCTTATAACAAGTAAGCTTCTAATTTGTTTGTTTTTAAATATTAACATCTTTAAGGACCGAATAAAGCTAGAAATTATTAACGTAGGGTCGTAACAACAAGTATGCCGCTTTAGTGAACTGATAACGGCTATGTTGCCTCTATGGTCTAAAATGTTCGGAACTACCTGAAAATTGATACATTTTCTTACAATAGTAACTTTATATAAAAATAGGATTTTAAGTGCCAATGTAAGCGACATACACGCACGTTTAGGACCATAATGATAAGTGTGCCGCTGTAGTGAACCCATAACGTCTATGTTGTCGTTATGGGTCTAAAATATTCTGAACTGCCTGAAAATTGATACATTGTCTTACAATAGTGATTTTATAAAAAAAAACTAAGATGTTGAGTGCCGATGTAAGTGGAATACACTCACGTTAAATACCATAACGGCCAAGTACAAGAAGCTTTAGTGTACCCATAACAGTATTGATGCTGTTATGGGTCTAAACTTTTTGGAACAACATGAAAACAGATAGACTGGCTTATTAAAGTGTTTTTATCCAAAATAAGATGTTCAATTTTGATTTACATGACAGACAAATCCGTTTACGAGCATAACGGTGTGTGTGTCGTTTTATTGAATAACAGACAAATGCCATTATGTTGGTAGTTTATGAAAATAATATAAAGAAACCACCTGTTAGCTCCATGTTACATATTGTATCTAGTATAACATACATAACACCACCTTCAAGATGTTCAATTTCAACAAGAAAAATATATAGAATTAACAACAATTGTCTATTTTCCTCCATATCCACCCACCACATTCTTTCTCCACAAACTCGAGGAAATAACAAATTGATATCTACACCTTGTCTGAGACATCCATAACTGCAATTCAAAATAAAATAAATAGATTTCAGTTGATCATATCACAAAGTGCTACATTGTACCAGTCAAAATGTATAACAATAAACATTTCAATCAATACATGATGAATGCTAACAACATATTTGTCTTATTTTAAATTTGTAAGCAAATGATACATTAGCAACAATGTCATAATCTCCCAAAGTTTTATACTGAGAGTGGAAAAATGAGAAAACGGAATGGGTGTCGTTATGCAT
Organism: Ligustrum vulgare; assembly: GCA_963555705.1. Classification (NCBI taxonomy): domain Eukaryota; kingdom Viridiplantae; phylum Streptophyta; class Magnoliopsida; order Lamiales; family Oleaceae; genus Ligustrum; species Ligustrum vulgare. Next base: position 9,781,024 of record OY743169.1, on the reverse strand, counting down.
CACAGATAATGGCATAGGTGACATTATGACAAATTCTTAAGCAAATGCATCTATGGAAAACAATGTCGTAAACCTCCAAAGTTATATACACGCTGACAATGAAAAAATCAGATAACGACATAGATGCCGTTATGCATCACAAATAACGACATATGTGACGTTATGACAAATTCTTAAGCAAATATATAAATTCTTAAGCAAATGTATGTATGAGAAACAATGTCGTAAACCCCCAAAGTTATATACATGCTGACAATTAAAAAATTAGATAACGACATGGATGCCGTTATGCATAACAGATAACGACATATATGACGTTACGAAAAATTCTTCAGCAATTGCAATAACCAGCACATTGCAGTACAGCAGAACAAAAAATCAACAAAAAATTGCAAGAATTAATGTGTACCTTTTTCTTCTTCAATTACAAATCTTGAATGTGGGTAATTTGACAAATTTTCAAGTCATTCAAATCATCAATTCGCCAAAATGGAGGACAAACAAGATTTTTTTTTTGGTTGGTTTTTATGTAGAAATAGAACAATGAAAAAGAAGGAGATGAGAGAAATGTCAGGTTTCATCGTAGAGAAGAGAACAAAGGCACTGCTTATATTGAATCCATAAGGACATGTTTGGTAGGTCTTGAAGGTCATTTGAGTTGAAAGGATATTTTAAATATTGTGTAATATATTTTGTCTTTTATTTAATAGTGAGGGTCATTTGACAAAACATTGTAGAAGTGAGCTTATTTTACTAAAATTATGCTTTGACAAGGTCTTTTAACTCAAATCCCTATATAAAATTACGTTAAAATTATATTTAATTGAAAGAATATTCTATTATCACTTTTCAATTGCCATGTATTGATGAGAGAGGAAATCTTTTCCATAGATGATAGTCCTTATTTTGGAGCCAGCCACGTGTAGATAAGAATGATAGATAAGGAAGTTTAAGATTTGTTTTGAATTTAGAGATGACATAAGAGTTGGATTTGGAGACAATAGTAGAGGTTTATTGAAAATCTAATTCTTACGGATAATTATTCAATTAAATTACAATTTGTTGCCTCAAATCACACTGTTTATATTCTCCCAATTCGTGGATTCGATAAAATAATCAAGAATTCTAAAAATATTTCAAAGATCTTCAATCACGATATTTTTCAAGACAATCAAATACACCTTTTATATATTCAACGTGCAATCATATTTTCTTTCAAAATCTGTTTGATCTATTGAGGTAGGTTATCGAAGTGTAGTGGCTTTTCTCCAGTTCATATTATTTATCTATTATGTTGATTTATTATGCTTATGAAAGTTTATGATATGATATGATGTTTATGATATGGTCATCCGATACAAAAAATATGATATGATTGAGCTCTTACCGGTTACTAAAGATATGATGACTGTATAATATTTTCGGCACATGTGTTGAATTATTATACTTATGAAAGTTAAAGATATGGTGACGGTATGATATTTTAACACATACGTTAAATATATTTACTTGGGATAGCATCACATTTTTTTTGTCCTACTGAGTATTTTCAAATACTCACTCCTATAATTTTACAGGCTTGTTCGGGTCGATTGGACTGTGGCGAATTTGTGAAGCGGACTGCCAAGGAGATTTGCAAAATTAAATGTATTAAGTTTTAGATTAAGTTATATTTATTATTCCAAACATGTTGATTTATCAAGTTATGTTTTTGGGATTTGATTGTAAAGAATTTAAATTTCAAGTTCAGAAAAATATTTTTTGTTTACACTTCCGAATTTATTTAAGAAAAAACAATGATTTTTAGTAACACTCCAGGGTTTATTTATGAAAAATTCTTGGGCATTACAAAAGAGGCTACGATTTGGGATCTCGAGGTCTTTTTTTTTTAAAGTATTGGAGAAGTGGGAGTGTTTATACTCCCAAAAAATAGACCTAAAAAGGTTCAAAAAATCATCCAAAACCGAGCCAAACACACCCATAAGCCAAAAACAATAAAATTAAAAATAATTTTCGGATTTGGCCGAAAATGGCCATGCGACCGCATGGTCAAGCCTACCTCATTCTTTGCAAACTTCTTTTTCCTTTTTCTTTTAACAATTTGCAAGCAAGTCACGCATCTTTTGAACTTCTTCAATTTTAGTCCTCACATTTTGACTTTTATTACAAAAATACCCCTGAAATTATTGCATTTATAGTCCTCCAACTTCCTGAGATGTTACAATTGAGTTCTCAAACTTTTGATTCTTTCAATTAGGTCCCTAAACATCAAATTTGCTCTTTTAGCTTAATTGTTCTTTAATCATGTTCATTTTCTTTCCAATTGAGGTTGTACCTAATTGTACAAGATAAACATGATTTACAAGTAGAAATTCGCTCAATTTGTCAATAAAAATAACAATTTAAGATCAAAATAAGTGTGTAAAGCACATTTATTACACCCTCAAACTTGAACTTTTGCTTGTCTCAATCAAAATTATCTATTAGTGCAATCAAGCAATACGGAAAATGGATCAACAATGTTAAATAACTTGCAATTACTCGTGAGTGTAAAATTATACAATCAATTCAAAAATATGCTTCCAAATAATGCTGCCAAAAAGAAGTTTAGCTTATCCGATATTCGATTGGTGTGTGTGTTTGTGTGTTTGCATAGTCACTTTCAATCATCTATTACGTTTAAAAACATTGAAGAGATGAAAATTTTCAATTCGGTACTAACCCACAATTAGTGGTCAATTATTTCATTTTTCACTCTCGACGTTCATCCCTCGATAGATATTTATTTTCTTTCCCGAGATGCAATTCTACAGAGTACTTTCAAATCACTCATTTTTTTTCCACTCTAGTTTGGTTGTGTTGTACTGGCAACTTCGACAATCTAGACATACAATGATTCTCCACTAGATGAGTGCTTCAACAGTCAGACTTATACTGAGCAATTCAAACTCACTATTAATTTAAGGTCGATGACTCCCAAGTTTAAGCCCGTGACTCCCAAGTTTAAAATTTAAGACACCAGTTTTGAGATACTCCCACGAGCTTAATCACTCGAGTAAAAAAGACCTTGAGTGAATTATTTTTCCGCTATTACTAAGATATTGTACATCATTTATTTTTTTGCGTATTATCTTATCAAGTGTAACTGTATTTTTTATTTTATTTTTGTGTTTCTTAATAGTAAGTGTCATCTTTTGTTAAGAACTTGTAGAGCCTATAGTAAAAACAAAGTTTATGAGGAGGTTTTTCAAAATTTTTAACTCTTGATAACTGAATTATTATTATTATTATTATTATTATTATTATTATTATTATTATTATTATTATTATTATTATTTAAATTGACAATCGCTGTTGTTAAGTTTTATTGATTTTTTTCTCATTGTTTCATGCTAATATATTATACTTCGTCATAATGTTTTTTGGACAACATATTTGAACAACATTGTGGACAACACACTCACATGAGATGAGGTTCACATTTTGATGGACCCCACTCCATGTGAGTATGTTGTCCACAATATTGTCTATTATTGTTGTCCAAGTATCATTTTCCTGAAATATATTTGTGCATCGTACGAGTGTAAAACTCGTTATAAAGTGAATACACTTGGGATAAAAATAAAAAAATTGAAGAATGGTGGTGCACTCATCCCTCAATATTACTCCTTTCTATTATCATTTTCACCTATTCTGAATTTTATTTTATATATATCTACACTCCATATAATAAGAGTCTATCTTATTTTACTGTTTCAACTTTCGACCAACACGACGCCGTTTCTGGCCCTTCTTCTTTTTCTCTTCAACTATTTCACGACATTCCTCCCATCAAATCTACCAGATTTCTACTGCCATATGCTACATCCCACATCTTCTCTTCTTCAACACACTCATCTGCCTCGACACGCCACCATACCATATCCCTACTGAAACACTGCCAACACACACATCTTCTCAAGTTTTCAAGCTTCCCCCCATTTACACAAAATGTATCGACGATCGACAATGAGTATAATACGGAACAGAAGCCGATTTGGACGGATTTGAGGATCGATTCCAAAGAGAACACTACTCTCAACATTGCAAAACTAAAGGGATTTGAACTTCTTCGGTCATCTTCTGTGTTTTCTTCAAACGGTAAAGATCTCAAACTTCTTTTTACCTTTTTTGAGCTTTTTTTTTTTTTTTTTTAGTTTCAGTTTTTTTAAGATTTTTAGATATGATATCATTTTGATTTCAACCTTTTTTCATGTGGTTAGAGGTTGAAGGGGATTTTTCTCCAAATAGCAAGAAGTTTGGAAGAGGTGAGCTCTTTCAATTATTATTTATCACAAGCTGACCTGCAATATTTGTATGATATGTATATTCTTTCTATAGTGTTGAGTTCTGTATCAGACCATGTTATGATTTGTTCCCTTTTGTAAATATTGTTGCAAAAATGTAGCTGACATAAGTTCATTCTCATTTAACAGTAATTCATGGTTGTATTACATATCTATATACATATATCCATATGCATATTCAGTGTCCTCTTCATGGCCTTAGTTATTTTCAATAATGAGTAAGCCATTCTAGCACTACAATTGAATTTTGAATTATAGCAACATATTTAGGTGGGCAAATTATAGGACATTGTTTTAGGAGCTAGGTTCCTTTTTTTTTCCGGAGGTGTAATGAGATTCTAATGATGACGACTTTTTATTGAGAATATAAAATGAGCATGTATTGGCAGAGTGGGCTGACTGGATCACCATTCAAGTTAAAGATATTGGCCTCACTAGGAATGCTAACGATGGAAAAGGAATTGATCGTGTGGGGGTCAATTTTAAAAAACTTCATTATTGGCATCACATCAATGGGACATAATTAAGGAATTTGCAGTATTTTTGTTGGAAGATTAATTGCATTCATTCCAAAATTATTATTACTTCTTCTTGATCGAAGGCATGGAAATCCTAGATCCATTGAAATGAGTGATGACAAGTAGAGTATAGCCTTACTAGGCAATAAAAAAACTTTCCAAGCATCAGCTTGAAGATGGGAGCTAAAGTTTGGATGGAAGAAAGAGGGATTGCATGGTTCTGTAGAGCTACGTCGGATAGATAAACATAGTGATTGATTTAGCACTGGTAAAAATAAAGCTTCTCTTTTTTAGCTAGAGGTGCAGAAAAAAATTTGTTAAAGGTTAAATAGAAAGAGACAATATCTATTTTGCTCAAGTTCTTTTCTTTTCATGTTCAATTTTATCATTTATTATTCATTAAAGTTTGTGAACGACTTTGTCCTTCAATGAAACAGGGACAAGAGAACTTACAGGTGCTCTCGATCTCATAACCTTTACAAATTATTGCCTCACCATGCTTTTTTCTTGGTATAATCTCAGAACACACTACCTTTACATTGTGGTTGGAGACACAAAAATTAGAAAAGTGGAATGGATGCAATTGAATCAGCTCATTCAAGATAATTTTTCAAGAGACAATACTTCAATTTGACCAAGTCTCCTAGGTGATGCCTTTCAATTTAGTGACACAACATCAGTTGACTTACCTCATATAAGAAATTTGCCTATTGGAGGCTCCCATTGAGTGAATACATTTTGATATGTATGTTTAACTTTAACCATGGTTATTTCCTATTATCACTTGGTTTCCCCATATTGAGGGTCCTGAACTTGGCTTCTCTTCATTTCTTAGCTATTGTTTTTGCTCCTTTTTATGCGAGCTTGGGACCACTAATGTATTGGGATCTTGGTGCTGTTTTATTTAGTCTGAGAATGGTACTCCTATAGTTGCTGGGAAATCTAAAGATTACCATAAGTACAACTGGACACACAATCTTCTACTCACTTTGTGACTGGTAATTTCTCTATCTTTCAAGACTTCTATTTTCTTTAGTGATTCTATAAAATGATTCAGTCTTCACTTCTTATACTAAGAAAAGCCTCTACTTTCTTACAAATTTGGCAGGTGCGTGAATCACCCTTCCCTGTGGGCAGGCAAGATTGGACACAATTGGTGAACAAAAAATGACATTAATGATTCATGGGAAAGGTTCTGAACTCTTGTACTTGAACTCTTAGGTATACATTTTTATGCGTGCAAGTGATAATGAAGATTATTTCGGTTAGTGTACAAAGCAACTGATATTTTCTCATCATTATTGGAGTTATTGGCTCTCAACAGCTTCCATAAAAAAAATATACAAGTGTTTTGCAATCACTATCCCCTTCATTTCTTGCACACATTTTCATTTTTGTCATGATAATCTCTCGAACTCCTACAACTTCACAAAAGAAGATAACTTCCAAAACACTCTTCATAATGTCTTGTGTTTTTAACACTCTCACAGGTCATGATCAAAGAATTGAATATGCTAATAGAACAATTGTAGCTCCAACAATTGTATAAAGCATACAACCAAGATTATGGACGAAAATAAGTCAGCAAAAAACCTTTTAAAAAGTTGTCAGCCATATCAATAAAATAAAATGATAAGGTACCGCATATGTCTATCCCCTTGTTCGTTTGTTTTCTTGAAGAAATCACATATAATTGAATTCAAGTATATCTTCTTAATGATAGGTTTGCTTGTGTCCTTTAACAAATGCATATTATTGATTTTTAATACTGAACTAATGTGTGCATTTACTGAATTATTGTTTATATATCAAAATATCCAATTTTACTATAAAAAAATATTTTCTTTCTATATTAATTGTTTACTTGTATCATTTGTTTAAATTTGCATTTCATTCGGCCTTGCTTTATTTATTTATTTTTAATAAAAAGTCTAATATATTTTATTTAGTTAAAGTTCCTATCCTTTTTTGTGTTTAATATTTGTACATTTGTCCTCAGTTGAATGAAATTCAAGAGACAACAGAAAGATTAAAAATCCTGAGGAACATGCACTACAAAAGCTCCAATCCATACACTACAACTGTAGAGGTACATTAGCTTGTAACTGTTTTTTCTTATGTATAATTTAGACTTTTATCAATTAGGTTTTCCATGCTAGATAATTTAGCTCTAAGAAATAAAAAATCAGACATTTGAACCATAACTTTAAATTAAAATTAAGGTCATTGTTCAAAACTGAAATAACTGCTTTACAACAAATAAGGAGTCTTCCTACACGAGTCACTAATTTTATGCAAGATTCAGCTTCCATTGATCTTAGTGATACTTTCCTAGATTTAGCAAATTGAATTAGTGAATTTTGTCACCAACCTCCAAATATGATATATATTTAATGATGGTCTACCAATTATTTTTATTTTGATCTCTTTTCTTTGGCTATTCGAAAATAAATCATTGTCTTCCTTCTATTTACATATATTGTTTACATTTTTATTGCATGTGTTTGGTATGCCTTTTTATTTTTTATTTTGTGTGAAGATATTTGCAGATTCCTTTGTTCCCCATTCTTGTACAGAGGCATCTTCGGATTGTTGGCATTACATGCTTTACATTAGGAACGGTTTGAAAGAAAATTAGTCTTTCAATTGGTTTTTGTGATTTTTATTGATCGTTTTGCTTCAGATAAAACTGTAAAGGTAATTGTCAAATCATAATTCTATTCTTCAACTTAAATTATATAGTATTTGTAAAATGGTAAAACCTGGTATAAAACACAATTTAGACAGTATAAAATACACCATGCTGTAGAAGTTTTTGAAAAATAATATCTGAAGTGGACTCTGGACAATGTGATTTTATTTATATTAGATAAAAGAAATAATATCTGAAGTGGACTCAGACAATGTCAGTTTGTTTATATTAGATTAGAGGTCAATTTTTTCTTAAAATGTGTCTAAAGTCGGCCTGTCAAGTTTTCAGGATAGATGAATCAATTACAAAGAACTTTGCACCATGATGAGAACCGGAACTCAACAGTGTAACTGGCTCTTTTAGCGGTATCCAGAACATGAGTGAGTGTAATAATTTAAACTTGCACCGCGTTCATTTGCTAGCTCGAGATCATTAGAAACTGCATGGCATCTCTACCCAAAGTTAAGGCCTTTAAACCTTTTGAAACTTCGATTTGGATTTTTTTTTCCGAGTAGATTTTGTGAATTAGTAGTGTGTACACCATTGAGTTACTTCCTTTCTTTCTGTTCTTGTCAACTTGGGGAGATTTTTATACAGAAATTCTCTCTATATTTATTCTCTGCTATCCCGAGGAAATCTTCTCAATTTTTTCCGATTAGAATGCATCTTTTATGAGTTTCTATTAGGTGCATTATTGTATATATGTCACGTGCATCGCGTGTGCAAGGACTAGTATGAAAGACAAACCTCTTTAGTGTGTGTGTGATATATATTGTTTAAAAAGATTTTTTTTTGTAATGAATAGTGATTTTTTGGAAAATGAACAGTTAAGATTTGATTAAAAAATAAATTATTGTCGATTTGATTTTTAATGGTCGACAAATAGGAAGTTTTAAAGAGCATTAAACCAGAGCTTAGTGTCACGACTCGCTCGATTTTGACACAAGAAGATCGAGAAATTTAAAATGGTGACGACTTGAGGTTAACCGGAATATTCTAGAACTCCCACAAGGGCATGAAGATTGCTAGAATATGGTGGGACATTCTAGAAGCCTTCAAGCTCCTCACTTGGTGGATTATTCTAGATCATCCTAGTTTAATCCATAAATATTTTAATGTAGATATTTGTATAGATAATTCTAGAAGTGTAATCTAGACCATTGGATAGAAATGATCCTAGCCATCCATTTGAGGAGGCTACTACTATAAATAGCTTGGTAGGATTCATTTGTAGGCATCAAGAGAGTGAACTTGTAAAGAGTGTCTTTATTCAATACAAAGCTTTCTTTGTAAGTTCTTGTGTTCCTTCATTGTCCCTTTCTTAAGGTGTTCTACTTAGTGCCTTTCTAAGACATCAATGCCAATCGGGAGGCTGACTTAGTGTAATAACCGCGGGGCGGAAGTTGAAGACACTAAGGCTGCACGGTTCTTGGAGGAAATTAGCAAGTCCGTGACAGTTGGTATCAGAGACTAGGTTTGCTCACTTACTATCGTTGGCATGGCGGAAAAAGATGTTGTGGGTTCTGGCATTTCGGAGGTAGAACATGAGGAGCGGGGTCGAGAGGTCGAACCCCAAACCACGAGTAAGAAAACTCGACAAACTCGAAGCAAGAGCTGACCACCGGCCCCTACCGGTGGATCTCTTGAGGAAGTATTTCTCAATATGGGGGAACGCATTGAAGTAGTGGAGAATTCACTCTCAACCCTTGAAGCTCACACCTTGGAACAACTTGATGATCTCAAGGAAGACCAAGGAACTTTAAGGGAAGAATATACGAGGTTGGAGGCCAAGGTCATGGATGCTGTCAAAGCAATCCAAAACCAAGTGAACAAGCTTTGCGCGGATATGCAAAGTGGCCTAGACGCTTGTAAGAAGGCGTCAACTAGTGCGGGTACTAGCACGATCCTAGCGGCTCCAAGGATCGACTATCCAAAGCCTAGGGAGTTCGATGGAAAGTGAGATGCAAAAGAGCTAGATGATTTCCTATGGCGATTGGAGATATATTTTGAGGGCGTGAACATTGTGGATGAAGCTATTAAGGTACGTACTTCGACTGTGTATCTTACGGACACCGCGGCTCTATGGTGGCGACGTAAGCACGCCGACATAGAAAAGGGTGCTTGTAGGATAGATAGTTGGGATGATTTCAAGAAGGAATTGAAACGCCAATTTTATCCTGAAAATGTAGTATATGAGGCCAGTAAAAAGCTTAGGGAGTTGAAACATAAGGGCACTATTCGCGATTATGTCAAAGAGTTTACTACCCTTGTGCTTCAAATCCCGAGCATGTCTGATGAAGATCTATTGTTTCACTTTACAGACGGGTTGCAAAATTGGGTGAAGCAAGAGCTTCAACGTCGGGGAGTGAAGACAGTAGACGAGGCTATTGTGGTGGCCGAATCTTTAACCGAGTTCCAAAGGAGCACGGATTCATCAAAATCTTCTAAAAGCTTTAAGAGCAACTCGGCTAAAGGCGGGGGAGAGAAGAAAGATTACCATAAGCCATCATTCTTCAAAGGTGGTAACACTTACAAACCTTCCCCCTCGCGAAAAAATTATGAGGAAAAGAAGAAGGCCTCGACGGGTTCTCAAAGTGGATGCTTCGTGTGCAAGGGGCCACATTTAATGCGAGATTGCCCTAAACTTGGCACATTGGCGGCTATGGCGGAGGAACGGGATTCATCCTCTTGCCAAGATCAAAGGGCTGAACATTTTAGTTCATTGCAACTTCTTAACGCTCTCAATGCTAAGGTCGTTCCGGCTTCCAATAATGAACAAGGATTAATGTATGTGGAAGCTCAAGTAAATAGTCAGCCCGCACTAGCAATGGTGGATACGGGAGCTACCAACAACTTCATTACTGAAGATGAAGCTAGAAGGTTGGGCCTCACAATCACTAAAGGTGGTGGTCTTATGAAAGCTGTGAATTCTCCATCCACTCCCCTTGGTGGCATAGTTCGAGGAGTGGAAATTCAATTAGGCACTTGGCATGGCCAAGTGGATTTCTCGGTGGCTACAATGGATGATTTTCGCTTGGTTCTCGGGTTGGACTTCATGAGGAAGGTCAATGCTATTCTCATGCCTTCATTTGGCTCGGTTTGCATCTTGGAGAGGGGATCTCCATCCATGGTTCCTACGGTAGCTAGGACGAAAGCAATGGGGCAGCTTTCGTCCATGCAACTAGCAAAAGGGCTAAAGAAAGGGGAGGTAACGTACTTGGCAGCACTCAAAATGGAGGACCAAGTTGATGAAGTTGCGGGAAATGATGACGTGCCCAAGGTCATCAAGGAGGTCCTTGAAGAAAATAAGGACGTAATGCCACCGAAGTTACCTAATAAATTACCACCTAGGAGGGAGGTGGATCATAAGATCGAATTGGAGCCGGGTGCCAAACCACCGGCCATGGCACCCTATCGGATGGCACCGCAGGAGCTAGAAGAACTTTGAAGGAAATTAACGGAGTTGCTTGACACGGGGAGGATACGACCTTCGAAGGCACCTTATGGCGCACCGGTCTTGTTCCAAAAGAAGCAGGATGGTTCGTTACGCATGTGCGTAGATTACCGGGCGCTCAACAAGGTAACTATTAAGAACAAATATCCTATTCCTTTGATTGCTGATTTATTTGATAGACTTGGTAGTGCAAAATATTACACTAAGGTGGATCTACAAAAGGGATATTACCAAGTACGGATTGCAGAAGGAGATGAGCCTAAGACAGCATGCATCACTCGATATGGCTCATTCGAATGGTTGGTAATGCCTTTTGGCTTAACCAACGCCCCGGCCACATTTTGCACATTGATGAATAGGATTTTCCAACCTTACTTGGAGAAGTTCGTGGTGGTATACTTGGATGACATTGTCATCTATAGCGACAGCTTGGAGGATCATGTAAAACATCTCCGAACGGTGTTCCAAGCATTGAGGGAGAATGAGCTATACATCAAAAAGGAGAAATGTTCCTTTGCCAAGGAGGAGGTGCACTTCCTTGGACATATCATTGGCCACGGGCGCTTGAAGATGGATGAGGCAAAAGTAAAAGCAATCAAGGAGTGGGAAGCACCAACCAAGGTAACCGAACTTCGTTCTTTCCTTGGTCTAGTCAATTATTATCGGCGGTTCATCCAGGGCTACTCAGCGAGGGCAGCCCCACTAACGGACCTATTAAAGAAGAATAAGACATGGGACTGGTCCGAGAAATGTCAAACGTCCTTTGATGATTTGAAGGCGGCCGTGGTGGAGGAACCGGTCTTGGCATTGCCAGATTTCACCAAGACCTTTGAAGTACAAACGGATGCCTCAGATTTTGCTATCGGGGGAGTCTTAATGCAAGATGGGCATCATATTGCCTTTGAAAGCCGCAAGCTCAACGACACTGATGCGTGTCGCAATGCACCAAAATAATAAATAATTCCTTACTCGCTAAATATTAATTAATAATGTAGTAGTGAGAGTAAGGGTCGATCCCACGAGGAATGGAACTAACTTAGTGTCATGTCAATTAGAATCGTAAAAGGGGGTTTTTGTTTTGAATTGTTTGTAAATGATTTTAACTAATAAAATAAGGCAATTAAAATGATTGAAATAAATATCAAATGTTGACGAGTCCTAGTTCTCAGGTTCAGTTGTATTCTATCACAATGTTATCACTTTCCAAGTAACGCGAGTTCAATTTCTACTTTGATTTATCACCCGTAAATAGTTAATAAGCTCTAACTATTCCGATTCTCCCTTAATTGCATTTAATTAGAATAAGCTCTCTAATCAAACATTAGCCATTGAATAACCTAAAACAAGCTCTTTAGATTTAAGACAACAACTATATAATGGATGAGAAGAATTAGGGTGAATTAGGTTATCAATCACACAAGCTCGTGACAATTAACCTAAGTTGGAATTCTCTATGAAAATTATTAAATTTCCACTTGCTACTATGATTTGAACAAGACGATTACGGATCCAATCATTCAAAATAGCAAATCTCAATACAACAAATTAAATTATAAGGCCTTAATCAAATAAAGAATTGCATTGATTGAATAAAAAACGCATAAGAATCCAACAAATCAAAGTAAAGAATTTAGAACTACGTTACTAGTTTGGAAAAGCAATAACAAATTGATATGAAATACAACTTCCCCTTCGAACTAGGTATGGAGCTTAGCCACTCAAAGCCATGAAAAATTCTGGAAGTTTCTTTTCTTGATTCGCCTTCTCGAGTCGCTTAATTTTTCTTCCAATCTCCAAGCAAGCCGCTCCCTCTTTCAATAATTATTTTTTTTTCTTTTCTTGTCATGAAACTCCCTTTTTATAGCTCCAATTTCTTGCCCTAGCTTTGGGAGCAAGAAATCCCAAATTATGGAAAGAATTGAAATAAGGAAATTTTTGACTTGAATAGTTACGGCCGTAACTATTCTTTTACGGCCGTAATTGAGTTGCTGCATATTTCCTTAAATTGGAGTTATGGCCGTAACATTTCTTTTACGGCCGTCATTGAGTTTCTGCGTATTTTTATCTTTTGAGGGTTACGGCCGTAACATCTTTTCTGCTTAATTTTGTCTGTTTCAATCATGCACTTACGGCCGTGATGATATTTGCTTGCGGCCGTAAAGATATTTGCACCTAAGTCCCCAAACTTCAGTTTTTAGTGCAATTTGGTCCTTTTTTCTTGTTTTCTCCTCTTTTGTGATCCTATACAATATAAAACATAAAATGCATTAATAATACTTAGATAGAATCACATTATGGCATATGCATTAATAATACTTAGATAGAATCACATTATGGCATATTCAAGGATACAAGTGTATAAAATAAACGTTAATATAACACTTATCAAATCCCCCCACACTTGGACCATTGTTCGTCCTCGAACAAAGATTTGCAAAGATAAGAATAGGATTCAAACAATAGATTACAATTTAGAGACTTGAGGTTGCAACCCACTTTTCTTCAACAAAAATGTTCCATTGCATGATCGGATTGTGTTAGTGTGTGCTAGAGATGCAACGCACTTTATTTCCCATCCCAATCATGGCTCGATATGGTTTATTTCCTTGCACCTCTCGTGTTTGCTCACATCCCAACCATTTATGAGTGACTATGAGGAAAATAGTTTCGCCCAACTCCAGAAGAAATCAGTTTCGTAAACCGAGTTGTTCATGATGTGAATTCAGTCAACACAGTATCCCCGACCACATTCATTGCACCAACCCTAGACCAAGCAATTCAAACCACTCATAAGCATATGTAATGGGAGTTAACACCCTTACAAGATATTTTCTCTCTTCGCACAAAGTGTATAAGGGTTTGAATTTTTCGCTCATCTCTCTGCATGGATAAGTCAGTACCACAGATTGCCTAACTGTCATAACCGGAGCCAACAATAACACAAGTGCAAAGCGAAGGTCTTTATTTGGTTATAACGGGGCTTCGGGTCAGGTAGGGAAAAATGATATACTTAGGCTGAGTCGAGAAGGAATTTTGCAAACTAAGTCAATTCACAATTGTTTCCCGCTACCCAACTTTGTTCAAACTTGAATCTCTTCTTTTCTTTTCTTTTCTCTTTTTTTTTTCGAGTATAGACTGCAACTTTTTTTTTTTTCAAATCATTACGCAGTCATCAATTGGCACAAGATAGAATTACAATCCTCTGAATTCAGTCCATTACACAACCATTGCCCAACACAAGATAAGCCTTGCAACTTCTTAGACTTTGACCATAGCACAATCCTCAATCAACAAAAGCTTGCGAATCCTTTCTCTATGGGTTCAAAACAGAGATAATGTGAAAGAAAGGGTATTCGTGGCTTGTAGCGTGGCATAAAAATTCAAAGAAAGGCTAAGGCTCAAACGGGCTTCTAATGGTCCATGTAGCAAGGTATGCTCTTTTAGCAAGTCAAATTTGGTTTAACCTATTTCCTTTACTATAATTTGCACTTGAATCAAGAAGCTACAACGGTATGCACAAGAAAGCACATCCAAGCATAACCCAACCATGCAGGACACACATCAAAGAATTACGAGCTCATAAGTATTAAAAACAGCTCTTAGGTTCAAAAGCTCACAAATTATGGTTTTCATGTGTTTTTCCCATCCAATTATGAGTTATAGGTCATTGCTTGATCTTCATTCCAAATCTAAATCCATTGGTCGAGGATAGTGGTTAAAAGTATTCAAACCATGACTACTCACAAAAGTATAATAATTTCCGTTGGAATTGGGGCGCTCAGGCTTACACATGAAGGGTAATATGTCTATTTCTGTTCGGGTTGACTAGGTTGTAGACATCTAACAATTTTACAATTCAATTTCAACCTATTCGTGCAGGTTTTGGACGAGATGATCTCTATGTACTCAATTAATATCCAATTATGCAATGATTTTTCAAAAAAATGAACCAAAAGTGGGGTTGCTTCCTATCAAAGTATGATTTAGGACCTAAGTAGCATAGATAGGTAGCAAAAGTAGATAACAAGATTAAAATGGGTGCTGACTCAACATGAATTTAATGTTTCGACTACAGAAAGAAGATAAAGACATTAAGCTTGCAATCAATTCCCCCCCACACTTAGACAAAACAATGTCCTCATTGTAAAGCAAAACAATAAAAGGGGAGTTATGCACGAGGGCTACGTGCTTTTTTTTTTTGAATGAAATGACTAAATAAAATAAAATAAACTAAAAATGAGAGTACGAAAATAAAGAATCGAGGAGGTAAAGAAACTCCCCTCTCGGGTTGCCTCCCGAGCAGCGCCTTTGTTTACAGTCGTTGGCTCGACCGAGTCCTTTTTCAACCGGGATTAGGTGGATTTCCAAAGCTCAACTTCTTTTTCATATTTTTCATTAGGGCCTGCAAAATAGGGGGAAACTTCTCATCAGCTACTGGTAAGGTGGTACATAAGTTTTTACCTGGTTGTGATGGCTTTGGACAATCATAAAGCTCAGCAACAGTTTCCTGAAATGGAGAATAACTCACAACAGTAGAATGAACTTTGTTAGCATCAATAATGTGTTTCATGGAGTCATAAATATTGAACTTAACAATTTCATTATCAAACTCCATGGTAAGTATACCATCACTAACATCTATCTTAGTTTTCGATGTTTTTAGGAATGGTCTGCCTAACAAAATAGGAGTGGGGTTTGGAGAGTGATCATCATTCATGTCTAACACATAAAAATCTGCTGAAAATACTAAACCCCCTACTTGTACTAAAACATCTTCAACTACCCCATCCGGATATGCATTGGAACGGTCGGCTAGTTGAATGATAACATTAGTTTCAGTCATTTTAGCAAGTTTCAATGAAGTGTACGTAGATCTAGGCATTACATTTATAGATGCTCCTAGGTCTATCAATGCACGATCTATCCTAGTGTTACCTATTTGACAGGGTATGGTAAACATACCTGGATCCTTGCACTTGGGAGGCAATTTTCTTTGAAAAAGTGCAGACACGGATTTACCCATTCTTACCATCTCATTTCCATTTAGCTTTCTCTTATTGGTGCACAGATCCTTCAAAAACTTTGCATATCGGGGGACTTGTTTGATGGCATCCAATAATGGAATGTTGATTTCCACTTTCCTGAACATCTCCAGTATATCCTTTTCCTTACCCTCCTTAGTCGCTTTTGCTAACCTGTCAGGAAAGGGAGGTGGAGTCAATTTAGCAATTGAGTTAAAGTTGGATTTTACTTGCGGTTTTTGCGAAGTGCTGTTTTTCTTTCCAACCCCTTCCTTTTCATCTTCATCCATTTCAGGTGCAGCCGGTTCCAATTGCGGACCCTCAATTTCCTTTCCGCTCCGGAGAGTTATGGCGCTCACATTTTTGGGATTCACCTCGGGCTGTGATGGTAGCTTCCCTCCAGATTGTGCCTCCAATCTATTTATGGCAATGGCCATTTGGCTCATTTGATTTTCCAGATTTTGAATGCTTGACTTGGTATCCTGTTGGAATTGCATCGTGTTAGTTGCCAACATCTTAACCATATCCTTAAGAGACATACCTGCATTTTGAGGTTTTTGTTGATATTGCCCCTGCGGTTGGAAAGTCCCTTGCTGCTGGAATTGTCCTTGAGATTTGTTGGAGGGAAAACCCGGGGGTTTGTTATTTCCGTAGCTCAGGTTGGGGTGATCTCTCCACCCGGGGTTGTACGTGTTTGAATATGGGTTGTACTGTTGCCTTTTAAATGGAAACCCATCCGCAGCCTTTACCTGTTCATTGTTTTCTTCTTGCAATACCGGACATGTATCCGTTGGATGTCCAAAGTTCGAACAGATTCCACAGGCTTTGGCGTGCTTCGAATTCCCTACAGCAAGCTGCTTAACAAGATTCGTTAGTTCATATAATTGACCTTCAATATTGGAACTATTTACCTCGTTCACTCGGCGGACTTGGGAATCTCGGGTTGAATTGAATTGCTGAGTATTTTCTGCCATATTAGAGATTAAAGCCTGCGCTTGTTCCGGCGTCTTGTCCATCAGTGCTCCTCCACTTGCGGCATCTATCAAGTTTCTATCCATTGGTGCTAAGCCTTCGTAGAAATACTGCACCAGGAGTTGCTCACTGATCTGATGGTGGGAGCAGCTCGAAATTAGTTTCTTGAAGCGCTCCCAGTACTCATATAATGTCTCGCCATTGCTTTGACGAACCCCACATATTTCTTTTCGGATGGTACCGGCCCTCGATACAGGGAAGTATTTTTCCAAGAAGAGCCTTTTCATGTCGCTCCAAGTAGTAACCGTTCCCGATGGCAGACAGTAGAGCCAGTCAGTGGCGGCATCCTTCAATGAGAATGGAAAGGCTCTCATTTTTATTTGTTCCTCGGTAATGCCTGTGGGCCTCATACTGTCGCAAACCACATGGAACTCCTTTAAGTGTCTATACAGATCTTCGCCGGGGTTCCCTCGAAAAGTTGGTAATAAGTGGATGAGCCCAGATTTAAGCTCGAAAGTTTTTCCTTCTTCCACTGTTGGAAAAGTAATGCATAATGGCTGCTGAGCCACATCGGGGGTAGCCAGTTGCTTAAGAGTCCTGTTGTTAGCTGCCATTTGTCGCGCTGCTCTTCTTTGTTGTCGAAAAGTCCTCTCAATTTCTGGGTCAAGGTAAAAAATTTCACAATTAGTTGACCGAGTTTTAAGCATATAAGCAAAGAAGCACAAATGATTATTATATGAATATTTTTTTTTTTGAAAAATTATAGAAATAAAGTGAAAATAAAATTAATAAAATAAAATAAATGCAGAAAAATAAAATTCTAATTGATTAAACACTAAATTGGTTAACCGTTCCTCGGCAACGGCGCCAAAAATTTGATGCGTGTCGCAATGCACCAAAATAATAAATAATTCCTTACTCACTAAATATTAATTAATAATGTAGTAGTGAGAGTAAGGGTCGATCCCACGAGGAATGGAACTAACTTAGTGTCATGTAAATTAGAATCGTAAAATGGGGTTTTTGTTTTGAATTGTTTGTAAATGATTTTAAGTAATAAAATAAGGCAATTAAAATGATTGAAATAAATATCAAATGTTGACGAGTCCTAGTTCTCAGGTTCAGTTGTATTCTATCACAATGTTATCACTTTCCAAGTAACGCGAGTTCAATTTCTTCTTTGATTTATCACCCGTAAATAGTTAATAAGCTCTAACTATTCCGATTCTCCCTTAATTGCATTTAATTAGAATAAGCTCTCTAATCAAACATTAGCCATTGAATAACCTAAAACAAGCTCTTTAGATTTAAGACAACAACTATATAATGGATGAGAAGAATTAGGGTGAATTAGGTTATCAATCACACAAGCTCGTGACAATTAACCTAAGTTGGAATTCTCTATGAAAATTATTAAATTTCCACTTGCTACTATGATTTGAACAACAAGACGATTACGGATCCTATCATTCAAAATAGCAAATCTCAATACAACAAATTAAATGATAAGGCCTTAATAAAATAAAGAATTGCATTGATTGAATAAAAAACGCATAAGAATCCAACAAATCAAAGTAAAGAATTTAGAACTACGTTACTAGTTTGGAAAAGCAATAACAAATTGATATGAAATACAACTTCCCCTTCAATTAGGTATGGAGCTTAGCCACTCAAAGCCATGAAAAATTCTGGAAGTTTCTTTTCTTGATTCGCCTTCTCGAGTCACTTAATTTTTCTTCCAATCTCCAAGCAAGCCGCTCCCTCTTTCAATAATTATTTTTTTTTCTTTTCTTGTCATGAAACTCCCTTTTTATAGCTCCAATTTCGTGCCCTAACTTTGGGAGCAAGAAATCCCAAATTATGGAAAGAATTGAAATAAGGAAATTTTTGACTTGAATAGTTACGGCCGTAACTATTCTTTTACGGCCGTAATTGAGTTGCTGCATATTTCCTTAAATTGGAGTTACGGCCGTAACATTTCTTTTACGGCCGTAATTGAGTTTCTGCGTATTTTTATCTTTTGAGGGTTACGGCCGTAAACATCTTTACGGCCGTAACATCTTTTCTGCTTAATTTTGTCTGTTTCAATCATGCACTTACGGCCGTGATGATATTTGCTTGCGTCCGTAAAGATATTTGCACCTAAGTCCCCAAACTTCAGCTTTTAGTGCAATTTGGTCCTTTTTTCTTCTTTTCTCCTCTTTTGTGATCCTATACAATATAAAATATAAAATGCATTAATAATACTTAGATAGAATCACATTATGGCATATTCAAGGATACAAGTGTATAAAATAAACGTTAATATACCACTTATCAGACACCGAGCGTCGGTATACGGTGCAAGAAAAGGAAATGACGGCTATTGTTCATTGCCTACGGGTGTGGCGTCATTACTTGTTGGGTTCAAAATTCATCATCAAGACGGATAATGTCGCTACTAGTTATTTCCAATCACAAAAGAATCTAACTCCCAAGCAAGCACGATGGCAAGATTTCTTAGTGGAGTTCGACTATGTGATGGAATACAAGCCGGGGAAGGCGAATGTTGTAGCCGATGCGTTAAACAGGAAGGCGGAGCTTGCAGCCATAAGCCAAGCCAAAGGGACGTTGCTTGATTTGATTCGGGAAGGCATGGATCATGATCCCTTGGCTAAGGAGTTGGTAAAAGCTGCCCAAGAAGGAAAGACACGACTATTTTGGGTCGAGGACGGCTTACTCTACACTACGGGGCAGCGTATCTATGTTCCTAAATGGAACAACTTGCGGCAAGATATCATCAAGGAGTGCCATGACACAAAGTGGGCTGGTCATCTCGGGCAGAAACGCACATTGGCACTACTTGAACGAGCTTACTATTGGCCGCAAATGAAAGACATGGTGGAGCTCTATGTGAAGACTTGTCTTGTGTGCCAACAAGACAAAGTGGAAACAAGGTCACCAGCGGGTTTGTTGGAGCCTCTACCAGTCCCGGAGCGTCCATGGGACTCTATCACCATGGACTTCATTAGTGCCTTGCCTAAATCCGAAGGGTTCGGGTCAATAATGGTGGTGGTTGATCGATTCTCTAAGTATGGCACCTTCATTCCTGCCACCAAAGATTGCACAGCGGAGGAAGCAGCAAGGCTATTCTTCAAGAATGTTGTGAAGTATTGGGGGTTACCGCGGAGCATAATAAGTGATCGTGATCCCCGATTCACGGGTCGGCTATGGACGGAGTTGTTCAAACTCCTAGGCTCGGACCTACACTTCTCTACAAGCTTTCACCCTCAGATGGATGGACAAACAGAAAGGGTGAATGCTTTGTTGGAGTACTATCTCCGGCACTTTGTAAGTGCCGATCAGAGAGATTGGGCCAAGCTCCTGGATATTGCCCAATTTTCCTACAATTTACAAAGGAGTGAAGCCACGGGGCGGAGTCCATTCGAGTTGGCGACAGGACAACAACCACTAACGCCCCACACTTTGTCCACTTCTATTGAAGGAGGGAAAAGCCCCGGAGCATACAAAATGGCTAAGTCATGGGAGGAGCATGCCGACTTAGCACGATCTTGTTTAAACAAAGCACGGAGGCGCATGAAGAAGTGGGCCGATAAGAAGAGACGTCCTTTGGAATTTAAAGTTGGCGACCAAGTCCTTGTGAAAATATTACCTCAACAATTCAAGGCGTACCGAAGTGTGCAAAAAGGCTTGGTACGGAGATATGAAGGGCCGTTCCCGGTGGTAGCCAAGGTTGGTAAGGTATCTTATCGCCTTGACCTACCTAGCACTTTAAAGATTCATCCTGTCTTCCATGTGAGCATGTTGAAGCCATATCATGAAGACATGGATGACCCTAGCCGAGGGGAGTCACAACGGGCACCTCCGATTGTGACTAAGTCATTTGACAAGGAGGTTGATGAGGTTCTAGCAGATCGCATTGTTCGACGACGTGGAGTGCCTCCTTTCCAACAATTTTTGATAAAGTGGAAGGGATTGCCCGAGTCCGAAGCAACGTGGGAGAGTCAAGAAGACTTGTGGCAGTTTGAAGGCAAGCTAAAGCATTACGCGGCGACGAGGGCGTCGCCCAAATAGGCGGGAGAGAATGTCACGACTCGCTCGATTTTGACACAAGAAGATCGAAAAATTTAAAATGGTGACGACTTGAGGCTAACCGGAATATTTTAGAACTCCCACAAGGACATGAAGATTGCTAGAATATGGTGGGACATTCTAGAAGCCTTCAAGCTCCTCACTTGGTGGATTATTTTAGATCATCCTAGTTTAATCCATAAATATTTTAATGTAGATATTTGTATAGATAATTCTAGAAGTGTAATCTAGACCATTGTAAATAGCTTGGTAGGATTCATTTGTAGGCATCAAGAGATTGAACTTGTAAAGAGTGTCTTTATTCAATACAAAGCTTTCTTTGTAAGTTCTTGTGTTCCTTCATTGTCCCTTTCTTAAGGTGTTCTACTTAGTGCCTTTCTAAGACATCAACGCCAATCGGGAGGCTGACTTAGTATAATAATCGCGGGACGAAAGTTGAAGACACTAAGGACGCACGGTTTTTGGAGAAAATTAACAAGTCCGTCACATTAGGTACTTCAAAAATTTCCCAATATTCCTCCTCCTCCTCCTCAATTTCCCCAGAACCAACTTCAGGTTCACCATTATCTCATCGATTTCTATATTTCTCAAAATTATCCTTGCACAAGAAATCCAAGCCAAACAGTTTTCTAGTATCCACAAACTCACCTACCGACCACCCCAAAATGTACACTACAAATGCTCGGCGTTAAGGCCGTCTTACAAAGGAGCCAACATCGGTCATCTCCGGCGATATGGTCACCCATACACTTTACGTCTCTTACACAGTTTTATCTTTTACACAATGATAAGACTATTGGGGTATTGTGCAGAAATACTTGTTTGACATTTGGTACTGCAAATTCTCTCCCAGCAACCCTCCTAAAGAAAGAGGAAGAACACAAATTCGATTCGCAGGATTAATGCGAAACTGATCTCACAGTTATCCAAATGTGTTAATTTTTTCTTTTAATTCTTAATTAGTATATTTCGCAATGGGAAGCAAAGAAGAATTTTTGGAGGAGCTTCTCGACGTTGAAATGAAGCTCCAAGATGTTCAAGGTATCTCTTTGTTAAACAATAATATTTAGATACCTAATTATTATTTTTTAGTTTGTTTAGGGCTTGTTTGATGAAGATTCTTTAGAAAAGATTTCGTGAAAAATGATATTTTTTGAAGAATTTGTAGTTAAAATGAAGAAAAAGTTACTCTCCACGCGCAATCTACTGTGACTTGACAATGTGGTCGAAAATGAGGTTGGCGAAAAATGAGACTTAACGAACTTGTACTAAAGTGGGCTTAATCCGTTTCTCTTCAGGCCAAATAAAGTCGTTGCTTGATCAGCAAGAAGAGCTGTATGAGAGACAATCTGAACTGAAAGCTCTGTTAGAACATTTTGAATCGTCTAGAAGCTGTGGTGAGGATGAAACTTCTGTTTCCTCGAAGAACTGGTCTGGAACTTTTGAATGGGACTCCCGGGCTGATGACATTAGGTTTAACGTTTTTGGCATATCTTCATATCGCGTAAATCAGCGCGAGGTTAGTACTTTCCTTCACATTTTTGTCAATTTTTACTCTGTAAGGCCCACTTGAAGAAGAAAAGAGGTTATTCTGGGCCAAAGAGAACGTTTGTCTTAGCTTTAAAGGATTATTTATAAGTATTAACTTAACCCCTTTTCGGTAGAGATTTTTATAGGATATCTTTCGTAATAGTGATTTTTTTTTTTTGTTGGAGAACACGTTGAAAAGCAGGGAGAAATCATGCTTTGTGCAAAAATATTTTATTGGGAGAACGCGTGGTTGAAAAGGTTAAGTAGATTGACCGGAATCAGTTGTTTAATTTTGTGGTACTCATTGGGGGAAACATCTTTGTTTCAGGACGAGTTGTTTAGATCACATGCCAATAGAAGATTTATGTTCGTTTACATGCTGTTGATTTTGTCTAAGATTGTTCAACTGTAGTCCACCGCTAAATAGTTCCTCTTGAACAGATTATAAATGCGATCATGAGTGGAAGAGATGTCCTGGTAATAATGGCTGCTGGTGGAGGCAAGAGTCTGTGCTATCAACTTCCTGCAGTCCTTTGCAATGGAGTCACTCTTGTCGTCAGTCCTTTACTTTCTCTTATTCAAGATCAGGTTGGCCTACTATTTGACATATTTTTAGTAGTGATATAGAACTGGTTCTCTGACTTTGGCCTTTGCACCAGGTAATGAGTTTGGCTGCATTAGGCATCCCGTCATTCATGTTGACGTCAACAACAAGCAAGGAAGATGAGAAGTTCATATATAAAGCTCTTGAAAAGGGCGAAGGGGAGCTCAAAATATTGTATGTCACACCTGAAAAGATATCAAAAAGCAAGAGATTTATGTCAAAACTTGAAAAATGTCATCATGCTGGTCGCCTATCTCTAATTTCTATTGATGTAAGCATACAGATTGCATGATTTTACTGAACTCTATATGCTACACTATTAATTGTCGTCCTTGTCCTCTCATTGATGCGAATAAGGCCATGATAGTTGACTGATGTTACATGGAAAGCTGTGGTGTTGGCTATTATTTGGGGAGAAGTCCAGATTTTATTTAGAAAAAGAGCAACTACTTGGCGATCTAGGAGAGAGGACAATTATTTTTTTATTGGATTGTACACCAAAGGGGTTTAAGGACTTCCTTTTTCTTGGATGGAAGATTGTGATATATTCTTGATTATACATCTAGAATTGCTTTTTTTATACACTTAAAGAGAGTTCTTCGTTCTCTTGACGTATGAATATTTTTAGTATGATTAATAAGCTTTTTTTTTTTTTTTTTTTAATTTGAAAAAATGTATTAATCAGACTCACTCAGTACTTATCATAATTTTACTCGTCAAATTGGTGATATATGTACGACTTGGATGAGTTATTGATATCAGTGTTCACATACTACTTGTCTTTATAAATTAGTGAGTTTATTATGTTGATTTTTTATCAAACTTGATATACTGCACTACTTGGAAACAGAGACTGTAGTTGTTGAGAGAACCTATTCTCTGGAAAATTCAAAAGGTGTATATATACCAACTTGGTACATTGCATTCATGAGTAAATAGGGTTGCAACTATGAGGAGATTGTGTTCTTTTGGAATTTCATCCCATTTTGTTCCAGTGGATAACAATCAAATAGAGATTTCACAATTTTATGACATACAAAGTTTCAATGCTTTCGTAACTAGAGAAAATTGATCGAAAAGATGAACTTCCATTTAGGGACAGGGACTAATAAGCAAATTGAGATAAAATTTTATGATAGGGTACAAAGTTTTATCATTGACACTGGAAGGAGGTGGTGAGATAGGGATGACAAAAATGATGGAGAGGGGGAAGGATCCAGGATAAATTATCACCAGGGGTTAACATGATTTGAGATAAGGAAATGAGTATTTATTCAGTGCTAGGTTTTCTCGTATATTTTTTGAGAAGTTTTTAAGCAGCTACAATTTATTTATTTGGAATTTTCTAGACCACAGTATCGGACTCTACTTAAATCTTTTATGCTTTACGAGTGTATGTTTCCCCCTTTTGGTTGTGCATGTAGCGATGTACAAAAAGCTTTCATGGGATAAAACAATCACTTGGTAGCTTAGATAATCTATTTTGTATATAAATTACTTTGTAGCAAATAGTGAACCCAGCATACCGTTCAATTGTTTTCCATTTCACTTTTCTGGTACATTCAGTTTACAGTTTTGAAAGACAGATCATTTTTTTTATGTGGGTCCCACAGTCCCATTCTTGTTGCAAGTTAAATACAAAAATCTTGTTAATGAGAAAGGGAAGTCGAAGTCCCCCTTCAATTGCAATTCAGTGCTGAATTGCAATATATTATTCAAGTAGCTACATGATACCCTCAATTATTGATTTTGATTGGTTGTACTTCTCAAATCTCTTACAGGAGGCACATTGTTGTAGTCAGTGGGGCCATGATTTTCGTCCAGATTACAAGAATCTTGGCATATTAAAGACTCAGTTTCCTGATGTTCCTCTGATTGCTTTAACTGTATGTCATGTGATTGTTAATTTAAATATAGATTTTTCTTTTCCTTCTGGCTCCACGCAACTGAATTGCTTTTATTTAACTGTAGTAATTTTCAACATGTTATTTGTTTCCAGGCAACTGCAACAAAGAAAGTACAAGATGATCTAATTGAGATGCTACATATTCCAAAATGCATTAAATTTATGAGCACCGTGAACAGGCCCAATCTCTTTTATATGGTATGGTCATCATCAAATTTTTTTTTCGCTTTTGTGTAGTCATAAAATTTTAGATGGATTAACTTCAACCACACATTATATGATATTATATAGGTACGAGAAAAATCATCTGTCGGAAAGTTAGTAGTTGACGAAATAGCTAAATATATTCAAACTTCATATCCAAATAATGAATCTGGGATAGTGTATTGCTTCTCTAGAAAGGAGTGTGAACAGGTATTTAATATTTTCTCCCTTATTTCATCTTCATTATCATCTGACAAATCTGATGCATGGCTATCCATTGTAATTGCTTTGCATGGACGGGTGACTACTGAAATCTTCGGTTAGAAGTTTGTTTTGTGATCCTTATCCAAGAAGCTGTGATTCTTTATCTTGTTGTCAATAGTGTAGGTCGCAAAAGAATTGCGTGATAGGGGGACTTCGGCTGATTACTATCATGCAGATATGGATGTCAATGCTCGTGAGAAAGTTCATCTGCGGTACACTAATTTGCCATTTATTTGTTCACGTTGGTGGACCATGACACTTTCTGCTTGCTTTGTCACAATGCTTGTACTTTTGTACTGATGGTGAAAGAATAATTCCACCGTGTTTGTGAGGTTATAAACACATTTAGGTTATGTATATATCCTTTACTAATTTCATCTTCTTAAAATGGGAAAATTACATTTGGTTTTAATATGGATATATGAAAAAAAATAAAATAAATAAATAAAGGAAGGATGCTCAAAAGCTCAAATGGTTTGATAAATATTTAGGGGTATCATAAGAATCTGACAGGTACTAGCTCAAATTAAAGAGGCTCTAGTGGGTTCAGATATTAGAAATCACATTTCCTTCTAGCATTGTTTTGTTTTAGTCCAGTTGTGGATTTTTTCTGTTCAGGGATGTAGCATACAGGTGAGATGGAAATCTAATTTTATGCTTCTCTATTTTCCGGAAAGGAAACTTTAGATAAATTAATATCAAATCCAAAATCAGTGATTTTTCTGTTATTTTGGATCCTGTTCAGCCTCCCAAACTTCTTGATCTGAATTACTGGCCTTTATGATTGGTGGTCTCTATGTGCTTTACACACGTTTAACTTAAGTCTCGTGTGTTTTTGATGTCATAGGTGGAGCAAAAGCAAGTTACAAGTCATTGTTGGCACAGTATGTGAAGATAAACTCTGCTCCTCTAGTGTCATGATGTAATTTTTTTTTTTTTTTTTTTTAATTAAGGTTTCGTTCTATTTGCAGGTTGCATTTGGCATGGGAATCAACAAGCCAGATGGTAAGTGATTGCTGTTTATTTTGTTCTGCCTCTTCATGTCTGCATGCTCACCACAAGTCCTTTAATTTTCCTGCAATATGTGGTTCATGAATCATGAAGCCATAATTTCTCACTCCTTTCAAAACTAAAGAAAAAATAAAAGATAGCTTTAAAAGTTTCTGTACTTCGGTCAGTTGATTGTATAATCTAACCAAGAAGTTTCCATATGTCTTTGAGTGCCCGAGATAATCCTATCAGTTAACCCATTGTTTGTGGAGTATGATTTATGAAATCTAAGAAAGAAGCCATTCTGTGTGCACGTCTGTAGTAAATGTCTGGATCTCCTTCTAATTCCAAAAGTTGAAGCAATCTGTTCATGATGAAGGTAAACACGCAACATTATCCTTCTAATTTGTGGGCGATTTATATATATATATATATATATTGGAAAATATGCGTGCTGCAGTGAATTTACCTTTTGCAAATTTTCATCCCTTCTCCTTTTCCTTGTCCCTAATTTTTTTTTTTTTTTTTTGCTTAATAGAGACCCCAAAATTATAATGCCCTGATCCTGTTGTAAAACATTTTACTTCTGTGGATTTTTCCGTAGGCTGAGCGCTGGAATGAATGGAGTGGTTAGAAAGGATTCATGTAGTCCACACCCCAAATTTGCTAGGAATGAGGCTTAGTTGTTGTTATTCAGAGCCTGTTTGACATAACGGCAATCTGAAGAATTCTACTTTTTGTTTTTTCTGATTTTTAATTGGCACTTACGTAGATTTCTCTCTCTGTATGAGAGTGCATAAATGTGGTTTTTGTTGTGTGAATGATAACAAGTATATTTGTGGTTACTGCATAATATGATGGTTGTTTGTAGTCAGATTTGTCATCCACCATAGCTTAAGCAAATCAATGGAAACATATTATCAGGTTATTGTGCCCCTGAGATTTTTTTTTTTTTTTTTTTTTTTCAAACACTGCCTTTCTTCCTGTAACGTCTCTCATTGCAGGAGAGTGGTAGAGCTGGAAGAGACGGACTTCCTTCTGAATGTTTGTTATACTTTAGACCAGCCGATGCCCCTAGGCAGGTAGTATTTTGTTTGTCAATTTCTGCATTTTGCAATTATTTAAAATCTTGTAAAATCTGTGTAGTAATACTTCATCTGCAGAGCTCAATGGTCTTCTATGAAAATTCCGGGTTGCAGAATCTCTATGACATCGTGCGATATTGTCTGGTATGATTTTTGTTATTAATTGCGCACCTGAAAAAAAAAATTCAAAAAAAGAGCTTATCTCACTGGGTCATACTTCTGGTTAATATAATATTTCCTCAGAAATTATGCACCAAAAATCTATTTACCTTTCTGTGAGATCTGTTAGCGTAATCATTCGTGTGTGTGTACACACACTCACATTCAGTTGTCTTTCAATCATTGTTTGTCTGATCCAGCAAAACTTAGTCCACTGACTTGGTTTTTTTCATTCTGTGATTTAAAGCAAACTGTTCAGATTTTTTACGTGAATATTTTGCCATTACACACACACACACACACACACAAAAATTCAGTTGTCTTTCAATCATTGTTTGTCTGATCCAGCAAAACTTAGTCCACTGACTTGGTTTTTTTCATTCTGTGATTTAAAGCAAACTGTTCAGATTTTTTACTTTTTATGTGAATATTTGGCCACCATATCCATTGATCTAGATAATAGCACTAGCCACTAGCACAAATTTGATATGAAAGAAATGCCCCGTGACTGCCAACTACCTAGAAAATATAACGGTTGTGTTCTACTATCAACATACCTGAAAATGGTGTAGGCAAAAAAATAGAAATGCAAATTGGAATATAAAATAGTAGACGGGCTGAAATCTCTTCATATCCATTAAGTGGGGCTGTCTCTTGTCAATCAATTTGCCAGAAATCCAAGTGAAAAAGCTCTGTCAAAGATAGATGGAGTTTCAATTGAGGTTTACCATGGGACGTGCACAACTCAATTTTTTACTACAAAGATTAAAGCTTAGGCGACCCTTGCTACCCTTTGTTTGCTCGGAAATCTGCCACCATCTTTCTTTTCCTGGAAATGTGGGCGACCCTTGTGTTCAAAGTGATAATAATACTTTTGATCTCTCCACAATATATTGGATCTGCCATGATCCTTCCCCTTCGTTGTTGATTCAGCTCTGGTTTCTTTTACAGTCCAAAACACAATGCCGTCGAGGTGCTTTCTTCAGACACTTCACTGAGCCTTTACAAGACTGCAATGGTACTATTTGTTGCTGGCGACTATCAATAGTTAATGTCACTCTTTTTGGTCAAATGCTAAGCATCTATAGTTGTTCTTTCTCAGGAATGTGTGATAACTGTGCCTTCTCTAGTGTGGTCAAAGAGGTGGATGTCTCTGGTAACTATGCCTTTTTTGCTAATCAAATTTTCCTCTATTGATTTGTAAAGAGCAACTCCTCATTTCTCCCAATTAAGCATTAAAACAAACATAGATACTGTGATAATTTAAAATTTTCCATGAGGCATCATAGAAAGTTAGAAACAACTTATATTGTGAAAGTGGTTTAAGTGTTTGAGATGAGTGTGGATATTTCAACAGGAAAAAGTTTTACCATTACCATTGCTTGTTGGTTTCATGCCTTGATTGGCTGTCTAAGCAGTTTTTTGGTCTGCATTTGAAAAACTAAAGTCAGAAAATTAATGCACTGCATTTGGAATACTCAAGAAAAACAATGAAATAACAATTACGACGCCTTTCAGTTGCTCCACTCCACAGTATCCCAAAGAACGAAAAAATGAAGAATGAATCTCTAGCCCAAGCCGTCTGTGAGGAAACATTGTATACTCTCAAATGGAGAGAATTTGAGCATTAGCTTCTGGATTGAATTTTAGTTGGCTTTCTCATCTTTCTGGTATATTTTAATAGCTTCACTATCACCTCTAAAGCCCATAAATTTCATCCAAATTGATTAAGTGAAGCCCAATTTTCAACAAATTTATAATCTTTCTATTGAATCCCACTTGTCTTGTACTAGTATAATCTAGAAGACGAAGTGGAGAAGCCATTTTGGTCACATGTATCCAATAATCTTATTGACATTGGTCCATCAGCCTTTAGGGCTGCTACGGGGTTTATGATCATTTACAATCTAGTGTAACCCCTGACGCAAAAGTCTTCGTAAATATTCAACAAGTGGTCAGCTTTTGGAGAGCAGCTGCCCCCTATCACGTAGCACATTCTGTGGATAAAGCTGACAGAGTTCAAATGGAGTTTAGGTTTTGAGGCATACTAATGACTTTCTTTCTAGGCATATTCTTCCTGTGATGTATTTGTTGCATACAAGAGTTCTTTAAGTAGAGGACCCTCCCCCCCCCCCCAAACCAACTCCCCCGCTCACAAATATTTTAAAATAAAAAACAAGATAAGAAAAAAGAAGGATAATAAGGATGATGTTTGAAAACCAATTCATTTTGAATGTGGTAATCTATAGGTTTTATTTTGCTCCAGTATCTGCATTCACTGTTGAAATGAAATATTACATTATTAATGTAGAGATGATTTGCAGGTCATGCAAAACTTATGCTATCTTTGTTGCAAGATACACAACAGAACGACCATAGGCTGACAATGTTGCAACTGGTTGATAAGATGAAGATGAAGAACAAGAATACAAGTATTACTGCATATTAGCCTCCGTTCTTTAACGCAATTATTATCCATTTATAAATCAATTTATAAAAAACACAATTTTTTAAACCACTTTTTAACCCCACTCTTATTTTGAAACCAATTTTTAACCGCACGTTTTACCTAAAAAACAACAAAAAACCATTTATAAATCAACAAAAAGTCAACCGAACAGAGCCTTAATTTTTATATATTATTATGTTCCTTGTGTATGGCCTCAAGAATTTATGCATGGTTAAAAGCCAGAATATTCACTTTTTTTTTTTAAAAAAAAAAGCCAGAATATTCAGATAAAAATAAGCCCCTGTTAGGTTTGGGTAAAAATCAGCCCCTGCGTGGTACCCATTATTCAAAATCTCATTTTCAACCACACATTCTACCAATAAAATAATCCATACATAAACCAAAAAACATTCTATGCTTTTTCACCCCACTTTCTCCAAAAACTTATTATTATAAATCACATTATTTGAAATAATGGGTCTCAAACAAGGGCTTAGATTTTAGTAGATTTTGATAAAAGTTGATGAATGTGTGTTTGAAATGTTGATAAAATTGTGAGTCCAATAAAATATGTAGGTGAAAATGAATTTTAGGAAATGGAGGCCAAACAGGGGCTAAATATTTGAAGCCCAAGGTTTATGCTGTGCCGGACAAAGCATACTTAGAAAGTCAATAATCTCAACTTTCTGGACTAGGCATCATGTGTGGTGCAGCTTATTGAGTTTTGATATATCGTATTTTGCATGCAATGTCTTGAGCAATTAGTCACAGAGATGAGAAGGTATTAGAAGCCTAAGCTGATGAAGATGAAAGCAAGAATAACTTATTTTCTTTATACATGTCAAGTTCTAGGTTACTCATAGGGAAACCAACAGAGAGCCATGAATGGGGGCTGACCTCTGACATATAGGCTCTTAGAAACTTGATTTGTAGTTATCTGCTTGCTAAAAGTACCCAACCTTTATGATAAATATCAGGCAGGACTTAAAGGAGGATTAGAACAACTTGTTTTTAAAGCTATCTACTTAAAAGCTTGATCTGCAGCTGTCTATTTGAATACTGAATTTTATGATATTTATGCAGGTCCTCAGCTGAAAAAGGAGGAATTAGAACAACTTGTTATTCAGCTTATAGTGGATCATGTTTTGGTAAGACATCCGGTTCTTCATCGTTCCTCTCTCCTCTCCTTTCCTGTTCAGCTCTTGATGCACAAATCATGCTCCATATCTTCCTGTTCGACCACGACAGTGGATAACAAAGAAGGGTGGTTTGCTAATTGTATTATCCTGCTCATACATTTGACTTAAATGAGATGGAAGTGAGTGATTAAATGAGCAATTAAAAGTGGAGTTGCGATATTGAATTTCTATGAGATTATTTATCTGTTGACAGTTATGGTAAAGCAAAAACAAAAAGTTTGCGCCAAGAAACTAGTGAATTCATAGATGATAATTTTTCAGGCATTCAGTCACAAATCTGTTCTATTCTTGTGTACCTACTATCAATGGGCACTTACAATGTGGATTCAACTTCTCTGTCATTCTTTTGACTCTGTCGTCTTGCACTTTCTCTTACAGAAAGAAGAATTCCAGCATACTGCTTATTCCACAAATGCTTATGTTACCACAGGACCTTTTGCAAAGCAAGTATTACATGGTAAGGATGCTACCTTTCAGAATATTCGATATAACCTGGAATTTCAGATGATACCATTATTTTGCAGATTGTATCTGCCATTTGCTTCTGATATTTTTGGTTATATTGCTGAATAAGCACCCGTCTTAAGAATGGAAGCATACTTTTTTAGTCAGTTGTGCAAAGAAAAAGGGGAGAAAAAATATATTTTCTTGTTACAGTATTTTTAACTTATTGTCAATTGTAGGAAAAAAAATTATTAAGCTCGAGGTTTATAGTGGTGAGAGAAACACCTCAACAAGTAAGAAGTTGAGCAAGCGCGGTAGATCTTGTCGGCTGACATTTAAGCTTGATGAGCTGCGAAATGAACTTGCTTCTCTTGATGGGGGAATATTTCCTCACTCAGTATTATCTACTCAACAAATTAACATGTTAAGCACCGAAAAACCAAGATCAATGGAACAGGTGCAATCTCAAATATCTTGACTGCTTATTTTTGTTTCTGTTTTATCAGCTTTTTTCCTTCTAAGGTCTTGTAATTACTGCCGCGAAATGAAACCTTCACCTATGGATCTCGCTATTTTGTTTTCGGGCTTTTAGACTGGTTTGTGGATTATTTACATCCACACTAGTGTACTGTGCTGCTGTCATGTCACATGCACACGGCTTCTAGATTTGTGTTGAGGTGTCTGGGGAATCTCTTACTATATGGTAGACGGCATTGAAAAATACTATATCATATGGACAAATTTTGGGATACAGAGTAGATAGACATGGGCCTGAGCAAAGATCAACATACCACTACCAGATGTCATTAGTTTTGGATATCTTCTTGATGATGTTGCTGGCAATTAACTAAAAAGCACACTCCCGGAGGTGTGGGTTGCTTACAGAACACACGATCCTAAACATTGTCTCATTCTTTTACTTGCAGTTGGAGAAGATTATCGGGAAGTTGAAAGCAGATAAATATGGGAAGAAAATTCTTGATGCAATTGACAACTATGAATCTACTCACCAAATGGATGATGATTTTTCAGATGAGGGACAAGATGCTGCAGGCAGAGCTGCCAAAAAGATGATAAAAAAAAATAGTCTTGTTGTCATTGAGAGTAGTGGAGACGAAGCATGAAAAATATGCAGATTCAGAACTCGATTACCAACTATCAGTACTGTAGATTGTACGCATTTTTCAGCAGTTCATCAGTGGTTCTTCAGGTGGAACTGGAAAAGGCAGGGTATTGCATGGCCGAGCTAGTAAATAGTTTTGAGGGGGGAAATCTCTTCTAGTCATTAAACATAACAAAAAAGTAAAATGACTAGTATTTTGTTGAAAGAGGTTTTCAGATTATCAATATCAGGATTAATGTTTTGGAAACATTTGTGTAATTTATGTTCTGTTCTGCCTTTTTGGAATTTATAAACGATTTTTGTTGTTTTGAGGTAAAATATGTGATTAAAAAATAGTTTTGAAAAATGTATGGTAAAAAATTATTTTGGAAAATTGTATTGCTTATTAATTAATTAATTGTTTTATAAATGTGTAATATAGAACGGAGGCTTAGCTGTCCTGATTTATTTATTTTGAATTAGTAGCTGCTGGTTTTTTAGCAGTGAAAAGAAAAGGGTAAATAGCACAAATGGTCTTCAATTTTTGATTTTCTTTCGAAAATGGTCCCCAACGTTTAGATTTTGGCATTTATACCTTCAGAATTACAAAACGTTATGAAAATGGTCCCTACTATTAGATTTCGTTAGTTTTCACCGTTAAAAACGTGCAAATAGCACAAATGATCCCTAATATTTGAGTTTCCTGCGATAATAGTCCTTAACATATTAAAGTCATGTTTGACATATTTAGTTTGTAACCTCCAAACGTTTGGCATATTTAGTTCTTAATATATTAAATCCCTAAACGTTTGACATATTTAGTCCCTAACATATTAATCCCCTATTTGATACTAATTATTTCAAATAATGTGGCTTTTAATTGTAATTTTTTGAAGAATTTGTGATTAAAAAATGAATTTATTTGTAAATTATTTTATTGATGGAATGTATAGTTGAAAACGAGTATTAAAAAAATAAAGTTTATTCTGAATTTCTAAAGTGCACAATAAAATATTTAATAAAAATTTACAGCATTAATAGTTCAATCTATTGATAAAAAAAAAAAAAAATTCATGGAACATAAACAAACAAATACATTAGACATTATTTTAGGAATTAAATAACAAATATGTTTTTATCACTTTTATTTTTTATTTTCGATTTTTGAGAACCAATCAACATCGATTTTCAAATTTTCATTTTTTTAAAACTTGTCTTCTTTCCAACATTCTATTAATAATTTTTTTTTTTAAATTTATGCATAAATTTAAAAAAAAAATCTTACTTTTTAACTCATTCTCCAAACTTACTTTTCAAATCGATCGATTTTCAAAATCGTAATCGAAAGTAGAACTAATAAAAAAATATTTGTTATTCAATTCCTAAAATGATGTCCAATATATTTGTTTATTTATGCTCCTTGAATTTTTTATTTTTTTTTTACCAATAGGTTGAAATGTTAATGCAATGAATTTTTGTTAACTATTTTATCGTGCACTTTAGAAATCCAGAATAAAATTTATTTTTTTAAAACAAATTTTCAACTATACATTCCATCAATAAAATAATCTACAAATAAATTCATTTTTTTAATCATAAATTCTTCAAAAAATTACAATTAAAAGCTGTAGCGCCCCGAGTTCCGTATACCCGATTCACTACGTCATTTTCTGTCTAAATTTTTTCGAATAATATTTTTGCGGAAGAAATAATTGAAATTCATTTTTGGCAACATTAAATAAACTGTAATGGCCGCTAAAATTGAAAACATTTATGAAACCATTTGAAATAGTAAATCGAACCATTAATATTGTAAAGAAATTGCCAATATCATAATTTCTCAAATAAATGAACTTCTCTAAATTATTCGATTATTTGGAAAATACGGAAATCATTAAAGTCAAACTTTCAACCGTTCAACGATTATTGCCACCATCATTCATCGCTCGCCACCGTC
The DNA here is from genome assembly GCA_963555705.1 of Ligustrum vulgare. Lineage (NCBI taxonomy): Eukaryota > Viridiplantae > Streptophyta > Magnoliopsida > Lamiales > Oleaceae > Ligustrum > Ligustrum vulgare. The sequence goes on along the minus strand of OY743169.1, from coordinate 9,746,036 downwards.
TCCGAAATCTGCAAAACTGTTAAAAAGTAGGGTGAGTATTTCATGGGGGAAATACTCAGTAGACTCATCGCAAATTAATTTAATTTATAAGATGATTAAACACATAAATCTCGGCTCTTTATAAAACGGGCATTGATAGAGCTTCTTTATAAAACTGCTCTTGATAAAACTCATATTGTGCATTACAGCACGGGACATATTTTACAAATCATAGGCTCTTTGAAAATAGCTCTTTGAAAACAGCTCTTTGAAAATCATATACTTATAAAAACATTTTAATTATGTCAAGCATAATTTCTTTTGAAAGCATAACATAAGATAGGATTTAAATCCTCATAAACATAAATAGACACAAGAACTTTACCGAACTTAGGTGGCAAGAATTCTTATGCAGTAAAATCATAATAACAGTAAGTTTTCATCATAACATAGGATAATATCGAAATCCTCATAAACATAAGAATTTTACCGAACTTAGGTGGCAAGAATTCTTATGTAGTAAGTCATAATAACAGTAAGATCATAATAACAGTAAGTATACCAAAACATAATTCATGAAATTCATAGGGATCATTTCCATCATAACATAAGATAGGATCGAAATCCTCATAAACATACGCGACAGGAATTTTACCGAACTTAGGTGGTAAATCCTCATAAACATATGGAAAGGCAGGAATTTTACCGAACTTAGGTGGTAAATCCTCATAAACTTATGGAGACACAGAATTCTACCGAACTTAGGTGGTAAGAATTCTTATGTGCATAGCAATGATCCAAAACATATAAAACATTATCGTAAAAACATAGGGTATACTTACTTTTCATAAAAACATAAGGTATATTTACCTTTCATAAAAACATACTTGTTTTTCTTAAAAATTGACTTTCACAAGTCACATGACATTTATATGAATTCATAATTTAAATCAATTAATAAGTGCGAGTCTACCTCAATTCCGACGAGTGCAAAGTTGAGCGGGAATGACTTCAATTTCTTTAAATTCTCCGTACGCTTCGTCTTAAGCCAATAAGTCACTTTAGTATATCGAATATATAGTTCAAAATGATAAATTATAATTTGAGGACTAAAATTGATGTTTTGAAAGTTGAGTGACTAAAATGAATACTTTTGAAAGTTCAGGGACTAAAATAGATATTTTGAAAGTTGAGGGACTAAAATAGATACTTTTGATAGTTGAGGGACTCAAATGAATACTTTTGAAACTTGAGCTTAAAAGTAAATCAGCAGGGACTGAAGTGATCAGATTTTGAAAATGAAAGGGCTGATTAAAACTCATTTAAAACTTAAGGGCTGAAATTGATGATTTTAAAAGCTGAAATGACTGAAATAAAACCTTTTTAAAACATAGGGACTGATTTGAAATAACTTTAAAAGATGGGGACTAATGATGCAAATTCTGAAAGTTAAATATAATATCAAATCTTTATCTTCTCTCTCTCACAACTCGATCCAAGCTCTCTCTCTCTCTTCGAACAAAACAGATCGAAGGAGGGACGCAGCGACTGCCTCGCCAAAATCCGACCTTTAGCCGGTGATTCGCCGGCGAACTCAACGGCGCAGGCTGCGGTGAGTGGCAGACAAAGCAGGGTTCAGATTTTAGGGCTTGGGTTTGAGAAACAAGGGCGAAAACGAAGCAAAAGTCGAAGCTGGAGATCGCGGTTTCCGGCGATGTAACCGACGATCGAGGTAGGTAGGTATTTTGGGTATTCTATTTCTTGGGTTTTGATTTGGGTGCAAGATTGATGGTTGAGCCGAGGCAAAAAGTGGCAGTTTTGGGCTGCGGAGAATCGGCGGTACAACCGGTGAAAATCAGGCCAGAGCTAGGTCGAATCAAGGTAAGGTTCTGGGCTTTGATTCCTCTCAGTTTTTGGGTTTTACTTTGGGATTGGGTAGTAGTGGTTTGTATTGATGACGGTCGTGTCCGTGTGCGATGGTGGTGGAGGTTGTGGTTTGGGTGTGGAGATGATGCCGGTGCTGATGGAGGTTGGTGGCGTGATGAGATTAAGATTCGGCAGTGATGGTAGGACTGTGCTTGCAGTCGTCTGGGATGGAGATGGAGCTTGGTGCAGGTGATGAAGATGTATGCTTATATATATTGTATTGTGGAATCTAAGTACATGGAAGTGTGAGTTGTGCCATGAGTATTGAAATGAAGATGGGGTAGATGATGATAATGATGAAGATGCTTTGCTTTGGTGTTTGTATAATGAGATGGAATATGAAATAGATGTAAAATTTATATATATAATGATGATGTTTTTGTATAAGGAATTGTATTAAAACTGATATATTTTGGACTGAAAATAATAAGTTTGAGAATAAATAAATGTTGAGATTTTGGACTAAAATAATTCAATACGGAAAATTGGAATCTAAAATGATTTTGAAAATAATACTATGAATAAAATAATATACTTTTAGAAATTCGGATTTTAATTTAAAATCGAACAAATTCGATATCTCTTGACTTGGCTAGACGAATCCGTCGCGGCATTAATTTCAAAACAATAGCGACACAATTTTCTAAATATTAAAATAATTATTAATTGCATAAAAATTCTGGATCGCTATAAAAGCCACATTATTTGAAATAATTAGTCTCAAACAAATGATTAATATGTTAGGTACTTAATATGTCAAACGTTTAGAGATTTAATATGTTATGGACTAAATACGCCAAACGTTTGGAGGTTACAAACTAAATATGCCAAACATGACTTTAATATGTTAGGGACTATTATCGCAAGAAACTCAAATGTTAGGGACTATTTGTGCTATTTGCATGTTTTTAACGGTCGAAACTAACGGAATCTAACGTTAGAGACCATTTTCGCAACGTTTGGTGATTCTGAGGGTATAAATGTCAAAATCTAAACGTTGTGGACTATTTTTGCAAGAAAATCAAAGGTTGAGGACCATTTGTGCTGTTTACCCAAAAGAAAAATGTAAGTGGGGGGAAATCAGTTCCAAAAATAATAATAATAATAATAATAATAATAATAATAATAATAAAAAATGATGAAGATTTCTAACTTAAATTAATTATAACATTTTTCTTAGACTCAAATTAAACATAATGGTAAATTACTAGTAAATGAAAATATAACTCATGTGGCGTGATTTCAAGTCGACCTCTTTGCGAATCTTTACCATTTATAAAATTGCTTATATCATATTAGCCTTCGGGGGACATGTTGAGTTTAACTACCCATTAGCATACAGCATACTTATTTTTTATTTTGTTCATTCAAGAATCAAATAGATTATATTTGTTATGTGTGCAAGGAAATCAATGCTCATTCTATCTCATTAAATCATTTATATCACCCAAGTAAAAAAATTGTAGATCAAATTCGAACTGGGAAACTGACAATTTCACAATAAATGCAAATTTTCAACAACTACTAATCATCTTTTATATGATAACTAGTGTTACACACGTGCGATGTAAGATCATTTTGTTACTCACGTATATCGAATCTATATGTTAACATATGAAATGAATAGTTAATTAAAAATGAAGAACGAATGAATGCAATTAATTACAATAAAGGTCCAATTACACATACCTTGATTTTTTTTACGCTTCGTATATTTATTATTTCAAAAGATTTCTTTAAATATTGTAATTTAAATCTTAAAATGGGGAAAAAATTACATTTAAATAGAATTTGTAATAAATAGAAAAATAGATCTCATAATTTTACTAAAACAGAAAGGAAAAGAAAAAATTGATTGTGAACATTTATATTTCATCCTCTTTTATTTTCTATTTTTTTAAAAAAATATTTATTTGATATTGACAAAGCTTTTTTTTTTTTTTAAATATAATTGATTTTCAAGAGGGGATGACAGACCAAAAAACTTCGGACCTGAAAAACGTTGCTATTTAAAAATCTGTATTCAATTGGATTATTTTAAATTTGAATTCTATCCAAAATGAATAATAATTATTTAATTAATTAATACTACTTATCATTTTAGAAAATATGATTTAGACGGAAAAATAGGCCAATACTTGTTTTTAGGAAGTGCCATCCATTTATGTATTACGTTTTTTTCTTGTGAATATATTTAGTCCTTGTTTGAGCCTTTATTATCTACAAAATGAGTTCTTGTGAACATCAGGATGTAATTAGGTGTTGCTTGAGTTTTTTTTATTTAATATTATATTAGTTTTAAGTTAATATATATAATATATAAGTATAATTATTTTTATATTATATTATATTTATTAATTAAATTTAACACCTAAATTAAAAAAAATAAAAATTAAGCTTGTTAGTTTTAAAGAGTCAACTTAATAAATAAGAGTTATGTATTCTTCCATTATGAAATGGAAAATTACAAAATTTGATTTGCGATTAACTTTGTAATTGTGATCAAGTTGTGATTTTGCAAGCGAGGTGTGGTGGATTGAATGTCAACTAAATTTGTAATTGTGATTGAACTGTAACTTTGTGTGACCAATTGTGATTTGGAGTGAGTTGAGATGGGATGGGATGGAGTGAGGTGAATTTTGATGCTAAATTTGTAATTGTGATAGAACTTTGATATTGTGTGATCAAATGTGGGATGGGTTGGGAAAAGGGTTGAACAGGTTGTGGTTTGTTATTATTTGAGATTTCTTATTTAATATTATATCAGCTTTAAATTAAATATAAAATGTTCATTCGTCACATAAAGGTAAGTTTATTTTTATTTTAAAACAAATTAAAAAATTAATTAATATATATTAGAACTATAAATTTACTTACATAGTATGAAAAGTAGTCTAAAATTTGAGACAAAAAAGAAAAAAGAAAAAGAGCGTATCTTTGTGGATTGAATGAAGTTATTTGGATGGTCATGTACAATTTCTATCAAGTTAGCATCCCGGGGTGGGGTCGGGTCTGGGTCCTGTTCGGATTTTCTTTTTTCATTTTCTTTTTTAAAATTTTTTTCATTTTCTTTTTTAAAATATAAAAGAGAGTCCCCTGATTATCAAAATTCGGAACCCTCGTCCCTCACTTCACATCCTCACAGAATTACAATTACGAAGAGAATTTTCCTAAAAGACTTTTTCCAGGTAATTCTAATTTTATAATTGTGTGCGTTGGTGTGTATACTTGCGTAGTGTCGTGAAGCATTCAGTTTAATCACGGTTATTAATGGATCCGCATTATATGCTTAATTAAAAATTATTATAGGCATTTCGATTTTTTTTTTTGTTTTTTTTTTGGGTTTCGAAAAATTTTCCATCCAATTGGGCTCTTGTTTTTTGTTTAATTTTTAAGTGCTTGAGCTCTAGTAGTTGTTTTTGAATTATGGAATAGCATCTGAAATTGAATGTTATTTTAATTTTTGATTGAAGGGATAGATTTGTTGGTTTCTAAATTTGTTTTTGGTGAATGGTAGGGATTTGCTTATGGTGGTTCTGTAATCAACGAGTGACATGCAAGAGGTGGAAGTAACTGGGAAATGTTACCGAACGTTGCCGGATTATTATCATATAATTGGGACAATCAAAGAATCACTCAATTGAACGACATTTTGCAAATTTAAACCATGGCTCAGCAATCATCGAGGCTTAATCGCCTGCTCACTTTATTGGACAGTATCCATATACATACACAGATGGCTATAAATATGAGATCACGCATAGATTTGTATATAAATATTTGTGCACTTTACGTTTGACTCATAGCATGCTTGCAGGTGTCAAAATGTTTCAACATAAATTTTAGGTTAACTGTTATTATGTAAGTATCTACATGGTTATTTGGTGGGAAGACGTCTAAATCTTATGTAATAGGAAGGAACGTGCATTTTATGGATACATGTAATGACATTTGCTATTGAATTTGTTAAAAAAATCAATCCTTTTATTTTAATTTGTGATATGTAGCTGGCAACACATGAAAATAATACCTCAAATGCTTTTTCTTTACTCTTTCTTCTCCTTCTTTTGTGTTTTTGGTGTCAATTGGTGTTAGTGTGGCATGGTGGTTTTTTTTCTTTAATGAAAGCTAAGCGGGTTCGACCCAAGCGACAAGGTTTACTGCAGCCAGGCAGATAGGGGAAATTGCCAAATCACATCCTCAGGACCTGAATTCTCTGTTGAGCAAGGTATAGTTTTACTAATAAGAACATATTGAGCAAGTTATAGCATGTTTTGTCATACCTTCTGTTCCCTTGCTCGAGTAATTTTGTAGCCTGATTCATTGCATCACAGAGGGAAAAATCATGTCATTTAGTTCTTATTAGGGTAATTTTGTGTAAGTTTTTGGTGTCAGAATGTTATTTTGCAACAATAGTTTGATTGGATAATGGTGCACTGGAAAGGTAATATCTTTGAACAGGTTTTAGAGCAACTTTTCAAATATTAACTCTGAATGTAACAAGCGAATTTTGTTAATTTCTTAGTGTATCACAAGTCCGGTTTAAATTTTTCAAAGTTTGACCTTTCATTTTTTTAACAATGCAGGTGTCCCAATACCTTCGCAGTAAAAAGTGGGATACCAGGGTTGCTGCAGCTCATGCCATAGGAGCTATTGCTGAGAATGTTAAACATACATCATTGACTGAGCTTTCTAATAGTTTTGAAATGAAAATGTCAGAAGCTGGGATTTCTGGCACCTTAACCGACATTGTGACGTGGCCTAACCACAATCCGGAAAATTCAGCAGGCACTTCGTTTAGAAGGTTTATTTTCTTCCATCTTCTATATGTAATATTATGTACACCAGACATTCCTTTCATATTACTGGTCAGTCATTGCTTGCATGATGGCCTCTATTTGGCAACTTTTCTTTGTTTATAAGCAAAGAATTGCTGTTTTCGATATAAAAAGTGATTGAAAAGTGGTTTGAGAATATGTGTGGTTAAAAAGTGGTTTGGAGAAATTTGTTGTTTACTTGTTTATAAACTCGCATCTAAAGAAGTTTACCAAACACTCAGATAAATTATTCCATTCTGAGGAAATTTCTACTTTCACAGTTTTGATCTAAACAAGGTGTTGGAGTTTGGGGCTTTGGTGGCATCCGGTGGACAGGTACTTTCCTTCCGCTCCATCTCCCCAGGGCACAAAAACAAAAGATTGGTTTCTTTTGATTTAGACTTTTTATACATGATTGGACATCCATCTGTTCTATGCCTGTTAACTGATATATTTTGTTTATTGTCTCTTTACAATTTATTTTGTGTTTGCCTTTGGTTTCATTAACTGAATATAATTTCAACTTCTTTTCCTTGTACTTTGTTCAGCTGATTATATTGTCATCATAAGAATCCACTGGCACAATTTATTTTTTATGCTATTGTATGCCTGGGTTGGTGCAAACCACATTATATGAGAAAATAAGTAAATATCTTGCTGTAGTTGGTGAAACCACACCCTGTGTATTTTGTATATGACAGTAGATGAGATTTGATATGGCTTTTAGGGGTTTGAATTTCTTTTTGTGACAAATAAAGTTGGAAATGTTCCTGAGGCATCAGTTTTAAGATGAAAAAACTAAATGTGTTTGCTATTGTATCCAAGATCACTTGAGTTTGATTTGTTTCTTCATATACAGCATATGTGATTGATATTATCATACAGTGGATGAATATCTCCTGTCAGCTGTGAGAACTTAATATCTTTCTGAAGGTTCATAGTTTAGTATCCTGAACTCCTCTTGTTAGTGAAAGTATGATACTTGCTCCGGCAATCATACTCTCTACCAAGGGATTATTGATCTATGTAACTGTGAATAGTACCATACATTTATTACTTGTCTCAAATTACATTGCAAATGCCACCCAAAACTTTAATATGATTGCTGTTTTTAATGTAGAAGGTCAATAATAATTATATTTATGTAGGAACCTCATTTATCAACTGATAAATTACTTTAGTCTCCCTCTACGTCTTACTTGAAATTACTTTATTTATAAACACTATTACATAATGTGCAGTTATGTTCAAAATTGTGAATGAACTGCCCTCTCCCCCATGAAGTACATTCCTTTAGTTTTTTGAAAATACGCTGCACGCCCTTTTTTCACATATAAAAGGCATTTTAAATGATATATTCTTCTATTCTTACAATTTTTCAATTAAATAATTTCTCATATAAATATTATAAGCTTCGAGTTTGCCAAAGTGAACATATTAGTGGTTGTCTGGATTTCCACACTGGAAGATTTGTTCACTAAGAAGCATACTTTTTACCCTTCCTTCTCAAATATAGACTGTACCCATTTACGTAGCACAAGAAAAGCTGACCAGCGCACTTTTGTGGCAACATGTGCTGATATTTTAGCACTTATAGACCACTATCACTTCAATCATTAAATCACAAATCGTTTGAAATTGTAAGAGACAAAAAATAGAAAAGTTGCAAGATATTGTCTCGAAATTGCTTATCTTGAAGTTTATCATGTTCTCGAAAGCCACAAGAGGAGTTCTATGTTCACATACTTGTTGTAGATGGCCATAGCTTAATGACTATGAAATGAATACTGGTTTGATTTGTATATAATATTATGCATGCACTTTATTTTTCCATTGAATTCATTTTAGGAGTATGATATTGCGAGTGATAACAGCAAGAATTCAAGGGAAAGATTGGCTCGACAAAAGCAGAATCTTCGGCGTCGATTGGGTCAGTGTTTCTATCAAGATTTTCTATTGAGTTTCTGTATCCCTTTAATCAAATAATTAGCAATCTCCTGACACTGAATTTTTTAAGGACTCCATGGTACTCTGTTGCTCTATGATGATGTATCACTCTGATGCCTTGAATAAGATTGCAACTGACCTTATCAGTCATTGATAACTGATTCTTGAGTTGTAGGCTATGATTGTTAACATGTTGCATGCTCTGAAATTGGCAAACTCTTGTCTACAGTATGAACTAGGGTAATTTTGTGAGGATAACGATGCATAGGTTCTGGTCAGCCTTATTAGTTAAATTCAATGTTGTTTTTCCTGGAACATGTGATGCACATGGTATTAGTAGAATTCTGATCATGAGCTATATTTATTATCTGTACACGCCTTTTGGGCCTCTCAATGTATTCTCAAAGTCATCTCATAAATGTGTATAATTTTGCATTTGCAACTATGAGATTACCTGAATTTTATCTTTTGTTTCCACCTGCTAGCTGTATCATACACTGCGTAATGGATGTTGGCATATGACCAGATGATTATATAGTATACATGCATTAGGCGATGACCTTACTAATTTGTATTCCAGCTTATTAAAATTGAGATTAGTAGCACTTTAATGGTGATTGTTGATCTTTTATTTCCAATGATTGTTAGTTCTTCTATGCTTGCATGCTCTTTTTTCCTAGTTTTCCTAAAAAAGGGAGTACCTGAAGTATATAGCCCTAAAATACAAAACATTTTAAGTATATTATATGTCATTTTCATATACAGGGTTAGATGTGTGCGAGCAGTTCATGGATGTCAATGATATGATAAGAGATGAGGACCTTCTCGTGAACAAAACTAATTCCTCAGGCAATGGCGTTCCCCTTCAGTATTTTTCGTCCCGGCCTCTTCGTAATATCCAGCAACTTGTTACAAACATGGTTCCTGCCAGGTCTTGGAGGCCTAGTGCCAGGGAACTAAATCTCTTAAAACGTAGAGCAAAAAATAATTCGAAGGAACAAAAAAAGGGGTGGTCAAAGGATGGAGATGCAGAGTTACCACAATCACAAGATATGGTTCCTCCGAAGGGGGGCATGTCTCTAGACTCCCCGAGCTCGCATAAGGTACATGGCCATTTTCCCTGATTATTAGGGTCCATAGTGTCACAAAATAATCTGATATTCATACATGCTTATTCGTTGTGAAGATCTTTCATTAAAGCACATGTAGTAACACTACGTTTGTGATATGAATATATTGAATAGGTTAGTTATACCTGTATTTCACGATAGCAGCAATTTGTTTATGTTTATGAAACATAATTTAGTTACACTGTTTACTTGTGTGTACTCCCTCTGCTGTGCCAAAAAAGGTCTCTGAAGGCCTGTTCATTTTTTTTTTTTTTTTCCTCCACACACTGTATATGCATGCTAGCATTATTTTCAATTTAATGGATTAAACTTGCATTAGACTCAGATAGTCAGGACTTAAACCTTGATGCGTTAGTAATGCATGGAGTTTGTAGAGATCCAGGAATCCACTAGTTTTCACTTTCACAAATATAGTTTTTTATGAAGCTCTCGTTTATGGATGCAGTGTTTCCTCTTGATTTTACTCTTATGTGTATTTTGTTTATATATCTTTGCAAAAGTCCTGAATATTCCATCCATTTGGCCCTTTTACCATTTGCTGAATAAGTGATCATGAGTAATAATGCGTACTGATCCTTCTAATGCAAATTTTTTTTACTACTTTTTGATGCAGCAACTTGCAGATGGTCTTTCTGATGAAGAAAGCTTTGAGAATGATGGAGATGGAGGATGGCCTTTTCAATCTTTTGTTGAGCAACTCCTTGTTGATATGTTTGATCCGGGTAGTTACTATTTTTGACTTTCCTGCATTTGAATTTTTTCATAATATTCAGAGATTAATTTTGTATTCTCAGTTTGGGAGGTTCGTCATGGCAGTATCATGGCCCTGAGAGAGATATTGACCTATCAAGGAGCTAGTGCAGGAATTTTGTCTGAAATGAGCTGCAAGATGGCATCAATTTCATATTTGGAAGTTAAAGGTGATGGAAATACAGTGAAGAGAGAGAGGGAACTTGATTTGAATCTACAATTTTCGATGGAAGGGTTGGAGTCAGTTATGAAGAGACCGAAGTTAGAAAATGTTTCATGTCCAGTGACTGATATAACAATCTCTCCTTCTAGTGATGGAGATTTGGGCATCTGTACAAAAGTTGAAGATGGAGGAAACATGCCTCTTATGCAACTAAATGGGGAAACTATTTTTAGTTCCATTAAGATGGAACCTGAACCTCATATTTCTAGTGCATGCCATTCTAATGTTCATCTGATAGAGGAAAGGATTTGTACTGAAGACAAGGATTCAATGGAGAAGAAGAACATAATCGAAAGATTTGCTGAAAATGCTGAGCTTATGAACTTGGTTAAAATGACTAGAAAATCCTGGCTGAGAAATTCTGAATTTCTGCAAGATTGTGCAATTCGTTTCTTGTGTGTCTTGTCCTTGGATCGGTATGAGCTTGTTTAATAATATAAATCAGTCATAGCTTTTCTAATGGTACCTAGTAGTGTAGTTCAAACTGGAGAAGTTAGAAGAACCGAAAGATAATTTTCATAGCTTTTCGTTTACTTAATGGTACCTAATAGTGTAATTCAAACTGGAGAAGATAGAAGAACTGAAAGATAATTTCTTACTTCGGATTTTTCATATCATGTCAACATTATAACTGAAATATCCTTGTTCAGACAGGACTCATCATTTAATTGATTCTTGAGTTATAACCATAACAATGACGTTTTACTATAGAAAGTATCTTCATGTACCTTGTCTAATCTGTTGTTGGTTTTCTTCTTTCTGTATAGTTTTGGAGACTATGTCTCTGATCAGGTCGTTGCACCGGTCAGGGAAACCTGTGCGCAAGCATTGGGTGCTGTGCTTAAGTACATGCACCCTTCATCAGTTCAAGAGACTTTGAATATTTTGTTGCTGATGCAGGTAAATAATAAATATTGATATAAACTTTTTCACACCATTTTGAGGATTCTTTGTTCTTTGACTACAATATCTTCTAATTAGCACGTTGATTATTTCAGCGTAGACCAGAATGGGAGATCCGTCATGGGAGTCTTTTGGGCATTAAATATTTAATTGCCGTGCGACAGGTACAGTTTTGTATGACACAGTAATTTTACTGAATTCTGCTTGTATAATTTTTTTTGATTCTTATATGCAGTTGTTCTGGGCATGTTTACATTTATCTTAGTCACTACTTTGCGCTCTTTATTGTTATGTTTTGGTTAGATTAATTTATTCCTTTTAACTGAACAGACTGATGCAGTATGATATTTGAATTGCTTGCTTTGGATAATATTTGTGTGGTTCAATTTTTAAGTTCTTGACATATCTGCTATCGATCTATTAGTCAATCTCGGTTGTCTATATGGATGTTGTTGATAAGGAACTCCCTGCATGTTTTGAGATGGGCAGAGTCTTCTCTCTTTGTACATAATTAGTAGCAGCTAATAAAAGAAAAGGTTTTCTAAATGTCTTAGATTGTTGAATTAAAATTCTAATCATGTTGGCTTGACAGCGAGCCGACACATTTCTGTAATTGATACCTATATATATTTAGTGTTCCAAAACATAATTGTTGACACGAGTCGAATGATATTTTTTCTTCCATTTCTGTGTAGCTGAGATGGTCTTCATACTTTTTTGTAGAAAATATGGAATGGAATAATATGCCCTTCTGAGTATTTGCTGGATACCTCATGTTTAAAATCTCTTTAACAGCATTAGGTATTGAAGTTATAGTTAGTCCTCCATTGAAATGAAAAGATAATAACTCTCTATAACCTCCAGAAATCACCTCTGTAATGGATGCATCTGGCATGTCTGTTTGAACTAATGAGCCCAGGTGCCAAAGTGCTGGGCTGCTTCTTTGAGTGCTTCTCAAAGAAATATTGATACTAAAAGTTGATCAGTACTGTCTGTATTAGAGTGTTATAATTACATCTCTGCTGCAGTCTCCATTGAATGCTTGATTTTTTTCAAAGAATATCTTGTTTGTTAAAAGCTGTGTTTAAAAACATGTTTTTTTTTTTTATGTTTTCGAGGTAAGATGTGTGGTTGAAAAGAGGAGAGAGAATATGTGTGGTTGAAAAGTGGTTTGGGGAATTGTGTTGTTTAAAAACATGTTTTTTTTTTTTTTTTGGTTTGCCAAACAGTGGCTTAATTATATTAACTTAAAATATTTGGCTGTCATTGCATTAGATTCCCTTTACTTCAAAGTGAATGTCACATATTTGACTGAAATCAATCTTCTAGATGGATCTCTTGACTGTAATGGCATATGATTGTAATTGTTAGAAGGCCCAGTTCTCTCTTGATAATGAAAGTTGGAAGCAGTTTAAAAATTTCAAGTTTGTGCCCTATGTGATTAAATATACACAAATTACACTTTTTTTGTCTTGCACAATTCAGCTTGTGATTTTTCTTTTGTAGCTGTCCATTTCCTATGAAGTTTTTAAGTTATCTTCCAATAAATACACTAGTTGAATTTCTTAATACATTTCTACGCATTTTATACTTTTTTGTAGTTTCAGCATTTGATGTTTGCTACTAACATCCCTTGTTAATAACAGGAGATGCTCCATGAATTGCTTGACTATGTTCTCCCTGCATGTAAAACTGGGCTTGAAGATCCTGATGATGATGTAAGAGCAGTAGCTGCTGAGGCATTAATACCAACTGCAGCTGCAATTGTTTCTCTGAAGGGTCCAATCTTGCATTCTATTGTTATGCTACTTTGGGACATTTTGCTTGACCTGGATGATCTAAGTCCATCTACCAGCAGGTATTTCTTTGACATCTATTACTTTTTCTTTGCTGTTTATCTTTTTATTAATTATGGACTGTTCTATCTTTGTAGACCGTGTGTTGCAAATACCACACTTCTCTTCTTCCTCCTTTTTGTTCAAGCTCTAGTTTAATTACCATTAATGTATACAATTACTTTGTTTTTGATTGCATTATTAGTGATTATTGGCTGTCTCGTTATTATTTACCTCAGATATATGAGCACCATTTATTACTGGTTTCTTGCTCTGCGTCTCGCAGTTGGTAATCGAGTTGATAGGTCTTCTTTGACTTTCAGTGAATTGTTTTACTGCATAGGCTCAAGGGAAATGTATAATGAATATCAACTTTTTATCACTAATTTGGCACCTTTTCAAATGGATGCATCTACAAGTTGTGTTCTGAACAGGACGAGAATTATTCTCTGAGATCGGTTCTATAATCATCCTAGAGATTGAGACAACGGGATAAAATAGAACTTTCAACAATCAATAAGCTCCAGATTTGTTTTGACTGAAGAAGGAATGGGGTTCATGAATAAACTTTTGCAGGAATCCCTTTGGGCCGTTTTAATAAATGTTTTATCCAGGCCACTGCATGGTTCAACGAGGCCTTTGATATTTATTGACTATTGAGATAAACAAATATGTCCATTTTGTCAAATTGTATTTTAAGATCTCCTGTTTTGTTTCTGGTGCTAGAACAATTTTAATACAGTATCATGACTCTTATAGTCCTGTAATATGATGGTTTACATATTAGTTTAAATAATGCTATACTATTACATTCAATCTCCACATTGCAATCAGATTACCATCTGGGTCTTGTAATCAGATTATTTATGTCACACAGTATCAACATCTTATCTGCAAAATAAAAATGCTTAAAATAGTGAAGCATAAATGGAAGAAGAGATATAAGCCTTAGAATGCTCTCTTCGCTGGACTCTTTTAACTTAATTGTTCTTTGATTATTGGTTTCCTCCAATATAATGTGTCCAAATTAATGTTTTACTGCCCTCTATAGCCTGATGCACTTACTAGTTGAATTTTTTTCTTCGGAGGTGGGGTGGGGATGGGTGGGTGATTCCTGGGATTATTTGGTGGTAATTGTGTTTGGGACATAGGAATGATGAAATGAAACTTTTTTTTCCCCCCAAGTTCATGAGACTGAAGAGTCTTTTGTGACAATGTGCAATTGCATTCAATCAATTAATTAGTGTTGCTTTACCTTTCACCTTTTTTTTCAACAATTTGTATTGCTGTTGTTTTTGTCCCTTGATCAGACTGTTTGTTTACTAGATACAAAATTTCAGCTTACAGAAAATTGGTTCTTTAAGTTATGGAGCTGCCCTGCTGAAACCTTGAAACTCTCATCATTTAGAATAACATTTGTTGCAATTTTCAGTATATGTTGGGTATAGAACTATTACTTAAGATTTTTGGTTGGATAGATAGGTTCTAGATTGCAAAAGGCCCTTATATTTGTGTGATTTCAGTTTGACAATTGTTATAATTTTGTGAAATGGTTATTATTATTTTTTTTTTGAATATTTCTTGATGTACCTCTATTATGTTGCAGTGTAATGAATCTGTTGGCAGAAATTTATTCTCAGGAGGAGATGATTCCAAAGACGTTTGGCACCTGGGGAGATAAATTGAAATTGGATCTTAATGAGACTGGTTTAATGGATGATCTTGGAGAAGGAACAAGTTCTCTTGAAAATCCGTATACGTTATCAACCCTGGCACCAAGGCTATGGCCATTTATGAGACATAGTATCAGTTCAGTTCGTTTGTCTGCAATTCGCACATTGGTAGTTCCCTTTTGTTCTGATTGCCTTTTGTTTTGATTTGTGTTAAGTTGTAACTTTTTGCTTGCCAGTTTTCCAGAATTTTATGTTTATGGCACAAGGTTGTTTTTAATCTTTATTGCTTTATATGCAGTGACTTAGTATGATCTCTGCTTCTATTAATTATTATCCTAGACAAAAGTAAACTGAAGTAAATGAGAATTCCCTTGCAGGAACGTTTGCTTGAAGCTGGTCATAAGAAAAGTATTGCTGGCGCATCAAGCTCATTATGGCCTTCTTTTATAGTTGGCGATACCCTCAGGATTGTTTTCCAAAACTTGCTGCTTGAGTCAAATGAGGAAATTCTGCAGTGCTCAGAGAGAGTTTGGAAACTCTTACTCCAGGTATGTTTATTATAGCATCAGTGTATTGTTTTCTGAAACATTGATCATTGCTTAGATATTGTTGAAGTAATGGTATCCTTAAGGAACTGAACTAGTAACTAAAAGATTGCACTAAAGCTTCATATGTGGAGTGAAACTTCCTGCTCGCTGAATCTAACATATCCTAGAAAGAACTGAACCAGTAACTAAAGGATCACACTCAAGCTTCATATGTATAGTGAAACTATCTGCTTGCAGAATCTAACAGTAATTTTGTTTTATCATTGCCAAGTTTTTTTGATCATCTAATTTGTTCAATACCTCTGGTAATTTGTTTTACCTATTTGTCTCCCACAAATTCATTTTCAGATGATAAATAGTATCATATTGAAATACAAATTTGCTGATGCCATTTGTAATTGTCAGATGTTTCTTTATATGGTTATTATGTTGCTAAAATACTAGTTTGAATATTTCTTGGTGTGGATTCTAGTTTTGGTAAAGAACTATACGAATCTTTATTAATGTCAGTTTTTTTTTTCTTGCTTCACTGCTAAAATGCTCTTTTAAATGCTGTCAGTGCCAAGTAGCAGACTTGGATAGTGCTGCAAAATCGTACTTTTCTTTTTGGATAGAGCTTGCAACTACTCCATATGGCTCACCGCTGGATCCTACCAAAATGTTTTGGCCGGCTTCCTTGCCTCGTAAAAGTCACTTCAAAGCTGCAGCTAAAATGAGAGCTGTGAATCTTGAAAATGATTATTACAAAGACAAACTTTTAGAATCCACGGAAGGTACCTCAACAGAGAAAAATGGAGATTCTTCTACCAACCCTGGTAAGATAGTTGTTGGTGCTGATGTGGATATTTCAGTAACTTACACAAGAGTAGTTACTGCAACAGCTTTGGGCGTTATGGCTTCTAAGTTAAATGGTTCATCCTTACAATGTGTGTGTGATTCTTTATGGAAGGGACTCACTTCTCTATCTGGAGTCCAGCGTCAGGTATACTTCTTGTGTAAGGAACATAAACAATTGTGTATATCCTTTCCATATTCTATAATGTGCTTGGGTAACATGTTATATTAATTGTTGAATATCTCAGGTGGCTTCTATGGTTCTTATATCTTGGTTCAAAGAATTAAAAGATCATTCGAAGTCCGATGAAGTTATTGCTAGTATTTCAAGTAACTTCAGGAACTGCTTACTAGATTTGTTAGCTTGCACTAATCCTGCATTTCCTACAAAAAATTCACTTCTACCTTATGCTGAACTTTCAAGAACGTATGCTAAAATGCGGAACGAGGCCAGCCAGTTGTATAGCGCGACAGAGGCATCTGGCTTGTGTTACAATATTTTGTCATCTATTAAAGTTGATTTTGAGAATTTTACTGCAGATGATGCGATCAATTTTACTTCGCAACTTCTGTTTGTAAGTACCGAGGCATCTGGGCCAGAATCTAATGAAAGGAATGTATGTGAAGAGTTAGAGTCCTTGAAACAAAATTTTTTGACAACTGCTGGATATCTGAAATGTGTTCAGGTATGTTTGAGAAGCAGTATAGAAGTGGATAATCATAAAGTTTTCACCTTTCATAATTTTTTTTTTCTTTTTATTCGAAACTACAGGTCACCTTTTTTTTGAAGTTTATAGAAGTTTTTATGACATCTGTTCTCTTGCTATGTGAATATCTTTTTCGGGTTGTACTAATGTTTACATCACCGAATATGGGTATTTCGCAGAATAATTTGCATCTTACTGTCTCGGCTTTATTGGCTGCTGCAATTGTTTGGATGTCAGAGCTACCCTTGAAACTTAATCCAATTATTTTGCCTTTGATGGCTTCTGTCAAAAGAGAACAGGTAACCCAATCAAATTTATGACATTTTTCCGTGTGGAAGCACCTAAACTCAGCCTTTGTTTTGTGTGATATCACTTCTGTAGGATGAAATACTGCAAAATAAGGCAGCTGAAGGCCTGGCAGAGCTTATATATACCTGCATTGATCGCAAACCTAGTCCAAATGACAAGCTAATTAAGAACCTTTGTACTTTGACATGTATGGATCCTCGTGAAACTCCTCAAGCTGGAGTTTTAAGCTCTGTTGAGGTAATTGAAGACCAAGATCTTCTGTCTTTCGGAAGTAGTAGCAGTAAACAAAAGTCAAAGGTTAATATGCTTTCCCCTGGTGAAGACCGATCAAGGGTTGAGGGCTTCATTAGCAGACGTGGGTCTGAATTTGCTTTGAAATATTTATGTGTGAAGTTCGGCGAGTCATTGTTTGAGAAACTTCCGAAGATATGGCACTGTCTAGTGGAATTCCTAAAGCCTTGTACTATTGAAGGCCTGACGTCAGAAGATGAAAAACTGATAGATCAAGCTATTGAGTCCATCAAAGATCCTCAGATTTTAATCAACAATATTCAGGTAAGAGTTTTGAACTTATACTATGGTACCTTCTGGCTGGTAACACGCTAAGGCCCTGTTCTCTTTGCTATTTTGAGGTTGTTTTCTGTTTTTATGTTCGAAAACGTTAAAAACGCGTTCTCTTTACCATTTTTCGAAAACGTATTTTGGAAAACAAAAAAAATATTTATACACAAAACGCAAAATGTTTTGGGCGTTTTGTGTGTTGCATGTAACCATGTTAATATAGACTCTTAACGCTCACATTAGTGTGTTGCATGTAACCATGTTTTCAGTGTATTGTGAAAGAAAATTTGAGTTTGAGCCAGTAGTATTCTGCAAGCAAATTAATTAAAAATAGTTTAAGTAGTATTCTGCAAAATTTCAAACAGAACATGTTTTTCAGCTTTTCATTTTCAAAAACAGTTTTCAGAAATGACAAACCAAACTCGTTTTCAACAAATTTGAAAACAAAAATAAAAACAGGAAATACAAAACATTTTCGAAAATGAAAATACAAACAGAACGCCACCTAAATCATTTGGTAAAGTTTCAAATATTTTTTACTTAAAGATAAAGAAATTAGAAAAAACCATTTTGTTTTTGTAATGTTGTGAGCATTGACACGGGGAATAGGCAATTATGTAGCCCTGGAAAATGTGTTAAAAACATAAAATAACCTCCATGTAAGTGCGAGGTTATTTTTATGCAGTCCATCTTAGGTCGTTTCACAAGCTGGGAGTCTGAAGATTTTTTTTAATGACTCTGCCCACCAGCCCTTAACTAAACTTCTCTTTTCATCATCACAGGCTGTTAATTTAGAACTTTCTGTTTTATATTATGAAAGATCCACCCGTGGAAACCAATTGTTTTGAAGTGTTTGGTTAGATTGATTTTAAGCCTTGCAGAAATATAGGAGTTGGAGCCACATGGTGAATAAATAATGAACAGGTTATTCTGGATGGCCAATTCTGAGATGTCCATCATGTAAAAGTCACTGGGGACTAGCATTTTGAGATTGACTTCCTGCGAAATGGAAACTTGACAATAATTTATATATGAGGAGTAAATCATCTCTAGCTCAGTATTATATTCATATCTATTTTTCCTGATGTTGGCAAACTCCATCAGTTTTCCAAAATTTCAGGCAGGTAGTGCATTTAATGAAAACTGATCTCTGTGATTGATTTGCAGTTCAAGAAGGTGCCCCAAACTTGCACTTATTAAGCAAAGTAGATCCTTAATATATATATATATATATATATATATATATATATATATATATATTTTTTTTTTGTTCCAACCCCCCCCCCCCCAACGGGCGTGGGAGGAAGCAGTCAAATAATCTTGTTCAATATTTTTGACAAGGACTAGAAGGGAAGTTGCCTGTTATAGGGGCAAATCTAAAGAAACTCTATAAAAAACGTGAAGATTTTGTGTTAACCTTTTGTCATATTCCTGTCACCTCTTAGAATTAATATATACCTTCTCATTTTCATGGCTGTTCTTGAACGGATGTCTATTATTAAATGATTTTCTAATGCTTCTTTGACTCCAAAATTTAAATGCTTCTTGTTTCCTACTCCCTTTGTCTTGAGGCAGGTAGTTCGTTCTATTGCTCCTTTACTGGATGAGACCCTGAGGCCAAAACTGCTCTCTCTTCTACCATGCATTTTCAGATGTGTTCGCCATTCACATATTGCTGTAAGGTTATCTGCGTCTAGATGTATCACAGCAATAGCCAAATCAATGACTCTGGATGTCATGGGTGTGGTCATTGAGAATGCTGTTCCAATGCTAGGAGACATGACATCTTTACATGGTAGACAAGGAGCTGGCATGCTTGTTAGTTTGCTTGTGCAGGGTTTGGGATTGGAACTTGTCCCTTATGCTCCTTTGTTAGTTGTTCCTCTTCTGAAGTGCATGGGTGATTGTGATCATTCTGTCAGACAGAGTGTAACACATAGTTTTGCGGCCCTCGTACCTCTTCTTCCACTAGCTCGTGGCATTTCCCCACCTGTTGGCTTGACTGAACGTTTTTCTAGAAATAAAGAAGATGCACAGTTTTTGGAGCAACTAGTTGACAACTCCCACATTGATGATTACAAACTCTCCTTTGAATTAAAAGTGACTTTGAGAAGGTAATGGTCTTTAGCGCTTTAAAGTTGAATCTGCTATATAAAGATTTTGAGTTTAGTTCTGGTACTAAATAGCAATCCTTACCTTGTACTTAGCTAAACTTTTGTCTTTCAAAATTTTGTATTTGTGATTTGCAAAATTTGCGATCCTTCTCTTATAACCCCATCTTTCTCTGCATTCTCTCCCCTCATGCCTCTTCGCTTGAGTTACAATTATCTAGCCTCTTTTGATCACCTATTTTGTTTAAAAATATCCTCTGGGGTTTAATTTAGTTTATCATTTTTGTCAGTAAAAGATTTAGTTAAATACTCTGAGAGTAATTACAAAGTTTGCTGGCTTTTGTTGTAAAGTTTGTAAATAATCATGGAAATGAAACTTGTGGTAGAAGACATTTTTAACCAGTTTATATCCTTACGTGCTAAATGGATATGAAGTTGCATATTTTTCAATTTGAAGTTTATCCTTAGGGTTCAGTGAAACATCGTTTATGAAATATTCAACTTGCTAATTATATAGGCACGGTTAGAAAATCATATGCACTATCTTCCACTCTCAGGATTAGTCGGACGAAGCTTGGATACCTGAATCATAGAAAACAAAAATCAGAAATGGTCCTTGATGCTGTAGGAGAATGGTTTGCAAGAATTATATGCATGTGCAATATTTTTTGCATTTTAAGGAATTAACTTCTATATGAAAATAATGTAATCTGGACCTTAAACAAGGGAAGTAACAAAGAGTTAAAAAACTCAAAACACCTATGGAGCCAAGATTTCTTAAGAAAAAAATCTGGAAAAACCTTATGACAGTTCTAAATAAACTTTTAATACTATTGATATAAAAATATGATTACAGATCTACATTCTTGACTCAATTTAAAGTAAAAAATGACTTCTAGACACTTGAAATGATCCTTAGAATAACTAAACATCAAATAAATTAATCTAGGAAAATTAGTAGACTTCTTTGATTGAGCAAGTTTCAAAACACAACTAATTGGAACCAGCACTTTGCATAAAATGAGACAATGACACTTTTGACTAGAACATAATTAATTTGCATCAATCCCTCCTTGAAAGAAACATGCCTCGAGAGTTTTGTTGACGTCAACTGAACCTTCTCCATGATGAAAATATAAAGTGAGAAACTGAATGTTGGATGTATCTCCAAATGTTGTGGCAAGTTGATTTTATAGGATTTTTTTTCCAATTTTCTCAAGGACTTTGTATGATCCAATCTTCTTTTTACTGAGTTTAGAATAGGTGCCTGCTGGGAACCACTCTATTCGTAGATAGACCAATTAATTTGCATCAATCCCTCCTTGAAAGAAACTTGCCTCAGAGTTTTTTTTGTGAAGGTCAACTGAACCTTCTCCATGATGAAAATATAAAGTGAGACACTGAATGTTGGATGTATCCCCAAGTGTCTCAGCAAGTCGATTTTGTAGGCTTTTCTTCAATTTTCTCAAGGACTTTGTATGACCCAATCTTCTTTTTACTGAGTTTAGAATGGGTGCCTGCTGGGATCTGGGAACCACTCTATACATAGATAGACCATCACCATATCATCTTCTTCTTCGAAGTTTGGACCCTTGGTTTTTTGTCTGAATTTTCTTTGTACTTGGAGTTCGACTCGATTTTCAACTAAATGTAATCATGCAGCTCCTTCATTTTAGCAGCCATATGTTCTCTTTTGTCATTGATTTTTCCAGAACTTGGTATTGGAATCAAATCATAAAAATGGACAGGTTTCGTACCGTATATACTATCTCAAATGGGCTCTTCCTGTAGTTCGATTCTTGGAATAGTTATAATAAATTCTGGTTGTGCAATAACCGATTACCATTATTTTAGGTTTTCCCAAACTAAACATCTTAAAAGATTCCCCAAACTTCTATTAACGACTTCGGTTTTCCCATCTATTTGAGGATGGTGAGAAGTACTGTATTGCAATTTGGTTCCCAGCTTCTTCCACAAAGATCTCCAAAAATGCAACTTTGAAGCACTATCTGAAATTATAGACTTAGGTACCCATGTAAACATAATCTCTCGAAAATAAAGAGAAGACACATTTGATGCATCAATGATTTTCTTGCAACTAATGAAATGAGCCATCTTTGAAAATTGATCAATCACCATAAATACAGAATCCATTCCTCTCTGACTTCTAGGTAATCCTACAACGAAATCCATACATCTTCCCAAGGTGCTATTGGAAATGTCAATGGAGTTTACAAACATGTATTTTGTACTTCTCCTTTTGATTCTTGGCACACTTGACATTCCACAGACAGGTGTTGAAATGAACCTTTCTTTAACCTGGAAACTTCTTTCAGCTTCAGTTGACCACTCAAATCTGACCTTCATGCAGTCAGTAACTGAGGCAATTATTCCGTTGGAACTCTTGATAGTTTGCCTGTAAAATAATGTTAGTCTATGGAAACTTAGAACTTCAGCAATTGTAGTTGGTGTTGGCCAGCTTTTAATTGCTTCAATCTTACTTTCATCCACTTGAATCCCCTTGGAACTGACAGTGTATCCCAAAAACAGCAAATAGAATTCACATATAGAAACTATGGAGCAAGATGTAACATTTTTCCTTTTTGCACTATCACGCCCCTCATGTACAGCTTAAGCGTTGAAAACCTCTGTACTTGGGAAATTGATCTGTGTTATATACTCTGTTAACATGAACTGAAAGTTCAATTATCTCTATTTAAAGTAATCAATGTTATCAATGTGGAAAGGTATATTAATTCTCTTTTCCAATTAAATCAGTGTTAGTGTGTGATATTTTTCCTTTATATCATTCAGTTTTTTAATTATTTTTTTCCTGCCAATGTTGTAATTTTGTCGCCACATCATAAATTAAAACCATAATGACCTTGTTGCTTTGTGACATATTTTGGAAAAAAATAGAATTAAAGTGGAAAAATATAAACCAACATTGATAAAAGGTGGCGTCTAAGGTTTGCATCTGTATTAAGATTTAAGTGAGAGAATTGTTGATCTATCCTTGTTAATTGACATTCGCATTTGAATTTCTTTCTTTCTTTTCCTTCCCTTTCTTATCTTCATAGAAGCCATAATATAATACGGTTTGATCATTTCAACCAGTTCCCTCCCTTCGTAACTATGAGGCGAAGTATGGTATTTTAAAATTCTACTTTTACTTTAACGTCTCCCTTTTATCTCATTTATATGATGAAATGCATATTGATACCTTCTGCGGTTTCAGGTATCAACAGGAAGGCATAAACTGGCTAGCATTTTTAAAACGATTTAACCTTCATGGCATCTTATGTGATGATATGGGTCTAGGTAAAACCCTTCAATCATCAGCAATCATGGCATCTGATATAGCAGAGCGCATTGCTGCAAATAATGCTAATGATCTACCACCATCATTAATAGTGTGTCCATCAACTCTTGTTGGTCACTGGGTGTATGAGATAGAGAAGTTTATTGATTCTTCTCTTTTAACGACACTTCAATACATCGGTTCTGCTCAAGAGCGCTTGTCTCTTCAGTCACAATTTGATAAGCACAATGTTATTGTGACATCATATGACATAGTCCGCAAAGATATTGATTATCTCAGCCAGCTTTTCTGGAACTACTGCATTTTAGACGAGGGACATATTATAAAGAACTCAAAGTCCAAAGTTACTGGTGCAGTGAAACAATTGAAGGCTCAGCACCGTCTGATACTGAGTGGGACGCCAATCCAGGTTTATTATCAATTTTTAGCTTCAGTCGGCTAAAAATTAGCTTGTATACTTTGTCTGACGAAACTTCTACCTCTAATTGCAGAATAACGTGTTGGATCTTTGGTCTCTTTTTGACTTTCTCATGCCAGGATTTCTTGGAACAGAAAGACAAGTATGTAATGTAGCCTATATTTCTTTTCCATCTTTTGTTACGGTGGTGGAATGCTTATCGACCCTCCCTCGTATGCACCTATTTTATTTATCATGATATACTTTTGGAAAATCCCTAAATGGTCTTTTGCTAATATCTTTGTTAGACAAAGTGGAGCTATTTGTAAACTCAATATACTCAGTGGGTTACATGGTTGTACATGTATTGATCTTCATATAATACTCAGTTGACTTCATATAACATAGTTTTGTTGTGAATGTTTAGTATTAGAATTTAAGAGTCAACAGTGCTAGGAACGTCCTTTTATAATCTGATTGTCAGAAGTGATGAGAAGTTTCTCCCCATCTTCACTGCTAGAAATCTATTGAAGACAATTTAAGTAAATGAATGTATCCCCTCTATAACAACATACCTTTTTGATGAGGTGAGTCAACATGTTAACAGGCGATGTTCTGACTCCAAGTTTCGATGCAACCCATTTATGAAAATTGTGCACATGCTAGACCTGTAGGAAAAAAATGAATTTCCCTTACACGTGACTGGGCATGTTGAGTAATAAATGTAAATAAAAAATATACTCTCTAACAACTTAAGCTTTTAGATGAGGTGGTTCATCAAACACTCTGGGTAGGACTTGTTTTGTTTCAAGTGTTAGATCGGAACCTAATGACAAGCCCTTTGTTGCTTAAACAGTTCCAAGCCACTTATGGAAAACCACTACTAGCTGCCAGGGATCCTAAATGTTCAGCTAAGGACGCTGAAGCAGGTGCACTTGCCATGGAAGCTCTGCACAAGCAGGTTTGTAATTCTGGTTTCATTCTTTTATTTATTATCTATTGAGATTTGGTTGTAGTTGTTCTTTATCAGACATTTTGGTTGAATTTTTCTGTGATAGGTTATGCCTTTTCTCTTACGCCGAACAAAAGATGAAGTTTTGTCTGATTTACCGGAGAAGATCATTCAGGACAGATATTGTGACCTGAGTCCCATACAGTTAAAATTGTATGAACAATTTTCTGGTTCACATGTTAGACAAGAAATCTCAAGTATGGTTAAGGTAAATGAAGACAAAGGAGAGGGACCCAAAGCATCTCCTCATGTTTTTCAGGTAAGTTGGAAAGTTATTGTGAATTATGACCGAGACATCAATTTTGTTGCCTGATGACTCTTCTCAATGTTTTAGGCCCTTCAGTACTTGTTAAAACTTTGTAGTCATCCATTGCTTGTCCTCGGTGAAACGATCCCAGAGTCACTCTTATCTCATCTCTCAGAACTCATTCCTGCTAGTTCCTGCACAGCTTCAGAACTCCATAAACTGCACCACTCGCCCAAACTTGTCGCCCTTCAGGAGATACTAGAAGAATGTGGAATAGGTGTCGAGGCATCAGGGTCTGAAGGCACCATTAGTGTTGGGCAGCATCGAGTTCTCATATTTGCGCAACATAAGGTAGGCTTCGTCCTTTAAAAACTTTTTCTTTTATCTGTCGAGAGGGAATTCTTTAGATGCTTACCCTGTTACCGTGTGCTTTGCTCTGGCATGTAACTGTAACCATTTATGCAGGCCCTTTTGGACATTATTGAAAAAGATTTGTTTCATACCCATATGAAAAGGTAAGTTTTGCTTCATCTATATGCTTTTATCTATTTTATTATGAAAGGAAAATAAACATTGATTCCTGCATTTACTTCTCTTATAATATATTTCATTGTTCTTGTTGACACTTGACACAAATAACCCAACTACCTTACTTACCTATAACTGTCGTATTCATCTTTCCTAGCTAGGAAGTTGTGATATTAGAATCTGCTGTAATTTTCGTAGACTTTCTACCTATGCTTAACCAATTATATTATGTATTTCACTTGATATGTGCATATGCTTGCATTCAATCGTGTAATTTGACTGCTAAATTCATATTTGAAGCAGCGTCACATATTTGCGGTTAGATGGATCAGTTCAACCAGAGAAGCGCTTTGAAATTGTGAAGGCCTTCAACTCGGACCCCACAATTGATGTTCTGCTGCTCACAACTCATGGTATGACTGTTGAAAATAATAATTAAATGATATACACGTGGCCCTATCTTGTAGCTTAAGCTGTTAGATTAAGTTGTTCAACATGGTATCAGTGTTGGCATGTTCTAAGTTCAATTCTCGTTGCTGCCCATTAAATGAAATTGTGCATGTGTTAAAGCTTTGATGGGAAAAACAACCTACACGCGAGGGATGTGTTGAACAGAACACTATATTGTAATGATATACGTGTGGCCCTATCTAATATCTTGGAACTTTTAGATCAAGTGGTTTAGCAATGACTATTTACAATTTTGTCTTATGGGCTTTTAGCGAACTTCTGGAACTTGAATCTCATAATTCATCATTGCAGTTGGTGGTCTTGGTTTAAACCTGACATCAGCAGATACCCTGGTTTTTATGGAGCATGACTGGAATCCCATGCGAGATCACCAGGTATGGACTCTGTTTTCATGGCTTGATCGAAATTTTAAGGAACCTTTACCAGTATAAATGTTAGTTGTCTTGTTTATTTAACACCCAAAAATTTGAATGTAATATTTTGTGTTCGTCTGCTGCATTTGTCGGAGATATTTCTGGAAATGTTTTAGAAGTGCTATTAATCAAATATCAAAACCATACTTCCAGTCATTATTCTAAACATCTTCCACTCAAAAGTCATTTTACTTGATCATTGAATCTTTGATTGATTAGAATTAATCCTAAAGATGGCCTCAAATAAGTCTTTGACTGTATATTCTATGCAAGAGGCATTTTTCAAATGGGTAGAGAGCCCCTTGCGCTGATGTGATGAAACAGTCACAAGAGAGAGAAGTTGCATCCTTGTCCGAGATTCACTTTTTGAGGAAGGCGAGTAGGACTGTGTTAGTTTTCATTCAATTGAATGAGTGACTTGTGTTTCTGACATGCAGGCAATGGACAGAGCGCACAGGTTAGGTCAGCGGAAAGTCGTCAATGTTCACCGTCTCATCATGAGAGGCACCTTGGAAGAAAAAGTGATGAGCCTCCAAAAGTTCAAAGTGTCGATTGCTAATGCTGTCATCAATGCAGATAATGCAAGTATGAATACAATGAATACAGACCAGTTACTAGATCTATTTACATCTGCTGAAGGCAAAAAGGTATTTGCTCAGTTCACCTTCCACTCTTTATTTGGTATTAATACTTTTTATAATACTTATCAAGTGACTTCATCATATCCTAGACAACTTCAAATTATGAACTACATTATTTAATCCCGTCAGACACTTCTGAGTGATGAAAATTCTGTATATATTTATGTTCTTCAGGGAACAAGAAAATCAATACAGTCAGATGAAAGCTTTGATGGTGATAAAAAATTAGCTGGCGGTGGCAAGGGACTCAAGGCCATTCTTGGTGGACTAGAGGAGCTTTGGGATCAATCACAGTACACTGAAGAATATAATCTAAACCAGTTTTTAGCAAAGCTAAATGGCTGAATCAAGCACGGGACATTAGATGCTCAATACTGTTGATCGGAGTATGCAAAATAATACAATCACGTGGAAGAGATTAGCTCCAGTAAGCTGCATACAATGTACAGTGTATACTCGTCGCACTGCGTCTCCAATTTTGGCGATTAGTGTAGTTGTCATATCCCTCTCTCTCTTTATTTATCCTCTTTACGATCAGTTTTCGTACATTCGCTATATGCAGGATGCGATTCGTGGTTGGTTGAGAGTGAACATGACTGGGCAGGTGAATCCTCGTGTAGTGACTAGTGATCTCAGTGACGGGATAGAATATGTAAAGTTTTGAAATACTGTATATACATTCAGACATTCTTGAGTTTTCAAAGCTATTCATATTGCAACCCAACATTTCTTTAAAGTATTTGATGATACTGTGGAATACTGACCTGATTTGAGTAGTTATTCCATTTGTTTCTTTTTAATTTCCAGTCAGGAGGTGAATTATGGAATGTATGGAAGCAACGAAGAGTTTGTTAATAAATTGATAGAATCATATGCATGTTTACCCAAAGAGTGCCATTGATCACAAATATGGACGATATTGAACATTGTAATTAAGGATTTGTTCTTTTACATTGTAGTAATTATAAATTGATTTATTTATATTTTTTAGGGAAAATGTGTGGTTGAAAAGTGGGAAGAGAAAATGTGATTTGAAAAATTGTGTTATTTATAAGTTGATTTATAAATTTTGATAATTGTGTTAATGAACAGAGGTTAAACAGTTTTTCTTCTTTAATATGGTTCAGCAAGCACTGTACAATGCTATCTACTTTACCGAGGTTCTCGATAAAGAAGTAGAAACTATATTCACATGATAGTGTTGCAGGGCAGCCATCACAATACAGGAACGGTAGTCCTTTATTATTATTATTATTATTATTATTATTATTATTATATAACTAGTGTTAGATTTGTGCGATGCACGATTATTTATTACTCACATATATCGAATTTATATGTTAATATATGAAATCAACATTTAATTAATTAAAAATGAGAAACGAAGAAAGATAATTAATTACATAAAATGTACAATTTCACATATCTTAATTTTTTACGGATAATATGTTTACCGTTTCAGGAAATTTACACTTAGAATTTTATTAAAATTAAAAAGAAAAGAAAAGTTATATCGATGAATGCACTATTTTTATTCTCTTTCATTTTTTATTTTTAAAAGGAAAAAAATATTTATGTGATACTGACAATATTTTTTTTTACAAATTTAAAAAAAAAGAATTATAAATGATTTTAAAATGTTTGACATTTGAAATGAATATTTAATTAAGAATGAGAAATAAAGTAAGACAATTAATTACAAAAAATGTACATACCTTAAATTTTGTTTTTTACGATTTGTATGTTTACCGTTTCAGGAATTTTTTTCAAACGTTGTAATTTAAAATATGTATATATATGTGTGTGTGTGTGTGTGATATACGCTCAAAATTTCGTTAAAATGAAAAAGAAAGAAAAATAGATCGACGAACGCTTCTATTTTATTCTCTTTCATTTCTATTTTTAAAGGAGAAATATTTATTTAATATTGACAACGTTTATTTTTTTTGTGAATTAAAAAAAATTGTAATTGATTTTCAAGAGGAGAATGCATAATAAGAAACTCCGGGACGATTTGATTTTTGAGATGATTTTACGGATAATATATTTTCAGTTTGCTCTCACTTGTTATCTTGTATTGAAATTCTAGTTAAGATCTTCGATAAAACACCCATATTACATATTTTTTTTAACTTCAAAATAATACAATAATTATAAAAAGAGTATTAATTAATATAAAAAAATAGTTTATAGATAGTATTATATAACTTAAATGATATATAATCTAAAATGAATTAGATATTGAGTTTAAAAATATAAATTTTTTTACATATGATCTTTGAGATGATTTACGGACAATATGTTTACAATTTGTCTCACTTGTTCCTCGTATTAAACTTCTCATTTAGCTCCTCTCTCAGTCGTGAATTCGACCCTAATTTTTTTGAGGTATGTATAAATTTTTTTGTGCTACTTATAATTTTTTCAGTGGGTGCAAACATTTTATTTTTATAGTAGTTGCAATTTTGACTAGTCTTAATTAATATAATTTTTTTAGACTTGGATATAAAATTTTACAGTACCCATTTGAAAACTAAATATGTTTGAGGAGAAATTTTTGTAGAAAGTATGAATGATTTTTTTTCAGTACATTTCATAAACCCTAAAATTTTATAATGTTTTAGACACAAACTCTAATCTAGAAATCAAAATATTTGGTGGTAATTTACCTACATCGATATATGATATTGTATTAAATTTTATTAGGAATGAAAGGTGATGACAATGTATTTGTTCCCCAAGTTACCATCGGTTCAATTCCTAAAACTGGTCAATATTTTGAAACACTTGACGATGCTTACAATTTTTACAATCAATATGCGCGAGAAGCGGGGTTTATCACAAGGGTAGACAACAGTAGAAGGAAAAAGGAAACCAATGAGATTGTTTGGAAAATGTTTGTATGCTCAAGGGAGGGGAAGACAAACAATGATTACCATATGAGGATTAAAAATTCCGTGCAACGTACAAGGGAACGAAACCGTGGACATTCACGGTGTGGGTGTCTTGCTAGACTACCAGTGGTGAAACAACAAACTGGAAATTTGTGGGCTGTCAGTCATTTTGTGGAGGAGCATAATCACCCACTTACTACACTTAGCAAGGTGCATTTGTTACGATCACATCGGAAGGTGTCGCTGCAAAAATGGCACTTGTCCAAAATTTTCTGAGGCGAATATTCCCACTTGTCAGCAAGTACGATTTATGGAGATAGATGCGGGTGGTCTATCATCGATGGGGTGTGAGGAGAACGATATGGGGAACCATCAAAGGGATGTCTGTCAGGCACTGCAGGGTCACAACATCGAGATACTTATTGAGCATTTCAGTTTGGAGCAAGAAAGGAACCCCAACTTCTTTTATACTTACGAGACTGATGGAATGTTGAGTTATATGACATCAAATTTGGTTGAAGAGTGCGCTTTAACAGATGCTCGTAGAAATTCTCTCATGGATGATTTTCGGAGTCTCAAACTACTGGCAAAAGAGATTGACGATGGAGGAGATGTCGGGATGAGTAGGAGTAGAAGCAAGAGCCGTGACCAGACTTAGGTTTTCGTTGATCCAAACCCTGTTAGGACCAAAGGGTGCGGGAAGCGACTAAAGTCATGGAAGGAGAAAGCGATGTCTCAGCCCAGTAGGAACTGTGGAGCATGTGGTCGTAATGGACACGATAGAAGAACTTGTCCCACACTTCAATCTAAGTATTTTAAACTTGCTTTACTCATTATTTTGTTGAGTGTTTATAGACACTAATTATACTAAACTATCTTGTCGCTTTATGTGTTGTTTTTTGTGTACTTTAAGGCTGCATCTCATGGATGAGCCTTATCATCCACAATTCTCGTTTGATGAAACGCGTGATGATAGGTACACCAGTGTTGATAGTATCAACTACGGTTGTTTCCATGATTTTTCCAATGTCGACTTTCCCTAGGACCCGCGTCCTTCAACTTTCTCGAGTTGCTTATGTGATTGTACTCAATTTATAATTTATGTTTTTTCTAGTAGGACAGGTGTGTAATCTAAAATCGTAATACTACTGTTTTTCCTTTTGTTATGGTTGAATTGTTTTTTCACATATTTCATGACTAAAATGTTTTTTTTTTCTTTTCGTCTTTCTTCTTTAATTTTTTTACTATTCATAAATAAAATAATTTTTTGTTAATTTCATATTATATAATTTAATGAGATCTTCAAAATAAGTACCATATTAATATATAAATTTTGCTATTTTAAAAATAAATATTACAACCCGTAAACTCCAAAATAGATTGATTTTAAACATTTGCCTTTTGGCCTAGTTTCATATGTATGAAATTATACCAATTCGGCAAGATAGGAAATTTCATACGTATGAAACTGTAACTGTTTTCCTATCTATCCAAATTGGTCATGAAATAATACCAATTCGGAAAGATAGGAAATTTCATGCGTATAAAACTATAACTATTTTCCTATCTACCCAAATTGGTCTAATTTCATATGTATGAAATTATAGTTATTTATAAATTATTACGAAAGCTGCTGTATGTTTGGTAAAAATCTGCTATGTACAGATGTGATGTGTAGTTTAACATTTAACTTTTAGCTAGAAGTTAACTCATCCATTGTTGCAATTTTTATTAGTTAAATTTAACATGTAAATGTGGCATTTAACATATAACTTTTTACTTATGTGGCTGGCTAAATTTAGCATGTCCATTGTGAATGCTCCAAGTTTACTAGACAGTGTTGTTAATTTTTTTTGCTATTAAATTATTTTTATTTTTTATTTTTATGTTTTTGAAGTAAAATATATAATTGAAAAGTGGAGAGAGGAAATATATGTGGTTAAAAATTAAAAAGTGCTTTAAAAATCTTTGTTTAAAAAACTTATTTTTAAGTAGGTTTGCCAAGTGAGTCAAGTTCATGATCCCTCTGTTTGTTAAAAGTTGTTTGTTTAAAAACATATTTTTTATGTTTTCTATGTAAAATGCGTTGTTAAAAAATGGAGAGATAAAATATGTGTGATTAAAAAATGATTTAAAAATTTGTGTAGAAAAAAATATGTTTACCAAATGAAGGCCTAAATGCCAAAAAGTTAATTGGGGAGGGGGAGGGGGGAGTGGTTCATTTGGGGTGGGAGCATTCAAATGTCAAAAAATTGTCAGATAATGTTTTGGGGTGGGTGGGGTGGACAGTTATAGGACTTGAAACCATCTTTTATTGGGAGCATTAAAACTAGTAAAATATTATTGTTAGGACAATAAATGTTACCATTGAAGGGTACCAGATCAGAATTGTGTATATAGAAGATAAATAGATAAATATAATAAAATAATTATCATGTGAATAATAATTTAGAAAACAAAAAAATAGTTTATATATTAAAATAAATTAAAATCTTGAAGTTATTAATAGTATAACACGAATTTTAATGTTAAGTACCATAATAATTACTAAAATATTTGCTACAATAATTTTTTTCGCACATTATTTTTTATATAGATTTCATGATTTATAAAGTTATTTTTGACGGGAAATTATATGTGCGTTATTTTTGACATGTACTTTATTTTTTATATATGTATATATAGATATAGATAGATTATAATTCGATTTCTATCATAAAATTATGGTATGCTGAATGAGTACAAATAGGCTAACTAATCATTAACTTTTAAATCGAGATAAAAAGTTGAACAAATAAAAAGATCATAGTATATAAAATGAAATTTGCAATTCTTTTGGTTGATCACTTCATAGCAATGTTGTGCTCAAAATTAGGGAGGGCAATAATACTCACGAACTCGAAATTCGTTAGGTATTCGACACAAATTGACGAAGATTATCAGACTAAATGAGTTTGTGGGTATGATACGAGTATAAATTTAGAAACTCGACATGAGTATGGGTAGGGTATGAGCATTGTAAAAAAACTCATAATCCACCTATATACCCATTAATTTCTTTTAAAAAATTATTTTATTTAACACTCTGAAATTTTTTTAATAGTCTATAATAATTAATTACAGCCCACTGCTTGCCATAATACTAAAAAATTATTGCTATACTTTTGTTTCATTTTGATATTTTTTTATGTCGAGTAGGGATTCTCAATTAGTATATTACATGTGAAGTTCATGAAAAATTTACAATAAAATAATAATATTACTGTTGATCAGGAATTCTACCATTTTAGGGGTCGAGCTTTTTTTAGCCCGAGCAGAGTCGAGTCGAGCCAAAGCGCTTCCCCAAAAATAAGGCTCGACTCAAGCCGAGTCACGAACTTTTTATTTTTATAACAAAAATTCATAAATTTGTTATTGAAAATGTATATATACAATGAGCTGAGCCGAACTCGCGATCGAATTTCAAGGCTCGAGCTCGCATTGAACTCTTTGAGCGGACTTTATTTGGCTCGAGCCGAGCCACAGCACTTCTCTCAAAAAAAAGCTTGGTTCGAGCCTTGGCTCGAAATTTAGAGCCTTGAGTTAGGCCTGAGTTTTTTTCGAGTCGAGTTTGAGCGGTTCGAGCCGACGAGCAGTATAGGTATAACCGTCCCATCTCGCTCCTCTTAAATGAACATATGAGTAGGATATAAATTTTATAAATTTTTAGTGGGGCAGGGGCGGATCCACCGTTCCGCCAGTGGACCACCAGCTGTGCAGATGAAGTTTCAATTTTTATTTTTTTATTTTTTGTGTCTTGACACAAGCAAGTGAGTAACCTGTAGCTCAAGCCCAAAAGCCCACCTAAAATACAAATCCCGGGCATTTACTTTACCCAATTCCCAGACCCCAACCCAATCTCATTCCCGATTCTGATTCAGCAACCCTTCGACGAACGGGACGATCCGCGGCTCCAGCCTCCGACAGCAGCGCTGCGTCGACGACGACGCAGACGGAACGGTCGCCGACTAGCCGCCGCCGGTCGCCCCACGTCGCGTCTCCTTCAGCTTCGGACTGCTCGCCGCGCTCGTTAACGATTTGTTGTAATTTTTTATGTTTTGGTTTTCTAATTTTTTCAGATTTTGTAATGTTCTAAGTTTTAATCAATAATATTGATTTTGATTTCTCAATTTTTTGGTTAGATTACTCGGCTGCCACTGTGCCAGTCACTGCCATTGCCCTATTTTTGATCGATTTGTGATTTCTCATTTGAATTATCAGGTAATGAGGCTAAACCTTGATTCATTATGATTGATTTGGGAATTATTCATAAATTTGCAAAGTGGTTTAATTTGTGAATTGTGATAATTGGTGAAAATATGATATGATTTGATTTGTGAATTATGATTATTGATTTATAGGTTGTGAATTGAGATTTGGTGAAAATATGATTTGATTTTTGAATTGTGATTATTAATTTACCGGTGGTGAATTGAGATTTGGTGATTATTTGATTTGATTTGTGATTATTGATTTACAGATTATGGAACGTTTTTTCCAACCTAAACGAAAGTCCCAACCTAGTGGTTCTAGTTCTAGTGGTTTGAATTGGGATTTGGTGAATATTTGATTTGATTTTGCATCTATTTTGGTTTGTATTGGTTTGTGTATAACTTATCAAAAACAGCCTTTTTCCTTTTTATATATTTGATTAATTGCTTTTCGTATTATAATGCGAAAAATTCCATATTGAAAAATTTCTGTACGACTATGAGGCTTGAGTGGATGATTGACAGCCTCATTATTTATATAGAAAAAGATATATTTTTTTAAGATTGATAATGAATATATTGTACAGTGATTTCATACTATGAGAACTAGAAAGGAGAGATTGTAAGGTATTTCATTTTTAGCAGTGCTTTAGTATTAGATTATTTTATATTTTCGCCTTTATAATCTCTAAAAAAGAAATAAAAAAATTTGCAGCAACTAACTTTGCCCCTGATTAATTTTCACCGACGTTGAAATAAATTTCTAGCTCTGCCCTTGCTCAATATGATGTTACAGTTGGAAAAATTTAAACGAACAATTTGATTAGTTTAAAACTTAAACGAGCATTCGAGATCCAAGTCCAAGTCCGTTAATTGAGACGTTAAATGTGATAAAAAATTAGAAAGGAATAATTGTAATTCCAAATCTTTTATTTTTTTTATGGATTATACCCAAATATTTCACTTGTACCACGCAATCTCAAATCTTCCGTGGAAATAAATTTTCACCCACCCCACCTGACAATCGGAAAAGATTTGAAATTGTGGGTGGCAAACTGAAATGTTTGAGCATAATTTGTAAAATAATAATAATAATAATAATAATAATAATAATAATAATAATAATAATAATAATAATAGATTTGGAATTGTAATTGCAATTATTTATTTTTAATCGGGCCATTTAACTCTCCAATCAATGGACTTGGATTTACTAAGTTTTTAATTAATAATTTAATTTGTCAATAATAAAACCTAAATATTTGATTGGTCAGAGTTTTTCAATTGGTTACTTGATTGAGGCCCATCTGAAATTGACTGGAATGGGGAAAAAAAAGATGTAAAGCCCAATTAAAAGGCATGCATGTCCAACTGTAACCACTACCTGTTCAAGTATGATTCTAAGAACAAAGGGGAACAAGCTGCTAAGGTTTTCAGCATTACGCTAAAAATTGGGGGAGATGCAAAAAAATGAGGTATTCATCACCCCCTTGACACTAATTTATCTCGTGTTGCTGTGATTTCTATTCAACTTCTTCATCAAAAAATTTGAAAGGTAGTATTGGACTTTATTAGTGTAAAAAACGAGCTTTATATGTTGAAATCGCACTCAATTTGATTGTTGTGAATGATTTAATTTCAACTGAACTCCTTATAATTTATCTATTGTTGAATCTTCCTTTTAGCAACAGTGGTTTTTTCGTTGAATTTTTTATGTGGTTGTTTACTCTGTACAAAATTGATGCCTTTTCTTGCTGCCTGCTGGTTTCCAAAAGAATCTATATGAGTGAGTTGCTGTAAAAAATTAGTATCGACTATGTGATGATGATCCTGAATGAAGAATGTGACTTGCCTTTTTTTTTTTTTTCCCTCTCCGCCTGACATGAATTTATGATCTAGTCTAATGCGGTCTGTTTGTAATTTGTAGTGATTGATTTCAAACATCCATGGCCAGGAATTAACTTTTCTGAATTCACAAATCTCTTTACGGTTTGTTTTTCACAGCTTATTTGGAAATAATTTTTCATCAAACTCATTTTTAACGTCGCTTTCTCCCAGTAAAGTAATTTTGTACCCGGACCATGCATTTTCCATTCTTTTTAACCACACATTCTTCAGAAATATCATTTTCCACTTCAAAATAATATCTCACAAACAAATACTCAATTACTTGAAAAAGTTCTAATGAGCTAGTTTTTGTTTTAGTTTGAAGCTGTTGTGATTTCCAATTTATCCCTGTTGGTTGAAAATATTTATATATTCTTAATTGTCTGTGCTTTTTCTTTGTGGTTTACTTAAGTTCTTTTCTAGTTTTAATTGTAGATTATTAATGCAAAAGCCTAAAAGAATGGCCGTACAGTGACTAAATAAGCCTTGTGTTTGCTTTTAAACAAAGCCAAACATGCTCATCTTGTTAAATGATTATTGTTTGCTACTTTTTGATCTATTCGTTTGTTTGCGAGGTTAGACTTTTCATTTGTTAAATTGCTTCTTCATAAATTTTCAATATGTTATTAGGCCCTGGTTTGGTATTGATAAAAATAAGATTTTTAGCATAATTTGATAAAAGTTGATGAGATTTGTGATTAAAAAGTTGTGTCAGGTCATGCCTCACAAGAAAAAATGCCTTGATATCCGAATCAGCAAGTTTGAACTTTGTAATTGCTTTCGTTTTGCAGATAAAAGAATTTGATAAAGATGCCTACGGGAAGACAAGAAGCCAAGGGAGGATTCCCAACCAGTAAAATGGACTCGGAGGTTCCCAAAATGGATATTAAGTCCATCATGAAAGATATAGAGTTTTTGGGTACTATGATTTTCTTGATTGCTTTTTTATGGAACTTCATTTTGTGATATAGAAGACATCAATAAAAAAAAAAAC
The DNA here is from genome assembly GCA_963555705.1 of Ligustrum vulgare. Lineage (NCBI taxonomy): Eukaryota > Viridiplantae > Streptophyta > Magnoliopsida > Lamiales > Oleaceae > Ligustrum > Ligustrum vulgare. The sequence continues at coordinate 9,708,727 of OY743169.1, read as the reverse complement.
TTTTCTCCTGATCTGGCAGGGGGAAGTACGTCACTGCAATATTAATATAAATTAGGATTTATAAGTGCCAACAATACAATATTTGGATTAAGGAAGTTGTCTATTCCCTCCCTATGGTTTACATATTGACTGAGGATTCAAAATTTCATCATTTATTTAAGATGCTTTTTGAATTATTAAATCAAATAAAAAATTCATAATGTTGATAATAGTTATTTAATACTGCAATGATAATTAGATTTGAACTATCTAACATGACTTTGTAACTGAATATGATTATGAATAGGACTGACTTGAGTTGTTCCAAGGGTAATGGGATTTGGTCGTGGTTACGGAGGGGGAAGAACTTGATCATATCTCTTACTCCTTCATGACAAGATTTTATCTAGTGTACCATTTTGAATATATTACGAGTGTATTCTTGTGTGTCATTTCAGGCTCATCGCATATGACATGGAAAGAGAAGAAGGAATTGGAAAACCGGAAGGTTGTTTCTCTTGGTGGGAAGGTAATACTAGTGTCTTTTTATTTCAACACAATTTCTTCCTTGATTTATATTAACTATATATTTATTTTAACAGCCACAGAAAACACAGAGGTTACCTCTTAGTGTTGCACGAGTGCAAATGAAGAAACAAAAGGAAAGAGAGCAGAAAATGCTCCAAGAGGTTGGTTACACCCATCCTCCACTTTCTCATCAAATTGCTATAGCCTTTTGCACAATACAGCATTTCTTGAATCATGGCATGCTATGTTTAATCTTTTAGAATGCCATACTCGGAAGATTTGGAGGGTATCATCATCATACCAGTGGTACTAAAAAAGCGACAGAGAGGCGCAGACCTGAGGATAGAGTGCTGAAGTCGACTGAAGGTCATTTCAGAAATGGTGTCCTTGATGTCAAAAATTTGTTGAAATCTTCTGCGCCTAGAGCCACCGGTGAAAGCAGCAGGCATGGAATTGGCAAAGGGAAGAAAAAGAAGGGTGGCAAAAAGAGTCAGGGTAAGAGAAAGAATGGTGGTAAGAAGCGCCACTAGAGACATCTATGAATGAAAGACTCATTCTCCGAGAGAGTTCGTCGTGGAGAATATATGCCATCTTATTCTTACCTACTAGTTGATCTTGAGTGCTTTATGATGTGCCTAGTTTTGCACATCGTTTTTGTATTATTTCCTCAACTCTCAAAGCTTTTTTGCTGATGTGGTACTTAAATACGAATGTTACGTTGGAATAGTTTCATATTTACAATGTTTAGTGTCACTTCGCATTGTTTTGAGGCTTTTCCTCCATGAAAGTTTTTTTCATTCTCTCAACAACTCAATTGAGGATGAACTTTGAAGTTGTTCTTTCTATAATTCTATTCCCTTATTAGAAAAATAATCATCAAAATTCAGTAATACAGAATTCTAAATTATGAATTAATTTACGTGCATATGCCCTCATGTAAACAAAAGATATCGTATATGAAGAATACTACAATAAAAACATTGTCAAGATTTTAATATTTACGAACTTTATGTTTACGACAATATTATCATGGCCAAATATGAGCAAGGAATTATACAATGTTAGGGCAAAAAATTAGAGGGGTGGGGGTGGAGGGGGGGGGGGGGAGGCCACCCTTCCGGGGGCCCCGAATTTTTTTTTTTTTTTTGACTAAGAGGATTGAAAACAACAATATTAAGTACCAAATCTAATATAAGGAAAATCATAAATAATAATACATCAAAAATCCAATATATATAATCAAAATATAACTTGAATCACTATTACACTTGATCCCTACGTGTTTTCATACTTTAAAAACGACGTATAATTACATCATTATCAATTCTATCAAATATATCTTTCTCGATATATACAATCAAACTATCATTCAACCATTGATCTCCAATTCGATTACGCAGTCGAGTCTTAACGAGATTCATTGATGAAAATGCTCTCTCCACTGTAGCAGTTGCAACTGGAAGAATTAATGCCAACGTCACAAGCCTATAGAGTAATGGATAAACTTCATGTTTTTTCTTCATCACCAACTTTTGTGAAAGATTACTAAGGCCTCGTAATTCGCTAAAATCTTCATCGGTGCGCATATGCAAAATATAAGTTTCAAGTTGTTCATCAAGTGCCAAGAGATCTATTGGTGAAAAATCTTTGAGATAATATCCACCAAGTTGAATTAATCTTTTCTTGTAAAAAGCACAAAATGAATCATTTGGACACAAACATGCAACACATAGACATAAGTCACTATTAACCTCAGAAAAACGATCATTCAATTCCTGAAGTTCTATATCAATGACGACATTAAAGAAATCCACGCGCAAATGATGTAAATTCGTCATTTCTTGATTGTTTCTTCGTGACCGACCTGGAGGTATATAAACATCATTCAAGTTAGGAACAACAATATCACGTGTCTGACAAAAAGAGCTAACCGCTTCCAAAAAAGAATCTCATCCATTGTCCCTCATTTCTTGAAGTCGTGCTTTACAGACTTTCACTAATCTCATAGCATTGACAATATCTTGATCCTTCTTTTGTAAAGCCTTTGACAATTCGTCTGAAATTCCTAAGATCTTTTTCCTGAGATGTAGTCTAAAGGCAAAGTCAAATGTTTGAATCAAGCTCAACAAATTAAGTGCTTCACCTCTTTTTCCAGCACTTGGAACATCATTAGCAATCATATCAATGACATCAATTATAGATGAAAACATACCAATCAAGTTAAGCACAGAACCATAGTGAGAACCCCAACGTGTGTCACCTGCACGCTTAAGTGTAGTTTCTTGATTAAGGCCACGTCCACTAGATATTTCATCATGACTAAGAGCTTCCAGAACTTTGAGTCTTTGTTTCTCACGAAGAAGATCACAACGTTTAGCTGAACCTCCAACAACATTTACAACCTTATCAAATAAATCAAAGAACGCATCGATCTCCACATGCTTGTTTGCCACTCCTACAAGAGCTAGTTGAAGTTGATGAGCAAAACAATGAATGTAGAAAGCATTTGGATTCTCTTTCAAAATAAGCGCTTTCAAACCATTAAACTCCCCTTGCATATTACTAGCCTCGTCATAGCCTTGACCTCTCAATCTAGATATACTTAAATTATATCTAGAGAACATACGATCAATAGCAACCTTAAGTGAGAGAGCCGTTGTGCTCGAAACATGCTCAATACCAACAAAACGTTCAACTACACAACCATTCTTGTCTACATAACGCAAAACAATAGACATTTGCTCCTTAACTGAGATGTCGCAAGATTCATCCACAAGAATAGAAAATAAACCATCACCAATATTGTTCATAATAACATTGATAGTTTCAAAGGCAGCAACACTTACAATATCTTTTTGAATGGTAGGTGATGTTAACTTGTAATTTTCTGGAGCATTCTTCAGCGCAACGACATTAATCTCATCATTGTGATCACACAACCACTTCAATAGTTCAAGAAAATTCCCTTGATTCCTTGAACCTTCAAATTCACCACGTCCTCGAATTGCTAGCCCTTGACGTAGAAGGAATTTAGCACAATCTATTGATGTACCCAAACGAATTTTGTAGTCACTCCGTTCTTGTTCTGACTTCTTCAAAAAAATAGATGAAATACTTTTCTTTTGATTCATGAAGGCTTCACATCTAATACGAGCTTTACCGTGTGCACTATTATGATCTCCAACATGTTCTTGAGGAATTTGTAAGTGTTTCCAATTTGAAAACCCCCGCTTTACAAAGGTATCACTGCTACCGCGCTCACTGCTTGATTGGGAAAGGTAACAAGTGAAGCAAAATGCAGCATCTTTTTATATGCTATATTCTAACCAAGAAGGGAATTTGTTAAACCAAGATGATTGAAAACGTCTCAATCCTGATTTTCCACATTGTTTTTGTGAAAAATCATGCTTGAGAGGCTGACAGGGATCTAACTGCAAGTATGCTCTTCGAACCATATCCCGATCATTAACATTATATTCCATTATTGGAATTCGTAGTCCAGGATTTGTAGGAAGTTGTGCAACATCAATTTTATTCAAAATATCCCTTTCATCTTGAATGACCTCACAAACATTAGTACTATGTTCTTCACTAGACAATGTGGCTTTCCTTTTCAAGTATTTGTCCATAATTCAATATTCTGTAATAAGATATCAAGCAACATAAAACATCAACATCCTAAATTCCTAGTAATACACAGATTACACATTTAAAGAAATCAATACACATGTTATACTAAAAGAAATCAACAATACTTCAAAGAAATATTGAAGAAATCAATACAACATTTTAAAGAAATCAATACAAAGATTACAAATTCAGTCTACAGATTACACATTTAAGATTTTAAACTAAAAAAATGCTTTAAACGTTAATTTCAAAGAAAGCAAATACTTAAAAGCTAGAACATCAGCAAAATTAACTCAAGTCTCAACATCCTAAACCTAATGCTTAATTACTTAACAAAGAAATCAAAAATATTAAGTTTGAATTTTGAAATCAGGCTTCATTAATCAATACCTAACATCACTGGCGGAGTCGGACTGGTTGAGAGCGATTGAGCGAGAGAGCTGAGAGAATGCAGTGCGGACTGTGCGGTCCGGTGGAGGGTGGTACCGTGGCTGCCCAAAATTGGTTGCCAGCGTGACGTGAGGGACTAGTCGCTGGAGCCTGGAGGGAGCGAGAGGCGGCCTGGCGGGGAATGGAATTTCACAGAAATTGGGTATGGATTGGTGAGTCGGGAGATGTATTGTATTTGTGGGCGTTCAGACTTCAGCATTCAGGAAGAATTGGGCTTTTTTGTATTGAACGGGCCAAATTCTTTTTGGGCCTTTTTTTTTCTTAGTTCAATTCAAATATTGCTGGGTCATTTGACCCAACTTGCCCAAACACACATCCGTCCCTGCTAAATATATTGTCACCACAAAATCTACTCAATACACCACATTATACTATCATCACTAGTAAAATATACTTTTTATAAATATAACACAATATATATACAAATATACCCCTTATTTAATTATTTAAAAAAAAAAAAAATTAGATATGTACACCACACTGCCAGTCCTTCCTCTTCTCCCAACTCCGCTCCAGCTTCCATCCCGGTACCCACGATGAGTTTGTATGCCACCAGATCTATTAGGAAATCAAAATCCTTTGGGAGTAGATAATCCAAACGTGATCAAATGCCGCAATGTGATGATGACACTGGAGAGATTCAAGTCCTTCAATATGCCACGCCGACAAGTATTCTCCCAAATACATTCACATCCCTTATGAACCCTATTAATCTGGAAATTATATTGTTAAGAATGCATGGCCCTTGAACTTCTCAAATTCTTCTTTGTAATATTTAACTTCACAGAAGAGGGCTGAAGCATGAAACTAGACGGCATTACATTTTTTTAATTGATTTTCAAACAATAATCTACCATCAGAAAGTTTTATTTGAATTGTACTTAAACATAGATCTAAAATGATGCTGTAGTACAGTGTTGATTCAAAACTGAATTAAATAGAAAAAAGCTTCATTGTAGGTTTAAGTTCACATTATCTTCTTTTTTGATAAATTCAAAGGGTGCTGTTGAAATAGTCGATTACTGATAAAAATCTTTCATTACCATGAATTGCAATGTGTTATTGACAGCGAAATAAATATAGAGAATAGAAGAAAGTTATTTTTATTGTGATGTACATAAAAATTAGTAAGAGAAAATTAAAAGGTTATTTATGTAATTTTATTCTTGTTTACTTTTGTAGATAAAAAAATATTTAAAATTGCAGTGTAAAAAATAAGTTTTGTGGTGGCAATATACTCACCATATTATCATATTGCTTAAAATATTTGACTTTGCACGCAAATCAGTGGCAAATACATACATCTTGTAGTAGTGGGACACAAAAATGGGTTTGTGTTTTTGCGATAGACCTTACGCCCCCCCCCTTCTTTTTTTTTTTTTTTTTTTAAATTTTATTTTATTAAAGGATGAGTATTGGAAAACGTAAATTTACGTTGAAAATATCTATCCAACCCTGATACAAGTAATCAAATAAACAATTGTAAAAAAATATTCAACAATTATCAATCGCCATATATTTCAAATTCTACGTTTGAAATCATAAATTCACAATTCAACCTTCATATAGATTCATAATCATAAATTCATGATCCGTAAATCATAAATCATCGGTTAAAATTCACCAACTCAACCTTCAATCTTCATAAGTCATAAGTTATCATTTAAAATTCACTAATTCATGAAATGATAGCAAACTGAAGCTATCGAAGTGTCAAATAAACTAACATTTTTCATTAATTCATAAAATGCGTTGTATTTGATTTAAATAATAATAATAATTAAAAAAATAATAAATTGGGCCAAAATTTTACTGAGTGACGTGACCTAGTAGGACCCAGTGTATGTCCGCCCCTGCCTGTACTACAGACTTCATTTGCAAGTGGTAGTGGTGTATTATGTATGGAGCGACGGTGGAAATTTGACTATACTTGATATAGCTTCTCGTCGTAAATTAGAATACAAGGTAGCATGTTTAATAAGTTTCTGTATTCAAGTCGAGCATTCTCTACATCATTGCTGTCCTTCATGACAGCTGCAAGTCGACTAAGACTCATGTGCGGATAATTTCTTTTTGAGGGAATTTATTATCGTACAATTTAGACCCCAGATTATGTTAGCAATACAACCTTAAAATATATTATAACTTCGGTTTCAATACTTCTCTATCTATCTCGAGGCTACTTACACATCTCAAATAGGTTATTTAAACTTAAGATACTCTTTGTTTTAGAGGGTTAATACTTAAAATGCAACTCCAATAGACTCTTTAATTTACTCTATCCGTCTTACAAAGATAACCTCGTTTTCCTTTTTTTGTTTGTCACAATTTATAGGTCATTTTTTTGTTGAGAGTATATTAATGTCTTAATTTTCTAATATATCCTTATATATTAAGTATTGTTATCAACAAATATGATTTATCTATTAATCAATGTATGAATATATTATGAAAAATGTTAGTAAATTTATAGTTCCAATATATATCAATTATGTTTTCTTAATCGGTGTGAAAATAGAAATTAGTCTATGTCTATGGGGCGGAGAGAGAACATCTTCAATAGACTATTTATATTTAAAGAGTATATTCTACATAATAGATAGTATCTTTAAATTTAAGAGCAAAATTTTTTACAATCTCCAACAATTTTTTTATTTTTGCTTCTTTATTTTACTTTTTCATAAAAATATTTATTGTCTTTATTTATTTTTAGTAATATTTTTTTTAAAGTGAATAATCAATGATATAAAATGTATAATAAAATAAAGCTAATATAGAGAATGACCTGTGTGTCAGGGGCGGAGCCAGCCCACATGAATGGGCTAGGCCATCAATGAAATAAGCTGGGCCATCTTCAAAGAATTTTTTTTTTTTTTTTAATTTATAAATGATTTTTCAGTTTTTTTTAAAAAAAATGGGGTGGGCCATGGCCCAGGCGGCCCACCCCCTAGCTCCGCCCTTGCTGTGTGTATGTGCTTTTTAAAAGAATGACCTCTGCGTATGCTTTTCTTAAGTAACTCTCTAGTCTTTAGGTTTCACGTATGAGATTTGATAAAGTTTTATAGTTGGCTTTGATTCACTGCAAAGCCATCAACGTGGGCTTAAACTGCTGACCATGGCATATTTATTTTATTAATTGCTACATTGGATTATTGTGAAGCCAATTCAGATTTTTATCTCCTCAAAACAAAAATTGTTAATGCTCGTTTAACTGGTGCACTGCATACTACTAGAGAACTAGTTGACCTAATTCGGAACTCGACTTCTTGGACCAGAGGTGGCGCTCTCATCTTTCATTTCTTTTCCTAATTGATGGTAAGAGCCCTGTTGGTACCGGAGCAATTTTGTCGTGGTAATATGATTAATGAAATAGCAGAATGGTTCCGATCATTCATAGTGTCATTTGAAATGGATTAAAAAGGCTGAGTTGCCAAAGTAAACTTAGGCTTATTGCAGAGTCAGTAAACTAGTATCTAATATCTAAACAGGAGGCAGGCAAGGTTGGATTAAGACACCAACACGAGTTTTTCAAGCTTTGAGAATAACAGTCAATGAAGAACTCAGGACACTCGTGCCTGTTTCGATTCCCTTGCTTCCGGAGGAAGGCTTGCTGTAATCTCATTCCACACCCTGAAAGACAATCACGAAGCAAGCATTTCTGAATAGGTGATGATACTTAAAATAGTGAAAAGGAAGCTTGGGTTAAACAGATTATACAAGGCCGAATTGCAACCCATTACACCATCTAAAAAAGAGGAGAAACACAACACCCGATGTACACAAAGAATTTGTTGATGACAGGTTATTTTGACAAAGAGACCCAAATCAATATTTGTTCATCAAAGAAAGAAGTAAAGGATATTCTAAAGACTAACAGAGGTAGCAAAGATAAAGAGTATTGCAGAGGGCTTACTTGCCAGTGTCAACCAAGTTACATTATAATACAAGTTGAAAACGATGTGTTTATTACAAATTATAACAGAATTCATTCCAAACACCGTTGTTGAAACTAAACATTGCGCTAGAATCTAACAAGATGTACCAATTGACCATAAGAAGTGGATAGCAAGAAACCACTGATAATCTCAGATAACTACATAGGGTTAGTGATTTTGATCAATGAACTTCCTAGCACTTTGGGAGTGGCAGCTGGTAGATATGAAGGTAGGTTGGCTCTTTATCTGGGCGGATATCATGAACACACCCGGTCAAAGGGCTGTGTGATGGCTAGATTATTAAGAAAAAAAAAAATCTAAATAACAATGACAAAACAACTGCTTGCATGCCTGGCTTAGCATTACCAATTCGCTTCTGTTTATTCCCTTCACAAGCAAGCAGATAGATGCTGAAGAAAACAAACTAGACAAGACAAAGCAAAGTATAGCCTCCGCATCTAGCATTCATTACATCAACAATTTCAAAAACCAAATTATACATATAAGCATTCCACAATTGCAAGGGAAAGACTCTTGTAACCCCTTTTTTTGGGTAAAATCGAAGTTGAACATTCTACAAGTAATGATCCAACATATTGCGCCACCAACCCTGGAATCATGAACAGGTCATAACATCAGAATCTGAAATATATGCTAGCTCTTCTCTAATATATAAATTTAGCAACAAGTTAATTTCCACTGCAACATTTAAGTAAACATTTACACACTCAAATGAAGTACATGATATTCAAAATAAAGCCCATTATCAGCAGGCGATGGATCTACACTCAACTATTTGCATTCACTTAAGAAAGTAACATATATATATATATATATATATCCCATGATACCATTGTCAGGCTGATCTAATGATAATTCAAAGCTACGAACAAGATTCATCCAGACAAGACAATAAAACTGTAGAAGGAAATCGATGAACAAAGTTTTTATTCATCCGGAAATAATTTTTTATACGCAAATTTATATAATGACGACCGAAGAAATGAAGATAGGATATGCCATTATTCATATATTCCATTTGTCTGGAGATAACAAAATTGTTAATAATAAACTTGAGCTGTAGGCAATTATTATTCTTTACACACAAGTCAGCACCAAATTCAATCAAAATGAAGCGTCTTTGGTAAAAAGAGCATGTGTAATAATACCTAGAATATCCCCAGCAACATGTATTGACAATTTGGTTCTCAGCAAATCCTTAGTTATAGGTAAAGTACAAAGGGGAGAAAGCAAGAAAGGAGTTCCTGATTGGTTACAATAAACATGACACATTTAAATAAATCGACAAGGTGCAGTAAAAATTGATCGTACCATCAATTCTGCCAAATGCAAGACATCAGTTGTAATTATTCTCTGCGTTTCGATTTCTTATCATCACTGCCACTGTCATATCTTCTTCTTCCACCAGAATGCACATCATCATATCTAGCTCTCTTGGAAGTGTATTCCCTACCTCTCTCACCCCTTCTACTTCCTTGCTCCTCTTCTTGCTCTCTTCCTCGTCCTGCCCCTCGATGAAGCTCCCGGTCATTTTCATGGTTCCTGTACGACTCTTCCTCTTCATCCCTTTCATGCTTTTTGCTGCGGTATCCTTCACGGTTCCTGTATGACTCTTCCTCTTCATCCCTTTCATGCTTTTTGCTGCGGTATCCTTCTTCCTCTCTCTTTTCTCTTCTACTTGATCCACGACCTTCGTAGTGCCGATCATCAGTCCTATTTCCATGGTGCAACTCATTCCTAGTCCTATGTATATCCGCTCGTTCACCAGCATCAACATAGTGTCCACTAGATCTATCTGGCCTCGAGCCTCTGCTGTGATCCTCCTTATATGATCGACTCTGTCTCTCCAATGCAATCTTAGCCCCATTGCGCTCAGCCTCTTTTGCTGGATCTTTCCTTCTTAACTTCCTCTCAGGTTGGTCATCCTTGTTCTCATCGTCTATCTTTCTCTTGCCCCTCATTATCTCCTCTTCACTTCCATCTTGTGACCTCTCTCTCTTTGATTTAGAAAGTTGCTCTAGTTTCCTGAATGTGTCCAATCCATCAGCTTGATTCTTTTGTTTCCCCATATCATCTTCACGGCCTTTCTCTTCACTTCGTCCACCTCTAGCACCGAAATCATCACCGTAACCACTACTATTCTTATTGTGAGACTTACTTCCTTCAGCCCTCGCATGCTTTAGATCTCTCTCCCTTTTGTTTACAAGGAAATCATCATTATTACGGTCATCGGTGTCAGCATGGGAATCATGCCTTCTACTTTCAATCTTGCTCTCTCGTCTGGCATGGCCAGGTTTGATTTCTTCCCTGTACTTATCATTCCGACCTCTAATCCAATCAACTTTCTCATTTTTCTTTTTGGTTGCAAGCTCAGAATCGTAGTCACTTTCATAATCATACCTTCTATCGACTTTGTCTCTCCTCTCACTACCAATTATCTTATTAATGGGAAAAGAATCATCTTCTTCTGGGCTGTACTTTTTCAGCTGGTTTCTCTCTTTCTTGTGTTGATTTCTTTTGTCTTCCTCCACATCAGAATAAAATTCCTCATCATGACCAAGCTGTCTGCTCTTTGAGGTCTGCTCTCCTCTTCGAGTCTTGTGTTTGAGGCCTTCATCAGAACTATATTCGTCATCAGAATCATGTCGCCTGCTCTTCGCAAGCTGCTTCATCTTCTGATTTTGTTTATTCCCTTCATCTGAACTATATTTGTCATCTGAGTCCTGATGCCTGCTCCTTGAATGCCGCTTCAACTTTTGAGTCTTCTGTTTAGGGTTCTCATCAGAACTATATTCATCACCAGAATCATGTCGCCTGCTTTTAGAAGGCAGCTTCAAAATTTGTGTTTTACGTATAGGGGTTTCATCAGAACTGTACTCATCATCAGAATCACGCCGCCTACGAGCTTTCCTATAATTATTATCACTGTCAGATTCTGAATCTGATTCTGAATCAGCATCAGAGTTGGACCGAGATTCAGAATCAGAAGAATTACTATCATATCTTCTATTTTTTTTGTGTTTCCTCGATTTTTCCTTTCTCTTCTTAGAATCAAAATCAGAATCATCATCTTTCCCCTTAATACCTTTATCATGTTTTTTCTTAGTTCCCTTCATGTACTTTCCATTGCTATCAGAATCAGATGACTTCTCATGTCCTCTTCTTCTACTTTTTCCTTTCCTCCCGCGTTCTGACTCATATCTTTCAGAGTCATTATTCTTAACGCCCTTCTGAATATCATCATTCTCAACTTCTGAATCTTTTTCATTCCGCTTACCAGCAACATCGTCCTTTTTATGGCCATTTCTCGGTTTATCCTCATCATCACTTTCCTCAGAGTTTGGGGACTGAGCATCTAGGTGCTTCTTTTTTCCATCACCTTCAGATCCTATCCCAAGTGCAGCTTTTAGAGTTTCCATCTGCTTTTCCTTCAAAGCGGCTATCTGATGAGTCTGTGTCTTCGAAACCCTGGCAGATTAGTTCAAATTAATTCAGCAATCTATAAAATCTCAATGCCATAAAAGCAGCTCGCTCAGCAAGCTATCCTTTTGTGTTAGTTACAAAGCACAGTGAAGCAATTAAAATATACAAAAGATAAAATCCATGAACAGTTCAGTAAATTCAGTTCTGGAAGCATTTCAGGGTAGGAAATTATGTTTATGGTGCAGCAAAAACAACTTGCTTGTGCAACGCTACTAGCATAAGGTGTATATCTGTTGTAATAAATATTTAGATTTTGTACGCGCAAAAGAACTGTGACGACAGTGTTGTAGCAGCATATGTACGTCACTTGTTCTTCACTATATTTTATTTTGCTTTTATAAACATTATTGGAAACAGTTCACTTATTATATTTAGCTAGGATAAAACAAAAGGCAACAAGCAAACCCTTGTTCCAAATAAACTTTGAATTGACTGCCCCAAAGTACAATCAAACCACATGTTTTGCGATCACGACATCACGTTATAACATATATCATCACAACATCACATTATAACATATATCAAGATTATATCATTTTAGTGAATTTGGCACGAAAATCAAAAAATTGCTGTTGGAAATTATATGGAAGTGCTTCTTCTAGCTAGAAGAATGTTTAGACGAAGCTGATCCGATGCGACTTACTTAGGAAGCTCTTTTACAAGAAGCAAAAGCTCTACCAAATGAAGCCTTAGAGTTTTTGCATGTTATGGTCTATCCCCCCCACTTCTAATTTACTATGTCAAAATCGTTTACTCTTATGAGCATGGAGACTCCTTCGACTGATGCAAATATGGCTTCCTTAATTATTCTCAATTGACTACAACTTCATTATACTCTACTAGTGAACAACTGTAGAAATAAGTCAACAGGAATCTCGTCCGAAGAGGCAAAACTCAAATGAAGTATCAACTAACAAATATACGATGATAAGAACTAAAGTTCATAAAGAAACATTTGAAAGATTCGTCAAATTTAAATTCATTTGTTTAAGAAAACTATTGATTTGAAATATTATTAAATAAAAGGTATATTTCAATCTTAGCTCTTATTTGACTTTTAACTCTAGTGCCTCCTACACTCCAACATACCTCCTTGGGTAAAGCATTTGCCTAGAGTATATTGCCTGTCAATTTTTTTGAAGCTCACAACCATTTGATAAAATAGTTATGCAATGCAATAAGGTAGAGTTATTTAACGCAAGTATACTGTCTTATTCTTTTTCTCCCCTTCTTTTATTACAAGTCCCTCTAATCCGTACGTTGACTAACAATCATAATGCAGAATTCACTTTGGTATAAATTGCCCCATGTTAGTCTCACTCCAGCAGATGGTGAATCTCATTGAAATAAGAGGGTGGTTGTTTTTCTTTCAGTCCCTACTTTGGTTTCACTTTCAAACGGGGTTACAGAGCAATTAAGCCTCCGTTTTGTAATTGTATTTTTTTTTTGTTTATAAACCAATTTATTAACTACATAATTTTCCAAACTACTTTTTAACCACTCACATTTTTGCTCTCCACTTTTCAACCACATTTTACCTCAAAAACATAAATTAACCAATTTATAAACCACATTTTTTACCAGACGGGCTAAAATTTACAGTTTGTAAATCCATAAAAAATAGTAAAGTACCCAAACCAGATTCGACATGGCAGGCAATCTTAGCTATAGGAGATGAACAGTGAATATCAGCACGTGAAGTCAGTAATTTTTAACTCAATCACAAGAATAACTTGGGAGAAAAATGGCATCATTTCTTTACTGGTGCAATCGGAATTGTTTTTACACCCAAGCAAGGTAAATAAGACTGCTTTCATCAAATAGTTTCCATTTAAATTCACCTTTCCAAAAAATTTAAATCTGGACGGATGTCCTCTTACAGGTGAACTCAATGGTACAATAATCTTTCTTTAATTCAACAATTTTTCTCAAAGATTAACAGAATTTGATGCAAAAAAAAAAAGAAGGGAAAAGACAACGTTATCAAATACAGAACATATAATTCTCTAAGAACTGTAAACACTTACTTGTCTGAGATAACAACAGCATTAGATCCTCCATCATCATTCTCTTTGGCAGCGGCTGCCTCAAGAGTGTTGCGAGCCTCATCAAGCTTCTCTGCAATCTCAGCATCCGTATAACCCTGATCCGTCAACTTCTCCTCCAATACAAGGAGCTTGAGCTCGATCTGCCTCTTTCGGTCATGCTCCAAGATCTCCTTGTTCGCCTTCCCCGTAACACCGGCAGTTCCCTGGCCGATCTCGAAGCCTTTAGATGAGTCGGTGACGACTTTATTCGATTTTGGCCTGATGAAAAACTTGTTTGCCTGGATGTATCCATTGGTTCCGGAGCCCCGTGCAGTCTGCAACCCGATTCCGTTGTACATGGTTATATCAAAGATTGATTTCAATACAAGATAGCGTAACCCTAGCCCTAGACTCAAATCTGTTGGATAAACCAGATATTTAATTTAGGGCACAAGTGAATCAATAGGTAAAATGACCTTTTGGTGGGAGTGGGAGGGTGACGTTTGAGAAATTCTGAGATATGGATCACGATTACCGTCAATAAGTGGATTGGTAGAGATGCAAAAAAAATTAAAAATAAAAATAAAAATAAAAAAATAAAAAAAAAAATAAAAATTTGTCCCGAACTTGCCTGTATGGTAAACATACTACAATATCATAGAGTCTGATATACATTTTTACACTCACAACAACAATCTATTTATTTACCAATTACATCAATATCAAAATCAACGATTCACAGTAATCCAGTGTAACTTTCAATCCATATTTCGTTTGATAATGTGATTTTTTATAGTTTTTGATGGATGTATTGTTTAAAAATGTTTGAAATGTCAGAAATTGAGGACTTATTAAGAATGAATTATGGAGATTAAATTTAAAAAGTTGTGATAAAAATTTTTCATTTTACCAAACAAGCTCTCAACGGAACCGATTGGGCCAAAAAAATTTGACTCGTCAACCTGTGGGACAAGATAGGAAAATTCAATTAGGTCGCATGCATGGGAATTTAGTAGTCCCGTCTCGAATAATTATTTGGACAAAAATTAAGGATAAAGTGGTAACTTTCAAATTCAGGGAAACCTCGAAATTAATAAAAATGAGCAATCCTAGTTTCAGGTTTCATATTAGTAAACCAGTTTCACTCATTCACTGGACAACGACTTTTTCCACTTATACCTAATCGATAACAAACCTGAAAGGAGTTCTCTCTTCGAGATTTGTTGTTATTCCTTAGTCCTATCCACATTTGCTGGATCGGTCACTATGCTTAAACGGGTATACTGCTTTGCTATGAGTTGATTTCAGCTGCTCTTTTGAGGGATTAATATTTAGATATAGATATTACATCTTTTTTTTTTTCTCCCTTTCAAAAAATTAGGGGACTTGACATCATAGAGACTAAACAAAATAACCAGATCTCTTAGCTGGAGAGCTATTAAAGAACCACAAACTTCAAACTGTTGAATTAAAGGAAGGGAATTGCCCAGGAATGCTATTAAAAAAATGAAAAAATGAAGAAAAAATAAAACATAATAATAAAAAAATTAAATAGGGCTACAGTGTTACCCTATCCTAAAATTTGCGGATCGCATGACAGATTTGAGTTTTGCTGGGGCGAGCCATACCCCTACCTCGTTGTCATCCTTAATTGGACCATATTTTAGCCTATGTTTATTAAACTTGTTTATAAATACATTTTTTTTCAAAAGAAGATTAAGCGGAATCATGTAGATATTGAAGAGAAACGTGTTAAAGTAGTTTTTTTTAGTTTTCAGATGATAATGAACAATGATAAATTAAAATAATCTAATAGCGTTTTTGATTGCACCAATTTTTCATGGAAAATCCCTTGTCAAGGAAAAAATTTCGTAGTTGTTTGATTGACACATTTTTCATGAAATTCATTTTCCAAGTACAACTATATAATGTACACTTTAGGCAAAAAAAAAATTTCGTAGTTGTTTGATTGACACATTTTTCATGAAATTCATTTTCCAAGTACAACTATATAATGTACACTTTAGGCAAAAAAAAAATTTCGTAGTTGTTTGATTGACACATTTTTCATGAAATTCATTTTCCAAGTACAACTATATAATGTACACTTTAGGCAAAAAAAAAAAAAAAAAAAAAAAAAAAAAAAAGAACATTTTCTCACCAATTTGGTGAGAAAATTTACATGGAATTGAAAAATATTTTCCTTTTCTAATTCCATGTTTTATCATTTAAGTATACATTTTTATCTCTCTTGACCTCACCTCACACTCCACACAAAAAAATAATTTTACTCATTCATCATTCAGCAGTTCATCCAATCTAGCCGAGGATAATCTTCGATCTGCAATTTGGCACAGTAAGTCGCAACAGGGTGACGTAGCACCGCTGCTCAACCCAGCACCACTATGATATCGTCACACACATATACCTACGGTGATGTTGTCGTTGTCGCATGCAGCGCACGAAAAAAAAAAGCGATGACGCACCTTGGCATTGCCTTTTTTTTTTTCAACGATTTTCAAATGCGTGTGTGATGATAGTTGTTAGGTGGCGATGTGTGTATATGTTTTATGATTTGAGTGGTTGGCAAAAATGTGTGGTCGTTGGAGGTGAAGTGGTTGTAATTTGTGAAGATAAAGAAGATTTTTCGAAGGTAGTCAGTTTGCGGTGGAGGAGATTAAATAGTTATTTTTGTTCGTTGTATGTTAGTGTGGTGATGTGGTGGTTTGTTGGAGGTGGTTATGCGTTGAAAGTGGTGGTGGTAGTGTTGTTTTGAGTATTGCCGATTGTGGTGGGGTTAAGTGGAGAGAGATGAAGTATGTAGCCATTAATTTGATATTTTGACCATTTAATTAATAGTCCTAGTTAACACAAACATGATCACAATCGGTGCATTCACATCATAATTTTCATAGACATGACTAGAAACAGTCATAAACCCGATCACACTTAAAAAAAGAATTGGTCACAAATAATCACAGTTCATACAGACCGATCACAATCAATGCATTATATGTAACAAACAGTCATAATTTTCACAGACATGGTCTCAAGCAATCACATCTCATATAGACTCTGTCATACTTAATATAAATTGATCACAAATAGTCACAGTTCATATAGACATGGTCACATTTAATGAATTACATGTCACATATAGTTGTGGTTTTCAAAGACCTGGTCACAAACAATTAAACCTCGTACAGACCTGATCATACTTAATAAACAATTGATCACAATTTGCATAGATTTGGTAACAATCAATATATTATGAGTAACAGATGGTCATAGTGTTCACAATTCTGGTTCACAAATACTGCATCTCAGATCCACCAATACCACCGCCTTAGTCCTTACTACCACTATCACCTCCAGAACACCACCACAACCACCATCCACACAACACATCATCACCACTACATGCACCAATCCTACCCTTCCATCCATTCTCCCACAATCAGATAGGGTACAACATATACAAGATACCTACGATAAGAGTCCGATCAACTTCTTGTATGACAGGAGAAGCAATAACCTGGCCATCGTCAATAGCAACCTCCCCGCTAGTGATTTCAACCTAACTATGTCGAGGTGGGTTGATGGTGTTGTAGGTTTATAGATATAACCCTTGTGTTGGTATAAATTAAAATCATATTTTTACTAAATTTTAATCAATGTTGATGAGATGTTTGATTAAAAAGTTGCGAATCTCATAAAATTTATGGTTAAAATTAATTGTTGACTTTGACTTGAGATTAAAATCAAATTTTAATCAAAACCAAACACATGCATAATATAGTATATATAATTTTATAAATTATATTTACCAAATGATTTTTAAAGCTACTTTATAAGATTGCTAGTTATGACATGCGATTATAATAGTTTATTAGTTGTTTTTTTTTTTTTCAAACTACTCTTTAATCGTACACACTTCTTCAAACTACTTTTTCACCTTATATTTACCTCGAGAACACCATATTCTTTGGTTATAAATATTTTTTTACCAAATAGAAGCAAATAGCATTGTGTCAACATTTCATTGATCTATTTTTTTGAAAAGTAAAAAACGACGAGTGAGAAAATTTTCAAAACCACTCTCGAATAACACATTTTACCTCGAAACACCACATTCTTTATTTATAAATAAAAAAACTCTTACCAAACAGATAACTATTGACTAGCATATTCTTTACTTCATCCTTCTAATTAGGGGAGTCAACGTACACCAAGCTGCCCTCCGCAGACCTTCCTATGCCGGGAGCCCAGTACCCTGATCAACCACTTTACACATCTAGATGTAGTCCATAATTATCATATAGCAAAAGAAAAATTACCTGCTAAATCACAGCATATTCATACTTCAATGTTTTCTAGAAACAGTTTCCACAGAACATAAAGTGGAACTAATACTTCCATTATTGAAACTGGAACCGGAACCATGTCCATCAAAGAGGAGAAAGCTATTAGTAGATTCATTGTTCATTCCATAAGCCTAAAGCATGCTAGTTATATTAGAAGATTACTCAAACACTGCCCTTGATTGGTTCACTGGATGCATCTTTATTGCCTGATTCTTCAAAATAATCTTCACGGGCATTGTCAGCCAACATCAGCGCAACCAACCAGAAAAGTGCAGAATCAAGCGATAGAAATGCACCTCCACCTAGAAGTCCAGTCTTAGCCGTAGGGCATTGAGTTTCGAGATTATGGTGAATATTGCGAGCATGGTGGAACTGCTCTGTGAGTGTAGGCCATAACAACATTGTTGCAGCTAATCCAGTCACTCCCCTTCAAAGCATGAGCGAAGCAAATGGAAAAAACAACAAATGATAATGGGAAAAAGAAGGGGAATTGAAACTATCGAATGCATGAAAGAGCAAAAAGTGAGCTTAAAGGACTATCAAGCATTTTTTTCAAACATGTTCAGATAACTCCTTTTAAGAAATGCTTGCTGTCAAAATAAGTAATACTCAAGTGTCACCAGTAAAATAAAATCAAAAAGTCACTCACAGAGCAACATTGAAGAAGACAAGGAAGCTAGTGCTTCGGAATAAAGCCGCCTGTGGAACCGACTTTCCTTGGTATGGGTAAAACAAAGAAAAATAACCAAATGCTGTACACAGGGCAAGGAACCCAACGGAAAAGTAGCCCAACACTACAGTGGGATCTGATGGATATTTGCAAATAACAACGCCCTTTCCATTTATGATAGTTCCTGAAGCAGGCTGTCAAGTAGAGCAGAAAAAAAAATGTTGCTGCATTATAAAACAAATGCATAATTATCTGAATAAAGTTGTTCATAAGTTATACAAGTTCAGCTCATATCACGAGACAACATTTCATGCACTGACATTTTGTTGATCCAGACCTATATAAAAGAGATACCTTTTAAAGGAAGATTTCATTTAGTGCTTGCATTGAGGCACACCACACAAAAACCACGGGTTTAGCATAGTTACAGAAACATATGCCGCATGAGGACCAGTACTTGGACGACATTTAAGCACGAAAATGTGAAACATAGGTTACATAATGATATAGTTCAGGTATGTATTAAGTTAAGAAATAGAAAATTAGTTGAATATTAGTAGCAAACTTTTTGTAGGAATTCTACGAAAAGAAAGTCTAAACATTCTGTTCATTCCACCTATATTACGAACAGCACCTTTATTACACAAGAGGATTGTCAAATATAAAACAATTGCACAAGATGGGGCATATCAGACTCCTTGCTGCTAACCATAAAAAAAATATAAGTCTAACCTATCGTTGTCCAAGAATGTTATCATAGAATGCTAATTATTCCTCATGAACCCTTTTATATGCACAACATAAACAAGTCTTACTCCTTACTTTTAAAGGTAATACATTATATACCAATTGAGATAAGAGAGAGGGGGGGGGGGGGGGGGGGGTGTAGTGGGAAGAACGTGACAAAGCTAAACAAACCTAAAATTTATCTACAAATGTTAAAGGCAACCTATAATTCCAGTAAAATTGGGAGTAAAAAAAATCTGATCAATCAACCAAAATTATAAATATAATGGTAATTGATAAAAGTATAAACATATTTATTTTAAAAAAAAAAAAAGTATAAACATATTTCAGTTTTTTTTGAGATAAAATTTCAACCTTCTTGTTTTCAGCAATAACTCCGGCTATGAATGACAGAACACCAAAGGTTGCCACTATGAGAGACATTTGTTTCATAGTAAACGCCATTGTTTCCACCTGCACCAATTTTATTTTAACATTAAAGATAAGAAAATCCTAAATTAAAAACTGACCCATGTTACTAATGAAATAAAATCGAAGAAAAAAAACCCTTTTTTAAAAGCAATTAGAACATTGGAAGAAAAACAAGAACTAAATAAAATTAACCATTCTACAGTCAAATACCCAAAATCCATTCAGGAAGAAAAAATAAAAAATAAATTCTGCATAAAAGTATTGTATACCTTGGGATCCAAAAAGAATTGATAATAAACGATAAATTTCAGATCTCTATATGTACATGTATGTATGTATATTTCAACGCTGAGGAAATAGTAGTGGAGAAGATAAGGGACTGCGATACTTGTAATTATTTGAGAATTTGTATTCTAGTAGAATTCTAAAACGACCTCTCCGAGTCTCCGGGTGGGATGCCCTGCATGCGTACTCACGTGGAGATCGACTCCTTACTAGTGACAATGGGCCGGGTTATGCTGGACCGGAGAATTGAGTTGTCTATTGAGGAATTTTGAATGATACTCATGTTTGAAACTTTTATTTGATAAATGACATGTGAAATTCTTGAAACTTAAGAATATCATGTTGTGTTAAATGTATTGCAAGATTGACACCCTATATTTATTTAATTATTTATTTTATCTTTAAAATGATGATATCCAATACCTAATGAAAAATATACAGGAAATAATTTTAATTAAATATAACAAGTCAGTTACATTTCATTGAATACAGACCTCATTTCCAGCAACTTCCAAAAAATGAAAAAGCACTGATAAGAAGGTTTGGAAATATACACGTCCTTCCGTGAGAATTGGGAATGTAATGGAAGGATACAAGAAATTATAGATTGAAATTATTACCAATGAAGTTCATATATCCAGTAAAACTATTCATCCAGAGAGTGATATACCTTCACCACCATTCTGTTGCTGAATATATCTGATCTACACGTCTCATAAATCTGGATAAAAAAATGAACCTGTCTTAACACCACAGAAGGCATGCAAGTAGAATATGTTACAACATACATCAAACCGCTAGCAAATTTCTCATTTGTTCGATCCCAGATTCTACAAGGTTATCAAATCTCAAACAACTTTATCTCGATGTTGCGGCCTTAATGCAACCGAAGCCTGATTCTATCAGTTCAGAAGATTAGAAAAAAATTCAGAACCAAAAAAAAAAATATATATACATGTTAGTGATTACACCTGCTATATGAAACTTTGGTTTTTACTGGAAGTTGTATTGTTTTTAATAGGAGCACAAAAATACTTCCCTAACCAGTGTAATTAATCAATCACATTCTTAATTCAGAAAATGGCCAGTATATCTGTATTATTATATTTCGGAGGCAAATGGACTGATTCATTCAACTATGTTGATTACTCAATTCGAGGGATAATGGTAGCCCTAGACTGCTCATATGATATGCTTATTGGAATGATATCTCGACATTTGGGAAAGGATGAAGCTCAGTTTCGTTTTAAATTGCAGTACCAGGTTTATGATAATTCACCTCCTGTACTGATTTGTGATGACATTTCTCTTCAGTTTTATTTGGAAATGAAAAGGGATGAGTATGACAAGAGAAGATTTCCTATTAGTGTGGATATTGACATTTGTAACCCTGAGATGTCCGATTATATGTTTGATTCAGATAACAATATCAACAGATATCAGGAAGTGTCTCAATAATCCAACAACGAAGCTGGTTCATTTATTTCTGAAATGATACAAGAAAATTTGACAGTGGAAGAAATGGGAAAGGAATTGGCTGGTTATGTGAACCAAATAAATGATGTCATTGAAGATACGTTGTGCACTATAATTTCAAAGCCAAGTTTTGAAGAAGTAAAACAAGGTAGCGTGTTCAAGAACAAGGATTTGGTTGTGACCACTGTAGCCCTGTATGCAATAAATAACAATTTCCAGTTTAGTGTGGTGAAGTCTGATACCAAGTTTTATTGGTTGAAATGTATTCAAGATGATTTCAACTGGATATTCAAAGCATCCCGAACTAGATATGCTGGAAACTTTAAGATAAGAGAGATTAGTAGCAGGCACAGTTGCTCAATGGACTCGGTTATATGTGATCACAAGCAAGCAACAAGTTTCGTTATTGCAAATTGTATCAAACACAATTTCCTTTCATCAAGGAGAATCTATACGGCGAGAGACATAAGGGAGGACATGCATCACACCTATGGGGTTGTTGTCAGCTATGATAAAGCATGGCGAGCACGTGATCTTGCAATAAAAATGATTAGGGGTGATCTAGTTGACTCATTTGGAAATCTTTCGGCCTACATGCATAGATTGGAAGTTATGAATCCAGGGTCTTATACTAGAATTGAAACCGATTCGAAAGGAAGATTCTTGTTCAATTTTGTGGCGTTAGGCGCATCAATAACTGGATGGAAGCACTGTAAACCGATCATCGTAGTGGATGGCACATTCTTGGCAAGTAGGTACGGTGGAACCTTGTTCACAGCTTGTACACATGATGCAAATAATAAAATATTCGTACTTGCATTCGGCGTGGGGGATGGCGAAAAAAATAATGCTTGGACATGGTTCTTGTTAAAGTTTAAGGAAGCATATGGTGATCGAGAAGATTTGTGCATAGTGTCTGATCGTCACGGTAGTATAGGGCATGCAGTTGATCAAGTATTTCGAAATGCCTTGCATGGGGCTTGTACATACCACTTGCTAATGAATTTGAAGAAAGAATTTGGAAATAAAGGGAAGGGATTGAGAATTCATTTTAATATTGCATCGAGGGCTTACACAACAGCAGATTTTAACACCCATATGAGGGAATTGGATGTTATTGACCCCGGCACCAGGGGATACTTGGTAAGCATCATTTTCTAATATGCATTATATTATTTTGTATGAGAAAAATTATATATTCAATGAAACTCTTTTACAATAACATATGCAGGAGGGTATTGGTTTTGAGAGATGGTCAAGAGCACATATGACAAAGAATAGGTATTCTACTATGACATCTAATATTGCAGAGCCACTAAACTCAACAATTAAGCATGCAAAGAATTACCTGATAGAAGCATTGCACGAGTGCCTACAATTCACTATACAAAAGTGGTTTTTTCAGAATCTAAGTGATGCAAGGTCAACATTTACGCGACTTTCCACCCGCTACGACACGATGCTGAATGAAATGATCAAGAAGTCTAGGAAACTTCGGGTTACCTATCACATTGTTGAATATTTTTTTTTTCTAAAATTAGTTATACTTACATATATTCTAGTGTATTTGTTTTAATGATACATTTATTTTCAACTAGGTCCATCCCATTAGTGACACAGTATACCAAGTTAATGACAAGAATCTGACATATGTGGTTGACATGAGTGAGATGACATGTTCCTGCCGAAGGTTTCAATTGGACCACATTCCATGTTTGCATGCAGTTGCTGTGATTTCTAAAAGAAACTACTTATTCTTTGAATATTGTTCAAAATATTTCACCAAGGATGAGTACATTTCAACCTACCAAGCATCCATATATTCGCTTGGGAATAAGGAGGACTGGCACATACCGGATGATGTAAAGGGAAGGATAGTGCTTGCACAGATGTCAAAACATAGACCCGATAGACCCAAAGAGAGTAGATTCAAGTCACATCTCGAGTACAAGAAGAGAACTCGGTGTAGTAAATGTGATAATTACGGTCATAATACCCGAACCTGTCGTAATTCGGAAATCGATGCCAATCGAGGTACCAATAAAAGGGACAAAAGTTCGAAGAGAACCTAAAGGTAAGTATTTATTTTTGCCATTTTTTAATTATCGCTCTAGGTGGATTTTTTGTGCTTTTTACTTTTTTTTATTCGTGCTATAGGTGAATGGATGACGTAATATTTGGGTGACGGATCAGCAACGTTGGCATTTAGCACCGAGTGAACTCCATCGATATCCTCATTATTAAAAATAATTCATATTTTAAGTTTGTGGCTCAAAATGCCAGTTTTGTAACTCAAATGTTGGGTGAAAATCTTTTTCGGATGATGCTTTATTCTTTACATATTCCTGTCTTGAGAATATATTTATCTAAATCTCTACGTGCTATTGTGATACATTAATGATAAATAATTTTATTTTTGTTATGCGTGGCTGAGGAAAAATACTATAAACATGATGCATTCAACGGGAGGACCCCATATTACATTAATCAAATGTTTAACACTTCGATTTTGTAAGCTATACATTTTTTCGGGTGACGTCTCATACTTGTCATGCTTGATTTGGAATTTCTTCATTTTTTATTGTTGGGATTCAAACAGTCCCACATCGATTGTGAGGAAGGAAATAAACTACCATATAACCCAAGTGAGCTACTCCACCCATTACCAATTGGTTTTGGGTTGGAACCTCACTTGGGCCTGGGGTTTGGACTTGGGATTGGACAAAATTAAAATATCTATGGTCCTAACAGTGGTATCAGAGCCGGAAAGATTGTCTGGTGGACGCACGATCGAGTGGATGTGACTTCCTAACAATGGCAGATGAATCGAGATGATGAGCCTCAAGATGAAGAATTCCTGTAGTTTCTCACGAGATGGAAAGATCCATGGTAACATAGTGTGCAGCGGCTATGGTGAATTATCTCGGTGAATGGTGATCTCTTTGGGCATGAGGAGATTTGACGGGATTTATCTTGAGGGAGGGCCAGATGGACCAGGTGTACCTCGTGGGCCTTGTTTGAGGGAGGGATTGTTGGGATTCAAACAATCCCACATCGGTTGTGAGGAAGGAAATAAACCACCATATAACCCAAGTGAGCTACTCCACCCATTACCAATTGGTTTTGGGTTGGAACCTCACTTGGGCCTGGGGTTTGGGCTTGGGATTGGACAAAATTAAAATATCTATGGTCCCAACAGTTTTTGATATTTTCTTCCAGCCGGTTCTCTTCCATTTTTTTTTTCAAATCCGGTAATGGCCATAAAGAAATCAATCAAGAAAACGTAACAAGAACAGAGAACACAATCTTGGTGACCCAGTTCAGTGCCAATCGCACCTACATCTGGGGGGCTCCGAATTGAACCCGTTCCACTAGCCAAATTCCAATGAAAGTCTTTACAAGATTCCCACACACAAACCGTGCGCCAATTCCTTCACGAGGAATTACCAAATTACAACCCCTATTCTCTACAATATCACCGCACCATCATACTACACAATAGCACTTCCAATTGGCCTATACAAGGACTCAATTATGCCACAAAGAATTCTTTCTACATGGTGCAAGAACTTGGGTGGATTTCACAAGAGAGGAGAGGGAGAGGACTAAACTATTCTATTCCATTCCATTATGCCAAATGAGCCAAAGTCAAGAATATATTAATTGCCAACTTAATCCTAACCATAGGATCTTGATCAATGGTCTACAATAAAAGCATACTAACACTAATTGCACCTTTAAGTCCTCCAACTTTAAGCTTGTTGCTAATTAGGCCCTCCAAGTATGAATTGTTCCATTTGGGGATCACATATTAATATTTATGAATCAACATTTCTCACATTCCACATGTCACACCTCTCTTGAATCGAAGGGTTGATATTATATGATTTAACATTTGTATGCATTGCTTGTGATTATACTTTGAACACAGGTAGGCAGATTCATTCCACCAATAAAAAGATGGTCATTTATTGATAATTATGATGTTGACACATGGTTTACAGTTTGCATCAGATTACATAGGTTGTGAGATGGGTTGTATCCGAACAAAAAAATCCAGTACCATTAATATGATTACAATGTTCCAGTATCATGATTTTATTGATACTTGTGTTTGTGTTCCTACCGTGTTCTTTTATCCTCATCCCAGTCATCGAACTATTTAATAAGTTGTAGTTGGGTTTCCAGTAATTGTGTTGCGCATTGAAATAAAGTTTCATTCAGAAATTTAATTTAGATATGTCCACACAAGAAACTTCTAGTTATTTATCACATGTAAAATCTGTTTATGTAACCATAAAGAAGTGAAGATTTAAGAACCTTGTGAGACCAAGTGGACATGCACCTTTATTAAATGATAATGAAATTTGAATCATAGAAAATATAATTCATAGAATGGAAATCCCACATATTATTCTACTGCATGATCGCATCTAATAAATAAATGGTTATAACCACATCAAGAATTACCAGACCTTATAAATATAATCGTCATGTCTAGTATTTCACATTCAAAATGATGCTACGAACTAAGGGTTACGGCTGCCGATCCATTAAACCATATGATTTCAGGCTCTTCCAGCATGTAATTGTAGAGTTGAGTAGCAATGTTAGACCGTGCAGAAGCAGTATCGAATTTTCTGGGCATCTGATCAATTCTACCCTCTTTTAAGAACTCAGCATACTTTATAACATATATCCCGCAATCTCCACTGCACAATGAATACATAATTTATGCACAATGTTGAAGTTTGACATTTGAATAAGAATTAGTAGAAAAATCACCATTTTATATGAGAAAGATATTATGAACTGGCACCATTATTGGTTATAATGCGAAAAAACACATCAATTCCTAATAAATAAAATCATCTGGGGAGTGGGGACTTATAAATTGCTGGTCGTGATGGCGAAATAAAATCACAAATATAAGTATTAAGGGAATTAGGTAATAGTCATGTTTTAATTAAATGTAGCAGACTATCCCATTATGTTGTTGCGGACAATTTTCAATTATCCTACATTCGAGTGGACCATCTGGGAAAGTGCGAAGTCGGACTTCAAGGATCTAGCTATTATGGGAATAGCCATGAGCATTGGACTGATAGTTGCATATATCTACCCGTTCTTTATGATTTTGTTGTATGAGTTATAGACGTCCAGCCGCCAATTAACCATATCAAAGTGAGCCAATATCTAGTAAGCTGGAGACTGTATCCAGTACGTGATCAACTTGTGTCCATGGAATGTTGAATTGAATCTTCCTGCCCTTTGCATAAGAGAATAAGGCTTCGTGCTTGTGCAATGCCTGGGTGTCAATTAGTATATCCTTGGAGATTCCCCAAATTTTCCCGTCAAAGGGGCAGTTTGTCGTTGTGGCTCGTATTTTGGATCCATTTCTCAACTTCAGTAGCATGCGGATATAGTAGAATGCAGCGTCGATATGCTGAAAAATCAATGACCACACCGTTATCATAAGCAACACCATTCCCAAATGAAACTTGATGACACATATAAACGAAAACGTGAGTTGGAATGTGTGAAATACCGAATCGTTCAAAGGGCGTGCAACTTCATACAAGTCGTGCCACCACATATCCGAGTAAATGGTAATCGGACCTAGTTTTGTTTCCTGTCGAATTTCAACGATGTCTATGTCCAATTTCATGTTCCTGTTTTGGGAATTGAGCATTTCAATAAATTTGTATTGCATTGAGAAGGTGTCAGGTTCATATCGAAGGTTTTCCACGGGTAGATTTAAAATGTGGGCTTACCTATTGTTAACCTTCAGGCATTCTTCATAAAAATTGTTGAACTTAGTGATGTCTTCTTCTGCTGGTGAATCCATGCATGTTTTGTACGCAAATGTGTAGTAAGTAACTTGCCCTGATATCATTGAATCCGACTGGGTAGATGAATGTTTTTTTTTTTTCCGAATGACAATTATCCTTGATGATAGCTTCAGGTAACTCCATTGGGATTGGTGTCCACTGAGAGTAATTACCAGATTTAGTGATGCAAATTTGATTATAAAAACAAAAGACACAGTGTCAGGTGTGGAACCCATATCATATGCAGGGTTGTTGATATGTACCTTCCTGTCAACAGCTTGGCATGATCTCATGCTTTTCGCTGGAGTTATTTGGACAGCATCACAAACTGTATTAGCAGTCTTCGTGCAAGTTGAGGGCGATGGATCAGCATGGTTACCAGTGACTTTCTGAGGTATCATACATTTCGATTTGCTCTCTTCTTTTCTGCTTGAAATCTGTGGTTAAAAACATGAAGAGATATGTTAGATCGGTAGTAAAAAAATGATGTTATACATATGTATTTTAAACCATCATTTTATTCATTTCAGAATTCCATTCTGGAAACTGGTTGTGTTTACCACTTCCTTGATGATGGCGTCAATCTCTTTCAAATTCTCATTAGTCAACACTAGTCCATCATCGATGACAACGCAATCATCCTTGGTGGAAATATCAATTCCCAGGTCAAAACTTGGCGCTTCAAAATCTAGAGGGTAATAGTTGTCCAATTTTTGAGAAACTGCGTCTGTCTAGCCCCATGAGGAGCTCCCAACTGATACCTGTTTGAAAGTGCCCATTAAACTTTGAAATGAGTTCCATATTACAAGCATTTAGTTATCTGTGTGTAAGAAAAAAAATGCTTACGTTTCACATATTACCTATGGGAAATGGGTATGGAAAAGCATTTGAATGCTAAAAGACAATTAATGTTTTCAAAAATATTAGGAATTAACTTTGTATCGTCATGATTGTCATATAGAAAAATTAACTTCATAAGAGATGAACATGATGCTAATAGCTTGGAGGGGTGTTTCACAACATCATCTACTAGAATAACTGCTACATAGCATACATCTAGTATGATGTGTCATTAATACATCTGCCTCTATTTTAATCTATCAATTTAATCAGACGGCAAAGGTTCTATCCCAAGATTAATTAGATATCTAGCAGATGGCAGGATAACATTTTTCAAATTATTACAGAATGGTACACATTTCCCTAATTTCTATTTACAGTTGCAATTCATATGAAATTTTATGCCACCTAATCGTGATGGGCATTACACCCAGTGAAAACTGATGATACTGATTCCATTTGATTTTATAGCAAAGTAGTATTTGCTGTGTATCTACAAGTCAGACATGTTCCTCACATGGGGGATTTGGAACTCAGGCTGCCAAGTAGATTGAGAATGACACCTCTTTCAGTGAGGAATAAAAGAAACAGCCCAAAGCACTGAAGACCCCATTGCAAACCCGAACAATGCAGCTTGCAAATTGAAACTGAAAGATTATAAGCAGGCGAAGAAGATGTGTACAAAGGTTAATTTGTTCCGCAGGATAATCGGTTTCTTTTATTTGCCTTTTCAAATCATAAGTTTCGTGTTGTTTAATGAGGAAAGTGTGTGAAGGTGTTAGAACTCGAGAGTACAAATGTGAAGTCACTTTACCGAAGGGCTCAAGCTAGAGGTATCAAGACGGACGGGCCGACTAGACCCGTGAAAACCGGCCCGGATTGACCCGGGACTGCGGGCCGACCCATGACCCGTGCGGGCGGTTCACGGGTCAAGAAGTTGTGAACCGCGGATTTTGCGGGTCAAACCTTCGCGGGCCGCGGTTAACCCGCTGGCCCGTAAAAAAAACTGTTTTTATTAAATATGGTAACATTGAAAATCTCTCTTCTTCTAGAAACTTTAATACAACTTTTAAAGTAAAATCTTTTTTTTCTCCCTAATACCTAAAAAAATAATGTTTTTTGACAATAGTAATTAGAAATACGTTTATCATTTAATTGTTATTTGTTTATATTTTATTTAAATTTGCAAATTTAGAAGTAATTTATATAACATAAACTATAATTTTAAATTCTATGTAAATATTTTATGGTGTAAATATGAATTTATCATTTTAATCATTTTGTATTTAGAAACTTGATAAAAAAATTGCTATAAATATGAAAAAAATTATGTTTTTATTCATACGGGCCAAATCAGAACAAACTGCGACCCGCATGGGCCAGCGGGCGGGCCTGGGTTGTAGTTCAAAATTTGCGGGCTGACCCGTAACCGGCCCGTAACCCGCAGCGGGCGGACTTTTTTTCAAGCGGGCCGTTACCAGACTTTTTATTGGCGGGTCGACCCGGCCCAGACCAACCGGATTGACACTTCTAGCTCAAGCATACATGAACATGGCCGATCTGGATTTGGATAAATTTGATATTAAGAAAGCTCTTGAAATTGACCCTGACAACAGGTGACTGCAGAACTCTCCTACCTCTCCTTATAAGGTCTCTGTTCTATAATGCTCTATATGGATTCAATCGTTGGTGAAGACTAAACTGATAACTGATTCTATCTAAGTTCCAAATTATATTTATAGTTTATACCAGTGTAGTTCTCCTAGGAATTTTTTTTAAAAAAATTGTAACCAGTGAAATAGCAAAGGACCAAACCTTATTACAGGATGAGGAGTTATTCGTTGCTGGGCTGATTACATTTGCATTCCTTGATGAATCCTTAGAGTTCCCTTCCCCTCTTGTTGAAGATTCAGGTGTCTGAGACTACAGCACATTCATGAATCACACGTCTAAACATGGAAAAAATTCTATATAATTTCTTTATTAGCACTTCATGCAGTTTAAAATTTGGAAACTGAATGAAGTATCTCAGGCAATTAGTGATGAGTTTATTCTATGAAGCAGATAGTAATAATTTTGATCAATGGATTATGACCTATCAATGTTCACTTTTAGTCTATTTTATAAAAAATGGTATGCAATCCAAGAAGATGAAGACACCTAATTTATGATTTATCAGGGAAAAATGAATGACCCAATTTCCGCTGAGTATTCATGTGCATATGAAGCATATGATTTGTTCATGCTATGTTACATCTACAACATATCACATCAGGTATCAATGATATAACTTTAAGATGACCATAAACAGGAGGACATGTTGTGGGTGGCGATTGGAAAATCATGCAATTTAGCAGATGAATGACAGAAGGCATTGGTGTAGTTTCCATCTGTGCATCTTAAATTCCATTAGTTTTAAATCCAGTGTCACCATCAATATCTTCTGGTGTTTGAATATGTCATGAGTGTCAGGCACCTGGTGCATTTGTAGACGAGCATAACAACAATTAACCAAATAATCATCCTGTTACGAGCTGCTACAGATTGTTGCATCTTCAGATTGCTGGACATAATATGAGTTCAACCTGTACCTGACATTGCTAGTGCACATCTTATAGGAATACTTACCTTTTGGTATCATATTTCATCAATGTAAGATGAGTGATGAAATGGTATAGTATATGATATATTCAAAATACTCAGATTAATATGTTTTATGTACAACATCTCATGCAAACGCAGGAAGTCAGAGATATTGTAAATTGAGTATGGTGTTATCTTTTGAAAATGTAATGAGGCAATTACCTTTGAGTCAGATGAGATTTGAAGTGATCTGTTTTCATTTCTATGTCCATTAATCTGTTTGACCACGTTTTGGGACTGGATTGACAATGCTCCACGGTCTCCTGTAGTCATGACATGCCTAACATTCCTTAAATGATTTGGTGAAGCTACTGAGTTTCGCACCTATGTGTCAACATTTGAGAAATGACTCTAATTTAGTAGCTCAACTGAAGCATTAAAATAATTCATAGAGGGTGAGTGGATAAAAAAAAATGGCACCACATCAGATGCAATGGAGATTGTCTAGCATGATAATCAAGTGTCATAGAGATAAGCCTCTTTGTTGTCGTTTACATCCAAAAAACCACAGACGCATTACACCATTTTTTATACATTTGTATTAAATTCGAGTAAAAATATCCCATTTAGAGTTTAGACCAGTGTAGGTCACCTGGGAAAAGTTCTTAAAAAAAAAATGTAACCAGTAAAATAGGAATGGACCAAACCTTGGTACAGGATGAGGACTTATTCATTGCTGGGGTTATTACATTTGCATTCCTTGATGAATCCTTAGAGTTCCCTTCCCCTCTCGTTGAAGATTTAGGTGTCTGAGCTTGCGGTGCATTCATGAATCACACATCTAACCATGCGGAAAACTCTATATATAATAGCACTGATGCAGTTTGAATTTTGGAAACTGAATGATGTATGCCACACACCATGTACAAAGCATTCCTCTGATGATATTGATATACTAACTGTAACTAGCATGTATGAAATACAATATTGTGATCGATATTCATACAAATATGACAGGTACTGTGTCTGGTACTTTTTTAAGATATGATATTCAAGGGTCATGACTATTCCCATATCATCAGGCAATAAGTAAATGAGTTCATTCTATGAAGCAGACAGTAATAAATTTGATCAATGAGGCAAATACCTTTGAGTCAGCTATAATTCGAGGTGAACTGTTTTCATTACTATGTCCATTAATCTGTGGTACCACCTTCTAGGACTGGATTGACTGTGCTCGACAGTCTCCTGTATTCATGACCTGCCTAACATTCCTTACATGATTTGGAGATGCTAATGAGTTTTGCACCTGTGCGTCACCATTCAATAACTTAAAAATAATTTAGTAGCTCAACTGGAGCATTAAATAATTAATTGAGGGTGTGTGGATCAAAAAATAAATAAAATTGGACCGCATCAGAAGCAATATAGATTTCTGGGGTTTCGGTCTTGGATACCAGCGAAGCACATTTTTCATACAAACATCCCTGTTGCTCATGCAATAATATAAGGGTGGTTTTGAAATGGTGTAGTGGAGGAAACATTCACATTACATTGTGAAATGAGGGGATTCAAATAATGCCTCCCAGATCAGGTTATATTTTTGAAACATATGTATCAATGCAAATACCTTTGTGTCTGCTGAAATGTTATGGGAAATGGTTGTATGACTGTATCCAGGATCATGTGGACCCACCTTTTGGGAATTGATTGATGGTGACTGACATTTTCCTATAGTCGTGATCCGTTTTACCTGCAGAATATGACTCGTTGTAGCTATTGAGCATGGAACCTGCGGTGTCCATTCAAGGAATGGAACTAAGTCAGTACCTCAGCTGAAATGAGAAAATTGAGCCTAATGTTGCAATAGAGATTTTCCAGCGTGCAATTCAAAATTATTGGATTAAATCTTAACAGAGAAAGACCTTATGGAAATGTACATTAGGAAATGAAATATTGCAATAGAGATGAATAGAGAAACAATATCTGGTAATGATGCTGGTAAGTTCAGTACCACGTCAAATGCAAAAGGATCTACCTCTTTGTTTCTATCCATGGTGTGTGGCAGATGTTTGCTTGCACTACCATATGTATTGTTATAACTGGAACTAGATCTGATACGTATCCCTTCCATACAGCTCTCTATCTGCGTGTTGACAAATTGAACCAATTCCTCGATTTTCCTCTTAAGGATATAATTCTCTTCAGTAAACTTGGCGTGTTCATGAACAACTGAGTCAATTCTATCCATATACTTATCATTGATACCAGGTGAAATCTGTATTCAACCGCTGAGTGTTTACTATGTGAAAGGACTTTAAGTTCATATTTTACTCAAGTATGATATCAGTGTACAGTAAAATGTTTTGTTGAGGGGACATTACCTTTGTAGTAGGCAGGTTCTTCGCTTTGGTAATGATGCTAGTATTAGTTGCTCCAATATCAGACACAAAAGTGTAATGGCACTCTCCAGATACTACATTAATGGGATTCTGGAACGTTCCACTGCGATTTGAGAATGTTGGTTTGCTGATCATATTGTGTGATGGCGATTCTGGGTAGTTTTGTAGTTCCATATGGTTGGATTTGCAATTTCTAGAAGATTCCACTGGGTAATGGACCTGCATTACTTTTACGTTATCCTCACCCAAGAATTCGCAGTCATCGTCACTGGAGTCCAAAGCATACACTACCTCTTTTCCTTTAAGAGGCAACACTTTTGTATTTGAAATGATGGGTGGATCATGGTCTGTCTTCATATCAGATCCAGATGTTCCATTGTCTGAAATAGCCTTGTATGTGGCACTTGGGTGAGGGTCGCTGAAATGTGGAACTGGTGGTAGTGCGGTTTCAATTGTAGCTGGGTTTCTAGCTATCACAGCAGTGTTCTTAGGGCGTGCACCAGTATGACCATTAGTTGTTGCACGATGATTATTGGGTCGATGAGCTGGTGGCATTACAAAATTATCATCGTCGTTTATGACTGAAACCATTGCTGCAATGTTTTGAGACCGATCTGAGGCTTTCGTTTTCTGCTTCTTTGTTATGTAAATAGGATCGAGAACTTCAGCTACCTGAGGGATCATCTTCAAAACATGTAGCTGTGCAATGAAAAAAAAAAAAAAAAAAACCCAGAGAATATTTTTATTATTTGATTTTTATTTGCAAAACAAATTGACATTCCACAGACATCAGAAAAATTAGTGTAATCGCATAAAATACTCCATTAAAGCATATGTTTATAAAATCAATTTATCCTGTTAAATACTAAACTGAATAATATGGTCGGAAAAAAAGTCAATTCTTGGGCTGCTAGATAGTCTACTGTTCAACTCTCTCCATACTTATTCCATCTGATGTCTGTTTCTAACAATCTTTATTGAATATAAATGTATAAAAATAAAAAATATTAAAATTCAGGGTTACAGGACGAACAACACATGGTTTTAAGGGTTCTATATTGTGGACTAGACCACCCTGATATTCTTTAGATCTAGGGGTTAACTAATTATTAATACCAATTCCCCCATTTATGATACCATGGTATGGAACAGATGATATGCAATGCCTAACCTTGTTTCTGAAGAGTTTTCCTAGTACTCTACATTAAATTCTTGGTTAAATATATAAAAGGTTGTTTTTAAAGAACTACAGTTACACATCATATTGAAATTGCAACATAGTTTCCTTTAAAATATATAAAAAAACCACAAAGGTCGTTCTAATAAAGCATAGATCTTATTCAATAATTAATGAACAGTTGTAAACAATGAATCATTTGACTTACCTCAAGGTTGCTGAAAATGTCAGATGCCATGTTCAGATTTGGTAATTCATCTTCAAGTTCAGATGACCAATTGAGAATCCTTGGTGGCCTACTAGCAACTTTGTAGCATATTTTACTTTCAAGTATGGGAAGCGTCTCATAAATCCATGTTTGGAAAGCAATGACGAAACCATTTAGCCTATAACACATTGTTGGCCTACCCTCACCTTCCACAGTAATTTGTTTGTTTCTTAATGCTAGTTGAAATGAGGCAATAGTGAGCTTAAAAATGTCCTTTCCCCATGGATAGATTTTCATGTCAGCCGAATCAACTAAGACCAGTAGGGTTTTGTCCACGAACCTCTCATACGTTGTGTTCAACATTAGATGCGTGACAAGGAATAGTATCCCCATTAGCACGACGTCCCGGGTGTTGCGATCTGACATGGATGTGAAAACGTCAAACACATCGGCGTTTGTAATATTTTCCAGATGGCTGAAATACTCTAACCTAAGTCTGTAGTACTTTGAAGCATATTTGGCTCTATTTTCCTCACCGTGGCAGCGAAGTCCAGTTACCAGATGGAATTCATCAATATCGAATCTGACAAAATCGTTTCCAATATGTAACCAAATATCTTGGTCATTTGGCTGACTAACCTCCCGTAGCAGAACTTGGTGAATCAACTGTGGGTTGACTGCAATCTCCTGGAGGTCAAGGAAAAAACCAAAACAAGTGGATCTAAATAGTCTTTTCTGCTCGTCCATGAGTCGTTGCCTCAAGGTAGTTTTGCAATAAGATCTGATGGCTTGACATTGACCTTACCTTGGAACCAATCATCTGAGTTAACCTTGATTTCCCATGGCTGTATTTTTTGCAGGAAAAAAAAGGAGTTAAGTGTCCTTAAAAATGGAAATATTATCTAGAGATATCAGTCATAATAATCATATACATTCTATGTTGGTGCAGGTTTTCTCCTCTCAAAGAAGGAATAAAATGAGTTTTCGGATCTTTACACTCACAGAAAAAAATAAAACTTTTTATGTTGAACCTAGAATGAAATTAAATTGCTGTCATTAATGGATTTTTTTGAAGTTCTTGTAGGAAAAAAATTCAATCAACCTTGAGCATGGTAAGGTTATGATGTGAACCCGGGAGGGGGTCACGACGAACACGCTGAACGAACGCCGGGAAAGTTCCGAATTCAGGTTGGAACGGACGGTAACACTACGACCCAACCCTCACGACGCAAGAACCAGGGGTATATTAAACCTGAGACCCGTTACGATGCGGAAACAAGAACCATAATGGGGGAACGCCACAAAGGTTGCCCACGCCTTTGATAAGTTCAATTGGTGAACGCCACAAAGATATGATAATCTTTGATAAGTTCGAAAGTTCATTCAAGAACAATATTTTGGAGAGAAATAACTCATCACAATTTTCATTAATCAAAGTTTATTTTTTGTATTACAATGAAGACACCTTTATATATGTAACCAGGATAAAAATCCTAGTCTACTTAGGAAACTAAATAAAATCTAATCTAATTAGGGAATAGATAAAATCTATCAAAATAGACTCCTAAAATACTAAAATAGGAAAAAGGAATTAAAATATAAAAAAAGGAAATATAAATCCGTATGACTTGCGTTAATCTGGATTTACGGCCGTGACAACATTGCTTACGGCCGTAACTATACTTCTGCTTAAGGATTACGGCCGTAACTTTGAAAACCTGAAATTCTTCATTTTGATCTGAGAGTGACTTACGGCCGTGAGAATGTTTGGTTACGGCCGTAACTTTGCTTCTGCATAATTTTTGATTTTCTTGGTTTCCAACTCGATTCTCGGCTTGTCTCTTGGTTTAGCCTCGAACCTTGTTCACTCTCGCAATGCTTGATCTGTGAAGCTCTTCGAACATGCCGGAAGCTTTGTTTGGCTTGATTTGTAGTTCTTTCCGTCAAGCCCATCATGATTCTCAAACTGGGATAGAATAAACCTGAATTCAGAGTCCAACTCTGATACCAAATGATGTGAACCCGGGAGGGGGTCACGACGAACATGCAGAATGAACGCCGGGAAAGTTACGAATTCAGGTTGGAACGGACGGTAACACTACGACCTGAGCCTCATGACACAAGAACCAGGGGTATATTAAACCCGAGACCCGTTACGATGCGGAAACAAGAACCATAATGGGGGAACGCCACAAAGGTTGCCCACGCCTTTGATAATTTCAATTGGTGAATGCCACAAAGATATGATAATCTTTGATAAGTTCAAAAGTTCATTCAAGAACAATATTTGGGAGAGAAATAACTCATCACAATTTTCATTAATCAAAGTCTATTTTTTGTATTACAATGAAGACGCCTTTATATAGGCAACCAGAATAAAAATCCTAGTCTACTTAGGAAACTAAATAAAATCTAATCTAATTAGGGAATAGATAAAACCTATCAAAATAGACTCCTAAAATACTAAAATAGGAAAAAGGAATTAAAATATAAAAAAAAGGAAATAAAAATCCGTATGACTTGCGTTAATCTGGATTTACGGCCGTGACAACATTGCTTACGGCCGTAACTATACTTCTGTTTAAGGATTACGGCCGTGACCATAAACTTACGGCCGTAACTTTGAAAACCTGAAATTCTTCATTTTGATCCGAGAGTGACTTACGGCCGTGAGAATATTTGGTTACGGCCGTAACTTTGCTTCTACATAATTTTTGATTTTCTTGGTTTCCAACTCGATTCTCGGCTTGTCTCTTGGCTTGCTCACTTGGTTTAGCCTCGAACCTTGTTCTCTCTCGCAATGCTTGATCTGTGAAGCTCTTCGAAAATGCTGGAAGCTTTGTTTGGCTTGATTTGTAGTTCTTTCCGTCAAGCCCGCCATGATTCTCATCAGGTTATGATGTCATTGAAGATACGTTGTGCACTGTAATTTCAAAGCCAAGTGTTGAAGAAGTAAAACAAGGTACCGTGTTCAAGAATATGGTTGCGGCTAGTTAGTAAATAATATGAATTAAAGTTAGCTACTGGTAGCAATTACATACCATGTAAAATAATCTGGGCGTATTCGACAACATGACTAAAAAATGAATTTCCATTACAATATTCTAACTAACTTGTCAGACGTATCACACCTGGGATCGTAATGGTACTTCTTTGGATATCTTCGTCCCCCGAGGAGTGCGAACACCTTTTCGGTGTTTGCCCAGCAGCCCCAAACCTGATTGATGTGTTTCGGACCCTCGACAATCGGAGTCATAGTAGGTTTGACGGAAAAATTCAAGTAATTCAAGCCAAAACGGAGTTAATTGCAAATTGGAGCAAAAATCGGAGCAAAAAAGGACCAGTTTGATCCTTACGGCCGTAACGCCCAGAAGGTCACGACCGTAATCAAGCTACTGGTTGAGATGCGAGATTTCAATTTTACACTTACGACCGTAAACAAACTGTCATGGCCGTAACATTTACTGATGCTCTGGTCTTGTGTTTCAGCCCAGAACTCACCTTTCTCCCTGAACGATTCTTACCCATCAGCAATCATTTTGTAAACAAAAAGGAATTAAAAAAAGAGTAAAAAAGGTTAAATTCATAACTTGGGTATTAGTACATAATGATATCTGCGTTTGCCTGCAACTTTGATCTGTAATTCATTTTTGGGGGCATAAAAAAGAAACAAAAAAGGAAAAAGATATGTGGGTAATAAACAGATCATACTCTTATACAAATGGGACTTCATCCACGCACCTTCAAGAAAACTAACAAACTTTTGAGATGATCTTTCAGGATTCAAATCAGGGACAGCAAAATTCACTTATTTGATGCCAATAATTGCAAAAACTGAATTTCGCAATTTCTTTTCGACACCAGAACTGCAACTTCAATTTCTTTGATACCGGTGGAAATCGACTGCAAATACAATGCTGAAAATTGTCAATTCTGTTCGAAAACTTTTCAATTTGAGTTTGTGATTTGACTGAAAGTAAAATTCAGTATCCAGTATGATTTTATTTGAATGAATGAATTGAGAAATTATCTCAGACGCCATTAATGATATTGAGAGATTTCAGTATCCGTTACGCGCGGGAGACATTGAAATGCTATTGAATTTGAAATTAGCGTGATCATATATATATATATATATATATATATATATATATATATATATATATATATATATATAATTAGATGATAATTATCCAATATTGTTTAGTATAGGTGGGATATATCTGATTGTATAATTATGGTTGTCAAATATGAGATTATAAGTTTCTGAGGTGGGTTTATACCTAATTTCCACTTGTTCTATATATAGAGATGGAAATGGGTTGGTTATGCCAAACTCATACCCTACCCACTAAAAATTTACAATATTCATACCCTACCCATATACTCATTTAATAATGGCGGGTCCGGACGTATCGAATACGGGTACGCTTCTATACCTATTTGAAATTCATTACTATTTATTTAATTATTTTAATTATTTTTCTTAGGATTGTAAATATGTTATAGGTTCGAGGTGCTCCGAATTAACTTGAATCACTTCAATGTTGGGCTTAACTTGAATTTAGCTTAAAAAAACTTGTTCTAGGTTGAAACTAAACAAGCGAATTTGAAATTTTTTTTTAGACATTAACAAAGTCAATAATTTAAATATATTGAGGTTTAGATATTAACAATGTCAATAGATATTCGTGTTCTATTATTTATTATTATTATTTTTTACATAATCACTTTTGTTTTAAATTCTATAATTTTTAAGAAATTCAATGGGTATGTGGATCGGGTATGTGTATTGTAGTAAAACCCACACCATACCCATGTCGAATTTTAAAGTTTACCTCCATACCCTACCCAAACACCCATTTAGTTGGATAATCCTCGCCCATTTATGTTGACTCTCCAACAGGTATCGGGTCCGTGGGTATTATTGACATCCATATCCATATAAATATCCTACTTTTAGGAATCAAATTGAAATTTACTTGAATTGAAAAATACTTCGCCCCTGTTTGACCCCCATTTTTTGAAAATCAAATTTATTTAATACTCAATCTCAACCATCCATCTTAATCAAGCCTATCATTTTTTACTTTTCAAACATTTTTTAACAACACATTCTCCAAAAAATACTATTCAAAACCACAATTTTTTCCAAAAAATGGAGGCCAAACACTTTATAATCACGTGAAGTATCACAATTTGATACTTTTCAAATATATTAGTATCACAATATGATACTTTTCAATTTCTTTTAGTAACAATGAAGTATTTTTCAAAATTTCTTTTATGGATAATAAAAATCAGTTTTGCCATTTAAAATAAGTAATTTGTACAATTATCTCTGAGAACTCGTGCAAGTGTTAGCCTTGTTTAATCTTTGTCTATGACAATTTTGTCCTTTCGGTGGGAAAAATAGAGTAACAGCACAAAAATCCCTAATTTTTGCATTTTTATGATAACAGTCCCTAACTTTTTCATTTTGGCATTTACACTCTCAAAATCACCCATCTTTGCGAAATTCGTCCTTATCGTCAAAATCTGATAAATTTCAACTTTAGAAACACTATTTGACACAAATATTATAAGGGTTAATTACAGATATGGTCCCCGACCTTATTTTAGTTATTACAAAAATGTCCACCCAATCGACGCGGTGGCGGTAGCACTTCCCTGGCAGAGATAGAAACTACAGGTGCTGCGCATCAGCAATGTTGTAATGGGCCTGTTTGCAGATCGACGCCCGCACGCTACTCGACACAATGCACTGTATCTGTACGCATAAGAGACGAGTGCGTAGTTGATGGGTGTAGGCGACTGTTGCCTCTACGCGCGACCTGAGTCTCGCACGTAGCAACTACGCCGTGTGGTGCCTGCTTTCGGCGATTGCTTGTGTTCTGTATTCCGGAAGCATCTTTTCTACATTTAGTTCATTTTTGGAGAGATTTTTGTTGGTGGAGGTGGTGGTGAGGTTATGCAGGCAGTTGTGATGATGTGGTAACAATGGTGATTGTAGGTGAAGTGGCTGGTTCTTCGTTGATAGTGGTGGCTTTGTGGTTCGTTAGAGGTGGTTGTGGTGGATCTAGTGTGAGGTCGTGGTGGAGGCGGCACAGGTGTTTGTGTGGTGTTGGTAGTGGTAGTGGCAGTGGCCGGTGGTGGTGATGTTGGCAGTGGTGGTGATTTTAGCGACGATCAATGATGGTGGTGTTGGCGGTAGTGGAGGTGTTGACAGTGTGTGACCAATAAATACGTAATCCGTGACCTAAAAAATTTGAGAGTTTGACTAAATTTGTAATTGTAACTCACATTTTTTAAGTCTTAACCAATTAATTCGTACACTATGACTTAAAAAATAAGTGATACTGACCATTTTAATAATTTGTGATCTAGAAAGTGTGACTTATAATATTTATGATATATGACTGAGAAATAACTCGTGACCTATAATATTTGTGATTTGCGATCAAATAAAATTTGTGAAATATTAATTTTTATAAATTGTTATCGAATAATAAGTTGTGACCTATAAATTTGTAATTTGTGATCGAAAAATAAGTCATGATCAAATAATTTTATAACACGTGACCGAGAAATAAATGATATTTGTGATTTGTGACAAGTAATAAATTGTGACCGAAAAATAAGTCGCAACCTATAAATTTGTAATTTTTGATCGAAAAATATGTCGTGACCAAATAATTCTATAATATGTGACCGGGAAATAGATGGCGACCAATTAATTTGATAAAAAATAATATCCAAATTCTGATTTGTGAACGTGACCATAATTTATATATTATTGTGGCATAATTCTATAATATTTTGACCTTAGTTTATATGATTAATAAAATATTTTTTATTATTTTATTCTAATAAAAAAATCTAATTAACACATGAATTTAGAATTTTTAAACATTTTTCCTTAACTTCATTCCCATTAAAATATGAAAATTATTGGGGCTTGATATTAAGTTTATGAAAAGGTCCAACTCACAGGAAAAAAAAAGGGGTGTTCACAAAAATACCCTACTTTTATAGATCAAATTGAATTACTTCAATTTTATAAAATTTGAAAATTACTTATAAAAAAATTGTAAAAACTGAAAAATACTTATAATACTTCTCAAATAAGTTAGTATCATACTATGATACTTATAATTATACTTTTCAATTTTCTTTAGTATCGCAGTATGATACTTATGATACTTTTTCTAGTTTTTGTAGTATCACAGTATGATACTTATGATATTTTTTAATTTTTTCTAATATCAGAGTTTGATACTTATGATACTTTTTCAATTTTTTTAGTATCACAATATGATATTTATGATATTTTTCAATTACTTTTAATATCACAGTATGATATACTTTTACAATTTTTTTTGTGATGCTTTGTCTCAAACATAAAATCAAATAATTTTCATACACTATTCTTTACATATTTTCACACCACAGCCACCATTGTCAACCAAACAAACCTCCTCAAACCACAAATGAGATCTCCCTCTCTCCTGCAACTCCGCAACAAGACACCAAACTCATAAGCTCTAGTGCACCGAACAGAACATGAACCGTGAAGAAGCTGTGAAGCAAGAGCCAATGACCGACTGAAGCCAAGAGAAAAAAGTGTCTGACTACTTTCAGTGCATAGAAACTCCGGCCGGCCAACTGTTGAACGAAGGACACCAATAGAACCGCGTAATCCAGAGGGACTTTCGATTAGAAGGTGGCGCATGTCCCGCGGTAGTAAACGACGGATTTGGCCGGAAATAGAAAGTGCAACCGGACCTAATTTCTCAAATTCCGGCCGATAGAGAGCTCCGATAAACCAACGGACTCCAGATTCTTGCTAGTGACGTCAAGGATTCCTCGAAGCTCACGAACTGCTCCTTCAGTTTGGTGGATTGTGACTTCGTAGATTTGGTTGTGTGTGGGTCACGGTAGCGGTGGTGGCGGTGATTAAGTGGTGTCGATGGTGTTATGGTGGTGGTTGGTAGGTGTGGTGTGGTGATTGGGCAGTGAAGAAGATGAGCAACAGTTGGTGGTTGAGGAGATTGAATGTGGTCGATAGTGCTATAGTGGTGTAGTGGTTGGGAGATGAAGAAGAGCAATAGTGAGGGAAGTATTTTTCAAAATTTTTTTTTGGAAGTAAAAATTAGTTTTGTTATCTTAAGATAGTATTTTTTGCTATTAACCAAAAAAATAAAAAAATAAATAAAATCATTTGGACTAGGTCAAATGTTCTGTGCAGGCTAGACTTCATGGGGCCGACTCCGCCCCAGTAGAACCCCAAGTCGAGATGGCTCGGGCTTTTCTTTGGCCGGCCGTTTTTCATGTAAAAATGTAGCAAATTGGAGGGTTCTCAATTGGCAAAACATTCGACAAGAAAATGAAAGGGTAATTATATTAATACCACATTTTTTGTTAAGTGCACCACAATTTATTTACAATGATAATCTTTATTTTTTATTAAATTTTGCACTTATACTTTTTAACTTTTTTGTCTTATTTTTATCCACAGTTTATCACGCTAATGATGGTTAAAGAATTTTTTAGGAGTGAAGAAACTTTTT
Organism: Ligustrum vulgare; assembly: GCA_963555705.1. Classification (NCBI taxonomy): domain Eukaryota; kingdom Viridiplantae; phylum Streptophyta; class Magnoliopsida; order Lamiales; family Oleaceae; genus Ligustrum; species Ligustrum vulgare. The sequence goes on along the minus strand of OY743169.1, from coordinate 9,665,110 downwards.
TATTTACCTCTCTTATATTTAAATAAACAAGATAAACAATAATTGCAAGAATTCAATTTTTTTTTTTTCCAATGTAATAGAATATGAAATAAAATTGTCAATAAAGATAAGATATATTAATTAATTAATTAATTAATGATTTTATTAAAGATAAAATTACAACAAAAACATAATAAAAGAATAATTGTCAAAACAAGCAAAAAATATGAACATTTATTGCAATTAAATGTGGTGTGAATATAATTTCTCATCCCAAATGGAAAATGTTCAGTGTAATAGATTTCCTGAATGCCGTGGCAACTTCTCCATAGTGATATTTCCCACCCCAAAAAAACTGTTACCTTTCTCGAATCAGATGAGTACGTGTTTGATCCATTTTTTGAAAAAAATTATGATTTTGAATAGTATTTTTAAAAGAATGTGTGATTAAAAAATATTTAAAAAGTATAAAAATAGTAGACTTGATTAAAATACATGATTGAGATTGAGTATTAAATAAATTTGATTTTGAAAAAAGGGAGGCCAAAGAGGGGCGTAAAATGGAAGGAGATGAGATCTTTGGACTAACGTCGCTTTCCTAATTGTGTGGAACTCCTATAATTATGTTATTCGTATCAAACGTTTTAATCGAGCTTGACATTAACACAATTTTAAGCATTTCGTGTTCCTTCAATTTTAGATTTTACTACTGGACAACGGGGTGTGGATTGTACATGTGAGTTGACAGTCAACAAAATTTGTATAAGCCTTGTTTGGTTTTCTTTCTTTTCATCTCACTTTTCTACGGTACTCAATATACACCACACGTCTTACTTTTGACCTATAATTTTTGACTTTTCAACTCAATTTACATCACACAATTTTCCAAAAACTCAACTTTTCCAAAAATAATGGTAATCAAACAAGCGCTTAATTCAAACTTCAATTCTAGATAAGATGATCATATGCACAAGGAACCAACAATAATCCGTGCTTCCTCGAATATTACACATCGAATCTCTGTCATTATACTCGCAATTTTTGAATTTGAAAAGAGAGGCTGCATCTGAAGGTTTACACTTCAATCTAGACTTTCTTGAAAGTAGTCTTCGCGCACATTGCAAGCAAGCATCAGAGACACCAACCAGAAAAGGGTCGCGCTGAGGGACAAGAGTGCTCCTCCTCCGAATAGACCGGTCTTAGCAGTTGGACAATCGTAATCAAGATCGGAATGGATATTGTTTGTGTGGTGAAGTTGTTCTGTGATTGTAGGCCATAACAAGAATGTTACAGCCAAGCCCGTGGTTGCCCTGCGTGTTTACCAGTAAAAAATTAGGTCTCTGTTTGGCAATGATGTAGCATTTATAAATTGATTTATTTATATTTTTGAGGTAAAATATATGGTTAAAAAGTAAAGAGAATATGTAATTAAAAAGTGGTTTGAAAAATTGTTTTATTTATAAATTGTAATAATTGCTTTAAAAAACAGAAGCTAAAAGTTATTGAAAATAATATGGAAGACATAGAGAATAACATGCTGATGTCGATCCGTGTACTAAATCCTCATAATGACAATAATTAGGCTCCACAACTTAACAAAGGGACGTATTAAATGTGTAACTACAGTAACTTCATTCGCATGAAGATACATAAGGAAAAAAAAAAAAAAGAGAGAAATTGCTTACAATGCAACATTGAAGAATGAATAGCACCAGCGGTTGGAAAAGAATTCAGCTTGTGGAATAGATTTCTCTTTGTATGGGTAAAACAAAGAGTAATACCCAGCAATCGTGGAGGCTGCAAGAAATGCAAATGAAAAATATCCCAGAACAATTGATGGATCATATGGATATTTACATATGACTACTCCTCTTCCAGTAATCGCTTCCCCAGCTAGCGGCTGAAGACACCAAAAAGATGAGATTCTTAAGAATATTATGAAGAAATCGTCACGGCCATAATGTCATTCCACATCACGAACTCGAGACTCGGACTAATTTATGTCGACATAGTCGTAAAAATTGGTATCAAACCAGAAAAATGATTTGTAAATAGCACATAGCTTTGTTTGGTAATACTGTTTGGTTTATAAACGAGTTTATTTATGATTTTGAAGTAAAAAATGACGGATTAAAATTGGCAAGAGAAAATGTATGTGGTTAAAAAGTGATTTTGAAAATTGTGTAGTTTATAAACCAATTTATTTTGTTTATCAAACGGACGAAATAACTTAAAGATGTCACAGAAGAAGCATGAAAAGTGATCAAGAATCGAAACTGCAGATTAACAATCATCAAAGAAAAAATTGGAGATAAATATCAAAATTTTATTCATTTTAATCACAATTGAAAATTTACCTTCTTAGTTTCTGCAATTACTCCAAAAATGAAGGAGACCAGGCCTAGAAAAGCCACTACCACACCCATCTGCCCTGGTGTATATGCCATCGTCAACCTGATATCCTTCAACAAGTATTTTCTAGTCACCACACCCCTGAAAATAATATTCAAATAATAGAAATTCAATATTCTTATCAAGAAACAGGATGGAAGAAAAAGAAAAAAAAATACACTGCAACGAATTTCATATGACACAGAATGCCTTGATGCGCGCAAGAAGAAATTAGGGCAATGAAGGCATTTAAATTATTTGTTCGCTTCTCCTGAATCAATATTCAAGAGATTTTTTGTTACATCAAATTTAATTACAAACAGATGATATATGAGAATAAAATCATTCTACAAATTGACCTCTTCTTGACTCACTTTCTCTGGGTGCGGAGGAGAGAATGGTTGAATGATTAAAAATTCATAGTTAAGAAACATAAATAAGGTAATATTGGAATGAATTTGAACATGTTTCTTTTTGCTTAGATTCACTGATTATAAAGATTACTATAATTAGACAGAAAGGGATGTGCTGTCAGTCAACAAATTCATCAAAATGTGCATTGGTATCTCCTTGATTTTCTGCCAACTCTTGATTATATTCCTCAATTAACTCCACTAATTCTAGAAAAATATTTACCACAATTTTCTGCCAAAAAAATTCATATTGAATCCTTCTGGATTCTGGTACTTGTGAAAAAAATATATGAGAATCATTCCACCGTTTCTAGCTAGAACAAAATCCTCTCTTAAAAGACATATCAACTGAGAGCACGTTAGGATATAGGTAACATAACCCTAAACTGTAAGGTTTTAATAGATCATGTGTGCTTATATGTGAATTATTGTGTATTGAATCAAAGACTATCGAATTTAGTTAAGCCCATTTAAAGTGAATTAATAAAGATTTCAATTTGGGTTCAATTTCATATGTATGTGATTTGGGGTTGTGTATGGATGAAATCGAATTTATCACACACACACACACACATATATATATATATATATATATAAATGGTTTTCTGAATTTGGAATCGGTTGGATGAAATCGAGTTGGGTACCATTTTGGTGGTGGTTGAATTCACTCGGATGAAGAAGGGTGGCCGGACGTGGGCCCTGTCGGTATGTGCAGGGACCGGTACTAGCTGCGTGCGACTCTACGGGAGAGAAAGGCCGCGTAGGGGCTGCATCACAATGGGCCGTTGTAGGTCGCAGCATCGAGGACTGGCTACGCGGCACTAACGTAAGCAGTGCCGGAGAAGGCGCTGCAGTAGGGTGAAACCACCACAGTAGTGGGCTGTGTTCTCCGGAATTTAAGGGCGGCGGTTAGGGTTAATCCGAAACCCTAACTGCTGAAAAATGAGTTTTGGGATAGGGCTTTGTCCTAGAAATTTGAATTCTTCGGGGGGTATTGTGCAATTTTGAATAATTATGGTTAATTGCACCTCATGTTCTCCCTGTTTGTTTTGAATCAATGTTTAAACCCTCTGGATTTTATAAAATCAGCCCCTAAAGTTATAAAATCATTTAAGTTGGGTGTTTTAAAGTTCTGGATTTTATAATTCAATCCCTGAAGTTTGAAAATTTTCTGAATCAGCACCTAAAGTTCTATTTTGAAGATTGAAAATTTTCTATTTTGGCTACTAAAGTTTGATTTTCTTTCAAATTGGAATCTAAAGTTTGGAATTCTTCTAAATTTGCCAATAAGGTTTTGTTAAAATAGCAATTTCATAATTGGCCACCAAAAGATTAAGAATATTGCAATTTGATCATCCCAACTTAAGGATTGCTTCATTTTAAAGTTTTGAATTTTACAATTTAAATCCTAAAGACAAATATTTATGCAAAATCAGTGATCTCAATTTCAAATTTGGTACAACAGACCCTTTTAAGAGATATAATATTTGAAAGTGAGTTAGTTGAAGCAACATATTGCCAAACCAACCTCTCTTGTGGATATTCATTAACTTAGAATATTAGAAAGTATTTGTGTGTGTCATTCATGCGGATATTGATCGGCTCAATGGAAGATCAATGTTTGGATCGAATTTCACACGCTTCTGTGGTGATAAACACAAGACAATTATTTGGTTTAACGTGTGATCAATAAATCAGTCCAAAGAAAGGTATATTGGCGACATGTCTTATTGTCAGTGTTTGATTGCTACACTAAGATAAAATTAAGTGTTTGTGTGTGTTATTCATGCAGATATTGGTCGGCCCAAAGGAATATCAATGTTTTGCTTGAATTTCACATGCATCCGTGGTGATAAACGTATGACAATTATTTAGTTTAACGTGTGATCAATAAATCGGTCCAAAAAAAATGTTTATTAGTTGACATATCTTATTGTCAGTGTTTGATCACTACACCAAGAAAACCACTTACAAGTTAATATTTCTGTCCGAAAACTAAATATTGATGTTTTGCTAGGTATCTTGTGATGGGTCATACCATTATTTGAAAGTACGATTTGTACAATAATTTACTTGTGTGAGCTATTTTGTTTAAATGTTCTCTAATTTGTGTCAGTTCTGCTACTAGTATCTTTGCTAGCGTAAATCTCAATTCCCATGCTTATGGGACAAATTTCAAGGATTAGAAAGAGAAAATTAATATTGTCCTTGGCTGTATGGATCTAGACCGTGCATTAAGGATTGAGCAACATGCTCCTTTAACGGATGAAAGTCCATACGATCGAAGGATGAACTTTGAAAAGTGAGATTGCTCTTGTCGCATGAATCTAATGATCATTAAGCGCGGCATTCCGGAAGCCTTTAGGAGCACATTATATGAGGAGGTAAATAATGCCAAAGAAACGTTATGCGAAAAACGATAAGGCTGAAACAAGACACTTCTGCAAAGTTAGATTTCATTATAAGAATAAAGGCAATGGGAACATAAGAGACTACATCATGAAGATGTCTCGCACTGCTTCAAAACTTAAGTAACTAAAACTCGACTTGTCTAATGACGTGGTCGTGCATTTGGTATTGATATGGCTTCCTGCACAATTCAGTCAGTTATAACTGTCAAAAGGAGAAACAGACTCTTATTGAGCTTGTTTTATAGTGTGCAAGCTTCTTGTACAATTCAGTCAATTTAAGGTCATTGTAAATGTCAAAGGGAGAAATGGACTCTTAATGAGCTCATTATATGTTGTGTGCAAGAGGAAGAAAAGTTGAAGTAAGACAGAACTGAAAGTGTTCACATGGCAAACAAAGCATTAAAAGAACTATGAATATTATAGCAGATAACACAAAGTATAGGGGTATATTTCTATCCCCTATCGGACTTTGTGACAATCGAAACAAGTCTAATGAAATCCTAATCTTTCGAACTTAAGAAATCACAACCTAAAATCATACAACTAGTGATCAAGTAATTGCATGATAGAAAAAACATAATTCAATTGCTCAAAATCATGAATTGCATAAATTAAATAATAGATTAAAATATGGAGTCAAGAAATCAAAACTTCATCACAATTCCAACACAATTAACCTAGCTTAGAAACATAATAGAAAATAAATAACAAGAGAAATGAAAAGATGTAACCCAATTCATCTCCTTGCAATTGTATCTTCAATCTTGATCTTGGCGTGGTTTGGATCCCTCGGCACTTTGGCAGTGTTTTGACATGAATTTAGCAAGTTGGGAACCTCCCATCTCGTGCCTTAGGTCTGGTATTTATAGATTTCCCTGAGAATCAGGTTAATTGAGGAGAAAACTGCTGAATTCCGCGCAAAAAGCCCAGCTGCGGCCTTGTCGGATAACCGTGCGACCGCACGGTTCAAAAGTGCGCGATCGCAGCCAACCTTCAGTCGCTGATTTTTTTGGACGTGCGACCGCACGCTTTTTCAACCGTGCGGCCACACGGTTATATCGGCAGCAACAATTTTCTTCTTTAAATTTCAGCAATTTGGTCCTCATCCTTTTATTGCACAGTATTTAGTATTTTGATCATATCTTTCATTTCTATTATCCGATTGAGGTGCTTCAAAGTCCGTTAGAAAGATAACATAAAGGGATACAATTCTTCCTGAAATAGGATTTTCCCAATTCGAATGTTTATTGCCCCGAAATTAGGTTTCAAAGTCTAACTAAAAATCTGCCCGAAGACCTTGTTTAATTGAAATAAATTTATGGTAATATTCTTACCATATTTTATTCATTTTTGCCTTCTAATTGCATCCAATTGACTCCTAAAAGTCATCAAGTATCTTATCTTGATCCGAATCAACTATTGAATATTTGCAATTTGATCCTTCTTCTTTTGATTTGTATACTTTAGTCCTTGAACTCCTAATTTCTTCCAATTTGGTTCTTTCTTTGACTTTTCTTCCAATTGATCCTTTTGTTTTACTTCATCAACTCTTGGTTTTCACACTTTAGCTCTTTTATCATCCAAATGACTTGTTTTTGCTTCATTTCCTTTGTTTTCTCGACTTTGGATTATTTATGAAATACAAACAATATTAACTAAATAAATAGCAAATATTCTTAAACAAACAAATAAAATCATACTTTTAGAATAGAAATAAGTGGATAAAATACACTTATCAGCAAACATTGTAGCGACCGAGAATTTTCCATGACTTATTTAAATAAATATTATTTTTAAAAATGTGTTGCTTCGACTTTGTCCATTTATTTTAAAAACGTGATCGTCTGGCCAATGAAATGAAATGAAATTTATTTTTAAATTTATCTTAATCCGATTTTCAAATTTTATTAAATGATCTCCAAGTCCATTATTTATTTTAAAGTCCAATTTTCAATCAATTGAATTTAAATTATTTCAAGTTCAAATTTTAAATTTATTTTGGATCTAAACTTTTAAGCCCAAATAATATTTGCCAATCAGCCAAGCCCAATTTCTATTTATTGCGGATTCATTCTATTATTATTATTATTATTATTATTATCCAATTCCGATATAACACAATTAAATTCTTTAGGCCCAATTATAGAGCCCAACCTATTTATCAGAATCCTCAATTAACTATTTTTGAACCCTAAAATTTATCCCATAATTCTTCCCTACATGGACACACAATTTCCTTCCCCCATTTGCTTCCCCGTGATCACTCCCCAACCAATTCATCAGCATAATCCTCCTCAAAACCCCCCCCCTTCAATTTCCACACATTTTCCTCAATAACATATCTATATCCCATAATCAAATCCTACCTCCCTCAATCATCAACAATCATGCATTTACCAAATTGAAGCACAACTTACACATTAATAATTTCCCATTCACCTGCATCTTTCACACACACACACGACAAATTCAGAACTTGGGCAAGGTATTCATTTCCCCCATCTTCTTTCACACATCGTAGTTTTCATTCACTTCCAAACCCAACCATAATCGGCTGCCACAGATTTAAAACACCACCACCAACACCTCACTGCCCATACCCAACTGTCGGAACTCCAACTTCACAATCAACACACAACCCAAATCAGCTTCACCTCCATAGCCGATTGCCAAGACCTCAATCATTTTCACAACCAAAGTCACTGCCTTCAATCCACCGAGACATGCCGCACCCGCCACCTCCATCTCCACCACCGAACCGCCATTTTTGAATCCACTGCTCAACCCCAAATTCGTATCATCAACACCAAACAAGCACAAACCGGAATGAAACGATTTCAATCCAACCACCGTGTGCACTACCAAATCACCTTCAGAGCCAAAACTTTACCCAAGTCTCGAACGAGCATCCCAATCTGTAATATCGAACCACCACAGTCGCCACCACACCACCCGCAACCAGTCACCACCACTTGAACCGCAACCACCACTCGAAACATCATCAAACCCACCTACTGCCCAACTTCAATCCGACCTCAAATTCACAAATAAAACCCAAAACCAAGAACTTAACAAAAACCCAAATACCTTACCTCGACTGCCATCTTGTATTGGCCGGATTCTTTGTCGGAAAACCATAACCCACTTTCGGTTTCACTCAAAATTGAGCCCCATTTCAGATTTATTTTCGTACCCACATACCCACTCGTCGCCGCCTTGTAACGGCGACGTCGTCACCATCGCCGGCTCGACCGCGCGGTCGAATTTGGAGGGGGCGAACCCATCGCCCTTCCGTCACGTCTCCCACTCTTGTCTCTATTCCCTGTAACGAAAATGAGGAAGGGAGAGAGATGAATTTAGCTATATATTATATTTTGATATTTTGAAATTTTAATGTTTAAGCCCCAAGTTTCGAAAACGTGTCTATTTCAGTCCTTTTAGTTTTTAAAGTTTTTAATCTCAGTCTCTGATTTTCATAAACATTTTATTCAGACCCTACATTTTTAAAATATTTTCAGTCAGCCCACTATTTTCCAAAAGCCCATTTCAGCCCCTACACTTTTAAAACTCATGCTTTTCTTTAAAATTTCAATTTAACCCCTAAGCTTTATTTGGTCACTTTAATAGTTCGAAATACTAAATTAGTTTAATTTTTCTTTTGGCTAGACGATACACTTGGTGATCTAGAAGATTGACGTGATATTGTTGCTCTACTTTCAAACTCGCAAATTTAAGGTAGACTCGCTCCCACTAATTAGTTTAAATTATAATTTACATGTCTTAAGTGAAATTACGTGATTTATATACTTTGATGCATGAGACGAGAAAAGAATATCTCTTACAAGATAAGATGAGAAATGATGTTATGCATACCTTACATATTTTAATGTATGAGACGAGACTACCCACACCCTATGATTTCTAAAGAGCCCTTGATTTTATTAAAAGAGCCTATGATGATGATGATGATGATGATGATGATGTCATTGTATGATTTCATAAGCATGTGTTAAATTATTCTGTAAATTAATTATTGGCGATGAGTCTACCGAGTATTTCTTTCGAAATGCTTATTCCATTTTTAACAACTTTTGCAGATCTCGGAGATGGCGGAGAATGAAAGGGCAGCGTTGACAAATTTAATAATGATGATATTTTAGTAAATTGTTATGAATGTTGCTACTTTCTTTTAAACAATCAAGATTTAAGTTTTATGAATTATTTTATTATTCATTTGATTAAGTTTTTGCTAAAGTTTTCGAATAATGAATGTGATGATTTAAAATTAAATTTATTTTTCGAAATAAAGTCAGTTTTAAAGGACGAAGCGACGTCCCGGGTTTCATGGAATCCGGGGCATTACAAACACGTCTACAGATAAGGGCAAGAAAACAAATAAAGAACATAAAATTGCTAAGGGTCCAAAATAAAAGAAACCACATAAAGATATTAAGGGTTGTTTCTTTTGCCAAAAGCTTTGACATTTGAAGAAAGATTGTAAGAGTACCAACTAAAGCTGCTGCCAAAACACTTTATGAGCTTTGGACAGGTAGAAAGCCTAGTCTAAAGCATTTTCACATTTGGGGATGTCCAGCTGAGGCTAGAGGCCTTATGGACCACATGAAAATAAATTGGACTCCAAAATTGTAAGCAGCTGCTTTATTGGTTATTCTGAGCGATCGAAGGGCTATAAACTTTATTATCCCACACTTAAGTCAATTTTTGGATCTGGAAGTGAAACATTTTTTGAGGATCTTGAGTTTGGGGGAGAAATAAGGTTAGAGATATTGTCTTTGAGGAAGAAGTTGAGGATGGATCGCTCTTGATTCCTATTATTGCTTTTGACAAATGTGCTTCTATACATGTCATTAATCAAGAAGCATATCCAGAACCTCAACAAGACAATGTTGAAGAACCTCCCATCCAAAATAAGGTAATAATTTTAGAAGCACAAACTCAACAACCTCAATAATCAATGCCATTAAGGAGATCCAAAAGAGAAAGGAAAAATGTTATTCTGGATGATTTATTGGTACTTCTCCAAAAACATGAGAAAATAATGGAATGATGGAAGATGGTCAAATCAGTTTCCATCAGGCCATTCAAGGTTCTAACTCTCAAAAGTGGATTGATGTCATAAATAAGGAGTATAAGCCTATGCAAGATAATAAAGTTTGGGATCTTGTCCCATTACCAGAAAGTGCAAAGCCCATTGGTTGTAAATGAGTTTTTTAAAACCAAGAAGGATTCAAAAGGTAATGTGGTAAGATATAAGGTTCATCTTGTATCTAAGGGCTTTACATAGAAAGAAGGCACCAACTATAAAGATACTTTCTCTTTAGTTTCAACGAAAAACTCTTTCAGGAAAAATTATGGTAGTTGCACATTTTGACCTTGAGTTACATTAGATAGATGTTAAGACGACGTTTCTCAATGGAGACATTGATGAGACGATCTATTTGGTGCAATCAGAAAACTTTGTGTCAGTAGACCCGAAGAATATGATCTGCAAAGTAAAGAAATCCATTTATGAGCTCAAGTCAGCTTCCCGTTAAGGGTAATACAAATTTCATCAAGTAATTATCTCGTTTGGTTTTGAGATTAATGTTGTTGATGATTGTGTGTATTACAAGTTCAGTGGCAGAAGACTATTTTCCCGGTTTTGTATGTTGATGACATAATGCTTGCAACTAATGATATAGGCATGTTGCGCGAAACCAAGAGATTTTTTTTATCAATGAATTTTGAGATGAAAGATCTTGGCGATGCCTATTTTTTTAAGGAATTCATATACACCGGGATCGCTCTTGGGGTATTCTTGGATTATCACAAAGGGCTATGTTAATAAAGTACTTACGAGATTTGACATGCAAGACAATAAACCAGGGGACACCCCTGTCCCGAAGGGAGACAAGTTTAATCTCAACTAATGTTTAGATAATCGGATCGGACTGGCCGGTTTGATCGAGAAAATCGGTCCGGTTCGCCTTCAAAATCGGCCAGTTCAACCTGGAACCGGCCAGTTTTTAAAACCAGATTTTCAGTTTTTTTCCTTTTTTGTTTTTTTGTTTTTGTTTTTGTTTTTCTCTAATTGTTTGAAGCTACTTTTGTGTATAATTTTATTTTCTAAATGAGTGAATGCTAGTTATTTGTAAAATAACTTGTCTTTTAGAATTTTTCATGATTTTTGGAATACTTTTTGATGTTTAATTGAAACCGGTTCGATCCGGTCGGACCTTTTGAATCCTGACCCGTTGCCTTTTCAGGTTCGAACCGGTTTCCTATTTTCTAAATACTGGTCTCAATTAATGCCTGAAAAGCGACCTTGAAGTCAAGGAAATGCAGAAGATCCCATATAGTTCAGCAATTGGGAGTCTGATGTATACTTGGGTCTGTACGCCTTTGGATATTGCATATATTGTTGGGATGCTAAGGAGATATTTAAGTAACCATAAGATGGATAATTGGAATGCAGTCAATAGGGTTATAAGGTATTTAGAGAGAACAAAATATTACATTCTCACATAAAGAAGATCGAATCAGTTTGAGATCATATGGCATTTTGGTTCTGATTTTGCTAGATGCCAAAACAGTAGGAGATCCACATCAGATTGCATCTATCTGCTAGTTGGAGGAGTTTTTTCTGAAGGAGTGCCTATCAGACATTTATAGCTTCTTCAACAATATCAATTCACCAAATGATAACTATAAAAAGAAGATGAGAAAGAAAATGCTAGACAGAAGTTCTACTTATTATAATAATTGAATTAGACACGATGCGAATAGTGTATAAAATGTGATTTAAGTAATAATAGAATTGATTGTAGTGATTACACGAGTTTCAAGTCTGAAATTATAAGGACTGGTATAACTAACGATTAAATTTCGAGGACGAGATTTCTTTAAGGATGGGAGAATGTAACAATCCAAAAATTCGTCCGATTATTATATTAAATTATTCACATTTAACGGGACCCACTTGAAAGTCAAATTGAAATTTTTATTTATTTTACTTATTAAGGGTCATATTCGACATTAAATAAGACTTTTAATTTAGTTAACGTAAACTAAAAATAAATAAGAATATTAAATATTACTTTAAGTAATTTTAGCGATTTAATAAATCGACTATCGATTTCATAATTAAGAAGATATGGATTGAAGTAGATGAAATGTACTTCAAAGTGGAACTAAGAATTCGTACTAACGTTGAAAAATAATAGACCAAGATTAATCCATAAACTTATTGGTCAAAATAAAAATAATTAAAGTAATATATAATTTTTTTAATATATGTGTGTGACGTTCACACACATTTATATATATATATATATATCATTAATTAACGACGAATTATACGTATGGTTTCGGGACGTCTAAGTCTTTAGTTTCGTTATCTGTTTTGATTATTTGAGAATACCATCATGTAGAGCATTGAATGACCTTCAAAATGGCATATTGTAGACACGTATTCGATTGACGTATGTGTCTCGAAAACTTTAATAAAGAAGTTTGGAGTTCGAAAGTTTAGTTTTAAACGGCCTATTTTGACAAGTTGCAACTTTTGCTGTAGTTGATCATTTTCCATTTAGTAAGGATACGGGAAACTAGATCGTGGGTATTTTACAATGATATATTGAAAATTCAATTTTGATGATAATAAGAGTACCAAAAATTAAGACGAAAGTAGCCATTTAAAAAGAAATCGAAATAAAATAGTTTTAGTGGTAAACTTTGACGAGCAATAACTTTTACCTGGGTTATCGATTTTATGATCCGAAAATATCGCTGTGATGTATTCCTTGAGAACTTCATATTGACCCCCAAGAACTTTCTATTTCGACTTCATATGAGCCTGTAATTTTCTAGAGTCATTTTGGCAGTTTTTAATAATTCTTGGGATTTAAATATAAATCGTATATTTTTTGGGACTAAAAGAGCAAATAAAATAATTGCAGCTTAGTCCCCGATAAAAACTATAAATATGGGTAGTCGGCTGTTGAAAATGGGGAGAAAAAAAGGGAAGGAACTTTGGTCGCGTTTTTAACTGAGGGATCGACCCCCCGATTAAAATAAATTAGGGGGGTTGGGGGGTTGACCCCCCCCCCCCCCTCGTGTAAGGTAAGGTTTGTTTACTTTTTTTTTTATTTTTTTATTTCTTGTATTATTATTATTATTATTATTATTATTATTATTATTATTATTATTATTATTATTATACAATTAGAATTATATTATTAATGTTATGATTAGTATTTTGGATATGAGAATTACATTAATTTTCTTATGATATTAGAGATGACATATAGTCGTCTCTAACATTTGGGGTATTAGAGAGGACATTGTCGTCTCTAATTCCCCAAAAATTAGAGACGACAATATGTCGTCTCTAATTCCCAGGGTATTAGAGACGACTATTCTTGTCGTCTCCAAAGATTGAGTATTAGAGACGACTTCGAAACCCTTTCTTGTAGTGCTAAATTATGGTTTATATATATATATATATATGTGTGTGTGTGTGTTTGTGTGTGGAGCATGATTATTCTAGTTCGACTCCAAGTTGATATTAGTGGTGCAAAATATTGAGGAATAAAGTCGTGAACCATAGGATACCTAAGGAATGAGGTAAGTAACATTTCAACTACAATGCAAAACAATAGTATTAATATTATTATGTGCTCTAATGTGACTATATGTGAGGTATATTGTGGGTGCAATATACATGGAATATGATGTGGTAATTATCTGTATATTGTAAGAGCACGCGAGACATGATTTGATGATATAATATATTATTAATGCACATGAATATCATTAGAATGCCATATTACGTGATTATGATGTACAATTGACAGATGAAATATATGTTGGCATTCATGGGCATTGACATGAGTATTGTGTGGACTTAGAAGAAGTCCTTCATAAATGATAAAGAAAGAAATAAAGAGTATATGGAGATATATGGAGAGAGAATGATGTGGATGATAGTAGAATCTCCCCACGAGTATACCGTACTTTAATTCGCGTCGGGTATATACACTCGATTGAGACTCCCGACGGTCATTAAGGGTAGTCGATGATGGGGTGTTGATGGTTCGGTGCACGTATACGGGCGGTATCGGGAGGTCTCTTGGTGGCCTTGGGACTTAGGATCGGCACGCCGAGCGCCGTATATAATAGGCCAGGCCTGATTGATATAATATAATTCCTGGTGCAGTATCTTGAGTCTTTGTGTGCGACAATGGATACAAACTGTGGAGTCTTGAGTCTCGGTGGGCGATGATGGACCACAAGCACTGGAAGGCGCATGTTATCGGACATGTTGATATTTGAGCTCATACAATACAACGTAGTGGGATTCGGGCATAAGTAGAAAATGTGGATAAACTGAGATAATGAAAAGGCACAGAGCTGGAATGAAATAATTGTGAGAAAGTGAATCGAAACTCATGCTCATGATCATGCATATGTTACTTGCTGAGAGTTAGCTCATTTAGTTTTGCATTGTAGGTGTGACAATGCATAGATTGGAGGTTGGTGCGAACTCTCAAATGACGGGACGATTGTGTACTGGGTACCTGACCGTGGTTCATGGGCCTCTCACCAAGGAAACCCCAAAAAGATCCAACTATTTTTAAATAATTTTATTTCTTTCCAAAATAGTTAAATATTTTAAATAGCAAATTCCCGGCTATCTTCCGCTATCCGCTCTCTATTTCCTATTTTAAATAGATATTTTTATATCAACTACTAACTATAAAGTTTTTATACAATAGTTAATTTATTTATTTTTTCTTCTAAATTAAATTACGAATGATATTTCAGAGAATAATACTTATTTTTTATAATGTCTAATTATGCTTTAAAAATAAAAGTTCAAGTTTATATTTAGAGTGGGTGGATAAGATATTATTTTATTCGTTTGAAAAATCAAAATATGACGGGAGAATAAATAAATGAATTAAAATTGAAAATGAATTTGGGGCGCCACCATCCATATCATTCAGTTATGTCGATATACGTGACCATTGATGGGTTTAATTACGATAATTGTAGCGAAAGATGGTTTGATCCTATGTTGATATGATTGTTGGACCGGATTGTTTGGGGATGTATTCAGTAATGATAGCAAGATTCTAAGTACTCATAAGGTTATGATTGATACACAATTGTAAGGTTATGCATATAGTCCAAGTGAGAGATTGTAAGGTTTTAATTGATTATGTGTGCTTATATGTGAATTATTGTGTATTGAATTAAAGACAATCAAATTTGGTTAAGCACATTTAAAGTGATCTAATCAAGATTTGGTATATAGGGCTTTTATGCATCTAATTAATGTATGAGCTTTTATGTGTAGAGATCAGGCCATTGTTCATAATTTCACGATGGGCCAAATTAGGTTAACAGGAAATTAAGTATAAAAATACTGTTATGGTCCCTAAATCATATGTATTGTTCATTTTGTTCTGATATCTCATCATCAGAAAGAAAATAAGGACTACTTGTTGATTTAGAAGACCCAATCACCAGAATCGATCATCGTGAATCATGTTTGATTAAGGTACGCTTCCGTTTCAGCTATTTGATTCTTGATGATATGGATTAAAGATAAACAACTATCTATGATAAAATTTCTAACATAAACATGTTAAAAAATGTAGTTCCATTGAAAAAAAGAAAAGGAACTTCCTAAAAAAGTCCCAGCAATGAGACATCGATGAATGCTAAGACGAAATCAAACACAAACAATACAATGAGCCTCTTAACCACGCGTCTACTCCACATAAGCTTGTATGCACCACCAATGTGCCTTCACGCGCTCAGATATTACCTCTTCGTCTTTTACTTCTAAATATTTGTACAGGTATGTAAAGTTCTAATTTGTTTGGAATCTTATTTCTGCAATTACTAAGCATGTGTTGTTTGTATTTTGCAGGATAGATTCAGCCCATTTACAAAGACTAGCTAATGGACTTTATAGCTCATCTTGAGGTTTTAATTAGGTCTCGGCCCTGTTGCTCGATGGGTAGATTTTGGAGACTATCCAACTTAATTAGGGCACCTCACTTGACCTTAATTAAGTGTACCCATATATATATATATATACCCTCACTCTCAGTGAGAACACTCACAACACTCAAGTCTCTCTTTCCTTTGTGAACTGGAGGTCAACCTATGTTTTTCTCCTTCTCTGTAATCGGAGCTTTCCCTATCTTTATGAACACTGGTGCCATCCCATGCTGCACGCGCCTGACCATTCTTTGTCGTGGCTGGAACTCTTGCCTGACTGTCCCCTTTCGTGGCTAGATCGTTTCTCTTCCTTTGACACTTGCAGCATTCGGTTTGATCCCTTCTTGTATGAAACTGTAAGGTTTCGGGTCATACATGCACATCGAAAATTAAAAGAAACCCCGAACCCGTAGCCCGGATCAACTTTGCACTTAGATAAAATTTGTGATAAAGAATATACCTTTGATGAATCTCGTGGATTTGATTTCTGAAGAATGATGTAGAAACTTGTCACCATCAGCTGTCCAATTGTCCAGCTTCTAACAGAAATCCACACAGCGAGTTGAATCTGAAACTCCATCAATTTCCATATATTGGAATGGATTTGAGAGAATTGATTTTTCTCTTTGTGCTAGAAAGAGAAAAACCTAATGCTAGAAAAGCGACTCTTTTGATTCTATTACAACTAAACCTAGTTTTTGTAGATTTAAGTAATACCTAATTAGGATTAAGATAGCGGGTTTGGTCCATTCTTTTCCAACAATTAACCAAAGTCCGGCCCAATCAATTGGACTTGGACACTATTCCAACATCTCCCACTTGGACAAGATTCAATTCCAGATACCAATTCTCTCCTTTTGTGTGTGACCCATTAGGTTTCATTCACGATGCAAACGCCGTATTATTATTCCAATCTGATTAGAATAAGATGAATTAAAATCTCAATTTCTAATTCATCCTCGACTCACCAAGATTGATTAATTCACGTTGCCGTCCTAGATTGACATCTAGCAATGTGTCAAGGCAATCCATGTGAAAGGAAAAGTCATGTTGCATGACAAGACCTGTTTATGTGCTGTTACCGTGGAAATATAATCCTTTCATCAATATAACCCAATTGATTAAGAGATATGGATAGCGTCAATCTCATTTAAACCAATTATGTTATTCACCTCTTATCTTAGTTGATCTTGTTATGACTGAAAACACACTTTCAACTCATAACTTCACCCCAGCAGAGGAATTTACATCAACTTAAGTGAGTGAAATACAGGTTATAATCTCCTACTACCCAGGAGCGATGAATCCTCATGTTGGACATGCACAACCTTCATATAATTCTCACTATACTCATACGATGTCATCCTGATGACTCCCTCTCAAGAGCCAACGCTCGCTAAAGCATAGCAATCCTCATATAAGATTCTATGATGTCCTCAAGTCAAATGACCAAATCCACAACTGGGCATTAGAGATTCACCACTGACGCTTGGATAATTATCCACGTGGAATCTCTAAGCGGGTAATCCAATGCTTTGTTCATCTAATAATGCATCCATTTGTTCATTCGAATGTCCTTCTACATTCTAGCTTGTGAGATAAGATACTTTCTTCATAAGAAAGAAATACAACACATGATAGTTTAACTGCAACAATAATATCTGTATCTTGTTGTTACTTCGACTAGGGATAATTTCAGAATAAGTTATCAATGACTTGTATCTCACAGTCACAACACCTTGTGACTTACAAGTTATTTAAACTTACTATACGGACTCTATTACTTAAATGATGAGATAAACTCAATGTAATAATAGATCTGCCTTTATTTAGACAATGATAATATAAGTGTTATGCTATCTCAACGATTGAATTTAGAGTATAACATTGATATTCTCCCACTAGATCCAATAACTCATGTATCCTATACATAATGAGTTTATTTGGAAATCATATTCCTGTTGGGATAGTGGATTTACATATGGATCTTCGATATGTGACTCTTCACACATTCAACCTTCTCAAGGTTGATGGGCATGCATTCTATTTTCTAAAATCTTCAAATAAGATAGTAGCCCCTAAATACATACTCAGATCATCGATGAGACTCAGTTCCCTAGCTTGCGCTATGGCTCCATTGTGTCACAGTACTCATTACTGGAGCTACAATGTTAGGAACACTTATAGTTCACTAATGAACTTAACTATCGAGATTGTATCACAAGCACTTATATATTTGGTCTCGGTTGTATAGTTAGCAGTTTCTCTTGTTTGAACCATTTCAAACTAACCACACCACTACTATGAGTTAATTAACAATTAGACTGAATATTTCCTCTATCATTTCTAGGACTGAAGGGTGATCTCTCTATACCCAAAGACTATAAGTCTACATTTCTACTCATGACTATTGTATTCTTAGTGCTTCTTAAGTACTCAATAATACAAAAGGTGTCGTACATAGCGTTGCGTTTAAGAAGATCTTATTGTCAAACAATGAAGTATCTTCTCTACATCATTATCTCAATATATGTTCTAAACATCATTTTGAGAATATTAATCCCATGACTCTTGGGATCGAATCTTACATTAGATTCTTTTATGCTAACCACATTAACATTATATCTATGTACGTGGATTGAGAAATCAAAACAACCTTCCAGATCTATCTCTATAGATTCTGGTTCCCAAATTGAAGATTTTATTTCTCATCCATCATGGAGAAATTTAAATAATTGCACTTTCACTTTCAAGGTTAGAGACTCAACTTCTGATCAATAATATATCATCTACATATAGTATCAAAAATATTGAACACTCCCACTAACCTTTTATATACACACATTCTTTATCTTCAACTTTTGATAAAATCAAATATTTTGATTATCTCATCAAAATTAAGATTCTAACTCCGTGAGGCTTACTTTAATCTAATCCAAAGAACATGGGCGCGCTTCTTCTTCTCAAAAATTGGTCCACTTACTTTTTCTTTTGTTGATTTCGAATCTTTCCAATGGATTTGATTGGTATAATGTAAAATAGGGATCTTTGGTGATTCCAGAGGCGGCTTATCATTATCATTATTCATAATAATGATAATTTACTGAAAAAATGTTCAACTGTCTAAACTTCCCTTTTGCTTTTCATTAATCTTTTGATTTTCATTACTATTTTCATTTCTATTCAAATTTAAAAGAAGTAATTTGCTTGGTATAAACCAAGGTTTCGTTTTATATGTATTATAAAGTAACAAAAATTCTGGGAAGAACCAAAGTTCCCGATTCAATATGGGACGTTTTGCATAATAGATATCTGTATCTAGTATACTATGTTTAAAGATTCAAAAATCACATAATTATAGCATGTTGCTACCGCAAGCAGAATCCAAATTGATTCAGAGTAAACGCATTTACAGCCTATGGGTTTTAACCATTTCAGGCGGATCAAACAAGTTCCATAACTTGTTTTTGTCTCCGATTCTATGGCTTCCTATCATCTCGCTTAGTCAACATTTGATTTAGCTTCTATGTAAATATAGACTCATTATCCTTGATGATTAATACAATATTAGCAATCAAGGATGTGTAACTCAATTGAGTATACATGATCCTAATATCTTTACACGGAGCTAGTGTGTTCTCAGCCATCACTACGTCATGATTAACGATCGCGTCCCAAGCATCGATCTGTGCTTTATCCAATGCAAACACATATTCAAGCTTATTTAATCGGTTAAGTATATATGTGTAATCATGAACTCTTTCATGTTATACTTTTATTCCTATTGTCTTCTCTTAGATGAACTATTTATTCAAGATATTGACAAAATTTGAGATAAACTTTCTTTTTTGATAGGAATGTAGAAATAATATCCAACCATCTTTTGGATATCCCACAAATATACATATTGGAATAAGGCTATTGCTTATCCAAATTTGGTATACTTCTAATAAGTATTGATGTCTTAAATCTTAACGCGAGGAAGATTAGACCTTTGAAATCCATATCTAATATGGACCTTCATCAACCGATTATTGATGTATGTCGCAATGCACCAAAATAATAAATAATTCCTTACTCACTAAATATTAATTAATAATGTAATAGCGATAGTAAGGTCGATCCCACGAGGAACGGTGAACTTATTTAGTTGCTCAAGAAATTAGAATGTGGGGGGGGGGGGTTTGTTGTTTGGAATTTCTTAAATCTAAACGATGCATAAAAAGAACAAATAATTATATAAAAGAATTGAAATGGTAATCAATCTTGTTCTCAGGTTCGGTTATGCCCTCAATTAATGTTATACCTTCCTATACAACGTACTTGTATTCCTAATTCAATTTATCAATATTAGGTAATCAACAAGCTCTAATTATCTAAATTCTTTCTTATATAAATTAAATCAAAACAAGCTCTTTGATTCAATTCTAACCAATGGGTAACTCTAAACAAGCTCTTAGAATTTAACGGAAGGTTAATGTGAAGCGAGAAGAGTCATATTGAACGGGTTACTAATTTCACAAACTCGAATTAATAAACCAAGTCGAATTATTGATAAACCTGCACGAGATTTATTTGCTACTAAAGTAAAGATTCAATGACAATTACAGATCGAAGATCTAAACCTAGCACATACATGAATTCAGAGATTCAACAATTTAATTGGACAAATCAAATTTATAAATCAACTAAATTCAATAAAACATTCAAAACTCAATAATTCGGCAATTGAAATAAGGAAATAGATGCAAGCTACCAGTTTCTATGAAGAAAATAACATAATTGAATAACACAATTTTCTCTTTGAACAAGATAGGAAATTTAGCCTAGCATGGTTGTGGTGTATTCTTCAAGTTGATTCATGGCTTCACTTTGTTGTTGATGCTCTTCTCCTTCAACGTCTCCCAAGAGTGCTCTATATTTTGCCCTTGTTTTTCCACACCCTTTTTGTGGTGAATTTTCTCTTTTTAAGTCTCCAAAATTTTCCCCTAAAGATCCCAAGAAGATATGCCAAAGATAGACTCCTAAACCATTAAGGAAAGTACTCTGCGGGGAAGTTACGGCCGTAACTTTGTCATTTATGGTCGTAAGTGAACCTCTGTTCATCAATACCTGTGCTTGATGTTTTGATCATCACTTTCTCTCCCGATGTTCGATTGTGGTGATTAAAAGTGTGTTAGAAAGAAGACTCAGAGCTTGTTTGGTATAGGTGAATTTTTTACCACAATTTTTCAAACTCAATCTCAACCCTCCATTCTTAGTCAAGCCCACCATTGTTGACTTTTTAAATAATTTTAAACCACACATCTATCAAAAAACTAAAAAAACTACAAAACTCAAAATTTCTTCCACTACCAAACAGGCTCTCAAAGATCTACAATTCTTTATCAAATAGCTGTTCCCAAATTCAAACTTATTCTATATAAAAATTGAGTTTCAATCTCTGACTAAAATTATGGATCACAATCCTTGCAGATTTTTGATTTCCAACTTCACCCCAAACCTTCTTTTACCATAATTTTTGTGTGGCTTCATCAATTGCATCAATTGCAATTTTTGTCCTTTCAGATTCACCATTGTGTCGAGGCGTATGTGAAAGAGTTATCTATGCGAAAATTATGTTCTCATAACATAATTTTGAAGTCAATCACTTTAATGTATTCTTGACTTTGATCAAATTTATGTTCTTAGAATATTTTTCTCATTTTGGCCTTCTAATGTATATTTGTATTATTTGAACTTTTCAAACTCTTAGATTTAAAATGCATTAAAAATAACAATGACTATCAATGTTATCTAATAACTAAAGACCACTCTGACATATGCCCACTTACATTCGAATGTAACAGGCTCAGTGGATCAGCCATCCCACTTTTCCTTTTTTCAAAGAAAAACTGATTTGTCAATTTACCTCCAAGGTGAGATATACACATATCTCTATTAATTGAATCAATTAAGTGTCAGATTTAATTGTGACTTCTTTTTTGCCTTATCAATATTCAGAATGTAGACTATTTGTTATTTACCTCAGTTTCATAGTATCCCATCTAAGTTAACGAATAAATATTATTCTTAATTAAAGAGGATAATCACTTCATGTCTAAACATGAAGTGGAAGTGTTATTCTTCATAAGAACTGCAATTAACAATTGTCTAATTTTAAACTGAATGAGAATACAAAGATAGGTGATAGCTTCTTAAGCCTTTCAAGCAACATTTGCTTTCTTAAGCCTTTCAAGCAACATTTGCTTTCTTAAGCCTTTCAAGCAACATTTGCTTTATTACCTACAAATAGGTATATCACCATTTTTCGCAATTACTCTGCATTTAGCCATTGTACATTATCGATATCTAATACTCGATTGGCTAATTAGATTATTTAACCTCTATTAAATAGAAAACTGAAGTAGAAGATTCACCAAACTTCTCACTTTTTCAGTTCGGTTAAGGAAGTCTCGCAATTAAAAATTTAGTGTCCTATTATTGGCATGTTACAGAAGAGTATTCTCGATGTTCTCAAAGGACGATGCCAATTCAAGGATTTCAGTCCAATGAACTTACTCAATGTCAATTACACTTTATCAGTTCGAGTAATAACTCAAATTTTAAAACTCATACAACAACAATAATAAATTAAAAATAGAATCACGTATTATCATGTATAAATCAATTTAATAAGGTCTTTTATTAAATCGATTGGTCCCACTGTTTTATTGGAATTAATAACCCTCAACATTAATCTCGTGGAATCCTATTAGATTCACAGTAGGCTAGGATCTCCGTTTATTCTATTAGAACCCTGAGTGACTCAACAAGCCCTAATAAAATATCCAGGTAGATACTTCTATCAATCACATCTTCATTTGACTCTTAGATCATCAAGTAGACAACTCTTTGTCGCATACATCTTATGTATTTACTTGACCGTGCCTCCAAAATCTCATCTCCTTGAGTGACTCAACAAAAGATAGATTTCGGTTAGAATCTACCCATGGTTTAGAAACATCTTATGTTTCATAATGACAAACACACCTTCCCACTCGCATCCTTGAGTGACTCAACAAGCTGCATCGAGGGCGGATTCTCGATTATTCACTATAACAATGGAAGGCACCTTTTATTAACCAATTAATACGAATTTAATAAATTGCTTCCAAAATTATATTCCTTTTGATTGACTCAATAAAGGATGTGGTTTTGGTTAAGTCCGACCCATTGTTCAGAAGTATCTGATACTTCATAATGAGAAACATATCTACCAACGAGTAGCCTTGAGTGACTCAACAAGCTAACATCGATAGTAAACTCTGGTTTTTCATGATAACAAGGGAAAGCATATGACTTAATATAATATTTAAGTGAGGGGTTCGTCTCATCATTCCTATGCATATTAACTAACATCAAACGTGCAATTAATCATGCATACAAAATTAATGTGGACGATTATGGACAATATCTATCTAGTCTTCTCGAGCCATGAAGAATACTAGTTGGTCGATTCATAGGGAACATTGCATTCGATCATCGAATGCTAAATGCAATAATCTCCATCTGCTGTAACAATCTATATCCTATACTAGTTGTCTTCTTGTGGCCAGCTGCAACCTGTATCCTATACTAGTTGGTACGGAGGCCTATGTCAAATGGACGCCCAGACCATATCTACAAAATAGAGCTCGCAGGCCCAAATAAATTAAATAATAGGCACGCATGCCCAACCAACAAAAACAGAGTAAATTAACCATCCAACCCATCATATGGGTCGAGTCCATAACCATCCACTAAATACACATTTATCATATAAATGTATAAAAATATAATATCTAATATTATATAAACAACTTTCAAGTTTCTAACAATTTAGGTCGTCTAAACTAATTTAGATGAAATGGATCGGAACAATAATTAATTAATCAAATTAATTAACTAATTTTAGTTAGCGGATCTTATTTAATTAAAATCATATTTTAATCAAATACCAAATTAGAGTCCAACTCTAATTCCAAAAAAGGCAAATTAAATTAACATTTTAATTTAAGACAAAACTCCTAAAATAAAATAAAATTCAATTTAGTAATTAATTAATCAAAATTAATTACTTTAATTGACGATTTTATTTAATTAAAATCAAATTTTAATTAAATACTAAATTAGAGTCTAACTCCAATTTCAAGATTCTAGGACTAATCGAATTTAGGATCAAATCCTAAATAAGGTTCAATTAATAATCAATTAATCAAATTAACTAATTATTGAATCGAATTTAATTAAAATCAAGTTTTAATTAAACTCCAAATTAGAGTCCAAACTCTAATTCTACAATTAGGGTAAAACTCCTAAATAAAATAAAATTCAATTTAGGGTCAAATTATATATTTTGTTAAAATTCAATTTTAACAATAATTTAAAAGTCGTGTTAAAATTCAATTTTAACAATAATTTAAAATTCGTGAATTTTAAAATGAAAATTTTGAATTGGGTCAAAATTAAAATTCTGGTCAAAGTTTTAAAGTGGGTCAAACCCATTTAAAATCAAAATTTAAAGCTTTTAAAAAAAAAATGGCAATCTGACCCATGTTCAAAATTACAAGCAAGTCCTTTCAATTTCGAATATTGCGTTTTGACCCCATTTTCATAATTGCAGGGCAATGGCTCGTAATTTCAGAAATTGCGTAGAAGCCTCGCCCCAAATCTGTACCCTAATCAAAAAATTGCAAATGGACCCTTGCAATTTCCTAAATTGCGTAAGAGGCCCCTGCCCCCAAATCCTCTCGCCTGAAACCCTGGTGCTCTGTCAAACCCTAAAACCGGCCTCTTCCTAACCTAACAGAGGAGTCTCTCGGCACCACTTCACTGTGCTTGTCGTCGCTGTAGAACAGCGGCTATCGCTGCCTCGCATCCTTGTGGGAGCATTGTGACTCTGCATGTAGCAGCTTCGCATGACGCTTCTGACAGCAGTAGCACACGACGCTGCCCATCTAGGAAGCGACACACAATAGCAGCGACAATGGAGGCAATGTGATACACAACAGCGTCCAACGCCGCTGAACATGCCCGCGCGCCTTTGAACGCCTCCACCGGCGGCCAGGATTTTCAATCCTTGCTGCCCCACCGCCACCTTCGGAGGCGCATCTGCTACTTCCAATCCATTTCTTGATCCATTTTTCGACCAAAAAAATTAGTTTTCTTCTCCAAATCAAATTTAGAACAAGAGGAGTAATTTTCTCAAAAGCTAGAAACATGAAAAATTTAAATCAATTACATTGAATCCATCAAAGAATTAAACAAATTCTAACAAATAACAAGGTAGGCTCTGATACTGCTGTAAGGTTTTGAGTCATACATGCACAACGAAAATTAAAAGAAACCCTGAAACCATAGCTCGAATCAACCTTGCACTTAGATAGAATTTGTGATAAAGAATATATCTTTAATGTATCTCGTGGATCTGATTTCTGAAGAATGATGTAGAAACTTGTCACCACCAACTGTCCAATTGTCTAGCCTCTAACAGAAATCCACACAGCGAATTTAATTTGGAACTCCATCAATCTCCAACTATTGGAATGAATTTGAGAGAATTGATTTTTCTCTTTGTGCTAGCAAGAGAAAAACCTAATGCTAGAAAAGCGACTCTCTTGATTCTTCAACTAAACCTAGTTCTTGTAGGTTTAAGTAATATCTAATTAGGATAAAGATAGCGGGTTTGGGTCATTCTTATTAAACAATTAACCCAAGTCCGGCCCAACCAATTGGACTTGGACACTATTCCAACAGAAACCAGTGGGTGTTTAGGTACTTGCCATCTAATTAATATTTTATTAGCAATAGTTGCATCAATTCCTTAGTTAACCAATATTTAATTTGAGTATTATCATTTCTTACTTTAGACTTAGTAGTAACAATAAATAATTCAAACTTCTTAATAGCAAATTTTACAACTAGTAGTTCTTTTTTCACGAATATGATAATTAAATATTTCTTTTGGTTCTACATCTTATTTTGATTTTAAGATATTTTCATACAATTTTTGATTAAATATTAATCTTTCATTTAGCTGCTCTTCATTTTCTTCTAATTAGTATTTTCATATTCTTTAAATGTACATTATTCTCTTATCATATTTATGTATAAATATTCTTCTTAACTAGATTCACTTTCTTCACATTCAGAAGATTCTAATTCCTAATAGAATTCATTACTTCATATTTTTCTAATTCATAAATTTCTTCACCTTTAGGAATTTCTCTCATTATTCTTCTCGTTCTATAGGTAATAGATTGTAATTTTCTTTTTCTATTAAGGAAATATACATCATGTTTTTCTTTTTATCTTTTTTGGGACATTCTGGAGATATATGTTTTACTTCTCCACATAAATAACATTTACATCTTCTATGATTCTTATGGCATGTTCTAGTTTTATTTTGTTTTTTCTTAGGCATCTCCTTTTAATTTTTTTCTTATATATTTTTTATATTTATTAAATTTCTTGAATTTATATTTTTTTTTATAAAATTTCATTTTCTTATGTTTCTTTGTGATTGACATCTCCGTTGGGTTGGTTTATATTGTAATCTATCACAGCATAATGATTTTTTTTACTTACTTTGTAAAATTTTAACATCTATATTTTTTCTTTTCTTTTATTTCTATAAATTATATTCTTACTCCTAAACTATTATTACTTGATTGTATATTTAATTTTTCCAATCCTCTAAATAATTCTAAATTTCATGGGCTTGATTAAAATGTTTGGTTCATAAATTCCATAACATTCTCTTCTTGATTATATTCTGATTTTTCATAATATTCTCTAAATTTACATGCAAACTGTTTAAAGAAGCACATATCACATATTGATAAATTTTCTAATAAGTACCTATGTCTTAGTTTTGAGCTATTTTTTGCATCTCTATCTATTATTAATTTATATTATCTTTTTAATGCATCTTCATAATTTCTAAGTATTGTTCCTATTTCATCTTGATCATTTCCTCTAACTTGTGTCAAATTTTCCCACCATCTTATAGTAGTTCCTAGAAATGTATTTTCTAACATTAATTAAAATTATTTTTCTGTTAATTCTCTAGTATATAGGCCATCATATATAATCATAGATTTCACCCATAATTCAAATTCATGATCTACATCGTGTACACACCCTAAGTCTAACAATCTTCATATTGAACTAATTTGTCTTTTTATACTTCTCCATAGGATAATTTTTATTTGGTTTTGTATAATATTTTTGTTGTGGTATATATTATTAGTTTTAAAACCTTGATTTTGTCTTTGATTCATATAAATATCTGGTCTATTTCCTAAATTAGTTCTAGCAATTTCTTCTTTAATTTTGTTAGTTCGAAGGTGTGGTACTAAAGCTTGTTGTCGTTGGTTCATATTAATTTCTTCTATTTTTAGATTTTTAGATTTTTCTATATAATATTCTCTTGTTATATAATCTTCTTCACCTTCTTATTTAGGATTTTTCTTAATTTTTTTTCTATTTGTTTGGTAATCATATTTATTCCTAATCTATTAATAATTTAAAATTCTTTATCAGTTATTATACTTTTTTATTTTTATTTTTCCATTTCTTCATAAATATTTATTATATTTTGATTAATTATTTCAACATTTTCTTGTATATTATCTAATCTATGTAAATCTTTTTTCCTTATATCTTCTTCATTAATTGTCCTAATAATGTTTATCTATTACATTGGTTTTATGTTCTATAGTTTCTATTGGGTTTCATATACTCTCAATGTGTTTCCTATTTTATTTATTTTATCTGTTATTTGTTTAATTTTGTTTTCTAATGTTATTAATTGTTTATATAAATTATTTATGCTTTGTTTTATTTCCAATATACGTGTTGGTATTTTTTTATTAACATCTTTATAGTCGTTAGTTATTTTTATCATTTGTCTTATTTTAGATTGTAATTTATTAATAATTTCTTAAACTTGTTCGAGATTTTTAGCTTGATCTAGCTTTTGTTATGTTATGTTATGTTATTTTATCTAAATCTATTCCTAATTTATTTAGTAAAAATAAATTTATCCAATTTAATTGTTTATGTTTTCCAAATCCTCATTAGGATAAATATTATAAATTTTCCATATGTTTTGGTAATTAGAAGCCATTGACTATTACTTGATAAATCTTTAGATTTGTAATTATAAACTCTAGGTATTTTTGATAATTTCTCAAATATTTTTAAATGTACTAAATCTGGTTTTGGCTCTGATACCATTGTCGATTGGATTGTAAATTTTAAATTTGCGGAATTATTATTGTCTATAACTTCTCCATAATGTTTCTTAATTCAAAGTATCCATATATTTTGTATCATATATCTTCTTATTGTTATAAATAATATAAATATGTAAATGACCAATTACCATTATACCCTTGTAAACTTTACATTATTATGATTGTGTCATTGTCCACCCCTATAAATGAGGGCTTAATGTTTCATTCTATTTACATCTAATGAGAAGAATCCTCCTCTCAATTCTCTCAACCTCTCTTTCTTTCTCTTATAGATTTTGGTAGTTTTACAATACGTTATTAGAATGAGTCTCTAACCAATTGACTAATATGACAGGAGTATGCTCTACAGTTGCATCTAAATGATGAACCTCTGTATCAGAAACCAAATGAACGCACTCAAAAGCATAATAGATTTCTTCTCACTGGTGTAAAGCTTTCTTCAACCTCTGCCCTTTATTCTTCATCTTCAATATCAGTAGAACCTTCTTTAACAAATGTTTCAGATTCTGTTACCAATATCCAGTCCCCCGCTTCATTTTATAAACTCATTTCTAACTCAATTCTTTTATTGGAACAAAACCCAAAATTTTTATCACCATGGATCTTGAGAAAGTCTTCCACATGAAGGGTGATCAAGGCGGGACAAACTATTCCAAAAACTCTTCACTTCAGAAAAGAGTTGCTGACAAAGTGAACCACATAACTCAAGAGGCCATAGAAGAAATGTTTCTGGACTCCAAATCAAAGAGCTTGGGTGTAGCAAACTTGGGTTGTTCATTAGGGCCTAATACTTTATCGAACATAAAAGAACTTGTAAAGCTATAGAAAGGGAAAGTCGGAACTCAAGAAATGAGAAAATCATGGAAATTTAGGTGGAAGAAAATGAAGTGCATAGGAAATATACCTAGATATTTACAGGGACCCCCTTTGTTAGTTGCTTAAGTGGGAAATCAATAATTTGTCTAAATGTTAATGACGCGACGTGGAGTCCACTCACTTTGTGTATCATTGGATGACAACGTGCCAAGCACTTTTGGTGCAAAAGGTTGGTATTTAATATTTATATTAATCATATTTTAACTCGTTTAATTATGCATATTGATCATTTTATTAATATTAATACCAAAATATATAATATGTGATCAATAAGATAAATTAAAAAGGTTTAAATAAGGTACAAGTAATATAATTGTTACCATGTAGTGATATATTGAGTTATTAATTAAATATAACTCATTATCGTAATGTGCTGGACTAATATGAATACATTGACTGGATTTGGAATATAACTTGTTCACTTATGAAAGGTAATTATTTCATTATGTTGATACTACCTATATGGTTGGTTTTATCAGTTTTAAATATACATATTAAGCTACCACCTATATGGTTGGTTTATCAGTTTTAAATTTACATATTACGCTACCACCTATATGGCTGGTTCTACTGATTTTAAATATTTATGCTTTTATAAATTTGATATTATTTGATATTTCGACAAATGGTACTAAAAGTTACCATTACAAAAAGTTAAATAATATTTTATAAAATAGTACCAGAAGTTACCATTACCAAAAGAATGTTGATGAAAATATTTTATCAAACGGTACCAGAAGTTACCATATATGTATTGAAAGGAAAGATGAAAATAAATTATCCAATAAGAAAAATGTTGATGTATGATAAGATAATATCACATGATAGCATGGATATGGCTAATGTGAAAATAACCTCATCAGTATTATGAGATAAATATTATATGATTGAGATAAACAGATTTGATCAAAGTTCTTACACAAGCACTTATGTACTCTAGAAGAAGTACATATTTACTTCAGAAGAAGTAAAGATTAATTATCATCTAAACATATTGAAATGATATTATTATTATTTCTCCTGAAGAAGCATAAAGGAGTCATACTGAAACATATCAAGAAAAGAGATACATGCAAAACACAAAAAAGGGAAACATTTATGATCCTCAAAAGTATAGGTGTGTCTCAAGAGTAAGAATACTCTGTACTCTACCGCCCCTAATCTTTTTGTGTGTCTCAAAAGTAAGAATACTCCGTAGTCTACAACCCCTAATCTTTTTGTGTGTCTCAAGAGTAAGAATACTCCGTACTCTACCACCAGTAATCTTTTTGAGGTTCACAAGATTAAATTCAAATATTCATAAAATCCTCAATATTAGAGGTGTGTATCAAGAGTAAGAATACTCTGTACTCTACCACCCAGGATATTTTAGAGATTCATAAGGATAAACTTACATTAACTGGACTCCATTTTTGCTTGGTACCCCTTCCTTGCGACCAATTTTTCTTAACTCCTGCTGGATCTTGTATTGGAACATATGATTGTAACTTTTCCATCAGTTCATCGATAGTGGGAGCAGAAATAAGGATCCTCCTAGAAAATGAAGAGATGAATCCCTGTTCCATAGCATAATCAAGAAATGTTAGTAAACCATCGAAGAAGTTGTTAACATTTAAAAGCCCAATAGGCTTATTATGGAGACCCAGCTGAACCCATGAGGTAATATTAAAGATTTCCTCTAAAGTACCCAAATATCCAGGCATGACAATGAAGGCATCAGAACCATATAACATACAAGTTATGCGTTCATGGATAGATAACGTCTATACTTCACGCCCTCGTGTTTTGTCTGCAATATCAGCTAAAGGAACATGTATAACACCTATCACTTTTGTTTTCTCTGTTTGAGCGGATTGAGAAACACAACCCATCAATCCACTACTACCCCCTTGATGCTTCTAGATACTCAAAGCCTTTCCCGATTATTTGACTTTTTAAACTCGAAAATATTCACTATTTAGTATGTTCTAAAATGCGGGAATAAACGCCGCCTAGGCGCGCATTAGCGCAATACATGAGGAAAACGCCTCGGATTACCCATATGCGCGGAATAATGCTTTTTACTGAACATAAATCGAAAAAATCGGTGATTAATGGTCAAGAACCAATAATAAACCGTTACTTTTTCAATCCAATCAGTTTGAAACCAATTGAACCAGTGCTATTTAAATAAATAATATAAAAAAAACTATGCTCAGGGGCTGCATGTAAACATATGCAGTCCCTTTGCAAACTTAATTCAGCTTACCACTGAACAACCCCTTTATAAAGGTAATAAGTGTTCTCATACCACATCAACATCCAATGTGGGATAGGAACTGATAGGCTTTTTCTTTCTTGTTTTCTTTTTAAATTGCTTTGCTTCCTTTTTTTTAATTGTTTTTACTTACAATTATTTGTTTGACTTTTCTCTCCAAACTATTATTTAAATATTATTTTTCTTATTTTATAAAGATTAAATAATCTTGACATTTTGAAACAAATAGTATAATATAAATAAAATTATCAACCATAAATCTCAGTGTTTTTGAGTTAGTAATTTTAAAAGTAAAGAAAATTATTTATATGTTTTATATTATTTGTGTATTTAGTTTTTATGTAATAAAATCTATTTTTCATATAAAAATTTATTTAATGTCTTAAAATTAATTAAAATATTATTAAAAGTACGAAACTCATTATGACGATTATTCTTCGCATTGACATGCCTAAACTTGTGATTTTTGATTCTCGACCTCAACGCATCGCAACGCATTACGCATTTTAGAATCTTACTATTTACCGCTCGTCTTTTGAAAAAGTTGCTATTTACTTTTGACTAAATGACACCACTTTTGATCATATCTCTGACAGCATATTTAATGCTCCATAATGGACACTCTTTCGGTGGTTTCTCAGTAACAATCTGTTAATACGCGAAAAATGAAAATACAAAATACTTTGTTAAAATATATATGTATACATATATACACTATACTGATTTACCTTGTATCAATGTTGAGTAGTCAAAACATCATTGTTTATAACAGACTGGAAAACATGATCTTTTGCTATTATATTGTTCAGACTATAACGATCTTTCTCATCGTTCAATTGAGCCCATAAAGATAGTAACTCACGCTGCACATATCTACAAGGGTGCGTCTCAAGAGTCAGTCGAATATCATCCAATGATTCCTTACTCAGCCCACCCTTAATGAAATCTATTTTATCATTTCGATTTATGGATGAATATCCTATTGATTTACAACGGGTATCACATATCCATCGAGCACATTTGTAACAATCTTTCAATCTTTTTGCTCTTCGCTTCTTTGCAAAAGTATTCTTACCTAAGTCAGGCATGTGCTTAGAAAATGAATTTGGTAATTCACCAGCTAATCGAACTTTTGCTTCGATCAACCAACGAACATCTTATGGTATACCTTGATCCATCAACAGCCTCAATCTTTCGAGTCGAACTCGGTAAATCTTTTTCAAAAACATTTATCGGAAGATTAGAGTAGTATTTGTGAATATTTGATAATATATCATCCATCTTGATGGATCTAATCTTCTTCCCAAATGATCTATTTAAATGCATTATTTAACGCGTAAAAGAGCGGTGGCTCTACGTGTCATTGATTCCACCAAGAAAAGGGAAAAGATTTGTAATCAAAAGGATGGGGACAAGGATCATTTTTTAAGATTTCGGTCTAATCACCTTTTTAGATATAATAAATCAAGGTATACTGATTTATAAATTCTAACAAGTAAATATTGTATTGAACCAGAAGTTCATACGTACAAGTGAAATATGTATATAGTATCGAACTAGAAGTTCATAAGTGAAATATACATTGTATTGAACCAAAAGTTCATCGATATTGTACTGAACCAAATATTCATACATAGAAGTGAAATAAAATCGTATTGAACCAGAAGTTCTATAATGAACCGTTAGATTATCAAAAGCCTAAAATTATTTTCTATGAGAATAACTTGTTTAACTTGGGAAGCTTTTATGATTTCTAAGAAGTGCGATATGTATACACTCCACCAAAACACACTTAGACAAATGATTGAGATTATATCCCTAAAAGGATGCCATGTGTTGCAGCATTTTAGCCGATTGATAAAATATAATATTTGTGAACATTATGGGGGAAAACACGCCTGAAGTGTAATTATGCCTGAAGTATAATGACAATCGATTTCAAAAATAAATATCTCTTGAATAATTGAGATGATCCCTTTGAGGCTAAATACTCATGATGAGTATAAGGAACATAGTTAAATGATAAGAAATTCATGTAATTGATGATAGAAAATATAAACATATCTCTATATGTTATATTGAGATGAAATGGAATCGATAAATAAATCGAATACATAAACAACTCTCTTGTGAAAATGAGGTTGATGAAATTATAATACTTTGGCCAAATATAAAATCCCAATGTAAGGATTATTGTTAAAGGACCTGAAGTCCAAATATTTAAATGTGTAAAGCTAGCAGTTATTTGTGCAAAAGAAAAATATTACATAGTCATAAAAGACGACTCATTGCGCGCGAGATTTTCCAAAGAACTGGCTTAATATATGGTGGATAAGACTATAATCGAAATCATTCGCTTGAGTGAGATCAAAATGTATGAATCTCATCTCAGTACTTTAGGAGTATTCTTTGATGTACCAATTGATCGTGGTACGTTGAGATTTCAAGTAAAATGATTATAGATTATATGTCGAAATTGATATATATTTCAATGATTGATTATACTTATACAAATCGGAAATTGTGATTTATGAGATGCAAGAACATACATGTATAATCACTGAAAGATTCAATATACCCAGAGTAGTATCATTATAGAATGATACAAATGACTCCATGATATAATATGTTGAAATTGAAATTGGAGTGTACTTTTGACATTTGGAAAATTGATTATTCACTAGAAGTAAATTTGAAAATAAATATTTTATTATTCACCAGAAGTGAATATGGAAATAAATATGTTTAAGTATTCATCAAAAGTGAATTCTAGATTTGATTATTCACCAGAAGTGAAAGATGCAATCGGTAAATAAGTAAAACATTGCTTGATATAGCATGTTATGCCATTAAATGAGCTATGACCAATTTATATAAAGCTCATCATAAATGATATGTTTGATGAAAAGATTCGAGATTGCATCAATATACTTGTGATATTCCATAAAGGAATAAATACGTGTTGCACTCTTTTTCCCTTAGCTGAGGTTTTGTCCCACAAGATTTTCCTAGCAAGGTTTTTAATGAGACAACAGTTATGGCGTATTAATGAGAATAATGAACTCTTTTTTCCTTCGTTAAGGTTTTGTCCTACAGGGCTTTCCTAGCAAGGTTTTTGAGGCATTATCAAAGCTATTTATGAGCTATAATTCAACAATATGTTTTGTGCTAAAATGATATCAACAAATGAAGAAAGTCATAGCCGCTTTATGAAGAATGTAATATCAGTAGCTACACACAGAGATTTTCATATATATATATATATTGATGCTGTAAAAAAATCATAACCTTGACGTGGCAGGATCTGGTGATACTTGATTGCTGGAAAAGAAGAATGAATTCGTCTTGGATAACCTGCAAAAAAGACGAGGAGGATTCTCCCCGTCGCCCATCCGGTGTGAGAATTAGTTTTCTGGAGAAAAGTAGAGAGAGAGAATATAAGACTGGAAAACGTAAAGAACAATGAATGAAAATATGAGATCAAAGGAACTGTATTTATGGGGTTGAAAAGTCCATTAACCTTGTTTAATGAATAAGGAGTCATTTTGTTATAAACTTACCTTTTAAGTAGAGTTCTATCATCA
The DNA here is from genome assembly GCA_963555705.1 of Ligustrum vulgare. Lineage (NCBI taxonomy): Eukaryota > Viridiplantae > Streptophyta > Magnoliopsida > Lamiales > Oleaceae > Ligustrum > Ligustrum vulgare. Next base: position 9,629,905 of record OY743169.1, on the reverse strand, counting down.
CTAGAATTGATTTCCCCCTTTTTAGGAGGCTTCCTTATTGGTTATGTTTCTTCTTTGGGTGGCCCAAGAGGGTGGCCCAAAGATAAGGCCCATAAACGAAGAATACTTAAAACATCTGTGGCTAGAATTGGTTCGAAGAGCTTGGTTTGAATCAATACACATAAGGAAGAATTTAGATAATCAGAGCTTGTTGATTATTTATGATTGATAATTGAATTAGGGATAGAAACACGTTACAAGGAAAAGTATAACATTAATTGAGGGCACAACCGAACCCGAGAACAAGATTTCTTCTTATATTATTTCTCTAGTCATATTTAATTGTTTATTTTTATGCATATTTTTTTATTCAAGCAATTTTAAACAACAAACCCCCCCATTCCATTCTAATTGATCGAACAACTAAAATTAGTTTCCGTTCCTCGTGGGATCGACCCTTACTCTCGCTACTACATTATTAATTAATATTTGGCAAGTAAGGAATTATTTATTATTTTGGTACATTGTGACACGCATCAAATTTTTGGCGTCGTTGCCGGGGAACGGTTAACCGATTTTGTGTTTAATCAATTAGAATTTTATTTTTTCTGCATTTTTTTTATTTTCACTTTATTTCTATAGTTTTTCAAAAAAAAAAAAAAAAAAAAAAAAAAAAAAAAAAAAAACTTGCTTGTCTACTTCTTTGCTTATTTGCATAAAACTCGATAAACTAATTTTGAATTTTTTTGATTTTGATCCAGAAATCGAGAGAATCTTTCAACAGCAAAGAAAAGCTGCACAACCAATGGCAGTAGCTAACAATAATCTGACTCTCAAGCAACTAGCTACCCCGGATGTTGCTCAACAACTGCTATGCATCACTTTTCCGGCAGTGGAAGAAGGTAGAACTTTTGAGCTAAAATCCGGACTGATCCATCTTCTGCCAACTTTCAAAGGACATCCCGGTGAGGACCCATACAGACATCTGAAGGAGTTCCATGTCATTTGTGATAGCATGAGACCCACGGGTATTACTGAGGAACAAATAAAAATGAGAGCTTTCCATTCTCATTAAAGGATGCCGCCACCGACTGGCTTTATTGTCTACCATTGGGAACATTTACTACTTGGAACGACATGAAAAGACTTTTCTTGGAAAAATACTTCCCTGCATCGAGAGCTGGTACAATCAGAAAGGAGATATGTGGGGTACTCCAGAACAACAACGAAACATTGTACGAGTATTGGGAGCGCTTCAAAAAGCTCATCTCGAGCTACCCCCATCATCAGATCAGTGAGCAACTTTTGGTGCAATATTTTTATAAAGGTCTGGCACCGATGGATAGAAGCATGATAGATGCTGCAAGCGGAGGTGCATTGATGGACAAGACACCGGAACAAGCACGAGCTTTAATCTCCAATATGGCTGAGAACACTCAGCAGTTCAACTCCAACAGGGATATGCAAGTTCGGCACGTGAATGAGGTAAGTAGTTCCAATATTGAAAGTCAATTGTTTGAACTAACAAATCTCGTTAAACAACTTACTGTAGGGAAGGCACAACAGGTCAAAGCTTGTGGGATATGTGCAAACTTCGGACATCCAACAGATACTTGTCTGGTGTTGTAAGAGGGAAATGGTGAACATGTAAGTGCTGCAGAGAGTTTTCCGTTCCAAAGACAATAGTACAATTTGTACTCTAATACCTACAATCCTGGATGGAGGGATCAACCCAACCTAAGCTACAGAATTAACAATCCCCCAGGTTTCATTTCAAACAAACCTCAAGGGCAATTTCAACAACAAGGAACCTTCCAACAACAGGGGCAGTATCAGCAAAAATCTCAAGGCTCAGGTATGTCTCTTGAAGACATGGTAAAAACACTAGCAACTAACACATTACAATTTCAACAGAATGCAAAGTCTAGCATTCAAAATTTGGAGAACCAGATGAGCCAAATGGCCACCGCCATTAACAGGTTGGAAGCACAATCCGGAGGTAAACTACCATCTCAGCCTGAGATGAATCCTAAAAATGTTAGTTTCATCACTCTCCGGAATGGAAAAGAGGTTGAGGGGCCACAAATGAAACCTGTTGCAGCTGAAGAGGAGGAAGTTGAAGAAGAATAAGTTGGGAAGAACTACAGCACCTCAAAAAGCTCGCAGGTAAAAACAGATTCCACTTTAAATGTTAAATTGACTCCACCTCCTTTTCCTAGCAGGCTAGCAAAGGTGAACAAGGAAAGCAAGGGGAAAGAGATCCTGGAGATGTTCAGGAAAGTGGAAGTCAACATTCCACTGTTAGATGCAATCAAGCAAGTACCCCGATACGCAAAGTTCTTGAAGGAGCTATGCACCAACAAACGGAAATTGAAGGGGAATGAGAAGGTGATGATGGGAGAAAATGTCTCTGCATTATTTCAAAGGAAATTACCTCGAAAATGCAAGGATCCTGGTATGTTTACAATCCCTTGTATAATAGGTGAAACTAAATTTGAGAAGGCCTTGATAGATTTGGGAGCGTCAATTAACGTAATGCCTAGGTCCACATACGCCTCTTTAAAACTTTCCAATTTAACTAAAATGAATGTCACAATTCAATTAGCTGATCGCTCTAACGCCTATCCGGATGGGGTAGTTGAGGACGTGCTAGTGCAAGTAGGAGGGTTAGTGTTCCCGACTGACTTTTATGTGTTAGACATGAATAATGATCACTCTCCCAACTCCACTCCTATTTTGTTAGGTAGACCATTTCTAAAGACATCTAAGACCAAGATAGATGTCAGTAGTGGCACACTCACCATGGAATTTGATGGTGAAATGATTCAGTTTAATATTTATGATTTCGTGAACTACCTTGATGATGTTAATCCTATTCATTCTGTTAATGTTATTGATTCTTCAGTACATGAAACTTTCAAACTTGGTGGAAATGGTGAAAAGCCAGGTAAAATCTCGTGTATTACATTGCCAACTTATGATGACATACTTTTGCCCCCTTTCTTGCAGGCCCTAATGAAAAATATGAAAAAGAAGTTGAGCTTTGGAAATCCACCTAATCCCAGTTGAAGAAGGAAACAACAAGTCTAGCCAAAGACAGTAAACAAAGGCGCTACCGGGAGGCAACCCGAGAGGGGAGTTTCTTTACTCCCTCAAATTGTTATTTTTTTTATTTTCATTTTTTTCATTTTCCTTATTAGTTAATTTCATTAAAAAAAAAAAAAAAAAAAAAACCTCCATCTCTTCCTTTGGTTCCATTCACATTCCCCTCTTTTGTTTTGTATTGTCACGCTCCACATTGAGGACAATGTGGAATTCAAGTGTGGGGGGGATGATTATCTATTATCTTTTGTTATCCCTATTTTATTCATCTTCATTCAGTTTTTTTGTTAGTTAGCTTTAATTGTGCTTAGACCAACATTTCGGTTTAATAGGAAGCAGCCCCACTTATGATTATTTTTGAACCACCAACTTCCTAAATTGCATAATCGGATTACCAATGAGTATATAGAGATGAGTTTTCCAATAATTTCTGAATTAGTTTGAAAATAGGGACAAATTGAAAAACTTCTGCAACCTAATTGAGTCAAACCAAAATTGATATGATAAAATACCGCCCCGAGTAACTTCATTCTATCCTTATCCCCTAGATTTTGAGTTCGGAATGAAGACTGAGCAATGACCTATAACTCATAATTGGATGGGAGAAGCACATATAAACCATAATTTTTGAGCTTTTGAGCCTATGAGCTACTTTTACTCTTTATATTAAGCTCTATTTTTTGATGTGTGTCCTGTATGGTTGGTTTGTGCTTGGATGTGCTTTCTTGTGCATACCGTTGTAGCTTCTTGACTTAAGTGCAAAATATAGTAGAGGCATTAGGTTAAACCAAATTTAAACTGCTAAAAGGGCCTACCATGATACATGTACCAATAGAAGCTCTTTTGAGCCTTAGCCTTTCCTTGAAATTTTGATGCAACGCTACAAGCCAAGAAATACCCTTTCTTTCGCATTGTCTCTGTTTTCAACCCATAGAGAAGGGATTCGCAAGCTTTTGTTGATTAATGATCGTGCTATAGTCTAAGTCTAAGAAGTTTCAATGGTTATCTTGTGTTGGACGATGGTTGTGTAATGGACTGAATTCAGGGGAATGTAATTCTATCTCAAGCCAATTGGTGACTGCGCAATGATTTTAACAAAAGAGAAAAAGTTGCAGTCTGTACTCGGAAAAAAAAATTGAAAGAGAAAAAGCAATGAAAAGGAAGTTTAGTCATGAAAATTAGTAGTTGAGGATGTCAAACACTCAACTTGTGAAAAAGAAGAAGAAGAAGAGATTCAAGTGTGAACAAAGTTGGGTAGCGGGAAACAATGAAGTTCATATTAAAGGGTGAAGGAAGTAATGTCATTGTGAATTGACTTAGTTTGCGAAACTCCTTCTCGACTCAGCCTAAATATGTCATTTTATCCTACCTGACCTGAAGCCTCGTTACAACAAAATAAAGACCTTTACTTTGCACTTGTGTTATTTTTGGCTCCGGTTATGATATTTGAGCAGTCTGTGGTAATAGATTCTCCATGCAGTGAGTTGAGTGAAAATTCTCACCCTTATACACTTTGTGCGAAGAGAGAAATATCTGTTGAGGGTGTTAACTCCCATTAAATATGCTTATGAGTGGTTTGAATTGCTTGGTCTATATTCTGTACTTTCAAGTTGGCCAAAAAAAAAAACTAACACCCATGTAGTAAATCATTGATAGAGGTTAAGAGAGAACTCACGAGAGGTGGGAGGATACAAGCCACATTGGGAATTGAATTGGGCCGGGGGTATTGATTTTCATTTCTGTTCAGATGATATTGGATGATGCATCTCTTGCACACACTAACACACTCCAGTTATGCAATTGAATTTTCATGCTAAAAGAGAAGTGGGCTGTAACCTTGACTTTCCGATTGTAAGTCTATCTTTTCGTTTGAGTTATGTTTCTTTTCTTTCACATCATTATTCGAGGACGAACAATGGTTTACGTGTGGGGGGATTTGATAAGTGATTTATTATCATGTATTTAATTCACTTATTATCTTATTTTGTTATTGGTTTGATCCTATTGAAGCATCATTTAATACATTTTCACTTATTGTGCTATGTAAGGTCAAAAAGAAGAAAAAGAAAGGAAACATGACCAAAGAAATACAAAAAAAATCAAGAAGTGAGGTTCAAGGGCATATTCAAAGAGCTCCAAATCAATAATGGCATGTGGGAAGAAGATTAGATGCAAAAATTATGGTCAAAGAAGGTTTGGGGTGAAGTTAGAAATCAAAAACTCGCAAGGATTGTGATCATGAATTTTAGTCATAAATTGAAACTCAATTTTCTCATAGAATAACTTCGAATTTTGGAAGAGCTATTTCATAAATAATTGTATATATTTGAGTTTTATTTCCAACGCAACTTTAATCACCACAATCGGACTTCGGGAGAGAAAGTTATGACTAAAACATCGAATACAGGCGCTTCTCGGCAGAAATGTACTTACGGCCGTAAATGGTAAAGTTACGGTCGTAACTTCCAAATTTCGAAAGTATTATATGAAAAATTGAGCTTCAATCTATGACTAAAATTCATGATCACAATCTTTGCGGGTTTTTGATTTCTAACTTCACCTCAAACCTTCTTTGACCATAATTTTTGCATCTAATCTTCTTCCCACATGCCATTATTGATTTGGAGCTCTTTGAATATGCCCTTGAACCTCACTTCTTGATTTTTTTTGTATTTCTTTGGTCCTGTTTCCTTTCTTTTTCTTCTTTTTGATCTTACATAGCATAATAAGTGAAAATGCATTCAACGATGCTTCAATAGGATCAAACCAATAACAAAATAAGATAATAAGTGAATTAAATACATGCTAATAAAGCACTTATCACATGTCGAGGTACCCTTATGCCGGGGTGATGCTATGCCTAGGTACCCCTATGCCGGGGTGATGTTATGTCGAGGTACCCTTATGCTGAAGTACTCCTAAGCCGAAGTGAATACCCTATAAAGGTGACAAGATAGCTTGATGTGACAACATCTTTAAATGGATTTGATGGTTGCTTTATCCCTATGACATGTAGTAATGATTATAGCCAAAGAAATGGTTTACCTTATGAATAGTTAGGATCTTGCCATGTGTAAAGCATAACCAGTGTCACAATTTAAGAGAATTACTCATTCTATAAATAGAGCACACTTGCCTCCAAGGAAAGGGGTTAGTATTCTTAGACTCTTAACAATATATTTCTACTCTCACTCCATTTTCTCTCTTTTACACACTTATATTTCCCGCACTCAATTTATATTTGCTTAAAATGAGCACTAACTTTGGAATCGGAGTGCAAACGAGAGCCACCTCGGCCCCCTTTGCAAACTGATTGTTTGTCACAGTGCGCAGGAGATCCACGTGTTCAAGAGGAAGGAGCTGAGACGTGTTGGTCCAAGGTCCAGCCGGATTTTTTGGTCAAGAGGAAGGAGCTGAGCAAAAACTTCTGCTTAAGCTCCTCGTCACTCCCGGGCCTCAACGGAAGTGGAATCTTCTTCGCCATCAGGCCTTTGAGGGAAACCTTGGGGTAAGTTCTTTAGAACCTATTCATCAAAATGAAATTGTCAGTCAAATGCGCTTTGGACAACGACACAATTAACACAAATAATATAGAACTTACCCATATCTCGCATAAGCCCGTACTTGATAAAAAGTTTTTCTTCAATATCACATCTGGGAAAGTGGCACGGTATGCAAAGAGCTTCTTCACCATGGCCAAGTCCTCCTTAGGGAGAAGGTGGGCGTATTGCTGATCTGTAAAGATAACACAGAAGGTTATCGTTGAAACTCGAAACAGCCTACATCATACTTACATTCACACTAAGAATACAAAAGACTCACGAGGGCAAGAGAGAGTCTGAAGAACAGTAATTTCAGGAACTGGATCCGGAAGGGAGCACTGTCATTCGTCGGCTACCCAGAACCATTGTGTCCTCCAATGTTTCATGGAGGTCGGATGTCCCGTAATAAATGGAGAATGCTATCCACTGGTGGTAATGTAGTACCAGTCCAGAATATCGACCTTATCCCTCCGAGCTACCTTTTTCAGGATATAAAGGGAGTGGATGATGTAAGGTGAGATGGGGAAGTCCGGGCTGACTTCCTGCCATACCAGCCAGGTTCCCACAACCTGGGTCCAAAAGTTTGGAGCCACCTGATATGGACAAAGGTTGTAACTCCGGAGGAGAGCCCTGATGAAAGGGTGAAGAGGCAAGCGCATCCCACATTGAAACGCATCAAGGAGCACCGCAACTTGACCTTTAGGGGGTGACAAGGTCTGCATGACAGGCTCAGATGTGTAACCCTAATCTCCCTCGGCATCCGGTAAGTTGAAGAAACTTCTGCCATGCCATTGGCTCAGATTTCAGTCGCTACCTTATTCGACGCCCAGGATTCTGGATTAGGTTGTGGATCCACATGATATCCGAAGGGACCTCTTCCAAATGATTCCTTCTCTTGGCCTTTCACGAGGGACTTTTGCAATTGACTCCACCCAAGAGGGGACTTTTTCAACTAACACCTTTTACAAAGGACTCTGTCATTGGTCGATTCCACTCTAGACAAAACATCCAAAAGCTATAAATTCGAACTTCAGTCGTGAATGCCCGGGACTTCCAAATTTAAGGGACTATAGCATATACACGCATGTCGACACAAGACACAACGTATATATACGTCGTTTCATATTATCCAAAGATGCACATCTCAAAACGAGGCATACTTGTAAGCCCTCCAGCTGCTTGAATTGAGCATATTCTCTATGTTATCCAGACGGCTATTAGCCCTCGTACATCTAGGCGTAAGATCTTCAACATTATCGAAGGAAACTTTGTAGTTCCCCTCCTATTTGAGGCATGCTCGGGATATTGCTATGAGCTTATATGTCTTCGTAAGTTCGAAGCATTCTCGAGTATTCTTTTTTGTTGGGAGAAGAGATATACTTTCAAAAATTTGAATAAAGCAGCCCAATACTCTTTTAATATAACTAAGAAAAGTCTACGTGAAAGGGTTGTCAAGTGTTCAAACTATATTAAAGCATGGGCCCAAGTGCCTATATTATTTCTCTTCGGCGACACTTTACCATGCAAAATATATTCTATTTTTTCCATTCTGATGGTGTCTTGCAAGAATGATTTTTCATATATTTCCTATTTTGGTTATTTCTTAGAGTATATACACATTCCATCATCTTCGATCTCTTATATTTTCAAGTCCGGTTCGCACATAAATGAACCAACCAGACTTGAGGGACTAGTGTTACGACCATGACTAATTTTACATGGCACGTCATCCATATGGGCCCAGCAGGGGATCCACAAAACATCCATTCACCTAATCATGACCCACAGGCCAAACTGTGGATACCAAACTTGCTGAACTCTTACATGTCGAGGTACCCTTATGCCAGGATGATGCTATGCCTAGGTACCCCTATGCTGTGGTGATCTTATGCCGAGGTACCCCTATGTCGGGGTGATGTTATGTCGAGGTACTCTTATGCTGAGTTACTCCTAAGCCGAAGTGAATACCCTATAAAGGTGACAAGATAGCTTGATGTGACAACATCTTTAAAGGGATTTGATGGTTGCTTTATCCCTATGACATGTAGTAATGATTATAGCCAAAGAAATGGTTTACCTCATGAATAGTTAGGATCTTGTCATGTGTAAAGTATAATACGTATCACATTCTAAGAGAATTACTCATTCTATAAATAGAGCACACTTGCCTCCAAGGAAAGGGGTTAGTAATCTCAAACTCTTAACAATATATTTCTACTCTCACTCCCTTTTCTCTCTTTTACACACTTATATTTCCTGCACTCAATTTATATTTGCTTGAAATAAGCATTGACTTTGGCATCAGAGTGCAAATGGGAGCCACCTCGGCCCCCTTTGCAAACTGATTGTTTGTCACAGTGCGCAGGAGATCCACGTGTTCAAGAGGGAGGAGCTGAGACGTGTTGGTCCAAGGTCCAGCCGGATTTTGTGGTCAACACTCCCTTTCACTTTACTTTACGAAATTTCTTAAGAGACCAGAGAACTCCTCGAGCAAGTGTCACGATCTCCACCTTCATTGTCATATGCACCATTTCCTGTAGTTTCACATAATGTTGCAACTCAATGATGTTGGGAACATCTCTGTTCAACCCACTTAAAAACCTACCCATTGTAGCTTCCCGATCCTCCACCGCATTGGCTCGAATCATCGCCACCTCCATATCCTTATGATAATCCTCTACACTCTTCGACACCTGAGTCAGACCCTGCAGCCTCTGATAAATATCCCTATAATAATGAGTTGGCACAAACTGCATCCTCATTATGACCTTTAATTCACCTCAAGTCTCCACCGGCCTCTCAAGGTTCCTTCTCCTACCCGTCACCAGTTGATCCCACCAAATATTTGCTTAATCCGTGAATTCAATCATTACTAATTTGATCTTCTTCTTTTCAGAATAATTATGATAATTAAAAAGCCGTTCAACCTTTGTTTCTCAATCCAGGTATGCCTCGGGATTACTCCTACCTTGGAACGAAGGTATTTTCATTTTAATGTTCCCAAGGTCTCCATCCTCAACATCTCTACCTCCACAATGCCCCCTAACATTACGATGTTCCCTTTCAAACCTCCTTCCATACCTTTCTCCTCTATCCTTCCTTCGTGTACTTGCCACCGAAGATACACTACCACTATGATTAGTGTGATTGGAAAAAAGTTGTAGCCCTATGAATTGGAAAACTTTTTAGTACTCCCATAGTATCGAGATTCGGTATTTCTGGAGTACTAGAAATTTTGTTGAAAAGTAAAAAGTTATGGTCGAAAATCTTTGACCAGTCAAAATTATTGACTTTTTAGAAAATGATCCAATGAAATGTTGTATCTCATGACACGTGCCATTTGGCCCGTGTTAATGAAAAATACAAAAAATTTTAAATGGGTAAATTACCTAAAATCGGCATTTTAAATTTTAATTATCCTAAATCAGGTGATTAAGAATTATTTATATAAGGGCTATTCACATAATTACACTACTTTTAGGGATCAAATTGAAATTTACTTGAATTTTATAAAAATTGAAAATTACTTATAATAAAATCATAAAAACTGAAAAATACTTCATAATCACGTGAAGTATTACAATCTGATACTTTTGATTCTTCTCAAATATGTTAGTATCACAGTATGATACCTATAATACTTTTCAATTTTTTTTAGTAACAATGAAGTATTTTTCAAAATTTTTTATTTGGGTAGTAAAAATCAGTTTTATTATCTAAAGTAAGTAATCTATACAATTATCCCTTTATATAAACTCAGAACATCCAATCCACCTAGAACTCTCTAGTCCACGCAAACCCAATACTAATAAATATGGGAAAATTACATGATTACTTGTATTTCAAATATACAATTCGAAAACCCTATATGGTACAATTTTGTTTTAAATTTCAGGTGCTAATTCATTTGATTAACTATTTCAACATAATTAAATTAATACATAAAATAACTAATTAAAACCCCCAGCCCTCGTACAATACAAACAAACCAAACCCAGACTCTTTTCCTCCCCCCGGCCTCTCTCCCCGACAGTCTTGGTACTCTCTCTCTCCCTCAAGCTTCGGTGACACAATGGGCGGTGGCGAAACACAGTATTTTTGATTGGTGGAGATGAAGTCAGCAGTGACGCCGCCTCCTGTGGATATTGCGCCTCTTGTGTGGTGTTTCGATAACTTTGCTGGTCAGATGTGTGTGTAGAGTAAGGAAGCTGAAGCAACGGTGGTTGGTGGTGGTTCTGTTGGAGGTGAGAATGCTTTGGTGTGTGTGACATAGGAAAATATATGTGTTGGAGTGTATATCTATGGGTATTGTGAATCTGTAATTGCGTCGATCTACATGTGATGGCGGTGGCACTGGTTACTATTTTTTGAAGTATTGTTTGCGCGCAGCGGTGATGTCGGTAGTCGCTGGTCACTGAGGTGATGTTGATCGTCGACCTCGCTTGCGGTGGTGGCTGGTGTCCAAAAAAGAACCATGGTGGCGGATAGGGACAGGGACCTTAGGCTGTAAATTAATTGATTTTGAGGACTTGAGGTGCAATTTTTCCATATTTTGGTTTTGCTCTTCATTTCCTCAGACTTTATTAAGAAAATAAAGTTTATCCCTGAGATTATGAAACTCACAATTAAGCCCCCTAAAGTTATAAAATTTGATATGGAAATAAATTTGTAAATGTGAACTACAATTTTTGTCAATTGTGACTGATTGTGACTTGTGATGTGTACGATACGTGACCAATTATGAGTGAATGTGACCAGTTTATTAGGTAACTATGATAAAAATATTAACTAATTGTGACTTTTTGTGACTTTGTGTGACCATTGATAAGTACGAGATGTGAATTGTTTAATTAATTTATATGTTAAAAAATTTTACCCGTTAAAAATGTGACGTGTTATTAGGTAATTATAATCAAAATATTGATTAATTTTGTCAAGAAAATGAGTAAGTTATGACAAATAAATACTACGCGACAAAATATTTAATTGTAAGTATATGTAATTGTGTCAAATATGATCTTTGTGTGATCGAGCTGTAAATTTGTGTGATCGAGCTGTGACTTTATGTAACCTAACTGTGACCACGTGTGATCGAATTGTGACTTTATGTAAGCGAACTGTGACCTCGTGTGACTGGACTGCGACTTTGTGTGAACGATCTGTGACCTTGTTTGACCAAATTGTGACTTTGTGTAACCAACTGTGATCTTACGTGACCAACTGTGACTTTGTGTGACTAATTGTGACCTAACTGTGACTTTGTGTGATTGAACTGCGACCTTGTGTGATTAGCTGTGACTTTGGGGGTTGGGTGGGTGGGGTTTTGCAGCTAAATTTATAATTTTGATCTAATTGTGATCTTATGTGACCAATTGTGACTTTGCATGTGGGGTAAAGTTGGATGGGGTGGGGCTGCGGTGAAATTTGCGATTGTGATTTGTGACTAAAATGTAACTTTTTTCTGACCAATTATGACTTTGCAGGTTGAGCGAGGTGGGGGTGGGAAAACATAGAGAAAAAAAAATCATTTTAGGTTTGGGTGGGATGAGATCAGGTGGGTGGGGAAACATAGAGAAAAAAATTATTTTTGGGGTGTGATGTGATCTTTTGTGACCTAATTACGACCTTGTGTGACCGAACTGTGATCTTGTGTGACCAATTGTGACTTTGGGGTGAGGTGGGGAGGGGAGAGGTAGGGTGATGTTTTGCAACTAAATTTGTAAATTTGACCCAATTGTGACTTTATGTGACCAACTATGTATTTGCATGTTGGGTGAGGTGGGTGGGGTAAATTTTGTAACTAAATTTGTAATTGTGACCGAATTGTGACTTTGTGTGATCAATTGTGATCTAACTTTGACTTCGTGTGACCTAACTGCGACTTTGTGTGACTAGTTGTGACTTTTCATGTGGGGTGAGGTGGGGTGGGGTGAATTTTGCAATTAAATTTGTAATTGTAACCTTATTGTGACATTGTATGACCAATTGTGACCTAACTGTGACCTTGTTTGACCAAACTACTAGTTTGTGTGAACGAACTGTGACCTTGTGCGGGTTGTTGGGGGTGGGTGGCGTATTGAAATTTGCTACTAAATTTATAATTGTGACTAGACTATTACTTTGTGTGACCAATTGTGACATTTTGGATAGGGTGAAGGCGGGTGGGGGTAGGGTGGGTTTGGGGACTGTCCGAGCTAGGTGAAATTTGCGACTAAATATGTAATTGTTATTTTGTGTGACCAATTGTGACTTTTGGTAGGGCGGGTGACTAAATTCTTAATTACGACCGAAATGTAACTTTGTGTAATAAATTGTGACTTTGTGGGGGGTGGGGTGAATTGAGGTTGCGGTGAAATTTATGACTTTATAATTGTGACTTTATGTGACCAATTGTGACTTTGTGGGTGGGGGTGAGGGTAGGTGGGTGGGGTGGAGTGAAATTTGTGATTAAATTTGTAATTTGAACCAAAATGTGACTTGTGACTTTGTGGCGTGGACGGATGGCGTGGGGTGGGGTTGGGATTAGGGTGAAATTTGCAATTGAGATTTTGTGTGATCAATTGTCACTTTGTGGTTGGGTGGGGTGGGGTGGTAGGGTAGGGCGGGAAAACATCGAGAGATAAAGAGAGAGAGAGAGAAGAGAAAAAAAATTCATTTTCGTGGGGTGGGGTGGGGTGGGTTTGGACGAGGACGTGATGTGACATACAATTGGGGAAATGTGAAAAAATAGAAGAAAAATCATTTAATGACGAGGACGTGATGTGACATACAATTGTGTCAAATATGACTATGTGTGACCGAACTGTGACTTTGTAAGAACGAAGTGTGACTTTATGTGATCGACCTGTGACCTCGTGTGATCTAACCGTGATCTCGTTTGACATAATTGTGACCTCCTGTGACATTGTTTGACCAAACTGCGACTTTGTGTGACCGAACTTTGACTTTGTGTGACCAAGTGTGATTGTGGAGGGGTGGGATTTTACAACTAAATTTGTAATTGTGACTCTGTGTGACCTTGTGTGACTTAACTGCGATCTCGTGTCAATTTACGTGACTGACTGTGATTTTAGGGGTGGGGATGGTGGGGTAGAGGTCGGGTAGGGCTAGAAAAAGTAGAAGAAATCATTTTTGTGGTGAGGTAGGGTCGTGGTGGGTGGGTTGGTGGGGGTGGGGTGGGGTCGGGGTTGGAAAAGTAGAAGAAAAAAATCATTTTTTTTGTGGGTGGGGGTAGGGTAGGGTGGGGTGGGTTAGGGTGGGGAAAAGTAAAAGAAAAAAAACCATTTTTTGGAGTGGGGTGGGTGGGTGGGTGGGTGGGTGGATAGGGTGGGGTCTAGGTCGGGTTGGGGGTTGGAAAAAGTAGAAGAAAGAAATTATTTTTTGTGTGGTTCGGTGCGTCAGTGGGGTGGGGTAGGGTGGGTTGAGATGAGGTGGTTGCGGTGAAGTGTGAAAAAATAGAAGAAAATAATTTTTTGATGGGGTATGGTTGGTGGCGGGATGCGGTGGGATGGGGTGGGGCGGTTGGGGGGAAGTGTGAAAAATAGAAGAAAATTCATTTTTGGATGGAGGTAGAGTGGGATAGGATGGGGCGGTTGAGGTGATGTGTGAAAAAATAGAAGAAAAATCATTTTTGGGTGGGGTGGGTTGTGGTGGGGTTGCTAGGGTGGGGTGTGAAAATATAGAAGAAAAAATATATTTGGGTAGGTTAGGATGGGGGTGGGTGGCATGGTAGGGTCGGGGTGGGGAAAATTTGGAGAAAAAAAAATAATTTTTGGTGGGGTGGGGTTGAGGATGGGTGGCGGGGTAGGGTCTGGGCGAGTCGTGGAAAAGTAGTAAAAAATATCATTTTGGATGAGGTGGGTTGAGGTAGGGTCTGGGGCGAGACTGGTGGGGGAGTCGAAAATTAGAAGAAAAAAAATAATTTGGGATGGGGTGGGTGGTGTTGGGGTAGGTGGCGGGGTAGGATAGGGTAGGGTCTGGGCGAGTTGTGGAAAAGTAGTAGAAAAAAATTATTTTGGGTGAGATGGGCGGGGTGGGGTAGGGTAGGGTAGGGTGGGGTGGGTGTGAAGGGCTGGTGGGTGGTTGTGATGGGATGGGACTAGTGGGTGGGTGGGGGAGAAAAAAATAGAAATAACATCATTCTTGTGGTGTGGTGGGGTGGGGTTGGTTGGGTGAGTGAGTGGTGGCGGGGTGGTTGGGTGCGTGGGTGGGTAGGGTTGGGGAGGAGTGTTGGGTGGGGTGGGTAAGGTGGTGTTGGGGGTGAGTGTGGAAAAGTAGAAGGAAAAAAATTATTTTATAGGGTGGGGTGGGGTGGGGTGGGTGGAGGGTTGGATTGGGATGGAGTGGTTGTGGATTAGATATTGTTTTTATTTTATTATTTAATATTATGTCTTTGTTTGGTAACTCATTATAATTATTATAATATTGTATTAATTAATTAATATATTAACACTTGATTTTTACAAAATAAATTGGAGTTTGTTATGTTTAAAAAGTGAAAGTTTTAATTGTATAGTTATGTACTTTTTCCAATAAATATTCATTCATTTCTCTACAGCCCAGTCTTCCTCATATAGTCTAAAAGCCCAAAATCGATCGCTCAAATTGTAAGGAAACTTCATGTAATGAAATTATACCTACATTTCGAAATAAAGAAGAAACCTAATGAATCAATGATATCACTGTAATATCTTTTTTATAATCATTTTGCTCAGTTTCGTAGTGCATTTTTCTCTTCTTACGTTTAGTCGGTCGGAAGTTTTCGTTAACCACATTTGTTTTGCAGGTCGAATACAGATCCAACCATTCTCTGCGTTGACAGGAAGTTGTTCGAATACTTTCTTAGTCTATACTCTATATATTTTTGGGATTTTGGTTGTCAATTTAAGTATCCAATGTACAAAATCTTGCTTTTATATGCTTTTATTTGGTTTTTTCTTTGGTTGAAGTAGTGGTGGTGGTGGTGGTGTTGAGACACTGTTAATCCCATTTACGGCGGTAGTGATTGTGGTTGTTGTTGTGGTTGTGATGTTGAAATAATAATTAGTTATAAATTATAAATTACATTAAATTTTTATGAATTAATTAGTTATCATTTTAATTAGCTACAAAATTGAAATAAAATTATAGTCGTAATTAAATTGTACACTATAATTCATTACAAAATGTAATTAAATTACAATTGTAGTTGTAATTAAAGTGAATATAACAAATTAAATTATGTAACTAATTCAATTAATTTTAACAAAAAATTTGTCATGTTTTATAAATTCATTAGTTACAGTTAATTAATTGCAAAATTGAAATAAATTTCCAATTGTAATTAATTAAGGGGGCATTTGGTTGCCTCATTAAATTGTAGTTTAAACTATAATTTAAACTACATAATTTTCAAAATCACTTTTTAACCACACATTTTTTATCTTCAATTTTTAACCGCATATTTTACCTCGAAAATACAAAAAAAATCTTCTCTCTCTCCATTAATCGACCACATAACAGAGGCTAAAAAATCGAAATAAAACTACAAATTTAATTAATTGCAAAATTGAAATATAGTTATAATTATAATTAATTACAAACCCTGATTTACAATTAAGGAAATTACATCTTGGCCTATTTTTTAGGATTCAAATTCAAATATAAGATCAAACTCAAATAACTTAAAAAATCAGGCCATTATTTTAATTTTTAAGTAAGCTACTTGAACAACAAAAAGCAGACAACATTGTGGACAACATATGAGCCAAATGACTAAATTGCCCTGAAAGTGAAAAAAAATTACCCCAACGCCTATCTCATCCATTTACCCCAGTCTACAGAGTATAACGCCCAAATTTTTTTCTTTCTGGTCTGCGCTGCGTTGCTCTCTTTTGCTCCAAATCTCAAGTGCCGGTAAGTACCCATCCCATTTCAGACATGTTTCGTCGGAGTAAAGCCCTTATTTCGCCATTTTCTGGGTTTTTTCTGGCAGACTGAGTGCTCATTGTTGAACCGTCGTGGCGGCCACCATCGTAAATCGAATATGATTTTCCAGTAAGTACCCATTCTGCAACTTATTTTTCTCGACGCTATATGGGTTTGTAGTTGTCTATTTACCTGAAAGTGAACAAGTTGAACAATATAGATAGTGTTTACCGACATTCTAGCGTTTTTTTTTTCTCCCCCCGAATGGTTTTAAATATTATAACTTGAAGATAAAATTTTTTGCTACTACCTGGTATTGCACTAGAATTATAGGATTAAGCTACTTGAATGCATTAATCATTACCACTATGAGTGACCTGATGATTTCATTTGTGAGTGTCTCGATTTTATAGGGAAAGGAAATACAATTAGATAGTAAGGCCAACAGGGTTTACATAAATTTACTAATAATTTCTCTAACATGTACCAAACCACGACACACATATCTAGCAGTACCAAAGACAGAAAAACAAATGAATCTCCCCACATAACTATGGTTGCCTATAATTATCTCTTGCCATAAGTTGCTCTGTAGTTTGACAGTCATGAGCTAAAAGGGACACTAACAAAGCTAAGTCTACCAATAAAGTCCACCACTCTTATCAGGGGAGATCCGTTGAGTCTATGGGAGGGCCAATCCTTTTTTTTTTGCTTTGTTTTGTAGTAACATCTTCTCTGCTTTGTTTTGTAGTAATCCATTGTGTTGTTTTTTGGCCAGTGTTGATATTTCAATAGACCGCCATTGAAATGACATCAACTAACAAAGATGTTTGTTGGGGCTGTCGAAGTGTTGGGCACTACCTGTGGGATTGCCCGTTGAAACGAAAGTGCCCGATATGCGGGAAGGGCTTAGTGAAGTTGATGAAGGTCGTTCACATCGAAGAAAAAATGGGAAAGCTATTCCACTCGTGTACCGTGAAAGGATGCAGGTATTTCGAGTGGGATGATTTTTTGAAGTCCAAAGAAACCAACATGCGAAAGGCACATTCAATTGGAGGCGAGCATGCAGGCCAATCATCTAGCAAGACTTCGAAAGAGGCGAGTAAAAGTCATGAAATTGAAGAGTTGTCGCACATTTTCAATGTCGCGGCCCGAATTGCGGACGAGAAAGATGTTGAAGTAGGCTTGAACGCTACCTTTCGCAAGGGTAAAGGGAAGGTGGATGGCTCTGCTTAACTGTTCATTTGTCGAATAGTTTTTATGATTTCTGTTTGTGTAACGTTATTGAACATTGTCGAACAATTAACTATGATGTCTGTCGGTGTAATAGTCTTGACAATTAGGTTGTCGAATTAACTACGGCTATGTTGTTTCATATTGTTAAGTGCAATTGGCGTTATTCACACTGTTTTATTCTTGTATGGACCATATATGTTGTAGAAGTAGTTAAATATTTATTGTGGTTTGAGAATTATTGTATACTCAAAGCAACATGAATGTCCTATGACACTTTTGATATCTTGAATTACTCAGAACAATACAACCAAGCAAGATTCAACTGAAATGATTAATTTTCACCATTTGAAACGTTTTGAGGTTAAAACTCGAATACTTCACTTTATAAAACAATATATCTTTGCTGGGTTTGTTACTACTAGAGCAGCCTGGAACAATATATTACATAAACAAGTTGTAATTGCTCTACCCATGTATCAATACAATGCTACTTAGACACCTGGAACAATATATTACATAAACAAGTTGTAATTCATGAGCTGGAAGTTTGGAATACATAAAAAACAAAAACCTGACATTGCTAGCCACCATATAATATTACAAAAACAAGTTAAAACTTGGTTTAAAGTATGTAACGATCTCTTTCGTCCTCTTCATCGGGGGGATTTTTAGATATCAATGTTGGATCCATCCCAAACGTTCGCACCCAATTAACTCCATACGGGCCATTCCACTGTTGGTAGTGAGCATCCTAAAAAATTAACATTTACAATGTCAGCATTGTAATCAACAATTCAAGTTTATAAAATGATGAAAATATGTACCATGAATTGTTGTGAATATGAAACAGGAGTGAGGGTCGGGTATTGTGGATCTTGTGACTCCGGTGTGAGTGGTAGACTTTCTTGTATCTTCTTTTCCTTCGGATCAATCCCTTTCCTAGCCTTCGAATGTCCCTGAGCAGTTGCATTAAATTAAATCTCGTGACTTAACATGGAGTAAATTTAATTAATGCTCACTAAACTTCATCCAATATTACTACTTGCTCATTCAACTTGAAGATATTACTCATTGCTCATTCATCTTTCTTTAATCATTAACCTACCAAAGAGGTCGGTTAACCTACTGCTAACTGACCACTTTGGTAGATGTTAACCTACCTCTTTGGTAGGTTAACCGACCTCTTTGGTAGGTTAACCTACCAAAGAGGTCGGTTAACCTACTGCTACCCGACCACTTTGGTAGGTTAACCTACCTCTTTGGTATTCAAAAGGTAGGTTAACTTACCAAAAGAGGTCGATTAACCTACTGCTAACCGACCACTTTGGTAGGTTAACCTACCTCTTTGGTAGGTTAACCGACCTCCTTGGTATTCAAAAGGTAAGTTAACCTACCAAAGAGGTCGGTTAACCTACTGCTACCCGACCACTTTGGTAGGTTAACCGACCTCCTTGGTAGGTTAACCTACCTCTTTGGTATTCAAAATGTAGGTTAACCTACCAAAGAGGTCGGTTAACCTACTGCTAACCGACCACTTTGGTAGGTTAACCTACCTCTTTGGTAGGTTAACCGATCTCCTTGGTATTCAAAAGGTAGGTTAACCTACCGAAGATGTCGGTTAACCTACTGCTACAAATGCTATTTAATGTGCACGGAAATGTATGAAAAAATAAAAATTGATACTACCTTGCCTTTCTTTGTGTTCTCCAATGGCCCTTTTTGGCGCAATTTTCGCGGTGCTCCTTTTCTTTTTGAGGTATTTGGATCCAAGATAGGCGTCTTCAATGAATTATTCATTTCAGCCCTGGTATCAGTGAGTTGCTTATTACTAACAGGATGTGACCTCAATGTGTGATCTTTCAATTTATTTTCGAGCCATTCTACCAACTCTTTATAACTTACCTCATCATCAACCACGACGTTGGCTAGATTTTCGAATGTATGGCACAAATGGTCATATCTTTTTTGCTCGACAGTGCTCACCAAACCAGCATAATTTGTCTTCACCCTTGAATACCCTCGTTGAACATCTCTTCGCCATCGCCTCAAGACATATGAGTCCGGAAGCATTTGCACACGGTTGCGAATTAAAACAGACAAGGAATGCCTACAAACAATCCCCCTGAACTCAAACAAATGACAACTACATTCAATAAAACATTCCTGTCTTTGAAAAGTCAATGTGAAAGTCTTCCTCTTATGTAGTTGGTTTAATATTACATCCTCTTGAACCTCGTAAATAGTTCCATTAAATGCCTCTTCAGCCGATGTAACGTCACAATACATTTTTCCAGTCAATTCTTCCTGAAATTCCTTAAATTTAGCTAATGTATATACCTCCTGAAATTGCTTTTCAAGCTCAAACATTGTAGCACATGGAATCATCTGCGAATAAGACTTAAAATCAGCTTGAAACTCCTTCTCCACTTTGGATCTCAAAGCCAACTCATACTGTTCGACAAACTGTTTCAACGAAGTTTTTGAATGTACAAATCCGTCAAAGAATGCATTAATGCTCTCACTCCGTTGTGTTGTCGACATACCTGCCCAGAAATTCTTTTTCAAATAACAAGGCACCCAACGCGCTCTTTCAGTGTACAACCCAGATAACCAATCATTTGAATGCAAGCTATATCTATCAATCATTGTAGCCCATCCATGTTCAAATTCTTTTGAAGTTTGGGACTCATAAACCAAATCGTGTACACTCCAGAGGATAGATCCCTTATCAGTATGGTACCCAAACTTTTCAGGTAGCTTTTTCATAATGTGCCAAAGATACCATCTGTGCATGGTATTAGGGAAAACAATTGCAATGGCATTCTGCATTGCCCTATCTTGATCGGTTATTATTCCAACGGGAGCTTTATCATCCATGCATTGAAGCCACGTTTTAAATAACCAGACGAAAGTCATGGTATCCTCATTCGATATTAGACCACACCCAAGTAGAGTTGACTGACCATGATGATTGACCCCTACGAAAGGAGCGAAAGGCATGTCATACCTGTTTGTGAGGTACGTGGTATCAAACGTGACAACATCACCAAATTCCTTATACGCTTGTCTGCATCTATTATCAGCCCAAAACACATTTCTCAATCGAGTCTCTTCATCCAAATCAACACAAAAGAAGAACCCTGGGCATTGTGATTGCATTTTGGAAAAGTATTCTTGAATTGCAGCAGCATCTCCTACTCCAAGCCGTAACCTTCTAACCTTATCCACGTAGTTACGACAGTCTTTTTCAACATACATTAGATTCTCATAACCTCCTGCTTCTACAACAGATGAATTGAAACTTTTGTGTAATGGAATTCCAGCAACATCATTTACTTCAAGTTTTCTTTTCACTTGTTCACTCAATTGACGGTTACATCTATACAAGCGTGATTTTGAAGGACTTGTTTTATGATTATGATCCAGATGGACCTTAGTAACACGCCATGTTCCTAAGGCATCCAAAGATGAAGTCATTCTAGCAGAACATCCCATTTGAATGGTTGGACGAGGTTTTAATGTTCTCTTAGATTTAACACTTCTATTGCCTTCTCGACAACAGGCGAAGACAACATATCTCAACTCCCCATCATCACTCTTCCTCGACGTTCTTCTTTTTACAGGGAAACCCACGGTATAGGCGTATTTTTTATAAAATTCAAATGCCTCATCCGCACTTGAAAATTTCATGCCAACCTTTGGCACGAAATCACTAACCTCAATTATTTCCTCATCAATGACCCCAACACAATTCTTCAACCCCACTGCATTCGCATCCACAGTATCTACATCTACAACAATTTCATTATGCTCAATGGAATTCATGGTTTGATTTCCTGTGCATAAAGTAAGGTTAAATGCAGTAATACACCTCAAAATTGTATCAAATAGAACCCTAAGTTTATCTATTGAAAGAAAAAATTAGTATAAGAATAGTCTCTACTAAAAGTAAATCGATTCATGACACTCAGTAAAATTTAGGGCTTTGTAGACTATAGCAAGAACGCAGTCAGTTACATCAGTCGACTTGTTGATGTCATGAGCTCCATCGATGAGGATTTTAGGCTCAACAATGGTGGGGATTTCAGGTTCGCAATAATGGATTAAGTTTGGGGTTCAAGTTCTCAGTAACCTAAGCTCATGCTAAATTTATCTTCTAACAATTTCAAAACTTGCCTGGGAATAAGTTTGCTGTTAAGAGTACTTCGTCGGAAAGGTAGGAATCACGGTCGGGCTACCTCCGTTGTACAGTAGGATCGGGTTTCTTCCGCCTCGTTGAAAAAATTTTTTTTAGACACAGTGCTTTGCTCCACCATGGCATCGCCGGAGTTGATGGTCGCCGGAGTACATGACAGAAGTTGGTTGAGGAAGTTGATTTTTGGGAAGGAGGAAGCAATCTGGAGTGCGCAATCTGGAGTGCTATTTACAGGAAGACGAAATTATGCATTGTGGGAAAGTGGTTATCTGATTTACAGAAGTTGTTTCTTTGACTTGTCTCAATTAATTCAAAATATCGTGAGACAATTAATATATCGTGAGTTATTACTTGTTGTCCACAATGTTGTCTGATTTTTGTTGTTCAAGTAGCTTAATCCAAATATTAAACTTAAAATTTTATTTAGTAATTATTAAATTAAATTAATTAAATTAAATTAATCTCTTTTAAACCCTGATTCTATCTTCTGATTTCAAAACTATAAACCACTCATCCATTACTTTCACGCAACCACCAATAACCCTCTCTTCCATCTCTCTTCAGGCCACCACCGCCGCCGCCGCCACCACCACCACCACCACCACCACCACCAAGCTCTAGTCCCTCTCTTGCATTTCTCTTCAGGCCACCACGCCACTACCTTTGTCGCGCACGAACTAAGTTTCATTTCAAAATTATCCCTCACTTTTCCGTTTCTCTTTCACACCAGTCGCCACCATCAACACAGCGGCGCTTCGCACAAGAGCGTCAATTGATCATCGGACACAACGACACCTCCAACAGGAACGTTTCTTGCTGAATGCTCATAGCACCTCTGTACGACAACGATGACAGAGTCTCAGGGATTTTGTCGGTAGTGTTGTTGCGATGATGGTGGTACGGGTGATGCAGGTGGTGGTGACAATGCGTTCTTTCTCTTTTCAAGCACAGGACACTCAGCAACCATCACCATTTCAAGCATAGCCACACGGAGCTACTGCTTCTGTTGCGCTGTAGCAAGCTCATCGCTGCAACCACTACGGCACAAGACTTCTGGCATCGGAAGTGGCTCTGGTGAGCTTAGTGGAGACTCTTACTTTTCTAGTGCAGATGCGGATCCTGGATGTCCCTTTGATTTTTAATGTGCTCAATGAATGGTCACATGTTCATTCCCCAAGTCACACATTCAATTCCCCAAATCACACATTTAATTTCCCAAATCACGTGTTCAATTTTTCTCAGGCACATTCATATACTATCAGATCACACGTTTGTTTCTCAGGTCACATTCGACCTAGTGCCTAGTGGTGATGTTGCTTTGATGCTTCGATATAGTGTTGTGGTTCTTTGATCTAGTGGTGTTTTGCATTAGTGTTCAGAAAAGCGTAAAGCGTGACGAAGCGGCGAGGTCGAACTTCAAGCTTTAACCCGCCTAAGCTTGACGAGCCTAGCAATGCGCGAGCGAAGCGCAGTTAAAACGTGAAGGTCAAGCTTCAAGCTTAACCTCCTCTAAACGTAAGTGTAAGCGAGGTTTTTAGAACAGATATATGTGGTGGTGCTGTTCGAACTCCTTGTGGTGCTGTAAGTGTTAAGTGGCTGCGACATTGACAATGGTGAGGGAGGTAGAAGGATTAGGGCATTGGAATGTGTAGATGGGGGGGAGTTTTGCTGGTGAAGGAAGTCGCTATGGCGGGACAACAGTTGTATTGATGTTATGTTTATATGAGATGAAAACATTAACTATGACTTAATAATTTGTTAAATATGACTTAATAACATGTGCGACTTAATAATTGATAATTTGTGACTTAGAAAACAAATAAACGTGACCTAAAAATATGTCAAATTCTGTTAATGAACTTAACTTGGCATTTGTGACCATATTGATTTTGATAATCCGTGACTTTTAAATTGACTTAAAAATTTTGCTATTGTGACCTAAAAATAAGTTTAATGTGTGATCAAATATTTTGATAATTTGTGATCCTAAAATTATTTGTGATCTAAAAAATTTGTATTTTTTAATTATTTAATTTAATTAATTGATTTTAATTACAATCTGAGTTTTGAAATTATATATATTTCATTTTAATTTTGAAATATGTATTTATAATCACCCAGTACAATTCACGTGATTGAAATGTTTGTAATCATGTTGTTTTCTTATGTGGGCCAAAATTTTCATTGCCACAGAATTATAGGATAGACCAAAACAAAGATATCAATATGAAGAACGTGTTCTTGAAACAAAATGTAATAGAAAGCCTGCATGAATTACATCTTATAGTACTAGAAATTATTATCTTATAAAATATCTTGAATATTTTTAAAAATAATATAGAAAAGTTATTTTCAAATGAACTAACCATTTTTTTGTTTGTTTAAGAGTAATTAGAATTAATACTTAAACAACATGCTCGCATTTATAGGTTTGCGACACAAAAATATCTCAATTTTTAGTGAGTCTATTTTCTTGAATTTTGGACTTGACTTTATTACAAATTTGAAATTTCACATTAAGGACAAACTTTTTACATTTTTTTTTCTTGGAAAAAGAATATTTTATTATTTTTGACCAATAAAAACTTGACAATTAATCTCACAAATTTCAATCAAAGAATTAAAGTAAATGGATCTCCCAAAGATTTTGGGTGGCCCATTTCATTTCAAAGAAAAACTAAAGCTCACAAGAAGAATCTTATCTTTCTTATTTTTTTAATATATTAAAGAAGTATAGTTGTCTTTTCGTCAAAATCTCCCGTCCATGTGAAAAGCTTGATAATATTTAATCATTAAAAAAACAACATTCCCCCGCATCATGTACCAATTACCAAGCAGCCAATTCCTGTTAAAAAAATGGACAAGTGACAGATTGTTGCTTGTTGGTTTAGGTAAGTTGTGTCATTGCAACAAAAAATCCACCGGAGAAATACATTCAGATAATTACAATTGATGGACATTAATTTTGATTTATAGGTTTTATGAATTTGAAATAATTTGTAAATTTTAATTTGTACTTCATAAATATATACAGATTTATGAGGAATATTTCGTATTTTAGAATTTAGTTTTTTTTACAAGTTTAATTTTTTACATTTTACTTCAAATATTTTGTATATATCTAATACCGTGCATCGCATGAGTGATAAAATTAGTGTATTTGAAATGATAAATAATAAACAATTGTGAGTTCATTATCGAAAATCTCGACATTTTAAAACTGTTTAAATATTATAAATGCCGAGAATGACAAATCGAGACTCCGTCAACACTTGCATTTATCATCTTCTTCAACCACCATTTTTTAGAATCATTTCATTCCCACAATTAATGACATATTGAATACAAAACAACCTTAGATTACTAACATAAATGATAAAAAGAGTAACATAATTTGAGAATAACACAACACAATGATCATGATATTTACTCCAATACTTTTATAATCATAAAAATGAGTTCAACTAATTATTTAATTTGTTTATCTCCATTTTTTAAAAGATAATGCATAACAAATAAAAATAAGTTCTTAATGGAAACAAAAATTTGAGAATAGTACCTTCTTATGAAATTTGTTGTTTGTTGAATACATTCCACAATTTGTTGATAAATATTTTCTCAAAATTGAAACAAGTATTTCCTTAATTCGAAATCAAGAATTGATAATACGAAATCATAATAGAAGATAGATATATTTTTCTCAAAAATTAAAGTGAAGGTTTGATTGAATTGAATGTATATTAACTAGTCTTGATTGATTTGTCAATGGTCTAATCAACACATTGGGAATGACATTATATATATATATATATATATTTCATTAAGGATATGATAGTCAATTTATACCTAAATTTAGATATTTTTGCAAAAACTATTAACTTTAAACACAATTATTGTGATTGGATGGAATTGGATAATTTTGAAAATTCCTTAATTTTTTACTTTGACTTATATTTTAATCCATTTTTAAGCTGAACAAAAAATGGAATAAACTAAATCATCCATGACATCATCATGAGTCTCTTGAACCCTATATAAAGTGATACAACGAGGGATTCTTCCATTCACAACCTTTACTGTAATTATATCTCTCATGAAAATGGAGTTCTCCATGAGGTTTCTTGCAGTGACGTCCCTCTTGCTATTGGTTTCCACCATGTCCACAGCTGGTTCGAACTTTATTCAAATCCCTCCTCAACTACTTTAATTATCTTGCGTCTAAAGCAAAATTTTCCATGCATGCGTATGTTTGGTACTTGTCCCTGCATGTTTATTTCAATAATTTGAATTTTTCCTGTAAATGGGATTTTCACACTCATTGCTCGCAAGATAGACTACATATATAATTACTGAACTCCACAATACTTATATAAAAAAAAAACATATAAAAAATATCAGGTCGGATATGGAGTCCACTGTGGACACCGTAACCCTTACTCACATAGAACATGGGACTATCAAGTGGTGTATGTGAGTAAGGATTATGGTGGTTACTAAGTATCATATCTTAATTGAATAGTGTGTTTGATATTATTTAAAAATAGTTTTTAAAATGAATAATGATTTTTAGTAGAATTGATGGTTAGGGTTTGATTAAAAAGTCAAATATTGTGAGCTTGCCTTTTAATTGATGGTTGAAATTGAGTACTTAAAAAAAAAAAAAAAAAAAAAAAGAGAGAGAAAATCTTAAACATAACCGAACAAGGGCATAATATTGTCTATTAATATTTGTGTTTAATTTTATGTTGTTTTCATGTATTGATTAAGCAGAGATGGCCATGGAAGGTCCTTCTCCTTCAATGGCCAAAGGGAAGTGTAACCAGGACCTTTGTGATACTGGATGTAAGCTTATCGGTTACAGGTTGGGATGTTGTGTAAGGCTAAACTATTACAGATTTTGTTCTTGCTACAAAGGAATCATGCCCGTCATATGTGTTCCTGGTATGACACACCTATCATCTAATCTAGTATCTACGTACGTACTGCCAAATAAATAACATTAATTTAATTGTTTTAATATAACGGGAAACTATTTGATTTTGTAGCAGTGAGCACAATATTTGCAATGGAAATTGATGGGGAGACTATGGAGTTTGCTGCAACAGAAAAAAGTTCTTCGATCATCAAGGAGCCATTGGCTAATTGATTCTGCATTGCATCGAAATTTAAAAATAAATAGTCTCTGTTTGGAGATTATATATAATATATACTTTTATTAAATAAATTGTAGATCTCATGGAGACTACATTGTGGAAGTCAAACTGTCAAAGCATATATGTTCGGTATGTGCTATGTTTTATGGGTCAAAGTACTGTTTGGAATTAATGTATTGTTAATATTATTTTGCTTTTTGTCTCCTTGTTATAATTTTGATTTTACCAAGTTAAAATATTAAATGTCTCGAAGTTCCACCTTTCCATTATTCAAATCAAGCACTAACTAGTACGCAGGGAAAATGATTTTATAATAACCCGTTGGCTCCAAAGATATTGGTATATACATGATACACAAGGAGAAAATTGAAGTTGCGTCACTACCAAGTAAAAATGCATTGTATTAAACCAAATCAGAAAATTTGTCTAAAATTCTAATTAACCAAACAAATGACTCTCAAATATAGACTAAGTCCATGTTTGGCCTAAGAGTTTTTACATAGCTTTTCTTCAAAACTCATTTTTAATCACACAT
Organism: Ligustrum vulgare; assembly: GCA_963555705.1. Lineage (NCBI taxonomy): Eukaryota > Viridiplantae > Streptophyta > Magnoliopsida > Lamiales > Oleaceae > Ligustrum > Ligustrum vulgare. The sequence goes on along the minus strand of OY743169.1, from coordinate 9,602,257 downwards.
TTTTGTACGACCCACCATTTCACACTTTTCAATTTCTTTTCAATAACACATTCTCCAAAAAATTCAAATTCTCTAAGGGTGTGCTTAATTGTGAGGGTGGAAAATGTTGGATATTGGTTAATAAATCGAGAATTGAAAATCGATTAAAGTGACTTCGTGTCAACTTCGGCCAAATACTCAAAAGCTCGGCTCAATCCGTTTAGGCAAAATTGTTTGCCACTTCGCCGCTTCGGAGCGCACAAACGGGGATCGAAAACTAATATCGGATGAATGAGAAATTACGGAAAATGACGAAAATCAGGTCAAAATATTTGACCATGCGGCCGCATGGTTCGTAAACCGTGCGACCACACGTCAATTTATTTTCGAAATTTTGAGTAAGACTGTGTGACCGCACGGTCTATAACCGTGCGGCCGCACGGATGACACCTTTTGAAAAGGTGCATTATTTGGAAAGGGTGCATGGTTTAGGCCTCAACCACTTCGTCCACACCCTTTCATGGTCTATAAATAGGACCCTTTGGGTGTCCTATTCCTCACAATTTGATATGCAAAAACACCTCTCATCCTCACTTGTTTCCTAAATCAAAATCATTTCATTTATTTTGATTTTCCTTCATTGCATCATTTGGAGTACATAAGCCTATATTTGGTTCGTTGTACCTGTATTTTGAAGTGCTACAAACACAAGTGAAGCCGTTGTATCTTGAGAGTCGATTGCCTTTATCCGTAGGCACCGTTGCGGGGCAAATTCGACTTAAGGACAAAGAGTTCAACTCTTGCCTCGGCTTTGTCCTTCTTTTCTTCTTCTTCTTTGTTTGTACTTTCATTGCCGTTACTCTGTCAAAATTTCGGCTCGGATTTACAAACTTTCATTATTTGGCGTCACTATTCACAAATCCACCCAACAGAAAACAGGTAAAAAGAAAATATTTTTTAAGAAATTGATTTGTCTGGAAATTATTTTAGTGAAAATATAAATTGGAAGTATTTGATTGATCTAATTTTCTAGGTAGAAAAAGTGTGAAATTTTTTAAGTTTTGTTGTTCGATTGACATTATTTTCCATGGTAAATAAAATAAATTTCAGCCATTTTAATAATTTTTTTTAACACATTTGTACTTTAATGATAATGTTATTTTTTGAAAAAAATAAGTCAATTAACAACAAAAAAATTGATCAAATATGACGAAATTGATTTTCCATGTAATATGAAAAATCTTTTCCCAACAAACCAAGAAGAAATTTTTTCCAACAAACCAAGGAAAATTGGCGCGTGGGAAATCTAGGAAGAAAATGTTTTCCATATAAAAATTTTGTAATCAGACATAAGAAAATAGAAAAGTGGGAAAACATTTTTCATTTTCCTTGAAAAATCAAGGCCAATCAAACATATCATAATTTCTCCTACACCAAATGGGCTCTAAGGCTTTGTTTAGTTGAAATGATGAAAAATGGATTGTAAGAAAAAAATTCTAGGAATTGATTTTCCTGGAAATATCAATTAAAAATGTTTGAATGGATTACTTTTTCAAGTGAAAAGTGGGAATTTTTTCTAATTTGTTGTTTGATTGATAATTATTTTTCATGACAAATAAAACAAAATTTAACTATTTTAATAAAAAAAATTCACTCTTTTGTATTTAATAATAGTAAAATTAATTTCTGAAAAAAGTAGTCAATTAACAATGACAAAAATGATCATATGTGACACAAATATGATATTTTCAAACAAATTTTAAAGATTAAATACTATTCTAGTTAACCTTTCCTTGAATGCAGAAGGGTAACAATAGTCAAAATAATTTATATATGAGTAATTATATTCACACTACAATTATTGTTAATGACACCACATTTTATTTGTAATAAAAGTCCCAATTTTTTTGCTCATTTTGACAATTATTCTCCTATTAATTTTTTTGTCATATTCTTATCTTTAATCATAAATGAATAAATAAATAAATCTTATATCTATTGACAATTTTATTTCAAATATTCTTTATCCTAAAAAAATTATTTTTTTTGGATTTTGTAATATTGTTTATCTTGCTTGTATTTAAATATAAGAGAGGTAAATAAATTTTTTTCTTCACTCCTAAAAATTCCTTAGTCATCATTAGCGCAATAAACAACGCTAATTAATAGAAATTATGGATAAAAATAAGACGAAAAAGTAAGAGGTATAAGTGTAAAAATTAATAAAAAGTTAAAAACTATGGATTATCATTACAATTAAATTATGATGCACTTAACAAAAAAATGTTGTGTTAACATAATTACCCTTATATTATTTATGTAGTCTCTACTCATTTTTTCTCAATTTTACTAGTTGTACAATGAGCATGATCAACTACTAGTATGAAAATGTCATAAATATCCATTGAATTAGAGAAAGCTCAAATTACTATTATAAGAATTATTCTATTAAGAGCCTATTTGGCGTAGGAGAATTTGGAGAAAATTTTGAATGTGTGGTTGAGAAGTTATTGAAAAGTGTGTAAAGTAATAGATCCCATAAAAATATATTGTTGAAAATGAATTTGAAAAAAAAGGCATAAGAATATGTCTATTTGTGATCCACGTATACTTTATAAAAATAAAATAATTGAAATATTAAACAAAGAAACTTAAGAATTACATAGAACAGAAAGATAATTAAGTACAAGAGCTATATAAATAAATACCGAAATTAGTAGATTTTAAGAAGAAAATATATAATATCTTAGGTTAGTAAGAGAACAAGAAATAATATAAGAATCTATTAATTATGTGAATTTTATTGGACAAATAGATTTCAAAATTAGACAAAGATTTTAGAAATAATTAAATAATAATAATAGACACTTACAAATTTCGCAATAAAAATCACCGACCCACCCACCTTGGTATCAGAGCTAGATTTAGAAAATTTAGAAAATACCTGAAAAATTATCAAAAATAGAATATTGAGTTTATAATTATAAATCTAAGATTTACCAAATGGATAAAGCTACTTTTCCCGAAAAATCTGACCAAAAAATTGTGGGCTGTTAATTTTGGAGTTAATATGATGGATAAATAAATAAATTGTTGTCATGTGTGAAGGCGTAAAACTTTATGTTCCTGTAGCATGATTGTTTACCAAGTAATAGTCAATGGAATTTAAAAAAAGAAGAATATTAAAAATTTATATCATTTATATTATTAGGAGAATGCGGATTTGGAGAACATAAATAACTAAATTGGACGAAATTATCTTTACTAAAGAATTAGAAATAAATTTAGATAAATTAACATAACAGAGTTTAGAACAATCTAAAAACCCTGAACAAGTTCAAAAAATTATTAATAACTTACTATTTGAAATAAAGCAAATGATAAAAATAGCTAATGATTATAAAGACATTAATAAAAATTACTAAGATTAATTCAAAGTTAAGAAATAAATATTTATTAGAAAATTTATCAATATGTGATATATGTTATTTTAGACAATTCTCATTTGAATTTAGAGAATATTATGAAGGAAAAAAAAAATATAATAAAGAAGAATATGGTATGGAAGTCATGAATTAAATATTTATTAAATTACCAAGTAGATGAAATTTAAAATTATTTAAGGAATGAGAAAAATTAAATATATAAATGAGAAATAATAGCTTAGAAGTAATTCATAGAAAATAGACAAAAAGAAAATGTATTGAAGCAAGTAATATATTAAAATTTTATAAAACAAGTAAAAAATTATCATATTGTAATAAATTACAATACAAATCAGTCCAATGAAAAAGTCAACTACAAAGAAAACATAGGAAAAGAAATTTTATAACGGCAAATGTTGATTTCTCAATTTGAAATTAGAATATTCATACAGTGAAGAAAGTGAATATAATGAATCTAGTGAAGAAGTTTAAGTATTTTCTAAACTTCCCCAAGTGATAACACCTTTGTAACCATTTCAACATTATATCTGTAGTGATCATTTCCAGTTTGTTTAAAACTTTTGAGATTAGATCTCTTATAGAATGGAACTTACAAATCAATTTGCTTAATATAAAAACTAGTTTTTACCAATGTTTAGAAAATTGGATTGGATCGATCGGTTCAACGGGAAAAATCAGGAATCGATAAGAAAATTGGTCCGAAATGAGTTTAAAACTGGTCATTTAATATTGGACCGGTAAATGGATTTTTTCTTTTTATTTAAATTGTTTTGTTAGATTTTCTTTTCTTTTCTTTTCATTTTTAAATTGTCTTGTTCAATTTTTAAAATAAAAAAAAAATCTTTATACTTGTATTTATTTGTTTTTTAAACTTTCCTATTCCAAATAACATATTTTTATCTTATTTTTTATAGGTTAAAATATATTGAAATAAATTATAATATATAAATAAAATTAACAACCATAAATCAATATTTTCTTTGAATTAGTGATTCTGAAATTAAAGAATATTGTTGTCATATTTTTTGTGGATTTAATTTTATCTTTAAATGAGTAACTGTAGATTTATTTGTAAAATAATTTATTTTTTTTAGAGAATTTTGTGATTTTTGAAATAATTATTAATTTTTTTAATTGAAACTGATTTTTACAGCTTCAATGTATTCTGCCCCAGTAAATTATAAGTTAACCCTATATATTATGACTGTTGGAAATACGGTGTAGGAGAATGAAGAAAATGATACAAAATAAAAAAATTGATGAAAGAAATATAAGGCTCAAACATGTAAAACACGTTGTCCTCAAACTATATTTGCACCCACCGGGATTCAAGTTTGCTTTTTGGGCTTATTGCAAATAGGTTTGAAGGATTAATCAAGCATTTCCTTCAAGTTCAAATAAAGTAAAATAAGAATTTGAAACAAAACAAGAACACTAAAATTGGAATGATAGAAATTGAATAATTTGGATATCAATCTTGATTCAAAATTGTTAAAAAGGAATTTGGTATGAAGAAGAATCACTTATTTATAGATATCCAAGCACCAATTACGAATTTGTGTCAACTTTTCATGAAAAAGTGAAAAGTTTCTTCAAAAGGTGCCAACTTCAACCAACTTAACGGTCGGATTTTAACACCGTGCGACTGCATGGTTGAACCATCGTGCGGTCACACGGTTCTACCAACAAATTGCACGTCAAAAACAACGTGTGGTCGCACGGTTTTTGTACCGTGCGGTCGCACGGTTATAAATGATGCCACCTTTGATTTTCCATTTCCGTTTCTTTTCAAAATCATTCCTTTATTTATCATTATATATATATATATATATATATATATATATATATATATATATATATATATATATATATATATCCAACAATCCCCCACTGTTCAAAATGCATTTTTGATAAATTTTCAATACTTATGCATAAGGAATAGATATCTTTCGATTTGAATCTATCCATAGTGTAATCAATCACAAGGTATCATTGAAATCCTAGGTGGCATAAAAGCTTTGAACCTATTATTCCTTTGTAATGAAACCAGTGAGTTTACACACACAAGTATCATTGTGTTCTATGTTTTTCATAACACGCTTAGTACTTTTATGGCCTTGTGCTCATCTTATTCATGAATTTTTAGGAGAGAAACTTCGAACTCTCTATCGAGACGACACCATCTCTAAATTCATATAGGTAAAGTTCTTCCAGTATCTTTGTCATATTTACAGATACTTGATCCTGTTGATCCGAACTTTATTAAAAGTTTTTTTTTAAAAAAAACTTATCCCTCATTTTCTATGACAACCAACACTTATTTTGTAAGTGTTGAATACTATCCACTTATCGAATGACTTGTTTTTACCCTTTGAACCTAAAATGTACTTTTTAGTAAGTTTAGGTAGGGTTTCCATCATTGGTGGATCTTTAATTAAGAAGTTTTAACTCCATCCTACTTGATGTGGTCCTCACTAATTCCTTAGTGAGTGGTTTTGTTAGTGGATCCGCTAAATTATCACTTGATTTTACATAAGTGATTGAAATTGTTCCATCTTTGATCAATTTCCTTACATAGTCATGTCTTAGACTAATATGTCTAGATTTTCCATTGTATACTTCATTGTAAGCTTTTGCTAAAGTGGCTTGACTATCACATAGTATAGGAATAGAATTTAAATTCTTATCTCCTATTGGAATTTCATACAAGAGATCCCTTAGCCACTCAGCTTCTTTTCCGACTTCTGCCAATGCTACAAATTCGGATTCCATTGTTGAGTGTGTTATACATGTTTGTTTCTTGGATCTCCATGAAACTGCTGCTCCTCCAAGAGTAAACACCCAACCTGAGGTGGATTTATTCTCACCTGTACTAGATATCCAACTCGCATCGGTAAATCCTTCTAAGATTGCCGGAAAACGAGAATATTGGAGGCCTATATCTTTTGTTTTCTTTAAATAACCAAGAACTCGTCCAATTTCCTTCCAATGTTCCTTACTTGGGTTACTAGTAAACCTACTAAGTTTACTAACCGCAAATGCTATATCCGGTCTAGTGCATTGAACCGCATACATTAGAGATCCGATAGCACTTGCATATTCAAGTTGTACTATTGCTCTTCCATCATTTTTTACAAGTTTAATACTTGCATCAAATGGGGTGTTTGCTTCTTTAATGTTCAAATATTTGAACTTATCAATCACATTCTCAATATAATGTGTTTGATTAAGCGTAAAACCCTTATTTCTTCTTGTGACCTTGATACCTAATATGATATCCACTTGCCCAAGATCTTTCATTTTAAATGTGGAAGATAGAAACCTTTTTGTTTCATTTATGCCTTCCATGTGATTACTTATGATCAATATGTCATCCACATAAAGTCATATAATCATAACATGTCTTTCATGTTCCTTTCGAATATAAGCACTTATAAACACTATTGTGTTTGAATCCAAATGACATAATTGTCAAATCGAACTTCTCATGTCATTTTTTCGGTGCTTGCTTTAAACCATATAATGATTTAACTAATTTGCATACTTTCTTTTCATTTCCGGGGAGAACAAAACCTTCAGGTTGTTCCATATAAACCTCCTCATCAAGGTCCCCATTCAAGAAAGCTGTTTTAACATCAATTTGATGTATATGCAAATCATAAATGGAAGCTAAGGAAAACATTATTTTTATAGATGTAATGCGTGCCACGGGTGCATATGTGTTAAAATAATTTATTCCTTCCTTTTTTCGATATCCTTTGGCTACTAGTCGGGCTTTAAAGGTATTGAGAGTACCATCCGTGTCGTACTTCTTTCTAAATACCCATTTACATCCTATAGGTTTAGAGCCATTTGGTAAATCAACAAGTTCCCAAGTATTGTTAGACATTATTGAATTCATTTCATCTTTTATAGTATCTTTCCAAAAAAATACTATCTCTTGATGACATAGCCTCTTTATAAGTTTTAAGATCCGTTTCGGTTTGTAGAACATATGGTGTTGTTCTAATGATACTCTTTATATTTCCTTCAACAAGATAAAGAGAAATAAGTTGAGAGTCTATTTCATCCGGTCCTAATACTTTTTCTTTTCGAGTTCTTTTGCTTCTACGAAGTTCATTAGGATCATTAACACCTTTAGAGGATGTTTCTCCAAATGATCTTGTAGAGTTTGGAATCTCTATATTTGATTCCTTAATATTTTTATCCGAAGATAAAGAATCCTCGAAGAACTCTACTTCCAGTGATTCAATTATCACATTGGCCTCCAAATTCAATAATCGATATGCTTTACTATTTAAGGCATATCCAACAAATACACATTTGATCCCTCTTGGACCAAGTTTTGTTCGTTTAGGATCGGCGTTTTTTCAATAAGCAAGACACACCCACACTTTGAAGTAACCAATATTTGGTTTTCTTCCTTTCCATAATTCATATGGAGATACTTTTGTAAATTTTGAAGAAACTCTATTTAATATATGACATGCACTAAGTAATGCTTCACCCCAAAGATTAAATGGCAATTTAGAATATAAAAACATTGCATTAATCATTTCAACAAGTGTCCTATTTTTTCTTTCCGCCAAACCATTTTGTTCGGGTGCTCTAGGTGCACTACATTGATGCATTATGCCATGTTGTTCACAATATAAGTTAAAATCACTAGAGAAGTATTCACCTCCTCTATCACTCCTAAGAATTGATATTTTCTTATTCAAGTGATTTTCAACTTCATTTTTATATGCTTTGAAAGTTTCAAAAGCCTCATCCTTATGTTTTAATAAATAAACATAAGTAAATCTAGAACAATCATCAATAAATGTTATGAAATATCTATTTCCACCCCTTGTTAACATACCATTTAATTCACATATGTCGGTATGCACAAGATCTAATAATTGATTTGTTCTAGTTACACTATGAAAATGTTTCTTAATCATCTTAGATTCTACACAAGTCTTGCATTTATAAACTTTGTTTTCATCATAAGATATTAAGTCACACATTTTCATTCTTTTCATAGTATTATTGCCTATATGCCCTAATCTACCATTCCACAAAGTAAAGGAGTCAAGCATATAAGCAGAATTTATTTTATTCATATTTTTATTGTCAACGGTACATAGTTTGACCATTCCATCACTAGAATAGCCCTTTCCAACAAAGATCCCATTACGGGATAATACAAGTTTACCGGATTCATAAACACTTTTGATTCCGGGTTTTCCCAAAAGATCACCACTAACTAGGTTCCTATTCATGTCCGGAACATGGAATACATTAGTGAGAGTAACGGTTTTTCCGAATGTGAAGATGATGTCTACACTTCCTTTTCCAACCACTTTGGAGTGGCCTTCATTACCCATTTGTATTTCATGTCCATCTTCCAAGTCATGATAAGTTTTAAATAAAGACTTATCATAACACACATGTATGGTGGCACAAGTGTCATACCACCATCCTTGAACCTTTCCTTTTATAGTGTTGACTTCACATATTGTAGCCACGATGTTGTCATCTTCAATGGAGTTTATTTTATGTTCACCATTGGATTTCTTCTTATGTATGCACACCTTGGCCCAATGACCGGGTTTTCCACAAACATAGCATGGCCCCTTTGATTTTGGTTTAAACTTCCCTTTGTCCTTTTTGGGACTAAGGGGATTAAACTTTTCTTTGTTGGAGTGTTCGGCCTTTTCAATAGCATTTGCTTTTGATTTGGCTTCATAAGAATTCTCATTCTTGTCCCTCATTCTCAATTCTTCTTCAATGCGTAGATGCTTTTGTAATCGCTCCAAAGTAAAGTCTTCGGAGTTATGAAAAATCTTCTTCCGGTATCCTTTCCAAGCACTTGAAAGTTTGTCAATAATTTCCCACACTTGAAAGTATTCCAGGAGTTCTATTTTGACCACTTTCAATTTGTTGACAAGTACTTGTAATTCATGTACTTGAGGGAGAATATGAATATTGTCCAAAAATTTAAAATCAAAATATTTTGTGATTAAAAATTTCTTGGTACCTTCTTCTTCCGTTTCGTATTTGTTTTCCAATTCGTTTCAAATATCTCTTGCCGAAGAAGTGTTGATGTAGAGATCATATAACCGGTCCGACAAAGCATTCAAAATATGTCCACGGCATATTAGTTCATCCTCTTGTCTTTTCTTCCTCTCGGCCCTTATTGCCTCCGTGTCCGTCTCCGCTGGTTCCGCTAAAGGTTCCAAATCCGGATCCAAAATGTAGAAGATCTTCAATGCGGTGAGTGGGAATTTTAACTTGTCTTGCCAACGCGTGAAGTTTGTTCCATCAAATCTATCGAGCCTCACAAGATCTTGGTTCATCAATTTGATAGTTGCAAGAGTTGTTTCATTCTCCATGGTAAATATAGTTTGAGAATGTTGGAAATGCGGTGTAGGAGAATGAAGAAAATGATACAAAACAAAAAAATTGATGAAAGAAATATAAGGCTCAAACACGTAAAACACGTTATCCTCAAACTATATTTGCACCCACCGGGATTCAAGTTTGCTTTTGGGATTATTGCAAATAGGTTTGAAGGATTAATCAAGCATTTCCTTCAAGTTCAAATAAAGTAAAATAAGAACTTGAAACAAAACAAGAACACTAAAATTGGAATGATGGAAATGGAATAATTCGGATATCAATCTTGATTCAAAATTGTTAAAAAGTAATTTGATATGAAGAAGAATCACTTATTTATAGATATCCAAGCACCAATTACAAATTTGTGTCAACTTTTCATGAAAAAGTGAAAAGTTTCTTCAAAAGGTGCCAACTTCAACCAACTTAACGGTCGGATTTTAACACCGTGCGACCGCATGATTGAACCATCGTGCGGTCGCACGGTTCTACCAACAAATTGCATGTCAAAAACGACGTGTGGTCGCACGGTTTTTGTACCGTGCGGTCGCACGGTTATAAATGATGCCACCTTTGATTTTTAATATCCGTTTTTTTTCAAAATCATTCCTTTATTTATCATTAATCATTTTGAACACACACACACACACAGAGATATATATATATATATATATATATATATATATATATATATATATATATATATATATATATATATATATATCCAACAATGACACATATACATATTTTAAAATCCATTTCATTGTTTTTCAACGATTTTCACCTGGTTTAATTTTACTCATTATACCTTGAAGTTTAATTTTACTCATTATCGCTTGAAGGACCCAATTATGATGTTAGCTGTGTTACCTAAAGAAGTGATACAGACTGCCTCATTCATTGAAAATCTTTCAAGAATTTTCATAATATAGGAGTTTTAGTTACTGATTTCTATCCATTTTTATGTCCATTCCTATAAATTTTTTAGTTGTCCCCAAGTCTTTCATAAAATCAGACTTACGTTGTTCTTTAACAACATTAACTTCAGACTAATTATGACCCTACAAGCAAGTACAAATTAAAATTTAGATTTTAATTTAAGTCAAAGTCAACAATCAATCTCAATCATATATTTGATGGAACTCACAACCTTCAATCAAGCACCTTATCAACTTTTATCAAAATCTATTAAAATTCTGATTTTAATCTCCATCAAACAAGAAATCACTTCTATTGAAAGATCTATACCTAAGACAAAAGTCAAAATTTGTACACCATTGTGTGGGTGCTCGTAAGAAGGCAACCAAATTTGAACTTACCCTTTTCCCCAAACCCCTATAGTATTTTCAAAATCGTAGAGATGACAATGGGTCGAGTTATCAAACTCATACTCCCACCCGCTAAGAGTTTTTAGCCTCCATACCTGCCCCATATATATACCTGTCTCACTGAAGCAGATCGGGGTGGGTGGGGGCGGGTATGATTTCATACCTATTAAAAACTCATTTTATTTATTTATTTATTTTAGCATTTATTTATTTATTTTCTTAATACAAATCTAATGGCGTAGAATTGAATACCTTTGCAAATGGAGAGGGTAACAGCATAGGTACAACATGAGGGATTATAATATTATTTCTACCAACTGAAGGCAACTAGCACTGACTTTTTAGCATAGTCAGGAAGAGAGAAAATCAAATAATGGAGGTAGATTTATGGCAACAGCCTTTGTGAATTCAATGAATGTAAATTATTTTATTATTTATTGTAAGTTTTTAACATACGTTGGATCAATCTTGTTAAATAATGTTAGTCGAAATATGAAAAAAAAAAGTTGTAAAAAAGAAAAAAATTTGAAGAAATTAATTTATATATGGGTCGGGTATTGGTTTTGTAGAAAAACTCACACCCTACCTCTACCCATGCTGGGTTTTTAAATTTACTTCCATACTCTATTCACGAACTCATTTTGTACAGTAATCCCTACCCATTTATGTCGGGTATCCAATGGATTTCTGGTTCGTGGGTTAATTGTCACCCCCTACTAAATCCCCATTAAGGAAGACAATTTAAACATAAAGCTGTTTTAGTTCCTAGTTTAAACTGAGTTACTAAAGCTAGACAATTGTAAGCCGGCTCCGGTAACTTTTTGGATAACAAAAAAAAGACTTTTAGTAAATTTTAATAAAAATTGATGGAATGTGTGATTGAAAACTAAAAAGTTGTGGATCCCACAAAACACGTGATTAAAATTTGTCGTTGATTTTAATTTTAATCCAAACTTTTTTCTTGAATCAAATAGGGGCTAAAGGTTTGTGTAATGAGAGAAGCCCTTAGCCACTATAGTATGGCTTTGTACCTCATAGTCCCCTCTTTAACCTCTTCTTTTATTGTAGATGCGTTTATTTATAGTAACAAAGTGTGATTTTTATATAATTAGGATATTTCTTCTAGCATTTTAAGTTGATACTTTTTTGGCATCTTTATTTTTTGGTTCGTCACAAATATTTTCTTGTATATATTGATTACATTGAACCAACATCTCCATCTCCATATCTCTTCGGAAGCCTCACTTACCTTCTCATTTCATTCCCTGCAAGTAGTACTCATCGAGGGAAGAGTTTATAGGCTGAGGTGGTACGGGCGGGCTGGGGCCAGGACGGGTAGGAAGAAAAATATTTTGAGTAGTTTTATTTGAATATATAGATTGTATGATAGCAAATTAGCAATGACGAAATTTAGCCCCTGTTTGACCCCAATTTTTTATAAATTAAATTTATTCAACACTCAATCTCAATCACATATTTTAGTCAAGTCTACCATTTTTGACTTTTTTAACATTTTTTAACCACATATCCTCCCGCAAATATTATTCTAAATCATAATTTTTCCCAAATAATGGGCCTCAAACAAGGGCTTAATTGTTTCGCAGTTTGAAAGAATAGTCAAATTTTGTCATGTAACTTAATTGTTGGTCATTTTTTAATCCCTTTGTTAGCTTCTTGTTGACTCCATTTGGCATGTTTGGTTCTGCTTAAAACCCTAAAGAAATCAGCTTCTTTTGGGCTAGCCATGAATGATTGTGTTTAGCAACCAGAAGCAAATGTTTCTTCGATAGTATATAAACTAAAAGTAATCTTTCCATCTTTTAAACAACGTCAACCACGCCACATATGACATAAGAGCCGGTCCTGTCATCAGGCAGACGAGGCGGCTGCCTCAGGCATCAAATTAAAAGGGGGGAATTTCTTTCTTTCTTTTTAATATATAAAAAAATACTAACAACTTAAACACATTGCAAAATTAACAAAAGAAAATTATTTAACATTGGACTAATAAATTAGAAATGACCCAATTACCCCTAACCAGCTACCCAATGTCCTAATCAAATGCCCAAACCAAATTAGAATGGATTAATCGTGACTTTGCTTCGTCTTCAACCGTTCATTTTCCATTCAGCAGCCTGAAACGAAAATCGCAGCAATGGATTATTTATGCCCTATTTTTTGTTCAAATATTTTTTTTGTTCTATTCATAATTTCATATTCTATTATTTTTGCCCTAAATCAAATAACCAGTTACCCCTTTTTAAGTTGATCAATTCTTTTCGCGAATTCGTGAATTGATTAGTGGACTGAGATAAGGAATTCTTTTTGTTTGAATCGACAAAATCGGTGGATTAATAGACTAAATTAGTGAATTGATTTGTCCGTCGTCCTCCAAATTTCAAAAGGTAGTAATTACTAGTTTAATTCTTTAATCTTTAATCTTATTATTGTCAATTTGTTAAAAAATTTTAAGCTAATAATTAAATGTACAATGTGTTGAATGATAAACTTGATTTGATCCAAGAATTGTTGGGTTCAAGATAAGTATCCAAGTCCATTAGGCCCAATTTCTAGAAGCGTGTTCTAGATAAATCTTAAGAAAATATCATGATATTTGTAGTGATGTTTTGTGGAGAGTATTATAGAGTAAGTAGATATTTTATGAAAATATCTCTAGATGAGTAGATTTTTTTGAAGATAATTCTAGAGATGAATTGTAACCATTAGATTAAAATGTGGTGGCATAATCCTAGTCGTTGGTTAAGGAGGTGCTACTACTATAAATAGGGGAGAGTTCTATCATTTTGTATCAAGTCAAGTAATAAAATTATCTTCTTCCATCAAGTTCTATAGCTTTCATATCTTCCATTTTAATCTACTCTAGCCTTCCTTAAACATCTTTATTCCAACAAATTGGTATCAGAGCAAGGTTTCAAGAGAAGTTCTTCTAAAGTCATGGCTAGCGATGGTATGGAATCCTTCCAAGTTCCATCATTAAAGGGAGGCAACTACAACAATTGGAGTATCAAGATGAAGGTTCTTCTTGGACCGCATGATTTTTGGGAGATTGTGGAGAAAGGCTACAATGAGTCACATGATGAAGCATCACTATCCCAACCACAAAAGGATAGTTTAAAGGATTCAAGAAAGAGAGACAAGAAAGCTCTCTTCCTCATCTACCAAGCATTGGATGATGATGGGTTCGAGAAAATTTCTAGTGCAATGTCCTCTAAGCAAGCATGGGAGAAGCTTCATACCTCCAATAAAGGAGAAGAGAAAGTGAAAAAGGTACGTCTCCAAACTTTAAGAGGAGAGTTTGAATCATTACATATGAAAGAAGCTGAATCTATCTCCGATTATTTTTCAAGAGTTTTGTCCGTTTCAAATCAATTAAAAAGAAATGGGAAGGAGTTAGAAGATGTAATAATTATAGAAAAGATACTTCGATCATTGGATACAAAGTTCGAGCACATTGTTGTGACGATCGAAGGAACTAAAGACTTGGAGGAAATGACCATCGAGCAACTCCAAGGATTGCTGCAAGCTTATGAAGAGAAGCATACGAAGAAGCAGGGAATCACTGAGCAACTCTTCAAGATGTAAATAAAGGAGAATGGATAAAATAGAGGTAATGAAAGAAGTCTCCAATACGGTCGAGGCAGAGGCCGAGGACAAGGTGGCAATCATGGTCGTGGTCGGAATTTCAACAACAATAATTATGAGAGATGAGATATCTCAATGAGAGGACGTGAAAGAGGACAATCAAACTCAAGGTACAAAAAATAGCAAGTCCAATGTTATAATTGCCAAAAGTTTGGACATTATGCTTCAAAATGTAGGTCTACTACCAATAATAAAGCAGAAGAGAAGGCTAACTGTGTGGAAGAAAAGACCGAGGAAATTGGAACGCTATTATTAGCACGCAATGAAAATGAAGGAGGACAAGAAAATTTATGGTACCTTGATAGCGAAGCAAGCAATCATATGTGTGGAAGAAGAAACATGTTTGCTGAGCTAGACGAATCAATAAGTGGCAATGTCTCATTCGGAGACGAATCTAAAACTCTAGTTAAGGGAAAAGGTAATATTCTTATCCGTACTAAAGATGGAAAACATCAAATGATTTCAAATGTCTATTATGCACTGAATATGAAAAGCAACATTATAAGCCTAGGTCAACTATTAGAGAAAGACTATAATTTTTACTCGAAAGATTATAGTTTTTTTTATAATAGATGACAGAGGAAAATTGATAACCAGAGTAAAAATGACGAAGAATAGATTATTTCCTTTGAATATTCAAAATAATGTTGCAAAATGTCTAAAGGCTTGTGTAAAAGATACATCATGGTTATGGCATCTTCGATTTGGACATCTTAATTTTAGAGGACTTGAGCTACTATTTAAGAAGAACATGGTGAAGGTACTACCTCGTATCAGTCATTCAGATCAACTTTGTGAAGGATGGTTGCTTGGAAAAAAATTCTGGAAAAGTTTTCCAAAAGAGTCAAACTCAAGAGCCAATAAATCGCTCGAGCTTATACACACTGATGTCTGCAGTCCAATCAAGCCAGGTTCTCTCTGTAAAAAGTAATTATTTTCTTTTCATTAATGATTTTTCAAGAAAGACATGGGTATATTTTTTGAAGCAGAAATCAGAAGTATTTGAAGCTTTCAAGAAGTTCAAAGCAGCTATTGAGAAAGAGATTGGCCACCAGATCAAGGCAATGAGATCAAATCAAAGAGGAGAATTCACTTCCAAGGTATTTCAGGAGTTCTGTTAATAAAATGGAATCTGACGTCTTCTAACTGTTCCAAGATCCCCCAACAAAATGGAGCAGCAGAAAGAAAGAATAGAACAATCCTCAACATGGCACCAAGCATGGCACAAAATGGAGCAGTAGAAAGAAAGAATAGAACAATGTCTATTTTGGACAGAAGCTGTTGCATGTGCAGTCTACTTGTCCAATCGATCTCCAACAAGAAGTGTGTGGGGAAAGACACCACAAGAAACATGGAGTGGAAGAAATCCTGAAATATCTCACCTATGAGTATTTGGAAGTATTTCATACACACATGTACCGAACGAGACACGGAGAAAACTCGATGATAAAAGTGATAAACTTATCTTCATTGGCTATGACACACAATCAAAGGGATATAAGCTCTATAATCCAAGAAATAAGAAAGTTGTCATTAGTAGAGATGTTGAGTTCGATCAAGAAAGCATTTGGGACTGGAATATGTAAGAAGAAAACTACAATTTCTTTCCCAATCTTGAAGAAGAGCATGAGAAGCAACAAGTAATGGAGCAAGAAACCGAAGAACAAAGTACACCACCTGCTTCGCCAACAGTAACTGAAGAAAGAAACTCTCCGCCATCTTTCTTAAATGAAAGGAACGAGGAACGTATAAGAAGTCTACAAGATATATACGAGGTAACTGAAAGAGTTGATAATCTTACTCTTTTCTGTCTCTTTACTGAATGTGAACCAGTGAAATTTGAAGAAGATGTACAACAAAAGGAGTGGAGGAATGCAATGGATGAAGAAACCAGTTCCATCAAGAAAAATGATACATGGGAACTTGCATCCCTTCCAAAAGATCACAAGGCGATTGGTGTAAAATGGGTGTACAAGGCAAAGAAGAATGCAAATGGAGAGATTGAACGGTATAAGGCAAGACTTGTGGCAAAAGGCTGGGATCCACTACGATGAGATATTTGCTCCTGTTGCTCCCTTAGAAACTATAAGATTAATAATTTCTCTAGCTGCTCAAAATAGATGGAAGATCTATCAAATGGATGTGAAGTCCGCATTTTTTAATGGAGTTCTTGAAGAAGATGTCTATATCGAGCAACCATTGGGCTATAAGGTGGAAGGATAAGAAAACAAAGTCCTAAAGCTAAAGATGGCACTTTATGGGTTAAAACAAGCGCCGAGAGCATGGAATAGCCAAATTGATACATACTTTCATGAAAATAATTTTTCAAAATGCCCACATGAGCATGCAACTTATGTTAAGAACAAAGGTGGAGACATCATAATTGTGTGCATGTAGGTAGATGACTTAATCTTTACAGGGAATAATCCAAACATGTTCGAAGAGTTCAAAAAAGATATGACCAAGGAGTTTGAGATGACCGATATTGGACTCATGTCGTATTACCTTGGTATAGAATTCAAGCAGAAAGAAGATGGCGTGTTCATTTCACAAGAAGGCTATGCAAAGGAGCTGCTCAAGAAGTTCAAGATGAAAGATTGCAAACTTGTAAGCACACCAATGGAATGTGGAGTTAAGTTTTCTAAGCATGATGAAGGTGAACATGTTAATCCAACAACCTTCAGGAGTTTGATTGGAAGTTTGCGATACTTAACTTGTACAAGACCTGATATTCTCTTCGCCGTTGGGCTAGTTAGCTGTTACATGGAGGCTCCAACAACCATTCATCTGAAGGAAACTAAGAGACTTCTTCGATACATCAAAGGTACAATCAATTTTGGGCTATTCTATACTCAATCTAATGATTATAGGCTCGTTGGATATTGTGATAGTGACTGGGCAGGAGATGTTGATGATAGAAAAAGCACAACTGGTTTCATGTTTTTCATGGGAGATATTTCCTTCACATGGATGTCAAAGAAGTAACCAATTGTCACATTATCTACATGTGAAGTTGAATATGTAGTTGCCACATCATGTGTGTGTCATGCAATTTGGCTAAGAAACCTCTTAAAGGAGTTGGGCATGTATCAAAAGGAGCCAACTGAGGTAATGATCGATAATAAATCAGCAATAGCCATAGCAAAGAATCCAGTATATTATGATCAGAGCAAACATATTGATACACGCTATCACTATATATAAGAGTGCATCACAACACAGAATGTGAAAATTAAGTACACAAATTCTCAAGATCAAGCAGCTGATATCTTCACCAAACCACTCAAACAAGAAGACTTCATCAAGATAAGAAGCTTACTTGGAATGACAAATCAAGTTTTGGGGGGGGGGGGGTGTTGAATGATAAACTTGATTTGATCCAAGAATTATTGGGTTCAAGATAAGTATCCAAGTCCATTAGGCCCAATTTTAAGAAGCATGTTCTAGATAAGTCTTAAGAAAATATCATGATATTTGTAGAGATATTTTGTGGAGAGTATTCTAGAGTAAGTAGATATTTTATGGAAATATCTTTAGATGAGTAGATATTTTTGAAGATAATTCTAGAGATGAAATTTTAACCATTAGATTAAACATGTGGTGGCATAATCCTAGCCGTTGGTTAAGAAGGTGCTACTACTATAAATAGGAGAGAGTTCTATTATTTTGTATCAAGTCAAGTAATAAAATTATCATCTTCCATCAAGTTCTATAACTTTCATATAGTGTGTACCACAAGCGCACGGGTCGCGTACAAGTAATAAAGTGGACTTTTTTTAGTCCGGATTGTCGATCTCACGAGGAATGTTTACTTTAGATTATACAACTTTAATCAATTTAATTCTAACAATAAAAAGAAACAAACAATTAAAAGATGGATTTGGAAAATTCTAAATTAAAGAAACTAATTTTAAATCAAATTAAAATAAGGAAAATGAAAGATAAAATAGTTGGGATTCATGATTTCACTTAACTTTTACTTAAGTAATTTCTCAACACATGCAAATTAACAAATTACTCATTTACAATGTTAGACCCGATTTTCCAAGTTTAGCTAATTACCTCTCTCAAGTGAAATTAACCATAATTAATTGGTTTAACCTACTATATCTCTATGTCGATTAAAGTCCAATCAATTGCATTAACTCTTTGTGAAAATAGCTCAATGGATCAACTAGAATTTAAGGTATATCTCTATCCTTAACAAGAACATAGAGCATTTGTTATTTGGTCTAAAATGCACAATATCTCTCGATTATCATACACTTCACAAAACATATATTTGGTGATCAATCAAACACATGGAATAATCTCAATAACAAACACACATGAAATAAGCTCAAAATTAATAAACAAACATTAAAATTACTTAAACTAAGTTAAGTTACATCAATCATCTCAACATAAAACAATTAGCTCATTGTATAAATATTCCACAAAAGATAAGGTTTATGGAAATACATCACAAAAGATAGAAATTAAAGATAAAAATACAAGAAAAATGAAATACAACACTTTCCTTAATTTTTGCTCCAAGAATTCTTCTTTGTATTGTATTTCCACTTCACTTCTTACTTCTTTGATCCAATGGGTGCTAGTAATTTGAAATCAAAAACTAAACTACAAACTAAATTATAAACTAAAACAAAAACAAATATAAGAAAAGAAAATAAAGAAGAAGAAAAGAGAAATAGAGACTAGGGTTTGGTAGTGAAAAATTGTGTTTTGAAGTGAAGAAATGGGAGTATAAATACTCCAAAAAATTAGACCTAAAATGGTCCAAAAAACACGTCCAAATAAAGCCAAATGCGACCTTAAATTAAAATAATAAAAATAGAAAATTAAAATCGGAATTGGGCCAAAAATGGCCCACACGATCGTGTGGGGCGCTCAGGCGAGCGCCCAAAAACCAAGGCTATATATATATATATTATTGTTTTTGTTTTTGTTTTTGTCTTTTTCTTTTTCTTTTGAATAATTGCAAGTCAAGTCATTTGTCTTCTGGCCTTCTTCAATTTAGTCCTCGAATCTTGACTTTTATTACAAATATACCCCTAAAATATTTGCTTCTCTAATCCTTCAACTTTCTGAGATGTTGCGATTGAGTCCCCAAACTTTTAATTTCTTTCAATAGGTCATTGAACGTCAAATTTACTCCTCTTTTAGCTCAATTGCACTCCAATCTTGTGCATTTTCTTTCCAATTGAGGTTGTACCTAATTATACAAGATAAATACAATTTATAAGTAGAAATTCGCTAAATTTGTCAATTAACTTGTCAATTTTAAAGCAAAATAAGTGTGTAAAGCACACTTATCACATATCTTCCCTTTTAATTTACTTTAGCCTTCCTTAAACATCTTTATTCCGACACAATGTCTGTAACAGTTAAAATACAATGAAGGAGTCTAGAGGTTAAAGAAGAAAACGGAAGCGGAAGGAGGAGGCAATGATTGAACAATTAGATAATTCTAGTTTGATTAATATTTTTGCTTCCAAAAATGCAAGATGGGTAGCGTTAACGTGAGTCATTGATAAGTACGAATTGTTTTGCTAAATCTTACTAAACTTGACTACTTAATCCAATGTATCGAGTTTTATATAATAATTTAACTAATCTTTATTATCAAACTATTATTTACAGATTATTATTGAGACCATCACTTAATTTATTCATGTTGCCGCGTGACTTTACCTTTATTCTTAGGTAAACAATGGTTTGTCTTTGCTCATTATTTGGATAATTGAAAATGACCGTAGCCTTGTAGTCTTATATGACTATTGACTAAAACTTTGTTGGCTTATATGATTGTAACTCTGTCGGTCTAGCATGTTTTTTGATTTATATATGTTAGTGATTAATATAGTTATTTTTTTTTTGAGAATTAATTCAATTACATTTGAAATAAATGAATATTTTTTTTTAAAAAAAAAATCCATGCTAATTAGACCGCGAGAAAATTTAGCCCCCGCCCCACCCTATAGGAAAAATTTTCCCACTTTGACTACAAGGGGGCGCTTAATTTGTAATCCACCTCAGACTTCACGACTCACAGGACCATCACGATATCTTCTCCACAGCTCGTTGTGGTGAAGACTCGGGATTTCGGAAAATAGACGAATCCCATCTACTATGCAAAATTATCACATAAACTTTGTTCAAAAACCGTAGTTATTATGAAGAAGAAATAAAAAAATAAACGGCTCTTTTTAACTAAGAAGAACTTATTTTGCTTCTGTTTGATATTGATAAAATCAGATTTTTAGCAGATCTATCTATATATAAAAAAAAGTAACCGTCACCAAAAATACACACACACTTTCCTGCCGAAAATTACTTGCTAAATTTGGAAAGTTGTTGCAAAAAAAAAAAAAAAAAAAAGTGCAATGAGAATTAGAACCATCTCAAAATGTAATGGTTGAACAATTCAAATTTGCAATTACACTTTTGAGCACTATATGTATTTGTTCCCAAAATAAATAAATAAAATAAATGTTTTGAACAATGTTAAATTATATAAAAAATTATGGTAGTCAATTTTTTTTTTTAAAAAAAAATAAAGAATGTGATGTTTTCGATGTAAAAATTAGTGGTTGAAAAATGGAGAGAAAAAATACGTGTGATTAAAAAGTAGTTTAAAAATGTGTTGTTTAAAAATATTTTGTCAAAGGGAGATGATCCGTTCCAATTTCAAAAAAAGACAATTTGAAATTATTTTTTTTCTTGAAAAAAAAAAAAACAAATGTGTTTTTAATTGTTAACAGAGATGCTTCATTTTTTATTTTTTTTTTGAAAAAATGTGGAAAATTACATCAAAAGAATCATAAGTTTAATTTAAAAATAAATAGATAATTTTCAATTCTTATAAAAAATATTCAAAATCCGTAATTTAGGAATTTTGTCAAATTTAAAAAAAAAAAAAGATTATTCAAAAATATTCTCCTTAATCATAGTGTAACTAATTTGGTAAAGTAATATTAAATTATTTCTAGTGATATATAAAAATATATTATAAAATGTGTTGAAAAACACTTAAATAACCCAAAAATATTTTAATTTAAAGAATGAAAAATGTTTTAAACTAAAATATTTTAGTTTAAAGAACTTAAGAACATTTCTTAAAGTGTGTATTTTTTTATAAGTTTACCAATTAGATTATATATATATATATATATATATATATATATATATATATATATATATATATATATATATAAAAAATTAAATGACTAATCCCGAAATTTTCTTTCAAATCAAATAATCTCATATTGATTAAATATAATTTTCTTTCAGATCGAATAATTTCATACTTGATTGAATATTTTATATTTTTTTTTTTTTGGAATACAGCGTTCATTTATATTATTATTAATTTTTTTTGTACAATGACTATGTTTTAATTTGAACAATACTATTAAAAATTCTATAAAATATAAATTATATCTAAGCAATATATTAAAAAATAAATTTCATCAAAAGTTAAAATATATTACGTACGAAATCAAGTTAACTAAAAATTTATTTTTTTGCATTGTTATTAAAAACATACTTTGATTGTATAATGTGCAATGACAATTAGCGAGAAGTTTAATAAAAGATAACAAGTGAGAGCAAGTTATAAACTTTGTCCGTAAAAAGGTCACAAAGATCAAGTGTGAAATTTTATTATATATTTTATACTTTTCCTTAATATCTCATTTAAGTTATATAATACTCAGTATTCAGAAAACCTAAAATCGCTCTGATCCAAAAAAGGCAATATGTCAAGAATCGTATGTTGAATCAGGTCGAATCGGAGCGAACCGATTTTAATTAAAAAGTTAATAATTGTTTCAAATATCACAAAATTTTCTAAAAAAAGAAGAAGTTATTTTAGAAATAAAGCAACATTTATTCATTTGAAAATTAAATTAAATACAAAAAAATATAATAACAATATTCTTTAATTTCAAAATTACCAATTCATAACAAATATAGATTTATGGTTGTTAATTTTATTTGTTATATTATATTATATGTCAAAATAAAATAATTTAGCACATAAAAAATAAGATAAAAATAACTTATTTAGAAGAAAAAAGTCCAACAAACAAACAAATAATAAATAAAAATAATTTTTAAAAGAAAAAAATAAGTTTAAAAAGAAAAAAACTAAAATCTTATAAAGATCAGGATTTCCTGGTCTTAATTAGTTTTGTCTTTTTTAAAGTTTTGATTTCGATAATATTTTGTATTAAAATGTTATTGAATTATGTTTTTATTTGATATGATTGTATAATTAACATATTTTCATAAACTTTGATCGAAATCATTATTACGAATATATTCTCGTGCATCGCACGGGTGAAAAAATTAGTTTTGATAAAAGTTAATGAGATATGTGATTGAAATGTTGCAAGTCCTGTAAAATGAGTGGTTAAGATTAAATCTTGACATTGAATTAATTTAAAATCTAAATTCTTAGTGTTACCAAACAGAGCTTTGTGTTTGATATTGTTTAAAAGAGTTTTTTTCTTTAATGAATAGTGATTTTTAGGAGAATAAATGATTGAGATTTGGTTGAAAAGTCAAATATTGTGGACTTGACTTTTTATAGATGGTTGAGATTGAGTACGGCAGAAAAAAGAATTTTTTTTATTTTTTTTATAAAGAGATCCAAATAAG
Organism: Ligustrum vulgare; assembly: GCA_963555705.1. NCBI lineage: Eukaryota > Viridiplantae > Streptophyta > Magnoliopsida > Lamiales > Oleaceae > Ligustrum > Ligustrum vulgare. The sequence goes on along the minus strand of OY743169.1, from coordinate 9,578,796 downwards.
GGCATAATCTTACATGCTTAAGTTACTTCAATATTCTCTCGGCTAACTCGATCGCTTCAACAATTAATTCTTGACATTTAGTTTGAAATCATTATCCAATTCAAACATTTGTCAAATTTTAGATTGTTTGTGTTAAATTTGGTTCTTGACACGGGGATTGAATTAGTCTGCGTTTTTTAAACTAATTTATAAACAACATAATTTTTCAAACTAATTTTAACCACAAACATTTTATAAAATCATTTTTTAATAACTAATTTTACCTCGAAAACAATAATATTCCATTTATAAACACAGCTATAGCCGCAAACATAGCCTAGTGAGTGCACGAGTTGATAAGTTATTTTTTATATGAGTTTAATGAAGTTGTAACATTTTTATAGCTAAAAACAATATGCATGAATAATTTCAGACTTGAAGTTGGAATAGTTTTATTGCTAAAAACAAATATGAATTACAAGTCTTAACACACTGTTCTCTGTTGGGTATTTTTTGTCCCAATCAAACATCGGGGGCGATGATGAAACATCGTATCAAAAATTAAGCTTCGCGGGCCTTCGACCCATGATCGAAGAAATGTTACTGTCCCAATAACCACAATGTGTGTAGCCCACGAGAATGACATGTTAGAGACTTTAATTATCACCCTACCTTGAGGTGTTAATTGAGTCGTAGGCCCTGTTACTCGGTGAGTGGATCTGATGGCGGCCCAGGTTTAATTAGTTTCTCGACCCATTCCCCTAATTAAACTTAAACCTACCCTATATCTATCCTATGCTCTCCTCACTCTCGGTTAAGACAAGAAATTGGAAAAACACTCAAGCCTCTCTTTTCTCTCGTGAATTACAGATCTCTCTTCTCTCAGTGAGAACTCTCGACCCGTCCTCTTTTTGAACTCCACTGCCTTACTCTCAGCCCTTGGTTGCTGCCTTCCCTTGGTGGGTAAGTTCCTGATTTCGTTCCTTGCGTGCGGTATATACCGCGGCTCTGCTAGTTCGTTTAGGTTTTCTGGTTCGGTTCCTTTTCTTGGTGAAATATGTGGATTTTTCGGGTTTCCTCGGAGTGTCTTCTTGTCTTCGTAGTGTGGTGTTGCCTATTGTGATTGTTGGGGCAGATTCTGAGCCCTAGGTTCATCCCACCACACGACTTGGATTGTGCAACTTGAGGGAGATTCATTTGCTTCATTTTGCTTCTTTGCCAATCTATATTATTTTCTTTCACTGTATTGTGACTAACTCAAATTACTTTGTGTTTTTTGCGAGGTTGTATTCTCCAACAATTGGTATCAGAGCCTCGGTGGCATGACTGTAGCCTTGTTGGCGTGATTGACAGGATTGGAATCAACATTGGAACTCATTGATTGAATTTTTTCTTTCCTTGTTTTAATTTTTCATTAGTTGAAAAATTATTACAATTGTGTTTTTGTGGCTGAAATTATTTTCATTTCAATTGTGTGTGTTTTTTTTCTTCAGAATATATGTGATTGAAAACTATTGATTAATTGATGTTTATTGGTTTTTGCAAGTTAGGTACCATTTTGGAGGTTCTCCAGCTTGGTGCTGATTTACGCTCAAAAGGTCCCTAATTGCAAAGCATAAAACAAAAATAAATAATTTCGCATCTCTCTGATTAATACAAACTTAGATTGGTCGGCTCTTGTAAATTGACTGAAACTTTTATATTCCAGTAATAGCAAGTCATCGTGTGAGGTGACCATTAGGCTTGCGGTTTCCTGTTGCTAGTTATAGGAATTATTTGACATTACTTGTGTTTTAAATAGCTGTTTACCTTGTGAAATCTTTTGTGATTATTTTTTTCTTTTTGCATTATGTTTAGAACTGTCACCTAGACTTTACCCGTGTCGAAAACTCCCTTGACCTGAGATCCTTAGTCTCACGGAATCATGGAATTTAGAACGGTGTATATTGCGACCTTTAGGATTTTGTGTGATTTTTTGTGTGATACTTATATTGCGTTGTATTTCTTATTTGTTAAGATTTCTGCACACCATTTTCAATTGAACATCTTTAATGGTAAAGGTGATTTTTCTATATGGCAATAGAAAACGAAAGGTATTTTTGTACAACAAAAGATTTAAAAAACTATTGATAATTCATTCCCAAATACTTTGACAACTAATGAGAAAAAGGATTTTGATGAACTCGCGTATACTTCTATCATTTTGCATCTATCTGACTCTGCTCTGCGTAAAGTTGGTAAACATGATTCCACTAAAGAACTTTGGGACAAATTGGAAGAGCTTTATGTGTCAAAATCTACTCATAATAAGCTTTACTTGCTTGAAAGTTTTTTTAGTTTCTAAATTGATCCCTCTAAGGACTTAGATGATAACTTGAATGTCTTTAATAAACTTGTGCAAGACATCACTAATTGTGGTGAAAAAGTACCTGAAAAATATAAAGTTGTTATATTGTTAAATGCTATTCCTAACGCTTATAAAGAGGTTAAGAATGCTATAAAATATGGGAGGGATACTCTAACGCTTGAAATTGTCATTGATTCCTTGAAAAGTAGGGAGATGGAGGTGAAAACTGAAAGAGATGAGAGGGGTAGTGGTGTGGTCCACATGATGCCAGGTGGGCGTGGTAAAAACAGAGGTAACTCAAACGATGAGGATGATAGATGGAAAGGTAGAAGTAGTTTTAAGTCATAGGGTAAGGCAAAGGGAAGGAAGAACTATGGTTGTGGTAGATCTGACCATTATAAGAGCGACTGCCTAGAGAGAAAAACAAGATAGGAGATGGGGATAGAAATTGGGTCTGTGACGACCCGAATTCTCGACCATTCGAGTGCCACTAAAAGTGACTCATATCATATTATCGAGACTTAAATAGAAATGTAAAATTATTCAAAAGAATAATTAGAATCCCATAATTTTATTTGTGAATAAAAATAGAACATAATTTTCTTACATAAAGTTCAACATAATTATCTCATCAATCTTAACCACTTTTGCCACTTCCATGTTGACCGCCTCGAACCTTCAATTATCTGAAAATGGTAAATATCGTGGAGTGAGATTTATAAAATCTCAGTAAGTATACCAAGCATAAATTTTCTTTTGAAAGCATATGGATCATTTTCATCATAACATAGGATAGGATCGAAATACTCATAAACATAGGGAGACACAAGAATTTTACCGAACTTAAATGGCAAGAATTCTTATGTGTAGCGCTACTAAACTCCGGTCCCCTTAGCATAATCATAAACATATCATATGGAATCCATAACAATCTTGTGAGATTGATTTCATAGCAATGATCCAAACATTTTCATAAAAACATAAGATATACTTACTTTTCATAAAAACATAAGGTGTATTTACCTTTCATAAAAACATACTTACTTTTCATAAAAACATAAGATATATTTACTTGTCATAAAAACATACTTACTTTTCATAAAAACATAAGGTGTATTTACCTTTCATAAAAACATACTTACTTTTCATAAAAACATAAGATATACTTACTTGTCATAAAAACATACTTACTTTTCATAAAAACATAAGGTGTATTTACCTTTCATAAAAACATACTTACTTTTCATAAAAACATAAGATATACTTACTTGTCATAAAAACATACTTACTTTTCATAAAAACATAAGGTGTATTTACCTTTCATAAAAACATACTTACTTTTCATAAAAACATAAGATATACTTACTTTTCATAAAAACATACTTACTTTTCATAAAAACATAAGGTGTATTTACCTTTCATAAAAACATACTTACTTTTCATAAAAACATAAGATATACTTACCTTTTAAAAGATTAAAATGAAGTGTAGTAGTAAATGGACCAAAACTTTCTTGACCACCTTGAATTTCTCTTACTTGTGGATTTTGTCAAGAGATTGGAAATAAGTGTATATGTGTAGAGTTGTGTGTAAAAGAGATGGGTTTAAATAGATGTATAAAGTTGGCATATTGTAAACATAATCATTCAATTATATTAATTTTAACACATCCTTTTCTTAAAGTAAAGCACCATTCATATACTTTTCCATATTTATACAAATATTATGCTCTTCATAATTACATATAATGGAGTCTTATCAACCATTCATATACTTTTCCATATTTATACAAATATTATGCTCTTCATGATTACATATAATGGAGTCTTATCAACCATTCATATACTTTTCCATATTTATACAAATATTATGCTCTTCATGATTACATATAATGGAATCTTATCAACCATTCATATACTTTTCCATATTTATACAAATATTATGCTCTTCATGATTACATATAATGGAGTCTATAATTCATTCATATACTTTTCCATATTTATACAAATATTATGCTCTTCATGATTACATATAATGGAGTATATAATTCATTCATATACTTTTCCATATTTATACAAATATTATGCTCTTCATGATTACATATAATGGAGTATATAATTCATTCATATACTTTTCCATATTTATTAAATTAAGATTCTCATAATTATTATATATAATGGAACCTCTCATGCTTGCATATATTTTCTTAATTTCAATAATAAAAATAATTTTTGTATAAATAAATATTGGGATAACATTGAATTAAGTACTTGGACTTAATATACTTTAAATCAAGAGAATGGAGATATTTTTAGAAATTCGGAATTTAATTTAAAATCGAACGATCTCGATTATTTCTTGACTTGGCTATACGAATACGTCGTGGCGTTAACTTATTAAAAATGGGTGAAATAGTAGCGACACGATTTTCTATTAAAATAATTATTAATCGCGTAAAAATTCTTGGTCGCTACAAACTTACCCCCTTAAAATAATTTCGTCCTCGAAATTAAACTTACTTGATCTTATGATTTCTGAACACTTAATCAGAATCTCTTCTTCTTCTTCTTATGTAGCATCATCGCTACCATATTTAACCCAACCATATTTAACCCACTGGACTTTGACTAAATGCATCAATTTGTTTTCTTAAGACATGAACTTTTCTATCAATAATAGACATATGTCTACTCATAAATTCTTCTGAATCAAAATGAAAATTCCCAATCGTATGTGATATTTCATCATATCTTGTAGTACTCATGTAACCTGTCACTTATCATCGTATCATGTAACCTCAAATATTCGTATTAATATCTCTAAAATTTCAATAAATCTTTACTAACATATCATACCATAATAATTTGTCATTTCTTCTTATCACCAAATATCCCAAAATAATTAAAACGATTACCTGAATATTCTCTATGTAATATACCCAAACATGTTATTCACATATCAACATAATCATCAGTTTATCTTTCCAATATTTGTAACCCAAAATTTCTGCAAAATTCAATAAACAAATATCTCCCAAATAATTAAAATTCTTAACTCAAATATCATAACATTTCCCGTAAGGTATTCCTTTCACTTGCACAAACTTATTAATCCTGATTCAATACAGTCCTTATTTCACTTTCACGTATCCCCGTATTATTTCTATACCTTGATTATTATATCAAAATATCAGTACCCAAAATCCAAGAAAATATTCCATATCTCAAATCCCGTCATCATCAAATCTTCCTTTTATCAAGAAAGTAAACGACGCATAACTCTTGTTCCCTCTTTTCCATTATTCTATTCCGCGCTTTCTTGCTGGAATCAATATCACGCGGATTTCCTCCGATCCTTAATGCTTTTAAATAGTTCATGCTGGGAAGAGGTTAGATCCATCAAAACATGGATATCATTCTTACAAACATTCGCAAGTATTATTCCAGTCTTCCAATGAATGATCTGAGGAAAATTTATCGAATAAGACTCGAAAGATTGAGGTTGCTGATGGCTCATGGTGTTTCAGAAGATGTTCGCTGGTTGATCGAAGCAAAGGTTCGACTATCTGGTGAATTACCTATGACATTTCCAAAGCACATGCCTGGTTTAGGCAAAAGCACCTTCGCAAAGAAACGAAGAGCAAAAAGGCTGAATGGTTGCTACAAATGTGCTCGTTGGAACTGTGATACTCGTTGCAAAACAGTAGGATATTCTTCTACTAATCGGGATGATAAAATCAAATTCATAAAGGGTGGACTGAGTAAGGAGTCTTTGGATGATATTCGACTGACTCTTGAGACGCACCCAAGTGGTTATGTGCAACGTGAACTTTTCTCCTTATACGCTCAGTTTAACGGGGACAAAAATCGTTATAGTCTCCAAAATATAATAGCAAAAGATCCTGTTTGCCAGTCTGTTTTACAAAATGAGGCTTCTGGCAGTTCATCAATGATATAAGGTAAATCTCTTGATACACATTTAAAATATTTTGCTGTTTTCTTTCACGCGTTTTGGAAATAAAATATATTTTCCTTTCTCGAGTTTTGATAAAGCTGGAAATAAATATATTTTCCTTTCTCGAGGTTTGATAAAGCTGGAAATAAATCACCGAAAGGTGATATCTTTGGTAAAACAGTCAAAAGTTGGCCGATTTTGTCAAAAGTAAATCTTTACTTTTTCAGAATCAATGAAAAACAGTAGGTTTTTCCGGCTTTAAATAGCCAAACATATTTCATAGTTCAGGCATCCCAAAATCACATCTTCTTCGTAAGTTTTCTCTTCTATACTATCAAAGATGGAAGCACCAAAACTTCGACAGATCAAAACTATTTGTGTATTTTGTGGATCAAAAGTGGGGAAAGGCTTCAGTTATCTAGAAGCGGCCGTAGATCTTGGAAAGAAACTGGGGGAAAAAGGTATCACTCTTGTGTATGGGGGTGGTAGCAGTGGTCTAATGGGTTGTGTTTCCCAATCTGCTCTTGCAGAGAAATCAAAAGTAATCGGTGTCATACCTGTCCCTTTGGTAGATGTTGCAGGAAAAACACGAGGGCATGAAGTTCAAACCTTATCCATCCATGAACGCATAACTTGTATGCTATATGGTTCTGATGCCTTTATAGCCCTGCCCGGAGGTTTTGGTACCTTAGAAGAAATCTTTAACATTACCTCGTGGGCTCAACTAGATCTCCATACTAAGCCTATTGGGCTTCTGAATGTTAACAATTTCTTTGATGGCTTGTTAACCTTTCTTGATTATGCTGTGGAACAGGGATTCATCTCTCCATTTTCCAGAAGACTCCTTATTTCTGCTCCTACTATTGATGAACTACTGGATAAGCTGCAGTCATATATCTCAATACAAGATCCAGCAGGGGTTAAGATAGATTGGTCTCAAGGAAGGGGAATCAAGCGAAAATGGAGTCCGGTTAATGTAAACTTAACTTTATGAATCTTAGAATAGGTGGGGGTAGAGTACGGAGTATTCTTACTCTCGAGACACCCCTCTAATTTCCTAGGATTTTCCTTAATGTTTAAATCTTGTGTGTACCTCAAAGGTTCCAGGTGGTAGATTACGGAGTATTCTTACTCTCGAAACACACCTTTTTGAAGGTTTCTTTATTTCCTCAAAAGGTCAGAGGTGGTAGGATACGGCTACTCCGGAAACACATCTCTCAATTTGAGGAATTTCCCATGTTGCTTTCTTTTGCTTTTGCGTGTTTTCATGTATTTCCTTTCTAGGGTGACTCTTGTGTGTTCTCCTTATGAGAAAATAATAATATCTCTGTTATCATCTACTAAATCTCGTTTGTGATGTAAATGAACTTGTATGTCTAACTTCAATTCTCTTAGTGATTGCATACCATACTATGCTCTTAACTCCAAACGATAAAATTCTAGGCAGAGTTTTCCTTTGAAATTTGGACTTATCCAAATCGTAAGCATACTTCATAACTCACAATAATAACTAATTGTAGATTTGATCACAATTTCATCAAACTTCAATATCATCATAAATATTCCAGAAAATCAATTCATAATTCCTCAACATAGAAATTTCAAATCATAATTTCTAATATCACCATATCAAGTCCTTATTTCTCAATAATTAAGAGCCTAAACTTTAAATCTCCAACTTCATAATTCTTCTCATAAAAATCTCAATAAAATCATATCACTTATAATCTCAACATCTCATCATAACTTCATAAAACTGACTTTCTATTTCTCGTTTAATCTAAACGATGAATAATTCGAAAATATTATCTAGTCCTTTCTGTTGACTTCTCATACTTAGTGCCATGTCTAAAATCAATTATGCAAAGTCCATTTAGGGCTCATCATTTCTAAACTTGACGACAAAGATTATTTTGAAAATCATTCGTAAATCATATATTTTTTTTTTTTTTTCAAAATTGAAACTTGAAGAGTGGTACCAATAATCATCCACAGTTTTTCCTTGCTTTTAAGCAAAGGTAGTGATAAAGGGATAAATTATTGAATCGAAAATTGAAACTTGAAGAGTGGTACCAATAATCATCCACAGTTTTTCCTTGCTTTTAAGCAAAGGTAGTGATAAAGGGATAAATTATTGAACCGAAAATTGAAACTTGAAGAGGAAGTACTAATAACCATCCACAGTTTTTCCCTTGTTTTTACACAAAGGTAGTGATAAAGGGATAAATTATTGTACAATTCATTATCAATTTTGTTTGTTTAATATATTATTCCATATATTTTGGGCCAAAGTTACAACCCAACTTAATTTCTAATTGAGTCAATCTTACTAAGCTTAATATGAACCAAAATTCATATCAATATCCTCTATGTCTCATGATTCTACATTAAAATGAATAAATTAAAATTTAGGCTTCTATCAATTCATATCATACTCAACATGTATATTTCACTTAAAGATTCATAACATATGAATATTTCATACTTAACATGTCTTAATAAAATCGTAAATGACTTGCAAAGCATATAACATACCTGGTTCGAGGAGTCAATACGTGGAGAGTGACATAGTAGAGTGATGAGTTAAAATATTTAAAAAAAAAATTATTATTAATCATTTCGCATCTTTACATAAGATTGGGCCTAATTAACCCAAATAAAATTTTATCGTCAAATCTTATTTTCCTTTAGTCCCCGAACTTCTAGAAATTTATCAAAGACATCAATATAAAAATCATATCACTAACTAATTATATTCCATAAAATTTTCAGAACATTACAAACTCCCTTGCTTAAAATGAATTTTGTCCTTGAAATTCGCACATCAAATTTCATCATACTTTTCAAAATCATAACCATACTTGACATGTGAAAATTCAAATTTTTTTTTTTAATTGAATAGTGATTTCGTTCACTGTTCATCATGAATAGCACGTCGTTTTACTGTTCACGTGAATAGTATTTTTTTTTTTTTTTTTTTTTTTAAAGAAATAAAATTTCAAAAATCTACAGAATCGTTTTTAAAACTCTTGGCTCTGATACCAACTGTGACGACCCGAATTCTCGACCATTCGAGTGCCACTAAAAGTGACTCATATCATATTATCGAGACTTAAATAGAAATGTAAAATTATTCAAAAGAATAATTAGAATCCCATAATTTTATTTGTGAATAAAAATAGAACATAATTTTCTTACATAAAGTTCAACATAATTATCTCATCAATCTTAACCACTTTTGCCACTTCCATGTTGACCGCCTCGAACCTTCAATTATCTGAAAATGGTAAATATCGTGGAGTGAGATTTATAAAATCTCAGTAAGTATACCAAGCATAAATTTTCTTTTGAAAGCATATGGATCATTTTCATCATAACATAGGATATGATCGAAATACTCATAAACATAGGGAGACACAAGAATTTTACCGAACTTAAATGGCAAGAATTCTTATGTGTAGCGCTACTAAACTCCGGTCCCCTTAGCATAATCATAAACATATCATATGGAATCCATAACAATCTTGTGAGATTGATTTCATAGCAATGATCCAAACATTTTCATAAAAACATAAGATATACTTACTTTTCATAAAAACATAAGGTGTATTTACCTTTCATAAAAACATACTTACTTTTCATAAAAACATAAGATATATTTACTTGTCATAAAAACATACTTACTTTTCATAAAAACATAAGGTGTATTTACCTTTCATAAAAACATACTTACTTTTCATAAAAACATAAGATATACTTACTTGTCATAAAAACATACTTACTTTTCATAAAAACATAAGGTGTATTTACCTTTCATAAAAACATACTTACTTTTCATAAAAACATAAGATATACTTACTTGTCATAAAAACATACTTACTTTTCATAAAAACATAAGGTGTATTTACCTTTCATAAAAACATACTTACTTTTCATAAAAACATAAGATATACTTACTTTTCATAAAAACATACTTACTTTTCATAAAAACATAAGGTGTATTTACCTTTCATAAAAACATACTTACTTTTCATAAAAACATAAGATATACTTACCTTTTAAAAGATTAAAATGAAGTGTAGTAGTAAATGGACCAAAACTTTCTTGACCACCTTGAATTTCTCTTACTTGTGGATTTTGTCAAGAGATTGGAAATAAGTGTATATGTGTAGAGTTGTGTGTAAAAGAGATGGGTTTAAATAGATGTATAAAGTTGGCATATTGTAAACATAATCATTCAATTCTATTAATTTTAACACATCCTTTTCTTAAAGTAAAGCACCATTCATATACTTTTCCATATTTATACAAATATTATGCTCTTCATAATTACATATAATGGAGTCTTATCAACCATTCATATACTTTTCCATATTTATACAAATATTATGCTCTTCATGATTACATATAATGGAGTCTTATCAACCATTCATATACTTTTCCATATTTATACAAATATTATGCTCTTCATGATTACATATAATGGAATCTTATCAACCATTCATATACTTTTCCATATTTATACAAATATTATGCTCTTCATGATTACATATAATGGAGTCTATAATTCATTCATATACTTTTCCATATTTATACAAATATTATGCTCTTCATGATTACATATAATGGAGTATATAATTCATTCATATACTTTTCCATATTTATACAAATATTATGCTCTTCATGATTACATATAATGGAGTATATAATTCATTCATATACTTTTCCATATTTATTAAATTAAGATTCTCATAATTATTATATATAATGGAACCTCTCATGCTTGCATATATTTTCTTAATTTCAATAATAAAAATAATTTTTGTATAAATAAATATTGGGATAACATTGAATTAAGTACTTGGACTTAATATACTTTAAATCAAGAGAATGGAGATATTTTTAGAAATTCGGAATTTAATTTAAAATCGAACGATCTCGATTATTTCTTGACTTGGCTATACGAATACGTCGTGGCGTTAACTTAATAAAAATGGGTGAAATAGTAGCGACACGATTTTCTATTAAAATAATTATTAATCGCGTAAAAATTCTTGGTCGCTACAGGGTCAATGTAGTTACTTGCTCGGATGGTGATCCAAGTGGTATGTATTGATGCTTTTATCTCACTTGTTTGTTACTACTGAATTGTGTGCATTTGATTGGTTTTCCCTCTTTTGCATGTGTGGTCACTTGATTTGGTTGCATTTTTTCATGTTGCATTTCATTTGTGTTGATTTGAACAAGTGCATGAATTTGAGAGTGATATGTTATTTTTGTGTATAATATGGTTGCATGCATGGTGGTTTGGTTTGGTGTGAGGTTTTGATACTATGTGTGTTCTCACAATATGAATCAGATGTGTTCCCTTGGTGGGATGTGTATACAGTAGTTGTGTTAGAAGTGAGAGCTAGCTGGTAATGTAAGACTAGATGCCTAAGATTGTATTTGGTGACATACTGGGGGATGTGTGTTTTGACATGTAAATCATGAGAGGTGAGGTTGTCAAATGTCTTGTTATACTCTATATGTGAGGATCTTGATTAGGTGGAGGATGCTCCTATTATCTCTAGGTGAGGTAGAGATTCAAGGCTTATCTTCTTTGAGTGAAGTTGTGATAGAGGTACATTCTTTGTCTTAGGATCTTCAGTAGTTTACCAGTTAGGTGTGTTTGTTGAGTAATCTAGTGAGCATAGTTGGCGATGAGAGGAGAGCTACATCGGTTTTGGAATGGGGTAATTGTGGTTATATCTTTTCTTGGGGGTCATTTGCATCCGTTGCTTGTGTTGACCTTGTTTGATTAACTTGGTGTTAATGTTAAGTTCTTTATGTTAACTTGGTGAAAATACTTGTGGTTTATCCATTGATGTGATCTTATTGCATGTGTGGAGTCACCTATAACTTTGTGTTATTAAATGCTCTTGATTGATTCATGTGTGAATGTAATATGTTGACATTCTTTTCTTTAGAAAGCATGTGTTACTTGCTAATGTGATATAAATGCACAGTTTGACTCGCTATGATTTAGTGTGTTCTTGAGTTTTACCTTTGTCCACGGTGAGTACTATTAGCAGGTATGAGATATGTTCTAACTTGAAACATTGGCAAAGGTACGTTGAGTTCTAATTTATTTGGAATCGTCTTTTGTGCAACTAATAAACTGTGTTTTGGGGTTGCAAGTTCGCTTGGAACCAAGGTGGATGTTTGTTGGGTATTTTTGGTCCCAATCAAACCTCAAGGGCGATGATGAAACATCATGTCGGAAATTAAGCTTTGCGTGCCTTTGGCCCATGATCGAAGAAATGTTAATGTCCTAATAACCACAATGTGTGTAGCCCACGAGAATGATAAGTTAGAGACTTTATCACCCTACCTTGAGGTATTAATTGGGTCGTAGGCCCCGTTGCTCGGCGGGTGGATCCAATTGGCATCCCATGTTCAATTAGGATCTCCACCCATTCCCCTAATTAAACCTAAACCTACCCTATATCTATCGTACGCTCTCCTCACTCTCTGTTAAGACAAGGAATTGGAAAAACACTTAAGCCTCTCTTTTCTCTCTGTGGCTCTCTCTTCTCTCTATGAGAACTCTCGACCCGTCCTCTTTGTGAACTCCACTGCCTTATCTCTCGGCCCTTGGTTGCTGCTTTCCCTTGGTGGGTTAGTTCCTGATTCCGTTCCCTGCGTGCGGTATGTACCACAGCTCTGCTGGTTCGTTTAGGCTGTCTAGTTCGGTTCCTTTTCTTGGTGAAATCTATGGGTTTTTCGGGTTGCCTCGGAGTGTCTTCTTGTCTTCGTAGTATGGTGTCGCCTATTGTAGTTGTTGGGGCAGATTCTGAGTCCTAGGTTCACCCCACCACATGGCTTGAGTTGTGCAACTTGAGGGAGTTTTACTTGCTTCATTTTGCTTATATATTGATTCATTATTACTTTGCCAATCTATATTTTTTTCTTCCGCTGTATTGCGACTAACTCGGATTACTTTGTGTTTTTTGCGAGGTTGTATTCTCCAACATTCTCAATAAACATTTATGATAAAGTCTGTTATAGAGAACTGAATAATACTTTAATTTTTTAGACCAACTTCTGATAAAATATATAAAATTTTCATTTATGAATACAAATGTATTTTATAGAATTGCCAAGAACCAAGTATATGCTCTAGAAATTGATAATAATGTTAAATAAAAGAATAACGGTGTCATTTTTCGTTTTATCCATAGGAATACTTTCTATAATTAATAATTATTTTTTAGGTCGATGGACAAAAGCCATAAATCGGTCAACGCAATGAGACTAAACATCACAATATATAGAAGTTTTATGAAGGACCTACATATTCCTTCCATTGCCTTGCCTTGCCTTGCATTGTTCAATTCATTCAATTTAACATAGGAAACGCGTCTACGACTCTACAATCGAAAAGATACATGTATCGACCTGCTTAAACCTTTGCAATTATTTATTCTAAAGTGAAGAACAAGTAGTCTACCACACACAAATTAAAATAAATTCACTAAATAATTAACTGTTCATGCTTCTAGACAGTTTTGTAATAATTGAAAAGGGCCTTCCAACTAATACACAGATCGAGTAATCGATAAAGTCTTCGTTATATAACAACAAATTATATGTAATTGGATAAAATTCAGAGAGTCGGGGCATATTTTTGTGTTCTTGAAGGCAGTAATTTTTTGAATTTGTTAATGTCAATGTTCAACCAAATGTGCACGAAAATTAGTTTAGTAGTTGAGATAACTGGAATATAAACATGATCTGAGTAGAGTTTCTTCTGTGTTCGTTCATATGTTGATACTTGACATCCAAGAAATGAAAACAAAAATAATGTAACGCGACAAGTCAAGACATAGAAGTATGACCCGAAATGCTATGGAATGTTGTGTGTAAAATTAAAATTTAATTTTAAGAAAAATATGTTGACCCCAAAATCTGGTGAAACCTTAAATCAACACTTATCGGCTCCTCCATCTTGAACATGTAGACTTCCTGCGCACTTGGAGTCTTGAACAAACGATCAGTATGCAACGGGGCCGGGGTGACTTTTGTTTGTACTCCGACGCTCAAGTTAAACCCCATTGTTAGTAAATATAAATTGTATGCGAGAAATATAAATGTGTAAAATAGAGAAAGATGAGTGAGATTTATATATAGAGTTTGAGTATTGAGTTTCTAATATTTTTCTTGTAAGTAAATGCAGACTATTTATAGATGAAATAATTATTCTAAATAGTGACATGTGTTTATGCTTTACAAGTGTCAAGTTTCCAACCGTTGGACAGGTAAACCATTTGTTTGGTCATAATCATTACTACATATCCTATGAGAGAGGCGGCCATCACTTCCTTTTAAAGGAGCTGTCGCATCAAACCGCAACTTGCAGAAATGTCACATCATTCTGACACACTGATCGATTTTATCATCAGCCTGGAGCATGTACTTCGGACAACATCAGTTCGAAATAAGCAGTTCGGCTACATGGAGTTCGAACAATATTTCATCACAGCAATACAGTTTCTTGATGATGTGCCAAGCTAGCTTAGGCGTGGTCGTAACAAAATCTATTCTACATTGATTCATAGTCTAATTATGTCTAAATTTATTGTAATGTAAGGATTAAAGCTTGAATTTTTTTTTTTTTTTCTTCGGTTGAACCCCACAACAAATTCAAATTAATGAGCAATTCTTAGTAAAAATTTTCTAATTTCGATAGAAAGGGTTTTTATGTTCTTGAATTTATTTATAAAAAAAAATTAAAAAAATCAGCGTACGTGCTTGATAGTTAGTAGTTACTGTGCAACTAATCATGAACATTTTTGGCGTTCGTTACTGCTATATGTGCGTGTGCACGTACGTACTTTAATTTACAATTTATAACATCGACCACTTGACAATCACAATACTTGAAAATTGAATTTCTCCTATATATGGCTAAAGACGACTTTTAGCAATGGCTAGTACAAAAAAATACGTGCAAGGATAAAATCCGGTTAGCCACTAACCTCGGTGAGGATTAATCCTCTCTTAACCCGAAGTATTAACTGAATAATGGTTTAATTACAGAGATAATACTTTTTCCCTATGCATAACTTGTTTAATCAATAGGAATTTGCTATTTGTTTCATCTTTAATCGATATGAAATATTACCTTAATAGTTTTATTATTCCCTCTCTCATGCATCACGGAGACACACGCCATGGAACCGTAGATAGCCAAGTGATGAAAGGAAATAATTTGATCTATTGACTCTATAATTGTGGTAAAAGTCATAATGTCTAGAGGAACCATTACCGTAAAGGCAAAGAGAAGAACTCGTAAACGTCTCTACGTTAAATTAGTTTTCGACGGAATGAAAATGACGTATTGTAGAATTGTTATATATGACCCTAAATATTATATGTAAGTTGAGGAACACAAGTAATGGGGACTCAATTATTCATTTAATGGATTAATTTCGAAGTGCTTGACAAGTTAAAAAGAATGATAGAGATGGATAGCTACGAATCTTGTATTTGACAGTTCTCCATCATCAAAAGCTCCTTTAATTTGAATTACAATAAATTCAAGATTAATTGTTGCAAGCTTTTAACGGCTCCACTAATGACAGGAAATCAATAAAGTACAAATTAAGATGAACCCTAGAAATGTAACAAGATCTTGTGTATATATATATATATATATAAAAAAAAAAAAATAGATTTAGTTATTTAACATCCCATTAAAAGAACAGCTTTAGCTAATTCGGATGTTTTTGCCTTTTAGAATTTCAGTTAATCTATTTAAAATTTTATATTCAACTTCTGTAGCAAGATTTTCTATCTTAAATATCCTATATAAACCAGAATTACAGTGACATAAACATCGCAGTCAGTTTTACCAAAGTAATTAATGGATTTTGTTAGAGAAACTGCACCAGAACAGTTTAGCTTGAGAAGACGATGAAGCAGAAGGTTTTAGCTTTAAAATGTGTAGGCATATGTTTTTTTACTTCCGATTAATTAAGATTTATAAATTATTCATAAAATAATTAAAAGTTGACGGATGAGGTATTGAATGAAGAAATTATATGCTTGGACTTCTGAAAACATGATATTATTATGTTTCAGTCTAACTAGGTCAACACTAGCATTTTCAAATCAAAAAATTGTTTATATAGAGTAATTATTATGAAAATTAATAATCACGTGAGTTAAGAACGAGTGCAATATATTGGTAATAATTAATTAACGGTAATTATATTTACACAATACTTTTTTTATCTAAACCACAGTTTAATTACAAAAAAAAATCAATATTTGTTTACTTTTGTTTTTATGTCCTCAACTTTTTCTTAATCGCATTATTTTTCATTTTTAATTAATTAACATATTTTATTTCTAATAACACTATTCAAATATTCTGCTAATTTGCATTGAAAAGATGTGCAAATATATTGTTTAACTTTTGTATTAGTTATTTATTTTGATTATTTAAAAGTATAAATAAGTATTTTTCCCTCTAATAACAAATATTTTAAATGAAAATTATCTCTAAAGACAAGATGTAGAAATAATTAATAAAGAGTTGGTAATTACAAAAAAAAAAAAAAAAACTTGGCAAGGTACGTAAATGTAAAATAAATAAAAATTAAGGATCTTCATTGCAATTTAAATGTGGTGTAGTTAACAAAAAGTGTAGTATCAAAATATTTACCCTGTAATTAATGAGCAAGATGTTTAATTTATTTATTTTTATTTTTAACTAAGACTAATAATTTATTCATTATTTATACAATTCAAAAATGCGAGTCGTGACCCGTGTAAGGTTCAAGCAACAAAATATAGCTTTGAATCGAGTTGGTCCAATCAAAAGTTGGAACTAGTTCTTTTTGTTCTTGTTTTATTTCAAATAATTAAGTTGAGAATTTGAAAATTATCCAAATTAAATTTGAATTTGAAAGAGAAAATAACATTATCTGTCCCCAATAAATAGAAATATTATCATTAAATTATTCAACAACAAAAAAATAATTAGTACAATTATTTTTTTAAAAAAAAAAAAAAAATAATTGAAAGGGTTGATCCCAAATTAAATTACGTAGCCCTAGCACCAATAACATTCTCCGGTATAGGATTCGGGTGCGTACCGCATTGTGGTCTACTCAAACTTCACCTACCCGATTTCGGGTTAGAATTCTACCCCTCCCCTTTACTCCTTCCCTATGATCCTCGTGTGATTAAAAAAATGTAAATAAATAAAAAATTAACAATCCAAATCTCCGGTCTGAACACAACGGATGCGCAATTACATGTCAATAATGCTACTTGTACATACATGGGTTACAAACTAGTGTACAAACATATCAAAATGACCAGAACACCCTTATGTTTTCAAATGTTTTACATACAAATCATAATCCCCAAATATTAGGGCTTACTGGTCTCTTTCTTTTCTCTCAACGATGGGAACTCTTTTCTCTCAATGACGGGGTTGACACAGGGCGGGGGCTCTTTTCTCTCAATGGCGAGGGCGACATAGAGAAGATTAACGTGATACACCGATTTATTCGTAACTACTCTACCGGCATCCACCGAATCGTTCGCAACCACTGCAATTTTTCTCCGTCCATTTTTTTTGTCGCCGACTAGGTACTCTTTAAACTTGTTTAAATTTCAAAATGGAAGAAAGCTAGCTTGATGGTTCTCTTTCTGACCATATTTTGTGACCTGTTTTAATTTGTAGTGGATCCGTCCATCTTTTTGGATCTAGGTAGTAACCGCAGAAATTTGTTGACATTTTACCGTGGTTCCTCGACTTTACTCCGGTTCAGGAGAATGTATAAAGTGTATATACAATCTGTTTAAATGTGTTTTTTCTTATAAAGTATGGCATGCATCCCAGTTCACATCTAATAATTTAACATTGAATTTCATGTTTTTATGTTCTTGTTTATTGTGTCCTTAAATTTTAGCATTATCGTTCAATGACAAAAATGATAAAACTTGGTCATGGTTCTTTTCAATTCACCTCATTTCTGTTGTTGTCCATCCCTTTTTGTTAATGAATCAAATTGAAAACCACCGAATGACCATCCTGGCAGAAAATGAATCACCATTTCAATCACTTTAGATATACAATTTCAAGTTTATAGTTCATTATATATTGCTTTGTGATTAATACTTTGTGATTAATACCATTTCAGGTTGTGGGTACTACAAGTGGGATAAGGGAACCACACTGTCTGTCACCAATGTTGGGGAATCTACTGTGACTTCTGTGCATAAAGAAGAGGCAGTCGAAGAGAGTACCAAACTTGCTCGTATACTAGAAATGTTTGCTAACATCATAGAAGAGAGAGACTTGAAGTTGTCGGTTAAATTCACAGTTAGCCAGGAGAAAGGAAAAATGTAATTTTATTTATCATTTGTATTACTAATCCGAATATTAACTTTTGTTTTGAACTGAGGTTTGTTAAATATGGTTGACTCATGGAGTTTTGGCATTGTTTCTTGTTTATTATCTTGCATTATAACATTGTCATTTTGGTTTTTGGTTTTGGATGCATTGTTGATGAGAAATAAAATACCATCAGCAATTGAGTTGACATTGATTGCTTTATTCATGCATTAGAATCACTTTAGTCCAAGATTGACAGTAAATGAGAAGAAAAAATATACATTAGACTTGGTTAGAGAGAATAGAGTAAAAGGTCAAGTGCCCAAGTAAAATTTAAATTTCAATGTCTTCAGGTCCATACAATTTCATAACAATAAATCAAAGTCTGTTGATGATAGTCTACTCTTCGTCTATCGGGCGTGTTGGAGGTGCATACATTGCCATCAATTGCTGATTGTACGGATATGGCGGGACCATGTTCATACAATAATGCGGGTCTGGTAGCACCAATTGTGGATGAATAGCCCCCCACTGGGTAGCACCATGATGTGGGTAAGACATTTGAGTAAGAATAAGATAAGGTGGTGCATCCTGTGAAATGTGAATGCCTAACCTTATCGATGTAGTTTCTACAATCCTTCTCTATAAATCTCATTTCTTCGTATCCTCCAGCCTCAACTACAGCAGAGTGATAACTTTTGTGCATTTGAATACCAGCAATATTGTTGATCTCGAGCCTTCGCTTTACTTGTTCATTGATTTGTCGATTACAACGATACAACCTTAATTTGGAAGGACTAGTTCGATGGTTATGCTCCAAAACAACTTTTGTGACAACCCACATTCCAGATATTTCAGCCATAGCAGACAACCTAGCTTGACAACCTGATTGAATTGTTGGTTGAGGCTTCAAAGAACCACTCGTAATTCCAGTTCTACGGCCTTCTCTAGCACATGTATACAACACATACCTAATTAATCCATCTTCACCTTTTCTCGAACTTCTTTTCCTAACGGGAAAACTCACACGGTAAGCATATTGTTTGTAAAACTCAAAAACTTCTTTCTCAGTACTAAACTTCATCCCAAATGTTGGCAAACTCTCCCCGAATTTGTCTAACACATCTTCATCCACCTCATCACAAGCTTCCACTACTACATACCCTTCATCATCCACTGCTAAGTCATTTACGTTTAATTTGTCATCGTCTGAATACAATGTAGACATTCCTCTACAAATTTTTGAAATATAGATTAGCAAGTCAATAAATAAAAACTACATGACTACATTTTAAAAAAAATAAAAATAAATAAAATCAGAAGCTTTGAGGGGGGAAAAAAGGCAATATCAATGTGTGTGAATTTAATGACATTCTTCCATAATCTGTCCATATTTCCACATTTTCTAATAGAATTACAACAATGATTTAGTACTTTAATAAGCCCACTGCATTGTAATGGAAGACACCCCAACAAAAAAAAAAACTTTTGTACAAAAAACAAAATAGGACCCAAAAAATAATCTTACTGTGGTGGTCGTCGGTGGAGCTTCTTCTTCTTAAGCTTTAAGTGCAGTCTTCTGGCAATGATGGAGGAACAAAAATTAAATGAAGACAAATATGTTAGTGTTTGACCAAGGAGAAAGGCGGTGGAGAAGACCACTAAAAAATTGAAAATGAAGAAGAAGAACCAGATCTTACCTTCATGGTCGCCGGCCGTTTTGTCGGAGCTCTCAGTGGAGTGCTATCTGAATGAGGAAGGTAGGTATTCAAATATTTGAGATGGGAGCCAGCAAATAGAAATGTGCGCATTCTGTTTTAGTGTACTGGTAAATTATCACTTTTAAACACCTTTTAGGAATATCTCGAGAGATATCAGGATATCTCATATGTTTGTGCACTAGTTTGTAACCCATGTATGTACAAGTAGCAATATTGATTACATGTGGTTGTCTACAATCTATATAGTACAACGTGAATTTGTCTTATTTGTAGCCAATACCTAATTATTAGGGTTTTTATATATTTTATTGGAGCTTTTATTTTTACCGTATAAAAATTATCAACGTGCATATTTAACTTTGATTGATGAAACCTAAATGCCCTACTTCTGTATGACTTTGATTCATTCACTGTTGAAACACAAAACTGCCCAGAAAATAAAGGTGAAGGTATCAAGGATATATAACTGAACATTAAAGTAATCAACATTATGAGATATGCCATCTGGAATAGAGAACGAATGCACCCAACTAGAACAAACAAGAGGTGAGGCAGGAATTCGGCCAAGTCGGACGAAGAGAACGAAAAGGAGCAAATTGAGTCTTGGAAGAAATTTCATCACAACACGTCCTAGAAGAACGTGGAGCAAATTGGCAATGCATTGAGTAAATTAGCAAAGCTGGACAGTTATTTCTATTGGAATGAAGATGTTTAAGGAAGGTTAGAGTAGACTAAAAGGGAATATATGAAAGCTATAGAACTTGATGGAAGAGGATAATTTATTACTTGACTTGATACAAAATAATAGAACTCTCCCCTATTTATAGCAGTAGTACCTCCTTAACCAACGACTAGGATCATGCCACCACATATTTAATCTAATGGTTACAGTTACATCTCTAGAATTATCTTCTAAAATATCTACTCATCTAGAAATATTACCATAAACTATTCTAGAAATCTCTCCACAAAACATCTCTACAAAATATTATGATATTTTCTTAAGATTTATCTAGTACATGCTTCTAGAAATTGGGCCTAATGGACTTATTAATTGGATACTTATCTTGAACCCAATAGTTCTTGGATCAAATCAAGTTTATCATTCAACACTCCCCCTTAAACTTGATTTGTCATTCCAAGTAAGCTTCCTAACTTGATGACGTCTTCTTGCTTGAGTATTTGGTGAAGATATCAGCTACTTGATCTTGAGACTTTGTGTACTTAATTTGCACATTTTGTGTTGTGATGCACTCTCTTATATAGTGATAGCGTGTAACTATGTGTTTACTCCGATCATGATAGAGTGGATAATTTGCTAAGGTCATTGCTGATTTGTTGTCGATCATTACCTCATTTGGCTCCTTTTGAGACATGCCCAACTTCTTTAAGAGGTTTTTTAGCCAAATCACATGACACACATAATGTGACAGCTACATATTCAAATTCACATGTAGATAATGTGACAATTGGCTGCTTCTTTGACATCCATGTGAAGGCAGTATTTCCCATGAAAAACATGAAACTAGTTGTGCTTTTTCGATCATCAACATCTCCTGCACAGTCACTATCACAATATCCAATGAGCCTATAATCATTGGATTGAGTATATAATAGTCCAAAATTGATTGTACCTTTGATATATCGAAGAATTCTCTTAGCTGCCTTAAGATGAGATGTAACGGCTAACTAGCCCAACGGAGAAGAGAATATTAGGTCTTGTACAAGTTAAGTATCGCAGACTTCCAATCAAACTCCTGAAAGTTGATGGATTAACATGTTCACCTTCATCACGCTTAGATAACTTAACTCTACATTCCATTGGTGTGTTTACAGGTTTGCAATCTTTCATCTTGAACTTCTTAAGCAGCTCCTTTCCATAGCCTTCTTGCAAAATGAACACGCTATCTTCTTTCTACTTTACTTCTGTACCAAGTGAATATGACATGAGTCTAATATCGGTCATCTCGAACTCCTTGGTCATAACTTTTTTGAACTCTCCGAACATGCTTTGTTTATTCCCTGTAAAAATGAAGTCATCTACATACAAGCACATAATTAAGATATCTCCACATTTGTTCTTAACATAAGTTGCATGCTCATGTGGGCATTTGGAAAAATTATTTTTACGAAAGTATATATCAATTCGTCTATTCCATGCTTTATGCGCTTGTTTTAACCCACAAAGTGCATTCTTTAGCTTTAAAACTGTCTTCTAGTCCTTCCACCTTATAGCCCAATGGTTGCTCGATATAGACATCTTGTTCAAGAACTCCATTAAAAAATGTAGACTTTACATCCATTTGATAGATCTTCCATCTATTTTGAGCAACTAGAGAAATTATTAATCTTATAGTTTCTAAGCGAGAAACAGGAGCAGATACCTTATCGTAGTTGATCCCAGCCTTTTGACTATAACCTTTTGCCACAAGTCTTACCTTGTATCGTTCAATCTCTCCATTTGCATTCTTCTTTGCCTTGTACACCCATTTTAGACCAATCACCTCGTGACCTTTCAGAAGGGATGCAAGTTCTCATGTATCATTTTTCTTGGTGGAACTGATTCCTTCATCCATTACAATTCTCCACTCCTTTTGTTGTACAACTTCTTCAAATTTCACTGGTTCACATTCAGCAAAGAGATTGAAAAGAGTAAGATTATTAAGTCTTTTAGTTACCTTGTATATATCTTGTAAACTTCTTGCACGTTCCTCATTCCTTTCATTTAATAAAGATGGTGGAGAGTTTCTTTCTTCGGTTAGTGTTGGCGAAGTAGGTGGTGTACTTTGTTCTTCGGTTACTTGCTCCATTACTTGTTGCTTCTCATGCTCTTCTTCAAGATTGGGAAAGAAACTGTAGTTTTCTTCTTGCACGTTCTAGTCCCAAATGCTTTCTTCATCGAACTCGATATCTCGACTAATGACAACTTTCTTATTTCCAGGATTATAAAGCTTATATCCCTTTGCTTGTGTATCATAGCCAATAAAGATAAGTTTATCACTTTTATCTTCGAGTTTTCTTCGTGTCTTGTCTGGTACATGTGTGTATGCAATACTTCCAAATACTCGTATGTGAGATATTCCAAGCTTTCTTCCACTCCATGCTTCTTGTGGTGTCTTTCCCCCCACACACTTCTTGTTGGAGATCGATTGGACAAGTAGACTGCACATGCAACAACTTCTGCCCAAAATTCCTTTAGCATTTTCTTGCTCTTGAGCATGCTTGGTGTTATGTTGAGGATGGTTCTATTCTTTCTTTCTGCTACTCCATTTTGTTGGGGGGATCTTGGAACAGTTAGAAGACGCCGGATTCCATTTTCTTCACAATACTTTTGGAATACCTTAGAAGTGAATTCTCCTTCTCGATCTGATCTCATTACCTTGATCTAGTTGTCAATCTCTTTCTCAATAGCTGCTTTGAACTTCTTGAAAACTTCATATACTTCTGATTTCTGCTTCAAAAAATATATTCATGTCTTTCTTGAAAAATTGTCAATGAAGAGAAGAAAATAATTACTTTTATCGAGGGAACTTGGTTTGATTGGACCGCAAACATCTGTGTGTATAAGCTCGAGCGGTTTCTGGGCTCTTGAGTTTGACTCTTTTGGAAAAAAATTCTTGAATTGTTTTCCAAGCAAACATCCTTCACAAAGTTGATCGAGATGATTGATACGAGGTAGTCCCTTCACCATGTTCTTCTTAGATAGTAGCTCAAGTCCTCCAAAATTAAGATGTCCAAATCGAAGATGACATAACCATGATATATCTTTTACACAAGCCTTTAAACATTTTGCAACATCATTTTGAATGTTCAAAGGAAATAATCTATTCTTCGTCATTTTTACTCTGATTATTAATTTTCCTCTGTCATCTATTATAAAAAGACCATAATCTTTCGAGTGAAAATTATAGCCTTTCTCTAATAGTTGGCCTAGGCTTATAATGTTGCTTTTCATTTTCGATGCATAGTAGACACTTGAAATCATTTGATGTTTTCCATATTTAGTACGGATAAGAATATTATCTTTTTCCTTAAATGGAGCTTTAGATTCATCTTTGAATGAGACATTGCCACTTATTGATTCGTCTAGCTCGGCAAATATGTTTCTTCTTCCACACATATGATAGCTTTCTCCGCTATCAAGGTACCATGTATTTTCTTGTCCTCCTTCATTTTCTTTGCGTGCTAATAGTAGCGTTCCAATTTCCTCGAACTTTTCTTCCACATAGTTAGCCTTCTCTTCTACTTTGTTATTGGTAGTAGACCTACATTCTAAAGCATAGTGTCCAAACTTTTGGAAATTATAACATTGAACTTGATATATTTCGTACCTTGAGTTTGATTGTCCTCTTCCATGTCCTCTTGTTGAGCTTTCTCCTCTCTAATAATTTTTGTTGGTGAAATTCCAACCACGACCATGACTGCCACCTCATCCTCGACCTCAGCCTCGACCGCATTGGCGGATTCTTTCATTGCCTCTATCTTTTCCATTCTCCTTTATTTGCATCTTGAAGAGTTGCTCGGTGATTCCTTGCTTCTTCTTATGCTTCTCTTCGTAAGCTTGCAGCAATACATGGAGTTGCTCGATGGTCGTTTCCTCCAAGTCTTTAGTTTCTTTAATTGTCACAACAATGTGCTCGAACTTTGTATCCAATGATTGAAGTATATTTTCTATAATTCTTACATCTCTAACTTCTCACCATTTCTTTTTAATTGATTTGAAATGGCCAAAACTCTTGAAAAATAATCGGAGATACATTCGGCTTCTTTCATATACAATGATTCATACTCTCCTCTTAAAGTTTGGAGACGTACATTTTTCACTTTCTCTTCTCCTTTATAGGAGATATGAAGATTCTCTCATGCTTCCTTTGAGGATGTCGCATTGGAAATTTTCTCGAACCCATCATCATCTAATGCTCGATAGATGAGGAAGACAGCTTTCTTGTCTCTCTTTCTTGAATCCTTTAAACTATCTTTTGGTGGTTGGGATAATGATGCTTCATCATGTGGTTCATTGTAGCCTTTCTCCACAATCTCCTAAACGCCATGTGCTCCAAGAAGAGCCTTCATCTTGATACTCCAATTGTCGTAGTTGCTTCCCTTTAATGATGGAACTTGGAAGGATGCCATAACACTGCTAGTCATGACTTTAGAAGAACTTCTCTTGAAACCTTGCTGTGATACCAATTTGTTGGAATAAAGATATTTAAGGAAGGCTAGAGCAGATTAAAAGGGAAGATATGAAAGTTATAGAACTTGATGAAAGAGGATAATTTATTACTTGACTTAATACAGAATGATAGAACTCTCCCCTGTTTATAGTAGTAGCACTTCCTTAATCAACTGCCAGGATCATGCCACCACATGTTTAATCTAATGGTTACAATTACATCTCTAGAATTATCTTCTAAAATATCTACTTATCTAGAATATCACCATAAAATATCTACTACTCCAGAAATCTCTCCACAAAACATCTCTACAAAATATCATGATATTTTCTTAAGATTTATATAGAATATGCTTCAAGAAATTGGGCCTAATGGACTTATTAATTGGATACTTATCTTAAACCCAATAGTTCTTGGATCAAATCAAATTTATCATTCAATAGTTTCTCAGAAAGTGCAAGTAATGAGATCACTCAAATAAGAACATGACGGTTACAAGATCAAGCAAAGTTTCAGATATGCGGTTACAAGGTGTATAAAAATAAGAAATCAAGACATTTAAAAGGACCAACATACAAGTCACTGGAAAAAGAGAATGTAAATTCCTTTATCTTTATTTATTTTTTCACAATAATTTACTTTCTTGTAATTGTGGGCTTGAGCCCCTTGAAGACAACGACTTTATTTTTAATTGCCCATTTTTGGGATTTTGACTCGAAAGAATTGTTCCTACACATTCATTTGAGTATTTCACTTAATTGTTTTGTACAAAATCACGCACAAACATTTAACATTCTTTGTTATATAAACATATTTTTATTGAAGTTTTAACGTTTAATTTTTTTTTTTTTTTAACCTGGATCTAATTTGAGACAAGAATTGGAGAATGCATGTTTGGCATGTAATTTTTAAAACTGAGTTTAAAGAACAATTATTAACAGTAATTTTTCAGCTTGAGACTTGACCAGAGCATTGCTAGAATTAAAAATAAATCAAATTCTTTGTGAACTTCATTTAATTTCTGCTCAAAAAACACTGAAAAGATTTATCTTCTACAATAATCAAAATAGACAAATTTTGTAACCTAAAAAACTAGCAGTTCTTAGCATTTTGTAGTCTCACTAACACGTACGGGCATTAAGAAGTCCTTAATTAAGTAATGTATAATTCCATTTTTTTTAGAGAGATCAAATACTTAAAAGAAAATAATTTAAACTCGAAAGGAAAAGTGGGGAAAAAAAATTGATTACTTGCATATATCAAGCTTGCTGACATATAGGATTTAAATAGTTAAGCTTACCACATTTCAAGTCCACAGAACCACACCATACATCCAAATCAACATGAAGTATTTCAAAGTAGTCATTATTATTCTAAACAATATTTTTCCCTCATCAATATTATGATCATTAGCAAGCGTGAATAATATTCCGGCTCTCTTTGAAATTATTCTTCCCTTGAAATTAAATCTTGTGAAATATGGATTTCCGATATAGATATCGATATTGAATAATGACGCACCAACCTATAAATCCGGCGTAGAACATGATGGGAGATTTTGGTCCCTTTGTTATGAGAGAAATAGCTTCTCGTCATACTGTCACTGAACTATACATGAATTGAATAACTTGAAGCAAAAAATAAGTTCAGAGTTATGAAACCACCCAATGAAATTTGTAAAATTAAAAATACTTAGAAAAGTACTAGTCTTCCATATTACAGTACGTATTGAAACATTGTGTAAATCTACTTTGTACAAAATTAACAATAATAAAAAAATTCTTGATATATATATTTAACAATATTTACTGTAAATCAAGAAAAACAATAGTTTTATAATAAAATTAGTTTAAAAATTGGAAAATATATTTATAATAGAAATAGCAGTGTCGTTTACGTGCGGGCAAGACTGTCATTTACACGAACAATTATTTCTTGAAAGACTTTTCAATACAAATCTAAATATATAGCAGCCAAGGTAATGATCTAGAACCGTGTATCTTAAGACCCATAGTAGGTGAGATCCTCCTTTCATCTCCTTCTTTCCCATTTAAATTCCCATTTCTTGCTCACATCAAGCAAACCCAAATCCATTTTTATCATCTTGTCTTGTTTACGAATCATGTGAAAATTACACTCTCAAAAGCCCTTTAATCCTTCATGCACGTAAGCAAAATTTCTCAGTTTCTTGGAAAATAAATTAAGATAGATCTCAAGTTTTTGTTTCTCTCTCTTCTCTTTATTTCTGCACAATTTTGAGAATTTTAGGGTTTTCTTTTGCATGTCAATTAATTCTTGGAGTGTTTAGCATTTAGCAACGTTTGAAAGACCACATTGAACTAGAAAACGACCCGGCCATTTATAAGTAGCTAGCTAGCAATGGAAGGATCAGCTGAAATGAAAGAGGAAACTATGCCACCGGGGTTTCGATTTCATCCTACAGATGAAGAACTCATCACTTATTATCTGGTAAATAAGATCTCAGATGCAAATTTTACAGGAAAAGCCATTGGAGATGTTGATCTTAACAAGTGCGAGCCGTGGGATCTTCCAGGT
This sequence comes from Ligustrum vulgare, assembly GCA_963555705.1. Classification (NCBI taxonomy): domain Eukaryota; kingdom Viridiplantae; phylum Streptophyta; class Magnoliopsida; order Lamiales; family Oleaceae; genus Ligustrum; species Ligustrum vulgare. The sequence goes on along the minus strand of OY743169.1, from coordinate 9,550,671 downwards.
ATATTTTGTAACCTCAATTCTTGCTTCTATGGCATCTTTATATATACACATAAATGCATGATCATACATACATTTTTTATGTAATTTCTGTGTAAATATATAGATAGGGTTTGGCCACGAAAGAAGTACTGAGCATGGAAAAGTTAGGGTTTTCTTAAAGATGCTGAAATTAATTATCATGTTACTTAAGAACAGATCTTCTGTTTTTGATGAGATAGATCATAGTTAGAATAGGGAACTGGTAAAAAGTAAAAAATAAAATTATTTTTCAAATTATACAAATTTAACCCCAAAGCTTCATTAATTTGGATTATTACTAGAAATTTAGCGTGTTTAAACATGAATAACTTGTAAATTTGTAATCCTTAATTTGTAATAATGTTTTCGGTTCAAATTTTACGATTTTGAAAAACTTATGATTAGTCAACCGTATGGTCATTTCTTGCAGTGTTGATCCAGCAAATATTCAAAATTTCTGAACAAACTCTAAAATTTCTCATCTAGCACCTATAATTATCCAAAAAAATTAAAAAATTTAAAAAATTCACTCTCATCTTTTTCCTTGAGAATTAGGGAAGGCAAAGATGGGAGAAAAAGAGTGGTACTTTTTCAGCCTCCGTGATCGAAAATATCCGACGGGAGTGAGAACTAATCGCGCCACGAACACTGGATACTGGAAGACCACTGGAAAAGACAAGGAGATCTTCAATAGCAACACCTCCGAGTTAGTGGGGATGAAGAAAACATTAGTTTTTTACAAAGGAAGAGCTCCTAGAGGAGAGAAATCCAACTGGGTCATGCATGAATATCGTGTTCAAAATTCCAAATCCGCATATAGAACAAGCAAGGTACGTAGTAAATATATATAAACTGTTTTTACTTGCCTAACAAATTATTGTTGTTAATTACGAACTATTTAGCTAGAATGTAACTAAAATTATATACATATTAACAGTCTTACTAAAAGTTGGCTTCAATGACAAATGTTTTCTAAAAAATAAAAATTATGATGAATCTTGATGACTATATTTTTCATTAAAAAGAAAAGATGATGGCTAAACATTTTTATATTTAAGCATATGATTAAAGTATTAGTTTCTAGAATGTCATATACATAAATTTTTCATCTTATTAATATTTTTGTTGTGAATATATCTTAAAATTATTGTATAGGGTTTCTTTAACTTTTCCAATAAATTCCATATTGTTATACCTAAATCTGAATTATACAAGTAATATAGTCCACAAGATATGTCTTAAACCTTTTCTTAAGAATGCTACAATCTTGAGTTAATTTTCTGTGGAAGGCATATTTGGTACTGCTTCTTTGATCACAGCGACAATAACGTCACCAATATGAGCTTATCGACGGTTGCTAGCTCCTATGATTCAAATAAGATATATTATATTATATATTGAGAAAATAAATCATGCGGCTTGCTATTCGAATTATTTTTCCGTAATTAAGGGTTCTATTGAACAAATTAACTTGAAAATAATTTTGTTGATCGGGCTATTTATTGGTAAAGCAACCATTTAATTAATTGGGGTGTGGATTCTTACAGGCTTAATGAAAAAAAAAAATTGACAAAGCTTTGAAAAGCATTTTATATTTCTATATATATATGTGTGTCGTGTCTTGTGCAGTTGTGCTTCTTGTTTCAATAAAGCTTGACCTAATTTTTTTCAGCAAGATGAATGGGTGGTGTGCCGTGTGGTCCAGAAAAGTGCTGCAGGGAAAAAGTACCCTTCAAACCATTCAAGAGTTGTGAATCCCTACACTTATAATAATCTCGATTTAAGCCAAATTTCCATGTCCTCACAAATGATCCAGCCTGATAATTTCCAGTTTCCGGGACGAAACTATATGACACCGGCAGAACTACATGAATATAATAAAGTTTTTAGATCCGGTGGTTCAACTAGCATGAGCGTGCAAATCCCACAACACATAAACTACGGCGTCGTGGGGGGCGGAGGAGGAGAAGGAGAAGCAGGCACTTTCACCATTTCTGGATTGAATCTGAAACTAGGCGGTGGAGCCGCCCCTACGCAGCAACAATTCATAAGGCCACCACCTCTGGCGACACCAATGAACCCACAAGATATGACCTCATCCATGCTGGCGGATGCTGCAGGCTATGGAGGGGAAATGAATAATGCAAACGCTATGAATGACAGGTTTATGGGCATGGAAAATTGTCCTGACTTAGATAACTACTGGCCTACATATTAATTTACAGGACGCATGCATGAATATTAGAAGATTCGATGAAAACTTATTGGAGTCTCAATTGTATGATAAATCTGTTTAAGTAGGGAGAATTTCAACTAGTTTTAATAACTACTACTATTTGCTTGTACTTTTGGATATTGTTCTTGTAAAATTTGGAAGAGAGAATAATTTTTATTCAATGAATTAACAATGTTATGTGCTGTTATGAAATGTTGTTCAAATTATATATAAAGTTGAAAAAGTACAAGAATCGGTCTAAAATATAGAGAACCGATTCAAGAAGTGCAAAAATCGGACCAAAAACAAACTGGACACACCAATTGGTCCGGACCGGACCTGGAAGTCCAGCCAAAATGAGAACCACGCAATCGCGTGGTTGATGGTCCAGCGATCACATGGTGGAACGGATTTTGTCTCTGTTCAAAATTATGAAGCATCATGCGATCGCGTAGGCCTCATATCTCGTGATTGCGTAGTAATAAAAATTGACCATTGGAGAAAATTTCAGATTTTCTCATTCACATTTTCAACAATTTTTGGCACTCTTTCGTGAAGAGTTGCATGGACAACAAATTGGGGTGATGAAATTCTATAAATAGGGATAGAATTCATGTTTTTAAAAAAAAATCAATACAATCCAAGTTCTATATATTGAAAACATCACTCTCTTATTCTTGTTATTGAAATACTTAGAATCTCTCTCAAATTGCTCTTCTTGTTCCTTGTTTCCAAATTTTCATTGTGCTATTTGATACTTGGTTTGAGGCTTGAAATCCGCTAAAGCAATTTGGTTGAAGGCCCTTTAGCATTCTCATTACGAGAGGATGCAAATTTCACTTTTAGGAAAGCATTCAATGCGATTCAAGTCCGATATTGTTCTTCCCAATTATTTCTTCATAATGTTGATTCTTTGATTTCATATTTGTGTCAACTTCATTACAAGTGGATATTTCACTTTGAGAAAGGAATTTTCTCAACAATCTAAAAGCGAAATTTGGATATGGCAACTGAAGGAGACACAACCATGGCTACAATCAAGTTGATGAATCAAGACTTGGTTCGCTTGGATCGCTTTGATGGTACCAACTTCACAAGCTGGCAAGAAAAAATCAAGTTTCTACTAACGGCGCTGAAAATCTTCTACATTCTTGACCCAAATTTGGAGGATTTTCTTGAACCTTCCGACAAAGATACGGAACAAGCAAGGATTGATCGAAAGAAGCGTGAAGAAGATGAACTCATTTGCCGTGGTCATATATTGAATGCACTATCGGATCGTCTCTACGACTTGTACACCAACACAAAATCTGCAAAAGTGATTTGGAATGCACTTGAAAATAAGTACAATGCCGAAGAGGAAGGCACTACAAAATTCCTTATAACAAGGTACTTTGATTTTAAATTTTTGGAAAATATTCCCTATTACCCCAAGTACATGAATTGGAAGTGATTGTCAATAAACTTAAAGCGGTGAAGATAGAACTTTCGGAATCATTTCAAGTAGGAGCAATTATTGCTAAATTGCCTTCTACTTGGAAAGGATAGAGGAAGAAAATTATTCACAACTCCGAAGACTTTTAAATGGAGCAAATTCAAAAAATCTCTGAATTGAGGAAGAGTCGAGAGCAAGAGATGGGATTGAGAATTCCCATGTTGGCACTTCTAAAGCCAATGTCTTGGAGAACAACAAAGTGACCAAAGTAAACAGGAGAAAGTTTACTAGCAACAACAACAACAAAATTCAAAAAGAAGCCCAAGGGAGAATGCTTTGTGTGTGAAAAAATCGCCACTTTGCGAAAGATTGCCGACATAAAAAACAAAGCAATTTTGGAGGCAAGGTTAATTCCATTGACAAGAATGAAATTATTGCTACTATAAGCAAAGTAAATTCTGTCAAAGGAAAAATTCATGGATGGTGATATGATACTTGCACCACCGTTCATATTTGTTATGACAAGTCCCTATACAAGACTTATCAAGAGATTGATGATGGTCAACAAATTCAAATGGGAAATGAACATTGTTCAAAAGTCATAGGCAAAGGGAATGTTGATCTTCAATTCACATTCGGAAAAATTGTAACCCTTACAAATGTCTTACATGTGCCGGATATGAATAGAAACCTTGTAAGTGGTGATTTGTTGGGAAAATCGGCGTAAAATTTATTTTTGAGTGGGGAAAACTTGTATTGTCCTGAAATGGTTTCTTTGTTGGGAAAGGTTATTCCACTAATGGAATTGTCAAATTGTGTACTATTGACAATGTAATCAATAAAATAAATTCTTCTTACTTTGTGTGTTCATTGAATTTATGACATGATAGATTAGGACATATTGGATATTCTACTTTGCATAAAATGATTAGAAATGGCCTGTTATCTTGTAATTTTACAAAGAATGAAAAATGTAAAACTTGCACTGAGTAAAAAATGATCAAAAAACCTTTTCAAAGTGTAGAAAGATCATCCAATATTCTTGACTTAGTTCATACGGACATTTCTGAACTTAATGGCATGTTAACTAGGGGTGGTAATAAATACTTTATCACTTTCATTGATGATTATTCTAGATTTTGTTATGTTTATCTAATGAAACATAAAAATGAGGCTTTTCATATGTTTAAAGCATATAAAAGTAAAGTAGAAAATCAAAAGGATAAAAAGATTAAAATTCTTAGAAGTGATAGAGGTGGTGAAAATTTTTCTAAATAATTTGATAGCATTTGTAAAGAACATGGTATTTTACACCAATGTAGTGCACCTAGAACACCGGAACAAAATGGCTTGGCGGAAAGGAAAAATAGAACCTTAGTTGAGATGATAAATGCTATGCTAACAAGGTCTAAATTGCCTAATAACTTATGGGGAGAGGCCTTACTTACCGCATATCATATACATAATAGAATTCCTTCTAAGAAACTTAAAGTTTCACCTTATGAATTGTGGAAAGGTCGGAAGCCTAACATTGGATATTTTAAAGTGTGAGGGTGTTTGGCTTATTATAAAAACATCAATCCTAGTAGAACAAAACTAGGACCAAGAGGGACCAAAAGTGCCTTTGTTGGATATGCTATAAATAGTAAAGCTTATATGCTACTTGATCTAATATCCAATGTGATTATAGAATCACGAGATGTGAAATTTTTTGAGAATTCATTAAGCGTTGATGATATTCCTCAAAATTCAATAGAAATTCAAAATGAATTTTCGCCTTCTAAATCACTAGAAACATCTTCTCAAGATGTAATTGAGACTAGTGAACCGCGAAGAAGCAAGAGATCTCGTAAAGAGAATGTATTAGGACACGATGAAATTGATTCTCAAAGAATTTCATTTTACTTGGTTGAAGAAAGGAAGATACAGTAAGAACAATTCCATATGTTCTTCAAATTGATAGTGATCCTAAAACCTATAAAGAAGCAATGACTCTAGAGATAGCACATTTTGAAAGGATGCTATAAATGATGAAATGGATTCTATAATGCTCAACAATAATGAAATGGATTCTATAATGTCCAATAATACTTGGAAGATTGTTGATTTACCGGTTCGATCAAAAGTCATTGGTTGCAAGTGGGTATTTTGAACGAAATACAATATAGATGGTTTAATCCAAACTTATAAAGTAAGATTAATTGCTAAAGGTTTTCGACAAAAGGAAGAAATTGATTATTTTGACACTTATGCACCCGTAACTAGAATTACTACTATTAGAATTCTATTTGCATTATCTCTATATATGACTTACATGTGCATCAAATGGATGTTAAGACTGCATTTTTAAATGGAGAATTAAACGAAAAAGTTTATTTGGAGCAACCGAAAGGCTTTATTCTTCCGAGAAACGAAAATAAAGTTTGTAAACTTGTCAAATCACTATATAGTTTAAAACAAGCTCCTAAAAAATGGCATGAGAAATTTGATAATGCAATTATGTCTTTTAGTTTTTCACACAATGTGGTAGATAAATGTTTATATATCAAAAGTTTTGATAAACATGTAATATTTGTGTGCTTATATGCGGATGACATGTTGATTATAAGTAATCACATGGATGGAATAAAAGAAATGAAGAGGTTTCTATCATCAACATTCAAAATGAAAGATCTTGGTCGTGTGGATATCATATTGGGTATAAAAGTGATCAAGAATGAGTTGGGGTATGCATTAACCCAATCACATTATATAGAGAACGTAATTGAAAAGTTCAAACATTTGAACATTAAAGAGGCAAATACTCCATTTGATTCAAGTATTAAACTTGTAAAGAATATTGATAGGGCTATTGGACAACTCGAATATGCGAGTGCAATTGGGAGTTTAATGTATGTTGTTCAATGCACAAGACTGGACATTGCATTTGCCATAAGTAAACTTAGTAGGTTTACTAGCAATCCAAGTGTTGAGCATTGGAAAGCAATTGGAAGAGTTCTTGGTTATCTAAAGAGAACTAAAAACCTTGGACTTAAATATTCCAAGTTTCCAGCAATACTAGAAGGATATACCGATGCGAGTTGGATATCAAATGCTATAGAAAATAAATCAACCTCGGGATGGTTGTGTACATTTGGAGGTGGTGCTATTTCTTGGAGATCAAATAAACAAACAATGATTACACATTCCACCATGGAATCCGAGTTTGTTGCACTAGCCGAAACCGGAAAGGAAGTAGAGTGGCTTAAGGATCTTCTTTATGAAGTTCCACTAGATACAAAGAATGAGTCTTCAATATCTATACTATGCGATAGTCAAGCTACTCTAGCAAGGGCTTATAACGAAGTCTAAAATGGAAAGTCTAGACATATGAGTCTTAGACATGATTACATAAGAAAATTAATAAAGAATGAAATAATATCACTTACCTATGTGAGGTCAAGTGAAAATTTGGCTGATCCATTTACAAAACCACTTACCAAAGAGTTGGTAAGACAAACATCGAGTAGGATGGGCCTAAAACTTCTATTATAAATTCACCAATGGCGGAAACCCTACATGTCATTACGAAATGAGTAATTCATGGGTTCAAAGAGTAACAACAAGTCATTCGATAAGTGAATTCTTGCAGCACTTAGAAAATAATTTAAAAGCCCTATCCTAAGGATGTAAGTTCTAGGGTAACTGTTTTGGAAGGTTGAATAAATCTTAAAGAAATTCAGTACTTAGTACAAGTGTCTTTAAAAGTTATCAAGACACTGTAAGAATTTCTCCTATATGAACTTAGAAGGGGTGCCGCTTCAAGGAAAGTTTTGGAGTTACTTTCTGAAAAGTTCGTGAACTCGGATGGGCGCGAGGCCATTAACGTGCCAAAGTAAATTGTGTGGAACGCATCAAGCAAGAATGTTCACGTGTGCGATATCGCCGATAATGTCATAAGGGACAACTGGTTCAAAGCCAAGGCTACCTAGGATCTCGATATTACTTTGCAATGTTAGCACTAATATAAGGTTAAAATCGAAAGATACCTTATTTTATGCATGGCATCGTTTATGATTCTAAGTTGAGTTTATATATATTTGAACAAGTGGAGGATTGTTATGAAATGTTGTTCAAATATATATATATATAAAGTTGAAAAAGTGCAAGAACCGGTCTAAAATATAGAGAACCGGTCCAAGAAGTACGAAAATCAGACCAAATACAAACTGAACGGACCAATTGGTCCTGACTGGACCTGGAAGTCCGGCCAAAATGAGAACCACGCGATCGTGTGGTTGATGGTCCAGCGATCGTGTGGTGGAACGGATTTTGTCTCTGTTCAAAATTATGAGGCATCATGCGATCGCGTAGGCCTCGTACCGCGCGATCGAGTGGTAATAAAAATTGACCGTTGGAGAAAATTTCAGATTTTCTCATGCACATTTTCAACAATTTTTGGTACTCTTTCGTGAAGAGTTGCATGGACAACAAATTGGGGTGATGGAATTCTATAAATAGGGATAGAATTCATGTTTTAAAAAAAAAAATCAATACAATCCAAGTTCTATATATTGAAATTATCACTCTCTTATTCTTGTTCTTGAAATATTTAGAATCTCTCTCAAATTATTCTTCTTGTTCCTTGTTTTCAAGTTTTCATTGTGCTATTTGATACTTGATTTGAGGATTGAAATCCGCTAAAGCAATTTTCTTGGAGGCCTTTTAGCATTCTCATTACGAGAGGGTGCAAATTTTGCTTTTAGGATAGCATTCTATGTGATTCAAGTCCGATATTGTTCTTCCCAATTATTTCTTCATAATCTTGATTCTTTGATTTCATATTTGTGTCAACTTCATTACAAGCGGATATTTCACTTTGAGAAAGGAATTTTCTCAACATGTACAAGTATATATATAGTGTAAGGTTTCGATACATATATGCACAGCGAAAATTAAACAAACATGAAACCATAGCACGGATCAACCTTGCACTTAGATAGAGTTTGTGATAAAGAATATACCTTTAATGAATCTCGTGGATCTGAAATCTGAAACAAGAGGTACAATATTGTCACCACCAGAGTTCCAATTGTCCAGCCTCTAATAGAAATCCACACAGAGAGTTGATTCTGGAACTCCATTAATCTCCAACTATTGGAATGGATTCGAGAGAATTGATTTTTCTCTTTGTGATAGCAAGAGAAAAATCATGCGCTAGAATATTACAGAAAAGCGATTCTCATGATTTCTCTACAATAGTGCACATATTAATATGTGCAACTCAAAACCCTAACCCTAGTGACAATAGGGCTTTTAATGGGCATTGATTAATTAATCATATTAATTAATCTAATTGTAAAGTCCGGCCCAACAATTGGGCTTGTACATTAATTCTAACAATCTCCTACTTGGACAAGATCCAATTCCAGATATTCAATTCTCCCTTTTGTGTGTGACCCATTAGGTTCCATTCACGATGGCAAACATCGTGTTATTATTATTATTCCAATCTGATTGGAATAAGATGAATTCAAATCTCTATTTCTAATTTATCCTCGACTCACCAAGATCGATTAATTCACATCGCCGTCCTAGATTAACATCTAGCAATGTGTCAAGGAAATCCATGTGAAAGGAAAAATCATGTGGCATGACAAGACCAGTTCATGTGACGTTACCGTGGAATACAATCCCTTCATCAATATAACTCAATTGGTTAAGAGATATGGATAACGTCAATCTCATTTCAACTAATTATGTTATTCACTTCTTATCTCAGTTGATCTTGTTATGACTGAAAACGCCTTTTCAACTCATAACTTCACCCCGTCCGAGGAATTTACATCAACTTAAGTGAGTGAAATACAGGTTATAATCTCCTACTACCCAGGAGTGACAAATCCTCATATTAGACATACACAACCTTCATATGACTCTCACTATACCCGTACGGCGTCATCCTGATGACTCCTTCTCAAGAACCAACATCAAAGCTCGCCAAAGCATAGTAATCCTCATATAAGATTCTATGACGTCCTCAAGTCAAAAGACTAAATACATAACCGCGCATTAGAGATTCACCACTGATGCTTGGATAGTTATCCATGTGGAATCTCTAGGCGGGTCATCCAATGCTTTGTTCATCTAACAATGCATCCACGTGTTCATTCTAATGTCCCTCTTCATTCTAGCTTGTGAGATAAGCTACTTTCTTCATAAGAAAGAAATGCAACACATGCTAGTCTAACTCTAACAACAATATCTGTATCTTGTTGTTACTTCGACTAGGGACAATTTTAGAATAAGATATTAATGACTTGTATCTCACAGTCACAACACCTTATGACTTACAAGTTAATTAAACTTACTCTACGGACTCTATTATCTAAATAGTGAGTTAAACTCAATTTAATAATAGATCTGCCTTTATTATAACAATGATAATATGTGTTATGCTTTTTCAACGATTGGATTTAGAGCATAACACTGATATACTCCCACTAGATCCAATAACTCATGTATCTTATACATAACGAGTTTATGTGACAATCACATTCCCGTTGGGATAGTGGATTTACAGGTGGATCTTAGACATGTGACTCTTCACATATTCAACCCTTGCAAGGTTAGTGGGCGTGAATTCTCTTTTTTCTACAATCTTCGAATAAGATAGTAGACCCTAATACATACTCAGATCATCGATGAGACCCAGTTCCCTCACTTGCGCGATGGCTCTATTGTCGTCACAGTACTCATTACTGGAGCTACAATGCTGGGAACAGTTATAGTTCACTAATGAACTTAACGATCGAGATTGCTTCACAAGCACTTATGTATTTGGTCTTTGTTGTATATTTAGCGGTCTCTCTTGTTTGAACTATTTCAAACTGACCACACCACTACTATGAGTTAATTAACAATTAGACTGAATGTTTCCTTCATCCCTTCCCGGACTAAAGGATGGTATCTCTATACCTAAAGACTGTAAGTCTATATTTCTCCTCATGTCTACTGCATTCTTAGTACTTCTCATGTACTCAATAATACAAAAGGTATCGTACATAGTGTCGCGTTTAAGATATTATTGTCAAACAATCAAATATCTTCTCCACATCAATCTTTCTCAATATGTGTTCTAAACACCATTTTGAAAAGATTAACCCCAAAACTTTTGGGTTAGAATCCTACATCGGATTCACTTATGCTAACTCCATTAGCATTACATCTATGTACGTGGATTGAGAAATCAAAACAACCTTTCAAATCTATCTCTATAGATTCTGGTTCCCAAAGTGAAGGTTTTATTTCTCAAATCCATCATGGAGAAATTCAAAATAATTTTCTATAGATTCTTGTTCCCAAAGTGAAGGTTTTATTTCTCAAATCCATCGTGGAGAAATTCAAAATAATTGCACTTTCACTTTCAAGGTTAGAGATTCAACTTCTGATCAATAATATGTCACCTACATATAGTATCAGAAATATTGAACACTCGCACTAACCTTTTATGTACACACATAATTAGTTTGCAATTTTGATAAAATCAAACATTTTGATTATCTCATCAAAATTAAGATTCTAGCACCGTGAGGCTTGCTTTAATCTATAATAAATATCTGTAGCTAATATACTATGTTTAAGGATTTAAAAATCACATAATTATAGCATGTTGCTACCACAAACAGAATCTGAATTGATTCAGAGTAAACCCATTTACTGCCTATGGGTCATACCCATTTCAGGCGAATCAAACAAGTTCCAAAACTTTGTTTTTATCTCGGATTCTATGGCTTCCTCTGTGACGACCCGAATTCTCGACCATTCGAGTGCCACTAAAAGTGACTCATATCATATTATCGAGACTTAAATAGTAATGTAAAATTATTCAAAAGAATAATTAGAATCCCATAATTTTATTTGTGAATAAAAATAGAACATAATTTTCTTACATAAAGTTCAACATAATTATCTCATCAATCTTAACCACTTTTGCCACTTCCATGTTGACCGCCTCGAACCTTCAATTATCTGAAAATGGTAAATATCGTGGAGTGAGATTTATAAAATCCCAGTAAGTATACCAAGCAAAATTTTCTTTTGAAAACATATGGATCATTTTCATCATAACATAGGATAGGATCGAAATCCTCATAAACATAGAGAGACACAAGAATTTTACCGAACTTAGATGGCAAGAATTCTTATGTGTAGCGCTACTAAACTCCGGTCCCCTTAGCATAATCATAAACATATCATATGGGACCCATAGCAATCTTGTGAGATTGATTTCATAGCAATGATCCAAACATTTTCATAAAAACATAAGATATACTTACTTGTCATAAAAACATACTTACTTTTCATAAAAACATAAGGTGTATTTACCTTTCATAAAAACATACTTACTTTTCATAAAAACATAAGATATACTTACTTGTCATAAAAACATACTTACTTTTCATAAAAACATAAGGTGTATTTACCTTTCATAAAAACATACTTACTTTTCATAAAAACATAAGATATACTTACTTGTCATAAAAACATACTTACTTTTCATAAAAACATAAGGTGTATTTACCTTTCATAAAAACATACTTACTTTTCATAAAAACATAAAATATACTTACTTGTCATAAAAACATACTTACTTTTCATAAAAACATAAGGTGTATTTACCTTTCATAAAAACATACTTACTTTTCATAAAAACATAAGATATACTTACTTGTCATAAAAACATACTTACTTTTCATAAAAACATACTTACTTTTCATAAAAACATAAGGTGTATTTACCTTTCATAAAAACATACTTACTTTTCATAAAAACATAAGATATACTTACCTTTTAAAAGATTAAAATGAAGTGTAGTAGTAAATGGACCAAAAATTAAAATGAAGTGTAGTAGTAAATGGACCAAAACTTTCTTGACCACCTTGAATTTCTCTTACTTGTGGATTTTGTCAAGAGATTGGAAATAAGTGTATATGTGTAGAGTTGTGTGTAAAAGAGATGGGTTTAAATAGATGTATAAAGTTGGCATATTGTAAACATAATCATTCAATTCTATTAATTTTAACACATCATTTTCTTAAAGTAAAGCACCATTCATATACTTTTCCATATTTATACAAATAATATGCTCTTCATGATTATATATAATGGAGTCTATCAATCATTCATATACTTTTCCATATTTATACAATTATTATGCTCTTCATGATTATATATAATGGAGTATATAAATCATTCATATACTTTTCCATATTTATACAAATATTATGCTCTTAATGATTACATATAATGGAGTCTTATCAATCATTCATATACTTTTCCATATTTATACAAATATTATGCTCTTCATGTTTATATATAATGGAGTATATAATTCATTCATATACTTTTCCATATTTATACAAATATTATGCTCTTCATGATTACATATAATGGAGTCTATCAACCATTCATATACTTTTCCATATTTATTAAATTAAGATTCTCATAATTATTATATATAATGGAACCTCTCATGCTTGCATATATTTTCTTAATTTCAATAATAAAAATAATTTTTGTATAAATAAATATTGGGATAACATTGAATTAAGTACTTGGACTTAATATACTTTAAATCAAGAGAATGGAAATATTTTTAGAAATTCGGAATTTAATTTAAAATCGAACGATCTCGATTATTTCTTGATTTGGCTATACGAATACGTCGTGGCGTTAACTTAATAAAAATGGGTGAAATAGTAGCGACACGATTTTCTATTAAAATAATTATTAATCGCGTAAAAATTCTTGGTCGCTACAAACTTACCCCCTTAAAATAATTTCGTCCTCGAAATTAATCTTACTTGATCTTATGATTTCTGAACACTTAATCAGAATCTCTTCTTCTTCTTCTTATGTAGCATCATCGCTACCATATTTAACCCAACCATATTTAACCCACTGGACTTTGACTAAATGCATCAATTTGTTTTCTTAAGACATGGACTTTTCTATCAATAATAGACATATGTCTACTCATAAATTCTTCTGAATCAAAATGAAAATTCCCAATCGTATGTGATATTTCATCATATCTTGTAGTATTCATGTAACTTGTCATTTATCATCGTATCATGTGACCTCAAATATTCGTATTAATATCTCTAAAATTTCAATAAATCTTTACTAACATATCATACCATAATAATTTGTCATTTCTTCTTATCACCAAATATCCCAAAATAATTAAAACGATTACCTGAATATTCTCTATGTAATATACCCAAACATGTTATTCACATATCAACATAATCATCAGTTTATCTTTCCAATATTTGTAACCCAAAATTTCTGCAAAATTCAATAAACAAATATCTCCCAAATAATTAAAATTCTTAACTCAAATATCATAACATTTCCCGTAAGGTATTCCTTTCACTTGCACAAACTTATTAATCCTGATTCAATACAGTCCTTATTTCACTTTCACGTATCCCCGTATTATTTCTATACCTTGATTATTATATCAAAATATCAGTACCCAAAATCCAAGAAAATATTCCATATCTCAAATCCCGTCATCATCAAATCTTCCTTTTATCAAGAAAGTAAACGGCGCATAAACTCTTGTTCCCTCTTTTCCATTATTCTATTCCGCGCTTTCTTGCTGGAATCAATATCACGCGGATTCCCTCCGATCCTTAATGCTTTTAAATAGTTCATGCTGGGAAGAGGTTAGATCCATCAAAAACATGGATATCATTCTTACAAACATTCGCAAGTATTATTCCAGTCTTCCAATGAATGATCTGAGGAAAATTTATCGAATAAGACTCGAAAGATTGAGGTTGCTGATGGCTCATGGTGTTTCAGAAGATGTTCGATGGTTGATCGAAGCAAAGGTTCGACTATCTGGTGAATTACCTATGACATTTCCAAAGCACATGCCTGGTTTAGGCAAAAGCACCTTCGCAAAGAAACGAAGAGCAAAAAGGCTGAATGGTTGCTACAAATGTGCTCGTTGGAACTGTGATACTCGTTGCAAATCAGTAGGATATTCTTCTAACAATCGGGATGATAAAATAGAATTCATAAAGGGTGGACTGAGTAAGGAGTCTTTGGATGATATTTGATTGACTCTTGAGATGCACCCAAGTGGTTATGTGCAACGTGAACTTCTCTCCTTATACTCTCAGTTTAACGAGGACAAAAATCGTTATAGTCTCCAAAATATAATAGCAAAAGATCCTGTTTGCCAGTCTGTTTTACAAAATGAGGCTTCTGGCAGTTCAACAATGATATAAGGTAAATCTCTTGATACACATTTAAAATATTTTGCTGTTTTCTTTCACGCGTTTTGGAAATAAAATATATTTTCCTTTCTCGAGTTTTGATAAAGCTGGAAATAAATCACCGAAAGGTGATATCTTTGGTAAAACAGTCAAAAGTTGGCCGATTTTGTCAAAAGTAAATCTTACTTTTTCATAATCAATCAAAAACAGTAAATTTTTTCGGCTTTAAATAGCCAAACATATTTCATAGTTCAGGCATCCCAAAATCACATCTTCTTCGTAAGTTTTCTCTTCTATACTATCAAAGATGGAAGCACCAAAACTTCGACAGATCAAAACTATTTGTGTATTTTGTGGATCAAAAGTGGGGAAAGGCTTCAGTTATCTAGAAGCGGCCGTAGATCTTGGAAAGAAACTGGGGGAAAAAGGTATCACTCTTGTGTATGGGGGTGGTAGCAGTGGTCTAATGGGTTGTGTTTCCCAATCTGCTCTTGCAGAGAAATCAAAAGTAATCGGTGTCATACCTGTCCCTTTGGTAGATGTTGCAGGCAAAACACGAGGGCATGAAGTTCAAACCTTATCCATCCATGAACGCATAACTTGTATGCTATATGGTTCTGATGTCTTTATAGCCCTGCCCGGAGGTTTTGGTACCTTAGAAGAAATCTTTAACATTACCTCGTGGGCTCAACTAGATCTCCATACTAAGCCTATTGGGCTTCTGAATGTTAACAATTTCTTTGATGGTTTGTTAACCTTTCTTGATTATGCTGTGGAACAGGGATTCATCTCTCCATTTTCCAGAAGGCTTCTTATTTCTGCTCCTACTATTGATGAACTACTGGATAAGCTGCAGTCATATATCTCAATACAAGATCCAGCAGGGGTTAAGATAGATTGGTCGCAAGGAAGGGAAATCAAGCGAAAATGGAGTCCGGTTAATGTAAACTTAACTCTGTGAATCTTAGAATAGGTGGGGGTAGAGTACGGAGTATTCTCACTCTCGAGACACCCCTCCATTTACTAGGATTTCCTTAATGTTTAAATCTTGTGTGTACTTCAAAGATTCAAGGTGGTAGATTACGGAGTATTCTTACTCTCGAAACACACCTCTTTGAAGGTTTTCTCTTTATATCCTCAAAAGATCAGAGGTGGTAGGATACGGCTACTCCGGAAACACATCTCTCATTCTGAGGATCTTTCCATGTTTTTCTCTTATGCTTTCATGTATTTCCTTTCCAGTGTGACTCTTGTGTGTTCTCCTTATGAGAAAATAATAAAATCTCTGCTATCATCAACTAAATCTCGTTTGTGATGTAAATGAACTTGCATGTCTAACCTTAATTCCTTTAGTGGATGCTTATCATATCATGCTCTTAATTCCAAATGATAAAAATTCTGAACAGAATCTCTCTTGTAATTTGGACTTATCCAAACCATAAGCATACTTCATAACTCACAATAATAACTAACTCCACATTTGATCACAACGATCTAAAAATATTGAAAACGATTCCAACACTTCAATATCATCAAAAATATCCCATAATTCAATTCATAATTCCTCAACATAACAATTTCAAATCATATTTTTTTTCAATATCACTTCACTCAATACCTTAATTGGCTCAAAAGATTACTCATACTTATAAATATATGCCATAAATCATATTCCCAAAATTTATTCACAAAGCCAAACTTCATAATACATTTCTCTTCAACATAGAGGCATAATTCATTTACTTAACATAATATCCATTACTTAAATACCAAAAACTAAGAACCAAATCTTTAAATCTCTAACTTCATAATGCTTCTCATAAAAGTCTCAATAAAATCATATCACTTATAATCTTAACATCTTATCACAACTTCATAACTGGCTTGCTATTTCTCGTTTAATCTAAACGATAGATAATCTGAACATATAATCAAATCCTTTCTGTTGACTTCTCATACTTAGTGCCATGTCTAAAATAAATTATGCAAAGTCCATTTAAGGTTCATCATTTCTAAACTTGAGGACAACAATTATTTTGAAAATCATTCTTAAGTCATATTATTCCCATTATGCTCAACACCCGTTCTCTTTCTTTCTTTTCTTTCTGAATTTTTTTTTTTCAGAATTGAAACTTGAAGAGTGGTACCAATAATCATCCACAGTTTTTCCTTGCTTTTAAGCAAAGGTAGTGATAAAGGGATAAATTATTGAACCGAAAATTGAAACTTGAAGAGGAAGTACAATAACCATCCACAGTTTTTCCCTTGTTTTTACACAAAGGTAGTGATAAAGGGATAAATTATTGTACGAATTCATTATTAATTTTGTTTGTTTAATATATTATTCCATATATTTTGGGCAAAAGTTACAACCCAACTTAATTTCTAATTGAGTCAATCTTACTAAGCTTAATATGCACCAAAATTCATATAAATATCCTCTCTGTCTCATGATTCTACATTGAAAAGAATAAAAAAATTGAGTCTTCTATCAATTTATATCATACTTGACATGTATATTATGTGTAACACATAAAGATTCATAACATATGAAGATTTCATACTTAACATGTCTTAATAAAATCGTAAATGACTTGCAAAGCATATAACATACCTGGTTCGAGGAGTCAATACGTGGAGAGTGACATAGTAGAGTGATGAGTTAAAATATTTCATATAATCTTATTTTCCTTTAATCAACAATAATTTAATGTGGTTGTATCCAAATCAACATTTTCTTGAATCATAATTCCTAATTAATCACAGTCTTCAAAACAAATCCAATATCGATATAGTAATTATCTCCCCATCAATAATTAATAACTTAACCCAAATAAAATTTATCGTCAAATCTTATTTTTCCTTTAGTCCCCGAACTTCTAGAAATTTATCAAAGACATCAATATAAACATCATATCACTAACTAATTATATTCCATAAAATTTTCAGGACATTATAAACTCCCTTGCTTAAAATGAATTTTGTCCTTGAAATTCGCACATCAAATTTCATCATGCTTTTCAAAATCATAACCATACTTGACATGTGAAAATTCAATTTTTTTTTTTATAATGAATAGTGATTTCGTTCACTGTTCATCATGAATAGCACGTCGTTTTACTGTTCACGTGAATAGTAATTTTTTTTTTTTTTTTTTTTAAAGAAATAAAATTTCAAAAATCTACAGAATCGTTTTTAAAACTCTTTGCTCTGATACCAACTGTGACGACCCGAATTCTCTTCCATTCGAGTGCCACTAAAAGTGACTCATATCATATTATCGAGACTTAAATAGTAATGTAAAATTATTCAAAAGAATAATTAGAATCCCATAATTTTATTTGTGAATAAAAATAGAACATAATTTTCTTACATAAAGTTCAACATAATTATCTCATCAATCTTAACCACTTTTGCCACTTCCATGTTGACCGCCTCGAACCTTCAATTATCTGAAAATGGTAAATATCGTGGAGTGAGATTTATAAAATCCCAGTAAGTATACCAAGCATAAATTTTCTTTTGAAAGCATATGGATCATTTTCATCATAACATAGGATAGGATCGAAATACTCATAAACATAGGGAGACACAAGAATTTTACCGAACTTAAATGGCAAGAATTCTTATGTGTAGCGCTACTAAACTCCGGTCCCCTTAGCATAATCATAAACATATCATATGGGACCCATAGCAATCTTGTGAGATTGATTTCATAGCAATGATCCAAACATTTTCATAAAAACATAAGATATACTTACTTGTCATAAAAACATACTTACTTTTCATAAAAACATAAGGTGTATTTACCTTTCATAAAAACATACTTACTTTTCATAAAAACATAAGATATACTTACTTGTCATAAAAACATACTTACTTTTCATAAAAACATAAGGTGTATTTACCTTTCATAAAAACATACTTACTTTTCATAAAAACATAAGATATACTTACTTGTCATAAAAACATACTTACTTTTCATAAAAACATAAGGTGTATTTACCTTTCATAAAAACATACTTACTTTTCATAAAAACATAAAATATACTTACTTGTCATAAAAACATACTTATTTTTCATAAAAACATACTTACTTTTCATAAAAACATAAGGTGTATTTACCTTTCATAAAAACATACTTACTTTTCATAAAAACATAAGATATACTTACTTGTCATAAAAACATACTTACTTTTCATAAAAACATACTTACTTTTCATAAAAACATAAGGTGTATTTACCTTTCATAAAAACATACTTACTTTTCATAAAAACATAAGATATACTTACCTTTTAAAAGATTAAAATGAAGTGTAGTAGTAAATGGACCAAAAATTAAAATGAAGTGTAGTAGTAAATGGACCAAAACTTTCTTGACCACCTTGAATTTCTCTTACTTGTGGATTTTGTCAAGAGATTGGAAATAAGTGTATATGTGTAGAGTTGTGTGTAAAAGAGATGGGTTTAAATAGATGTATAAAGTTGGCATATTGTAAACATAATCATTCAATTCTATTAATTTTAACACATCATTTTCTTAAAGTAAAGCACCATTCATATACTTTTCCATATTTATACAAATAATATGCTCTTCATGATTATATATAATGGAGTCTATCAATCATTCATATACTTTTCCATATTTATACAATTATTATGCTCTTCATGATTATATATAATGGAGTATATAAATCATTCATATACTTTTCCATATTTATGCAAATATTATGCTCTTAATGATTACATATAATGGAGTCTTATCAATCATTCATATACTTTTCCATATTTATACAAATATTATGCTCTTCATGTTTATATATAATGGAGT
Organism: Ligustrum vulgare; assembly: GCA_963555705.1. Classification (NCBI taxonomy): domain Eukaryota; kingdom Viridiplantae; phylum Streptophyta; class Magnoliopsida; order Lamiales; family Oleaceae; genus Ligustrum; species Ligustrum vulgare. The sequence goes on along the minus strand of OY743169.1, from coordinate 9,530,899 downwards.
ATATAATTCATTCATATACTTTTCCATATTTATACAAATATTATGCTCTTCATGATTACATATAATGGAGTCTATCAACCATTCATATACTTTTCCATATTTATTAAATTAAGATTCTCATAATTATTATATATAATGGAACCTCTCATGCTTGCATATATTTTCTTAATTTCAATAATAAAAATAATTTTTGTATAAATAAATATTGGGATAACATTGAATTAAGTACTTGGACTTAATATACTTTAAATCAAGAGAATGGAAATATTTTTAGAAATTCGGAATTTAATTTAAAATCGAACGATCTCGATTATTTCTTGATTTGGCTATACGAATACGTCGTGGCGTTAACTTAATAAAAATGGGTGAAATAGTAGCGACACGATTTTCTATTAAAATAATTATTAATCGCGTAAAAATTCTTGGTCGCTACATCCTCTCCTCTCGTTCTGTCAATATTTGACTTAGCTTTTATGTAAATATAGGCTCATTATCCTTGATGACTAATACAATATCAGCAATTAGGGATGTGTAACTCAAGGGAGTGTACATGATCCTAATATTTTACATGGAGCTAGTGCGTTATCAGTCGTCACTACGTCCTAAGTAACGATCACGTCCCAAGCATCGATTTGTGTCTCATCCAATGCAAACACATATTCGAGCTTATTTAATCGGTTAAGTATATGTGTAATCATGAACTCTTTCACGCTGTACTTTTATTCCCACTGTCCTCTCTTAGATGAACTATTTTCTCTAAGATATTGACAAAATTCGAGATAGACTTTCTTTCTCGATAGGAATGTAGAAATAATATCCAACTATCTTTTGGATATCCCACAATATACATATTGGACTAAGGCTATTGCTTATCCATATTTGGTGTACTTCTAATAAGCATTGAGGTCTTAAATCTTAACGCGAGGAAGATTAGACCTTTTAAATCCATATCTTATATGGACCTTCATCAACCGATTATCATGGAACACATCTAAGTGTAATATAAAATTCTTAATGCAAAGTTCCAAAAATAGTTTTTGGAGATATTGCGTGGCTTCATCAATGATTGCATTAATTACAATCTTTCCTCTTTCAGATACGTCGTTGTACCGAGGCATATGCGAAAGAGCATCTATGCGAAAATTATGTTCTCATAACATTATCTTGAATTCAATCACTTTAAAATATTCTTCACTTTGATCAAATCTACGTGCTTAGAATATTTTTCTCATTTGACCTTCTAATTTATATCTGTATTATTTGAACTTTTCAAACTTTCAGATTTAAACTTTATTATAGATAACAATGACAATCATGGTTATCTAATGATTAAAGATCACTCTGACATATGCTCACTTACATCCGAATGTAACAGGCTCAGTGGATCAACCATCCCACTTTTCCTTTTTTTTCAAAGAAAATTGACTTATCAATTTACCTCCAATGTGAGATATACATATATCTCTATTAATTGAATAATGCAAGTGTCAGATTTAAGTGTGACTTCTTCTTTGCCTTATTAATAATCAGAATGTAGACTATTTGTTATTTACCTACTTCCATATTATTCCATCTAAGTTAACGAATAACTATTATTCTTAATTAAATAGGATAATTATTTCATGTCCATACATGAAGTGGAAGTTTCGTTCTTCATAAGAACTGTAATTAACAATTGTCTAATTTAACACTAAATCAGAAGGCAAAGATGGGTGAAGGCTTCTTAAGATTTTCAAACAATATTTGCTTTATTACCTACAAATATGTATATCACCATTTTTCGAAATTATTCTACTTTTAGCCATTGTATATTATCGGTATCTAATACTCGATTGGGTAATTAGATTATTTAACCTCTATCAAATAGAAAACTGAAGTAGAAGATTCACCAAACTTCTCACTTTTTCAGTTTGGTTAAGGAAGTCTCGCAATTATAAATTTAGTGTCCTATTATTGGCATGTTCGAGAAGAGTATTCTCGATCATATCATGTTTTGAGATCATTTCTCAAAGGACGATGCCAATTTAAGGATTTCGGCCTAATGAACTTACAGAGTGTCAATTATACTCCATAAGTTCAAGTAACAACTCAAATTTTAAAACTCATACAACAACAATAGTAAATCAAAAATAGAATCATGTATTATCATGTATAAATCAATTTAATAAGGTCTTTTATTAAATCGATTGCTCCCACTGTTTTACTTGAATTAATGACCCTCAACATTAATCTCGTAGAATCCTGTTAGATTCACAGTAGGCTAGGATCCCGTTTATTCCACTTGAACCTTGAGTGACTCAACAAGCTCTAATGAAACATCCAGGTAGATACTCCTATCAATCACATCTCTATGTGACTCCTAGATCATCAAGTAGACAACTCTTTGTTGCACACATCTTGTGTACTTACTTGATTGTGCCTTCAAAACCTCATCTCCTTGAGTAACTCAACAAAAGATAGATTTCAGTTAAATTCTACCCATTGTTCAGAAACATCTTATGTTTCATAGTGATAAACACACCTTCCCACTTGCAGCCTTGAGTGACTCAACAAACTACATTGAGGGCGGATTCTGGTTTTTCACTATAACAATGGAAGGCACTTTGTATTAACCAATTAATACGAATTTAATAAATTGCTTCCAAAATTATATCACTTTTGATTGACTCAAAAATGATGTTGTTTTTGTTAAGTCTGACCCATTGTTCAGAAGTATCTGATATTTCATAATAAGAAACATATCTACCATTGAGTAACCTTGAGTGATTCAACAAGCTGACATCGATAGTAAACTCTGGTTTTCATTATAACAATGGAAAGCACAGGACTTAATATAAATTTAAGTGAGGGGTTTGTCTCATCATTCCTATGTATATTAACTAACATCCACCATGCAATTAATCATACATATAATAATATTAAGGATGATTATGGACGATATCTATCTAGTCTTCTCGAGCCATGAAGAAGACTAGTTGGTCAATTCCTATGGGACACTGCATTCGATCATCGAATGTTAAATGCAATAATCTCCATCTGGTACTGCAACCTGTATCCTATACTAGTTGTCTTCTTGTGGCCAGCTCCAACCTGTATCCTATACTAGTTGGCACACAGACCTATATCAAAGGACGCGCAGGCCCATATATACAAACTAGAGCTCGCAGACCTAAATAAATTAAATAATAGGCACGCATGCCCAATTAAATAATAGCCTCGCAAGCCCAACCAACAAAAACAGAATAAATTAACCATACATTCAACCAATCACATGGGTCGAGTCCATAATCATCCACTAAATATACATTCATCATATAAATGTATTATACTATAATATCTAATATTATATAAAAAAAAATTCAAATTTCTAGCAACTTAGGTCGTCTAAACTAATTTAGATAAAAATGATTGGAACAATAATTAATTAATTAACTTTAGTTAGCGGGTCTTATTTAATTAAAATCATATTTTAATCAAATACCAAATTAGAGTCCAACTCTAATTCCAAAAGAGACAAATTAAATTAATTTCTTAATTTAGGATAAAACTCCTAAAAGAAAAGAAAATTTAATTTAGTAATTAATTAATCAAATTAATCAATTACTTTATTGACGAGTTTATTTAATTAAAATCAAATTTTAGTTAAATACTAAATTAGAGTCCAACTCTAATTTCAAGATTCAAGGGCTAATTGAATTTAGGATCAAATCCTAAATAAGGTTAAATTAATAATCAATTAATCAAATTAACTAATTATTAAATTTAATTAAAATCAAATTTTAATTAAACACCAAATTAGAGTCCAAACTCTAATTCTAGAGTTAGGGCAAATTGAATTAATATTTAAATTTAGGATAAAACTCCTAAATAAAATAAAATTCAATTTAGTGTCAAATTATTAATTTTATTAAATCCAATTTTAACATTAATTTTGAAGTCGTGAATTTTAAAATAAAACTTTGAATTGGGTCAAAATTTTAAATTGGGTCAAACCAATTTGAAAATCCAATTTAAAACAAATTTTAAAATTACATTTGAAATTCATTGGAGAATTTACAACCTGACCCTTATTTTAAAATTATCAACAGGCCCTCCAATTTCATAAATTGCATGACAGGCCCCTCATTTTAAAATTGCATTTTGACCCCAATTTCATAATTGCAAACATGGGCTCGCAGTTTCACAAATTGCAAATGAGCCCCTGCCTCAAGTCGTCAAACCCTAATTCAAAATTACAAATGGGCCCTTACAATTTCCAAAATTGTAGGAGAGCCCCCCGCCCCAAATCAAACCCTAGATCTGAGCGCCAGTTAACTCGGCGCCCCCATCTATGCTTTTCGCGGCTGCATCTCGCCAGTGTGTAGCCCCGACTTTGTGGCGTGAAACATGCTGTTTAGCAGCGGCATTCCATAACTGCAGCAGCATAGCAACGTCACACGCTGCTGCCTGCAAAATCTCGTGACCTGAGTCACAGTAGCGCATGATGCTGCAGCAGTGCACTACGCTGCCAGTCTGGGTAGCGACGATGGAGGTGCTTTTATGCACATCGGCGTCCAATGCCAATGTCGTACCGCGCCCCTGAGTCTGTCCTCCGGTGGCTACCGCTTCATGGTGCTGCCACCGTGCGGCGACGGCAGCGGTGTTTCTCACCCGCTAGGTCCATTCCAATTGTATTTCGACTAAAAATTAATTTTCTTTTTCAAATCAGATATGCACAAAGATAAATTAATTTTTTTCAAAATCCAGAAACAAGAAATCAATTCAATCTACTATTGAATTCATCAACGCATTAACAAACTCTAACAAGTAAAAAGGCAGGCTTTGATACCACTATAAGGTTTCGATACATATATGCATAGCGGAAATTAAACAAACACGAAACCATAGCCCGGATCAATCTTGCACTTAGATAGAATTTGTGATAAAGAATATACCTTTGATGAATCTCGTGGATCTGAAACCTGAAACAAGAAGTACAATATTGTCACCACCAGCTGTCCAATTGTCCAGCATCTAACAGAAATCCACACAGCGAGTTGATTCTGGAACTGCATTAATCTCCAACTATTGAAATGGATTCGAGAGAATTGATTTTTCTCTTTGTGCTAGCAAGAGAAAAATCATAGAAAAATCATGCGCTAGAATATTACAGAAAAGCGATTCTCATGATTTCTCTACAATAGTGCACATATTAATATGTGCACCTCAAAACCCTAACCCTAGTGACAATAGGGCTTTTAATGGGCCTTGATTAATTAATCATATTAATTAATCTAATTGTAAAGTCCGGCCCAACAATTGGGCTTGTACATTAATTTTAACATATAGCACCTATAGTCAACTATATATGGACGGTATATTACAATGATGAAAAATAAAATATCACAACATATTCGTTTCCTAAAATGATCCAATAAATCATATGTAATACTGGAAAGAATACTGCTAGTGATCTTTGACGTTCTCAACGTACAGTTCTTGCAGCCACTGGATGTTGAAAGTAAAACTTTAGGGCTGATGTTTGTTAGACTGGATTTTATTAGCTATAGAGATTAGAATTGCTATGTTATATGAATTTCTAATATTATTATCAGACAGATTGGCATTGCATGGATCGATGTAATTTTTGATAGATAGTAACTTTGAGAATATTCTCTCAATTAGAACCCATTTAATAGCTCACAATTAAGAGTTAAAATGGCGAGCCTGTTTTTGGTGATGAACTATTAAGACTTGATGTTCCGTCTTAAAAGGTCATTATTTGTTAAGAAGAATATCACAAATTCTTAGAAGTTGGTCTATGTTTTCATCTTTATTTGATGGGAGATTTTTTTCTTAATATGCCTTGCAAGATGATGACTCGTTTGAATAAACCAATATTGAAATTCGTTAAGTCCCATATCAAATACAAATGAAAATATATAACAACTTATAAGGGAAGATACTTGAAAATCCTGTAGGAGTTGATGAAGCCACACAAGTTCACCAGGTATGGAAGCCAAAGCACGATACTCTGCCTCATCAGAGGAAAGAGATGTAGTACTTTGCTTCTTTTTCTTCCAAAACACAAGAGAATCTCCAAGGAAGACACAAAAAGCAGTGCAAGATTTCCTTGAATCCAAATATAAACCCCAGTCTCGATGAGAAAAAGCACGAAGTTGGAGAGAAGAAGAGGTGTAAAAGAGTAGGCCTTGAACAGGCGAAGCTTTGAGATATTGTAGGAGATGGTGAGCTGCTGCAAGATGAGGTCCATTGATTAAGTTTGTGAACATCAAAGGTAATTTCAAGCCATGATATAGTTAAGTAGAGCAAACGACCAACAAGCGATATACAATGTTCTCTGCGTGTTGTGGTTACCCTTGGCAAAGTTCGTTGCGCATTGTGAAAGGGTATCCTTTGGCAACTCGCAATGAACGTTGCAAAAGTGTACCATTTTGTAACCCGCAATGAACGTTGCTAAAGGGTACAATTGTACCATTTTGCAACGTGCAATGAGGGCTGCAAAAGGTCTTAATCGGGGCAAAACTTTATATTATACAATGTTTTCAGAACCGGCCCGGTCATCTACCCGACCAAGAGAATGGGTCAAGGGTTAGAGGGTCAACTCGGAGTCGACTCAGCGTCGACCCGGGCATTAATTAATATTAAAAAAATATTAAAAAATAAAAACCCCGAGTCAACCGGGCCGGGCCGGATTTGACAACATTAATATTATATAAAGTTGTACAGTTAGTTTACAATTTACTTTAACTTTAAAACCTAGCTTCATCCAAAACATCTGGATTTCATCTCAATCTCTACTCAGCCTCTCCTCTCTGTTCCTCCTCTCTCGCCTGACTCTCCTAAACGTCGATTTTTGCATTATATTGTATTTGGTTGTTTCTGCTTTTGATTTGGTTTGGATTCTATCCCATTTTTTTACATTATTTCCTTTCTTGTTTATTTATTTATTTATTTTTACATGTATTTTCATCTATCCTACCACCCTCTTAGCAATTTGTTTGTACTTAAATTTAGGTTCTACTCGTGAAAGTACTGTGGTGATTGATTTTAAGCTTGTGGTGTGACTGGTAGAAGGGAACGTTGGAAGGGAGTGGTGGTGGGAAAAAGGCAAAAAAAAATCCATGGTGTTGGGATATGGTATGGACCCCAAGTGTCATAGTGAATAAGATCGAAAGCAAAATGAGATAAATGATTATTAGAAACAAAAGATAGTCTTCTCAGTTTCGCCGAAGGATAAATGGAACAAGGTATATTCACATTATTCCCATGTTCATTTCAAGAAAAATATAATTGATATTTCAAGAATGCCAATCTCTTAAGGGAAAGGGGGCCAAGTATACTACTGAGCAAAATGCAGTTTACAGATATTGAAGGAAAAATATTTTTATTCATTCAGTGAAAAAATCAAGCAAAAGTGAACAATGTTCCAGTATTTAAATGCAGGAAGGAAAAGAGTGACCCAATCATTGAGTGACAACTCATCAAGAAGAGAAATAAAATGGAACAAACAAAAACGTAAGCTGAAAAATAAAAGTGCTAAAAGTATTGTGCGATTTCAGTCCAGTAGACTTTCTTATTTGGTAAAACTGCACTCATGTTCCTTTTTCTGTGGGTGCTGGTGCTGTGATTCGTTCATCCCCCCCCCCCCCCCCCCCTCAAGTTGGAATTGGTGGAGATCACCTAATCCCAACTTGGAAATAATCCGAACAAACTGTGGAGCAGCAAGCGCTTTAGTAAAGACATCTGCAAGTTGAAAATTTGATGGCACGAATTTGGGAAGAATGAAGCCTGACTTGAATTGATTCCGCACGACATGGCAATCAATGTCCAAATGTTTGGTTTTCTCATGGAAAACTGGATTAGCTGTTATATGTAAGGCAGCTTTATTATCACACCAAAATGGAATAGGTGTAGATATAGGAATGTAAAGATCATGGAGGATGTAACTAATCCACTGTAATTCGCAAACGGTACTACCCATACTTCTGTATTCTGCCTCAGCTGAAGACCGCGATACGGTTGTCTGCTTCTTTGTTTTCCATGAAACTAAGGCTGAGCCCATGAAAATACAATAACCAGTGAGTGATTTTCGTGTATCAAGACATGAACCCCAATCTGCATCAGAGTAGGCTTCCAAGTGAAAAGAATTCTGAGCTGGAAAGAAAAGTCCTCTAGAGGGACACCCTTTAAGATATTTAAGCAGATTTAAGGCAAATTCCCAGTGTTTCTGACATGGAGCATGAACAAATTAGCTTAATTGCTACACTCCATAAGTGATATAAGGCCTGGTTAGATTTAAATAAAGAAGGCGCCCAATCAACCTCCTATATTTCTCTGGATCATCAAGTAATGGCCCTGCTTGAGCAACAAATTTTGAGCCTTTAGGTATAGGAACCTGTACTGGTTTAGCTCCAAGCATTCCTGCATCATGAATAAGATCAACTATATACTTCCTTTGATTTATATACATGCCATCTGGATTTCGTGCAATCTCCAATCCTAAGAAATATTTTGCATATCCTAAGTCCTTTATAGTAAAGGCTTGATGCAAGAATTTCTTTGTGTCAATAATTTCTTCCTCATTCGAACCTGTGACTAGTACATCATCAACATATACAAGGAGGAAAAGAGTTGATTGTGAAGAATGTTTAGTGAACAAACAGTGATCATGTGCTGATTGTTGAAAACCAAAAGTCTGAAGTTTATGACACAGTTCTGTATTCCACTGACGCGAGGCTTGTTTCAGTCCATATAGGCTTCTCTTCAGCTTACATACCTGTCCTGGTAAAGCCTTATTATATCCCTCTGGGGGTAACATGTACACTTCCTCATCTAGGAAACCATGTAGAAACGCATTATTAATGTCGAGCTGATGCAAAGGCCATCCCTTTCCTGCCACAACGGCCAAAAAAAGTCTAACAGTCACAAGTTTAGCAACTGGTGAGAAGCTATCGAAGTAATCCACGCCTTGCAATTGATGGTACCCCTTTGCAACAAGTCTAGCCTTGAATCTATCTATTGTGTCATCTGCCTTTAATTTGATCTTATATACCCACCTTGAGCCTATGGCCTTCTTACCAACAGGAAGTGCAGTCAAATCCCATGTTTGGTTGGCTTCCAATGCATCAAGTTCCAACCGCATAGCTTCATTCCATTCCTTGCTTTTGCTTGCTTGATTATAAGAATCAGGTTCTTGAACAATTGATACATTTGCTAAAAATGCACTATAAGAAGGCATAAGTTGTGGAGAGTTAATAAAGGGAAAAGTTGGTGGAGTATATCTATTGTGAGTAGGAGAGACCTTATTGCAGGGTGAAATAGCTTCAGCAATTGGCAAATCTTGTGTGACTGTAATACTGGTGATGAAGTCTTGTAACCAGGAGGGTTGTGTTCTGATTCTAGTGCTATGCCTAGAAGTAGGAATTGGTGAATTTGGATGAGGCACAATTGCAGGATCGGTATCTGTTAATGATTTAGGTTCATGAAAAGGAACTTGAACAACTGGAACAGAATCTGTAAATGAATCAGCAGAATTTTGATCACTTTGTTGTGTTTCAATCTGAGGTGAGATATGTAAAGGATCTATTGCAACTCTAGAAGGGGAAATAACTGCTTCTGGTAAGACTGGATCATCATCAAAAGGCTGAATTAATGGCAGAGAAGGGTAAGAGTTATTTGCCTCTTCTTTTCTGAAAGGAAAAGTTGACTCAAAAAATTTTATATCTCTTGAGATATGAATTTGTTTTGTGTTTATATCAAAGACTTTAAACCCCTTCTGTCCAGGATTATATCCCAAGAAGATACAAGTGTGAGCTCTTGAATCAAACTTTGTTTTATTTGGTCTGGTATTTGCAATATAACATAGACAACCAAAGGTTTTAACTAGAGAATAGTCAGGTTTGTGTCCAAATAGCTTCTCAAAAGGAGTACGCCATTTCAAAATTTGGGTAGGCAATCTGTTTATAATGAATGTAGCCATTAATAAGGAATAGGTCCAAAATTTTCTTGGCAAATTTGCTTGGAACATTAGGGCTCTAGCTATTTGAAGCAAATGTTTGTGTTTCCGTTCAACTACCCCATTTTGTTGAGGTGTATATACGCAAGTCTTGTGATGAATGATTCCAAAAGTTAGGAAAAGAGTTTGACAACCAATGCCAAGAAACTCAGTGCCATTATCTGTTCTAATGCACTTGACCCTTTTATTGAATTGGGTTTGGACCATTCTAAAGAAGTTGTCAAGAGTTTTTGTAACTTGTGTTTTATGTACAAGAAGAAAAGTCCATGTGGATCTGCTGAAATCATCAACTATGGTCAGCATATAAGGTGTGCCTGTAAGGGGAAACTGTCTATAAGGTCCCCAAAGGTCGGCATGTATGAGTTCAAAGGTGGTTTGTGTATGAATGAGGCTGGTGGGAAATGAATTTCTTTGCTGTTTGGCTTTATGGAAAACTTCACATTGTTTTATCAAATCTGACTTATCAGGAACATGTTTGAGAAATTCCAGGTATTTCATAGTATAACAAGATGCATGACCAAGTCTAAAATGCCATTTGAGCAACTGATCAACAGAAGAAGAAGTAGGAATTTTATTAGAATCAACAATCTGATTACAGGAATTAATGCGATTGGAAAATGTAGATTGAACAGACAATTTTTCTTTAGTGTTACTGTCCTTGGATATAAAACAAGACTCATCCAACAAATATAACTTTCCTACAAGCTTTCCAATTTCCAATATCATCTCACTCTGCAGGTCCTGCAACAAACAAATATCAGGGTAAAAGGTCAGTTTTAGATTTGCATTTTGTGTGATTTTTGGTACTGATAGTAGGTTAAACTTGAAGCTGGGGACATATAGGGAATCAGTTAAGAGTAGTTTAGAATTCATTTTGACATCACCAGTGTAATTAACTATTTTGTTAGTTCCATCAGGTAGGCAAACAGATATAGGCTGTGTGGCCAAAGTCAAATTTGACATCAGGTTTTTGTCTGTGCAGATGTGGTTACTAGCTCCTGTATCAATGATCCAAGATCCTGATTTCAAATGATCAAAACCAGCTAAGGAAGAATGTAATGAACTCATACCTGCATATTCCTTGATTGTGCAAAATTCACCTTGTTTTCAGAGTCTACCAGCTTCTTTCCCCTCAATGCTTTAAGGACTTCTTGTGTAACACGATTGGTTAAGTCTGAGGGAACTGTCATATCCATCTTCCTGGCATTATTGATCTGATCATCTTCAAAATCAAAAGGTGTCTCAGCCATGTTAGCCAAAAAACGTCCATCTCCCATAGCCTTTGATCTCTGTTCTTTTGGTATCCTATACCACTCAGGATATCCAATTAACTTGAAACAACCATCTCTTGTGTGACCTCTCATGCCACAGTGATCACAATTGGCATTTTCTTTCTCAGAACCATATCTTCGACCACTTCCTCTACCTGAATTAAATTGTCCTCTACCAGCATTATTTTTCATAAATCCTCTACCAAAACTACCTCTGCCTCCATTATCCTTTCTGTAATCTGTGGATCTAACAAACATAGCTGTATGGTCATTTGATTCTGGAAAAATGTTGTGTACTTCCCTCTGTTTTTCAACTCTCAGTACCAAGGAGTAAGCCTTATTCACTGAAGGAAGTGGATCCATTACCAGAATCTGATTCCTAATGTGATCAAAAGTATCCCATTAGAAACTGCATGAGTTGATTGAAAACTGTTAGATCTGAAACTTCCTTTGAGGCTGTGCAGGTACAAATTGGTATTGGCATTAAGCATGCCAATTCATCCCATAACTTCTTCAATTTCGTAAAGTACTTCTCAATTGTCAATACCCCTTGCGAGATGCTGCTTATCTCCCTTTGCAATTGGTAAATCATTGGACCATTGCACTCACCATACCTCTCCTTCAATTCCAACCACAGATCCTTTGCTGATTTTGTATAAATGAAAGCTTCCACGATGTCTTTATCAATTGAATTTAATAGCCATGATCTGACCATACAGTCTACCCTTATCCATTGCTCGATTTTAGACTGATTTTCAGTAGGTTTATCACAATTTCCATCAATGAACCCCAATTTCATTTTAGCTCCCAATGCTATGACAATTGATCTACTCCAACTAAGATAATTTCTGCCTGTTAAAACTGAGGTAACCAAAAGCATACCAGGATGATCTGAATTTTGCAGATCTAACGGATCCTTGTTTGAATACTCCTTCTCTGTTGTTCCATCCCCAGTGTTTATCTCCGGTGGATTCATGTATGCCATATCTTCTTCAACAAATGGATTTCGTGGTCAGTTCCAGGTATCTTCAGCTCTGCTCTGATACCATGAGCAAAATGCAGTTTACAGATATTGAAGGAAAAATATTTTTATTCATTCAGTGAAAAAATCAAGCAAAAGTGAACAATGTTCCAGTATTTAAATGCAGGAAGGAAAAGAGTGACCCAATCATTGAGTGACAACTCATCAAGAAGAGAAATAAAATGGAACAAACAAAAATGTAAGCTGAAAAATAAAAGTGCTAAAGTATTGTGCGATTTCAGTCCAGTAGACTTTCTTATTTGGTAAAACTGCACTCATGTTCCTTTTTCTGTGGGTGCTAGTGCTGTGATTCGTTCAACTACGCCAAGTATGGCTACTAACATTATGGGCTATAGAAATAGTAGAATTACAAATGTCATGTACTGTACAATTATTTTTGTCAGAAACAAAAGAATCAACTTCAATGACATAGAGGCCTTCAATGATTTCATCATTGCCAATCATCTCCTAGTTGTGCAGATCCTGAATAATACATGAGTGAGCAAGAAAGCCGACATGCAAAGAAGATTTCCCAGTTAAAGAGCACATATAAAGCAAATTGAATTTGAACTGGGGTACATAGGGTACATCTTCAAACACCAGATGAGAATTGAGTCTCACAGTTCCAGTAAAATAAACAAGAACTCAAATGTGATTAGGCAATATAAAAAAAAAAGAATTCTGAACAGGTCTCATTATGTCAAATGCAGACCTAGTAAAGTATATATAATTGGAGGCACCTGAATCAACTGTCAGTATCAAGGAGAATCAAGTATTGGATTAATTGAAACTGTAAAAGCAAGTACCTGATGTATAAGTAGGAGTAGCATCGGTCTCTGTACCAATCTTCTTAGCAGCAAATAAGTGAGAACTTAATACATTCATTAAGTGGTGATATTGAGCATGATCCAGCATTTGCACAAAACTTCCAATGTTGCCATGAGAAGTGACCTGATGAGGAATAAAATTGGAGGTTAACCATGAAGCTTGTAACATTTATCAACTGTGTTCCAGTATAGTCGTACTGGTAATAAGTGCAAATAGGTCACTCATTCTGATTCTTATTGTAAATATGAATAGTGGTGAACTTATTTGCCTCATGCTTAACAGGAAAAGTCATGGAATCATTTCCACAAGAACTACCAACAATCACATTGACATTTCTTGGTATTCTGCTTCCGTGGTTGAGCGTGCCACTGCTCGTTTCTTTGAACTCCATTAGATAGGATTTGATCCTAAGAAGCTTATGTCGGTTGATGTTGATGTATTATCATCCATGTTTCCTGCCCAATCATCATCGGAGTAGGTTTGTAAAATTGGATTTCCAGATTTTTTAAGCTGAATGCCATGGAAAATAGTATGTTTCAAATATCTGAGAAGACGTTTTGTTGTTGTCCAATGAGTTGTCGTTGGCTTGTGCATGAATTGTGACAATTTATTGACAGCAAAGGAAATATCAGGACGCGTGAAGTCGACGATATTCTAAGCTATCTACAAGAGCTGTTCCATCAACCAGTTGAAGAGAGATGCTAGTTGAAAGTGGTGTTGATACATCCTTTGCCCCACTCATGTTGTTGTTACCCAATAGATCACGAACATATTTATGTTGTGATATGAGAAGATTCCATCTCAAGTGGGTATAACTTCCACTCCTAAGAAGTAATGCAGTGAACCCATATCCTTCAGAGAAAATCTATCACCCAACATACACCAAGCAATAACAGAATATACAATTCTCTTTATAAATTTGACTCCAAAACTCTATTTTTCTAATACTTATTTTCAGTCATACAATCAATGACACCAACAACTTGTATCAATCTTTATCAAAATATACTAAAATTTAAATTTTTAATGAAATATAATTTAATTCTCTACTTCTTAAATTATTCAAATGTCTATATTTAAAAACAATCATGCTACAGGAATCAAATCTTTAACATAAAGTTTTAAACATACACACATAGCAGACATCCATTAATTTACCCATCACATTAACTACAAAATCAACAGCTCATAAATTTTCGGTACAAGTTTCGGTTGCTTTTTTCGGTCCCTTTGGCTGTACTCATTTAAAAATGATAACTATTACGAATAAAACATGTTTGTAAACTATCTCTTGGAGATACTCTTAGCGGATTAATCACCAAGTTCTAGCCTCCTTTCTTAGGGAAGGAATAAAATTCATTTATCCCCTTCAAAGGGGGGAAAAATATAAATCAAATGTGTAAAATTTGATTAAAGAATTGTTCAAGGCAAAGAAAAAAAATTCTACATTCCTTAAATTAGAGTGTAAGCTATTCAGTTTCACCGATTTTTGAAAGATTTTGAAATCAAATCATTTAAATCAATTTGAAAAAAACTCAAACCTAAACCAAATCGTTTAAAACAATTTGAGAAAAACTCAAACTTAAACCTAACGGTTTGGTCTAGTTTTAAACCACCGATTTCACCATATATTTTTTGTCTTTCTACATTTATACCACTAGTTCATTGATTTCAATATATACTTATACTTTATTGACAATAAATATAAATAAACTATATATATCAATTATAAATTAAAATACTAACTAAGAGCCTATTTAGTTGTTGAAAATGTGTAAAGTGGTGAGTCTCATATAAATATGTGGTTGAAAATAAATTTGACGAAAAATTCGTTCAATTTCTCTAGGACCAAAAAGGGCTTAAATCAAAACGAAATCACGAAAAAAATTCCAATATAGTTATTTTGTCCCCTTTTTTAGGCTAAGAGGGGCCTCCGTTCGGTGGTGGTGATGGTTCAGTGTGGGTGGTGGGTTAGTGGGGAAGAAGAGCATAGCAGTGTAGGCGCGGAAAGGTCTGGATGCAACGTATTTTTCAAAATTTTCTGGTTGCAATGTACTATTCAATTTAGTGTTATTTTAACCGTGTAGAGCGCAATATTCTCTAAAAATTATGTAAGATTATCGTTGTTTGTTGTTATGGACTCAAACCATTCATAGAATATTTGGATAGAAATTATTGGATTTATTTGAATTTTGAAATATGGTAATTATCTAATTGGGTAATAAATGTAATAGAAATTAACAAGAATATCCATACAACTATTAAATTTGACATATTGACCGAATTTTCAAAACATTTCCTTTTTTATTTTTATATATTTCTTCACTGATCCGATTTGGTTTCAAACCGCAATAAAAATTTGGGTTAAGTACACAAATACAAAACTTTAAAGGGCTAATTTTTTAATATCAGGCATTTTAAAAAATATTTTAAGAATATAAAACATATTACCAAAATTAGGTAATCAGACAATGTAAATCATATTGATTGCTTATAATTAATTACAATCAAGTTACAATTGTGATTGTAATCAATTAAGTATTATATTTAATTACAATCGTAACTTGATTACAATTGCAACTTACATTAATCTGTAATAATTACAGCTTGTAATTTTTTTTTAATCAATTAAAGCTTGTAAATTATTATATTGTAAATTAATTTCAATTTTACAATTAATTACAACTGTAAGTAAGTAATTACTATTGTAATTTAATTACAAGTCACTCAAAATTTTATTTTTCTTTTAAAATTAATTGAATTGGTCATAAATCATAATTAATTACAGTTTGTAATTAATTACAATTACAACATTATTTTAATTTTTCAATTAAATGCAATTGTAACTAACGAAATTGTGAAAGGTAATATTTTTTTTTGCTAAATTAGTTACATTTACTTTAATATCAACTATAATTGCAACTGAATTACATTATGTAAAATAGCGGTTTAAAATTAATTACAGTTGTAACATTATTTCAATTTTATAATTAACTACAATTGTAACTAATAACTTTGTAAAACATGACATATTTTTATTTTTCTAAAATTAATTGAATTAGTTACAAATTGTAACTAATGAATTGTAAAATATGACGGATTTTATTTTGCTAAAATTAATTGAATTAGTTACATTCACCTTAATTACAAGCAATTACAAGGTAATTACATTCAGTAATCAATTACAGTTTACAATTGTAACTTTACTTCAATTTTGTAATCAATTACAAATATAACTAACTAATTAATTACAATTAAGTTGCAAATATAATTGTAATTGCAATCAATTACGAATTGTAATTAATTGCAACTGTAACTTCATTTCAATTTTACAATTAATGACAACTGTAACTAAGTGTGTGTTTTGTATTGTTTAAAAATAATTTTTTTGAAATGAATAGTAGTTTTTAGGAGAATGGATGATTGAGATTTAATTGAAAAGTCAAATATTATTGGCTTGACTTTTAGTTGATGGTCGAGATTGAGTACTGTAGAAAAAAAAAGAAATTTTTGATGAGAATCAAAAAAGGACTGAGTAATTACTATTGTAACTTAATTGTATATTACAACACTCGAAATTTTATTTTTTTTATTTTTAAAATTAATTGAATTAGTTATAAATTATAATGAATTACAGTTAGAAATTAATTACAATTGCAAATTTCTATCAATTTCTTGTCTCTGACATATACTTTATTGTAGATCTGAGAATATCTGCACACTCGCCACCGCCTCCAGCACCACCACCACCACCACCACCACCACTACCACTACCACCACTACCTACCTACCTACCACAGCACACCACAATCATCAATACCTTACACCAACAAAATCCCCAAACCCGTCGTCACCACCTGTAGCAACAAAGAAACTTAAATCTTTGTAAGGATGGAATTATCTCTTACAATGGCTCGATTTGGTGAGAATTGTCCTAGTGGAGTGAGAGGACCAAGTAGAAATTTGAAGCGGGGAAGAGAATGACAATGGAGAGAGCCGCGACTGGTCTACTAAGCCTCACTACAAAGCAAGTCAATTCTAGATTAGGGAGACATTGAGATAATAGCGACCCTGCGCGCAGCGATATAGCATTGGCACCATCGCCATTGTTCAAGCTTTTGCACCATCATCTTTGTGTTGTTGAGCCACCGTATTAGGCAGCTATTGTCGCCTGAATTGGTGAGGTTGTTGCCTCCGGTAGGAGGGGATGCCATCGAAGTGAAGAGCAATGGATTGTGGCATTTTGATTTAGGTAGAAAAAATGAATAGGTGGGGTTTGTGGTGTGGAACTGACTGAGTCATCCGTCGGGGTGGATTGATAGTTGAAGGAGAGGAAATTAGTTACTTGATTTGAATAATTATGTCTAGTATATCTGAGATTTTTAATTTAAAAAGTAAAAACACGATTGAACCTAATTTACCCTAAAAATTTTAAATCTAAACCAAATCATTCTTGACTTATTTGGTCCAATTCAAAACCATTTCGTTGACGGATCCACGTGACCAATTCGACGATTTCTAAAATGCGATTTTGATTCGATTTGACGATTTCTGCTTGTAACTCTACCTTAAATATTCAAGTAAATTAGACACTTCCAAATATCATTTACCATCTACACGTTAGGTGTCGACTAAAACCAAAAGAAATTATATATATATTTTTTAAATTCTTAAGAGTTCACTAGATAAAAGATCAACAAGTAAATATACAACAATCTAATTACCAAAAAATCTAAACAATAATATGACCTTGTCTGGTATCAATCAAGATTTTAATCTATGTCAAAATTAATAATTAATTTCAATCACATATTTCATTTTCTTGAGGTCCACAACTTTTCAACCGCACATTTCATCAACTTGTATCAAAATCTACTCTAAATCTGATTTTAATTCGCACCAAACGGGAGCTATAAACATTTCTTGATGTTTTAAGTGTTGAGATAACTAATACTCAATATAAATTTTAGAAAAACATGAGTAATTTTTTTTTTTTTTTTTTTTTTTTTTTTGAAATCTAGAAAACATGCAAGAATTGTATAGAAAGGTTTAACAGCAAAAGTAAAAGAAAATTACACCAAAACATGACATAGATAATAATTAATACACAAATTCCTAGGCTAACCATTTGAAACTGTGATACTTCAAAACTACATTTTTCTATTGCCATATCCTTCACAAATAAAATGGAATTTGCAAAAACATTCCCAGCAACAGTCTATAACAAGTCATAAAAGAGAGCTCTTGAAGCCCAAACACCCGTGAGAAAAGACCAAATCCATCTGCACAAAACGACACAGGAAATATAACTTAAGAGTGATTGAGACGAATCATCAAGACTGAAAAAAAGTATTTACTCCAGGTAAAATAGCCATTTACTTCAAATTGCCTCTTCTCAAAAAAGTAACTACTTACAAACAGCAAGTTAAGCCACGTTCCAGTAAACTTTGAGTCGGCTACATACATTTTTTTTTCGCTAATTCATTTAAATCCAGAACTACCAACAACTATCTAATCCTTCAAATAAACAAATAAATAAATAGAAACAATAGTCCAGACAATATAATTGCATAAGCATTTTAAACAATTTCAGTACTTGTATATTCATATATTCATCATGTCTTTTCTCATTATCTTGCGAGTGGCAGCGTTTGTTAAGAGTTAAGACTATCGCTGAACCAGATCAGCCAGAGTTTGACTCGTCTAAAGATATAATACAATTGCTCATATGTTGAAACCAGATGGAACTGAACATGCTTTCAAGCCTGTAAATTCTATAGTAGCTTGGCTTGTGAAGCTCACTGGTGTGCCCAAGACCATAAAATTTTATCAAGTAGTTCAAGACATTCAAAATCTAAAGAGTCTTATTATTCATGAAGCACCAAATGTGTCCCACTTTATACCCCCAGGGGCTCTACAAGCTACTCGACATTTGTTCTTTTAAAAAGGTTAAACCATGATATGATGATATTATAGAAGCCAATCACACCTACATATAAGGGTGTTTGATATTGTTTAAAATGAGTTTTTTTTAAAATGAATAGGAATTTTTAGAATAATGGATGGTTAAAATTTTGTTGAAAAGTCAAATATTGTAGGCTTGGCTTTTAATAGATGGTTGAGATTGAATAGTGTAGAAAAATGTGAAAACTTTAATGAATACTAAACAAGAGCACAATCAATATTAATTCTCTTCACTATTGACATGGGACACCAAAATTATCCCATTACATGTGATGTAATACCTGCCTCATTCCTAGACAGCCTCAATCAATTGGGCTCCCGACACCCATAGTGCCCTAACTCAAAGACTGCAAGGGATGGGTCCACATACCAGAATCTGACAGTGGACTCTACAGATAAATATTTTCTTTTCACTTTACTAAAGTTGTTAACCCGATTTTTCCAGAAGCCATTTGACACCCATATATAAAGAATGTCAAGTTCTCTTCCCCAACCAACTTCATACATGACAAAAGGATCCAATATGAGTACACATTATTTTTTCCCTCCTGCACAACTGCCTCATTTGCTAATAAAAATGTGACCGAATTAGCATAATGGATAAGTCCTAGCCTATCTGCAACTTAGAGCTTCATTAGAGGGGTTGACCCCTCCTTGCGAACCCACACTCAAATCCAACTCTAATTGCTGATTCTAATTGATATGCGCACAAATAAGTATATCCTTATACATAAAGTGAAAATGATCCCAACAATATTAAGCCTCTGTTCTTCAATGCAATCGTTACAATTTATAAACTAATTTATAAACAATACAATTTTTCATGTCATTTTTAACCACGCACATTTTCTCTTTCCACTTTCCACTTTTCAACAACGTATTTTACCTCAAAAATATAAATAAACCAATCTATAATTGCTACAATGTTACCAAACGGAGCTTAAGTTTTCTTAGAGGCTTAATTGCATACCCTGGATAGTAGTTTTGACCATAGTTCCCAACTTTACTTGTCCGGATGTCCACGTTTGCCCTTACGGCGTGAATGGTTCGAGTTGCCATTTCTAATAGGCTTTTTCGCCTTTTTACTGCAATATGTAGAAGAAAATGTCAGATATCCAACCGAACGAGAGAGCCCTTCAAATAGAATCTCCTTTTTTATATTAGAAAGGACTTGTGAAAATAATCAATGACCAACAAGTAGGCTAAACAACTAACCAGAAGAAGCCTGAAAATATTTTGAACAGGATGATGATGGGCAAAGCCAGCACAGCAGAAGCCTGTCACATAAAAAGTCGGTTGCAGCCCAATTGATACTTGTATCTTGACAGTGAAAAATTGGAGACGTGGCCACAGAAATACAAGCAAAACTTACAACAAACCAAACAAGCTCTTTTGTCGTTAGAGGTCTTGTAAGCTCGTGACTCTTCAGTTTTTCATGTACAGCATTTTGAACCTTCACACAAGATAAGAAATAAAATTGAAATAATGCAATATGACCCAGAGGTGGTCTTTGTGGCAGTCATTGGTGATGACTTTCTAATTTAGATGGATTTGATGATTTTTAAAACTTCTGTATGATCAACAAAAAGAGCAAGGATCAGTTCTCTATACAGAGTGGGATAAGCTATTAAAATTCTATAAATGAACAACTTCTTTCAATGTAATCTCCATCTATCCCCCAAAAAATCACATTTGAACTACAGTATTGGGATCTTAAAGGCTAAAGCTTGGAGGTGTAGAGTGTGTACGCATACAAGTGAGACTGAGCAAGAGTCAGGTGCTGCAGATCTAAGTCAAATGTTAATATCAACTGGGTATAGAGGAGGTATTAATCATTTGTACCCGTTGAATCAAAAGAAATCTGTAAAAGAGAACCAAATGAATTAATTAGAGTGAAGAATGCATACATTACCTGATGATGGTACACTGTTGCAGACTCGAGGAACTTTCCATAAGCATGAACTGCCTTCTTTGTATAGGGTTTTAAAGTAGTCCGGATTATATCAACATGAGGTCTTGTTGAAGTGGCAACCTGATCAATATATGGTTTGCTAAATTTCCTTAATTCCTGCAATTAAATTAGGTTTAATTCAGATGGCGCAGAAAGAGAGAGTGAGAGAGAGCAAACAAATAAGGTTGAGTACATGAATATCTCACTTGGAAATAAGGATCAGCAATTTCCTGAACTCGGATGATATGAGGAGTCACGGTGTTCTTGGATATCTCATATATCTCAAGAGTTTTTGTAGTTAACATTTGTACATGTGGTACAGCATTAGTTTTTACCGTTATCCACTGTTCATTTATGACTGGGATCCATTTCTTCACACAGGATGGAGGAAATAAATCAGTATATGTTCAAATTCACAGGAATGATGGAAATTATTCACAGAAGCCTTAATGGTGTCTACTGCAAATTATAGCGCTGCTCTCACTTGCAATGTAACCAACTAATGTAAGTCTCATATCTTATGTTAGATAACTATTAAAGCAACAAAATATGTGCCAAAGAGATAAAGCAAATGTACAATGGAGAATCAACTGGAAGTAACAACTTAACTACGAATGCATTCCCCAATCCCCGTTTTCTGCACCAACATCGATAGTGCAAATAACACTCATACTTAGCCTTTCCTATGCAAAGTTGACTTACAGTTTTCAAGGTTTCAAAGTGTGGTGCAGCCCATTCTTCAATTTGCTCCTTTTTCTCCGTTGCCTGAAATAAACAGATAGAGGCTATTGACAAATGAAATCTGAAGGCGAGCATGTAACATTTCATAATTCCTTTGTGCACATAAAAAATGTCTAAGAGGAAGCTTAAATGTACTCAAATGAAACTTAGACACTTGCCTTTTGCATTGCCATCTCCAAGGCAGGTCTTCCATGTACGTTCCAGTTATTCTCCAAAAGTGACTGCGAGTACCAATCAAAAGTAACGAGAATAGTTAGCTTATATACAAGCGGCAGCAAAAGAACAGGAAACAATACCTGGTAATGAATAAAATGAACTGCAAGCCAAGGTGGAAGCCATGCACCATGAACCTAATTATATATCACAAAATGAAATAAGGCCATATTACACCAAAAAGAGAAATAAAAGGGTTCTTAACAGCATAGCTCATCAAAGGGAATAAATCACACAAATTTGAGAATACTCGTAAAGAGAACTCAGACATCAATTAGAGACAGAGAGAAGATCTGGACATGTTAAGCATCATATAATATGTTGACCAGCTACAGTATGGAAGTACTTTGGTTGAAAACATTTAATGTGTATGTATATAAAAATAAAAAAGGGTTCGTGCATGGTAAAGAAAAAGTAAACAAGAAGAAGAGCAGACATATCCATAAAATCCAGATAAGCATTGAAGAAGGGCATAAATGTACAAGGAGCCTCTTCAAATTCAAATTGCATTGAGTAAGAATATATTAGTGACTTGTCTGGGCCAAATTAATCAGTTTAGGATAGTTAGCAACTAATATAGAGATTACATTCTTTATTATCTCACTTGTATATACACCATTTCTATATTCTTTGGCTTCAAATGAAAAGTTTGTATAGAACCTAGATGATGTGAATTAGCTTTATAGCCATGTTGAAGAAAAGCATCAACTACTTTGCTACTGAAGAACTACAGTGGAAATAAAAATCTTTTTATTGTGTCTATAGGTATTGTGAAATGCAACAGAACATATAAGCAATAAGGAAGTCAACTCAGATTCCAAAATTGAACTTCAAGGAAAAATCACAGAAAGAGTTGTAGGAAATATAAAACAAAACCACTGAAAGCTTGCCTCCATTAACTCCTTAATTTTGGATGTATGTTCAGACTTTGCCTTCATCAATTCCTCCTGCACAATATTTCATAATTAAAGAAAAAGAAATTAATTATCCAAACCTAATGTTTAAACAAAATTAACAAGTATCTGAAGCATTAGTAACACACCTCAGCAATTTGAAGAGCTCGTTTAGTTTTACGTAACTTTTTTTTCTGTTCATCAATGACCTTTTGAAGCTGCAAACAGAAGGGCAGCAACCCATGCACAAACATGGAATGAGAGTTAGATTGAAGTACAGATAGAGAGGGTTTTTATTTTCTTTTTTCCACCAGCGGTAAAAGGTGAATATAAAACACAAATTAGAGGTGTAAGCGGTCGGTTTGACTAGATGTGTCAAGACGGACGGACCAACCAGACCCGTGAAAACCGGCTCGGAACGACCCAGGACCTCAAGCCGACCCGTGCGGGCGGTTCATGGAGTCAAGAAATTGTGAACCGCAAGCTTGGTGGGTCAAACCTTCGCGGGCAACGGTTAACCCGTTGGCCAGTGGAAAAAAAAAAAACTGTTTTTATTAAATATGGTAACACTGAAAATCTCATTTCTTCTACAAGCTCTAATACAACTTTTAAAGTAAAATCTTATTTTTTGCCCTAATAGTTAAGCAACGTAATGTTCTTTAATAATAGTAATTAGAAATACATTTAGCATTTAATTGTTATTTGTTTATGTTTTATTTAAATTTGAAAATTTAGAAGTAATTCATATATCATCTACAATATTTAAAAAGGATGGATAGAGGAGAATATTTTTAATACTTATTTTACCCATATATATTTAGTTATCTACCCAATATACCCTACCAATATTTTATAACATTAAATAATTTATTACCTTAATTAATTTATTTTTAAGAATTACATTATTCATATTATTATATTATTTCATTTATTTGGTATTTAAATTAACTTACCATCAACAATTTACAATGTTGTAATAAAATTTCATGTTATTATTCTCACATTATTACACTTTTTATTTATTTAGTATTATCTATCTACATCTACAATCTTCTACAATCTACATCTACATCTACATCTACAATCTACAATATCTAAAAATGATAAATTGAGGAGAATTTTTTGAATACCTATTTTACCCCTACATATTTAGTTATATACCCAATATACCCTTATCAATATTTAATAACATTAAATAATTTATTACCTTAATTAATTTATTTTTAAGAATTACAATGTTATAATGTAATTTCATATTATTATACTATTTCATTTATTTAGTATTAAATTAACTTACTATCAACAATTTACATTGTTGTAATAAAATTTCATGTTATTATTCTCACATTATTAGACTTTTTATTTATTTAGTATTAAAGAAAGAAAAAAAGTACTCCATCATTTAATAAATATTATTAGAATATAATATATTAATATAATATTTAAAATATTACATCAGAATTTTAAAAATTGAATCGTCTACTCAAATTTCATAATTTATATTATACATGTACTACATTATGAATATAATGACTACGTATGTGAATTTCAATCAAAATGCTACAATTTCATTAATCCGTGACTTTTATTTCATAGGTTGCATAAAAAATAAAAAAAAATCAAAAACTTAAATTCACATTTACCTTTCTTTTGTTCTTTTATTATTTGGTTCTTCTTCTCAATATTTTTCAAATTTTGTACTGATTTATTATTATAGTTTTTCTTTAAAAATTTTACGAAAAATTATGTTATAATATTTACTTTTTCATTTAATAAATACTATTATGATTATAAAATAATAATCAAAATATTACATCCAAAATTTCAAAAATTGAATATATATATATATATATATATATATATATATATACACACACACACTCTAAATCCTTACGCAATATCAACATTATCAATTGATAATATTAATAACATAGTTCATTACATTAATTTATTTCCTATATTATATGCAACTTCTTCTGATTTTGTGGCACAACATGAATTTTTTCAACAAAACACGAGTATCTTGACTGCTTCAATGACAAACTATTGAGTTATTTCATGTAGAAAAGTGTAGAATTTGTTAGTTTCGATGAAGAAATAGATGATACAAACTAATTTTACCAAGAGGAGCTCCTAAATATATCGTTGCAAAAAGGTATTCCACCAAACAAGTTAATCTTGAAAATAAATTCACCAATGATACTTTTAAGGAATCTAGACTCATCCAACGATCTTTGCAATGAGATATGAATGATTTATTGTGATTTCAAAAGACATATAATTCATGTAGAAATAATCATTGAATAACATGATGAAAAATAAATTTTTCTTTCACGTATCCTTTTAATTCCAATAAATGATGGAGCATATTAATTCAAATTCACGATGAATGATTCTCAATATGTTTATACTTTGCAATGACTATTAACAAGGCATAAATAATGATTACTATTAGAATATACATTCGTGAACATGCATTCTTTCATGATTAGTTATGTATAGCGCTTTCTCGCGAAATTTCAATACAAACTATTAAAGTCTTGTTAAAATCAGAAAATAAAAATGAGAAAAATTGTGAGAAGTTGACAAAAAGTATTAAGTACAAAGAAGTGTTATTATAATTAAAACATTACATTTCAATTTATTCAAAATTTTCACGTTATATACGTAATTTAATAAAAAAAAATTATTCATACATAACTTTTTTAACGATTTAATTTTTTCTTTTAATAATATTTAATACATCAACTACTTTTAAAAATAGTATTAGTACTTCAAAAATATTACGCATCTCAATCATCCTATATATAAGTCGTGCAACGCACGTACTTACTACTAGTAAAATATAAATATGTAAATATTTTATGGTATAAATATGAATTTATCATTTTAATCCTTTTGTATTTAGAAATTTGACAAAAAAAATTGCTATAAATATGAAAAAATCTATATTTTTATTCATAGGGCCAAATAAGAACGACCCGCATGAGCTTGACCCGGATGGGTCAGTGGGCAGGTTTGGGTTGTAGTTCGAAATTTGTAGGCTGACCCGGAACCCGCAGCGGGCAGACTTTTTTCAAGCGAGCTGTTACCAGGCTTTTATTTTTGTGGGCAGACCCGTCCCAGCCCGAACCACCCGGATTGACACCTCTAGGTTTGACACTAAGCATATAAAAGACAATACCATAAAACAAAAGAATAAAACTCCATCTCATCCTCATATGGGGCTGGATACATGGATTGTCTTCTTCCATTTCTGGCGTCACTCAATCAATGCTTAAAAAAACTCTCCGTTTACTTCTTTCTGTGTGATTTTAGGCAGCCCTCTTCCTAGGTTTACCACTAATATTAAATCCATTAGCTTTCCTAACCAATGCACAAAACAGGCTTCACTAAATAGTAAATATGCCCAAACCATGTCCTCCGTATTTCATCTTTAATAAATAAAGACACCAATAATAATAATAAATCAAAAAAGGAGAGATTAGTCAAGTGATATATCATTATTTCAAAGTCCGCTACTAAAAGACAAAACCAAGATTGCACGAACACACAACACAGATATGATATGACATGACATGACACAGAAATGCTGACACTGTGATTTTTCAAAAAGTTAGGATATGAAACGTTGGAAACACATAAATTAATTTTTTAAATTTATTATTATTTTAGCTTATATACAAACAACAATTGTATATTTGTTGCATCAAAATTAGTATATTATATAAAAATAAATTTGTAAGTCAGATTTATTATTTTGTTTAATTGTCGACGTTTCTTCCCTTCTGTTTTCATTTTGATGCTAGGGTGTAGCACCGACACACATGTCAGAGAGTGTCGGTGACCGACACGTATCCGTGCAACCTAGGACAAAATTATGAAACTTGAGGCCATATATATAATCAAAAAACAATTTTCCAGCATTTTAGACAAAGAAACAACTTACACTCTCTACTTTAGCGTTTAATTCAACAGTCTTCTTTGCAGCTTCATCGGCTTTTGCTTCAAATACTTTATTTTCCTTATTTATCACTTCAATGTCTGTTTTGAGTTTCTCCACCAGCTTTTCTAGTTCTCCAGCTCGTGCATGTGCCTTCCTCACCTGTTCATCGGTAGCTAATGATCCCTTTTTCTAACAAACAAAAATCCCAATTTATGAAATGCACATATCAAAAGGCATATATTTATTTGGTAAGCAACTCATTCCATTAACAGGAAAAGAATAAAACAACTGAGTTAAGGGATTTATATGCCTCACTTGTAGAGAACCAATTTCATTCTGCAATGATATAATGCTATTTGATTTTTCTTTGATTATCTTCTCCTTTGCAGCAATCAGCTCATCCTTGCCTTTTATTTCTTGAGCTTTCTCCTCAATATGAGACTCTTCAAACATTAGAAATGTGTGAGAGAAATAGAAAAATACAATTATAGTCTGCTATTGAGTAATCAAATTATTACATTACTGGTGGCTTAACCCAAGGAGGGGGAATTACCACCATATATCATTCTATTTGCAAGTTCATGTATAAGTTTGGTCTGCCAAAAAGGAGGATGCGATCGAACTGTTCTTGTTTAATTTTAGTGTTCGTTTGGGGCATATTATTTAAAGAAAAAATTATTTTGGGAAATTTATGGGCCCACTTGCAAAATTATTTTGTTGGGAGAATGGATTGTTGAAAATGAGTTTCGGGAGGTTTTATTTAATAAATAAATAAATAAATTTTCCAAACAAACCCTTAATATCCTGCCGCAAGCTAGCCTTGTGCAGAAACGTTCTCACTTCCTCCGAAGGAAAATTAGAAACACGAGTCAGTAGAATGATTACAACAGGTTAGATGTATACAAGGCCTCCAGGGCATGAATTCACTGGCATGGTTCATCTACCACGTTGACTTCATGCCAGAAGTTAATACTTCAGCTATGTACACTTAGCTACAGATGTTCACTTCATGAAAGTCTAGTTTACTCTTCCACCAATTGTTTCCTTCCCTTTTATGGCACGCAGTGAAGGTAACAATTACATATCGTTGTTTGAGCCAAAGATGAAAATTATGATGGCAGCCAGTCTGCTAGTCTATTCAAAATCTAGATTTCTAAAGAGGTAAGGTACACAGCAAAGTCGCTGCATCCTTTCGTCTTGAGAACTACACGACTTGGTTTCTCTTTCAATGTTGCACTAAACATAACAGCTAATCACTTTGTTGTTCAAAAATATACTTTTCGTAATCAATTATTTTATGGACTAGGCATATCCAATATTAACAAGCCAATCTTGGCAGCCTTTTTTACCTCACAAATACACAAACACAACTCCAAATATATTCACGCGCTTGCATGACAGATGACCATACAAGCAAACATTACTCTATATATATCATGCAGGAAACCCATTCGACGGAGAAACAACATGTGCCCCACTGCCCCTTAATGGAACCCACGAAGATATACAATTTTCGACCTGTGTACACCTCATATAGAGGTCAGTTCCCACAAAATTCAGCCCCGCCTACAACTACACAACTTACTACTTCATGCTTTATCTCCATTCTCCATACATATACTAGAATTCTGTTTCAGTCCATTATTAACATCTCGATCTAAGAAAACAATTTAGTTTTCTGGTACATCATTTCTGGATCCTTCAAGACTAGTTGGCCTTTATGTTTGTTTGTGAAAGTTTTCATTTTCATATTATATATCTAATGTTTTCATAATGTGATGTTAAAGGTATTGTTGGGAACTAAAAGATATGGAAAGAAAATATTTTTTGGGGGTAACATATGGTGTAATGGCGTGGAGATGACTAATTAAGATGGTGAAAGTTGGCCACTTTGGTGTGGAAAGTTTACAATTCTGGTGAAATATGTTCATGGTCATACAAAAGTTTTAATAGCAATTGTCAAAACCCATAAATCTCAATTGCTCAAAAGCAATAAAACAGAAATAGCTTAAATCCTCAAAGATGGAACTGCCATTAAATAAACTTCAAGGATTTTATAATATTACAATAAAACATCGAAAATTTACTGAGCTGACTAACCAATAGTTTGGATCTTAGATTTGAGTTGCTCTATCGAAACGGAATCAGAGCCATCCGATCTGGGTACTTGGACATCATCGTCAACGACGGAGATTGGGGCATCAGCTCTGATGTGGGCGAGGATTAGGGATAGAAATAGAGTAAATATGAACAATTTTAACGCCGCCATAAAGCGACTAATGGGGGCTCCGGCGCTCCTCCAATCTAATTTTTATTGGGATATTTTTGTTGGGATCTTTTCTTGGACTGGATACTATAGAGTTGTGTTCTTGGGGAAACCGAAGTTGTGCACCAGAGACTGCGTAGTACGTGGAAAATGGAAATCTTGTAGCCTGTTTGTTTGAACTTTGAACCCGTTATAACGACGTTTTTGGAGAGAATGTATATGTAAATGGGGAAAAAATTAACTGTTCCGCAAACCCAAAAAAAAAATTTTAGATAACACAATTCTTCAAATTATTTTTAATCATACACATTTACTCTTTATGAATTATAAGTATATGAATCGTACAAATAATAAAATGAACTTTAGAGTTCGAATATCATACTCACAAGAATTGAATAAATTGTATTTTAGATCAAATTCCTTATCAGAACGAATAAATTTAATAGAGATCTGTTTGATTGAATCTAAACTAATAGTTAAACTAAAAAAAAGATAAAGAATTGATTTTTATAAAATAAATTAAAGCAAGCGTGTTGGATATTGAGAATCCAATTTAAATCTATCTTAAAAAAGTGGCATTGTATCACATTTTAGTTTAAAAAGTGACATTTGGTCACTTTTTCTTTTAAAAAACAAAAGTGATAAAAAGGCATTGTGTATTGTGTCACTTTTTTAGTAAGAAAACGATAAAAAGTGACATTTAAGTAGCAAAAAGTAACAAAACATCACTTTGTTTTACTAAAAAGTGACACCGTATCACTTTTTAATTAAAAGGGAAGGCGAGTTAAAACAAAAGGTGATGAGAAAAAAAAAGTGCCATTGTGTAATGTATCTATTAATGTTTGTGAATTTATATAATTTGTTAATTAATGATGAATATTGAAAAAAATGAAATTGGCCTAAGTAGAAAAAAGTGACAAATTGTCACTTTTTAGTTAAAAGAAAAAGTGATAAAAAAAAATGAAATTATGTAAAAGGCACAATTATTCCAATATTTTGAATAAAATTAACAAGTCATGAATTTATTCTAAGGTTTTAATTTATATTTGATTGATAAAGTATAAAAGTAACATATATATCAATTTTTTTTAAAATAAGTGACATTATGTCACTTTTTTAAAAAAGTGACAAAAACATTAAATAGTGGCTCCCAAAATTTATAAAGTATTTTTACTTTCTAAAAATTTCAAAAGTGTATTTTTGTAAATTGTCAAAAAATAAGAGTATTTGTGTTAATATCCCTTGATATTAAAGTTTTTCTTCTTCTTTTCCCCATTTTTTAACACATACATTGCAATAAAACTCAACACAATCCCTCTCTAGTGATTCGAATTAGGGACGTAGCCAGGATTAAAATTTTGCGAGGGCGAAAATATGGAGGGTGGAGGGGGTCGGGCCCCCATCCTGGGGGTTCGAGGGAGGAGTCACCGATTTTTTTTTTTTTTAATTAAGAGCATTGAAAACAACGATTTTGAGTACTAAAATAGGCAAGTTAGATTTACTGATCAAAAATACAATCAGTTTGTCGATAAAAAAATAATTTGTCCATCTAATGTATCTCACACTCTACAAATTGAAAATATGAACGTTAGATGAATATAAAAAAGACAAAAAGTAAATAGCCTATCTATATAACAGATGGTAGAGATGATTTAGACATCTGAAATTGGTCTCTCCTTATTCTCATCATTTCAAACTCATCAATAAGAGAATCTAATGGAAAAGTATCAACAATCTCCTTCTCTATATATACAAGCACGATACTGGACAAAAAATAAATTTTCATTCCATTACGCAATCTTGTCTTAAAACTTTTGTATTGTTAAATTTTAAAGTTTAAGTTATTGTGTCAATATTTATCAATTAAAAAAAATTCAAAATTTTGCGGGGGCGAGTCAAAATTTTTGCGGGGGCGAAACTAAAAAATCACTACAACAAAGTTTACTTTTTACGGCGTGCAATGCATGCCGTAAAAAGCAATGCCGTAAAAAGTGGCATATTTTTTACGGCGTGCAATGCATGCCGCGAAAGCATGCCGTAAATAATATTTTTTACGGCATGCAATGCAATGCATGTCGACAATGGCGTTGTTTTCTTTTCAGAAGGGAAGAGAATGAAGAGAATTGATTCGAAGAAAGAGTCGCGCCCTAATTTTGCAGTCCGCGGGTATATTATATTTGGCTTTTTACGGCGTGTCTATTTGCACGCCGTGAATAATATGTTTTGATTTTTACGACGTGCTATTTGCACTCCGTAAATAATATGTTTTCCACGTTAGCTTTCACGGCTTGCACTTGCACGTCATATATATTCATTTTTCATTTTTTAACAGCGTGCTGCTTTTGCACGCCGTGAAACTCTTTGTGTTACGCCACACTATTTTTGCATGTCGTAAATAATCTAAGTATATGGCATGTCTTATATGTACGCCGTAAATGAATGCCGTAAAAAGTCACTTTTGTTGTAGTGAATACATTATAAATCAATTAAGAATAATGGACCGACGGACAATGTTGGAGGGCACAGTCGCCCCCCTCTAACTCCGTCTCTTATTCGAACCCACATATAACACTTGGTAGGGGGAGTCCACCCCACTTGAGACTATCCCTTGGTCTCATTTAAAGCCTTTTCTAGTACAAAAACTGTTTAGAGACATGTTTTCGGGAAAAAAAATAGCTTTCAAATATATTTTTTGGTCGCTTCCCAATCTATTTGGAAGAAACATGTTCAAATAAAGCCACAACTTAAAACTGTGAGTTCCTCCATTTTTTAGGTCAAAATAAGTTTAACAATATAGTTTATTCTATCTTTTAAATTATGAGCTCCAAGCATGTTGACGTGGAACAGTTTTTACCATAAAATTGGAGCTCATTCTTAAGGTTTAAGTAGTTATCTCACATTGGAAAAAGAAATGGTTGTGGATCAACTTAAATGTAGTTAACAATTTGTAAGATGTAACCATTTGTTATATAGAAACTTTTTCATGACCTACACACCCACAGGAACTGCAAATCATGAGTCGGTTTACATTTAGGACCTTGTAGTTCATATGTGGGCGCGACCCACATACACGAATATTGGACCGAAATTGGCCACAAATTACAAGTCACGTTTTGAAAAATTTCATTCACATTTTTATTTGAAACCATTATTCCAAAACGTCTGAAATTGAATTCAAATGAAGATTACGAGGTTGTGTAATGGCAGAAGCTGTGAATGTGTAATGTTACTTCAATTATGTAATGGTTGTAACAATTGCGAATTCTCCTCATGTGCATATATTCAGCTTCTATCTCTCACAATCCAGACACAGCAATCAGTACATGAAAATTATCTCTTCCTCCCTTTGCTATTCTGTAAAAATTCAGTCTTCTACCGAAATCATGTATGGTGTAGAGGCTCTCTCCACGTGCACGTGCAGGGGAGGTGCACATCATAGACCGAAATTGCCTTCAAGCCTTGATCAGATCTTGAACTTGTGTGCAGGCGCGACCTACGTAAACGAATGTCAAACCGAATAGAACAAAATTTGCCACACAGTACAATCCACGTTTTGTAGTTTTTCTATTTTTTAATCAAAAATATAACTAAACTTTCCAATTGTCTTAGTAACTCTCCACAATAAACACCGGTTAATGTGGTATTTAATTTCCTTGACACCGAAAACTACAAGGAGTTGAATAGGCGTATAGGACCTTTTATATACTGGTCAATTTCTAACAACTTAGACACGCGAATTTACTCAGCTTCCTCCACTCTACTTCAGACATTTTTTGTTTTCTCAGTATTTCTGTGTCCGCTTGGTCGTTATTTCAGACAACAATTCAGTTCGTCGAAGTAGTAGTAACTTTGTGTTAAGTTATCTATTGGTTCCTCCATTGTATCATGGGGATGTGACATTCTTATAACCTCAAAGTAATCGATGAGGGGGAATCTATTTTAAAGAGATTGTGTTTAGAGAGACCTCGGTTTTCATATTTTTATTTAATATTATGTTTCTTTGTCTCTCTTCTATACACACTGAGATAGAATCACTATTATGAAATGCAAGTTCTTTCAATGCATACATAATATCATAGTAAATCAATTGTATTCCTTGAATTTATCTTCAAACTTGTGAACTCACAAATACTTCAAATCATCAATGATTTCTAGATGACAAGTTTCAACTCATAGGGTAAAATAAAACTAATCCTATGTTTGGTAAAAATAAAAATGTTTATAAATAAAGAATTTGTTGTTTTCAAGGTAAAATATGTGAGATTAAAAAGTAGTTTGAGAAAATATATAAACAAGTTACCGAACATTAAAAGTATACTATAGTATTCTCCATTTGATTTCCATTTTTGCCCTTCCATTTAATCTTTGTAGCTTTTACGTTCACACAAAAATGAACAGAGCTTCACGCTGAAGAAACACAACAACAAAGGCTATGTAAGAAAATTTCTTTTCTCCACTTTTTTGTCGTCGATTGTTCGACTTCTTTATAACGAAGAAATTCTCATTTTAATAATAATTATTTTTTCTCATACAACCATGCTTAATTTCCAGAAATTACTCTGATTATTGCTGTAAACGCAGGCTGTTGGAGTAGGCAGGGGCGGAGCCCATTAAGGCCCAGCGCGGTCTATGGACCGCGCTGGACTTTGGCCGTCCAGGCCCAATTTTTTTTTTTTTCTTTTTTTTTTTGAACCCAAACTCAATCTTTCTTGCAGGCTTGCAGCCCACCACCCAACCACTCCCATCACTCCTTTCATTTTAGCAGGAAGACAGCAAACCACTCCATTTTTCACGCCATTTTCACCAAACCACTCCCCTGCTGGCTGCTGGAAGAAGATGAAGGCCGAAGGGAGCGCCGCTGCTGGGCTGCGCCGCTACTGGGCGACTGAAGGACTACTGTCCACATAACGAAGGCCGAAGGGAGCGCCGTTGTTGGGCTGCGCCGCTGCTGCGCGACTGAAGGACTACTGTCCACATAACGAAGGCCGAAGGGAGCGCCGCTGTTGGGCTGCGCCGTTGCTGGGCGACTGAAGGACTACTGTCCACATAACGAAGGCCGAAGGGAGCGCCGCTGCTGGGCTGCGCCGTTGCTGGGCGACTGAAGGAGACGTGCTGGCTGCTGCTGGGTGACTGAAGAAGACGAAGGCCAAAGGAGTCCCCTGCTGAGTGCTGGCTGCTGCTGGACGCCTCACGAGTGACGCCTGACGCCTGGACAACTCAGAAGGAGACGTGCTCTTGCCTTTTGAAGCCTGAAGGTTAGCTCTTCTGCTCTTGTGCCATGCTGTGCATCTCCGGCGTCCGCGGTGCTGTGGCCGAGGCTGTGTCCAGTGTCCTGTGTCCCTGACTGCACATAATATTTGAGGTTAAAATGTGAAATGCACACCGTCTGCAAAACTGAATGTGAAATGCACATTTGACTTTTGAGGTTAAAATGAATAATATTATGTTATTGTTACGTCATATGTGAATGATTAATGAATAAAGTATGTGATTAATAACTTATTTGATTTTTGAATGACTTATTTAATTAATAACAATTTGCAACATTTTTTTTGTTTGTTTTTGAACAACTTTTTTAATTTTTGAATTGTGACACAATATCTTGGACTAATGGACTTGATTGGATTTTTATCTTGAAATTAGATTTCAAAATGTTGATTATTGGATGATATTTTGGGGGTATTGAAAATAATATTGATTTGGCATTTAGGGGTATTTTTAATATATTTGATTAACTTTGTTTAAATTTTCGTTATTTAAGATTTGTTGTTTGTAAATTGTAATTGTTATTTGTTGAGTTTGTTTAATTTGAAAGTTGTGATTTGTAGGAAAAAAATCATGTCTACCTTAGATAGATTTTTTAAAAGAAAGTTTCCAGTTGTTTAAAAATCATGTTTTCTTTATTTCATTTAATTTTTCTAGAAAAAAAAATTTCGTGGGCGCTGTTCCCGAACCCCCCCTTTCAACCTCATTTAATTTTCGCCATCGCTGGCTTCAAATCCTGGCTCCGCCCCTAGGAGTAGGTGAGTAAATTAGTGGACTTCATTTTACTTTATCTGTCTGTTAGAATTGTCTTCAAAGATACTTGTAAATTTCCATTTTATAGTTCAGATGAGGAGGAGTTGGATGCTGAAGCAGTTTCATCATGGCTAGGTTTTCAGATTTATTAGGATTCCACAATGCACATGAGTTGGTCATTTATTACATGAAATATTAATTAATTATGTGACACGTTATTATTAGTTGTAAATTAATTTTTAATGGTTCAATTAGTGTCCTAAATTTAATCATTTTGATTGGTTTTCATGTCAACTTTTTTTTCTTCTTTCAATTTATGAGACTTTTTATGAGTTGCTTATCTTGTGTTTATAAAACTTTTTTTTTTTTTCTGTGTGTGTGTGTGTATGTTGTTGAAATATGTTATGGGATAATTGTTGATTGGTGTAAATAAACTTGGGTTTCCATATTCGATTGTTTTTGTAATATGATTATTTTTATTATACAATCATACCAAATTTCCAGAAATTCATCCGACTGTTGTAAACGTAGGCTGTTGGAGTTGGTGAGTAAATTAGTGGCTTGCGGTCTATTTTTCAAATTTATATAGGTATTGATTGGGGAAGTTTTTTTGTCACAAATTTTTTTTTTGTTGTTTCTTCAAGAATCTGTGTGTTTTTAGCTCAAAAAATGCAGAGATTTGGGTAGCTAGAGCAAAGTTGAAAGTTTGGGATCGTTCTCTTTGTGTTTCGATTTTGAATTTTGACTTTTAAATTTTGAATTTTTGTTATTTGTTTTGGAATTGCTGAAAACATGTTCTCTTTGTAATTTTGGAAAACTATTTTCAAAAATAGAAAATTGAAAAAAACGTTTACTTTGTAATTTTCTGATATATTTATTTTGTGACATTTTATATGTAAAAAATGATTAATTTGTTGAATTACATTAATTTTAATGTCAATAAATCAGTTAGTTCTCTATATCAATAAATTCATCATTAATATTGTTTCAGCTAAACAAAAATCAAATTCCATACTAACAAAATCTTAACATAGATCTATATATAATGACAAAATAATATAAGAGTTTCAAGTGTAGGAAGTGTCTCACATTTACAAAAAAAGAAAATTAAAAAAAAATCTTAACATGAATCTATATATAATGGCAAAATAACATAATAACTTCAAGTGATGGAAATGTCACACATTTACACACACACACACACAAATCTTAACATGGTTTATATATAATGGCAAGATAATATAAGAATTTCAAGTGAAGGAAGTGTCTCACATTTACAAAAAAATAAAATAAAAATCTTAACATGAATATATATATAATGGCAAAATAACATAAGAACATCAAGTGAAGGAAGTATCTCACATTTACAAAAAAATAAAAATAAAATAAAATAAATCTTAACATGGATATGACAAAATAATATAAGAATTTCAAGTGAAGGAAGTGTCTCCCAAAAAAAATAAAAAAATCTTAACATGGATCTATATATAATAATAAAATAAAATAAAAATTCAAGTGAAGGAAGTGTCTCACATTTTTTTTTTTAAAAAAAGTCCAAAACGCGCGTTTTGGACTTTTTAACACAAAATATCCAAAACGCAATAAACTCGTTTTGAGTTTCTTTTGTATTTTTTTTTTTTTTTTTTGAAAACGAATTTCTGAAAATGGGCAAAGTGAACGCATTTTCGATATTTTAAAAACTCAAAACGAACTGAAAACAATAAAGAGAATAGGGTCTTAGGTTCTCTTCCCTGGGGTAGTCATTTTGTGTTTGGATCCGTGTTTGTGACTTTTACCGTTGCTCCATTTTTTTTTTTATCTTTTTAGCGCAGCAACATGATTTGTCTTTGTCACTTTTATTATTGCAAGAAGCCTTATGGTTATTCTTAAATTACTTATATTTATTATCTTCAACTTAAAGGCCTTACACCACGTTAATATTACCTTCAAAATGACATAGCCCGTATATTGCACGAGCAAATCATTAGTATATAAAAAGAGTTGGTTTCAATTTCACCATTCATAAACTATCAAACCAATTAGAAGACATCTAAGCCACTTTAAACAATTTCACTATTCATGAGCCATCAAGCTAATTTGAAGCCATATAAGTCGTTTTGAACCGTATAAGTCATTTGAGCTTCTTTTTTTTCAATTGGTTATTTCAATGTTTTCATATTTATTTTTTTCTTTTTTTTTCTTTTTGCACTCAGATTTTAACATGTACGTGTATATCTGGCATATTCTTTGTCCCTATGTACAAAAAGAATTCAATTTCACTATTCATTAGTCATTAATCCAATTTGAAGCCATCTAAGCCGCTTTGAGCCGTATAAGCCATTTGAGCCATTTTTTTTTTTTTCAAATGATTGTATCGATTTTTTCATATTTATTTTTTCTTTTATTTTTTTTGCACTTTGATTTTAACATGTATGTGTATATCCAGCATATTTCGTTTTGATTTGAAATGCAAGTTTCTTAGTATATGACATTTGATTCAATTTCTAATCCTCCAGAATATTCGTAGTTTTTTTTTACACTTTGATTTTAACATGTATGTGTATCCAGTATATTTCACTTTGATTTGAAATACAAATTTCTTATTATATACCTTCGATTCAATTTCTCATCTTCTAGAATATTGAATAGACTTTTATACCACATTATTAATTATAACGTTAAAATGATGTACATGCCTTGCAGGTGCATCTCACTAGTATTAAAAATGAGTTATAAAATAGAATAATGATTTTTCAGAGAATGTGTGATTAAAAAGTAGAAAAAAAAACTTAGATTTATGTGTAGATTATTTTGTTAATATATGGTTGAAAATGAGTTTGTGAAAAAAAAATAAGTCTATATTTTTTAACGCAATCACTACAATTTATAAACTAATTTATAAATAATACAATTTCTCAAACCACTTTTTAATTACACATATTTTCCCTCTTCACTTTTAACTACACATTTTACCTAGAAAACATAAATGAATAAATTTGTAATTACTATATGGAAAAATTACGTAACTACCTAAATGTGATGTACTGTAATTGAAAAATATCCGATTTTCAAACTATTCGTAATATTATTGGATTATTGTCATAACTTTAGAAAAATATCGAATTTTGAAGAGCGAATGTAATATTTGATTGACAAGATTAATCGAAAATCCTTTTATTTAGGAAAACTATTACTAATTATTTAGCTAATTAAATTAGGAAATTTCAAATATCTTGAAATTTAGCCACACTTTTCCTTTCTTAGCAGACTACCACCTTCTATATTTATGTACTGATTAATCTCTGTCATTTTTATGTAATATTACATTATTGCTACTAATATTACATCTCGTGTAATGTACTGTAATACATGTTGTCATTAAAGTGTATCTAACATCACAAAATGACGGTGTTTTAATTACATTTCAGATCTTGTAATAGTGGATAAAGTGAAATTAAACTCATTGAAAGGCATTTGTGCATGTAATTTTACCTCATGAATCCATAGAGTGTTGTAGTATCATTGGATGTAATATTAAAATCGATGAAATACACAGTGCAAGTGTTAGGATTGCTCGTAATATTACATTCCATACAATTACTTAATATTCGTAAAATATTATATTGGATGTAATTCAGAAGCTGGTATATGATTTTATCGATTATATTTTATGTAACATCAGTTCGAGGTATGTTAAATTACATGCTGTTTTAATTAAATTACATAACTCGTAATATTACGTCCGATCTAGAAGATGACTTTCCATATTATTAAACAAATATAATAAATGTAATTTTTATATTATTAGTAGATTTTATATATAATTACACCCCCTAATTTAATCTCATATTAATAAATGTTAGTTACCAAACGGAGCCCGTTTTGAATAAGGGCCTTGCTTGTTGTACCCCCGTCGTACCGCGGAGGGTACCGCCCCCTCACAAGATGGGGCGTGGGGCCCCCTTTTCCGTACCGCGAGGGGTATCGCCCCCTCACAAGAGGGGGCGTGGGGCCCCCCACGCCCCCTCTTGTGAGGGGGCGGTACCCCCGCGGTACGGCGGGGGTACAACAAGTATTTTTCTTTGAATAATGGACTCAACCATGGGCTTAGGGTAATATACTAGTGTTTGGTTTAGATAACATAGTAGGGGTAGGCCGACAGGGTAGTTGAAGTTTGATCGCTTGTACGTGTCTTCATTCAATGAAATCTAACTAAGATGTTTGAAGATGCAATGAGCCCACCTAACGGCTAACACGTACAAATTTATTATCCATTCTCACGTAATAATTCATGCCAAAATTTGTACAATTATTTTTTTATCGAGTAGGTCGCCAATACCTTTCATTCGTACTTTTCGATTTTTGAACAAACAGGTCACACTCAACTATGTGTCTAGAATTTTTATTTCAAATATTTTTCATGTCAAGATACTCAATCTCGAATATCGACTATTGAAGAGGTCAAAAGTCAGGTGAGACTTCAATGTTTTAAAATTTTCTTTTATCTATGTAAAATATTTTAATTTTTAATATATACTAATACGTAGGTATTTTGATTTTCAACATTTTCGCCTCTCATTATATAAGTCTTTGCTTTGCCACCGATCTCGACCATGTGTCTGTAAATATGATGTCATGTGTTTATATTTGCTTGTACTGTAAACATATGACCAATGTTAAATTAAAATCGTTTATTTTCTTGAATTTAAGTCTAGTATATTGTGTTTACTTGCACAACATTTAAAGAGAATAATAAAATAAATAATTTAGTCAGAGATGTTACATTTTTTTTCTTTTCAACCTGTTCTTCGTTTACTTTTCCCTCCACCAGAAGAAAGAAAAAAACATAGTCATAGGTGGAGGCCATAATTAACTTCTAGTCAATTTTTGTTATGTTTAATATATTTTGACTAATAATTAATGTGGACAAATGCATTGGATTTACATGTATGGATAATGGTGATCTTAAAAAGTTTTGTTTCGGTCGTATTTTACATGTAATTCTCCTCTTTTTGCATATTTAGAAACGACTATAAAAGTCCCCAGAGCATATTTCTCAGTAACAAAGGAGAGTGCTGATAACACGCTCAGTGCAGTCGGGTGGAGGTTCGAATTCTAAAAAATGGATTTGTCCTTGTGACAAGCGAGAGTTACTACTACTCGTGGGGACCTTCAGTACCATCCACCCTGACCTCTGAAAGGCAGGTCCTGCGATTTATCACTCGAACCAATGACCCGGATAGGGTCTGTTCGGACCCTAAAAATGTGAAGTTACACCTTTTTTTATTTTTTAAGAAATGACTATAAAAAACATTGAAGTATACATGATGTACTTTTAATATTTCAGAAGGTTAAAGCATCCACAAACCTTTTTTATCCAATGAATCTTCTTTCTGAAAATATGATAAGGTTACTTTTTTATAAAATTATTTTAAATTGAAAATAAAAGCATGTAAAACACGCTTTTATAATTTGAAAACATTGATTGACTTTATAGTGCCAGACCTCACCAAACCAATTTAGAAATTATTATTAATTAAGCAATAAAAAAAAATGATTTGTCCATGCAAACTAACTGCACAAAAATTACACAAAGCACCTACTGATCTAACCAATAGATTTCTATCAGTATTATTACAACACGGAGTTGGAAATTACAGAGGAAGATGAAAAATCTCAAAGAAATTCACAAAGAAGAAGAGAGTTCTAGAAAGAAAAAAC
This sequence comes from Ligustrum vulgare, assembly GCA_963555705.1. NCBI lineage: Eukaryota > Viridiplantae > Streptophyta > Magnoliopsida > Lamiales > Oleaceae > Ligustrum > Ligustrum vulgare. The sequence goes on along the minus strand of OY743169.1, from coordinate 9,490,048 downwards.
AAGGTAGATAACATGAGAAGTATGCACACACACATAACCCTAAAATGTGTTTGTGGTTCTTTATATCTTGATAATTGATCGGTCAGGAGCGTGTACTGATCATCCAACGGCCAGCAACATATTTCAATTTCATTTAGGCCTCTAAACCGGTTTTAGCTTTCGGGTCGGTCTCTTTAATAGTGGGCTAATTCTATTTTGGATGGACTTCAGCATTCTTTATGCAACCAAGCTGGAGCTTTGTTGGGCTGATTCATTTTGGTCCAATTACAGCTTACAATGTCCACCTTAATTGGATCAAAGGACCTGTGAAATTTAAACACGCGCATTGTCAAATGGGAAAAGTACATAATTACAACATTTGAAGTTTCACTTTTCAAAACTAACAAACTTAACTTTTTTTTTTAAAAAAAATCAGGTGTTTAATAATTAAAAATAAATATAATATTATATATAATATAAACATAATTATCTGTTATATATTATATTAAAACTAACACAATATTAAATCAAAAACTCAAATCTTGATGTCGCAAATCTAGAGTCAATTGATCACAAATCACATATTTCATTGGTCACAATTTTTTCTCGAATACAAATCAAGATTTTTTTAGGTCACAATTTTCACAAATCACTAGTTTTCTTGGTCACATATCATAAATTTTGTAGGTCACAATTTATAAAATTGTTTGGATGACTTTTAAGGTCACAACTTATTATGGTCACAAGTCACAATTTTTATGTCACAAGTAACAAATGTGGTCACAATCTATTTCTTGGTCACAAACCACAAATTTACAAGTCACAAATTATGATTATAATAATTAATTGGTCACAACTTTTTTTTTGGGTCACAAATATCAAAATATTAGGTCACACTAATTCAATTAAATGTCACAAACTATCAAATTAATTGGTCACAACTTATTTTAAGGTCACAAATATCAAAATATTATGTCACAATCAAATCAAATTTTTAGGTCACATATGCTATTTGCTAGTCACAAATTGCGCATTTTGGTCACACACCATCAGCACCACTACTGGCAGCAAACGCCGCCGCCGCCAATCACCAACACCGCCTCTGCCCCGACCCCCAAGCACCACCACCACTTCACCACAATTGTTTCATCCCTCACACTGCCACCACCAATCCACACTCGTTGCCACAACAATCATAGCCACAATACACACAACCTAATCTGATTTGTGACTTGTGACCATAATAAGCTATGAACTTAAAAATAGTGATTTGTGATCATAAATAGTAAAATATATAATTAATTATGACCTAATTTTTGAAATAAAACATTAAGGGGCCGTTCTCTTTGTGTTTCGATTTTTGATTTTGAGTTTTGGATTTTATTTTGAATTTTGGATTTTGATTGTTTTTTTTGGGATTGCTGAAAACATGTTCTCTTTGTGATTTTGGAAAACTGTTTTTAAAATAGAAAACTGAAAAATGCTTTTACTTTGTAATGTTTTGATAAATTTATTTTGTGATATTTTATATGTAAAAAATGATTGATTTGTTGAATTATATTAATTTTAATGTTAATAAATCAGTTAGTTCTCTATGTCAATAAATTCATCATTAATATTGTTTCAGCTAAACAAAAATTTAACCTCATACCAACAAAATCTTAACATGGATCTATATATAATGACAAAATAATATAAGAATTTCAAGTGAAAAAAGTGTCTCACATTTACAAAAAAAAATAAAATAATAATAATAATAAATAAAAAATCTTAACATGGATCTATATAATAGCAAAATAACATAATAACTTCAAGTGAAGGAAGTGTCTCACTTTTACACAAAAAAAAAAATAAATTAAAATGGATATATATATAATGGCAAAATAATATAAGAACTTCAAGTGAATGAAGTGTCTTACTTTTACAAAAATAAAAAATAAATAAATAATTTACAAAAAAAAAATCTTAACATGATCTATATATAATGACAAAATAACATAAGAATTTCAAGTGAAGGAAGTGTCTCACTTTTACAAAAAAATAATAATAATTTACCAAAAAAAAGAAATCTTAACATGGATCTATATATAATGACAAAATAAGATAAGAATTTAACGTGAATAAAATGTCTCACATTTAAAAAAATAATAATAATAATAAATAAATAAATTACAAAAAAAAATAATAAATCTTAACATGGGTATATATATAATGGCATAATAATATAAGAACTTCAGGTGAAGGAAGAATGTCACATTTATACAAAAAAAAAATCAAAAACGCACGTTTTGGTCGTTTTGGACTTTTTAATACAAAATATTCAAAACGCAATAAACTCGTTTTGAGTTTCCTTTGTTTTTTTTTTTTTTTTTTTTTGGTATTTTGGAAAACGCGTTTCTGAAAATGGGCAAAGTGAACGCGTTTTCGATATTTCCAAAAATTAAAAACTCAAAACGGACTCAAAACAGTAAAGAGAACAGGGTTTAAGTTTCTTAATTTTGAAAATGTGTACTTTAAAAACCTTAATTAATTATAATTAATCATTTTTTGGTAGGGTGGGGTGGGGTGGGGTGGGGTGTGGAAAAGTGGGAAAAATCATTTTTTTAGTGGGGTGGGGTGAGGTCGGGGTGGGTGGGATTGGATGGTTACGGCAAAGTGTGAACAAATAGAAGAAAAATCATTTTTGGTTGGGGTGGGTGGCGGGTTGGGGTGGGTCATGGTCATGGTCTGTGGCTGGAGTTAGATGAATTTGTCGCGTTGTGATCGGTGGGGTAAGGTAGGGTCGAGTGGGGTTGGGTTGGGGTGGGGTGGGTGGGATGGGGAAGTGTAGGAAAATATCGAGAGAGAAAAAAAAAAACTTATTTGGGGTAGGGTAGGGTGGGGGTGGTGAGTGGGTTAAATAATTTTGGGGTGGGCTGGGGTGGGGTCAAAGGGCTGTGGCTTTGGCGAGATCAATTTGTCACTTTGCGATTAGGTGGTGTAGAGTTTGGTTGTGTTGGGTTGGGTTGGGTGGGATGGGATGGGATGAGATGGGATGGGGAAGAGTAGGAAAACATCGAGCGAAAAAAAAAAAAATATTTTTGGCTTTGGGTTGGGTTGGGTAGGGTAGGGTAGGGTAGGGTAGTGTAGGTTAGAGTAGGTGGGTGGAGTGGGGTGGAGTGGGTGGGTGGGATGGGGTGGTGGGCGGGGGAAAGGCGGGGATGAGGGAGCATCAAGCTTTAAGTTTTTGATTTAATATTATATTTGTTTTAATATAATATATAATAGATAATTATGTTTATATTATATATAATATTAAATGTTAAATAGGTAAGTATGACCTGATTTTTGAAATATTAAATCTATTATCTTAAAAATGAATTGTGATCTTTAAAAATATGGCTACATGTAATTTCCTCTTATCAAATTCAATCAGATTTAAAGAACTTACGGGATCTTTAAATTTGGATATTAGAATTAGAATCACTTCAGTTCTAGTATCTGCTAGATTGTTTTGTGTAGGAATTTTTTCAAATTTCATAATTTCTTTTTTTTTTTCAATAACATCTCTTATGAAGTGATACTTAATATTAATGTGCTTAAATATGTTGTGAAAGACAATATTTCTGCTAAGATAAAGTGTACTCTAACAATCAGTGCTAATGCAAATACCATTTTCATCAAAATATCATAATTATTCCAGTAAACCTATAAGCCAAATTCATTCTTTTACTACACCCGTTGCAGTAATATATTCAGCTTCAGTTGAGGATAAAACAACAATTTTTTGTAACTGAGATTTCCAACTAATACAAGTGTTGTAAAAATTATTACAAGTGCACATATCGCAAACAAGTAATAAGATGGATTTTTTGAGTCCGGAATATCGACCCCATGAGGACTAATTTACTTATTACTACCTTTGATTAATCAAGTCCAAAACTACAAATAAATATCAAAATCATGATTCTTTTAGAACTATTATGCTATTGGAAGCAATTAAAAAGTCTACTTATAATAACAAGCAATGAAAGATTTTGTTTTTTTTTTTTTCTTATGAATGAAAAGTGTTGGGCTCACGGTAATAACTTTGTTATCCTATTTAATTTCTCATCTCATGTTTTATTCCAAAAGTAGTGTTTAATCGAACTCACAATTTTATCCAAAATTCTCATCTCGAGTTTAAATTAGTTTTATCTAGCTAGGTCAACCACAAATCTCTATGTTGTGTCGGATAGCCCTAACTATATGCATTCAACAACAAGAATTCAAAATGATCATAACAACCACAACTATGTATCTCTACTTTTTTGTTAATTGTCGAATTTTATTGTGTGGTCTAGATTGTTAACTCACCTCTCGGATTATGAAAACAACACACAATTCATCAAATTGGTGACCAAGCAATTCATGCATTAAACTCAATAATAAAATCAACACATAATAATTTTTTCCCAAAAACCTCATAATTAAATTGAATATTCAAACAACGACACATCGTTCGTCCCAACTAATGACTTAATTACACATAATTAAATAAATACAAAGAGAATGTAAAAAATAAGAACATCACCATATTCTAGAAATAAGTTGAGAAGGGAAGAAATTCTTGCACAAAGATCCAATCTTCAACCCAATCTTGATTTCCTCTTTGGCTTCTTGAAAAACCCCATTGATTTCTTATGTAATCTTCATGAATAATGAATTGGGGAAGAGAGAGTTTTCTAGTCTATGATAGGTTTTTATTTAGTTTAGAAGCCAAGAAAGTAGTTTAATCCTAGTTAGGCTCGAAAAGAAATTAAAAAAAAAAAAAACCCTAAAAAACATTAAAAAAAAAAAAAAAAATCGGTCAAAAACCCTAAAATCCGCTATAGGCCGGATCCTGGTCGAACGGCGACAAACAGGCCAAAAAACACGGCCACGAGTCAACCGTGGTTGAAATTTCTGCATCATCGATTGAACTTCAAACACACATAACATTTGATATACAACTCCAACTTATGCTCCGTTTGTTTCGTTAAACTCTACATTCAGTTCTCTCCAATGATGTATTATAGGTTCCATGGAGATATTTGTACTAAAAGTTGTGCACTGATTTCTTCACGTACTCCGTATAGGACTTTCTCGTTTTGCTTCAATCTCTTCTAAATTCAATTTTTTTCCTAAAACAATCAAAATAAATAAATAATTAAGCAATATCAAACTCTAAAATATTCAAAATTATCTAAATTTGATATCAAAATAAGTACAAAAAACGTACTTATCAACAAGTCCTATTTAATACAAAAAGTAAGTAGAAATAGACTTCATATTATCCAAATTTCAAGCAAAGTCAGAATAACAAAGCCTTTAAATTTTAAACCATCTTTTTATTTTTCAAACACAAGATTCAAATTTGGAGTTCCTTTAAGATATCTAAGTAAAGATTTCATAGCTTCCCGTGTGTTTCACCTGGTTTGCTCATAAATCTACTTAAAACACTAACAGAAAAAGTAATGTCAGACCTGGAACACGCCATCAGATACATAACAAATCCATTGCATTTTCAAAAGGCACATTTTACATTCTTTTTCTTCTTCTTTAGTCTTAGGAGACTGATCAATAGAAAGTTTAAAATGACTAGGTAATGGAAGTGAAACAGATTTAGATTCAAATAAGTTTAATCTTTTCAAAGCCTTTTCAATTTAGGATTTTTTTATTTATTTATTTAAAAAGAGTTTTCCAAAATCTCTATTTCTAAAAATATGTAAACCAAGAATTCTCCTAACACTTCCTATATATTTCATTTCAAATTCAGATTTCAATTTTTTCTTTAAGGCAAGTAATTTCATGCAAATTATGTTTAGCAATAAGCATACCATCTAAATATAAGTATAACAGCGAGTACATGAAATTAGAATTTCCATTTTTGAGATAAAAGCAGGGATCATGTTGGCTCTTTCAAAATTCATACTTTGAATATAAGAGTCAAATCTCTTATATAATTGTTTAGATACTTGTTTTCATGCCATACAGGGATTTTTGAAGTAAACATATTAAATTATTGCCATTTTTCTTTTTAAATCCTTTATGTTGTCACACACATATATATAGTTTCATCTAAGGAACCATATAAGAAGACAGTCTTCATATTCATTTGTTCAAGTTCAAGATTAAGTTGAGAAACTTAAGTGTAACGACCAAGAATTTTTAATCATATAAAATTTTTAATTTCTTAAAACGCTTTGCTACGATTTCACCCATTTTATTAAAAGCGTGTTTGTTTAGCCATTTTAAAGTAAATTTTAAATCCATTGAAGTCTTAGTCCAGATTCAATTTTATAAATATTAGTCCAAGCCCATTTATTTTGGTTTAGGTCCAAACATTAAATTTTAGTTTTCATTGTCCAATTAAAAATTTATTTACACCAAATTATATCGACTCAGATTTTGGAAACCAAATTCAATTAACACCCCCCTTCCCCGAGTTAATTGTTTTACTGGCCATCACACTTTATATACTGTCGCGGTTTAGCTACTCAACTTCAATATGCTTCCAAGTGGCCACCGAACTTTGAATTGTCTCACCCCGTTGGTCACCGAACTTATATTCTGTTACGATTTAGCCACTCAACTTCAATAAGCTTCCAAGTGGCCACCTAACTTTGTATTCTATCACGGATTACCCACCCAATTTTAATATGCTTCCAACCGCCCACTGAAGTTCAAAATTTTAGTTTTGGAGAGGCATGTTCAAGTTTAACTTCGAGATTTTAATTTCGAGATACTAAACGTGGTCGAAATACCAAGTTCTTGATACCATTTCGAAGTACTCACAACATAATTTTGCGTACAATTTACAACACAAGAAATGGTTAACCGATGAGGAAGTTATAGCTTGACAAAGTAAGCCACTTCACCGAAAGTTTCAAAAAAGTAATTTTAAGTTGCTTATTTTGACAAGCCATAACTTTCTCCTCGATTAACCATTTATTGTGTGGTAAATTGTACACAAAAGTATGCTGAGAGTATTTCGAAATGGTATCAAGAACTTGATGTTTCGACCTCGTTTTGTACCTCGAAATTAAACTTGAACATGCCTCTCCGAAATTAGAATTTGAAACTTCAGTGGCTGGTTGAAAGAATGTTAAAGTGGAGTGGGTAATTCTTGACAACATACAAAGTTTGATGGCTACTTGGAAGCATATTGAAGTTGGGTGGCTAAACCGTGACATCGTGCAAAGTTCGGTGGTACTTGAAATTATATTGAAGTTAGGTGGCTAAATTGTGACAGCATATAAAGTTCGATGGTCACTCCTCCCATGTTTTCTCCCTTCCTTACATAGCAAATCCTAATTTCCACAATTCTTCCACAATTACAATCAATTAAAGATTCAACCTAAACTACCAATTTCAAAACCCACAAACAATACATGTATATTATCTTCCCCATTCCCCTCAATTCACAAGAGACACACACAAAATTCCTACAAGCTCAAAACACTTATGGTATGTGCTCCAATCCCCAAACGTAATCATTGCAGCTTTAAACAAAAGTTTGTGATTTTGAAAAAAGAAAATAAAAATCATTCGTTGGTGTTAGATAAACTAGTTTCTAGCCACCAACAATATGAAATTTTCCAATATACAGATAAACATAAATCACAGCCTCACTAAACTTCCTTCGACAAGCCCCCTTTCGAATTTCATACTTCTCGTTGTTCTCCAATCCAATAAATGGAATTGGAGGAGTTGAGGAATCGTCACTACAATCCAAGCATTGGGTTAAAGGAGACGAAAAATGAAAGCGAAACACCACACATACCACAAGCCAAGCCACTGCCGAAATCTCAACCAGAGTCCTGAACCTCCAAAGTCGACCGCCACTTCTACAATCGACAGTATCAAATTTCACAACCAACACCACCAACCAAACTTGAAACCGTCGTTGCATACCACAAGTTAACCTCCACTGCCCAACTTCAAATCTCCAACCACTTGCACCCAAACAACCAAAAAATTAAAGAAAATAAACTTAGCCCCGACTTACCTCGATCGTCGTCCGTTTTGGTATGTTATTGCCAGAAAAAATCCAATTCCAAATTCGAATTGCAAGCCTCGGTTCCTTGCACAAATAGGTCAACACTCCCTCCATTACCCATAAACAATTAACCTCCCGTACACCCCCTACACGTTAGCTGCATGGCCAGTGACCCTCTCGACGAAGGACCAAAGCCTTCATTGCTTCCCCCATTTCTCTTTATATCTTTGTTTTCAAAGGTTAGAGCATTCACAATGTACAGTTAAACTACATGTTAGTGAAATAAAGTAGTTAGAGGTTGAAAAAGGGTGTACAATGGATAAGTTAAATTATATGTTAAGGAATTTTTTTTTTTACACACGTTAACTTGTTTGTTAAATTTGGCTAGCAATTTAATGGATGACCTGGCAATGTTAAGTTGAGAAATTCCCCAAAAATCTTATTCTTTTTTATTTTCTTCTTTCTTCTTTAAATTTTTTAATATTCATAAATAAAATAATTTTTTTTTAATTTCATATTATATAATTTAATGAGATCTTCAAAATGATTACCATATTAATATATAAATTTTGCTATTTTAGAAATAAATATTTATTCTATTCTTGGACTTTAGTTAAAACTTAGCATATTCATTGTAGCAAAAAATATATGTTAACTTTAACTTTTGATTTCTTGCTTATATGGCTAGCTAATTTTAACATCTCCAATGTGAATGCTCTTAATGCCTCGAGTATAGAAGAGTTTCACAGATGATAATGTGTCTGGATTGCATGCGTTGATTTGGAAGAACACGTGGGACCGAAAAAACATGTTTGAATTGAGAGAAATAATTTTTTTGTGAAAGTTGTCTATACCTGTAGCATAATTCCTTTTTGTTTTTGAATTGAGAGAAATAAATGGGTGAAAGTGTTTGATCCAGTCCCCCAATTTTCAAAAGTGTTTGATCCAGTCCCTACAGATTTAGATGTCCTTTGTTTTTAGCCCCAAAGTTTCAAAATAATTTATTATGACTCAGGGTTTCTGTTAAAATTTAATTTGGTTAGAAATTTTCCAATGTTTGTTAATTCAGTCCCTATCTCAATTATTTGCACAAATCAATCTCAAGTCTTTGTACTTTACCATTTTAGGCCACGCCCCTACACTTTTTAATTGTTCTAATTCAACCCTCGGGACTTAGTTTCCTTTTATAAAAATTTAATTACGAGTTTTCATTAAAATTGATTTATTTTAGAGCTAGACAAGCCGCGATATTTTCAAGAAGACTAGAATCGTATTTACTCAACAAACTCAAGAATATTTTTAAGATAGGTTCATACTCCAAAGACCTTTTCTTTTAACTGCGCAGTATAAGTAAATTCAAATTGTAAATTTTCTACATGTGATATGTGATTTATGAGATTAATTGCATTTGAACATGATATTACTTGCTTTTGGGCATGAAATTACCTGCCTTCGGATATGAGACTACTTGCTTTCTAGCATGAGATTACTTGAGAATACACATGAGACTTTACTTGCTTATTGCATGAGAACTTAGAGCTTAATTTGCTTGAATATATGTGTTATTTATGATATATTTTATTTAATTTTGCACTGAGCCTATTGAGTATTTTTAAGAAATGCTCACAACTTCTTTAAACTTACAAATTTTCAGATTATGGAGTTGGCGACGGAGCGTACGGTGGTGGGTAATGAAGAGTTTTAAAATATGTTTTGAGATAATAAATCTATTTAATTTTTTATGTTTGTCTAAGTTTGTTTTAAACCTTGAATTTCTTTATCATTTGAGTTTTAAATATAATTACGTGATTTTAAATTTCAATTATTTCCCGCTCAATTATTATTTTGAATGTTAGTTTGAAAGAATGACGTGACGTTCCCAATTTTTAGAACTCGAGGCATTACATAAATCAAATAACATCCTGATTGAAGTGTATTTAGCAAAGTGTATTTAACTACAAGTGAAAATATCTCATTGTAGTCTATTCCCTCCTTTTGTGAAAATCCTTTAGCTACTAATTTAGCCTTGTACCTAAGTTTTCCTTCTTTAGTATCCTCTAACTTAGGCATTCCTTAATATTCATCCTCAGACACAATCTCCCCATGACGCATAATCATCACTCATTTATTTGTACATTGTGAAGTAATGTGTCCTGAACTCAAACATTTAAAACATTTTATATTTCTATCCTTAGCAGGATGGGAATCAAAAATATTTTTACCTTTTAGTGTTAGCTTATCCCTCCCTTTTGGGACATGATCTTCATTAACTTTTCGTTTTGATTGTGAAGTAGGATAAGAACCCGGTGATTACCTGCTGCCTACTTTAGATTCAATTTCCTTTCTACCTTCATGGACATGTGCAAAATGTCCTCCAACTCCACAGTGTTGTAGCTCTATCACATTGGCTATATATCCCTATTTAGCCTACTAAAAAACTTAGCTATTGTAGCCTCCCTATCCTACACCGCATTGGCCATAATCATAACAATCTCCATATCCTTATGGTAATCCTCTACACTCTTAGAACCCTATAAAAGACATTGCAGTTTTTGGTAGATATCCCTATAGTAGTGATTAGGAATAAATCTCTTCCTCATAATCACTTTCAACTCATCCCAAGTTTTCACAGGCCTCTCATAATTTTTCATCCTAAACGTCGCCAATTGATCCCACCGTATGATGGCATAATCACTGAACTCTATCATAGCTAGTTTCATAGTCTTCTCCTCTAAACAGTTGTGGGAATCAAACATTAATTTCACATTCTTCTCCCAATCTAAATACACCTCAGGATTACTCCTTCCTTGAAAAGATGGTATAGTCATCTTTATATTTCCAAGGTTTCCATCTACTCATTTCATATCCCATGATGTCTCCTATACCCCCTTTTCACACCTATCTTTTCTATACCTCCTTCTTCCTACGATAGCCATGGAAGATTGAACATTTTTTCCCTCACTTCCTACCCCCTCATCATCAATCCCAACACCAATCCTAAGATTATTTTCTCTCCTATTCTCCCTCCTAAGTCTAGGGTCTGTTTGACATTCCCAACGCAATTGAGCAAAATTTACAGTTTCCTTCATGTACATGAAAACAGCTTGATGTGCTCAAAAGAAGATGGAAATGACCAGATGGGCCTTCAGGTTTTATCTTCATCATTAATTTTAACTCCAATTGCCTCAAATTCAAAATCAACCCATTGAGAATACTCAAGTAGTCCGAGATTTTCATACCTGCATTAATTCTCAAAAAATTAAATTGCTTTAGATATAATCAATTTGAAAGATTCTTTGTCTAATACAACAGTTCGAGTGTTTCCCAAAGTTCCTTAGCAACAGATATTCCATGTTTGCAAGAACATTCTTGGCCAAAAAAAAAAAATGTATTGTGCTTACAACCTTCGAATCCAAATATTCCCAATCATTATCTCTTACTTGATTCGGTATCTTTGTGAGTACTCGATGTCAATTTTCCATTCAAAACTTTGTGTGGTCCATCCTAACTTGTACATATCACAAGCCAAAATTGATCATCCTATCAAATTTATCCACATCGTATTTGACACAAATATTTTATTTTTATTCCAACTCTTCGAACCATCTGACACTGACACCACTTGTTAGGGATTGAATAAAACTCTCTTTAGTTTACCCACGGGTTCTTTTTGTTGTTCAAAAAAGAATAGCAAACAAAGAAATATATAAAGACATGACATAAAATTTATGGACCAATAAAGCTTTCTATTATATGAAAAATTGTTGCAATCATATAGAATTTTACTTACCAAATCCGCAAGCCCAAGTATTGAAACTAATTTCTACTTCTTTGTACAATCCAAAAAAGAAAAATTAAGATGTTAGACTACAATTTTTCCTTATAAAACTCTCTAATTAATGCGCTCTATAATAATGAATAACATCATCTATTTATAGGAGCAACTACTATGTAGAAGAGTTCATTTCAATTCAACCAAGGAAAAAAAAAACTATTTTCTAATATTAAAAGGAAACAATAAGATTTACTGTATTAAAAAAATAACTCAATCTTTATTTTAATTTCTTTTTGCAATAGAAGTTCCCAAAATTTCAAAACAATTCTAATTGAAAATCATTTTCAAACTCATAGAACAAGCATTAAATTAGATTAAAACTTGTTTGATGCAATTATCCCAACGCAAACAAGTTCTAATTCTAACAGAATGCTTGTGCTATGTATTTGAAAAGAAACTCAATCTAAGATTATTTTGGAGAACTTCTAATGCAAAAAATGAATTAAAATAAATGTTGAGTTCTTTTTGTAATAAATTTTATGGTTTCCTTTTAACATTAAAAATATATATATATATTGCCTTGATTGAATTGAAAGTTGGACTCTTCCATGTAAATAGATGATATTATTCATTATTTTAGAGTATGTGATTAGAGAGTTTTGTGATCAAAAATTGTAATATATCTTCTTGATATTTCTTGTTTCCTTTGTAGATTGTACAGATAAGTCTAAATTAATAAATTGGTAAAATATGAGTATTTTTTTTACAATATTTGAAAGATTTGGTGAGTAAAATTTTATATGATTGTAATAATTTTTCATATAGTGGAAAGTTTTGAAAGTCCATAAACATTCGGTCATATCTTTATTTTATTTATTTATTTTTATAACAAAAAGATCATTTGGGTAATGTGAAGAAAAATTTAGAGGAAATTAAAAGAAATAGCCAATTTTATATGATGATTTGCAAAAAAATGTCCAAAAATTATGACATGTCCATTTTGGAATTATTTGGACTAATTTACCCTTACAAACAATTAAATTTTCTACTATGAAGACCATTATTTTTTATTATTAAAAAGATTTCTTAGCAAATAGGAGCTTGACAACTCATCTATACATGTACAAATGTCAATCAATTTTAAGTAATTCTTCTTCCCAAAGCTTACAGTGTGACCCAAAAAAAGGAAAAAATGAATTGACCCAACACAAACGTGTCCTACCCAAAACTCAGAAATTTGAACATACGGTTTACAAGCCCTAACATCCGTCTCTACTCAATGCCTCTGAATCCTCTGTCAAATTTTCGATAATCTTACCGTTCATGTTCCTGACGTCGTTTGTTGTTTGTAGTACTTAACGACGCTCACCTTTCTCCATAGCCATTGGTGGTGAATCTTTACTTTTTCCTTCCGAATCGCGTCGAAGTGTTCCAGCCAAGAGATAATCCATTTTCTGCTGCAATATAAATAATCAACAATCAGTTTTAATATATAGTAAATAACAACACTATATTTTAACGATTTTGTAATTTGTAATGGTTGAGGCTCAATTCAAGTAGAACTCAACAAAAAACAACAGCAACGAGCTCAACTTTTCATCCACATTCAATTAATCAGCAAGAGTGAATTAAAATTGAATTCAACTATCTGGGTGATCAGAGGCTTTGAGAGCTGAACTATGGCCCTGACTGGTTTTAGTTATGTAGACTCCTATACATGTTTTAGCCTATTGGCTATTTAGTCGATTTCTATGAACCTTTTTACGCCTTTTGTTATGAACCTATGGTAAAGGATGAAGCAATGGATTATTGCTACAACACTATGAAGCCCATTGAAAGCTAATAATAGAGGGAAATAGACAAAATAGTAATTGAATTATATGTCCTAGTATTTTTTACCCGCGGTCTTTATCTAAAGCATTGCTTTCAAGAAATAGTAAGGGAATTATCTGCTGTATCAAAAAAAAAAAAAAAAAAAAATCACATAAGATATACTTTCTCAAGAACTAGTATCTTTCTGTCATTCTTAGTATTTCAATTCATGCAATGTATGTGCATTTCTTTCTCATGGTCTTGTAGTTGTAATGGCAAGCCTCAAGTTCACGATATGTGAAATGTCAAGAAAAATAATTCAAATGACAAGATAAATATTTGAAATGACAAGATACATATTTCAAATGGCAAGTGTCGATTTCACCACATGTGAAATTGAATAATGTTTGGTTTATTTGTCCCGATGCTTACTTATGTCCATGTAACTAACCTTTTTCAATTACCTGCCACTAATCAACGTGTGGATTAGCATTTATATGTTTTTACATGTTTTTTTCCATAGGTGACGAGCTCCCACATATACGAAGTAGCTGAAGAAGAGCTGAGGCGGCCCAAATTTCTCAAGTCAGCAACTTATGATACATAAAAGTTGTGTTAGATCGGTTTGATGAACAACAAAAGCAATAATTAGAGCCCATCTGCTTCGACTACATAACAAAAATACTAGAGCTCAAACTATCCGCACAGTTAATTCAACAAACGATTTACAAAAAACTTCAATCCCGTAAGCGCCTTCAAGCATGGTTCAAGTTCAACGAAACGTTTCTTAGATTCGGGCTACTTGAATACACATTAGCGACGGGGTTAAGTGTGGGGAATTTCCTACGGGTGCGGAAGCAGATAAGGTATTGGGGAAGATGTGTATAGATGAAAAATTATTTGGGAACCTCTATCGTGTAACTTGTCCGGAACTAGAAAGGATTTTCTTGAAATGTCAGAATAGAAATGATCGTTACAAATTGGAACACAGTTTGAGCCAAGTCAAGATAAAGGAAGAGGCCCTATTGCACCAATAGCCATAGAGGATACCAACCAAGATCAAGCACCTATTTCCCATCGCAGGCCATGTTCGTCTAGGCCAAAGTTGCCGAGTGCTAGGACTAAGACCCGTACATTAGGAGCGATCGTAAGAGAGGTAACAGAGCTGGTACGGGATTGAATGAGTGGCTCATTGATTTATGTGACTTTTTATTTTATCATCTCTAGGAATTATTTTGTTATGTATTACCAAACCATTGGCAGAGAAGTTATTTTGTTCTAGAAGTGCATGGTTCTTTTGTCAAAACTTATATGTAGTGATTGCAAGTTGCAACAATGTATTGGTCATCTCAAGGAACTATGTACCTGAGGATTTTGACTTAGTTACAGTTATTCTCGTTCTAGATATATGAAATATCAAGTGTCTAGATTTCCAGGGACTAAGTATCGAGATTTATATTTCAAATATCGAGATTGTTATGAAATGTCTAGATTACCTATGCATACACGAGTGGTTGATTATTGACCAATTTTACTTATTTTAAAGAAGTAAATAAATGAAAAAATAAAAATTTGGGATATAAATTTTGTCATTTAGAGTAAAATTATTAAAGATTCAATTTTATTTCTTTAACTCTAAATTAATTTTAATTGCTAAAAATTTCATTTATTTAATTGCAGGGAAAGATTGGACAATATTTCAAATTGAATTTGAATTTCTTCTCAAAATTCTCTAACCTAATTCGACTGAAGAAATCAAGAATGTCGCATATTTTTGGCCCAATTTCCCAGCCCAAAAATCATCTCACCTATCTGACCTTCTCTCTAAAAGAGCAGCCGTCTTCTCCCATAAAAAGGAGGATCTCTTCCCTCAGCCACAGCACTCCAGCCGCAACCCATCCTCTGTCTTCTCTCAACTCACACAGCCGTAAGCCACTCTTCTCTTCCAAAAAACCACCATCTCTCTTCCTTCATCATCCAAGCAGCAAACAACATCACCAGCGGCACTTCTTCTTCTATAACCAGCGGCACTTCCTGCCTTCCCTCCAGCCGCCACTCACCTTCAAAAGCATCTCCATCTCTCTCGTTTTTCACCAACAGCAACCACTCTCATCTCTGTCTTTGGCTTTCACCATCAACCTTACACAGCCGCATCTCTCTCAACTCTTCCATCCTCAAACCTTCTCCACCCTCAACCTCACATATTTTTCTGCTTCCATAACCAACCTACCCGCAGCTCCACTCACGCAGGCAGCCTCCTCTCCCTCACGTAACTCAGCCGCAAGCCTCTTCACTTTTCTCATTCTCTGCTCGCCTTCGACCTCAGCCACACCAACACAGCCGCAAGCCACTTCTCTCCTTTTCACCAACACACCAGTCGTTAATTCCCACACAATTTTCAGCGGCAACTTACAGCACCGCATCTCACTTCCCAACAGTCGGCAACTTCATCACGCACAAGCCAATTCCAACCTACAGCCATTCCAGCACTCTTGGAAGCAGTCAGTGGTCAAACTCCATCTCCCATGATAGCCGCAACACACAGCTCTCTCTCTCTCACCAACTTCAACAACAACCTTCATCGAAAATAGAGGCTGAAATTGGTTGTTTCGGGTTATTGGTTTTAGTTTAATTCCTGTTTTATTTATTCTTCTAGTTGTTTTAATCACTAGTTGAAATAATTTTAGATTATTGATGTTAGTTGATTTTTAGATATATTTTTAGTTATTGAATTTTCATTTTCAAATTTGAATTTCGCTTCCTAGAATGGTAATTGTTTATTTGATTTTGATTTCGGTTAATTTAATTATGTTCGGATAAATTATATTTGAGAGGAGTTATTCTTAGCCTCAATGGGTGAATGTTAATTTTTTATAGATGAATTCTTGTTATTGATAAGGATTTACAAATTATTTTAAAATTTCAGATTATTTTACTTGAATTGATGTCGTTGATGTGGTATGTATTAAATATGCACACAACATGCTCGACGAAATACCGTAAAAAAATTGATTAATTTTCTTACTAATATGTTTAAATCTCATCGATCTCAAGAAATTCATACTAATATTAGTTGCAAGCCCAATTGATAGCAAAAAAATAACTCCACTCAAATTTCTCTTTCATCGCAATTTAATTATATCCTCTTTTTATCATTTAAGTAATCTTGAAATCGTAGTTTAAGACTTGAATTTAGCAATTATTATTATAGCAGAAAAATCCCTAGGAAGAATGAACCTGGATTATTGGTAGGCTATAACTTGACCCATTTATACTTGGAGGGTAGATTTTACATCGAGTCAAGTTTTTGGCGCAGTTGACGGGGATTATTTTGGTGTTAATTAATTTTTCTAAATTCTTTTACTTGTTTTTTGTTTTATATATTTTTTTTCATCACTAATATTCTTGATATTGTTCATTGTTTATGTCCGTTTGGTTCCGAGATCATTCTAAGCGATTAGTAAGATCAGAACCCACTAACCAATTTTTACTTCTTGAAAATCAGTAAGTAGTAATGGCAAATAATGCAGATCCAGATGAGGCACGAGTCGTTCGAACTCTTAGAGATTAGATTTTTTCAACGATGGCAAGCACTCCATCATGCATAATAATTCCTGCAAATGCAGCGATCTTCAACTTTAAACCGGGAATGATTGATCATCTACCACGCTTCCATGGGATGCCATCAGAGAGTCCATATCACCACATCCAGGAATTCGAAGGGGTTTGTTTTACTTTTCTTGAAAGAAATTGCATTGAGGAAGTCATTCGACTCAAGCTTTTCCCTTTTTCACTAAAGGATAAAGCTAAGTCATGGCTTAACTCTTTAAGGCCTGGTTCAATTACCAATTGGGAAAATATGCGTAAGGAGTTCATTAAAAAAAAATTTCCACCACAAAGAACCACCGCTATTCAAAGACAAATCATGAATTTTTCCCAAAAGAATAATAAAATTTTTTACACTAGTTGGGAAAGCTTTAAAGATTTGTTGCTATCTTGTCCCCGTCATGGTTATGAGCAATGGATATTAACTAAATTTTTTTTATGAAGGGTTCAGACCAGAAATGAGACAATTTGTGCAAACCATGAGTAATGGTGATTTCTTTGCAGAAGACCCAAATGAAGTCTTTACATTTTTTGATGATTTAGCTGAAAATGCCCAATCTTGGGATAACATTGATGAGTTTGATAGGGGTGTTCCAATAAAAACTGAATTTCCAAAGATTGCATCTGGAAATGGAATTCATTCGCTTAGAGAAGATGATGACATAAATGCCCGATTGGCTGTCATCACTCGAAAACTTGAAAATTTGGAAACTCAAAAGTGAATGAATTTAATTCCTCTTCCACTATTTTAGAAAAATGTTCAATTTGTGAAGATGTACAATATTTAACCTCTGATTGTCCTTGTAACGACCCGGGTCCCACTTAACGGGCTGTTCCGACCGTTAGATGACGACGCACTATGCCCACTGTACCAACACGAGTCTTTTCGGCATGCTTTGTCCTCACTTGCACGCTCCCATAGAAAACTTCCCAGGAGGTCACCCATCCCAGAATTTCTCCAAGCCAAGCATGCTTAACTGTGGAGTTTCTAACGATGGACTTCCAGAAAAGAAGGTGCACCTTGTTGTTATGAGTAGTACATATCATTTCTTTTCTGCTTCCTTAATCGGGGTATTACAATCACCCCCTGTTAGACTCGTGACGTCCTCGTCGCGCTTAACCCATCTGAGTATCTGTTGCCAGGCGTTGGGATTCTAGAGGTGGCTCCCGCCCTATGGCGTAGCACTTAGTTCTCGATTTTCGGCTGGCGGCCCTCTCTGATACCATTTGTAACGACCCTGGTCCCACTTAACGGGTTGTCCCGGTCGTTAGATGACGACGAACTATCCCCACTGTACAAACACGAGTCTTTTCAGCATGCTTTATCCTCACTTGCACGCTCACCGAGAAAACTTCCCAGGAGGTCACCCATTCCAGAATTTCTCCAAGCCAAGCACGCTTAACTGTGGAGTTTCTAACGATGGACTTCCGAAAAAGAAGGTGCACCTTGTTGTTATGAGTAGTACATATCATTTCTTTTGTGCTTTCTTAATTGGGGTATTACAGCCCTGCACTTCCCCAACTAAAAGAGATGTATTTTGATCAATCTGTTGCTGTCAATATGATTTCCAATCCTTATTCTAATCCATATTCGAGTACTTTTAATCCAGATTGGAGAAATCATCCAAATTTCAGTTGGAGGAATGATCAAGGAGGAAGCAATAATGTTGGAAACAATGCTGGACCTTGATAGAGCGCATAATTGATGTTTAACCCGTGATATTTTATCTCTATCTATTGGTTTTAAATGTTTAAATTGTGGATATTAATTACATTTCATGTTTTTGTGGATTAGGAGAAAGAGTTGGATTAAAGTGGGTTTAATATCACAAATGGTGGAAGAAGTTTGCAACTCAAAAGTGAACCATCAGTGAAGGATTTTGCATAAGGCGTGGCCACGCCTTATTGTCCAGAAAATCAGCTTTCTCAACTAAATGGACCCTTTGCTGTAAAAGGCCCAAAAGCCAACCATTACTTGGGTCTTTTATTGAAGAAGCCCAGCTGCGGAAGAAAAGGAAGGGAGGGCTCGCACTAACGAAGAGAAAGAAAAGACGAAAACCTGGAAAGAAAAAAAGAAAAAAAAAGGAGCCGCACAAAAAACCTGGAAAGAAAAAAAGAGAAAAGAAAAAGAGACCTTTTGGAAAAAGGGGGAGCTGGTCACACGTCTTGGATTTTGGAGAGTTTGATTTCAATTCTTTAATTATTATTATTTCTTTTAGATTTTATTTTTAACAATGTTTATGAGTAGCTAAGTTATAATTCCAGTTCAAGGTTATTCAAAGTTTGATTCGCCAAGAATTGTGAGATCTAATTAAATTTAATTTGTTCTTTAATTGTTTTCTATTTATATGTTTTTTGCTTATGAATGAGGTTGTTGTTTTGATTGATTAATTCAAAGTGCACGTTGTTTTAATTGTCAAAATAATCAATCAAAACAACAACTTCATTCATAAGCAAAAGACATATAAATAGAAAACAATTAAAGAACAAATTAAATTTAATTAGATCTCACAATTCTTGGTGAATCAAACTTTGAATAACCTTGAACTGGAAAAATAAATTAGTTACTCATATACATTATCAATAAAAGACTAAAGAAAAAGAAATAATGATTGAAATAAAAAAGTCAAACTCCACAAAATTCAATCCACCATATATGGCTGCCTTCCTGTTTTATTTATTCCCAGCACTCCTTTTCCGTTTCTTTCTTTTGTTCCAACCAATTCTTTTCTTTTTTCTTTCTTCCGCCGTCGCCTCCTTTCTTTTCTTTTCTTTTTTTTCTTCTAAAAATCTGTCCGTGCCCCCCTTAATCTGTTGACTGCCGAGATTTTATCTAGGTTAGGTTGGGCCCAAATAATAATTGAGTAATCCCAGCCCAAACATGTGCCGCATTCTTTGTTAAATAAAATTGCTGTTGTTGGAATTGTCTCCAAAGTGAATTGTAAAATAATGTCCACAAGTCCAGCCCATTAAATATTTGAGGTTGCTGTCTTTCAGAATTAATAAGGCGTGCCCACGCCTTGTTGTTTGTTCTTCTCTGATTGGGTATTTTAGAGTTCCAAACTTCTTCCTTCTAATTTGTGATTTGAGTCCATTTTGATCTCAATTCTCCACCTAATCCACAAGTCATAAAATATGATTAATAACTACAATTTAAACATTTAAAATCAATGGAATAAGAGGAAATTCACTAATTAAATAGCAAATATGCACCCTATCAAATCCCCCCACACTTAGACAATGCTTGTCCTCAAGCATAAACTAGCTCAAGTTAGTGGAATGTACTCTCATCATCATCCATCTTTCTATCTCTACAATTCAACACTATGCTAGTCACTTCAAAAAAAAATTTCAAAATTCACATGTGGTGGGATTTAACACCTAACATTAGATTCACACAATACGCTCAAAGTGTTTAGGGTGTATAGTATATATGTACTCTCAGGTCAAAGCATAGAAAACTCTTACCATAGGCTTGCTAATATATCACATTGGAGCCACCAATGGTTTTGAACACAAAGTATGGGTCTTAACACCGGTTGTAATGGGGCTTGGGTAAGGTGGGATAAAAAGGATACATTTTTGGCGATCTTCATTGAAGGAATTATATGAACTTCTTCATAAGAACTCACTTAAAATTCATGTATTTCAATCATATCACTCCATACCCCAGTGTAGTTTACATCCTTTCACCTCTCGTGAGTATCCCCTCAACAACTATCAATGAATTACAACATGGGTGTTAATTTCAATCAACTTGAAGGCACAAAATATAGACCAAGCAATTCAAACCACTCATAAGCACATGTAATGTGAGTAAACACCCTCACAAGGTATTTCTCTCTTCGCACAAAGTGTATAAGGGTGAGAATTTTCACTCAGCTCACTACATGGAGAATTCATTGCCACAGACTGCTCAGATGTCATGACCGGAGCTAACAATAACACAAGTGCAAAGTAAAGGTCTTTATTTGGTTGTAACGGGGCTTCGGGTTAGGTAGGATAAAAGGGAAATATTTAGGCTAAGTTGAGAGGAAAGTTCACAAATAATGCTACCGCAGAAGAGAAGTCTGGAAGACCAAATCCAACAATTCATGCAAAGTCAAGCTGCCATCAACAATCAAAACTCTCAGGCCATTAATGACATCCGATCTCAGCTTACAAATCTAACTACTCATGCAAGTGCACTAGAGAAAGGTAAGTTTCCAGCTCAACCAATGCCTAATCCTCAAACTCAATACAATGGGGCCGATGAGTCCAATCTAAGACATGTGAAAGCAGTAACTACCTTGAGAAGTGGTAAGCAAATCCAAGTTCCTGAACCTAAATAGAACTTTGGTGGGTAAGCAAGTTGAACCTCTTGTTGATGATACTATGTTAAAATCTCTATCTGATGTTCAGGAACCACCTAGGCCAATAGTAGGTGCACCCCCTGCCCCTTTTCCTCAAAGATTATAATCTGGTAATAAGACCAAAAATCAAACAGAAATTCATGAGATTTTTAAGCAAGTTAGGGTAAATATTCCTCTATTAGATGCAATTCAACAAGTCCCTGCCTATGCTAAATTTCTTAAGGATTTGTGTACAGTAAAGAGGAAGTTAGCTGTTAAGAATAAGGCTTTTTTGACTGAACAAGTGAGTTCTATCATACAGTGTCAAAATCCTCAAAAATTTAAAGATCCTGGTTCTCCAACCATTGCTTGTATGATAGGAACCACTCGTATTGGTCATGCCTTGCTAGATTTAGGTTCAAGTGTGAATCTTTTGCCCTTTAGTGTATATACACAACTTGGTCTAGGTGGACTTAAGCCTACCCCCATGATTTTACAATTAGCAGATAGATCTGTTATGATGCCTAGAGGGATAATTGAGGATGTTTTGGTTCAAGTTGATAAATTCTACTATCCAGTTGATTTTGTTGTTATTGATGTTCAAAGTACACCTAAAACTTCTCCTCCAATCCCTGTTATTCTTGGCAGACCATTTCTTGCAACTTCAAATGCTTTGATAAATTGTAGGAGTGGTATTTTAAAGTTGACTTTTGGCAATATGTCTCTAAAACTTAACATTTTCAATGCTTGTAGGCAACCAAAAGATTTTGATGAAGTGCAGGAAGTTAATATGCTGGAAGAGCTGCTAATTGAGTTAGAAGATCCTGATGAGCAACTTGAACAGAATCTCGAATTGGACAGCATTCAAGACCCTTCAAAAAGTATAACAACAGTAGCTGTAAGAGCTTGGCAGTCAAACATTGAGCCTCTAAATGTTATCCAGACACCCATGTAAACATCAGCAGAGAAGATGCCAACTCTGGAGCTTAAACCTCTTCCATCGGAACTAAATTATGCATTCTTGGGACCTAATGAATCATACCCTGTGGTAATCTCTTCTACTCTTACTTGTGATCAGGAAATATGTTGTTGAAAGTGTTGAATGATCATAGATCTTCAATAGGTTGGACTATAGCAGATATTAAGGGAATTAGTCTTTTAGTGTGCACTCATAGAATTTTCCTAGAAGAGAATGCTAATCCTTCAAAGGAATCTCAAAGAAGGCTAAATCCTAATATGAAAGAGGTTGTTAAAAATGAAGTTTTAAAATTACTTGATGCTGGTATCATTTATCCTATTGCAGACGGCAAGTGGGTAAGTCCTACTCAAGTAGTTCCTAAGAAAACCGGGGTTACCGTTGTTGAAAATGAACGGGGAGAAATGATAACTAAAAGGGTACCCCACTAGTTGGAGAATGTGTATAGATT
Organism: Ligustrum vulgare; assembly: GCA_963555705.1. NCBI lineage: Eukaryota > Viridiplantae > Streptophyta > Magnoliopsida > Lamiales > Oleaceae > Ligustrum > Ligustrum vulgare. Next base: position 9,467,119 of record OY743169.1, on the reverse strand, counting down.
ATAGAAAATTGAATTCCATGACCAGAAAAGACCATTTCCCCTTACCATTTTTAGACCAAGTGCTAGAAAGAGTTGCTGGACATTCATTCTATTGTTTTTTGGATGATTTTTCAGGCTATCATCAAATTGAAATAGCATTAGAAGACCAAGAAAAAACCACTTTTACTTGCCCTTTTGGGACGTTTGCCTTTAAAAGAATGCCTTTTGGTCTTTGTAATGCCCCAGCAACCTTTCAAAGATGCATGCTTAGCATATTCAGTGACATGATAGAAAACTTTTTGGAAGGATTTATGGATGATTTCTCTGTGTATGGTGATTCATTTGATGATTGACTAACAAATTTGAAAGCTGTTTTATGCAGGTGTGAGGATAAACAGCTTCTCCTTAATTGGGAGAAATGTCATTTCATGGTTACAAGAGGAATTGTTTTAGGTCATATAATTTCTGCTAAAGGCATGGAAGTAGATAAGGTAAAAGTAGATTCAATTTCTAGGTTACATATTCCTTTAACTGTAAAAGATGTTCGATCATTTTTAGGCCATGCAGGTTTTTATAGGAGATTCATAAAAGATTTTAGTGTCATAGCAAAACTTTTGACTACACTTTTGATGCATGATACAAAGTTTTTTTGGACTAATGTATGCACTGCAGCTTTTGAACATTTAAAAAAGGCACTCACCACTGCACCCATAGTTAGATCACCTAATTGGTCTCTACCTTTTGAATTAATGTGTGATGCAAGTGATATAGCTGTAGGGGTAGTGTTTGGCCAGAGGAAAGGTAAGGAACCTTATGTAATCTATTATGCTAGCAGTACTTTGAATCAAGCTCAATTGAATTACACAACTACCGAAAAAGAGCTGCTAGCTATAGTTTTTGCATTGGAAAAATTTCGAACTTATCTTATTGGGACCCCTGTTACCATCTTTACTGATCACTCTGCTCTTAAATATTTGTTCACAAAGAAAGATGCTAAACCTAGACTCATTCGATGGATTTTGTTATTGCAGGAATTTGACATCACAATTAAGGATAAAAAAAGGGTGGAAAATGTTGTCGCTGATCATTTATCCAGACTAAATTCTGAAAATTCAAACGTTTCTCACCCTTTAAATTATTCATTTCCCGATGAACAGTTATTTAACTTGAATATTGTTCCATGGTTTGCTGACTTGGTTAATTATCTGGTTACAGGTCATATGCCCTCAAATTGGAGTGTCCAAGACAAAATGAGGATGAAAGCTATTGCAAGGAACTTCTTCTATGATGATCCATACTTATTCAAATATTGTGATGATCAAATTATCCGAAGATGTGTTCCTGATAATGAGGTACAACAAGTTCTTACCTTCTGTCATTCTCATGCTGCGGAGGCCATTTCTCTTCGCAGAAAACAGCTACTAAGGTACTTCAATGTGGTTTTTATTGGCCTAGTTTGTTTAAGGATGCTCATACATTTTGTAAAAATTGTGAAGCATGTCAGAAACTTGGTAGTCTTCGCCATAGGAATATGATGCCACTAGCTCCAATCCTTATTCTTGAAATTTTTGATTGTTGTGGATTAGATTTTATGGGTCCTTTTCCCCCTTCTTTTGGATATCTTTATATATTGGTTGCTGTTGATTATGTGTCAAAATGGGTAGAGGCTATTCCATGTAGAATAAATGACCATCAAGTTGTGCTCAAATTTTTGAAAGAACATATTTTTTCTAGGTTTGGTATGCCTAAGGCCATAATTAGTGATGGAGGAACACATTTTTGTAATAAACCTTTTGAAACCCTGTTAAAGAAATATGGCATTAGGCATAAAATTTCCACTCCCTATCACCCTCAAACTAATAGTCAAACTGAATTAGCTAACCGAGAAATTAAAGGTATTTTGACAAAAACAGTGAATCCAAATAGAAAAGATTGGGTTATAAAATTGGATGATGCTTTATGGACCTATAGGACTGCTTTTAAAACTGTTCTTGGAATGTCTCCTTATAGAATTGTATTTGGAAAACCTTGTCATTTGCCTGTTGAAATTGAACATAAAGCTTATTGGGCAATCAAAACACTCAACTTTGATTTAGATCAAGCTAGTGAATTTAGGAAACTGAAATTGAATGAGTTAGATGAATTACGTTTGGAAGCATATGAGAATGCAAAATTTTCAAAAGAGAAAATGAAAGTTTTTCACGATAAGAAGATTTTTAGAAAATCATTTTTCCATTCTCAAAAAGTATTGCTATATGACTCTAAGCTTCATTTGTTTCCTGGTAAGTTGAGAACTAAATGGATTGGTCCTTACATTGTGCAAACTGTTTTTCCTTATGGAGCGGTTGAAATCTTGGATCCAAAAATTGGTACTATTTTTAAAGTTAATGGACAACGTCTGAAACCATTTTTGGATAATTTTTCTGCTAAAGTTAATGAACTACATCTGCTGGACCCTGATTCCTACGGCTGATTTTCTTGGAACTAACTTTTATTATTATTATATATATATATATATATATATATATATATATATATATTTTATTTTATTTTTGCAGATTTTATTCTTTTCTTCATTTTTTTTAGTTTTTCATTCTTGAATAATTGCTCATGTGCATAGGCCTCCTCTCGGGTACACTCTTCTCCTTTAGCTTGATTTAATTTTGAGTCGTGTCTATTAAATACTGTTCATTTTTCTTCTCTTTGAATCATTGAGGACAATGTCTGATTTTAGTTGGGGGGAGAGTAACTCAAATGTACTTGTTTTGCATTAATTTTTGTGATAGTTGAGCATTAAAATTGAGTACATCTTCAGTCTTGAATTATATCTTTGTTATTCTGTAAAGACCTCCCTCCTAAAAAAATTTTATGCACGAATTTAAGCCTTGTGATAAGATGGATAGTCAACACATACAATTAGAGCTCTCTCAAGTTTAAGTAATTTTATTTGTTCATCATGAGAGTTGAGTGATTGGTGGTTTTCTTATATTGCCCTTGTTTGATATTGCGACTTCCATTGGGCATCATTACAAGGATTATGGATTGTTGGTGGTTTACACTTGAGAAGCGATGAAGGTCAATGCCAAATAAAAATTTGATCATTTGAAGCTAACCTTATCATCTTCTCTTCCCATCACAAATCTCTTCATATCCACAAATTCCTTCATAACCACAAATTCCTTTCATTTATTTCACATTAAAGACGACATTGCACCCAGACATTGCTTCCATAAATACATAACCTTGTTTCTACTTTCAAGTATAAGTGAGGATGATTATTTTTGCTCCATATTTGAGAAAAAAATGTTCGGTGCATGAAAAGAAAGAAAAGTGGAGTTAGATAGTATTTGACAGTCATTGAGACTAGAGGAGAATGTTGAAGAATTATTTGAGAGGATTTCAAAAAAAAAAAAAAAAAAAAAGGTCAAAAGAAAAGGGAGACATATTGAAAAGAAAGTAAAGGATGTGAAGAAGAAAGTAAGCTTAAAGTGTGATTAAAAGTGAAAATTATTATCCTCGCTTATATTTTGTAAGTCCTCAATTTCTACTCACTTCTTTTATTTCCTTATCCTATATATATATATATATATATATATATATATATATATATATATATATATATATATAAATTGCTACCACTACATCTTATACTTCCATTGGAATTTATTATTCTACTATTATCATTGGAACACGTAAACCTTTTCTTCCACCACTCCGTATCAGTTCCCTTGATAACACCATCATAACCTTTACATTGATATTGACATTTTGATCTTAAGTTGCTTATGGTAAGAACGGTTGAGTCCCAATGGTCATGAGCTTTTCATGAGGTCAATATTTGCATTGATGCCATCCACATATATATGGCCTTTCTTGAATGCTTGAGTGATCAGTTTTCAAACTCCATGAGTGACCCCCCTAACCAGTACAAAAACAAAATACACATATCAGTGAGTATATGGAGTTTATGCTTTACTTGAGTGAATACTCGACACTATATGTGTTGGGGTTAGTGGTTTGATGGATCGGCTTAAAACACACACACACAAAATTTTGGGTATGTTTTTATGGATTAATTTGGATATAATGTTTGATCTCTTGATTTTGCGAAGTTGCTGTGCTCAACTATCTAAATTCATTCTTGACTTTACAATTGAAGTTTTTCATTGAGCTAGTCATGTTTTTAATTCGCTTGAATTGCTAGAGACTAGCAAAAAGCTAGTTGGGGAGTGTGATTATTGACCAATTTTACTTATTTTAAAGAAGTAAATAAATGAAAAAAAATACAATTTTGGGATATAAATTTTGTCATTTAGAGTAAAATTATTAAAGATTCAATTTTATTTCTTTAACTCTAAATTAATTTTAATTGCTAAAAATTTCATTTATTTAATTGCAGGGAAAGATTGGACAATATTTCAAATTGAATTTGAATTTCTTCTCAAAATTCTCTAACCTAATTCGACTAAAGAAATAAAGAATGACGCATATTTTTGGCTCAATTTCCCAGCCCAAAAACCATCTCACCCAGCTGACCTTCTCTCTAAAAGAGCAGCCGTCTTCTCCCATAAAAGGAGGATCTCTTCCCTCAGCCACAACACTCCAGCCGCAACCCATCCTCTGTCTTCTCTCAATCACATAGCCGTAAGCCACTCTTCTCTTCCAAAAAACCACCATCTCTCTTCCTTCATCATCCAAGCAGCAAACAAAATCACCAGCGGCACTTCTTCTTCCATAACCAGTGGCACTTCCTCCCTTCCCTTCAGCCGCCACTCACCTTCAACAGCATCTCCATCTCTCTCATTTTTCACCAATAGCAACCACTTTCATCTCTGTCTTTGGCTTTCACCTTCAACCTTACACAGCCGCATCTCTCTTAACTCTTCCATCCTCAAACCTTCTCCACCCTCAACCTCACATATTTTTCTGCTTCCATAACCAACCTACCCGCAGCTCCACTCACGCAGGCAGCCTCCTCTCCCTTACGTAACTCAGCCGCAAGCCTCTTCACTTTTCTCATTCTCTGCTCTCCTTCGACCTCATCCACACCAACACAGCCGCAAGCCACTTCTCTCCTTTTCACCAACACACCAGTCGTTAATTCCCACACAATTTTCAGCGGCAACTCACAGCACAGCATCTCACTTCCCAACAGTCGGAAACTTCATCACGCACAAGCCAATTCCAACCTATAGCCGTTCTAGCACTCTTGGAAGCAGTCAGTGGTCAAACTCCATCTCCCATGACAGCCGCAACACACAGCTCTCTCTCACCAACTTCAACAGCAACCTTCACCGAAAATAGAGGGTGAAATTGGTTGTTTCGAGTTATTGGTTTTAGTTTAATTCTTGTTTTATTTATTCTTCTAGTTGTTTTAATCATTAGTTGAAATAATTTTAGATTATTGATGTTAGTTGATTTTTAGATATATTTTTAGTTATTGAATTTTCATTTTCAAATTTGAATTTCGCTTCCTAGAATGGTAATTGTTTATTTGATTTTGATTTCGGTTAATTTAATTATGTTCGGCTAAATTATATTTGAGAGGAGTTATTCTTAACCTCAATGGGTGAATGTTAATTTTCTATAGATGAATTCTTGTTATTGATAAGGCTTTACAAATTATTTTAAATTTTCAGATTATTTTACTTGAATTGATGTCGTTGATGTGGTATGTCTTAAATATGCACACAACATGCTCGACGAAATACCGTAAAACAAATTGATTAATTTTCTTACTAATCTGTTTAAATCTCATCGATCTCAAGAAATTCATACTAATCTTAGTTGCAAGCCCAATTGATAGCAAAAGAATAACTCCACTAAAATTTCTCTTTCATTGCAATTTAATTATATCCTCTTTTTATCATTTAAGTAATCTTGAAATCGTAGTTTAAGACTTGAATTTAGCAATTATTATTATAGCAGAAAAATTCCTAGGAAGAATGAACCTGGATTATTGGTAGGCTATAACTTGACCTCTTTATACTTTGAGGGTAGATTTTACATCGAGTCAGTGGTGCTCGAGAAAATACATAAAATACCAAAAGTCGTGAATGAAAGCCTCAAAAAATAGTACCAAACTCTATCTTGAATAGGTAACTCGAAAAATATACAAATCATCAAAAAAATAAAAGTAAACTAGTTTCAATAGCACTTTGATGCATATGAATGTAGATGGACTCACAAATTTTTGGTAGTTCAAATGTTTAACAAAAGGGCACAACAATTGCACTACGAATACAAGAAAGCATTGAGTACCCAAGATATTATCTTGTCAATCAAATGTCTAATTGAGTTCAGTGTAGGATAAGTTTAGTTGGTGGATTAGCATTCAAACCTCTCCCAATATTGCTTCTTATCAATCAAATGTCTAATTGAATTCATTGTAGGATAAGTTTATTTGGTGGATTAGCATTCAAACATCTCCTAATGTTGCTTCTTGTTTATCAGTGATAGTATTTCCATACAATTCTATCAATATTAAGTTTCTCATATAATTTATTTAAAAACTCTTCGTATTGAATTTCACATCCAAAAAGAATTGATATTGTACGATTGTCAAGTCACTTCCAATCATTGTCCATGTGTACGAAGCCACCACCATGACAGACAATAAATCTCATGACATCCCCCCATATCTACATGTATGGAGACCAAAATTATAAGCTTGAAAAATAATAACAAAACTAATAAAGGTAGCTCGAGTAAATATGTAAGACTTGAAAATTCAATCAATTCCATATACAAACCAATGAGTTATTGTGTCCTCGAGATTTAAGTAATAAGATGTCATGAAATACATTTGGGGTATCATTATCGACATTTAGGAGATGTCTAGAACGACATGACGGGTTACACTTGTGCATTTATAATTCTCCTCAACCAATTCCACTACTTACAAAACATCATAATCAACATTCTTTAAATATCGAGAATGGTATTTCGGACTGCATATCAAGATTTTTATCTTCTTCTGCAACCATCAAATCCACCATTAATGACCACCTCAATATACAACTACCTTACATTCCTATTTATCTAATTCATTTAAGAAAGATGTGACAATGTTTAAGGAACACACATAAAAAAACATGGATTCAAGTGCAAATACTCCAATAATATAACTTTAAATAGGTTAATAATTGTTTACATAATTTAATTCTCTATTGTAATCAAACCTATAAATATTGAAGAAAATTTATAAACATGAACTATATATAAAAACAAATTACCTTGTTCCAAAATTTGTGAGCCAAAGAACTATCAAACTTGAATGTTGATATACTTTTCAAAGAAAAATGATATGATTTTAGCAACTTTGGGCATATAACTTGTTCTTAAGGTTGATGAAGTTTTGATATAATCTTCATTGTTCCAAAAAAATTGGTCAATACCCAGTGTAGAATTCTACCACAAGGTAATAACAAATAGGTAATAATCAATATGTTAAAAAATAAAGCAATATATCAATCTCAAAATTTGTGTAGTGTTTAATATTAATTTATACACCGTTCTTTTACGCAATGATTACAATTTATAAACAAATTTATAAACAATATATTTTCTTAAACTACTTTTTAACCACACACATTTTCTCTCTCCAATTTTCAACCACATATCTTACTTAGAAAAAAAAATTCTACCAAGGAGTCGCCAAACGTTCCGTTAACCTTTTCATTTTAATAAGGGTATGAGAGACATTTTGGTTCTAAAATTCGCCTTTTTTATAATAGTTATTGAAAATGACTACTTTTGATTTGAGGAGCTTAAAAATGGTCATTTTGTAAATTCCCCAAAAATTTATTTGATTCCCAACAAATGAGTCCTCTTTCTCATTTTCATATCTTGGATACACTAGCCCATTTCAAAAAATAAATGTTTTGCCATGTCTAAATTAGTAAAAGTAGCCCTGATGCGAACCACGTAGCAATTGTAGCTACGCAACCCGTAAAAGATTGACACGACCCAAGACCGTCCAAAATAATTACGATTTATGGATCCAATTAAAATTAATTGAATCAAGCAACCAATACAATCACCAGGATATACTGACCTCTTGATCACAAACAATATTAATTCTCACCGAGATTTGAACAAACAAGATTTAACTCGCAAGTTCGAATTGTATTCAACGAAGAATGGTGTTTGAAAGCAATCTGCCTCACAATAATAATATCAAAGTTGTGTAATTTAAAAGTAAACATAAAGAACCCTTATATAATGATAAGGGACGAAACTAGGTCTTAGAATTATACTAGGAAACAACTTAATTGAAAAAGGAAACAAAATAAATCAAAATCTGCGAAAATTGGGAACAGATCCTTCGCGTTTACACTGCGCGATCGCGTGGAAAGCCTTAAAACGTTCTACCTTAATTTTACCACGGTCGCGCGATCGTCGACCTTTTATCGCTTCGATCGTGTAGGAGCCCGGTTGGTTCCAATTTTCATCCACTTGGCTTCGGGACTCGGGTCCAACATGAAAGTTGCTTCTTTATTAGTCAAGAACATGTTTTTGTCCATGGCCTCTTGCACCACTTTGTTCATTGCTTCTTTGACCTTATTTGCCCGAAATCGAGTCATCGGCACTGCTTCCACAATCAACGGATCCTTGCTTGGGCTTGTGTTTGGGCTCTCGATCTAGATCACATCATCCCCTCCCCCTTCGAAAGGATTCGACCTCGAATCTGTACCTGCATCAAACAAAGAAAGATCAGACACATTAAATGTAGCTGAAACCTTATACTCACCTGGTAAGTCTAGTTTGTATGCATTGTCGTTGATCCTTTCAAGGACTTGGAATGGACCATTTCCCCGTGGTTGGAGCTTTGACTTCCGGTGGTCTGGAAAACGCTCTTTCCTCAAGTGTATTCAAACCCAATCTCCAGGTTCAAATATTATGTCTTTCCTACCTTTGTTTGCTTGAGATGCATAGCGTTTATTCTTTTTGTCAATCTCCAACCTCACCTTTTCATGGAGTGATTTAACCAATTCAGCCTTCTTCTTTCCATCTAAGCTACCACATTCATCAACAGGTAAAGGAATTAAATCCAACGGTGTTAGTGGATTAAAATCATAAACAATTTCAAAAGGTGAACAAGAAGTAGTGGAATGAATAGCCCTATTATATGCAAATTCGATGAATGGTAAACACTCCTCCCAACTTTTTAGATTCTTATTGATGATAGTGAGCAATAATTGAATCATGGTCCTATTAACTACCTCGGTTTGCCCATCGGTTTGTGGGTGACAAGTGGTTGAAAAGAGTAGTTTAGTTCCTAACTTGTTCCACAAAACTCTCCAAAAATGACTAAGAAACTTAACATCCCTATCCGAAACAATGCTTTTAGGAACTCCATGTAAACACACTACCTCCTTAAAGAAAAGGTCCGCTATGTTGGTAGCATCATCGGTCTTGTGGCATGGTATGAAATGTGCCATCTTGCTAAATCTATCTACCACCACAAAAATTGACTCTCTCCCCTTCTTAGTCCTAGGAAACCCTAAAATGAAATCCATGGAAATATCAACCCAAGGTTTGCTAGGAACGGGTAAAGGTGTGTATAATCCATCGGGCATAACCTTAGACTTAGCCTTTATACAAGTAATGCATCTACCACAAACCCGCTCGACATCAATCTTCATCTTAGGCCAATAAAAATGTTCACTTAATATTCCTAAGGTCTTTTTAACCCCAAAATGTTCCATCAACACTCCACTATGGGCCTCCCTAACTAGAAACTCCCTCATTGAACATTTAGGAACACACAATCTATTTTCCCGGAATAAATAGTCATCATGCTTAAAGAACCTATCCAAAGCCCCCTTGCCACATGAATCATAAATAATAGAAAATTCCGGATCACTAGCATACATGTCCTTAATGTATTCAAAACCAAGCAATTTAGCATTTAAATAAGTCAATAGTACATACCTTCGAGACAATGCATCAGCTACTATATTTTCCTTGCCTTGTTTATACCGGATGACATATGGGAATGTTTCAATAAATTCCACCCACCTCGCATGTCTCTTGCTCAACTTATCTTGGCCCCTCAAATGCTTCAAGGATTCATGATCGGTATGAATCACGAACTATCGTGGCCATAGGTAGTGTTGCCATGTCTCCAATGCCCGCACAAGTGAGTACAGCTCCTTGTCACATGTGGGGTAATTAAAAGCAGCCCCTTTTAGCTTTTCACTGAAATAAGCTATTAGCATTCAATCCTGCATTAAAACAGCTCCAATACCTAACCCTGAGGCATCACATTCAATCTTAAAAGCCTTGTCAAAGTTAGGAAGTGATAAAACGGGTGCTTTACACAATATATTTTTGATAGTCTAAAATGCATGATCCTGTTCTACACCCCATTTAAAACCTATACTTTTTTTGACAATTTCCGTGAGTGGTGTGGCAATTGTGCTAAAATCTTTAACAAAGCGCCTATAAAAACTAGTCAAGCCATGAAAACTTCTAACCTTAGTTATGCTTTTAGGTGTTGGCCATTCTTTAATAGCTTTGACTTTCTCTTCATCTACTTCTATTCCCTTAGCACTAACCACATACTCAAGAAATACAATTTTTTCCATGCAAAATGTATACTTTTTAAAATTAGCATAAAGTTGTTCTTGCCTCAAAACCACAAGCACACACCTAACATGCTCCACATGCTCATTTAAAGTTTTACTATATATCAAGATATCATCGAAGTAAACTAAAACGAATTTACCTATAAATGCACGTAAAATATGATTCATTAAACGCATAAATGTACTAGGTGCATTAGTAAGTCCAAAGGGTATTACTAACCATTCATACAAGTCATATTTAGTTTTAAAAGCAGTTTTCCACTCATCTCCTTCCTTCATTCGCATTTGATGATAACTACTCTTAAGATCAATTTTACTAAATATGCTAATCCCATGCAATTCATCCAACATATCATCTAACCTAGGAATAGGATGACGATACTTTACCGTTATGTTGTTGATGGCCCTACAATAACACACATTCTCCAAGTCCCGTCCTTTTTTGGTACAAGTAACACGGGGACGACACATGGGCTCATACTCTCCATTATATACCCTTTGCTCATCAAATCCTCCACTTTCCTTTGAAACTCCTTCGTCTCCTCGAGGTTACTTCGATAAGTGGGGCGGTTTGGAATGACTGCTCCAAGTACGAAATCAATTTGATGTTCAATACCTCAAATGGGTGGTAACACACTAGGTATGTCATCTGGAAACACATCCTCGAATTCCTGCAATAAAGAAATAGCCAAAACAGGGAGGAATTTGTTAGTTTCATCAAATGCAAGGAATGATTCTTTGTATAATAAGAGGACCATTGGTCGCTCTTCCATGAAGGCCTTCTTAATTTCACTCCTCTTTGCATAGAAATTCATTTTTTTCTTTTCTGGCACTCTTCGCTCCCTCTCCTTTTTCTGAGATATGTACCTCAACACTCTTTTTTTCTCTCGCCTCTCCTTTTTCTGGAGTCGTGGCTCCAACCCTCTTTTCCTCTCCTTTTTCTGAGGTCGTGGCCTCAACTCTCTTTCTCTCATTTTCCCTCACTCTTTTTTCTTCATCATTTTTCAATTTTATTTGATCTTCATACACTTGTGATGGCGTCAATGTTTCAAGTGTAATGGTTTTCCCTCCTTTGGTAAAGCTATACCTATTTTTATATCCATCATGCATCACCTTCCTATCATATTGCCAAGGTCTACCCAATAAAATGTGCCCGGCATGCATAGGGACCACATCACATATAACATCATCCACATATCTACCAATAGAAAAACTCACCAACACCCTCTTATTCACCTTAATTTCTCCACTATCATTTAACCATTGAAGCCTATAAGGTTTATGATGTTTTAACAAGGGTAATCCTAATTTTTCAACAAGTGTAGTACTAGCAACATTAGTACAACTACCACCATCAATAATCATACTACATACCTTGTTATTAATGCTACACCATGTATGAAATATGTTCTCTCGTTGTTGTTCCAAGTCATCCGTGTTGATTTGAGCACTAAGAGCTCGCCTTGCCACTAATAACTCGCCATGCTCCCCGGATAACACATCCTCATCATCACATACTTCATCCAATGCCGGCATATCGCTATAATCCTCTTCTTCACTATCACTCTCCATGGTTCCATCCTTTCGTACAAGTATTACTCGCCTATTAGGACATTGCGATGCCACATGTCCTCTCCCTAAACATTTGAAGCACTGAATGTCTCTACTCCTAGATGGTTGAAGTTTCCCCTTAGGTGCGAGTTTGCTAGCATGCTCCTCCTTCCCTTTTGGTGCCTCAAACTTCCCTTTAGAAACAGCCCCATCTCCTTTGTTTTCCCACTTCGGCTTCCAAGAAAAATTAGAACCCGATTAATACCTTGATGTCCCTTTTTTCTTCAATTGCTTCTCCACCTTTATAGCCATGTGTAACATATCTTCCATCTCCAAATAATGTTGTAGTTCAACCACATTAGTTATATCCCTATTCAACACATTCAAAAACCGAGCCATAGTAGCCTCTCTATCCTCATCTACATTAGTTCTAATCATCAACATCTCCATCTCCTTATGATAATCCTCCACACTCTTAGATCCATGGTATAAACTTTGTAATTTTTGATGAAGCTCCCGATGGTAATGACTAGGCACGAACCTCTTTCTCATGATCTCTTTTAATTCATCCCAAGTATTAATGGGCCTCTCTCGATTCCTCCTCCTAGAAGTCACCAATTGATCCCACCAAGTAATCGGAGAATTCAAGTACAGCTACCTTAACCTTTTTCTCTTCCGAATAAGTGTAGCAATTGAAAATCAACTCCATCTTCTTTTCCCACTCCAAGTATGCTTCCGGATCACTCTTACCCTTGAATGGCGGAATTGTCATTTTGATGTTGCTCATACTATCATCCATTCTATCCCCAACAAGATCTTTATCCCTCCTTCCATGCCTAACTCCTCTATCCACAATTGCCCCATCGTCGAAATCACTATCTTCTTCATTCTCATCAACCCCATCTACTCTACGACCTCGCCCACCTTGTCTACGGGCATTAGGCACTTCTCGAGGTTGTTCAAGTCTTTCTAACCTGCCTAACACATCCCCAAACAACCTCTCAAACCGTTGTTCCATCTCATCCATCATGTTGGCTCGATCGTTATTTTTTGTAGTAGAAGATTGTTCAGTCATCCTATACTAAATAAATTGTATGCCTCGAGTGTTTCTTTTCCTTCACTCGTGTATCACTCAATTTGGATTTTTCCCCTATAAATCTCACCACTCTTACATTTTTCCACTCAATAGCTTTCTCACCAATTGTTTCAAATAACGAATCCGAACTCAAGCAAGTATTAATCCCCAATAATTCAAACTATGTATGAGTGAAAATTCAATGATTTATTGGAATAGAATCAATGAAGACTTGACAAAGGTAATTTGGCTCAATGTAGGAATTTGACTCTTTATATTGGAGATTAGGATTAATTCAAGAAAGTAGTTCTTGAATTAAAATTTTTTTTGATGGAGTTTTTTTTTTTGGACGATTTTTTCAATTATGATAACAACGAAACAAACGAAATTTGATTTGGATAACAAACGAATGAAATAACAACTTTTGAATTTTTTTTGAATACTTTTTTGGATCAAAGACTCAAAACTTTGAAGAACGCGAAGAGCAGAATTCAAGAAAACAAGAAAAGATATAACCTTGATTTTTTGGAGCCTAAGCTCTGATACCAACTGATGCGAACCACGTAACAATTGTAGTTACGCAACCCGTAAAAGATTTACACGACCCATGAACGTCCAAAATAACCACGATTTATGAATCCAATTAAAATTAATTGAATCAAGCAACCAATACAATCACCGGGGTATACTGACTTCTTGATCACAAACAATATTAATTCTCACTGAGATTTGAACAAATAAAATTTAACTCGCAAGTTCGAATTGTATTCAATGAAGAATGGTGTTTGAAAGCAATTTGCCTCACAATAATAATATCAAAGTTGTGTAATTCAAAAGTAAACATAAAGAACTCTTATATAATGATAAGGGACGAAACTAGGTCTTAGAATTATATTAGGAAACAACTTAATTGAAAAAGGAAACAAAATAAATCAAAATATACGGAAATTGCGAACAGATCCTCCGCGTTTACACTGCGCGATCACGTGGTGAATGTCTACGCGATCGCGTGGAAAGCCTTAAAACGTTCTGCCTTAATTTTACCACGGTCTCGCGATCGCGTAGGAGCCCAGTTGGTTCCAATTTTCATCCACTTGAATCATGTTGATCCACTTGGCTTCGAGACTCGGGTCCAACATGAAAGTTGCTTCTTTATTAGTCAAGAACATGTTTTTTGTCCATAGCCTCTTGCACCACGTTGTCCATTACTTCTTTGACCTTCTTTGCCTGAAACCAAGTCATCGGCTTTGCTTCCACAATCAACAAATCCTTGCTTGGGCTTGTGTTTGAGCTCTCGATCTGGATCACATCAAGCCCCCAGGGCATATTTCTAATGGCAAAGAGAAGAGCAGGAAACTTGCTCAGTGCAGTTGGGTGCAGATTCGAATCCTGAAATAATGGATTTATTCTTTGTGATAAGCGGGATTCACCACCATTCGTGAAAGTTTCTAATGTCCTTTACCCTAGTTCTGGGAGACACAACCTGTGATTTACCTCTTGAATCAATGACCCAGAATAGAATCGGTTCGAACCCTCAAGGTGTGGGTTACACCCTAAATTAGTAAAAGTAAATTTATTTAAAAGTATCTTTAAGTTTAGCCAAACACGTATTAGCCACAAAAGCTCCTTTAAGCAACTTTATTTCCCAATAACGATAAGCTTTAGAAGATGCTTTTTTCCCCCCTTACGTACAAAAACGACTTTTCCAAAAAACTTGGTCTTCCTTACCTTTTTTTTTCTTTCTAAAATTAATTTGCTTTCCACCCCCCCCCCCCCCCCCCCCAGGCTTAGCAAAAGATGCTCATATAAACCATGTTTGGCAAGCTTAAAAATGTTTAATTACTTAAAATGATTCTTTGTTAGTAAGATTTAAAAAATGTTAATTTGTTATTTAATGTAGTTTAAGAGTTAATTTTGAAAAAAAAAACTATTTTACTGAACAATTAAAAGAAGAGAGAATACCTAAATATGTTAGTTGCCTCCGTTTAGTAAACTTGTATATAAACAACACATTAATCTAAATCACTTTTTAATCACATACATTTCTAAAAATCATTTTTAAACCATATATTTTATCTTGAAAATATCGCATTCTTTGTTTTTTTTTTTTTTTTTTTTTAAATTACGTCTTGAAGCAATATAAACAAAGAACTTTTACATCTTGAAGCAAGTTTTGTCCCCAAACATACCCCATAACCAGAAAAATACCAGAATATTCTTCTTATCTGATAAATTTGAAATAGTAACATGATGTTAGCTTTTTTAAACAAAATAAATAAATAAACAATGCTATAACTCCTTTTTCATTTGCAATACGTCTTGAATTCAGAGTTTAATCGTACTTTGATAACTTTAAGTAACATAAATTGATTTTTTTTTTTTTTTTTAAATGTGATGGTGGAATGCACGGGATCGGTAATCAATATTTTAACCCTAGTAAGAATTAAATCAAAATTATTTTCATGCAAAATACCTTTTTATAAAGGTTTGCCTAATTTATTAACCAGGTTGACAGTCATGAATTTGTGAAAGGTGGGTAGTGCAAGCAACTGAACATGAGAGGGGAAAGCAAAAGTTAAATTTTAGAAGAAAATAAAAAGAGAGGTGATTTTTGGCTAAAAAAGCTAATTGCGAATATGATTGAGCCTCAATTTAATAAATCATTTATAAACGATTATTTATAAACATTGTTTATAAATAGGGAAATGTCAATATTTCGTTAATTCATTTTTTAAAAAGTAAAAAATAGTGAACAAAAATTTTCGACCAATCAAAATTATTAACTTTAAATAACAAATAAATAAAAATTGTCCAATCGTTTACAAACAAAATTTATAAACAATTCTTACAAAATAGAGGCTGAAGCCGCCGAACTTTAATATTCAACTTTTCAAGGCATCTGCAGACTGCAATAGGATCTTAGGGGCAGACTATAGTAGGATCTTTGGGTTGATAAATGCTCTAATCATATGGACATTGATTAGAGCAAAAATATATGGTTAAAAATTTATTTATCCCATAAAATGTGTGGTTAAGATTAAATGTTGATTGATTTAAATTAAAATCTAAAATTGTAAAAGTACCAAACACGGGCATACGTAGAGTTGAGCAAGAATAAAACCAAATCGATGAACTCGATCAACCCAAACAAAATCGATCGATTTGGGTTGATTTTTCAGATGATTGAGTTGGTTTGCGGGTTCAAAAATCTATTGTCTTAGTTTGGTATGAATTGCAGTTTAAGTTTTTAATCCGATTAAACCCCAAACCAAACTTGTCTGCTAACATCAAAAAGTTCCAAAAAACATAAAAAAAAAAAGGTCTCACCACACAACATGAACCCTAAATTCCACATTTTCACAGTCGCCCTCCCCACTCTCCAGAGACTCCAACTTTCCAAGTCCAACTCTCCCATTCTCAAACCGAACTCTCACGCAGCGCTAATGTCTCAGCTCTCTCCCAATATCCTCCCCCGTTTTCAAATCGAACTAGTTTGAGCCTTACTCAAATCAGAAGCAGGCTGTGAAGAGGCTTTGAATTTGTGAAATAAACTGATGCAGTTCCTTTTGGAAAACGCGATAAAGAATGCGGAATAAACAACAAATGATAGGAAATATCTAAATTTAGCAAAAATAACACAAGAACCAAGGATAAAAAATAATGGAAAAGAATGAAGAACCAAGGTTGTTGAAAGTCACAAGGATAGTCCAATTCCTTGATAAGTTCGGGTTGAAATGCCATAAATATATCAAGAACGTTTGATAAGTTCGATTGGTTATCAAGAAAACAAATCCCTCACTTTCTAAGAAAGAACAAAAAAAAATGGACGGGTATGACAGTCATATGCTTTGAATATGACAAAATTATGTTTTTTTTTTTTTTTTTTTTGTGAATAATATAATAATTAATGAAGTTTAATTTGGGTATTTGTTTTTGTTTTTGGCAAATTCTGAAAAATATATTGTTTTCACACTTAGCTTGATTTGTTGTTGAAATGAAACTCAACGAATAATCAAGGCTTCAGCTATTATTCCCAGAATGCAAACCAAATCCACCCAACCCGCTCAATGTTGGGTTGGGTCGGTTTGGTCTTTTCAGCTATTATTCCCAGAACGCAAACCAAATCCACCCAACCCGCACAATGTTGGGTTGGGTCGGTTTGGTCTTTTCCTTTTTTTTTCCAGACCAATGTAATCGGTTTAGGTTCGAGTTGGTCTTCAAACCGTTCTAACATAACCCACGCCCAGCCCTAGGCATGTGTATTTTGTAATATCCTTAATATATTGAAATGAACAGTATTAATTGAAAATTATTTTTATTTATTAAATGTGTTCTTAGGAGATGACAAATTACCTTTGTAGAGCAACAATTAAGTACGTTAATGGGGCAAGTTGAGCCAACTCGGTCGATCAAAGTCTAGTTACTCCCGCCCTCAATCAAGTCACCTAGCAAGCCAACTAGTATGAGCCGCTCGTGATTCATTGCTCGACTCTCTCAACTTTCCAATCGGCAGTGGAGGTTAATTTGGGAAATTTGAGATTAGCATCCTATCTTTAAAGTGTAATTATATTGACATCAATAATTTTGTTAATCACACTATACTTTTCATAATTACTAAATTGGACATAATTAAATTGACTAAAATAACCACTACATTTTATTAGTTTTTCTTATTTTTTTTTCTTTTATACACCACAATATTAACAACCCTAAATTTCATGTGTATTGTATATTTTCCAGCCTACAATTGATCTTGCCAGACAAAATAAAATAAATACAAATTAAAAAATTTATAAGTATTCATCATCTTTGTCTCCCCAAAGGAGTGTGAAATTTGAATTTGTTTCTGTTATGGATGACTACTGCATAGAGTCGAGAGCTTTAAAATTGAGCTTTTAAAAAATAGGCATACCACCAATTAGCAGGTTCAAGGAGTTTACCAGATTTCAACATTCCGACAACCAATGAGTCCTACTAGCCGGGGTCTACACTCATCACCCAAACACGCACCATTCTTATTCCAACTCACCATTACGTTCTTCTTCTCATCAAATATCTCCACAAATTTCAACCCCTGCTCATTAATCTCCCCGCCGCCAGTCATCCCGACGTCCACTTCATTCTCCGCCAACACCACTACCATTTTTCTTGCTTTTCCGGGTAGTCTTCCAAGTACTGCAAGATAATTTTAAAGTTGTTTACTCTATGCAGTTGTAATCCATACCAGAAATAAGCAAGAAATCTGAAATCTATGGAGATTTGGTTGTTGTGTACGTTGTGTATCATGGTTCTTTTTTTAATTAATCATTTTATTTAGCTAGGGCTATATATTTGTAAAAGAGATGTAGTGTAGTTATAAAATTCATGTTTTAATTAGTGATGTCAACTTAATGTGGTGTGATTAACAAATTTTCTTATTTTACACCACATTATAAACACACACCCCATTTAAAACTCATTTTTAATAATACAGCACAATTATTTTACAAGACCCGGGCTCATTGGTTAGCCGGGTTCTTAAGAGCGAGTATTTCCCCAACTGTAATATTTTTGAGGCTGAGGCAAAAACTGGATGTTCATATATTTGTAAGAGTATGATCTCGGGCCTGGAAGTTTTGGTTAAAGGGTGCAGATGGAGGATTGGCGATGGGAAACAAGTGCGTATCTTTGATGACCCCTGGCTTGCGAATGGAATATCTATGAAAATTCTCTCTCCCAGAACCCAAGGTCTCCACTAGGTTGTGGACATCAAATTAGCCAGCGAATGGTGGAATTTGGATCTTATTGAGTCCTCATTTTGGCCTTTTGACGTGACTCGAATTCTTTCACTCCCCCAGGCAACCCTGAGACACAGGACAAAGTCATATGGAACTACTCTAAGGACGGATTTTACACTGCTAAACTAGGATACCAGTTTCTTACGAATAACTGACCAAATGAGGATAATTTCAGTGGAGTCAACTCTGGATCTTGGTGGGAAAAGTTATGAAAGCTTGACATTATTCCCAGATCGAAAGATCTGGTATGGCGCGTGCTTAATTCTGCAATTCCAACTATGGAGAACCTTCGGAGCATATTGCCTCCTATATCAGCTGCCCAAGATGTGGGGGGGTCGAGTCTAACATCCACATTATCATCATCTGCCCATGGTCGAAAAAATTCTGGAAATGCCTGGGGGTTTGGGAATTGTGGAAGAGATATTTTTCTGGGCACTGTCCGGGTTTCAATGAAGCACTATCAGACATCCTTCTTTGCCACCCAAAGGAAGTATTGGAAATCATATGCTTGGGACTTTGATGCATTTGGAGAATTAGAAACGAGAGCTTGCATGGGACGAAGACTCAAGCTGCCGAATACGAGAGTTGGATGTTGCAGGTCATAGTCAGTGACTTCAAAGCAGCTAATAAACATGACAAATATTCCAGAGGTGTGAGAGCTTCAAACCAGGGGAAATGGGAAGGCACATCCGTGAGAGATGGGAGACTTATTTTGGAAACATATGAGGTAGTGAGGGGGGATGATGGGTTATTCGGTCTTGGAGGTTGGTTTAGAGATGAAGCAGGAGTGGTCCAGGTAGCCTTTGCTCGTCGGATTCGTAGCTATGGTAATGTGGAAATGGCATAAGCCTTTGCTATCATTGAAGGCATTAAATTTGCAATAGAGAGACAGCTTCCAATCCAAGCCATTGAATGTGATGCACTCCGACAGTGCCGGCCCTGTGTTTTTTAGTACCCTGTGCGAATATTAAAAAAGTGCCCCCGTTCTTTAATTATAAAGTATGCGTATAGAAAAAATAAATTATTTGTATTAATTTATTGTACATAAAATTGTCACATAACAAAAATATCATTTTCAATATTTTTTCTCATATCGTTTTCACGTCATAAAGAAAATGTACAACTAAAAAAACTAAATTTATGCATTGTAGAAACTTCAAAACATCCAAAAGCTCGTATTTTCTTCAGAAAGCATCATCAAAATTACTAATATCTTTAACAGCCAATATGAGTTGACCTGAAAAGGAAATAAAACAACTCAAATAATATTATATGTAAGCCTTGAAATGCAACAAATCATTTAAAGTTAGTTCTTCTTGCATTTTTTGAAGCAAAACCAGTAATGAATTTTTTGTAATCAATACTTTCTAGCAAATCATATTCAATAGATATCAAAACAAGTCCATTCAATCTTTCTTATGACATAGTTGATTGCAAATAACATTTCAAAAACTTCAATTTTGAAAAACTTCTTTCAGCATATGCAACCGTAACAGGTATTGTCAATAAAATTCTATAAGCAATAAATGTATTTAGAAAACAGTCCAACATTTTCAAATAAGTCGGTATGTCAAGAGCTGTATTTTTTTCTTTGGGTAAAAGATTTCGCAAAACTTTTAGCTCTTGAAACAATTCTTGACCATCAACATTACAAAACATTTCATACCTTAAAACAATATCAAGATTATCACAACATGCTTTCAAATTTGCATCATCCAATGAATTCAACTTCTCAAAAGAAAATAGAAATCCAAAATTTTTCTCATATGTAGTGAATTGATCAAATCTTCTCTCTAGCGATCCAATTGCTTGGTCTACTATATAGAGGATATAATTTGTTCTAAAAGAATCTTCAGGTGATTGAATGTCCTCTATAGTGGCATTTTCATCAAAATGTCTCTTCCTACGAATTATACACTTTACTTGAAATACAGGATCAACTTTCATTTCATTAGCAATATTTATAGCATCGTTGAATCCAGTTTCCCTATTTTTTTAAAGAAATCAATCAACCCTTTCACTTCATCAATAGCAATATCAATAAACATGTCATTAGATTGTAAGTGTTTACTAATCAATTTAACAGCATACAATAGTTCATACCATATAATTATAGCTACTAAAAACTCAAAATTTCCAACATAAAGGGTTACTAATGCATTAGCCTGACATCTCACACAATTGTCATTTTCATTTTAAGCTACTTCAAGCAAAGCTTCTCTCAACTGGGGAGCTTGAAATCTGATTGCTTAAACGGCTTCTACATGATTTTCCCAATGTGTTGCCGACAATGGCTTCACATTAGTTTTAACATTGTCTTTCAAAATTTTCCATCTCTTTGTAGAATTAGAAAACAAAGTATAAATACCTTGTATAACTCCAAAAAAATCTTTTACTTTAACACAAGAGTTTGCCATATCACAAAGTGTTAAATTAAGACTATGACATCCACATGGCGTATAGAATGCTCTACGGTTTATTTATTAGATTGTTGGAAGTTTGAATTGAACTTAAAATGGAAGAACGCTAGGAGAAAAAAGAAAAAAATCAATTTTTTTTTTTTAAAAAATAATATTTATTAAAATATTTTTCATTTTGGTGCCTCCAAAATTTTGGTGCCCTGTTCGACGCACCTTTCGCACGGCCTCAAGGCTGCCTATGCACTCCGGGTTGTACAAGGGGTGATTTCGCATGATAGTTGCGACCCGAATGCTGGCATTCTGAGTGAAATTCGTGATCTTTTGATTAGTAATAGTTGTGGTTCGTGTTACTTTGTACCTTGCGAGAGGAATGTAGTAGCCCACAATCTTGCACAGTTTGCTTTTTTACTACTTGTAATCATGTTTGGGACGATTGTATTCCGCGGTTCATATCCCCAAGTCTTCTTGCTAGGGACTGAACTTTGTTGGTTTGTTAAATGCAATTGCTCAAAAAAAAAAAAAAAAAAAAGGATAAAATAACTGAAAAATATAAAAAGGAAGAGAGGAGAAATTATAAAAATTAGACTATAAACCATAATGGCTTCTTCCACCCCCATTCAAAGTTTCAAACAATGGCGTCTAACATTTCTCCAAGAACTCGACTCTTTCTGTTGCTAAATATTATATATTTTTCGTGCATTTTTATCAAAAAATGTCATAAATGATCAAATGCCTAAGAAGATGATGAACATGCTGCATGATGGCTATGAACGGTGGTGGTGGTTCTCAAGGTCCTGACGTCGAGCACATGGCTGAAAACCCGTATTACCCGAGACGGAGTCGAGGGGTATCCTGGTGGGTTCAGGACCCTCCAATTTTCTATGATGATTTTTTCATTATCTTTTTTAATTTGATTTTTAGTGCCAATTTTAAGTGTTTTGAAATGTTTAATATGATCTATTAGTAAAATAGATGAACTCTTAAGGAAAATTTGTAATAAAGTATTTAAAAAATTCATCATTATTATCTTATTTTAATATTTTTATACGTTTTAAAACGGGACCCAACTCAAAATTTCGGACTCCATCCAATAACAATTGGCGTCCATGGTGAGAACCAACAACGTGCAAACAGAAATGAAATGTTTCAACTAGTGTTTAGAAAATCGGATTTGACCGACCGGTTCAATCGGGAAAATGGGGAACCGGTCGAAAAATCGGTCCGATCAAGGCTAATATAACTTATTTTTTAGAAGAATTTGTATTTCATAGAATAATTTTTAATATTTTAATTGAAACCGCTTCGACTCGATCAGACCATCCGACCCTTGATCTATTTCCTTTCTCGGTTCGAACCAATTTTCGATTTTCTAAACATTGGTTTCAACCAATGATGCATGCCCTGTCCTCCACCTCTAGTAGGTTACATGCCACATTATCTATGAATTGATTTGCCAAAAATTATTTTCATGAAAAATGTTAATTGGAAGTGTGTGATTGAATTAATTTTCAAGTAAAAAAGTGAAAAATTTTCTTAGTTTTGTAATTTGATTGACATTATTTTAATGGAAAATAAAACAAATTTTAACTATTTTAATCAATTTTTTTTTCACTTGTTTGTACTTGATAATAGTAAAGTTAATTTCTTAAAAAAAATTAATTAATAATAACAAAAATGATCAAACGTGATGAAAATAATTTTCCACCTAAGGTAGAAAATATTTTCTCACCAAATATGTAGAAAATATAGAAAATATTTTAGGCAAATGGCTAAGGAATGCTTTAATTGATAGTATAATAGAAATATTTTTCAAGCAAATACCAAACAAACACAAAAGATGAAAAATATTTTCCACAATGTGACCTTTTCCAAACAAAATTAAGGCAAGAGTAGTTATATTTGTACCATAATATCTTATAACTGCACCATAATTGAATTGCATTATTGGTCTCTAATCTTTATAGATTATTACATTTATATTCTTTATTTTTTTTTTTCATCAAGTTCTTATCATTAAATTTTCAACAATTATCAAATTTTGTCCTTCATAATGGTTTCGTCCAATTTTTTTATTATTACTGTGCTTTAAAATAATGAACAAGTATTTAATTAAAATTTTGACTTTTTACTTACTAAATGTACAAGAGGTAAATAACTTTTTTTAATATCTCTTGATAAATTTTTTGACAGAAATCAATAGAAAAGACTAGATATTAATTAATGAAAGGATTAAAATAAGAATACAATGAAAAAAAGTTGGGAGACATAATTATAATATTGATTAAAGGCTATGAATATTTATTACAATTAAAAATATGGTGCACATAGAAGAAGATGTGGTGACAATATATTAGCCTTAAGACAATCAAACATAGCCTTAATTATTCTTTCACTTTGGTAAAAGAATGTTGTTTATAAATAAGAGAATATGATGTTTTCGAAGTAAAATGTGTGGTTAAAAATGATTTGAAAATTTGTGTGTTAATTGAAAATTTAAAGTTGTCTAAAGTTTATGAACGAACTATCCCAGATAAGTTTGGATAGTAACCAATTAATAGTAAATTGTTTAGTTTTGATTTAGCGCAATACCAGATGAATCTTGCTGATGCAGATTCGTCTGAATAGTAAAACGTAAATGGACAAAATAAATTGTGCAGAAACGTAAATAGGCAAGAACACAATAATTTGAGTTTAACGTGAGAAAAACCCTGACAGGGAAAACTCACGGCCGCATCCTGCGGACAAAAACCAATCACTATATAACGAATGAGTTTATACGGATCAATCTAAATTACAGGATAAATATACGCATAGTTTTATCAAACATTCAAGAAATAGATCACTCCCTGATCCTTCTATGACATGTAATGTGAGCGACGTCCCACCACTATTCAGTAGTTTTCTTTGAATCTGCAACACTTTTTCAGCAACCACGAACTCCCGTTCGAATATGATTCAAACCTCCCGTTTGATCTTCACGTTGAAATTCTTTCATTTTCTAAGTGATTGAATCCACTTCCCGAAGTACCGAAGTCACAACACAATTGAAGCCTTTAATATTTGTGCACCACACGAAAATTGGCTTCTTGACTCCTTCTTGAAGTGGACGTGAATGGGTAAGCACCTCACAGATTTTTGTATTGTTCACGTCTTGAAGAAAACATCCCGTTTTCTTATATTTAAATGCAATTAAGTTACTTGTCCTCTAAGTTTCCTTATTGCAAAAGATCTCTATTACCTGCAAAATAAAGCAGAAATAATTAGAGAAATGTAAGATAATCATTCTTGAATAAATCTTACCATAAATCAGGATATAGATAAATCATGAAGGATCTTACCATAAATTAATCATTTACCAATCAAGTGATTCACATAAACTTGGACACCAAGAATAGGAACAATATTTTCGACCAAATCAAGAATCTTTACCATCAAGATTTTCAAACCTATCAAGATGATGATCTTACTATATCCAAAGATATTTTAAATATTTTCTGCCATATCAAAAATCTTTACAATCAAGAAGTTTATCAAAATCACAAGATATCGAGATCAAGATTTCGAGATCATGATCCAAATCTAATCAATATTTCTTGATCATTATCTTCCTAACAATAAAATGATTGACACGAAAATAGGAGATAATATTTTCTTTAAGAAATATTTGCATAATTTAATTAAACTTAATAAATTACTAAATACACGTATTTAGTAATTAAATTAAGTTTTCTTAAATTACACAATTGTAGAAAAATAGGAAATGTCAACATTATTAAATTAACATTAATAAAAAGTAATTTTGAGAAAATGTGTTATTTATAAACAAATTAACAAATTGTGATTCAACCGACATTCTGAAAAAATCAAAAGACAGTTCCAATGATACACAAACAAACCAATTTTAGCATGTTTTGTTGATTTTTAAAAAGTTATTTTATTATAGAATAAATCGACTTACTTTTCAGAAAGCATGTTTGCCCAGTAAAGTTTGGTATATTTTAATTTTAATAGTTAAAAAAATCGTAGTTGTTTGGCTAAATTTAAAAATCACTTTCTTAGAGATTAAGTTATACCCTTTTTTGGATTGTTTGGTTACTTTTTTATAAAGTAATTTAAAATTATTACTTTTCCAAAATGTATTAGTAAAAAGGTTTTTTTAATCGAATAAAGTGTATATTGATCAACTCAATCAAAACTCTCCTAGACATAACAAGAAAAGAAGCTACGCAGTGGACAGCATTATTTACTTTACGACGACAATATATTTTTTCAAATTATCTTTTAATCGTACATATTTTTTAAAATCACGTTTTAACCACATTTTTTATCTTAAAAATATCACATTCTTTATTTATAAACAAAAATATTTTACTAAATAGGTTAAACTAGAACCACACCCAACATCTTCATATATATAAAGTAAAATAATGATTTAGTGTAAACACAATATGATTAACTATTTATTTAATATTTATTTTTAAAGGCAACAACAGCCATTTTATTAATAAAGATCGCTAACAATAATTGCGCAATAAAGTGTACAATAAGATCAACTCAATCAAAACTCTCCAATACATCTATCTGTATTATTATTATTATTACCTATAAATGTTCCTTAGGAGAAATTTTTTTGGACCCTTTTAACTTATGATGAATTTTTATAATTATATATTAACTATTACTTCATTATTATAATACTAATTTTTATTCATTTTTATAATTATACTCAAATTTTTGTGCCTAAATTTAATTTTTTCTCTACGTACTTTTAAGAATTGATTCAATTATAAGATAAATAAGTTTCCAATTAGAAAATAAAAATGCATAACTTTGGTTTAATTTTCTTTCTACGTATATATAAGAATGGATCAATTATAGTATCATTTGATTCTCTTAAACTGTTTTTTATTCATTTTTATAATTATACTCAATTTGTCATGCTTAACTTTAATATTCTTTCTACGTAATTTTAAGAATGAATCTAATTATAACATCAATAAATTTTCAATTACAACTCCCATAGAAAATGAAAAAAACGTGACTTTTATTTAATCTTCTTTCTACGCATATATAAGAATTGATCCATTTATCGTATCATTTGATTCTCAATGACAGACCCCATAGAAAATGAATGGACATAAGTTTTTGTTTCTATTCCCTTCGTCTCAAAGTTTTTCGTCATTTTTTTGTTGATTGTCAGATGGATTATTGATTTTTTTAACTACATTTTTATAAAATTCAGTTTCCTTTTAATTTGGACTATAATTTCATTTTTAATGTTATACCTTTGTTATTTTTATAAATCTTCAAGTTTTACAATGAGCTCGTCACTATAAAAAAAATTTAGTAGTTTGTTTTTATTAGTTGGGTCAAAAGGCCAGCAAGAAATTAAGTTCTGTATATCATGTTATTAATATAAAACTCTCAATCTCTATATTTTTCTTTAATTTGTTAGAATTTTTTTTAATTGCATTTTTTAATATTTAGTTGAAATTCAAATTATGTGGATTCTATTTTTTCCTAATCTTTGATTTTAAAGGGATTCTATTTGGAAATCTTAATAATAGAAATATCATATTTTTTGACATAATAATATTAATCTGGTATGTTTAGTAATCAGATTTACTATCGAAAGATTTGATATATAGTTTATGTTTAATTTTATGTTTTTTTCAGTTAATTTACATATTTTACTACATAGTTAAGTTACATGAGATAAAGCTTAATAAAGATTTTATAACATCAAAAGTCTCTAATTTGTTCATATATGTGTTTATAAGAATAAGCAATTAATGACCAAAAAAATTCCAGAATGCAACACAACAACATAGTCCGATTTTGTAATTTCCAACTTCACTAATAAGTGCAAGATTAGTTAGCTAATCACAAATGCTCACTGCTTGTATCAATAGATTTCAACGACACATATGTCTCAATCATCCAAATGCATTGCGATACCACTCTTGTAACATCGCTTTTTCCATAGATTTTTTCACAACACTCTTATCAAGTATTCTTAATGTCTAAATGCAAGTTCTATATGATCATGCATCTTCTAACGATCTTTTATTCTATACCTACTGAATATAGTATGGAACTTTATGTGACTTGGTACAAGTTGATTGATGGATCTCATAATCCTTGTAGCAAGAGTCTTGTAACTATAGAAGCTGTAAAAGAGTGGGTGATGGCCAGAAGTTTGAAAGGCATATTTTCACCCTCTCTCCGTTCAATCCTCATTCAATCAAGATTCACTTTGTCAATTGATCTGCATTATTAGTTTCTTAATTCATTGGGTCATTTTGATTGTCTAATATATGTAATTGGTTTATATCTCTTATCTAATGACTAAAAATTCATGTTAACCAGTGAATTATTCAAAGAAGATGTCTGGAAATTGGTCTAATTGCTGCTTATTTTTTTTTTCAAAACACAATAATTATTAAAGATATATCAACTTAGCAGAAGAGTTGAGGGATTTTCCACTCAATTCTTATCCAGTGGAGATAGGTTTCTAGAACTGTTGTTAGAGGAGAATGTATTGGACTTGATCATGAGTTTTACCACAGCATGCTACGATCTCTATAGCTGTCAAGATAATCTATTTTTACTAGAGACTTTCTTTTACATATTTAAGGGTCAAGAGCAAGATTTGATTACTAAGATGTATTTGAATTTAAATTGAATAGAGAGAAATCCACTGACATAGATACAATAATGACTATTTTAGTGCCTTTTGGAATAAAAATAGAACTTGAAGAGACAATCAACATTGTTAAATAAAAAATTACAAAATTAATTAAGGATTAAATTAGGAATTATAAAATACTAATAATAATAAATGAATTTTCAACTTATTAGTTAATGTAATTAGAAATGTTGGATTACAGCTAAATTATACATAAATGATAAATAAAGACATTTAAGAATCAAATTGTAACTTTAATTATAATATTTTCTAGGACACTTATTTTGGAAAACATTACTTGATATTTATTTTCATTGTATAAATGATTAAAATACCAATACTCTACTATTTACTGTATTCGATATTCATTAATTATTATTTGTAGGTTTTACACGGTTAACATTTCAAATAAAATCTCAATTCATGCTTAATTGGTCCAAACCATTCGTAAAGAAATTTAACTTATTTTTATATATGTATACACATCCAAGAGAAATATAATATATATGTTCACATCCCTGAAACACTTTTGCACAATATTCTATTTCAATTTCAATTCCAATTCAATCATTTTTCAATTCTTTCAATATTTGACATGAAAAAATTTATCGTCATTTTCTTCTTGAGTAGTACACAAACTCAAAATAAATATGATTTGATTAAAATACATATATCTTACAATAATATTATAAAATCACGTGCAATGCATGCGTTTCATACTATTAACAAGAAACGAAGCTAGACAGTGGACAACATTATTTCCTTTATGATGATTAAGAAAACATTCACCGTTTGGTAACTTGTTTATAAATAAATTTATAAATAACATATTTTTCCAAACTTTCTTTAATCGCATACATTTTTTCAAACCACGTTTTAGCCATATATTTTACCTTGAAAATATCACATTCTTTATTTATAAATAAAATTGTTTTACTAAGAGCATCTCCAATGATGGGGTGCAAAGTGAATGAATTTTAGAATCCGATAAAAAAATATGAATTTAGATGTAAATTTGCATCTTTTTTTAATCTTCGAATGAAACAAAATCAACCCAGAAATAGCTATCAATCCATAAAATCTTGATGTGAGGTATACAATTTAAATATCTATTATATTAATTTACATTACAATTTGAATTTTTTATATTAATGTGCACATTTTTTTATTTTTTAATATTTTTTCTTCACAAAATTTTGATTTTTTTAGATCGATTTATTTGTAATATATATATATCCATTTGAGCAAAATTTTGATTTAGATCAACTGAGATGTAAATGGAGATGTAAAAGTGATTTCGAAGATGTTAATTTACAATTTTTTGAAATCACAATTCGAGATACCCTAAACAGGTTAAAATAGAACTACACCCAACATCTTCATATATAAAGTAAAGTAGTGGTTTAGCGTGAATACAATATGATTAATTATTTGGTTAATTAATGCATGTTTGACTACAATATAGTTAACAATTTGGTTAATATTTATTTGATTAATGATTTTTTGATTTTTTAAGTTTATATTTGGATTATATTCGAATCACCATTATATTTACCTAGGTTTATTAATTTTTTTTTTTAATTTTTTATTATTATTTTTTTTTCAATTAAATAGCTAACGTAATTTTTATTGCAACAGTTTTTGGGATGAATATTATTAAATTTATTTTCCTTTTTTTTTTTTTTATAAATACAAACAATAATTATATCCAAACTTATTATGTAATTGATTAAATCTTTATCTTATTTTATTTTACAACATTTTCGTTAAATATTTTATTCGATCTTTTTATATTTTATTTGACCATTTTTGTACTTTGTATATTTTTTATCTAGACATTTTACAAACTGTTCGGCGGCTCTAATTATCATTTTTTTGTATTTTCTAGGTAAAATGCGGGGTTAAAAATTGGAGAGTAAAAATATGTGATTAAAAAGCTATTTGAGAAATTGTGTAATTTATAAATTGGTTTATAAAAAAATTCTTTACTGTTTTCAAACACAATAATATTAATTTTGAATGAATTATGAATTCATGTACAATTATTACATTTGGATTATATTACATGTTGTTTATACTATACATTCGATCCCCTACTATATTTGTCTATGTTTATGTTTATGTTTATTAATTTTTTATTATTTATTTTTTAACTTAAATAGTTAATATAATTTTTGTTGCAACAGTTTTCTAGATGTATATTTTTTTAAAATTTATTTTTCCGTTTCTTTTTATAAATACAAAAAAAAAAAAAAAAAAAAAAAAAATTCAAATCATCTCCATTTCCTTGTAACAGTGGTTTGATTGATATTATTTATTTATTTGTTTCACTATTTTAACATCTAAATACTTAAGTTTTTAATGCATTGTGCTCAATTACTTGGGACTCTTTGAATTCCTTATTAAGCGTCCATTTGGTAAAAGGTTTATAAACAGGTTTATAAATCACAAAATTTTTCAAACCACTTTTTAACCATTCAGATTTTCTTTCTCCACTTTTCAACCACACATTTTACCTAAAAATCATAAATAAATCAGTTTATAAACCACTACAGTGTTACCAAACGGAGGCTAATGATTAGAATCTTCTTATTATTATGTTAATTAATTAATTTAGTTACATTTATTTCTTGAAATTTCAACTGGATTAAATAAACCAACAATATTTGTGAATTTTTTTTTTTCTAGAAGGTAATTTTAAAGTCTTTTCACACTGGCCGATATAATAATAAAAGAGAATGCAAATAGTCATTTTTTGAGTGTACACCTTGATTTCAGGACTATCATAACCGTAAAACAAGAAACTAAATAATAAAAAAGTATTATAGCACTTAAAAATAACATTCCAACACAATGTAATTACAAATATAATAATTCAATTTCAATTGCTTCTAAAGTTCAAGTTTGAGAAATTTGATATAAATTATCTAATTCATTAAATTAAAAATTTATTGCTTCAATAAAATATTTATATGAAATTGGGTAGTTCTCACATATGGTTATTTTTCTGTACTTTATTTATCATTAATTTTCTTTTACTATTCAAATGTTAGATGCTAATAATATTTTTAGTATTTATATTTTTTTATACAACGAATGAACTAAAATAAAATTGAAAATGATCTTCAATTACGCGAGTTATTATTCTTCATTTAAATACTATGAATTATTTGATTATTGTTTAAATTATCCTTTTCCTTTTCCAAATTACAGTATCATTTTATTATTTTCCTATTTATTTCATTATACACACGTTTGACATGTAATAATTTTTTTAGAAAATATTGCAGTCGTAATTATATGTTTCGACACAATGTCGTGCATTACAAAAATGTATGCAGTTAAAAAGTGATTTGAAAAATTGTATTTTAAAAACATGTTTTAAAACATATTTGCCAAATAGAGGCTAAATCGTAACAAAAAAACATATTACACTTCATAGACTGCAGATCATGGCGTTTTGCGTACAATGGTCTAGTCTTTAAAGCCATTGCATCATCAAGAAGAAGTGCGAATACTCCTTTTTAGTCGGGGATGCATCAGTCGCAACTACATAATTTAAAAGTATGGATGACAATGAGGCGTAGAATCCACGAACCTGACGAGAACCCACTCCGAACGAGGCGGGTAATCCCCGACAATGACGATGATAGGGCGGAGACGAGGATGAAAAAGTATACTTGTCCGGGGATGGGGATTTCTATCAAATCTCCATCACAGTCCCGACCTGAAACCATCCTCGATTAATAAGTTCAATTAAAAAAGATCCAAACAAATTAAAAGTGTCAAGAACTACCCCACGCCCAAATATATAATTTCAAAAACAAACCCCTAGGGCAAATCTCCCAGTGGTAAAGAGGAGGGGTGGAAGACGCGCTTACAGCTACCTGGTGAGGGTTCAAATCCTGAAATATGGATTTTGGCCCTTGGAAAGCAGAGTTATAACATGCCACCCCTCTATCCTGACCTTGAAAGACATAACCTACGATTTACCTCTCTAACCAATGGCCCAAAGAAGGGTCGGTTAGAGCCCCTAAGGAGTGGGTTACTCCTTTTTTTTTTAGAACTTTAAAAACAAGTCCTACATTTCAACTCTATACTATTCTTCATCTCTCACTCTCAAGTCTCATCTTATTCTCTCCAACGTCCAAACATACTTCTTAATATAATTAAACTTGAACTACTCTATAAAAGCTATTATGAGTTTTTTTATTAATGTTAATCATTTTTTAGAGCTATTAAATGAGAATTTTGTAAAATAATCATACTTCAAGAAATAAATTTGTATAACTAAGACATTAGATAACTATTATAAAAGACATTAATGAACAAAAGTATATAAAATAATAATAATAATAATAAACGAGGATGTAAATAGGGATTATGGGCATCCCCTCGTTTAGACGGGAATGAGGATGGTAAATCTCAGACGGGGCGAGGATGAGGATTGGCATCCCCCGTTGCCATTCCTATTTAAAAGTTATTTTAAAAGTAAATTTGTTTATTAAAAATAAAATAAAATTGTATTTGTTATCTATTTAGATTGATGTCACGTGTACATTTAAATACTATTTATTTATAAATTATCTTAAATGAGATTCATAACCATGCCCATGTTTAGTAGAGATTAAAGTGAGATTTTATAGTAAATTTTAATAAAAATTAATGTAATTTTTGGTTGAAAATCGTAGTACTTATAAAATGTGTGATTGAAATTAATTACTTAATTTGACTTGAAATTTAATCAGAATTATTTTGAGTTACCAAACATGGACTATATATATATATATATAAAATGACATATAACTCATGTTTGAGACTCATTCATTTTAACTCTTTTTTCTACAGTACAAAATTTTAAATACACACTTTTACATAAAATATTTTGCACATAAGGTTAAAATTTTTATTTTCAATCCCATAATGTCTCATCAATTACTACTATTCAAAAATTCTTTTTTTCGTACATATATAATGAGAATCAGACATAGGCATAATTGATATTGGTTGATAATATTCAATAATCAAAAGGGAAAATCCACCCTCCCAAGTTTGGTGACTGCATGCAATGATTCCCAACTTTTTCTTTCATCTCGAAGCCACCCCGCGGCTTCACTTTCCCCCACATGTAACTGTATATAATCCCTCAATCCCTTTCTACATTTCCCCCCTTCTCTCTCCTTCACACACATCATACAGTCATTTTGCAGACGGAACTTGTTTATTTTCCACTTAAAAGCGATGAATACTAATAATAGAAAAACACCAGTGAAAAATACTCCCGTTTTTGGTTGCAGTGACATGAAGCGGAGCCCTTCAGAAATGGTTCTCTACGAGCTTTTTGCTTCAGAATATGAGAAGAAAATTCAACAGAAAGTTGATAATTTTTGTGGGTCTGATGATGATTTCTTTAATGTGGACGATGCTGAATTTTTCTTCCCATTCAAAAATCCGGTTAGTTAATTTCTAATTTCATACCTAAATTTCTTTCTTTAATAATCTCTGTAAATATACATACTTCATTAGTGATACAGATTTTATTGAACCAGTGTTTTTATCAAGTTGTAAAATAGATTAATATTAAGGATAAATTTCTGCGTCTAATTCTAAGATTAAACTCTATATTTTAATATAATGTTAAGAGTTCACTAACCTGAAGCAAGTCATTTGATCATCATAGAAGACAAAATAAAAATTGTACTATAGTATCAGAATCCATTGCTTCAAATGAATCATTTGATCAACATATTTAAGCATTATTTTCCCATGGAAATATTCTTTTGCGATTCATAGGATTATGTTTTCTTGTTTGCAAAATTTGTTAGTATATATTTCAGTTATTTTTGCATATACCTTAACTTGAAATTTATAGTGACTTGAGAAGGGAGTAAGGAAGGTCATGACTAGGAGGCCATGCGTTTGTTGTAGTTATCGTGTAGGTAATGACCGTGAAGGCTATGCCTTGTCACAATATATATCACGTCAAGTTCCTAATTATCGGTGTTCAGAAAATCAGACCGGTCATTAACTTGGAAAATTGAAAAAATCAAGGATTCGAACCGTTTATGAATAAAAATAATTAAATATAAAAAATGGAAAAAAAATAAAATAAAATTTGTATATTTAATTTCTTCCAAAATTAATAAAATTTATATTTTTGGAACCTCCCCGATTTTTAGAGATGTCTAAATATATTTTTCCGGTTGGATCGTTTGGTCTGGCCTGATCTTCTAAACATTGACAATTACCACAATGGAGGCCAGTGATGAATTTAGGATATCGAATCAGCACAAGTGATCGCCTAGGAGTAAGAGAAAAATATATAAAAAAATTACACCTAATTATAAGCCATTTTTTTTTTTTTTTTACGGATCCAGCATAAGCGGCCAACCGTCCTTGGAAGAGCCTAGATCTGTCCCTGATGGAGACAAACTCCATGTAAGTAGGCCTAGGAATTGTTTGACTTGAAGGTTGCCTTCTGATCCAAGGCTAAAATCCGAGACCAAGGCCGAGTGACCCCACCGTACAAGTTAGGGGGCAAGTTACAGCACGTGAAACAAGAAATTCAAGCGAAAACTTTAAGAAGAAAAAATTTGGAATCCACCCGAAAATAAAAATAAATTCACGAAGTTTTATTTAATCAAAGATGCATAAAAACAAGAGTTTACCCCGTATTTATAAGAGTTTAAGATGAGAACCTAATTTAGATGAATTAAAATTATAAAGATTACGAAGTAAAATAAATGATAAAAATAACACTAAAATTTAAAAAGCAATTTTCGAGTCATAAATGAACTCCGATGGCTAATTCATGATGTGTCACGGCAAAGCCAAGATTCCCGTTCATCTCATCATTTCTTTTCCAAAAATGTATTATAGCACAAATATGAACTCGAATGTCGAATCTGCAACTTACTGTTTTCCCCTTTCGGTCCAACGGTTCTTCAATCCACTACTCGATCATCTGTTGTACATCACAAGTGCTCAATGCTCATCCTCCCAAGAAGCCATATTAACTCTTTAGAAGATTTCTGTTCTTCCTCTCTCATTTTCACTACGGTCAAGAACACATTTTGCACACGAATGATATGCTATCTTTTATCCAACTATATATTCTGACTACTGTTAATGTTGAAATGCTGTCTGCAATTCCAGGAAACGCCTTTGTCAAGTTGTAGTTCATTTGCCGATAATCAACATCTGCCTGGGAATTTCACTGCTAAGCAGCCTAACATTTCGACAACAATGGATTCACTATCATCAATATGTGCCGTGCAAAACTTCACGAGATTTCAACAAATCCACGATTCCAGTTACGTAGAAGTTTGAGTACTAGTCATATTTTCATAATTATTTATTGTATTAACTGTTACTTCAGTCCTGGATCAAGTGAAATTCATTGCAATTTGATGGTAAAAACTAAAAAGAGTTCATCATTTGTCAGCTAATAGTCCCTCCTCTGCTACTAAGCCTAATGGTCGGGATAATCAACAAGCTGGAGCGAGTAGTGGTTCCTTGCAAGATCTATCGGATGAAGACGACCTAGAGTTAGAAGCTGGTTCTTGCGAACAAAGTACAGACCAT
Source organism: Ligustrum vulgare (assembly GCA_963555705.1). Classification (NCBI taxonomy): domain Eukaryota; kingdom Viridiplantae; phylum Streptophyta; class Magnoliopsida; order Lamiales; family Oleaceae; genus Ligustrum; species Ligustrum vulgare. Next base: position 9,431,453 of record OY743169.1, on the reverse strand, counting down.
GACGATATAAAACGCGACAGGAGGTACAGTGTATTTCAGATAAAATATACTGTGAAATTGGAGTATAAATAAATAGACTAAAATGGTGAATGGCCTTTCAGGAAAATTTCAAACAGGGATTCTGCTCGACGCTCGAGGAAAAGAAAACAAGCACATTTGGCAGAACTTAACCGTGAGGTATAGATGTTGAATAATGCTAAAAGCACCTCGAAGCTTAACCCCCAAGGTGACCCCCTCCTCACATGGAGGGGGTGGAGCCCACTTTCGAAAATTGGGCTCCACCCCCCATATGAGGGGGCGGTCACCTCGGAAGTAAGCTCCGAAGTAACTGTAGCATGGTCCATACATGTTTTTCAGTATTTGAGAAGAGAGAAAATTGCTCCATTTGTTCTACATTTCCTTAGAAGATCCTACAAATCAACTTCCAGATATTTCATTCTACTGATTACATGTAACCGAAAATGTTATCGATTTTGTACTTTACGCATGCAGGTCGAGAACCTAAATGGAGAACACGACACTCTTTTCACACAGCTTGCAAATGCTGCTCAGAAATTCAAGGATGCTGCAACAAATAATCGAGTGCTTAAATCAGATGTTGAAGCTTTGAGAGCCAAGGTATTGTAACTCTATTAACCTTTACCCCATTTTCTACTTAACTTCTACGTCGGTAAAACCTCAAGTCTTAACATTGTATTAGAGTCTTCTAACAAGCAAATCGACCCCAATTAAGACTCAAAAGTGAGCATATGGATTTCAAGATTGATATGCTGAAACGAACCACCATCTTAAGGGATAAAATCCTACATCGAATAAATATGAGCACATAGACCAATTTATAACGATTTAGACTACTCCTCTTAATAAGTTTGAATTTTTAAGATGGACTCCCAAATCAAAGACAACTAATTCTCAACGTGGGACGATACAAAAGCTACAAAATAAGAACTTTCATCCATCTTTCTTACGCGAATCAATTTAACTCTTTCTTATGCTAATGTAACGAAAGCTAGATTACTCAAAAACGTAGACTCTCTGCTGATTTTCGCGTTGTCTTTTCAGGTGAAACTGGGAGAAGACATGCTTGCTCGAGGCTCATTGACTTCGAGTTTAAGCCACCTTCTTCAGAATTATTTAAACACTCCCCAAACATTTATGAACAGTAACATGAGCCAGATGGATAACATGTCGCCAACAATTACCTTCGATAATACTCTGTATCCAGGTTTAACAAGTTCAGCCATTGGACATGAAAATGCTGAGACCTTTAATGGCAGTGTAAGCAATGGAATTATTAGTGATGCTGTAAGCGGTATGTCTGAGATGTGGTCTTGGGAATCTCATGTTGCTCCAAAGTAAAGCCGATTTCACCTTCTCGAGGAGATGATATATGTTATTTCCATTTAGCTTTGTGTGTTTACAACTTATCTCTTGTAGTCGACTAATTATGTACGTGTGCAAAGTTTCACATTCGCCATACTATATATGTTGTGCGTGTATTATTGAACTTTATGTTTTGAACAATTTAGATGAACGTAATATAACGATCCCAATTCTTGATTTAATTTAAATTTTATTACTGAATCAAAATACTTTAAAGTTTAGTGATCCAATTGATATTTCAAAGCCAAACTAAAGTCAGAATATTTTGGAAAAGTGCGAAAGAATTTCACATCGATTAGACATGATGAGATAAATGATGAGCTTATAAGAGATTGAACTACTCCACCCAAAATATTAACCTTTTTCAATGGAACCTCAATTCTCCACAAGTTGTATAAGAGTCAAGTCTCAAAATTAGTATGTAGATGCACAAGAGAGATCTCGGTAGCAAACGAACGAATGTGGGCTCCAGTTGGATTGTGATGGTTGGAGCTCTTAAGGCGGTTCTACAGACGGTGACCTAAACGCACTGGAATATTTGAACATTGATAGAGCAGATATATTTTCTTGATTTGAGGAAGAGAGATTGGACTATCGATTGAAGGAGGGCCAAAATTACATGGTATGGTGCTTTTTTCGAATGAGATTTTTGGAAAAGTGGCGAGGATGTTGGGTATTTGACCCGTATTAATCAAGTGCCTAGTGAAACATAATGAGTGCCTAGTTGAAACAAAGGATGGTGGAGCTAATTATGGTATTTGAATGATAATTAGTCTTGAGTAATTATGATGTCTTTGAATGATAATTAGTTTTGACTAATTATGATGTCTTGGAATGATGATTAGTTTTGACTAATCATGATGTTTTGGTGTTAAGAGAATTTCATGTAGAATCCTCTCTATAAATAGAGAAGGAATTCAAGGAAGAAGACACCACCACAAGCATATTGGAGAGTGCTAATTAGTGTCACATTGTGATCAAAGAGAGAAAATTGTGAGCCTAGCATATTGTGAAGTTTCTTGTAACTCTTTGTAGTGTAAATCAAATGGTAGAAATTATATGTGGTAAAGCTCGTTTTTAGTATTTTCTCAGTGGTCTGTGAGATTGGGTTGGTGAGTGAAAGTCTATATATTTGTAACAATTTAATATATAGTGAAAAGCTTTGGCGAGGGTCCGTGGACGTAGGCAAGTTGCCGAACCACGTAAATTTCTGTGTTCGTATTTATTTTCTTGTTTGCTTATTTTACTTTGAACATCAAAGATCCTGTGGAAAAAGTAAAGTGGGAATCGACGTGTCGAAATTCCCAACAAGTGGTATCAGAGCCACAGGTGGTTCAAATATTTGAAGCAAAAGAAAATATGTCTGTCAAGTACGATGTGGAGAAATTTGACGGGAGAATCAATTTTGGCTTGTGGCAAGTACAAGTCAAGAATGTCTTGATTCAGGCGGGTCTGCACAAAGCTTTGAAGGGAAAACCAACTGAGAGTTCTGACAAAGAAAAAGAAATTGAATCCAACAAGACTGATGAAGATTGGGAAGATTTGGATTTGAAAGCTGCTAGTACAATACGACTTTGTTTGGCCAAGAATGTTCTTGCAAATATTCATGGGATATTTGCTGCTAAGGAACTTTGGGAGAAACTGGAAGAGTTGTATCAAACGAAGAACTTGTCAAATCGCTTGTATCTGAAGGAACAGTTTCATTCGTTGAGAATGAGCGCAGGTACAAAAATCTCTGACCATCTTAGTGTTCTTAACGGGATTGTTTCTGAACTGGAATCTATTGGAGTCAAAGTTGAAGATGAGGATAAAGCGTTGAGGCTCATCTGGTCTCTTCCATCCACGTTTGAGCACATCAAACCGATTTTGATGTACGGGAAGGAAACGGTGGACTTTGCAGAAGTTACAAGTAAGTTGATCTCTGAAGAGCGACGATTAGGTGGAGACGATAATTCATCTAATAATAATTTGCTTGTTACTGAAAAGTGGAAGAGAGGGAACTCCATGAAGAAGAAGGTGACATGTTGGAACTGTGGTCAATCCGGGCACGTGAGAAGAAATTGTCCAAAAGGTGGAGCGGACTCGGCGAACTGCTCGAAGGACAATGCGACTCTCCTGGTGGAGGGTGGTGATGATGTACTCTGAGTAAGATGGGACATCATCGTGGCATGATGTCAGTTGCCATGATAGAGGATGTGTTCTTACTGACACGGGTACTGTGTTTGCATACAGCATTGGTTTGGTTTAGATGCAAGGTATGTGGTTTTTTTTATGTCGATGGCTGATGAACTTCCAAGGAGAACCAAACATGGGAGTTGCACCATAAATTTCAACAATTTTGTTACGACATGGGCCGATGAAATTCTCGGAGTTCGTTGATAATTCTGAGTGATTATACTCATATGGTGGAGTATGGGACTGTCAAAGTGGAAAAATGCTTGCCTGTTACCCAATATTTGAATTTGGTTTTGGCTTGGACGAATTTGTGTCAAGGTGGAGATTGTTGGGTATTTGACCCAAATTAATCAAGTACCTAGTGAAACATAATGAGTGCCTAGTTGAAACAAAGGATGGTGGAGCTAATTATGGTATTTGAATGATAATTAGTCTTGACTAATTATGATGTCTTTGAATGATAATTAGTCTTGACTAATTATGATGTCTTTGAATGATAATTAGTTTTGACTAATTATGATGTCTTGGAATGATGATTAGTTTTGACTAATCATGATGTTTTGGTGTTAAGAGAATTTCATGTAGAATCCTCTCTATAAATAGAGAAGGAATTCAAGGAAGAAAGACACCACCACAAGCATATTGGAGAGTGCTAATTAGTGTCACATTGTGATCAAAGAGAGAAAATTGTGAGCCTAGCATATTGTGAAGTTTCTTGTAACTCTTTGTAGTGTAAATCAAAGGGTAGAAATTATATGTGGTAAAGCTCGTTTTTAGTATTTTCTCAGTGGTCTGTGAGATTGGGTTGGTGAGTGAAAGTCTATATATTTGTAACAATTTAATATATAGTGAAAAGCTTTGGCGAGGGTCCGTGGACGTAGGCAAGTTGCCGAACCACGTAAATTTCTGTGTTCGTATTTATTTTCTTGTTTGCTTATTTTACTTTGAACATCAAAGATCCTGTGGAAAAAGTAAAGTGGGAATCGACGTGTCGAAATTCCCAACAAGTGGTATCAGAGCCACAGGTGGTTCAAATATTTGAAGCAAAAGAAAATATGTCTGTCAAGTACGATGTGGAGAAATTTGACGGGAGAATCAATTTTGGCTTGTGGCAAGTACAAGTCAAGAATGTCTTGATTCAGGCGGGTCTGCACAAAGCTTTGAAGGGAAAACCAACTGAGAGTTCTGACAAAGAAAAAGAAATTGAATCCAACAAGACTGATGAAGATTGGGAAGATTTGGATTTGAAAGCTGCTAGTACAATACGACTTTGTTTGGCCAAGAATGTTCTTGCAAATATTCATGGGATATTTGCTGCTAAGGAACTTTGGGAGAAACTGGAAGAGTTGTATCAAACGAAGAACTTGTCAAATCGCTTGTATCTGAAGGAACAGTTTCATTCGTTGAGAATGAGCGCAGGTACAAAAATCTCTGACCATCTTAGTGTTCTTAACGGGATTGTTTCTGAACTGGAATCTATTGGAGTCAAAGTTGAAGATGAGGATAAAGCGTTGAGGCTCATCTGGTCTCTTCCATCCACGTTTGAGCACATCAAACCGATTTTGATGTACGGGAAGGAAACGGTGGACTTTGCAGAAGTTACAAGTAAGTTGATCTCTGAAGAGCGACGATTAGGTGGAGACGATAATTCATCTAATAATAATTTGCTTGTTACTGAAAAGTGGAAGAGAGGGAACTCCATGAAGAAGAAGGTGACATGTTGGAACTGTGGACAATCCGGGCACGTGAGAAGAAATTGTCCAAAAGGTGGAGCGGACTCGGCGAACTGCTCGAAGGACAATGCGACTCTCCTGGTGGAGGGTGGTGATGATGTACTCTGAGTAAGATGGGACATCATCGTGGCATGATGTCAGTTGCCATGATAGAGGATGTGTTCTTACTGACACGGGTACTGTGTTTGCATACAGCATTGGTTTGGTTTAGATGCAAGGTATGTGGTTTTTTTTATGTCGATGGCTGATGAACTTCCAAGGAGAACCAAACATGGGAGTTGCACCATAAATTTCAGCAATTTTGTTTCGACATGGGTCGATGAAATTCTCGGAGTTCGTTGATAATTCTGAGTGATTATACTCATATGGTGGAGTATGGGACTGTCAAAGTGGAAAAATGCTTGCCTGTTACCCAATATTTGAATTTGGTTTTGGCTTGGACGAATTTGTGTCAAGGTGGAGATTGTTGGGTATTTGACCCAAATTAATCAAGTACCTAGTGAAACATAATGAGTGCCTAGTTGAAACAAAGGATGGTGGAGCTAATTATGGTATTTGAATGATAATTAGTCTTGACTAATTATGATGTCTTTGAATGATGATTAGTTTTGACTAATCATGATGTTTTGGTGTTAAGAGAATTTCATGTAGAATCCTCTCTATAAATAGAGAAGGAATTCAAGGAAGAAAGACACCACCACAAGCATATTGGAGAGTGCTAATTAGTGTCACATTGTGATCAAAGAGAGAAAATTGTGAGCCTAGCATATTGTGAAGTTTCTTGTAACTCTTTGTAGTGTAAATCAAAGGGTAGAAATTATATGTGGTAAAGCTCGTTTTTAGTATTTTCTCAGTGGTCTGTGAGATTGGGTTGGTGAGTGAAAGTCTATATATTTGTAACAATTTAATATATAGTGAAAAGCTTTGGCGAGGGTCCGTGGACGTAGGCAAGTTGCCGAACCACGTAAATTTCTGTGTCCGTATTTATTTTCTTGTTTGCTTATTTTACTTTGAACATCAAAGATCCCGTGGGAAAAGTAAAGTGGGAATCGACGTGTCGAAATTCCAACAGAGGATGAATCCCATATCGATTAAACAGGGGGTAAATGATGAGTTTATAAGGGATTAAGCTACTCCACCTAAAATGTTAACCTTTTGAGATTGAGCCTCAATTCCCCACAGCATACGATATCAATAAGTTACGTAATGTAATACTATATCAATAATTTATTCATTGTATGTGATTTAAAATCAATTGAAAAGAATGAAAACAAAAATTACTTCAAATTGCAATCCAGTTATGTTTGAATCGACATTTCAGAAGTTATTTATTTTGTAGAGACCATGTACATTAAAAAAGTTGAAATTATTTCCAGCAGAAATTTCATGCCTTAGAAAATGAAAAGTCGTCATCGGTTAGTGCTCTTGAGGAATACAATTCTCCTTCACTTGTGTAGGAGGAATAATCATCATCACTGTCCCTTTCCTTCAATTCTTCAATTCTCTCTATAGCCTCCTTCAAATCCCACCTTCTCTCCACATTCCATTCACAGCAGCACATCCCAATCTTCAGAAGCCTGAGCATCTGGCCTTCTCCATTCCTTCCTAAACTCATGTCCTTATCAAATACCTCCCCAGTCCACTCTTCTCTCACAACAGAGTTAACCCAGGTTGCCAGATCTGCATTTGGTCCTCCACCCTGTTTAAGATAGTTAGCCGGGAATCGTCCGGTGAGCAACTCGAGTATTAGAATCCCAAGGCTCCAGACATCTGTCTTCCTTGTTACGCGGTCACTTCGTGTGGATTCAGGTGACTTGTAGGCTACCATGAATCCCTGAGCATGCTCCTTGTTGATCACTGGTGTTAGTGCATAATCAGATAGAACCGGTTCAAATGTGTTGTCCAGGAGAACATTGGATGACTTGAGATGGCCATGTGGTAGACTTAGGCTTGGCAGCTCCTTGTATAGGTAGGCCAACCCCCTTGCTACACCTTTGATGATTTTTAAGCGCGTCGGCCAATTCAGATCTGATTGGTTAGGACTTCGTTTGCCTGTTGTTTAACGTAAAAGTGCGATACTCGACATGATTAAGGAACAAAAATAATTTAATGTAGAATGTTGTGTTGTCGAGTACTATGTACCAAACAGTTTTAATAAATAACTTACCGTGGAGGCGACTTGCCAGGCTTCCATTTTCGACATAATCAGTGACCAAAAGCTTTTCTTCTTTCCCAAAGTAGAAAGCCACAAGAGGCAGCAGGTTAGGGTGGGATAACCTTCCTAGCCTTCTCATGTGTTCTTGAAATTCTTCTTTTCCCACACTGTTCATTTGTTGGAACCTCCTCACAACCAATGGTTGACCACTAAAAAGCATAGCCTTATAAGAAGAGCCAAGATTTCCACTCCCCAGTACTTCTGCAGAAGCCCTGAGTAGGTTTTCCAATTCAAACCTTTCCCTGTCATTCCTCAAAAAGTATAATTTTCCTTGTTCACAATTTCTCTTGTAGTTTTCAGTACCCTTATGATCAGCTGGCTCTTCGACAGGGAAAATCTCGACCGATTTCTCGTATTTTAGCGGCCTTGCACGTCGCCGGCATATCAGAGCTATTATAATGACTGCTAATGCAACTCCTACCACAGCTGCTATACCGAAGGCAATTTTCGGTATAGACTTCTTTGGTTTGCATGGCTCCAATGGCTTATCACATAGTTTGATATTTCCTGGTCCAAAAGAGATTAAAAATCAGATTTTTAACGGGCTTTGATAAAAGTTAATGAGGAGTGTGTTTAAAAAGTTGTGGATCGCATGAAATATATAATTAAAATTAATTTGTTGATTTTGACTTTGATAAAATAAATCTATAAACAAATGTCAGAAAATAATACTTGAACTCCGCACATTTGCTTACAGATACCATATTGAAACAATTTTTTTTAGCCCATCTTTGGTTCCCATTCTTTCATTTCATTTTTCTATAGTATTCATACTACACCACGCATCTTATTTCTGACCTACAATTTTTTTACTTTTCAACTCAATCTATACACACATTCTCTCAAAAACTCAACTTTTTTCAAAAATTATGAAAATCAAACAAGCACTTATTAATGAGGGTAAAAAAGTATATATATTTAAATTTGTATATCGTTCAGTCGTTTGGACTATGTTATTGGGACTTTGCTACATGAACAATCTAAATTGAACAATTAATTGAACTATCCTCTCAGTGTGTGGGCCCTACCACCCATCTAGAGGGTAGTTCATCTGGTTGTTCAATTTTGTTGTTTATTTAGCATTTTTCATGTTATTGAGCAATATTCCAAAAAAGAAATGATATGGGCACTGTCACGTTTTGACTTTTTCCTTGGGTGCTTTGTAAACAACGTGCCCGCAACTTACAACAGATCATTTCTATTGAATATAAATTTAAAAATTATTTGGCATATTTCATACAGATCATATAATCTATTACTTTATATTAGTTTCCTCATTTTTATTGTACGATTTTATTTTATTTTTGCAGGATACTATTAAGTATTAACTAATTAATTTCACTGTTATTTTCGATAAATATAAAATCATGAACTCGAGTCCCACATATTATTACCTAATTATAAACACCTATGTGAACGGGTAAAAATAAAAAAAATCTGCCTCCAAATTCAGTGGCGGACGCAGAGCGTTTGTACTAGTGGGGCACACGGATGGTACGGGGCCCCGAAAAATTTTTTTGGTAAGAAGAGACCGAAAAATGAAAAAGTACTTGAAAATATTCAATCTCCAAACAAATAAATAATTATATTAACCTTGTACACTTATAATATAATTAGCATAAATCACACTACCCTCAAATATTTTTTTTGTAAGAAGAGATCGAAAAATGAAAAAGTATTTGAAAATATTCAATCCCCAAACAAATAAATAATTATATTAACCTTGCACACTTATAATATAATTAGCATAAATCACATCCCCCACTGCCCATGGCTCCACTTCCATTGGTGCACTATTTTTATATATAAAAAAAAAAAGAAATTATATGTAATGTATCATCTTCAAAGTGCTGAGAGTCCTGAGTGCACTACAAAGGTGCACTATTATATTTATATATTAATAAATCAAGTTTGAAGATTAAAATAAAAAAGTTACCTACCAGAAGCCAAAAAAAAAAAAAAAATCAGATTTTTCTTGGGGCACGTGTCCCAGGAGGCCCCACCCTGGGTCCGCCGTGCCTCCAATAATGGAACGTATCGAAGATATAAATACGGAAATTTAATTTATCACGACTTACCCGTAAAAGAGCTTGCATTCTGGCTACTAAGTGTAGCTGGAATAGGACCTTCAAACTTATTGTTAGCAAAATTAACAATTAAATTCTCCTGCCAAAAATCTGGTATTCTCCCTTCAATCTGATTATTTTGAAGCTGCAAATCCACAAGCCTAGGCAATTTTAATAAAGACATAGGAATTTTACCAGTGTGTTCATTAAATCCCAACACAATTTTCCTCATAGCCTTCATCCCAGAAAAGGTGTCATCTGGAATATCACCATTGAAGCTGTTATTAGCCAAATACAAATTTCTTAACTTCCCAAGTTTCTTTAGATCATTGTAAGGAAATGGCCCTGAGAAGTTATTGTTCATCAAACTTAGGCTCAGCAATGGCAATTCTGCTAGTAAATCGACGTCGACTGTACCCTCTAACCCCATGTTTTCAAGCTTTATACCTGTAAATGTACCATTATCACAAACTAGCCCTGTCCATTTAGAGGTGTAGCCATTGCACAAACTTTCCACTGGTTCAATCCAGTTATTCAGCAAGGCGGTGTTGGAGAGAGAGCTCTTGAACTTTATGAGGGTCTTGGCATAGGATTCATCATCAGATGATGCTGTAATGGCACATAATAACAAGGCAAAGAACACGAAAAACGTATTTCGCATAGTATAAGCCATGAGAGGGAGATCTTTTCTAGAGGATTTTAGGCTTGTTTTTGATGATTTTGAGCGATGTTAATGGAGAAGAAAAAATGAAGATATTGTTGGAAAATATATTTGGCAATTGATTTTCACTTGAGTAAATGTGAAATTGATCCCACATTGATTGAAAATTGGGATTTGAAGAGGAGTCTTAAAAGGGATTACAATCCCACATTGGTTAGAAATGGAAAAGTGGGAATAAGTGGAGGCTATAAATAATAGTTCCATCCCACATTGGAAAGTGGAAAAATGTGGAAATGTTGGGAATGCTTAAATAGTTATCCCACATAGGATAGAAATGAGTTTGTGGACCAATTTATATATGGTTAACAATTTGTAAGGTGTAACCATTTGTTGCATAGAGACTCCTCCATGGCCTACGCGCCCGCAGGGGGGGGTGCAAATCTTGGACCGACTTGGCCTTCGAGCCTTGAACTTGTGTGCGGGCGCGACCTGCGTACACGAATGTCGGACCGAACGAGTCAAAAATTGGCCACAAAGTACAAGCCACGTTTTGGAATTCTGTTTTGAATTTTTCATTTAAAACATAACTCCAAACTGATTTCCATTTAACTTGTAACTCCAAAAACGCCTGGAATTCAAATGCAGGAGTAAGTGCAGAATTCAAATGCAGTTGTAACTCCAAAACGTCTGGAGTAAATACAGAATTCAAATGCAGTACTAAATGCAAAGGCTCCTCCCTGCCTATATATACAGCAACAATTTCTTCAGTCCAGACACACAACAACCACGAAAATCTCTCTGCATTTGTCTGTCCAGCTTCCTGCATTCCTTCTTCCAGTCTTGGTGATTCTGTTCAAGCACATTTTTCGTTCGCCTGCACAGCTGCAGTTCCAGCCGCTGTATCCTGGGAAGCAAGCGCTCGAGTTATTCCGGTGAGAGGGCGAATATTGCTTTAAGGACACTGTGTTGAACACAGGCCCCGGCTCCAGCGTTCATTTTGTTTACTGCTCAAGAACATTTTGTTTACTGCTTACTGTATATTACTATATACAGCTTACTGTATATTTTCTGTTTACTTACAATCTGCAAATACTTTGTTAGTAAACTGTTTAACAAGTTATGTTACAAACTTAAAGCAATATTCTTTTTTGTTAAACAGTTTACAGAAACGTTTTCAAAAGCAGATTTCTTAAGGCTAATTGATTTATATCATTTGATACTAATATTCTGATTGTGTTTCAGAAATGGAAAATACACCTATCAACATGGATGTGGCTACTGCTGAAAATCAGACGGTGGCTCAGGCTGTGGCTACGCCAAGTTCGACTGTGGCTATGCCAAGTTCTGTTGTGGTTACGCCAAGTTCGACTGTGGCTATGCCAAGTCCTGTTGTGACTCAACCTGTGGCTAAATTGCCAAGTCATGCTTTGACACAAACCGTGGCTCAAACTGCAGCTACAACTGTGACTGTTCCAGTTAACCATGGGGAAAAACCGGAGAAATTCAATGGGCTGAATTTCAAAAGGTGGCAGCAAAAGATGTTGGTGCCACCCGACATGTTTGCTCCGACAAGGAGTTGTTTAGTGGTTTTGAAGCAGCGGATGGGGAGAAGCTGTACATGGGAAATTCAGCGACTTCTGAAATCAAGGGCCATGGAAAGGTGGTTCTAAAGATGACGTCTGGGAAAGAGCTGACTCTAAACAACGTGCTCTATGTGCCGGAGATTCGCAAGAATTTGGTATCCGGCTCGCTGTTGAACAAACATGGCTTCCGCATGGTGTTTGAATCAGACAAGGTTATTTTGTCTAAATCTGGAATGTTTGTAGGAAAGGGTTATGTTAGTGATGGGCTTTTTAAGCTTAATGTAATGGCTATTAAGCCAAAAATTAATAAAATGAATAACTCTTCCGTTTACTTGCTTGAGTCTTCCAATTTGTGGCATGGTAGACTAGGACATGTTAATTACGACACTTTGCGTAGACTAATTAACTTGAATTGCATACCTACATTCCAAATTGATAATAAACATAAGTGTGAAACTTGTGTTGAGGCAAAATTGACAAGGTCATCATTTCAATCCGTTGAAAGAAAAACTAAACCGCTTGATTTAATTCACACCGATGTATGTGATTTAAAATCTGTACAAACAAGGGGAGGCAACAAATATTTTATTACTTTTATTGACGATAGCACAAAATATTGTTTTGTGTATTTGCTTAAAAGTAAAGATGAAGCGATAGAGAAATTTGTTCTCTATAAAAATGAAATTGAAAATCAACTCAACAAGAAGATCAAAGTGTTGAGAAGTGATAGAGGTGGTGAATATGAATCACCGTTTGCTGAATTCTGTGCACAACATGGAATTAAACATGAAACAACAGCACCTTATTCACCTCAACAAAATGGTGTTGCTGAACGAAAAAATAGAACATTGAAAGAAATGATGAATGCAATGTTGTTGAGTTCTGGGTTACCTCAAAACATGTGGGGAGAAGCTGTGTTATCAGCTAATTACCTTTTAAATAAGGTGCCCCGAAAGAAAGAAGATAAGAGTCCCTACGAGTTATTGAAAGGAAGAAAGCCTTCCTACAAATATTTACGAGTGTGGGGGTGTCTTGCCAAAGTGGCTGTACCTACACCAAAGAAGGTGAAAATAGGACCAAAAACTATTGATTGCATATTTATTGGATATGCACATAATAGTAGTGCTTATCGGTTTCTTGTGTTTGATTCTAAAATTTCTGATATACACAAAAACACGATAATGGAATCGAGAAATGCATCGTTCTTTGAACACGTATTTCCATACAAGTCCAAAGAAGAACCAAGTTCCTCTAAACGAACGCATGAGACCATGATTGAAAATAGTCAGGATCAAGAGGTTGAACCAAGACGTAGCAAACGTGAAAGGACAGAAAAATCTTACGGTCCTGATTTTCTGACCTATATGCTAGAAACTGAACCTCAAAGCTTCAAAGAAGCTGTAAACTCTTCAGAAGGACCTCAATGGAAAGAGGCAATTAAAAGTGAAATAGATTCCATTCTGCAAAACCATACATGGGAACTGGTTGATCTTCCCCCGGGAAGCAAACCACTAGGCTACAAATGGATTTTCAAAAGGAAAATGAAAGCAGATGGAACTATTGATAAGTACAAGGCAAGACTTGTAATTAAAGGATATCGGCAACGAGAAGGCCTTGACTACTTTGACACTTATTCTCCGGTAACGAGAATAACTTCCATTCGATTAATATTAGCGATTGCATCTTTATACAATCTCGAAGTACATCAAATGGATGTCAAAACTGCTTTTCTAAATGGAGATTTAGAAGAAGAAATCTACATGGAACAACCTGAGGGGTTTTCTGCACCAGGACAAGAAAACAAGGTGTGTAAATTGGTAAAGTCATTATACGGCTTGAAACAAGCACCAAAACAATGGCATGAAAAATTTGACAAAGCAATGATGGAAAGTGGATTTAAAATCAATGAATGTGACAAATGCGTTTACATCAAAGACACAAAAAATGGTTATGTCATTTTATGCCTTTATGTTGACGACATGCTCATCGTTGGCAGCAACGATAAGATGATTAAATCTACTAAAAGCATGTTGAATTCAAGATTCGACATGAAGGATATGGGTTTAGCTGATGTGATTCTTGGAGTTAAAATTTCAAGAACATCAGATGGACTTGTTCTAAGTCAGTCACATTATGTGGACAAGATTTTGGAAAAATTCAATAATGATGATACTGGCGTAGCAAGAACACCAATAGATACAAGTCAACATCTATCGAAAAATAGAGGCGATGGTATTTTTCAAGTAGAGTACTCTAGAATAATCGGAAGTCTTATGTACCTAATGAGTTGTACAAGACCAGATATAGCTTACGCAGTTAGCAAGCTGAGTAGATATACTAGTAATCCAGGGTCTGACCATTGGAAAGGAATAGTAAGAGTACTAAGATACTTGAGATATACTCGTAATTATGGATTGCACTATACCAGATATCCGGCAGTCATTGAAGGATATAGTGATGCTAATTGGATATCTGATATAAAAGACTCAAAGTCTACTAGTGGATTCGTGTTCACACTAGGAGGTGCAGCTATATCATGGAAATCCTCTAAACAAACAGTTATTGCGAGATCTACCATGGAATCTGAGTTTATAGCTCTAGATAAATGTGGTGAAGAGGCTGAATGGCTACGCAATTTCTTAGAGGATATTCCAAGATGGTCAAAACCTGTGCCAGCAATTTGCATACATTGTGATAGTCAATCTGCGATTGGAAGGGCACAAAGCAACATGTACAATGGTAAGTCTAGACACATACGTCGTAGACATAATACCATAAGACAGTTACTCTCAACTGGAGTTATCTCGATTGACTATGTAAAGTCAAAAGATAACATTGCGGATCCGCTAACCAAAGGGTTAAATAGAGAGTTAGTTGCAAAGTCATCGAGAGGAATGGGACTTAAGCCTCTAAAAGAATAAGTTATTGTAATGGAAACTCAACCTAGCTGACTGGAGATCCCAAGATCTAGGTTCAATGAGAAAACCTAATTACAAATACTTAATAGGATCACTGTGGGGGTTATCTCCTGTCCATTCCTGTAATAACAGTGATGCCCGTAAGGAGAGGATAAGCAATAAGCTTTTAATGATTCTTATGCGTCGGAAATCCGAGCGGAGTAATGCGGGTTACTCTTGATTAAGAAATCACCTATGTGAGAGAGAAGTGGGGCCGCTTCGAAGGGAATTATGAGGCTAATTCTTAACAACTCTCACTGAACCAGGCATATGTTCATGGCCACAAACGAACATACCCATGAGAACTAAAATGTGTTAGGAAGAATCCTGTGTGAAGTACATCATCGTTTACACAGAAGGAAGAACAGTTCAAAGACATCGCGTCTACTGATCAGCTAGTAAAGTAAATGTATTTTCACAAGGGAAGGTTCAAAGGAAACCCCTACCTATCCTATGCAGGTTTCAACTGTGGAACTTTATCACCAAATATTCCGTGTCTCTATCAATTTACATTCATGTGGGGGATTGTTGGAAAATATATTTGGCAATTGATTTTCACTTGAGTAAATGTGAAATTGATCCCACATTGATTGAAAATTGGGATTTGAAGAGGAGTCTTAAAAGGGATTACAATCCCACATTGGTTAGAAATGGAAAAGTGGGAATAAGTGGAGGCTATAAATAATAGTTCCATCCCACATTGGAAAGTGGAAAAATGTGGAAATGTTGGGAATGCTTAAATAGTTATCCCACATAGGATAGAAATGAGTTTGTGGACCAATTTATATATGGTTAACAATTTGTAAGGTGTAACCATTTGTTGCATAGAGACTCCTCCATGGCCTACGCGCCCGCAGGGGGGGGTGCAAATCTTGGACCGACTTGGCCTTCGAGCCTTGAACTTGTGTGCGGGCGCGACCTGCGTACACGAATGTCGGACCGAACGAGTCAAAAATTGGCCACAAAGTACAAGCCACGTTTTGGAATTCTGTTTTGAATTTTTCATTTAAAACATAACTCCAAACTGATTTCCATTTAACTTGTAACTCCAAAAACGCCTGGAATTCAAATGCAGGAGTAAGTGCAGAATTCAAATGCAGTTGTAACTCCAAAACGTCTGGAGTAAATACAGAATTCAAATGCAGTACTAAATGCAAAGGCTCCTCCCTGCCTATATATACAGCAACAATTTCTTCAGTCCAGACACACAACAACCACGAAAATCTCTCTGCATTTGTCTGTCCAGCTTCCTGCATTCCTTCTTCCAGTCTTGGTGATTCTGTTCAAGCACATTTTTCGTTCGCCTGCACAGCTGCAGTTCCAGCCGCTGTATCCTGGGAAGCAAGCGCTCGAGTTATTCCGGTGAGAGGGCGAATATTGCTTTAAGGACACTGTGTTGAACACAGGCCCCGGCTCCAGCGTTCATTTTGTTTACTGCTCAAGAACATTTTGTTTACTGCTTACTGTATATTACTATATACAGCTTACTGTATATTTTCTGTTTACTTACAATCTGCAAATACTTTGTTAGTAAACTGTTTAACAAGTTATGTTACAGATATATGGGAAAGGAGGGTTCTGAAAATTGCATGACTCTTTCTGCAGGATGGTAACATGAGAATTGAAGATATGGGATGTTAACTTGACAAAGTGCCAAAGCTGAACGGCTGGATTAGCTGTTCTTCGCCGGCCGTGTATATGTATATTACTAAGACTATGAACATTTTGTATTTGAAAATTAAAAAGTGATGGGCGGAATCTTTTATCATTCAAAATTATTGTCTTTTCAAAAAATTGTCTAATGAGATATTGACACATAATCATTAAACAAATTTTACCAAACCGAGGGTAAATAAGTCCTTGTTTGGTGGAGATTAAGTCAATCTTAGGGGTTATTTGATAAAAGTTGATGAAATTTGTGATTGAAAATTTATAGATTTCATAAAATAAGTTATTAAGATCAATAGTTGACAATAAACTTAAATTAAAATATAAATTTTAATTTTGACGAGACGGACTAAATAAGTTTGTCCCCTATGTAACATGACTTATAGTTTTTAACGAGATTATTCAACATAGTATAAATAACCAAAAGCAGTGAGACTAATCCTTGGTTCGATTAGCTGAAATTATATTTTTTGTAGATCTTGATATAAGTTTTTTAGGTTCCTCTTTGATAGATATATGTGTGGTTAAATATGTTGGATTGTACATGAGTTTGATGAAATATGAGTTTTAAAAAATAGGGGGCGTGTTGAAGATTAATATTTAATAAAAATAAACTTGGTAATCACATTACGTGGCGCGTTGAAGATTAATATTTAACAAATAAGATTGTCACATTTTTTCGAACAATTTAAATTTTTAGATGAGATGTTTCATGATTCGAAGTTTATTATACGTAGGTAGGGATAGATTTGATAATTAGCTAGTTTGGGTGTTTATTACAAGTCTTATTTGTTGGGTGGTAATGACTAGAAACTAATCTTTGACACTTTCTCTTGTTTTTATTCTGCTAGAATTTCATTAGTTGGCAATGTTTTTGCAACTGTAAATAATTATTCTATAACATTTGAGTTTAAAAGGGAAAGTATTTATTGGCCACTTCTGCCGATGATCCCAATTTTGCAGAGTTGTATTATTGTTCCAACTGTAACACATTTTTTATATTCCAAATTTATTAATTTCCTAGAAGTCATCGGATGCTCGACTCTATATTTATTGAGAACAAATGGTGAAGGATTTGTTTATTTACAAAAATTAAAATATTTTGTGACCGGTAAAATTTATCTGGGAAAAAAAAAAAAAAATTTTGCAACCATATTTCTGTTGGAAAAAATAATCAAATTCCCAATAATACAATGAGAAAAATATACAAACAAGGTGTTTGGAATACACAATTTCAAATCTAAAGAAATAAGTTTAAAATTGCATAAATCAGGTCTTAATTAATATAAATACTATATTAAAAAAAATCCACCCACCTCATCCCATCCCACCGCACCGCACCCTACCCTATCCTACCTACCATACCCTACCCTACCCTACCCTGTTCAATTCAAATATTTTGTAAGCAGACGACAATCCATCGTTAGTCACCATCACCATGCCGCCCGTATCTCCAATCCCCACCCCACACCACCCGCCCCCATCCAATTCAAATATTCTGCAAAACCTTTTCATCATTTACATCCATCACCAACCACCAACCATCTCCTCCACGTCCAACACCACCACCACCATTATCATCTCCGACCACAACCAACGTATTTTCAATCACTAACACCATCACTGTCACCGTCACCTTCACCTTCACACCACAATCATCATAACTTCACAGACTTTGATTCATAACCACAACCACCAGAAACACCACCATCTCCCGCACACCACCACTACACCATCATCATCACAAAAAATTAAAAATTAAAAAAATGAGAGCATTGTTCAGATTCTCAGAAATTAAACTTACAGGAAATTGCTGGGATATGAAGGGAATGAGAGCACTGTTCAGATTTTCAGAAATCTCAGTTCAGGAGCAATGGAAGTCTGCAACAAGGAGAGTGCCTCTGTTCATCAACACATCTTGGAACTGTGGCTTGTTGAAATTGATATGTAACCTTAAGTAATGTAACTAGTGATCTGTGTCACTGTGACTTGAAACGTATGAACCGTGATATGTGACCTCGAAGTACGACATGTGACTTGAGGTATAAACTATGACCAATGATTTGAACATGTGACATGTGATCTATGACTTGAACAAATGACATGTGACTTTAATATGTAACATGTGATCCGAATAATGTGATATGTGACATGTGGCTTGAATATGTGACCTCAAAGTACGAAATGTGACCTAAGGTATAAATTGTGACCAATGACTTGAACATGTGAAATGTGATCTGTGACTGGAACAAATGACATGTGACTGGTGATCTAAAGCTCGCTACATGAGTCAATTAGAAAGTAAGTACGGAGAGTGGACTTATACATAGGACAATAAAACATATTTAACTTTTCGATGTCGACTATGTGACTAGAGTAATTAAGTCTGAGGGGTCTTTCAAACCTGATGCCCTAAGGTTTTCTGGCTTGGGAGTCACCGACCTAAAATTCGCTATAGAGGTCATGTTGAGTGCATTTTACATGCATATTTCATACATTTATGGTGGTACTTTTTGAATAATTTGAACAACTACCTATTTAATTGTGTATATTTCGTGGTTAAATAGGTTTAACATTCAACTTCATGGAGAAAGCACAAGAAAAAAGTTAAAAAAATGCTTAATTGAAGAAATTGAGGAGAAAAGAGTCAACTCTTGCAAAGATTAGAAGTTTGGGGACCAATTTGTCACTTACCAAAAGCTGTGGACTTCTCGTGCAATTGATCAAGGGACTAAATTGGAAGTTTCCAAAAGTTGAAGGACCTCAAATGCAATTTTAGAAGGACTTATTTGAAAGAAATCGGAAAATTTGGAGACCAAACTGCAAGACATCCACCCAGATGAATCACACGAACGCGTGGCTCGAACCAGGTGGCGCTCGTGACTCATGCCAAAAATCCAACCCGAGAGTTTTCATGTCAACCACGCAATCGCGCGGTAAAAATTTCCAAAAAAAAAATCTGGGACGAACTAGGGCGACCCGGTTCGGTCCAAACGCTATCGAACGCAGATAGCGCGGTCAAAATTTCCAAAAAAAAAAAAAAAATCTGGGCCAAACCAGGTCGACTCGGTTCGGTCCAAACGCCGTCGAACGCGGATCTACTTGTTTTTGGGTATTTTTGAAAGTTTTTGTCTAGGGTTAAGACACTTCTCTTGCCCCTTGCCAATCCCAAACACTTTTCTCTCATTTTTCTCTTTATCTTCTTCACTTTTCTCTTGTAATTTTCTCCTGTATTTGTATATTTTGGGTGATGAATATTTATTGAAGGAAGAAATACCTACAACATTGTGGAAGAGAATTGATGTTTTGAAGCACAAATCATTGTTGAAGGAAAGTTTTTATTGTTAATCTTCATATTTCTTTTTATATTTTAATCCATTGTTGAAATAATGTATTTAATTCTTGAATTTTATTGTTATTTCATTATGGACTAAGTTATTTTGTATTGGGATGATTGATGAAGCTTGACCTATCTTAGTTGTTATTAATGCCTGCATTGAGAATTTAAGCTATTTATTATCTTGTGAGTTTATTGTTGTATTTATTGTCTTGCATTTATTATGACCAAATTTATGCTTGGATTTCATGAGATATGCAATTATTGAGAAATTATTGTGTATTCTAGATCAATACAATATTTGATCTAGGTTCTTGTTAAGGATAGAGATTCACACAGAAGCAAATGAGAAAAGTATTGTACAAAGATAGTAAGAGACAATGACATGACAGAAAAAGAAGTAAAAAAAAGTCGTCTATAAAAAGAAAAAAAAATTGTTTGGTATAAGCTTTGTTAACTATAATTGTGGAAATAAAGGGTGTGAAATTGAGAATTGCTTGCTTTTGACTTGTTGTGCGTGAATATTTCTAATTCTAACTATCTTGTGTGAAAAAAACAAATAAAATATTGAGAAACCACCATAGATAAAAATCAGGGGATGTGAGAGAAAAACAGTAAGTTGTGATCATTTATGAGCGTTGAAAGGAAAATCATTAGATAAATAGGATTGACCGCATGAGATTCGGACATGGTATTGAATAATGAGCTACACAGCTTTAAGTATATCGTTGCATAAGTAGAAGTTTGACATTGACTATTCACACACACATACAATCAAATATCTGGCATGAGATAACTAGAAATATTTTGCTTTATTGTTCATAACTCTTGCTGAAGTACAAATTGATCTGAATTATTGAGGCATATGGTAAACATGTCGACATGACAAAAATATTTTTACTTTGCTATTATGATTCATTAGTTTTATTCTATCTTATTCGAGGACGAACAAGAGTTTAAGCTTGGGGGGTTTGATAAGTATGTTTTTCGTACTTATATTGGGTTTAAATTTAGATAATTGTAAGTGTTTTAGGATGTGATATTGCTAATTATATGTTTGTTTAAGGAAAAACTCGATTTTGGATGCGTTTGTAGGCAAAAATGAAGAAAAGGGATTGAAATCATGTAAAAAGTGACAAAATGGGGATTAAAGTGCAAACTTCCAAAAATTGAAGAACTTGAATCGGCATAAATGAAGACATGGACTGCACAATTAAAAACTCAAGGACCAATTTGAGTTATTTGAGGAATTGAATTCTTAAAAATAATCTTACTTAGTGCAATTGAGCCTGCAAATAATTGGAATATATCTTGTTATATACATACATACATATACATATATATATATATATATACACACACACGGCATTGGTGAGAAAAAAAGGGGGGCAGATTACATTGGTTTGGCTGAGTAGAGAAGTAAGTGGGAATGTAATTAGGGGAGGATTATTATTTGGAAGTGGTCAGTAGATTGAAGAAGGCTGGTTGGTGGAATTAGGAGCTGGAACATTGGATTTCATTGGAGAAGTACTCGATCGGAGGATAAATAAATACCAAAGGCAGATTTCTAGTTTTCTTTTGCTCATTCAATCGGGTGATGCCTACCAATTTTTTCATTGATTATTCATCAATTATGTGTGTAGATTAAATTCTTTTATGTATTGGATGAAGATGAAATTTATTATTAATTTATTTTGATTCGATAATTAGTAGTTTAATAATTTATTGTATTGTCTTGATTGATCTTGCATGCTTTATTTTATTATTTGATTGATTTACCACAAATTAAATATATCATTGCTTGTTGTAACCTTGGAAAAGTCACAATAAGTTGGAATATTGAATGATCAACGCATGAACACTAAATGTTAGGAATAACACTATGACATGTGCAATCTCATTGATAATTGTTTGATTTAATGCGTTCTAAGCATTCGTATTCGGACTAGAAACATGTTCGGGCCATATTTAGAATAGATTTAATTTTTTTATGGAAAAGAAAGTTAATTGCATGAGAATTATCGATTGTCAAGTAACGCATGAATGATTTAAACTACAAAATTCTGAATTGAGATAGATGATAACAAGTGGATACGGATTCCAATATATATGATCACATTCATATTTACTCCCCAACATTTTTATTTTATTTATTTATCACAAATTTTAGAATAGATCAAACAAAATCGGATTTTTATTTATTGTTTCACTTAATTGAATCGACGATAAACTGATAATTAATACTAAGCTTTATTCCTCGTGGGAACAATACCGTCAACTCATCACAATTATTACTTGTCAACGATCTCGTACGCTTGCGGGATTCACCCGAACAGTATAGACTTCTTTGGTTTGCATGGCTCCAATGGCTTACCACATAGGTTGATATTTCCTGGTCCAAAACAAATTAAAATAAGATTTTTAACAAAATTTGATGAAGTGTGTTATTAAAAAGTTGTGGAACACATGAAATATGATATTGTAATTAATTAATTAATTTAAACAAATGTCGGAAAATAATACTTGAACACGGCACATTTGCATACTGATACCATATTGAAACAATTTTTTTTTAAATATGTTATTAAGTTATTACTTATAATGTGGATAAAAAAATATATTTATTTAAATTTGTATATGGTTCAGTCGTTTAGACTATGTTATTGAGCAATATTCCAAAAAAAATTGATTTGGGCACTGTCACGTTCTGACTTTTTCATTAGGTGCATTGTAAACAACGTGCCTACAACTTACAACAGATCATTTCTGTTGAATATAAAAGTTTGTTTGATTCATGAAAAAATTTTAAATTTTGTGATTTTTTTTTTTATTATTATTATGCGGATGTGTGGTTTATATTGATTTAAAAAGTAAAAAATTGTGAATTTGACTAAAGATGAATGGTTGAGATTGAATTAAAAAATTGAGGTGAAAATAATAAATATAGAGCGAACAGGCTCTAAATTTAAAATTTATTTGGCATATTTCATATAGATCGTATAATCTATTATTTTTTATTCGTTTCCTCATTTTAATTATTTTACGAATTTATTTTATTTTTGCAGGATACTATGAACTAATTAATTTCACTGTTATTTTCGATAAATAATAAAATCATGAAACCGAGTCCCAGATATTTTTACCTAATTATAAACACCTACATGTATACGAGTAAAAATAAATAAATTCTGCCTCCAATAATGGAACGCATCGAAGATATATATACGGAAATTCAAATTTATCTCAACTTACCCGTAAAGAGCTTGCATTCTGGCTACTAAGTGTAGCTGGAATAGGACCTTCAAGCATATTGTTAGCAAAATTAACACTTAAATTCTCCTGCCAAAAATCTGGCATTCTCCCTTCGATCTGATTATTTTGAAGCTGCAAATCCACAAGCCCAGGCAATTTTAATAAAGATATAGGAATTTTACCAGTATGTTCATTAAATCCCAACACAATTTTCCTCATAGCCTTCATCCCAGAAAAGGTTTCATCTGGAATATCACCATTGAAGCTGTTATTAGCCAAATTCAAATTTCTTAACTTCCCAAGTTTCTTTAGATCATTGTAAGGAAATGGCCCTGAGAAGTTATTGTTCATCAAACTTAGGCTCAGCAATGGCAATTCTGCTAGTAAATCGACGTCGACTGTACCCTCTAACCCCATGTTTTCAAGCTTTATACCTGTAAATGTACCATTATCACAAACTAGCCCTGTCCATTTAGAGGTGTAGCCATTGCACAAACTTTCCACTGGTTCAATCCAGTTATTCAGCAAGGCGGTGTTGGAGAGAGAGCTCTTGAACTTTATGAGGGTCTTGGCATAGGATTCATCATCAGATGATGCTGTAATGGCACATAATAACAAGGCAAAGAACACGAAAAACGCAAAGCATAAGCCATGAGAGGGAGATCTTTTCTAGAGGATTTTAGGCTTGTTTTTGGATGATTTAGAGCGATGTCAGTGGAGAAGAAAAAATGAAGATGTATGGGAAAGGAGGGTTCTGAAAATTGCATGACTCTTTCTGCAGGATGGTAACACGAGAATTGAAGATATGGGATGTGAACTTGACAAAGTGCCAAAGCTGAACTGCTGGATTAGCTGTTCTTCGCCGGCCGTGTATATGTATATTACTAAGACTATGAACATTTTGTTGGTTCAATTATTTGAAAATTAAAAAGTGATGGACGGAAATTTTGATCAGTTGAAATTATTGTCTTTTCAAAAATTGTCTACCGAGATATTGTCATATAACCGTTAAACAAATTTTACCAAATAGAGGCTAAATAAGCCCTTGTTTGGTGGGGATTAAGTCAAATTCTTATTGATTAATCTATATATATACTATATAAAATCAACTGAGATTCTGGAATCTCAATTGGGCAGAATTAGTTTTTGGAATCTGCAAATTGGAAAGAATCTAAATTCTAAATGTGAATTTTTTTAATTTATTTTCAATTTATAGATTTATTGATGGTAGTTGAATTAGTGGGTGTTCAAATTAGTGGCTTGAAATTTGAACATGCACGGTTACTTCCACCTATCTGCACATTCGTTCCTTTCCCATATTTACACGTCCCTTTTCGGTTAAACTTTCTCATTTTTCCATTATTCTCTCTGTTTCAAATTCTTTTCCATATTTATTATTTACTCATTCTTTTCCGGTTAAACTTTCTCATTTTCCATTATTCTCTCTTTGGTTCAAGTTCTTTTCAGATGGAAGAACATCGTCTTCTTCTCGATTTATGGTAGAAGATATCAATTCAATTACCATTTCTCAGAAAATCAACCTCCATAATATCCTTCTAACCAGTAAGTTTATAATTTTATATTTTTTCCAGAATTCCAAAACAAAAAATTAGGTGATTGATTTTCAGGTTTAAAGAATTTAAGCATCTGATTGAATTCGTTTTTCCAATTCCAATTTATTATTTTCTTATTGATAATTGTTGAGGGCAAAAGCAAAAGCATCATTACATCATGTTTCCTCAATTTGCAAACCAATTTTACACAAATCATTTTTTTATTGGCCACTTGATATTTTGATTTGGTGATTATGATTTACAAGAATTGGGGTTGCTGCATTTGCTACGGATTGTAAAATCTATGATTCGAGTGTGTTAATCGGTATTTGGATCTCGACATTAGTATGGCATGTTGGGTTTCCAGGTTTGGGTAATATGTGGGTTGAAAAGAGGAATCAGAGATCTGATGAAGGAGGATGAGATGTGCCGGCTTGGGAGCCTCACTTTTTTTTTTCCCCAAATCTTATCTTCAGTTAGCATATTAGTCTGCTTTTGGCTTCTTGTCTAGGTTTTGGAAGTGATGCTGAAAGCCCTCATTTGCCTCATAATCATATATAAGCAGAACCAAGTGGTGTTTTTAAAAGCTTAAGCCTAAGCTACAGAGGCGGGACACACTTATATATATAGATTTAGTCATCAACAACACTTCTCCTACAACGCTAGCGGGATTTTTTTATTTTATTTTATATATACCAAAGGTGTGACGTGCATAATTTCTTCATAAATAGGTGGTGGCCTTCTACTCGCCTATTATGCTGAGCCGCCCCATCTAAACACTTGAGTTGTTAGGGATGTAACACACTTATTATATATATTTTAGTCTTCTATAGTGTTATATTCATTTTCTTTGTGTTATCGCATGTTTATATTCAATACGTCTCCTTCTAAATAGAATTTCATCATTGTGTAAATGAGTTCTTATTGTAATCTTTTAAGTTGATGCTCGAAGTTTTTCCTTCTCTAGGTCTCAAAAAATGTCTTTAATTTACTCAATGCTAATCATTACCTATTGTACCCATTTTTCTTATGGTTGTATCCATTTCAATGGTCACAAATTACTTGTTGTTGCAAACAGCTTCATTAAGAAAGTTGTAGATGTATGTGGAGTATTTTACTCTATATCTTGATGTAACTCTAGATAGAGTATCCCAACGTATAGAGATTTATTTATTTATTAATTTTTTTCTTTTTTATTGTTTCCATTTTGTACTGCAACTCTTGAATATTGGATCTGAGAAAAGAAGGCATATAACTTAAAATAAGTTTGCATGCATGGACCATGGTACCTTTTCTTAAAGGATGGATGAAATATTGGTAACACAAGGTTTCCAATGAGAATTTTCTGTACATTTTAATTATTAGACCTATTAGCTTTTCTCAAACCCATACATTCTAACAAAATATTTAAAATTAAAAGAGAGTTCTTCAATTGTTGGAACAATCAATCCTTTTTTGAGTTGTGTGAACCTTAAACACTCGAAAACTTTCTTCAACGATGAATGCATAAATTTTTAGGAAAGTAATTTTAATTCTAATAGTAAAACTGAAATAAATATTAATAAAGTCACTAAGTCCAAACCAAACACGGGCTTAATAATCTTATAGCATTGATATGTTGGTAATGTATTGAATCATATATTATCACTAGGTATTTCTTGGGTTGTGCAGAGGCTGTATGAAAGGAGATTGTTGATGACATTGACCACATAACAGGGAAAACCAAAGCAACATTACTTTAAGAATGATATTTACTATTTAAATATGTGCTTGCATCATTACTTTTTCACTTTTTTGTTGTTAATTTGCACTTGCTTCTGTTATTAAATACTTATTTTTAAGTCATTACTACATACTAAAACGATATTAATTGTCAATGGAATATGTCCCTACATCGCACGGGTGTGAAACTAATTATTTGATAAAAGCTCATGAAATTTGTGGGTCTCATAAAATAAGTTATTAAAATCAATTGTTGACATTAGCCCTTGTTTGAGCCCCATTATTTCTCATTTTTTCTACAGTAATCAATCTCAACCATCCAAAAAAGTCAAGCTCACAATTTTTTACTTTTCAAACCACTTTTTAATCATTAGATTCCCAAAACCCAAATTTTAAATTGAAATAATGAGGCTCAAACAAGGACTAACATAAATTAAAATATAAATTTTAATTTTTATCGGGCTAAATAAGTATGTCCCCTATGTAACACTCTAAGTTTTTAATTGAGATTATTCAACATAGTATAAATAACCAAAAGCAATGAGACTAATCCTTGGTTCGATTAGCTGGAAATCATATTTTTAGTAAATTTTGATAAAAGTTTATTAAGTCCCTTTTTGATAGAGATTAAAATTAATTTTTTAGTAAATTTTGATAAAAGTAAAAAAAAATGTATGGTTGAAAAGTTGTGTGACTTATAAAGTATATATTTGAAATTAATTATTAATTTTGACTTGAATTAAAAGCTCTACAAAACAGGGCTAAATATATTTGTGGTTGAAAAATTGTAGATTCCAAAAAATGTTGGACTATAAATGAGTTTGATGAAATATGAGTTTTAAAAAATGAGGACCACACATGGCTAAGTCTCTAGGAACTTGTTTACGAAAATTGTATGTGTATTAGATTGTTGATGGTATAATATTATCATCACACGATTGGACATATTCATGACAAATAAATAAATAAGTTTTTCCCTCTCTAACAACTTCACTTTTTAGACGAAATGATTCTATTATGGTATTTGGGCGAGGCAAGGTAATCACATTATGTCATTACGCAATCTATTTATAAAAATTGTAACATATTTAATAAAAATAAACTTGGTAATCACATTACGTGGCGTGTTGAAGATTAATATTTAACAAATAAGATTGTCACATTTTTTCAAACAATTTAAATTTTTAGATAAGATGTATCATGATTCGAAGTAATGTATATGTAGGTAGGGATAGATTTGATATTTAGCTAGTTTGCGAGTTCATTACAAGTCTTATTAGTTGGGTGGTAATGACTAGAAATTAATCTTTGACACTTTCTCTTGTTTTTATGCTAGAATTTCATCAGTTGGCAATATTTTTGCAACTGTAAATAATTATACTATAACATTTGAGGTTAAAAAGAAAAGTATTTCTTGGCCACTTCTGCCGATGATCCCAATTTTGCAGAGTTGTATTATTGTTCCAACTGTAACACATTTTTTATATTCCAAATTTATTAATTTCCTAGAAGTCATCGGATGCTCGACTCTGTATTTATTGAGAACAAATGGTGAAGGATTTGTTTATTAACAAAACTTAAAATATTTTGTGACCGGTAAAATTTATTTGGGAAAAAAAAATCAATTTCTCAACCATATTTCTGTTGGAAAAAATAATCAAATTCCCAACAATACAATGCAGCGGAACATAAATTCAAAATGACGAATACAATAGAGAAAAACAAGAAATTTACTGTAGCTCAACTGACCACCGACGATCACGAGAGGATAATACTTTTATTAGATGAAAGAAACTTACTAATACAATATTTTCTCCCATCTCACAACTTCTCGTATTCAAACTAGAAAGAACAACGTACGTAATACCTCTACTTGTACCGTTTTCTTCTGATTTAACACAAAGTTGTTTCCTCCCTACATTTTGACAGTCTCTTCACTACAAGAATTTTATATTCCGCATATAAAATAAATTTATGGGGGAAAGTTCTTATTTGTGGGCAAAAGTCTTTCCATACAAAAAGATTTTGTAGGGAAGTTTGTGTGGCAAACATCATGGAGAAAGGTACATGAAGAAAAAATTTAGAAATTTGTGGGCTAAAGTTTTTCCCTACTTAGAGACATACAATTCGTTGCCAAAATACTTTCTTGACAAAATTATTTGTCCACTAAATTTAATTTAGCCAATGACACATTTTGTGGGCACATAGTACAAATTAAACCTTGCTTTTCCCTACAAATACTTTTGTGGCAAATTTTTTTTTTTTTTTATTACGTCTTAATTTTCACTATAAATATTTTTTTTTCTCAACAATGATATAATTTGTAAGGAGAAATTAAATTATTTCTATATTTTATTTTTTATTTATATTATATAAATTTTTTACCTTATTCAAAATTAGATGTAGAAAGATAATAAACAAAATTAAGATTTAAGTGCCGAACAATATATCATTGAACTGAAAATATAGTAACAAAATACAAATAAAAATCATTCACTAGGTTTGGTTACATTTAAACTTAAAAAAGTAGAGCAAACATGTTCTCTATTTATTATAATGCATCTACTAAAAAGAGCATAAATATTCTTGCTCATCAAATATGCTATTAATCCTCGGAAAAATTGTTCTCATCATTAGAATTGTTCTCTTCACCCTAGTTAGCATCATCTTCTTCATTAGCGTCATAGAAACTCTGCAATGGGACCATGGAAGATTTAATTTTCCCAATAAAAAAAGCATTTATTAATTATCATAAAACACAACTTAACCAAAAATAAAAATAAATAAAATTAGAGCCTATTTGGTCCATGGAAACATTTTGGTTTTTGTGAGTTTTTTTTTTTTTTTTTGATGAATATGTGGTTTAGATTGATTTGAAAAGTAAAAAATTGTGAGCTTGACCAATGATGGATGATTGAGATTTGGTTTGAAAAGTTTTGATAAAAACTTTCCATAGACCAAACAACCTCTTAATATGTGACCAACTTACACGTCTCTGATTGAATTGAAGTAGATTGCTCTCTTCTACAAGAAAGACATTAGCGCATAACGTTAGTACACCAATAGTCCAATACAATGCCCCAAGGAAAACTAAATAGAGTCATATTCTTATAACTAGCTAGTCTTTGTGTCGTGCTATGCACGAGATATATCGTTTCAATGGTTTTATTAATTCATAGAAAAATAGATTTCAACTGCATGATAAGAAGACTAATTCAGGTTACCCAACGAAGTATAAACCTAGGAATACTAACTATCCCTTAAGTTCATCAATTGCACAAAAGTAATGACTCAAATATGGAGGATGTACGTACTCTGCCAAAATGATTACTGCAGCAAGGTGTGCCATGAGAAAACCAACAAATATTTCAAATCTATTATTTCTTTCAATTAATGAGCAAACCTCCACTATGTTGAACTTTTCCAGAAATTGCTCTAATATTCCTTCTCTAATTTTTTATCTTATCAACTGAAAGAATCCCAGATAATTGTAAGTGATATGTCTGTAAAAAGGAAACACAATCTTGTCAGTTGACAAAAACACAACTACGACTGGAACGTCCATTTCTAATAGGCTATGAGCCAACATTTCACGAATGTTAAACAAATGATTTATAAATAATGAAATGCTCGTGAGATAACAAATATAATATTGATGCAATAATGAGTTAATAGCACTAAACATTCCTACCTTTGACATGTATCGTGTAAAACGTCACAACGTTTTGATTTTTGACGCTAAACGT
Source organism: Ligustrum vulgare (assembly GCA_963555705.1). Lineage (NCBI taxonomy): Eukaryota > Viridiplantae > Streptophyta > Magnoliopsida > Lamiales > Oleaceae > Ligustrum > Ligustrum vulgare. The sequence goes on along the minus strand of OY743169.1, from coordinate 9,401,402 downwards.
CCCAACCTTTACATTTTCTTGTGAAAGACATCATTTCCGTTAAATTTAACCTCATTTCACCGTTAATTTAGAATTGAACTGTAAATATTTAACACATGCAAAGACATTTTCGTCAAAATCAAAAGCAGCCCATTCATATTTGGGTAATTGGCACAAAACGTCCATACGTTTATTTTTTTGACGAATAACGTCCCTACGTTTATTTTTTTGCGAATAACATCCCTACCTTTAAATTTTCTTGTTGATTAGTCCTCAAATTTTACTTTTCTTTTAATTTAGTCATTCTGTATTTGATTTAAAGGTAATTGTCTTCAAAAGTGTATAACTTTTGATCTACAACTCCGAATTGCATTCCGTTTTTTGCGTTGAACTCCAAATTCAACCATCTTTCTTATGATGTATCATGTTCTCATTTATTAAACATTTCGTTTTGACTTTTATATAGTAGATACTTATTTTGTTAGGGTATCATTGATGACGTAAATTGATTTCTGTAAATTTTATTGAAACGGTGAAATTTTAATTTTAGTGTGTGTTCAGCGGCTAGCGGAATTTATAAATTGGATTTATTTGACTTTTTTATTTTTTTAATGTAAAATGTTTGGTTAAAAATTGTTATGTTTAACCTTTGTTTGAGTCATATTATAATATCAAATCACTGTTTGAACAACATACATTCTCTCTCTTCAAATCACTTTTTAAAAATTGGAGAAAGAAATTGTGTGTTGTTCAAAAAGTTATTAGAAATTATAATATGGCTCAAATAGGGGCTAAACATACCAATTTTTAATCAAATATTTTATCTTTAAAAAATAAAAAAGTCAAATAAATCTAATTTATAAATTCCGCTGGCCCCCGAACACACACTAAAATTAAAATTTCACTGTTTCAATAAAATTTACAGAAATCAATTTACGTCAATCAATGATGCTCTAACAAAATAAGTATCTACTATACAAAAGTCAAAACGAAATGTTTAATAAATGAGCACATGATACATCATAAGAAAGATGGTTGAATTTGGAGTTCAACGCAAAAAACGGAGTGCAATTCGGAGTTGTAGATCAAAAATTATACACGTTTGAAGACAATTACCTTTAAATAAAATACAGAATGACTAAATTGAAAGAAAAGTAAAATTTGGGGACTAATCAACAAGAGAATTTAAACGTAGGGACGTTATTCGCCAAAAAAATAAACGTATAGACGTTATTCGCCAAAAAAATAAACGTATGGACGTTTTTTCCACAATAAGTGTCAAACGTAGGGACGTTTTGTGCCAATTACCCAAATATGAATGGACTGCTTTTGATTTTGAAGAAAATGCCCTTGCATGTGTCAAATATTTACTATTCAATTCTAAATTAACGGTGAAATGGGGTTAAATTTGACAGAAATGATGTCTCCCATAAGAAAATGTAAACGTTGGGACGTTTAGCGTCAAAAATCAAAACGTTGGGACGTTTAGCGTCAAAAATCAAAACGTTGGGACGTTTTACACAATACATGTCAAATGTAGGGACGTTTTGTGCTATTAACCCATGCAATAATACTCATTTGAGCATATGCTACTAGTGAAATTGTAACATATACATAAATGATTCAAGAGTAAATTTCAATAGTACATTAATGTAGTACTGGTAAATGGTTGCTTTAACTTTTCGTATCATCACTGCTAGTATCACATAGTTTATCATCTAACCACGGCTCCTTGTTTTCTCTGACAGAAATGTAAGTGCAAAGCCTCCTAGGGTAAGATGTAAATATATCTATCAAACAACTACAAGTTCATTGAACTCATCATGGAGAAATTAACGACACTCCTTAGCTTCATCAACATACACAGAATCAAATAGGTCAATGTCTGCAGTAACACCCTGTAAAACTTCCTCTACAAAATTGAAAAGTAGAAATGGTTTTCGAATGAAAAAACTAAATGAATGGTTTACAAGATATAAGAAAAAATCCACAGAGAGGAGCATTTCATCCGTAATCACTGGAAGGAGTAATTTACCCAGTTTTCTCATGACTAAATTTGAAGATATAACAGTAAAAAATTTACAGAGCATGGCAACATACTATAAAGAACTAATTATAAGGTGATGAGAAACACTTTATGCATTACTTTGCCAACCACTAGAAGCAAAGACGAAACAAAATGAAATAATTACCCAAAGCTAGGTTTCACCTAAGAATTCATTAGAAGCCTTTAAATTGTGGGATATGGAATAGTTGTACTAAAGATCAAAAGCAAAATGAGAGTATCCTGGATGAAAATGAAAATACCTAACATAAAACATTTACTTATAAAGATTGACTAAATAGTTCTTCCAACTCCTCTTCACTGTGTTACATCAGAAAACACGTGATGCATAAGAGAAATGGAAACAAAAAGAAAGTGATTAGATATACCTCCTATGATGAGAATCAAGGGAGTCAACCAAGTCAACCCTCGATAAACATGCAGGTGGGACCCATGACGAGATCCAAGGCCAAAGAAGTTCAAGAGTTAATGGCGGAACTCGTTCACAAAATATAGAGTTGAGCCCAAATGAATGACATCGTTAGTTTCGAAATCACATGCAACAAGGCCACCTAAGTAAGAGGCACCAATGAGGCTCAAGGCTCGAGGCTAAAACAAGTGACTAAGTTGAAGAAGAAGCCAAGAATCAAGTTTTGAATTGAATCAAGTCATGAATTCAATTAAAGTTTTGACATAGATAAAGTCCGAATTTTAGGTTCACTATTTCTAATAGAATTGTAGTACTTTTTGTCTAGTTTCTAACGCATTTTGAGTCATCTCAATCGGACATCGGGATCAAAAGTTATGGCAAAAATACTGAAAAATGACGCGTGCAGAATTTTTTGTCTCCTGCGCGATAGCGAGACAAAACAAGTGAGCGATTGCACGCTTTTCGGAGGCAATGGATTTTTGCAATCTCCACACAATCGCGAGTATTTGCTCCACGCAATCACGTGGCAGTTCAGAAGATAGATTTTGCGAGTGTTCAACCTATTTTCAGGCTTTCTTTGTTTTTCTAATTTCTTTTATTCCTTGTAATATAAATAGACTTCAAAAAACCCTAGAAACATTAGCTTGGCACTTGTGGACTCCTTGAGAGCATTTTAGAGAGGTAAACAAGCCTTTCTTATCTTGTGATTTTCTTTGGAAAGTCTTCAACTTTATTTGAGATATTATTCTTGTGTATTCTTGTTGATTATTCGACTAACATCTTGGTATTTATTTTAATCTCTCCATTGGACTAGAGTTCATATTTCTTAGAATTTTGGTTGGATTAAACTTGAGTCAAAATTATCCATTTATTATCATTTTTAGCTTTCTTGTGTTGATTCTAAATTATTTTAGGAATTTTTGATTTTAAATACCAAAGGAGTTCTCATTACACTACAAGAAAAATGAGCAAAATAGACGAAAAATTAGATACGACACGACTATTGGTCGACCAATAGATTTAAGCCGTCTTTATTAGTTGGCAACCAATAGAGACGACTCCATAAAGTCTCGTCTCTATTGGTCGACAAATGGAGACGACTCCGTAATGTCGTCTCTATTGGTTGTCACTAATAGAGACGACCTTTTTTATTCTTGTTTTTTAAAATTTCGCTATTTTTTTGTTGACATTTTTAATTATTTACATTTTGATAATTAATATTAAAGTTAATTTGTTGAGAAAATATTATTAAGTTAACTAATATATATTATTTAAAACAATATTTAACACAAGAATTCAATTGTCTTAGTGGTTGGGACATCACCACCCAACACTTAGGTCCCGAGTTCGAATCCTGGTCATACACAATTATTATATGAATTAAAAAAAAATCGCGGGTCAACGATTTGGATCGAGATGTGGGTCGAGTTAAAAATGGATTGAATCATGTCAAAATAAATAAATAATTAAATATATTCACAAATAGAGACGACTGTCGACAATGTCATCTCTAAAAATCGACTCAATTGCCCCAGAGGAAACAGAGACGACAGTCATCTCTATTTATCTTCACCTACAGAGACGACTTTATCTTTTCTAATAATCAATAGAGACGACTTTATATTCTTTAGAGACGACTTTTGTCGTCTCTATTGGGCCGAATTCTTGTAATTTCCTCTATCCCCATTTTAACTATCACACCACCGTCACATCCCTCTTACTCACTTCCACATGAAATCCATATAAGTCACCAAGAAGAAATAACCCAATCCATTAAGGTGAACATCATAATCTTTGACCGAGAAAAATCATAAGTAAAACTAAGTGGTAATTACACCAAAACATGTATATGTTTGCTCTATTTCACTTTCACAGAATTATGTTGATAATTTCACATATCAGGTGTTTATTCATTTTAATTAAAAATTAATAATATAATGCACATATCCTACCCAAATCGGACACGATTCACGCCCAAATGAATACACTTTCCATTTTCAACGCTGAAGTTATTGGGAAATCCGAAATCTTCATAACTGCACTACAATCGGCAACTACAAGCACGATCTGGCAAATCCTAAGGCAGAATCAGAGGCGGTGGTGAGTACTCAGCGAGCGGGTGACGCCAGATCGACACCAGATCGCTTCGAGCGCCGCCTTCACAGCCACGTCGCCTCATCCAGCCGAACCTTCATCTCACACCCATCCCGCGTGGCAAGGACAGTAGGCCGCCATGTCGCCGCTGCTAGATGGAAGCAACGACGGCGCTGCTCACCTAGAAGCAGCGCGACTTCTGCTTCAATCCAGTTGCGACGGAGCTGCTTTCTCGACAATGGCCTTGGCGCTGCTTCCATCCAATCATGTTTTGGACTTGGTTTTGTTTGGGAAGATGATGGTGCTACCGTGCTAGTTCGGTGAGCTATTGACGGTTGTACAGTGTGGGTTGGTGTAACGGTGTGAGGAGGTGGGGGTGGAGGTGGTGTTGGGGGCAGTGATGGTGGCATTGGCATTGGTTAACTTCCATCCACCGACCACCATGGTGCGTTGGAGATTATGGTCTTAGGTCACATTCAGGCCGCATGTTTAGTTTTGTTCGGATCCTGATTTTGCACCGTTGGTAACTATTGTTTTGGTGGGGGTTGGAGCTGGTTGTGGTTAATCTGGTGGGCTGCAGTGGTTTTGACTTGGTTGATGTGGTGGTGGTGGTGGTGGTGGTTTGGTTCAGTCAATGTTGTGGTGATGTGGTGCGGTAGTGTGGTGGTTGTGCAGTCAAGGTGTTAAATTGTCTTGGGTTTGTTTGGGAAGATGATGATGCTGGTTTGGTGAGCTGTGACGGTTGTGCAGTGTGAGGAGGTGAGCTCATAGGCATTTGTCACATGGTTGCTACTGTTTCCATTGTCGTGGTTGTGTTGTGATTAGGTGGGCATTATCACTAGTCACACTTCAAATCTTAAGGTCACATTTTATATATTAGGTCACAGATAACATTTGATGCATTAGGTCATGGTCACACTTCACATGTTCAAACCCTGGGTCACATTGATGCATTAGGTCACATTGTCACATTTATTGCATTAGGTCATGGGGTCACACTACAAATGTTTAGGTCACATTTGATACATTCAGTCACAATCACACTTCATATGCTCGGGTCACAGGTTAGTTTGATCCATTAAGTCACGGGTCACACTTCAAATGTTCAAGTCACATGTCACATTTGATGCATTAATCACAAATCACACTTCATATGTGACTTCAGGTCACATGTCATACTTTATAGGTCAAAATTCACATCTCAAATATTCAAGTCATGGACAACATGGTCGAGTGACATGTTCAAATCGAAGGTCACATATCACATGTTCAAGACATGTCACATGTTCAAGTCACATGTCACATATCACATTGTTCGGGTCACATGTTCAAATTTCCGGTCACATTATTCGGGTCACAACACATATTCAAGTCATGTCACATGTTCAAGTCACATTGTTCGGGTCACGTGTTCAAATTACCGATCACATATCATTTGTTCAAGTCATTAATCACATGTCACATATTCAAATCATTGGTCACAGGTCACAGTTATGCCCCAGGTCACATGTTGTACTTTGAGGCCAACGTTCATACGTTTCAGGTCACAGTAGCACTGATATTTAGTCATATTACATAGGTCACAAATCCAAGAAGTGTGGGGCACATAGTCCTGGGGTATTGCTGTGCCATATTTTGGAGATTCTCCTTGTTGCAGACTTGCAGTTGCAGTGTCCTAAATTGAGAATTCCTGTTTCAATTTTTCCATTCTCCATAAATTTGTGAAGTGACATTTTTTTTATTTGGTGATGATGATGGTGTGATGGTGGTGAGGGTGCGTCGGAGATGGTGGTGGTTGTGGTGGCGGTGATTGTGCATTGGAGCTTAGAATGTTGTGGCGCTGGCGAAGGATACGGCGACGGCGACGGTGATGGTCATGGTGATCGGAGATACGGACGACGACGGCAACGGCGACGGTGGTGATGGTGGTCGGAGGTGGTGGTGGTGATGAAGTGTTGATACAATCCCTCCTTTTGGGAACTGTGTTGCCTTCTGGGAACAGTGGGAGTCTAATTTTATAATTATTATAAATATTTTTATTTTTACCTGATTGATGAAGTTTTATACTTTTTTCTTTAAATTTGAAATGTGGTATAGTAACCACCTTGATTGTGTATTATTCCCAATTAGTTATTAGGGATGGCAAAACGGGAACGGACCCACCAAACAAAAGGATTGGTTTGATCTATGAATGGGCCTAAATTGACCCAATTCATTGTGCTGTCTGGGTCTGACCTGAGTGTAGTTGATTAAAATTTGGGCCTCGACCAACGGCTTGGTGTACCTAGCCATCATTAGGTTAGAAAGACCACCACGGTACACTTAGCCCTCATCCATGACCTTCATCCAGATACATTTATGCAGTGTTATAAAAAACGCGCATAGGCACACTTAAGCTTGATTCTCGATCTCGTCGCTTCGTCACATTTTACACTTTTTAGAACATCACTATTATGACATGCAATTAAAAATTTAAGGAATGATTATACACTACTTCTTTTCCATAATGAAAAATATGTGATATAAATATTATTTTTAATATTACATAATTTCATTCCACGTTTAAAAAAATAAAAAATACCAAATTTCAAGTGAGTGAATGTATTTTTTTAATTATTATTAATTTGATTAACGAACCTTATATTTAGGGATGTTGCCATGTTGGAGAGAGAAAGTAATTAATAATTAATTTGATTAATTATGATAACTTTAGTTCTGGGATGTGGTGTACATTTAAAATAAATTAATAATTATGAAAGTTTCAATGGATCGAATAAATTTTTTTTATAGGAGACATATAAACTTGAAATGATTACTGAACATTATGGATGTAATAATGATATGTATTTGAAGTGATTACCGAGTATTAAAATTTGTGTAATAATGTGTAATTCCTACATGATTATATTACAACTGAGTTATATATCATCTATAACATACACAATACATAATATACTATATAATACTTTGTTACCGAGTATCACAATTTTTGTAATGAAGTGTATTCCTTTAACATTGCATGATTATGCTTATGTTTGGTAATTTTTTTTTTTTTATTAATCTTTTTTTATAAATGGGACCACATGGGAAGATATCATTGGTCATTTTTTTCAAAAAGTCAATAATTTCGACTATTTAAAAAAATTCGCATACCATTTTTTACTTTTAAAAAAATGGACTAACGAATATTGACGCGTCGCTATTTACCCAGTGTTCGGTAAAAGTAAATAAACATGTTTATCAACCAATTTATAAATTACATAATTTCTCAAACTCTTTTTTAACCACAAATATTTTTTTCTTTTCAATTTTCAAACCATACATTTTACCTAGAAAATACAAAAAATCAAAAAGAAATATTTTTTTAGCCGTCGAACGGAGCTTAAATAAACAACATTTATAAACAATCGTTTATAAACATGTTTATACGATATGAATGTAGAATGTGATATTTAGTTGTTGATCATTATAATATGTGTAATGTAGTGTCTTTCCATGAGAAATTATGATGTATGCAAATAAGATTATGCCCATGTTTGGTAGGAATTAAAATATGATTTTAATTTAAGTCAAAAGTCAATAATAAATCTCAATCACATATTTTATGGGACTCACAACTTTTCAACCACATATCTCGTCAACTTTTATCAAAATTTACTAAAAATTTGATTTTAATTTCCACCAAAAATGGCTATATGACCGTCCTAAGTTACAAAGTTTTTAATGTCTCATTTAGTAATTAAATACATATCATTATTAACTCCGTAATGCTCAGTAATTACTTCAAATGGTGAAGTATCCTGTAGCAATGTTTTTATTTGATTAAGGCCATGTTTGATACACCTCAATTTTTCAAGGAAAATAAAAATATTTTCCAACTTCCCTATTTTCTCGTGTTTGATAGCAAACATTTTACATGGAAATTTTTTTCCAACCACCATGCCTCACGCGCCATTTTCAAGCTAAATGCGGAAAATATTTTTTCATGGTTTCCTTGATAAAAGATTTTCCACATTGGATGAAAAATTATTTTCGCCACATTTGATCAGTTTTGTTGTTGTTATTTGACTTATTTTTTCCAAAAAATAACATTATCATTATCTAGTACAAATGTGTTAAAAATTGATTAAATATCAAAACTTTGCTTTATTTGCCATGAAAAATAATGTCAATCAAACAACAACAATTGAAAAATGTCCCACTATTTCTACCTAGAAAATTAAATCAATCAAACACTTCGACTTACATTTTTTCACGAAAATAATTTTCAAGCAAAATCATTTCCTTGGAAATATATTCTTTCAACCCATTTTCCACCTCGTAATAAAACACACCCCAATTGTAACTTCCATAATTATATGTCTATTTTAAATGTAAATCACATCCCTAAAATTAATGTTACCATAATTAATTAAATTAGTTATTACTTACATTCTCTCTCTAATGTCTCTAAATATAATCGTTCCCATAATTAACAAATTAAAGCCATGTTTTGTTTAGGATAAATTTAACAATCATTTCCTCAAATTTATTTTCAAACGCACATTTCTTTGGAACCCACCACTTTATACACTTTTAATCGATTTTTCAACCATATATTCAAAAATTTCTCTAATTTTTCCTATGTCTAACATGCATACTCTAATAGAAAATATACATTTCTCTCCTGAAATCATGTATTTTTCTAAAAATAAAGAATGAAATTAATATTACGTATTTTTCAATTACCACTCATTACGACCAGGTAGTTGCGTAAAATTCACAAAATTTAATCATAAGGACTAAAGTCACTTTTGAGTAACTTTGCATATAAATAATCTAATAATTTTTTTTCTAGTACAATCGTGTCCTTATCTAAGTTCAATCCCACTCTCTTTGGCTAAACTTTCAAACACTCTATACTCCCCACCATAGTCACTCAGCAACCCCTTAATTTTCCTTTCAAACTTTGTCTCTACCAATGCTTTGAATTGTTTGAATAAGTGCAGGGATTCAGATTTTGATTTCATTGGATAGATCCACGAGTATCTACTATAATCATCTAGAAATAGAATGTAATATCTAAAACCTTCGGTAGATCTCACAGGGGAGGGTCCCCAGACATCTGAATGCACTAAGTCCAGTGCGTTTTTGGCATGTGATTCTGATAATTTAAAGGGAAGCTTGTCTGACTTGCAAAATTGGCATGCTTTACAGAACACAGACTTTTCATTAACATTGAAGTTTGCAATATGTGATTTCAGTACATGATTTAGAATGTTGGAAGAAGGGTGACCCATTCTTCTATGCCAAAGTATGACTCTAGGATCAACTTGAGACTCATTACATTTTTCAGTTAAGCTAAAAACATGAAAGTTGAAATCTCTGGTTTTTCCAGAGTTTTGAGGTTGAAGTTTATTTTTGAAATTGATCTGATAAAGCCCATCTCTAAGCCTTCCGTGAACCAGCACCTTCCATGTCCGCAAGTCCTTCACAACACAACAAGTAGGATAGAATTCAATAAAGACAAAATTATCTGAGGTAAATTTGGACACACTCAATAGATTTTTCTGAACTTTAGGCACAAGTAGAAGATTGTTTAACTTTAACAACTTTTCATCACATAAACTTATGTTCTTTCTACCAATATGAGTGATAGATAGAAGGTTACCATCTCCCACTTTAACTCTTTCCATACCAGTGTATTCTTTCATATTATCCTGATTTCCTAGGTTGTTTGTCACGTGGCTGCTTGCACCAGAATCAGCAAACCAGGCAGAGTCTTCCAGTGTGTTAGGTGAAGCATAATAGGCTAAGTAGTTGCTGTTACCTGAGTTGCTGTTTCCTTCATTAGTTTTGTTGGCTGCAAAATTCTCATCATACCTCTTGAAGCACCACCCAGCTTGGTGGTTCTTTAGTCCACAGATTTGACAGGGAGCCTTATATTCTGTGTGTCTTCCACCACTTATGCCTCGTCCTCTAGTTCTTCCTCTGCTACCATGAAACCTTGAGTTTCCTCTGTAGTTTCTGCTACTGAAGTTTCCACCTCCGTTACCTTCTTGGCTGAGGTTAACTGAGCCAACACCAATTATAATATGGTTAAGATATTCTAGTCTACTCTCAAAGGTAAGTAAGACTGAAGTTCACTTCATCCATTCCATTAAGTTGAACAACAACTAGAGTATATTCTTCATCCAGTCCGGTTAACACTTGTGTTATCAAATCTGCGTGACTGATTTTCTTCCCAGCAATCTCTAGATTGTCTGCCAATTTCTACACATTTGTGAGATATTGATCCATAGAGAGTGACCCTTTTCTCATTCTCTGCAGCTCAGATGTCAAGAAAGTCATTCTTGCTTTGTTTAAAACTCCATAGCGTTCCTGGACTGCTGTCCATAGTTCAAAAGAGTTGTTGCACCCCATCACCTTCATTGTAATATCAGGAGTCATTGTGGCATAAAGCCATCCCATCAACAGCTGATCATTGGTCAACCATTTTGAGTATTCTGGATTCACAAAAGTTTGTGTGGTTGCACTTTCAGAAGTTACCACTTGAGTGGTAATCATTTCTTCTTGACATTTCTTTGTTTCTAGAATGAACCCTTCAAGGTTATTTCCTCTAATCACAAGCATTACCATGTTCTTCCAAAGTAAGTAGTTGTCTCTATCCAACTTGACAGAGATGTTTTGGGTAGAATTGAAGAATGGTGTTGTATTCTGGTTAGCTGAGTTTGATGATTGCAAGGTTGCGAGTCGACATGGTTTCCACAGCTCTGATACCAAGAAAGAAAATTATAAGAGCAAATAATTTTATTGCACACACTCTCTTCCATTACACTTGGTATTTATACAGGAGCTAATCTATACAAGCAATACATACAAAGAGAAATACACAATCTGTGATGATCTCAAAGGACAGTCCTATACAACAAATTCTCTAATGAGTCACTCCTAGAATCCAACTGGCTGTAACGAATTTATAAGGAATCATATGAACCAAAATATCCTTTCTAAATTGCTGAGTAAAACAAAACCAGAGCTGGAGTAGTCACATTTTCAATAATCACGTTTTGTCTTCATTTGTTATTTCTGTTCCTTTGTCCTTTAACTCTAGCAGATTTAGCACTTCAGTCCTTTTCTTATCTTTAACAGTTCATATCTAGGAAATTAGCATCACATTACTCCTCCTTGTATTTATTTTTATTTTTATCAAAGATGTAAATAAATAGATCAAAAGTAGATACAAAACACCGGGCAAACCCGGGAGAGGCAATCTGTAATACCACTTTTTCGTTTTACGCGCATTCCTGAATTTCATGTAAATTATATTGGTACCATTATAAATTATGTAATTGATTATTATTATTATTATTATTATTATTATTATTATTATTATTATTATTATTGTTTGTATTTAACTTATTTTGCAGTGGAAGGACTTGGACGCCGTCACGATCAATGTGTCAATTAAAAGTTTATATATTGTTTACGTGTAATTTTATATTTAAGTGACAAATTTCATTTAAATTGATATTGGGGTAAGTTTAGGGGCTATTGGGGAGTCAAAAGAAAGTTTTGGACTTAAATTACTAAAATATGAGAGTTGAGGGACCAACTTGCAATTTCCGAAAGATTAAAAATGTAATACTAACCTAACCCTCATTCCCCTCTCGCTCACACCCGACATCTCTCCTCTCGGCCTCTTAGTCTCTCACGCTCGCTCTGCCTTCGTCTCTTCTCGCCTCCATCACTCTTGTCATAGCTCCACTGCGCCACCACACCGCCGGTAACCACCACAGTAAGGCACTCTTCCTGCCTTCTTTCATCCCTTCCCCTTCCCCTCTCACACACGGGTCCTCACACACTCACGAACACCGTCCCATATACGGCCCTATATGTATGTGTGTGTGTGTGTGTGTGTGTGTGTTTATTATTACTATTTCAGATTTTTACTTATCCTAGATTATGAATTTAACTGTCAATTTGGAGAGTTGGTATTGTGATTGTGCGTATATATATATATATATATATATATATATATATATATATATATATATATATATATATTTACAGATTTCAAAATTGGACTGTAACTTTAGATTTCTTGTAATGTAACCTCAGTTGTGGATTTCAAATTTTGGATAATGGGCGTATATATGTGTATAGATGGATCTAATGTATTGACTTACATGCTGAAATTCAGATTTTTGAAAAAAATATAGACTTAATTCCAGATTTTTTTCAAATTTATGAAGATTAATTTCAGATTTCGAAATTTTGAATTAGTGGCTTAATTAAATGTCTAGGAAAAGTTTGAGTTATAATGTGCATATTTTCAAATTTAAGTTAGTTGCATTTTCGAATTATAATTGTTAAATTGGAGAATTGGGTAATTATATATATGTATATTTTGTGTATTTCCAAATTCGTGTTATAGTCAAATTTCGAATTTATTAATTGGAAGTTTGGATAAATGTTGGTTTTTAAGATTTGTGAAATTGTTGGGACTATATGGGAGTGGATTTTATAACGTTAGGTTAAATTATGTAAATTTGGGTTTGAGTTTGAATTTAAAAATGAGAGTTTCTAACGTGGATTGAAATTTATCCCTTATTTTCGAATATGATTTTTGTGTGAACGTGAGTAATAATTATAATTGCTAGATTTTGAAAAAATTGTAAAGTCGTGTACATTTTTCAAACTTTGGTTTTAATTTAAGTACCTTAATAGTTAAGCTTAAAATGTTGGGTCGAATGGTTTAAATCTTTGCTTTCGAGTATTGTATGGAAGTATTTAATATATGTTAATACCTTATTCGGAATAAATGATCAAAAAAGGGAAAGAAGATTTATTGTTTTAACTTGTTTAAAGGAATGATGAATAGATCAAATTGAACTGAAAGTATGTATTTTACTAAATGAATAGATGTAACTAAGATTTTTGGTACATTGACGACATGGGCAGTCGAAGCTCCTCCACTTGCAAATTCAGATAACGGTAAATGCTAAGGACGTCAAGTAAGTAAACTTCCCCCTATTTTCATCAAAGTTGAATGTAAATGTGAAAGTTATGTGTAAATGACTGTCTTGCAACTTACTTGCTTTGATGAATTTCATTTACTTTGTGAAAGTATATGTGTAGCGACCAAGAATTTTTACGCGATTAATAATTATTTTAATAGAAAATCGTGTCGCTACTATTTCACCCATTTTTATTAAGTTAACGCCACGACGTATTCGTATAGCCAAGTCAAGAAATAATCGAGATCGTTCGATTTTAAATTAAATTCCGAATTTCTAAAAATATCTCCATTCTCTTGATTTAAAGTATATTAAGTCTAAGTACTTAATTCAATGTTATCCCAATATTTATTTGTACAAAAATTACTTTTATTATTTAAATTAAGAAAATATATGCAAGCATGAGAGGTTCCATTATATGTAATCATGAAGAGCATAATATTTGTATAAATATGGAAAAGTATATGAATGATTTATATACTCCATTATATATAATCATGAAGAGCATAATATTTGTATAAATATGGAAAAGTATATGAATGATTGATAAGACTCCATTATATGTAATCATGAAGAGCATAATATTTGTATAAATATGGAAAAGTATATGAATGATTTATATACTCCATTATATATAATCATGAAGAGCATAATATTTGTATAAATATGGAAAAGTATATGAATGATTTATATACTCCATTATATATAATCATGAAGAGCATAATATTTGTATAAATATGGAAAAGTATATGAATGGTGCTTTACTTTAAGAAAAGGATGTGTTAAAATTAATAGAATTGAATGATTATGTTTACAATATGCCAACTTTATACATCTATTTAAACCCATCTCTTTTACACACAACTCTACACATATACACTTATTTCCAATCTCTTGACAAAATCCACAAGTAAGAGAAATTCAAGGTGGTCAAGAAAGTTTTGGTCCATTTACTACTACACTTCATTTTAATCTTTTAAAAGGTAAGTATATCTTATGTTTTTATGAAAAGTAAGTATGTTTTTATGAAAGGTAAATACACCTTATGTTTTTATGAAAAGTAAGTATGTTTTTATGACAAGTAAGTATATCTTATGTTTTTATGAAAAGTAAGTATGTTTTTATGAAAGGTAAATACACCTTATGTTTTTATGAAAAGTAAGTATGTTTTTATGACAAGTAAGTATATCTTATGTTTTTATGAAAAGTAAGTATGTTTTTATGAAAGGTAAATACACCTTATGTTTTTATGAAAAGTAAGTATGTTTTTATGACAAGTAAGTATATCTTATGTTTTTATGAAAAGTAAGTATGTTTTTATGAAAGGTAAATACACCTTATGTTTTTATGAAAAGTAAGTATGTTTTTATGACAAGTAAGTATATCTTATGTTTTTATGAAAAGTAAGTATGTTTTTATGAAAGGTAAATACACCTTATGTTTTTATGAAAAGTAAGTATGTTTTTATGACAAGTAAGTATACCTTATGTTTTTATGAAAAGTAAGTATGTTTTTATGACAAGTAAGTATATCTTATGTTTTTATGAAAATGTTTGGATCATTGCTATGAAATCAATCTCACAAGATTGTTATGGGTTCCATATGATATGTTTATGATTATACTAAGGGGACCGGAGTTTAGTAGCGCTACACATAAGAATTCTTGCCATTTAAGTTCGGTAAAATTCTTGTGTCTCCCTATGTTTATGAATATTTCAATCCTATCCTATGTTATGATGAAAATGATCCATATGCTTTCAAAAGAAAATTTATGCTTGGTATACTTACTGGGATTTTATAAATCTCACTCCACGATATTTACCATTTTCAGATAATTGAAGGTTCGAGGCGGTCAACATGGAAGTGGCAAAAGTGGTTAAGATTGATGAGATAATTATGTTGAACTTTATGTAAGAAAATTATGTTCTATTTTTATTCACAAATAAAATTATGGGATTCTAATTATTCTTTTGAATAATTTTACATTACTATTTAAGTCTCGATAATATGATATGAGTCACTTTTTGTGGCACTCGAATGGTCGAGAATTCGGGTCGTCACAGTTGGTATCAGAGCAAAGAGTTTTAAAAACGATTCTGTAGATTTTTGAAATTTTATTTCTTTAAAAAAAAAAAAATCACTATTCACGTGAACAGTAAAACGACGTGCTATTCATGATGAACAGTGAACGAAATCACTATTCATTATAAAAAAAAAAGTTGAATTTTCACATGTCAAGTATGGTTATGATTTTGAAAAGCATGATGAAATTTGATGTGCGAATTTCAAGGACAAAATTCATTTTAAGCAAGGGAGTTTGTAATGTCCTGAAAATTTTATGGAATATAATTAGTTAGTGATATGATGTTTATATTGATGTCTTTGATAAATTTCTAGAAGTTCGGGGACTAAAGGAAAAATAAGATTTGACGATAAATTTTATTTGGGTTAAGTTATTAATTATTGATGGGGAGATAATTACTATATCGATATTGGATTTGTTTTGAAGACTGTGATTAATTAGGAATTATGATTCAAGAAAATGTTGATTTGGATACAACCACATTAAATTATTGTTGATTAAAGGAAAATAAGATTATATGAAATATTTTAACTCATCACTCTACTATGTCACTCTCCACGTATTGACTCCTCGAATCAGGTATGTTATATGCTTTGCAAGTCATTTACGATTTTATTAAGACATGTTAAGTATGAAATCTTCATATGTTATGAATCTTTATGTGTTACACATAATATACATGTCAAGTATGATATAAATTGATAGAAGACTCAATTTTTTTTATTCTTTTCAATGTAGAATCATGAGACAGAGAGGATATTTATATGAATTTTGGTGCATATTAAGCTTAGTAAGATTGACTCAATTAGAAATTAAGTTGGGTTGTAACTTTTGCCCAAAATATATGGAATAATATATTAAACAAACAAAATTGATAATGAATTCGTACAATAATTTATCCCTTTATCACTACCTTTGTGTAAAAACAAGGGAAAAACTGTGGATGGTTATTAGTACTTCCTCTTCAAGTTTCAAATTTCGGTTCAATAATTTATCCCTTTATCACTACCTTTGCTTAAAAGCAAGGAAAAACTGTGGATGATTATTGGTACCACTCTTCAAGTTTCAATTCTGAAAAAAAAAAAAAAAAATTCAGAAAGAAAAGAAAGAAAGAGAACGGGTGTTGAGCATAATGGGAATAATATGACTTAAGAATGATTTTCAAAATAATTGTTGTCCTCGAGTTTAGAAATGATAAACCTTAAATGGACTTTGCATAATTGATTTTAGACATGGCATTAAGTATGAGAAGTCAACAGAAATGATTAGAAATATGTTCAGATTATCTATCATTTAGATTTAATGAGAAATAGCGAGCCAATTTTATGAATTTTTATGAGATGTTAAGATTATAAGTTATATGATTTTAATGAGACTTTTATGAGAAGCATTATGAAGTTAGAGATTTAAAGATTTGGTTATTGGGAATTAAGTAATGGATATTATGTTGAGTAAGTGAATTATGCCTCTATATTGAAGAGAAATTTATTATGAACTTTGGCCTTGTGATTAAATTTTGGGAATATGATTTATGACTTATAAATATAAGTATGAGTAATCTTTGGAGCCAATTAAGGTATTGAAGGAAGTGATATTGTGATATTGACGACTATGATTTGAAATTTCTATGTTGAGGAATTATGAATTGATTTTCTGGAATATTTTTTTATGATATTGAAGTTTGATGAAATTGTGGTCAATTTTTAGATCGTTGTGATCAAATGTGGAATTATTTATTATTGTGAGTTATGAAGTATGCTTACGGTTTGAATAAGTCCAAATTTCAAAGGAAACTCTGCTTAGAATTTTATCGTTTGGAATTAAGAGCATAGTATGGTATGCAATCACTAAGAGAATTGAGGTTAGACATGCAAATTCATTTACATCACAAACGAGATTTAGTAGATGATAACAGAGATATTTATTATTTTCTCGTAAGGAGAACACACAAGAGTCACGTTGGAAAGAAATACATGAAACACGCAAAATCAAAAGAAAGCAACATGGGAAATTCCTCAAATTGAGAGATGTGTTTCCGGAGTAGCCGTATCCTACCACCTCTGACCTTTTGAGGAAATAAAGAAACCTTCAAAGAGGTGTGTTTCGAGAGTAAGAATACTCCGTAATCTACCACCTGGAACCTTTGAGGTACACACAAGATTTAAACATTAAGGAAATCCTAGGAAATTAGAGGGGTGTCTCGAGAGTAAGAATACTCCGTACTCTACCCCCACCTATTCTAAGATTCATAAAGTTAAGTTTACATTAACCGGACTCCATTTTCGCTTGATTCCCCTTCCTTGCGACCAATCTATCTTAACCCCTGCTGGATCTTGTATTGAGATATATGACTGCAGCTTATCCAGTAGTTCATCAATAGTAGGAGCAGAAATAAGAAGCCTTCTGGAAAATGGAGAGATGAATCCCTGTTCCACAGCATAATCAAGAAAGGTTAACAAACCATCAAAGAAATTGTTAACATTCAGAAGCCCAATAGGCTTAGTATGGAGATCTAGTTGAGCCCACGAGGTAATGTTAAAGATTTCTTCTAAGGTACCAAAACCTCCGGGCAGGGCTATAAAGGCATCAGAACCATATAGCATACAAGTTATGCGTTCATGGATGGATAAGGTTTGAACTTCATACCCTCGTGTTTTGCCTGCAACATCTACCAAAGGGACAGGTATGACACCGATTACTTTTGATTTCTCTGCAAGAGCAGATTGGGAAACACAACCCATTAGACCACTGCTACCACCCCCATACACAAGAGTGATACCTTTTTCCCCCAGTTTCTTTCCAAGATCTACGGCCGCTTCTAGATAACTGAAGCCTTTCCCCACTTTTGATCCACAAAATACACAAATAGTTTTGATCTGTCGAAGTTTTGGTGCTTCCATCTTTGATAGTATAGAAGAGAAAACTTACGAAGAAGATGTGATTTTGGGATGCCTGAACTATGAAATATGTTTGGCTATTTAAAGCCGAAAAAATTTACTGTTTTTGATTGATTATGAAAAAGTAAAGATTTACTTTTGACAAAATCGGCCAACTTTTGACTGTTTTACCAAAGATATCACCTTTCGGTGATTTATTTCCAGCTTTATCAAAACTCGAGAAAGGAAAATATATTTTATTTCCAAAACGCTTGAAAGAAAACAGCAAAATATTTTAAATGTGTATCAAGAGATTTACCTTATATCATTGTTGAACTGCCAGAAGCCTCATTTTGTAAAACAGACTGGCAAACAGGATCTTTTGCTATTATATTTTGGAGACTATAACGATTTTTGTCCTCGTTAAACTGAGCGTATAAGGAGAGAAGTTCACGTTGCACATAACCACTTGGGTGCGTCTCAAGAGTCAGTCGAATATCATCCAAAGACTCCTTACTCAGTCCACCCTTTATGAATTTGATTTTATCATCCCGATTAGTAGAAGAATATCCTACTGTTTTGCAACGAGTATCACAGTTCCAACGAGCACATTTGTAGCAACCATTCAGCCTTTTTGCTCTTCGTTTCTTTGCGAAGGTGCTTTTGCCTAAACCAGGCATGTGCTTTGGAAATGTCATAGGTAATTCACCAGATAGTCGAACCTTTGCTTCGATCAACCAGCGAACATCTTCTGAAACACCATGAGCCATCAGCAACCTCAATCTTTCGAGTCTTATTCGATAAATTTTCCTCAGATCATTCATTGGAAGACTGGAATAATACTTGCGAATGTTTGTAAGAATGATATCCATGTTTTTGATGGATCTAACCTCTTCCCAGCATGAACTATTTAAAAGCATTAAGGATCGGAGGGAATCCGCGTGATATTGATTCCAGCAAGAAAGCGCGGAATAGAATAATGGAAAAGAGGGAACAAGAGTTTATACGCCGTTTACTTTCTTGATAAAAGGAAGATTTGATGATGACGGGATTTGAGATATGGAATATTTTCTTGGATTTTGGGTACTGATATTTTGATATAATAATCAAGGTATAGAAATAATACGGGGATACGTGAAAGTGAAATAAGGACTGTATTGAATCAGGATTAATAAGTTTGTGCAAGTGAAAGGAATACCTTACGGGAAATGTTATGATATTTGAGTTAAGAATTTTAATTATTTGGGAGATATTTGTTTATTGAATTTTGCAGAAATTTTGGGTTACAAATATTGGAAAGATAAACTGATGATTATGTTGATATGTGAATAACATGTTTGGGTATATTACATAGAGAATATTCAGGTAATCGTTTTAATTATTTTGGGATATTTGGTGATAAGAAGAAATGACAAATTATTATGGTATGATATGTTAGTAAAGATTTATTGAAATTTTAGAGATATTAATACGAATATTTGAGGTCACATGATACGATGATAAATGACAAGTTACATGAATACTACAAGATATGATGAAATATCACATACGATTGGGAATTTTCATTTTGATTCAGAAGAATTTATGAGTAGACATATGTATATTATTGATAGAAAAGTCCATGTCTTAAGAAAACAAATTGATGCATTTAGTCAAAGTCGAGTGGGTTAAATATGGTTGGGTTAAATATGGTAGCGATGATGCTACATAAGAAGAAGAAGAAGAGATTCTGATTAAGTGTTCAGAAATCATAAGATCAAGTAAGATTAATTTCGAGGACGAAATTATTTTAAGGGGGTAAGTTTGTAGCGACCAAGAATTTTTACGCGATTAATAATTATTTTAATAGAAAATCGTGTCGCTACTATTTCACCCATTTTTATTAAGTTAACGCCACGACGTATTCGTATAGCCAAGTCAAGAAATAATCGAGATCGTTCGATTTTAAATTAAATTCCGAATTTCTAAAAATATCTCCATTCTCTTGATTTAAAGTATATTAAGTCTAAGTACTTAATTCAATGTTATCCCAATATTTATTTGTACAAAAATTACTTTTATTATTTAAATTAAGAAAATATATGCAAGCATGAGAGGTTCCATTATATGTAATCATGAAGAGCATAATATTTGTATAAATATGGAAAAGTATATGAATGATTTATATACTCCATTATATATAATCATGAAGAGCATAATATTTGTATAAATATGGAAAAGTATATGAATGATTGATAAGACTCCATTATATGTAATCATGAAGAGCATAATATTTGTATAAATATGGAAAAGTATATGAATGATTTATATACTCCATTATATATAATCATGAAGAGCATAATATTTGTATAAATATGGAAAAGTATATGAATGATTTATATACTCCATTATATATAATCATGAAGAGCATAATATTTGTATAAATATGGAAAAGTATATGAATGGTGCTTTACTTTAAGAAAAGGATGTGTTAAAATTAATAGAATTGAATGATTATGTTTACAATATGCCAACTTTATACATCTATTTAAACCCATCTCTTTTACACACAACTCTACACATATACACTTATTTCCAATCTCTTGACAAAATCCACAAGTAAGAGAAATTCAAGGTGGTCAAGAAAGTTTTGGTCCATTTACTACTACACTTCATTTTAATCTTTTAAAAGGTAAGTATATCTTATGTTTTTATGAAAAGTAAGTATGTTTTTATGAAAGGTAAATACACCTTATGTTTTTATGAAAAGTAAGTATGTTTTTATGACAAGTAAGTATATCTTATGTTTTTATGAAAAGTAAGTATGTTTTTATGAAAGGTAAATACACCTTATGTTTTTATGAAAAGTAAGTATGTTTTTATGACAAGTAAGTATATCTTATGTTTTTATGAAAAGTAAGTATGTTTTTATGAAAGGTAAATACACCTTATGTTTTTATGAAAAGTAAGTATGTTTTTATGACAAGTAAGTATATCTTATGTTTTTATGAAAAGTAAGTATGTTTTTATGAAAGGTAAATACACCTTATGTTTTTATGAAAAGTAAGTATGTTTTTATGACAAGTAAGTATATCTTATGTTTTTATGAAAAGTAAGTATGTTTTTATGAAAGGTAAATACACCTTATGTTTTTATGAAAAGTAAGTATGTTTTTATGACAAGTAAGTATACCTTATGTTTTTATGAAAAGTAAGTATGTTTTTATGACAAGTAAGTATATCTTATGTTTTTATGAAAATGTTTGGATCATTGCTATGAAATCAATCTCACAAGATTGTTATGGGTTCCATATGATATGTTTATGATTATACTAAGGGGACCGGAGTTTAGTAGCGCTACACATAAGAATTCTTGCCATTTAAGTTCGGTAAAATTCTTGTGTCTCCCTATGTTTATGAATATTTCAATCCTATCCTATGTTATGATGAAAATGATCCATATGCTTTCAAAAGAAAATTTATGCTTGGTATACTTACTGGGATTTTATAAATCTCACTCCACGATATTTACCATTTTCAGATAATTGAAGGTTCGAGGCGGTCAACATGGAAGTGGCAAAAGTGGTTAAGATTGATGAGATAATTATGTTGAACTTTATGTAAGAAAATTATGTTCTATTTTTATTCACAAATAAAATTATGGGATTCTAATTATTCTTTTGAATAATTTTACATTACTATTTAAGTCTCGATAATATGATATGAGTCACTTTTTGTGGCACTCGAATGGTCGAGAATTCGGGTCGTCACAATATGTTATTATGAAGAATGTTCAAGCATGCACATTATCATGTCATTGCATCATCAAGCATGCATTGGCATCGAAATTGGGAAGTGAAATGTTTTTAAATGAAAGAAATGTGTCAAGGTGCAAGTTTGTTCAAAAGTTATGTATCCCAAGTTTTTAAAGAAAGAATGGGTGTACTTCTAGTTCATGAAAGTTGCGAGTGGGAAATGGGGCGCGGGGGACCGGCGTACCCGAATTAAGTCGCTTTGCGACGGAATGTTCAACCGTTTACGGTGGACTGTTAAACCGCTTTGCGGTGGGAACGTGAATGTTAAACCGCTTTGTGGTGGGAAAGTGAATGTTAAACCGCTTTGCGGTGGAAATGTGAATGTAATCTGGTTCCAAATAAGTAATTGCCCACTGTATTCTGATTGACTAGAAGTTACACCAAGTGAGCTCACGATGGAAATGAAGTGTTTTGAAATGTCAAGTGAAAGTTTTGAAATGTTAAGTGAAAGTTTGAAAAGTTTGAATGTTTTGGAAAGTAAAGTAAATGGGGATACATATATGGAATTTTGAAAGCATTCATGTCATAAGCATGCATTCATGTATACAGTTTACTTACTGAGCTTTAGCTCACCCCAATCCCTCCCCATATTTCAGGTGATGAAAGTTAGATGATCCGAGGAGAACACTTGGCGGCTGACTCCGACAGTACCCATCGTCGCATTAATTAATAAAGTTAAATTTATTCAAGTTATTTTTAGTTAAATTAGAATTTATTTAAGTTCTAAGTAATTATTTCTTAATTCATTTATTTTGATAATTGTTTCGGTTGAAATTAGTTTAAATAAGTTATGGTATTTCCCTGTGATTAGTTTTTATCACGTTTTCATGAGTTTATAAATTTATACTTCAAGTTATTTTGTTGAGGAGTTTGGGGAATTAATGTTGAAGTTGAATTTTGGAACTGTGGTCGGATGTGGATTGTTGTGTTGAATGAGTTGAGAATTGTATTTGTAAAATGGTTTTGATGTCCCTCTACAGGTTGGCTATGTCCAATTTACAGAGGAGACGCTGTCGAAATTTCTGTAAAATTTGATAAGAGAATGAAAATTTTTAATGTGTAATTTTTTTTTTAAATTCCGCATATTATGTGAATGGAAGTTAACACGTCTAGGTTTTTGATTTTTGAACTTGGGGTGTTACACAATCAAAACATTACCATAAAAAATGCCTAACTAACTAAGTAAAACTCTTAGTCGCAGCCAAGTAACCATTAATGAAAATGCTATGGACAAACATTCATAAGGATCAAGCATACCCATCCAAACGAAAATAACTACAATGGGCATTCTCGGGAGAAAGACGTAAAAACATGTACGCCGGGCATACTTAGGAATAAAGAAAGGCAGACACATATGAAAATACAATTATTATGTGGTAAATTAGGTCATTGTGTTCCACTTAATCAACTAATGTCTAGATTCATTGTACCTAAATCCCAATTCGTAGGAAGGACAAAGTCCATATTCTCGGGCAACTTATCTACTGTGTTTGTCTAGAGTCACCCCCACAAGCTTTGACAGTCGGTCGGTCCCGGATTCAAGATTTCAACCACAGGGAAGATGATATGGTGTCCAGGTTCAATGAACCTAGACAACTTGGACTTGGTGCATATTTTTCCCTACCTATCACTATCATGTATGATGTATGAGTGGCATTCATCATGGGATGTGAATATAAATGGCTCGTTTGGTAGGACTTTGATAAATTTAAATCTGCTTTTGAGAAGAAAATTTTATTTTTAATATATTTGAAATTTTTATAGTGTTTGTCCGACGGATATAAGAGTTTTTTAAAAAAAGTTGATCTAAAATAGATCTATCAAAATTTCTTCTTTGGCTCGTTTGATTGTGTTTTTGTTTGGTATAATTCATTTTTTATTTTGTCTCGATTTTCGTGATTTTTTCTTGAAAAAAATTCTTTTGGTTCAGTTCAGTTGAGAATTCATTTTTCAGGCCTATCACACTATTCACTGTTAATCAAATACATCCAAATTTCTTTCATTATTTTTCATGAAAAATAATTTTTTGAGAATTCAATTCTCTTAAATTTATTTTTTAATATAAATTTATGCATACAAGGAACATACATAGATGGTGTTGAAATCTTGACTTTCTTGATTTGGTCAAGTGAACAATGTATGCCACATTTTATATAATAATAAATTTTGTTTTACCCTCTGTTTGACAAATTGTTTGTAAATAATTTTATAAACAACATATTTTTCTTAAATTACTTTTTATTCACATATTTTATGTCAAAAATATTACATGCTTTGTTTATAAACATTTTTTTTACCAAATAAAGATTAATTAGTACTAGTTGGACAGTTTTTACACTGGTGAAATATATAATGAAACTTAGGGTCCGTTTAAGAGCGAGAGTGAAATTATGGTGGAAAGAAAATAAATTCCAAGGAATTAAATTTCTGAGAATTCATTTTCCTATGAATTTAAAGTTTAATGTATTTGATTGATTTAATTTTTTAGGTGGAAAAATGTAGCTATTTTCATTCATTTTTTTTTCTTCACATATTTGTACTTGATAATAATAATGTTAATTTTTTGAAAAAAAATAAATCAATTAATAAAAATAAATATAACCAAACGTGACGTAAAAGTGTTTGCCAACTAACATGGAAATCATTTATCTAGTAAACGAAGGCAAAATGAATTCTTAGAAATCAAGGCAAAGGACAACACGTGATCTTGAGTTGAAAACCATTTTCCATGAAATTTATTGCCTATCAAAGATGTCAAAAACTTGAAAAATGACAAAAAAATTCCATGTTGCAAAGCAAATGTTGGATATCGAACAGGGCCTTATTGAATTGAACAACTGTATTAAAGAGTTTTTCTCTAAAAATATCTCGTCAAATTACTTTAAGATCTACATAACTTGAAGATTTACATAATGTAGCACATTCTCTTGCAATGCGCATGGCATGGCATAATTCTCAAATGCCAATATCCTACCTCAATTTGTCCCCAATTCAATATGAACTCATACATTATACCAATGGACAATGGTCTCCTATACGAAGAATAAAACGTGGAGGCAACAGACCCAACATGGTGTATTGGGCTTTTGGAGTGATCGTTTCAATAGTTACTTGATTCTAAAGTGCTATCTCATGATTTGCATAGTAAGCAAGCACAAGGGTTATAATATACACCAAACATTCCTATCCGAGTAGGCCCACAGGGTTTTCGATCTTGTTGGAAGAATTTTGATACATTTAAGATATCTAAAAGTTGTATTCCATGCTCTCACCATCACGTTTAACGTTGTTGCTCTTGTAGTAGCTAAATTAGTACCATGATTGTCTTTATGACACACAAACGATTAGTCAATATGAACATATTTCTCTCAATATATGCCTAGGAGTTGACTCCAACTTCGTTAGTAAACATCTTCCAGATAAGAATGCATGCAAAGGATTAGTCAATATGAACATATTCATCTCAATATACGCCACTCCCTAAAACTCTATATGGCGAGTCATTTTATCCATAAAAAAGCACATAACTTCAATATTTATCAATCCCCTCTTATATTGGTCACCAAAACTGACGCAAAGCCAACATACAATCAACTACTCAAAGTTGCTATATACTAACTGTTTCAGATCTTAATTTGATTTAGTTTTTGATCTAAAAAGACGGACAATACTTTCTAGAAACATGAAGAAAGATAGATCATATCATGTATAATTTTTTATTTAATTATTAAAATAGCACATACTTCGATTTTATTCTATCAAGTTTTATATTATTGAATTAAATTAAATTTATTAAAAAAATCAAGTTCCATGAAATTGCCTTTTGAAATTTCAAGAAGAGAATAGTTGACCTAACAAGATTAGAATGGCTTTTAGTAAGCTATATCAAATCCTTTTCATGCACATCAATCTCGACCATTTCATAATTCTACTTCTTAGTCCTTGTTTGGTCCAGGAGATTTTGAACAATTTTTTCTTCAAACTTATTTTCAACTATACATTTTTATAGGACCTACTATTTTCACACATTTAACCTCTCATCAACCACACATTATTTAAAAAAACCAAATTTCTTCCAAAATATCCTACATCAAACGATCTCTGTGTTCAATATTTAATCTTATTTTTCATTTCAGGTTTTTATTTTTTTCCCATTTCTTCTCTCTATATTTATTTATTTTATACAAAAAAAGACAAAGAAAGTGATGAATGTGAGGATTGATGTATACATAGAGTTGTCCACATGCATAAATATAAGGGGCTCCCACTCCAACTACCCCACGATCCACGCCAGACACGGTTTTCCTTTTCCTCGTCCGATTATAAATAATCACAAAACCCTCCTCCTTATTTGTCCTGCTTGCACAATCCCCATTTACAGATTCAGAGAGAGTTTCAGAATTCAAGCTCCATTATTTTTTCCCATCTCTCTCTCGTTTATATCTCACAATTTGTGCTGAAATTCCTGATTTCATTGCCTCTTAATCCAGATTTCTCGCGTAAGCAATTATTTTCGGTATTTTTGATTATTCAACACCTATTATGTTCTTCTTGTTTTTCTGTTTCAATGGTGAATGATATATTATGGGTTTGTGATTTCTTGCAGTTTTTCATACCAGAGGATAAAAATGGTGTTCTGGGTTTTCGGCTTTGGCTCATTGATATGGAACCCTGGATTTGAATACGATGAAAAAGTAATTGGCTACATCAAAGACTACAGGAGAGTCTTTGATCTGGGTAAGTTCCTGTTTCTTTGCAGAAATATGTTATGGGAATTTTCAATTTTCTCCATATCTGTTAAATTACATTAGAAACCCTTGATTTTGTATAAGTAGGAATTTGAGTTAAAGATTGCACATTACTTGGCAGAAGATATAAAATCTGTACATAGTTTAAGGGTCGAACTGTCTCGATTCGAGGGTTCTTTAACTGAAAAGGGATAAGATTTAGGAGTTGCAATTTAATGTACATTTTTTGGGAGTAAAGGGTTCATTTTTTTTTTTTTCTTTTATTTCTTTCAGCCTGCATTGATCATAGAGGTACTCCTCAGCACCCTGCAAGAACTTGCACCTTGGAGCAATATGATGGAGTCCTCTGCGTAAGTGAAAACTGTCATTAATTTGCCATTTTAATAGGCTTCTATTCCATTTTCCCCCATTTATGCAAATCTTAAGTTCCATATGTTAAAGTTTTTGATTTGTATTTCTTTTCCAGTGGGGCGCTGCCTATTGCGTGCAAGGAGGGGCCGAGAAGGAAAAGGCGGCAATGGAGGTATGCCGCGGGGACATTATTTTGATAATCGAATCACCTTCAGCAGGCATTTTCCATTATGCATTGTTCTGAAGCTGATTTTTATTTAAACGTTTGTGTTGTAGTATCTGGAACGAAGAGAGTGCGAGTATGACCAGAAGACTTTGGTCGACTTTTTCAAGGTCGATTATATTTCATATATCTTGTTTCTCATTATTATTAGCCTATGCTATTACTGATTTTCCGAGTACTGAAGTTTGAAGTTTCTCCTCTTTAACATAGGAAGGAGATTCTGAGCAGCCATTCTTAACTGGAGCGATAGTGTACGTAGTTTAATGCTTTCTTTGTTATTGTATTCGAGATAAAGATGTGTTGGCTATCTTGTCCGAAAGTGCTCAAAAGATAGGTTTCTTGGCATTGCAGGTTCACTTCAACTCCAGACAAAGTTTCGAATAAGTACTATTTAGGACCTGCCCCAGTGGAGGACATGGCGAGGTACTAAAATATAGATCATCGTCATTTCTCTCCTTTCTTCCACGGCTCTGTTCGGTCGGTAACAATGTAGCAATTATAAATTGATTTATTTATGTTTTTGAGGTAAAATGTATGGTTGAAAAGTGAAGAGAAAAATGTACTTGATTAAAAAGTGATTTGAGAAATTGGGTTGTCTATAAATTGTAATGATTGGCGTAATTTTGTTTAATTGCATAAAATCCTAATTTCTCGTGTATCTTTCCAGGCAAATTGCGACTGCCTTTGGTCCCAGTGGTAACAACAGAGATTACCTTTTCTTGTTGGAGAAAGCCATGTTTGACATTGGTAAGTTGCCTTGCTTTCTTGCTCGACTGGATTCTGGAACTCTGTTCAAGTTCTCACTTGATATATGGGCAACAGGTCATGAAGATGACTATATCATAGCGTTGGCAAATGAAGTGAGAAAGGTCCTGGGAATTGTGGGCGGCGTACCGAATGAGAAGAAGAAATTATCTCCTCGTATTCCTCTCAAACCCCACATGACTTCACCTCTCAAATTGCTACCTCTGCCTGAAGCAGTTGCCATGGATTCTTAGAGAATCTCCTCTCAAGCTAGAAGTAGAGTCATTCTTTTTTCTTGTTTGGATCGACAAGCTAACAAATGGAATACAATTTCTCTAATTTGTATCAGATTACAACATTTTATCAGAAATTTGGATGAAGTGCTGATTTTTTTTTTCTGGGTTCAAATTATTTTCTTTTACAATTTCAGTAGAACTTTATAGAATTGCTGGGTCGAATTTCTCCTTTGGTCTGTCCATCGATGATCAAACTTAAATTTGAATGAAGTGCTGATTTTTTTTTTCCTGGGTTCAAATTATTTTCTTTTACAATTTCAGTTGAACTTTATAGAATTGATAGATCATTGAACTAAACACGTTAATATATTGTACTTGTATGGTTTAAGATCGACTAAACAAGAATTGGAGTTCGGGTAATATATGTATGATCATGTCTTTGTGGTCGCTATATAAAGTATCGAGATTTAATTGCAATTATTATTATAAAAGTTTTGAACTTAATTGTAATTGCTATGGAAATTGTGAATATAATTGTAAGTAGATTATAATTAAAGTTCAGACTGTACATCTTATTAAATATAAATTAATTGAATTTAGACTTTAATTAAAATTCAACTTGAACTTTAAATAAACTCATATTAGCACTTTTATTTGAAATCCTTGTGGTACATGGATTGAATCTTTTATTACTACTAGTTTTGGTATTTACGTTGCACGCATATTGTTAGTATTTTCCTATAAGAGAAGTTTCGAATAATAATTTCTTATTTGATACTTCCACTGTTCTATAAAGATATACTCATTTCTCTTTTTACACGGATTAAGAAAACATAATTGTTATATGTTGGAACTATAAATTTGCTTACATTTTACCTAATATACCCCTACATTAACCAATAAGTAGTTCATATGTGTTGATAACAATACATATTAAATAGGGGTATATTAAAAAATTAAGAAATTAATATAATCTCAATAAGGAAAGTAACATATAAATTGCGACAACCCAAAAAAGGAAAACGAAAGAAAAAATTAATAAAAAATGAAATACATTGCTAATGGATAATTTTAAATGACTAAAATATTTGTTACAGTTTAGTAATTCGAAAATAATGTAATCAAGTATTGTGCGAAAGCTTCACATCATTATTAAGATATTGCTATTAGGACCTAGGTTGCACCGACACTTTATCGGGAGCCAGCGTGTCGTGTCCGACACATGTCTGACACCGACACTCTCCGAACACTCAATGACGCGTGTTAGAGCTATATCATGTGCATCAAAATGAAAAAGGAAGGAGACAAAGTGCATGCAATTATAAAAATGATAAATTTAACTTACAACAAATATAAAATGTGTTGTTTGTATATAAGACTAAAATAGTAATAAATATTTAAAAATAATAATTTGCGTGTCCCCAACGTGTCATATCCTAATTTTTTTTAAAAAAAATCACGTGTTGACGTGTCCGTGTCATATCGTGTTCGTGTCGCGTGTATGTGCAAGTTTGATTAGAACTTTATTTGAACTCTCATAATTAACTTAACGAAAAAAAAATAAGAAACACAAAACGATAAAAATAGAAACATGAGAAGGTCTCCGTAAAGATGTCCAAGATAATCTTTGGACATGTGACTGAATAATGCATTAAATCCATTTGTTGTCGCATAGTGTTTAATTGGATTAATAGTGTTTAAATTTAATTGGATGAATAATGTCTAAATTGATGGAAAATTCGAGGCAATTTGTCCGCATAGTATTTAATTGGATGAATAGTGTATCAAATTGTTGCCGCATATTGTTTAATTGGATGAATAATGCCTAAATTAATTCGAAATTCGGGCAATTTGCCTGTATAGTATTTAATTGGATGAATATTGTTTAATTGCAACTGTGCCTAAATTGGATGAATGATGTTTAATTGCAATTAAAATAGTGCCCAAATAAGATGAATATTGTTTAATTGTAATTGGATGAATAATAGTGCATCTCATTGTTGCCCGCATATAGTGTTTAATTGGATGAATATTGTTTAATTGCAATTGAAATAGTGCCTAAATTTGATGAATAATGTTAATTTAATTGCAATTGGATTGGATGAATAGTACCTAAATTTGATGAATAATGTTTAATTGCAATTAGAATAGTGCAAAATTGGATAAATAGTGCCAATTGAATTGCAATTGGATTGGGTTGGATGAATATTGTCAATTATTGCCCGCATATAGTGTTTAATTGCAATTGAATTGGATGAATAGTGTCAATTTAAATGCAAGTACCAATTCAATTGCAATTGGATTGGATGAATTAATTGGATGAATAGTGCCTAAATTGGATGAATAATGTTTAATTGCAATTGGAATAATGCCTAAATTGGATAAATAGTGGCAATTTAATTGGAATTTGATTGGATGAATAGTGCCTAAATTGGATGAATAATATTTAATTACAATTGGAATAGTGCATAAATTGGATAAATAGTATTTAATTGTAATTGAATTAGATGAATAGTGTCAATTTAATTGTAATTAGATTGGATTAATTAATTGGATGAATAGTGTTTAATTGCAATTGAAATAGTGCCTAAATTGGATGAATAGTATTTAATTAAAATTGAATTGGATGAATAGTGCAAATTCAATTGAAATTTGATTGGATGAATAGTGCAATTGAAGATTCAATTATTTATATATAATTAGATTATTAATGGAGATTAGATGGAATCTAGAAATCTTACAGAACACAACACAATGAATAAGTTGATATATAAAAATAAAAGAATATGTCACGTTTTAGAGAGAAAAAAGATACAAAATATTTTCTTAATTTGTTCATCTGTTCATACCAAAAATTAAATAAAAGAAAGTGTCGAACTGTAATCTTAAATTTGGAGAATAACATAGACTTTGAGGTTGAAGCGGTATCAAATTCTTCAAATTAAAAGCAAAAAATTCGTATCAAATTTAGGTAAAGAATTGAGATTGAGTAGTGGTGGGTAAGCCCCCACTGCTTATCTATGTCTATGATTGAGAGGATTTGGGTAAAATAAGGCGCATCTTAAGATTTTTCTAATAAATTAAGGAAAAATAATTTGTTGTCCAAATCAGGCATATGTTCACACGATGTCTCGAATCGGACACAGTGTGTTGTTCAATTCAAGTACATGTTCACAAATATTGTGTTCGAGTCGAACAACAGATTCAGAGCTAATCAATTAAGAACGTCTCGTTATATGAAAACGTGCTCATCGATCTTCTTTTCAGCCTAAAATCGTACGACTAGAGTCGTTAGTATCTAGAACTCTCTACTTCAGAAAATAAAAGGAGTCTCAAGAGAAGCTTCGCGAGCCGCTGCTTTCACAATTTTTTGTTCTCTGATCTGATTGGCTATTCAGTTGTCTTCACTTTTCTTCATTTATTTCATTGGACTGCCAGTGCCAGGTATAATTCTTCTCATTCTCTTTCTGTAACATATGCATGCGGATGTAAATACCGGTCGAAGTTTCGCATTTATACTTTTATTATAGCATGCTGTGTGTGATAAATCTCGTAGATATAGCTGAAAAGTGCAATGTTTGCTCATTTTTAGTATTTTTTTTTCAAGTGGAAATGGATTGTTTTATTGGGCGAGACTAAGGGTGTTTATTTAATTAGGATTTGGAAGGAAATTTAAAGACTTTGATGGAATTTAAAAGTTTAGGGGTATTCAATCTAGATTTTTTTAAATCCATTAAAATCTTGAGTTATTCAATCTAGATTTTAATAAACTCTTAAAATGTCTTTTAAAGTCATGGTGTATTGTATAAAGACTTTTAAAAGTCTTTAAAAGTCCCGTGTTATTCAAATTATCAATGACTTTTAAAGACTCCTACGAAATCATCTATGTACTAACTTCTAAATATAAAGTACAATCACAAAATCTCTTTATTTGTCTCTCATTAACCTCCAAGATTTTGAAAGACTTTTATAAAAAAAAAATCTTTTAAATTGTAATTTTATTTATTCTATATTTTTCTTCTTTCATATTATTTTTAGAAACCTTAAACATTTGACTAAACAAATCATTATTTCTCTTCTCTTCAACTTTTTGTATTTTTTTTATTTTAAATATTTTTTCTTTATATTTGGACTCTCTTTTTTTTCATCGTTTTTTTCGATTTTTTTATGAAAATAAATCTAACTAAAATTTCATAAGATCTTATAGAAAAATAATAAATAAATTGTGTCAAAACAAATAATAATAAGTAAAGTGATTCAAGAATTTTCTCTAGAAATTTTTTTATGAAAATAGTACAATTTTTATGTCGATATCAAATGCGATTTTATTTTTAATCACAAATGTTTCTCTATCTTAAAACTATTTATATTTCTCACGCTTTTTTTTTAATTCACTTTACATATAATTATTATTAACGATTCATATTCACATCATACGAAAATTAATCTATTAGCGTTTATGTTTTTCAATTAAAAAATAAAAGTATGTAAAAGTCTTTAAAAGTATTTGAAAGTCTTTTAAATCAATCTATAAAAGTCTTTGAAAGTATATAAAAATCTTTTAAATAAATGTCCATGAAAGTCTTTAAAAGTCTATATAAATCCATAAAAGTCAATCAAATTCAATGAAATCCATTAAAAAAAGTCCATCAAAAAAAATCTTTAAATGTCTTTCGAAATCCCAATTGAATAAACCCTAAGAATATGGAACAAAGTAGTTGATCTATGAGAAGAGTTGGGATTTCTAGAGAAGCCTATGAATTTGTGAGAAACATTCAAAAATCGTGCCACCCGTTTTTTACAGTTGTGCCAAAAGTCTGAGATTAGGTGCCAAGACGGTGGTTCAGCACTCCCTGAAAATAGTTGTCTTTGTCAAGCATTTTTGTTGGGGGCAGAGATGTGGAAATTGGGATCATGCTGTTGATGCCACTTGGGCGATCAGTGTGTTGAACGAATTTCTCTGTCTTGTAAATTTTTAACAGAAAACTGCAGTTAATTCCGAGTAATTGAAATCAATTGATAAGTTAATCAAGTGCTGAGTTCTATATTAGCCCTCAATTAACTTAAATACTTCCTAATTTTGAAGTGATTTCAATCTGAAGAATGATTCTTATAATGTTCTTTTGATAACTGATTGGTTACCTGTGATTTGGATTTAAGAAGCATTTAAACTGCTGTGAATGATAGGTGGGAGATGTCTGCTTATGAGAATGTTTTCGTGAGGAAGCTGAGGTTGAAAGGCAAAGCTTTGGATGTGAGGACCGGTGGTGTTGGAAAGAAAAAGAAGCACAAAAAGCAATTCGACCATTTATCTCATGCTGTAGGATATGAATTGACAGGTACAAAAGGATTCTTTTATAATCATAAATCGACTCTTTTTCTAAACTGTTTCTTCTCCTGGTTTTGTTTCTGAGCTGACGAAAATATTGTGTGGAGTCGGTAATCACGTGCAATCTTTTGAATCTCTGTTTTCTGTTTCGTTTACCATTCTCTTTGCTTCCTGGTTTTTCTCTTGGTATGTTCATGAGAAGTAGCATTGAGTATTGTTGATAGTAGCCTAGGGCGTCCCGCAACCGCAACACACGAATTGTCCCTGAGAAGAGGTTTTTTGTCCCACGCTAGCTTGGCTGGGTGCGTCTTCAGGGGACAATTCATGTGTTGCATGACGCCCAAGGCTACCCTCGACAAGTATATTTAAATTGTTTCCTTATGTCTGAATAGAAAGTGAAGCGTCGAACTTGCAACCATACGAATCATATATTTTTAAAAACATCTTAACGTGTAGGATTTCTGTCTATCAGAATCCCACTAAGCACCCGCTTGTTTATCTAAATTTGCATTTCAGGTGGAAATGACGAAAAATCAAAGGATCTAATTGGGGTGGATAGCGAAAAAGAAAGAACACAACATGATGACCATCTCACTCCAGCAGAGAGACGATATCTCGAGCGCTGGCAAAAAATCGACGTAAAAAGACTTGCCAAGGCAGCCTACAAATCACACCGTGACCGTATTGAAGAATTTAACCATTATCTGGCTAATCTAAGTGAACACTATGACATTCCCAAGGTTGGTCCTGGCTGACATTCCTTCCTGCATTGTTGCTGTTCCACTCATTTATCATGAATGTGTGTCCAACTGATGCTACTCAAAACTTTATTGGTTGAACTTGAACATTGCTCTTGTTTTGCAAATCAACTTCATTATGCGGCTGGAAGGTCGCAACTTGTTCTCATTTAATAACAAGAAAACCAAGTCTTGTTTTAAGTAAATACAGATTGTGCAGTATGAATATATCCAAAGCAACTAGGTTTTTGGTCGTGCTGAAGTATTCTAATGAGGGAGGCATACACTTCGTAAAGAATTTGCGTGCAATGTTAAAGAGCACATGTTATTGACAAAAGGTTTGCAGTTTGTTATCTAGTGAAATGGGTGCATTTGAGTCTTCGATTTTTCGTTCTTTCGACAAAATTAACATGATCTGTCACGACCAAGGATTCAAATATACTGGCTCTTTTGCGCAGAAAGATGAAAAAACATATCCCAAGTTAAGTTTTTTTGTTAGTAATGTTGAAAAATTGAGCTAAATGTGGAAAATAAAGCCAACTTTGTTGAAATTGGCAAGCCACCATTAATAGTCCATGTTCACACCTATTTGGTAAGACACCATTAGCCTACAATCCTCATATGTTCACACCTATTTTATTCCTTCCATTGTTGATTCTTTGTCCAAACTTTCCCTATAAATAGAGGGCAAAACCTCAATGAAAAATACACCACCACAACAAAGAGTGATCTTGTGTAGAGAGCAACACAAGAGAGGCATTTCACAAAATAGGGAGAAAAGTGAGTTGGAGAGAATAGCCTTTGCATAGGCAGATAAAAATACAGTGTAGTATTTTTGTACTCCTCATTTTTCGAGTTAGTGAAATATATTGGTGTGGGTCCGTGGACGTAGGCAAATTGCTGAACCACGTAAATCTTTGTGTTTCGTATTTGCATTTTATTTTTGCGTATTTATATTTTCTCAGTCCAATTTATTTGTGTCACATCGATCCTGGGCGGGATTAGTTGCGTCCTAATTCCCAACAATTGGTATCAGAGCTTTGGCTCATTGAGATCTTTTGAAATTCTTAGTATGCTCTGTGGTTGCAGCTTTGACTGATCTTCCACATCAGAAAAGATTTCTTTAGACTGTTTTGTGATTGAGTGTGAACAATGTCAACAGATGAGAAAATATCCAAAATTGACAAATTTGATGGTTCAAATTTTGGATTTTGGAAAATGCAAATGGAGGACTATCTATACCAGAAGGATCTATACAAGCCACTAAAAGAAAAGCCAGAAGATATAAGCCAGGGGGATTGGGAGTTGCTTGATCGAAAAGCACTCGGCACAATCAGGCTGACGTTGTCAAAATCAGTGGCCTTCAACATAAAAATGAGAAGACGACAGAGTCTCTCATGGCAGCCCTTTCTAGCATGTACGAACAGCCATCTGCAGCAAATAAAGTCCACTTAATTAAAAAGCTGTTCAATATGAAGATGGCCGAAGGCGGAAGATTTGGGGAGCACCTAAATGAATTCAATGAAGTGACGGACCAGCTAAACACAGTCGAAATCACTTTTAGTGATGAAGTTCGAGCTCTGTTAATTCTTGGGCAGTTGCCAGACAGCTGGAATGGTACAGTCACAGCAATTAGTGGCTCTGCCGGAAAGTCAAAATTGAAGTTCGATGATGTCGTAAGCATGATCTTAACGGAGGAGATCAGACGACAGTCAGAAGGTGTCTCAACTTCAGGATCGGCGTTGAACGTGGAAAGCAGAGGCAGGAGTTCCAACAGAGGAAATGGGCGGGGTAACGGCAAATTCAGAAGTGGCAGATCGAGGTCCAGAAATCCAAACAATTCCAACAAGACAAAGGTTGTGGAATGTTGGAAGTGTGGCAAGACCGGTCATTACAAAAATCAGTGCACAGCACCTCCAAAAGAAAAGGAGGACAGGACAGAAGTCAATGTTGTGGAAGAGGAAGCGGACGATGCTTTGATATGCTCTTTGGAGAGAAAAACGGAATACTGGGTGATTGATTCCGGAGCATCTTTTCATGCTACCTCAAACAAGGAGTTTTTTGTAAACTATACGCGGGGTGATTTTGGTAGAGTCTATCTCGGTAATGATCAACCGTGTGACGTGGTCGGAAAGGGTGATGTACAGATCAAGATCAATGGATCTGTGTGGAAGCTGAAGGACGTGAGACATATTCCAGAATTGAGGAAGAACTTGATCTCCGTCAAGCAATTGTCGGGAGAAGGACATGTCACCACCTTCTCTGGTGATAACTGGAAGATCACCAAGGGCGCCATGATTATCGCTCGAGGCAAGGATACTGGCACCCTCTACACAACGGCGGATGCTTGTGTGACAATTGCAGTTGCTAAAAGCAAGGAGGGCCCAAACTTGTGGCACCAGAGACTTGGGCATATGAGTCAGAAGGGACTCAAGTATATGCATGCAAAGGGGAAACTACCAGAGCTTCAGTCTACTGATATAGACTTATGCGAGAGTTGCATCTTTGGGAAGCAGACCAGGGTGAGTTTCAACACTAGTGGCAGAACTCGGAAGCAAGAGAAACTTGAGTTAGTCCACACAGACGTCTGGGGACCAACCGCAGTTTCATCTATTGGCGGAAAGTCATACTTTGTGACTTTCATTGATGACCACTCGAGAAAAGTGTGGGTTTATTTCTTGAGACACAAGTCCGAAGTATTCGATGTGTTCAAGAAGTGGAAAGCCATGGTGGAAAATGAAACAGGATTGCGAGTAAAGAAGCTGAGGTCCGACAACGGAGGAGAATATACGGATATGGCGTTCAAGAAGTTCTGTTACCAGAATGGCATCAAAATGGAGAGGACGTTGCCAGGGACTCCACAGCAAAATGGAGTTGCAGAACATATGAACCGGACATTAACAGAGAGAGCCAGAAGCATGAGGTTACATGCAGGCTTGCCCAAACAGTTTTGGGCAGAAGCAGTCAACACAGCGGTGTACTTGATCAATCGAGGACCCTCGGTACCGTTGGAGTACAGGATACCGGAGGAAGTATGGAGCAGAAAAGAAATAAAACTTTCCCACTTGAAAGTTTTTGGATGTGTCGCATATGCACATATTAGTGACCAGGCAAGGGGCAAGTTAGACCCCAAATCACTAAAGTGCACATTCATTGGATATGGCGGAGATGAGTTCGGCTACCGCTTATGGGATGACCAGAACAGAAAGGTCATCAGAAGCAGGGATGTCATATTCAACGAGAAGGTTATGTACAAGGACAGAAATGCAGTGCAGTCCGATGACACAGTACATGATGATCCAACATATGTTGAGTTGGATGCTCCAGAAAGTAGTATGTCGCAGCAGACAGAGGAGGATCTGCAGTTACAGGAGCCTGTTCTAGAGACTGATGCATCACAGTCTCCAGTCCCTGTTCTTAGAAGGTCAACCAGACCTCATGTTCCAAATAGAAAGTACATGAGTTACATGTTACTTACTGATGCAGGTGAACCTGAATGCTATCATGAGGCATGTCAGGTCGGTGATTCTGGCAAGTGGGAGCTTGCAATGAAAGATGAGATAAAGTCTCTCATCTCTAACCAGACGTGGGAACTAGCCGAGTTACCTACAGGGAAGAGAGCTCTACACAATAAGTGGGTGTACAGAATCAAGGAGGAACATGATGGATCAAAGAGATACAAGGCGAGGTTGGTGGTCAAAGGTTTCCAGCAGAAAGAAGGAATTGACTACACGGAAATATTTTCGCCAGTTGTGAAGCTGACAACAATCAGATCAGTCTTGAGTATTGTTGCAGCAGAAGGTTTGCACTTGGAGCAGTTAGATGTAAAAACTGCTTTCCTCCATGGTGACCTTGAGGAGGAAATATATATGCAGCAGCCAGAAGGCTTCTCAGTCAAAGGAAAGGAGAAGCTCGTTTGCAAATTGAAGAAGAGCATGTATGGCTTAAAGCAAGCCCCGAGACAGTGGTACAAGAAGTTCGACGGATTTATGCAGAAAAATGGCTACTTCAAATGTAATGCTGACCATTGTTGCTACTTCAGGAGATTCGAGTCCAGTTATATAATTTTGCTACTTTATGTCGATGATATGTTAGTAGCAGGCTCAGATATGGACGAAATCAAGAAGTTAAAGATGCAGCTGTCAGTAGAATTCGAAATGAAGGACTTGGGTGCAGCGAAGCAGATTCTCGGAATGAGGATTTTCAGAGATAAGCAGAAGGGTATCTTGCAGTTATCTCAGGCCAAGTACATTAGTCAAGTTCTGCAGAGATTTAACATGTGCAGTGCGAAGGCTGTCAGCACGCCACTAGCTAATCACTTCCGTCTATCTAGTGATCAGAGTCCTAAGACAGAGGACGAGATAAACTTCATGGCTAAAATACCATATGCCTCAGCCATTGGAAGTTTGATGTATGCCATGGTTTGTACCAGACCAGATATTGCTCATGCAGTGGGAGTTGTGAGCAGGTTTATGGCAAATCCAGGAAAGCAGCATTGGGAAGCAGTAAAGTGGATATTAAGATATCTACGGGGAACTACTGATAGATGCTTATGCTTTGGACGAGGCGAGGTGGCTCTACAAGGTTTTGTAGATGCAGATTTTGCTGGTGAGGTAGATCACAGAAGGAGCACTACTGGTTATGTTTTCACAGTAGGTACTACTGCAGTTAGCTGGATTTCGCAGATACAGAAGATTGTTGCTCTATCCACTACAGAAGCAGAGTACGTGGCAGTAACCGAGGCTAGCAAAGAAATGATCTGGTTACAGGGTTTGTTGGCAGAATTGGGATTCAGTCAGGAGAAGAATGTTTTGCACAGTGATAGTCAGAGTGCGATACATCTGGCAAAGAATTCAGCATTTCATTCTAGAACCAAGCACATTGGACTCCGTTATCACTTCATCAGGTCTCTTCTAGAGGATGAAGTATTAACACTAGAGAAGATCCAGGGTAGCAAGAACCCAGCCGACATGATGACCAAGACAGTAACAAAGGAAAAATTGGAGCTGTGCTCAGCTTCAATTGGTCTTCTGAAGTGAAGACAAAGGAAATGACTCACACCATATTTCACAAAGAGTTGTAAGAAGGAGATATCTCAGGGGAAGCCACATTTATCCCCAAGTGGGAGATTGTTGAAAAATGGAGCTAAATGTGGAAAATAAAGCCAACTTTGTTGAAATTGGCAAGCCACCATTAATAGTCCATGTTCACACCTATTTGGTAAGACACCATTAGCCTACAATCCTCATATGTTCACACCTATTTTATTCCTTCCATTGTTGATTCTTTGTCCAAACTTTCCCTATAAATAGAGGGCAAAACCTCAATGAAAAATACACCACCACAACAAAGAGTGATCTTGTGTAGAGAGCAACACAAGAGAGGCATTTCACAAAATAGGGAGAAAAGTGAGTTGGAGAGAATAGCCTTTGCATAGGCAGATAAAAATACAGTGTAGTATTTTTGTACTCCTCATTTTTCGAGTTAGTGAAATATATTGGTGTGGGTCCGTGGACGTAGGCAAATTGCTGAACCACGTAAATCTTTGTGTTTCGTATTTGCATTTTATTTTTGCGTATTTATATTTTCTCAGTCCAATTTATTTGTGTCACATCGATCCTGGGCGGGATTAGTTGCGTCCTAATTCCCAACAAGTAAAATCAAGTCGCGTTGTCATTTAAGTGAGTGATTTGAGAAAGAGTAGAGAAAATGTAATCGTTTTAATGAATGTCCGCCACGTAGGCATATAGAATCATAACCATTTCACAGAAGTCTTTCATTTTTCATGAAATGAAAAGATAGCTTGAAGACCGTTGAAATGCCTATACTTTTATGAGGATTAGATCATGCTCAACAGTTTTAGACTTTTAGTTCAATCCTACAGTGCTCTTAATGACAAACTACATGCTCAACAATTTAGTGCTCAAAGATACTTCCACAGTAATTTCTTCATCCCAGTCAATTTATGAGAACTCTTAAATGAAGCAGCCATGGCTTCATCTAAGAACAAGCTAAAGAAATAGATACAGAAACCATTTCAAACTAATAAAAGTTAAAGGTAGAGGGAACAAGACTCTAGTCTAGGATAAGTTGAAACTACATATGAGTGATTTCTATTATTACATTGAACTTCTTGGTAGACGAAAACGCCTTAGCCTTCTCCTTGAGGCCTTGATTTAAACTGTGTAATGTTGCTGGATTGTGTCTATGTCTAATCCTTTCAGCTTCACCACAGATTCCACATGCCCCTTCAATGTATTCAATTCCCTAAGCCTGCACCACAAATGAGAATTCCATCATTTTCTCATACAGAATCCTAACATGAGAACTATGCACAAGTGTTTTTAGGAACAAAAATTCTATATGGACATGAAAATGAGACATAGATGACATGATTCCTATTGTTTGGATGATGAAGATATACTCTTGACAAATGTGATTAAGCACATGACCCACATCTTTGTCACCTAATGTCGAAGCTTTACTTCGGCATGTTTCAATTTCATGTCCACGTATAAGAGCTCTTTTATGAATTGATAAGCTATAAGCAGAATACCAACCTGGCAACCTCAGCACGTCGTTTGGCCTGCTCTGCAATTTCTGAGAGCTCTCGATAACCGCTCTTCTCATTGAAAAGGTTATTCGTTTCCCGTGGTTGAAGACCATGTAAAGTCCTCTGTGCAGTAGCCCATTGTGCTTCTCTCTCTTCTTTCCCATAGTTAGACTTTGTAGTGAAGGCAGTCTGTTATCAAAGATCGAGGAAAGAAGTAAGGATCGAGCAATGCAATTGCTTAAACAACTTAATAAATACCGTAAGACGACATACTTTGTTCTCCAAAAGATTATCCCAAGCCTTTCCGCTCAAAACATAACGAATGCAGAACTTGAGGACGTCAAGTGGAAAATAGGTTACAATACTGTAAAGCCAAATAAGACCAGCCCAACCCCATCCACATCCTTCGATCTTTGCAAAATCCCAATTCGCATAAACAGCTATCAGGGTAGCAACCTGTAATTTCAGTTTAGTCCATGTGAATCCACTGGTATACAGAGTGAGTCGAAGGATGAAGTTTTGTGAAAGATATTTGAGAAGGAAGAGATCCTTACCAGTTGAGCTATCATAAAAGCACCAAGTAAAAACATTCCGGGGCGTTCAGCAAAGGACCAGCTACGAGACCTTGTAACGAATATGAGAGCTTGACTGATGATACTCACTTGTAAGTACAAGGCTGCCATTATTTCCCGAGGACTGTCTCTAATAGATCTTACACCAAAATGATCCTGTAGTGAACCAGAAAAACCATCAAGCAATGAATAAACATGTCATGACGTACATGTTTTTTGATACTAATTTACGTCCTTACCGAAAAAAAGTCAGTATCTTTCATGACCCAGAAGAACAATACTGTTGCTAGTGCCAAGTAACCTCCCAAGACGACTCCAGTGGCGAATATCTCTCTTAGTTTCCAACTGTC
The DNA here is from genome assembly GCA_963555705.1 of Ligustrum vulgare. Taxonomy (NCBI): domain Eukaryota; kingdom Viridiplantae; phylum Streptophyta; class Magnoliopsida; order Lamiales; family Oleaceae; genus Ligustrum; species Ligustrum vulgare. The sequence goes on along the minus strand of OY743169.1, from coordinate 9,359,261 downwards.
TGGTAAAGGAGAGGGCTTCACTCGATCCTTGGAGATTGTCATTATAGTTCCTAGAGGTAAATGAAATGTGTAAATTATGCAGAAAACTTGTTGGGAGTGGAGAAAAAATGGCGATGTCCATAATGATTTGTTAACATTCACAAATAGAAATGACCTTACCATCATTCAGGATAGCAATGATTAGAACCATGAAGGGGGCAAAATCGAATTTCCATATCAGAGCAATAAGCATAAATCCGAACTGCATTGGGCAATAATATGGATAAGAAACAAATAGATCAACTTCTTAGTTAAAAGTTAAAACAGGACAAGAATGGTTCCTGGTACTTACCACAATACGAATTGTAATCGAAACTGCATATATCTGGAAAAACAAATAATCAAACGACAGAAAAATCAGATACTTTCAAGGTGAACAGGTTAAAACTTGGATTTACAAAAGAAACGCCGACTCACAGTGTAATTCTTCATTCTCTGGAAAATAGCCCTGCTAGTCAATACTGCACTAATTATGACACTCAGTCCCGGTTCAGTTAGGACAATGTCAGATGCGCCTCTAGCAGCATCCGTCGCATCAGCAACTGCAATGCCGATATCTGCCTTCTTTAGAGCTGGAGCATCATTAACACCATCTCCCGTCATACCACATATGTGCTTTCTTTCTTGTAACCTTTTTACTATTTCATACTTGTGCTCTACAAATTGTACACAAAAATGGGATCAGACACGAGCACTTATATTATAAGAACAAGTTTCTGTCCCATCTTAGGCTCCTAGCAGAGAACATAGTAAAAGAAAATTGACCTGGAAATACCCCGGCAAACCCATCAGCCTTCTCAATCAGGTCGTCTACCGGAAGTGCTGAGATAGATTCATCCTTGTTTTGGCCAAGCAACGATGATGATGGGTACATGTTTGTTCCCATTCCAAGCCTGCGGCCTGTTTCCTTGGCTATGGCTAGTTGGTCGCCTAAACAACAAGGAAAAGTACTTTAAAAAGGCAACTATCAGGGCTAGAGATGATTAAAATGTAAAATACGTTACCGGTGATCATCTTTACATTCACGCCCAGATTTAATGCTCTTCTGATTGTTTCTGCACTATCATGCCTTGGTGGATCAAACAATGGTAATAACCCAACAAACTGCCATGGTCCCCCGGGACTCTCTTTTGTTCTCTCAGGGACTTCCTGCCAAAAAGAAAAAAAAGATGTGAGAATAAAAGTGCAGATAAAGTTATCTCAAGGGAAGACATGGAAGTAATAAATGCGAACCTGATGAGCAACTGCTAAAGAACGGAGTCCGCGTTCAGCAAACTTATCAATTACACCATGAACCTTCTTCTTAACATCTTCCTTGGCGTTGCATAATGCTAGGATCTATTCACAAGCAACAAAGTTCACATCTATCAGTTAACTAGTTTCATGCCTCCTTTTTCATCAAAAGATACAGATGAAAAAACAATAAATACCTGCTCGGGTGCGCCTTTGCTAGCACGATGCCAATTTCCATTAGAATCTATGTAGGTTAATGCAGTCCTCTTATCCACAGGGTTGAAAGGAAAGAAATGAACCTCTCGTATACCAGCCCTAGCCTGTGAAAAGAAGTTAAAGAAACTAAGTTCCAAATATTCCTAGAAATTCTTGCTTCCATTGGACCATTTGTATTGTATGCATCACGTTCCCGTATCATGGATTTCTCGTGCGAAATTAAGATAAGAGAATCGAACCGACTCTTTTTCAAATTTGATAAATGTTGGTTGAATGTATATTTCATTATAGTTTTATGATGATTCAGAGTATCATTTCCTATTTGATCTCTTTGAATTCCATATTCGAAGTTGCTATCGGATCGATTCATTACAAGTTAAATAATAAATCAACAAAAAAGCCAAGAAAGAACTTATTATACCTCTTTTGGATCGGCAAGCATCCCTACAATGGCAGCATCTATTGCATCTTGATTTTCGACTCTCGAGGCTCGAGCTGCGAGCAACATAACTTGTTCCCTATCTACTCCCTTGGCAAACACTTCGATGAGATTTTTGTCAACTGACAGCTTATTCAATGTCAATGTTCCCGTTTTGTCACTACAGAGAACATCCATGCCTGCCATTTCCTCTATGGCAGTCATTCGCTTCGTGATTGCGCCCTGCTGAGAAAGCCTGTGCGAACCAATAGCCATGGTGACAGACAACACAGTTGGCATAGCAATTGGAATTCCTCCAATCAACAGAACCAGCAAATTGTCAATTCCATCCCTGTACTTTCGGTGCTGTATCGGGTACATGACTATGATCTCGATGATTATTCCGATAAAAATCGAGCAAATGCAAAAGTTACCGATTGCAGTGAGAACCTTCTGAAAATGTCCGACTTGGTTGGTGCTATCGACTAGATGGGCAGCCTTACCGAAAAAAGTATGAACACCGGTAGCTATAACAACTGCTTCTATTTCTCCCTGTTTACAAGTCGAGCCAGAAAAAACTTCATCCGAGGGATTCTTAGTGACAGGAAGAGATTCTCCTGTTAAAGCAGATTGATCAACTTTTAAGGGATCTCCCTCGAGAAGACGAGCATCAGCAGGGATGATATCTCCCAACTTGATGGTTATGATGTCTCCCGGTACAAGGATAGCCGCGTCCTGCTCAGCCCATCGACCATCTCTAAGAAGCTGCACAATTAAAAAGAATTTAGGGAAGTTCTAAGTTCTAACATACACATACATATGGAACTTGGAATAAAAAATTAGTCACCAACCTTAGTTTTCGGAGCGAGTCCAGCCATTAGAGCTGCTGCGGCATTGCCTGCATTGTTTTCTTCGATGAAACTGATGGTCGAGTTGATAAACAACAATGCAACAATGCCAACAAAATCCTGCCAGTCGGGTGGCCTTCCGTCTCCATTTGCTAGAACAATGGCCATCAAAGCAGCAGCTTCCATGACCCAGGACAAAGGGTTCCACATAAAGCCTAAGAACTTGAGAATCTTGCTCTCCTGGTATTAAAATTTTCAAGTGTCAAGTTTCAAATTCTTTTAAAAAATACAATGAAATTGAGTCAATTTTTTATACCTTTTTCTCTTCCAATTTGTTTGGACCGAAAATTCTGAGTCTGTTCTCCCCTTCCTCTGTCGACAGACCTTCTTTTGTACATTTTAGCTGCTCAAATACTTCCTCCACCGGAATTCGTTCCTATACATGGAAACTCATTATAACGTTACCATGTTATTTTCATCACACTCATGCAAAAAACTCTCCTTGAGATAACATATCTTCTATGCAGTGTTCAAAAGACCAAAAGCACTTCACACAAGTCCAACTTATTTTGTAATACTTTGACACTCACTCAACTACAAAGTTACTATTACTCAACTACAAAGTTACTTATGTCAACGCACCGAAATATTACAAAAGTTACCTTTTACTTCATTTTCTGCTTAAAATTTTCCTTTCTTTTTAGTATAACGTACCGAAATATTACAGAAGTTACTTTTTACTTCATTTTTTGCTTAAAATTTTCCTTTCTTTTTAGTGTCAATAAATGGAGTATACTTTTTTGTAGAGGTGTCAATTTAGGTAGTTCGGATTGGATTGATCTGCATACGTATGACCCTGATAACTACCCGCATTAAAAAAGTCTAACTGCGATTTTACAGGTTCACCCACAACATTTGAAGCAATCCTAAGTTCTTCCAGGTCAAGCCCATGGATTGCTGTTCGACCCAATTTGGCGATTCTAATTAAAAAATATTATTTTTAAATTTTTAAATATATATATTTTTTAATTAAATTACTAAATACAAAATAAACAACAATGATAAATTTACTATTATAGCAAGAATTTATATTTTATTTTACATTGAATTATTTCCTACTTTGTGAATTTAAATATAAAATAAACAAATAACAATACATCCATACTATCAATCATTTGCATAATTAAGTACAATCCAACTAGGTTGACGCCTAGTTGTTATATTTTTTTTTTTTATGGATCAGCGGGTTAACCTCTAGTCTGTGATGCGGTCCACACCTATTTGGCCCATGAACTGCCCGTTAGATTTATGGGTCGGCTTACGGTCTCGGGCTCATCAAAAGCTGATTTTGAAGGACATGGTTTGACCACCCGTTTTGACACCTTTACCTTTTTTTAAACTTGGCCATGCAAAAAGTGATACCTACCACATTAAGCCATTGTTTTGTACAAATTAATCTTAATTTTAATCCAAGTTAAAGTCAATTTCGATCACATATTTCATTGGACTTACAACTTTTCAATAACACATTTTTCCAACTTTTATCAAAATATACTAAAAATCTAATTTTAATTTCCATTAAACCGGGACTTAGTAAAAGGTAAATATAAATTTCTGTAGTTTAATCGAAATATGATTCATGTACAGCACCAAAAAACATTCATTTGAGACGATATCGATTCAATTATTATGTTAAAAATAAAAAAGAAACTGTTTTGTGGCAAATAATAAAAGTCATAAAGCACAACAGTAATCACAATAATAATAGTTACAAAAATAAACTTTTTCTTTCTTTTTGTTGAACCAAAAAGTAACAAATGATCACGTGACTTTAAAGATGTAAAAATTTATGGTCACTTAATCCACGTGACCTTTATCCATTCTAAAGAAAGTGAAAATATGCCACGTGACAGACCCTTTCTCTCACCCTCTCATAAATATTTGCTTAGGATTGAAGCACAATTAAAGGATAACAAACAATAACTATAAGGCTCGTTTGGGCGTGCTTAATTCAATTCAATGGCACACTGCAAGAGGGTCCTTTCGCTTTTGTTGGACAACACTTTTTCATAAAATATATTACTTTTTTCTATAGTAATCAATCTCAACCATTCAAAAAAGTCAAACCCACAATTTTTTACTTTTCAAATCACTTTTTTTTCCACACGATTTCCTAAACTATTATTCAAAACTTTTTTTTATTTTAAAAAAATATGACAATCAAAGAAGGGCTTAACTTTTATAAGTGATGACTCGTCGGGTCGTTTAAGCTCGACTCTTTGGCAATGTTTTTAAGGAGTCGTCATTTTCAACCATGAAAGCTATGTCATTTACAATCCCGATTCCCGACATATTTCGGATGTTTGAAGGGCCCGCTGACCCGAAGATTGAAATTCACAAGCCGCACAAAAATTTGTTAAAGAAAAGGAAAAAAAAAAAAAAAAGGTTTTCTAATTCAACCAAAATTCTTGAAATTAGATAAATTATTCATAAAAAGGGGGCCACAAAGATTTATTGGAAAAATATTTAAAAAGTCTCAGATTTCTGGGAACCAAACTGCCAAATATGAGGAGAAACGTAAAAGGAAGTATGAACACGAACAAAAGCACTCATAGTTACGTCTATATGTGTGTGTATATGTAGAGAAACTAGGGTAACATAATATGGGCATGCATGTGTATATAAAAGGATTCTACCAGTCGGTTTTCAAATGAGATAGTCGAAATCCGATCCTAACAAACAAGTTCTATGCTTTTACTGAGAGTGTAGAGATAAAAATATGTATATATACATATAATTATTATATCGATAAGTACCAGATCAACAGCTTCATTCTTGATTTCTTCAAGGCTGATAGCCTTAGTGCTACCCATCTTGAATGGCTGCAAATGAAGACAGAGATGGAGAGACTGTTGTCGAACTCACACAATCTGTTTGAAGAAAAACCTACTCAAAACTCATTCATTTATGATAGAGAGAAAATCTTGGTGTGAAAATGAGAAAATTTATGATAGAAGAGAGATGGATTCGATGGGCTGTTGTGAGTTTGAGACTTTTGGTGAGTCCATATAAATCCGGAGGAAGAAAGAGGAAAGAATCATTTACTATGTTTCTGGTGGAGGGGTGGGGTGGACGTGTGTTACTATGTATTTTGTACACGAATGCTAGATACATCACATCACAGCCTTTGTGGGGGTCAATTTTTTTCACTTTATCGGTGGAAAAGTTGATGCACGGCGCGCGGTGTTAAAATGCCAAAATTAAATATGATAAAAATAAATGCACTCGAATATTAAAAAATAATAATTCAAGAAATAAGATAGTCTAGATATTCACGTATACATTATATCAAGAATAAATTATTTAAATTTATTACACAAATTTGATAATAAATTCTTGGATTATATCAGAATCACGAATTTCCAACATTTCGATTTCAACTTTTAATTTCACAAGAATCTTATGCTTTAAATCTTTAATCCTTCTGTAATATTCTTCAAAATCAAGACTACATCAATAGACAAGTATTTTGTTTTTTTTAGTTAAACCAAGAAACTAACTTTTATATTTTCTTTTCTCTAAATTGAACATTATGGAATAGTTATTGTATAAGTTGTAGGATCCACTAGTAGAAAAACGCGAAAAAAAAAAGGGTTTAGGCGTCGGTTCATGAAGAACCGACACCTGAACAGGAGGTTTACGCGTCGGTTTTGGTGAACCGACGCGTAAACCTTAGACTTTACGCGTCGGTTCACCAAGAACCGACGCGTAAAGTCGAACGGTTCGACTATACTCGGTTCTTGGTGAACCGACGCGTAAACCTCCGGTTCAGGCGTCGGTTCATGAAGAACCGACACCTAAACCTAATATATTTAATTCAGATTTTCGCGCGATTTAACTCATTCCGCGCATATCTCTCTCTCTCAACACTTCAACATCGAGCCATCACCACCACCGTGCCTCCACCAACACCGCGACGCCACCACGAACCCGCCTCCATCTCGTAAGAAATTTACTCTTATATGTGTGTGTGCGTGTATGTATATATATATGTGTGTGTGATATGTGTGTGTGCGTGTATGTATATATATATATGTGTGTGTGTACGCGCGTGTATGTATATATCAGTGTGTATATATATATGTATATGTGTGTTTATATATATATGTATATATATATTTGGATGTATAAAAATGTGAATTATTATATATATATATGTTATAATTTTGGTATTGCAAATAGTTAATTGATATAATTTGAATTATTGGAATTATATTGAAATTATGCATGAAATGTTAGGTTATGAAATCATACTTTGAGCATTTTAGGAATTAAGAATTGATTTTGGATTAATTTTGGAGTGGTTGATGATGTTGAAGTTTGATTTATTGTGTTTGAGTAGTGAATATGTGGAGGTTGAACATTTTTGTTGTATTGTGGCATTTTGATTACAGGTTGGGTAAGTCCAACTTATAGGGGAGACTCTGCCGAAATTACTGTTGGATTTTACAAATAAAAAATGAAGATAATAGTAATTATAGGTGATTTTCACTATCATAGAATTAACCATACTAAATAAATAACTAAACAAAATATACAAGTAAAATTATGAAGTATTCAACGTAATAAATTATCGTATGCATATGATTTCAATTATTAATATATAGTTGGTTCAAGTATATAACTATCATTACAAATATTCACTCAAAAGTAATATTTTTTTAATTATATCTTCGCATATAGGTTATTAGATATGGATCGAGATTGGATGTACGGCAGGCGTAATACACATGAATATTTGAAAGGAGTTGAAGATTTTATGAAATGTGCGGACGAACACATGAGAGAGAAAGGTGAAGCAATGATTTTGTGTCCTTGTTGTGATTGTAAGAATCTGAGAAAGTTTCGTAGTTTTGAGAAAGTGAAGAGTCATTTGATTCGTCGTGGGTTTAAAGAAGGTTATAAACGATGGATATGGCATGGTGAGAGTATGCTTCATAGGACATGCACTAGTGACGATGAAGGTGGACTGTAGGAGAATAATTTAGGCAATATTGATGAGAATGATGTGGAAAATGACAATAATGATATGATAGACGAAATGATGCGTGATATACAAGGGGAATTCATTGAAAAGCCTCATGTGTTCGATAGCTTGTTCAATGATTCTGAGAAGACTCTGTTTCCTGGATGTAGAAAATTCACAAAATTGTCTACTGTGTTGAAATTGTATAACTTGAAAGCAAATAGTAGGTGGAGTGATAAGAGTTTCACGGCATTACTGGAACTCTTACGAGAGATGCTTCCGGAGGATAACGAGCTTCCTAGTTCAATTTACGAAGCAAAGAAATTGTTGTGTCCAATGGGAATGGAGATCGAGAGGATACATGCATGTCCAAATGATTGTATACTGTATCGAAATGAGTATAAGGACTTGCATCTGTGTCCAAAGTGTGGGGCATCACGGTATAAGCGAAAGAACATGAATGCTAATTCTGAGGATAAGAAAAGCCCTCCGGAAAAGGTGTTGTGGTACCTACCCGTAGTACCAAGATTTAAACGTTTGTTTTCCAATGCAAAGGATGCGAAGAACATGCGGTGGCATGCTGATGGGAGGAAACAAGATGGAAAACTAAGACACGTGGCCGATTCTCCTCAATGGAGGAACATTAATAGGTTGTTTCCTGATTTTGGGGGTGAAGATAGGAATCTTAGGCTTGGACTATGTACAGATGGAATGAACCCGCACGGTAATATGAGTAGTCGACATAGCACTTGGCCGGTTCTTCTAACGATTTACAATCTTCCTCCTTGGTTATGTATGAAGCGCAAGTATATCATATTGTCTTTGTTAATATCAGGGCCTAAACAACCGGGGAATGACATAGATGTTTATCTTGCCCCCACTAATTGAAGATTTAAGACTGATGTGGGATGAAGGTGTATCGGTGTTTGATGCACATAGCCAGATGAATTTCACCTTACGTGCTATGATATTTTGCACCGTAAATGATTTTCCCGCATATGGTAACTTGTCAGGTTATACGAACAAAGGACCTAAGGCATGTCCCGTTTGTGAAGAAGACACGATTGATCTTTGGTTGAAAAATTGTAAGAAAAATGTCTTTATGAGTCATAGAAGATTTCTCCCCGCTGATCACCCTTATCGAAAGAAGAAGAAGGCATTCAATGGAAAAATTGAGGATCGAGCAGCTCGCTTGCCGTTAACAGGAGGTGAGGTATATGAACGAGTTAAAAATATTGATGTTTTGTTTGGAAAACCTTTTAAGCCTCCTCAAAAGAGTCTTTGGAAGAAGAGGTCCATATTTTGGGATCTACCTTATTGGCAACATTTATCAGTAAGGCATTGTCTTGATGTAATGCACGTGGAAAAAAATGTTTGTGATAGCATCATTGGGACATTGTTGAACGTTCAAGGGAAGACGAAAGATGGTATCAAAGTCAGGAAGGACATGGTAGAAATGGGGATACGGGATCAATTAGCACCGCAAGAGTCCGAAAAACATACTTATTTACCTCCAGCTTGCTATACTTTGTCCAGAAAAGAGAAAAATGTTTTTGTGAGTGCCTTCATGGTATTAAGGTTCCATCTGGATACTCATCAAACATCAAAAGTCTTGTGTCGATGAAGGACTTGAAATTGGTTGGTATGAAGTCTCATGATTGTCATGTGTTAATGCAACACTTGTTACCAGTTGCAATTCGAGACATACTTCCAAAACATGTCAGACAAGTCATAATAAAACTTTGTTTTTTCTTCAATGCAATTTGCAGTAAAGTTGTTGACCCAGAGGCGTTGGATGATTTGCAGGCCGATATTGTTATCACTCTATGTCGTTTGAAATGTATTTCCCGCCATCATTTTTTGACGTTATGGTTCACTTACTTGTTCACTTGGTAAGAGAAATTAAGATATGTGGTCCGGTGTTCTTGCGGTATATGTATCCATTTGAGAGATACATGGGTATTTTGAAAGGATATGTCAGAAATCGATTTCGACCTGAAGGCAGTATCATTGAAGGTTATGCCGCTGAGGAGGCTATTGAATTTTGTACTGACTACCTTGATGACGTTGAGACTATTGGTGTTCCTAAATCTCGTCACGAGGGAAGACTCGAAGGTAAAGGGACGATTGGATGCAAATCAATTGTCCCTAGTGTTGAATTGCGAGATAAAGCACACCTCCTAGTATTACAACACCTTTCTCAAGTTCATCCGTATTTGGACGAGCACATGTCCATCCTAAGGCAGCAGAATCCTTCTAAAGGTGAAAGGTGGGTAACTAATCAACACAATCGTTTATTTGCAAAATGGTTCAAAGATAGAGTCATGAAAGAGTTGTCACAAACGTCGAATACCATTGTTGAAACGGTAAAGTGGTTAGCGTATGGTCCTAGCACGATTGTGAGATCTTATGAAGCATATGACATTAATGGGTATACGTTTTACACTAAACGTCAAGATGATAAGAGTGCGGTGCAAAACAGTGGAGTGACACAAGTAGCACTATCAAGAGATTTTTCAAGTGCTAAAGATATAATGCCAATAGATGCCTCGATGTCCTATTATGGTGTCATTGAAGAAATTTGGGAACTTGATTACAGGGAGTTCAAGTTTCCTCTCTTCTAATGTAAATGGGTTGATAATCGACGGGGTGTTCGGGTGGATGAATTAGGTTTCACTTTGGTGGATTTTGGACGGTTGAGTTATCTTGACGAGCCATTCATACTTGCATCACAAGCCAAGCAGGTATTTTATGTTCTTGATCCTGCTGACACTAAGTGGTCAGTGGTGCTTCAAGGCAAGAGACGCATTGTTGGCATTGGTGATGTAGTAGATGAAGAAGATTATGATCACTTTGATGAAACTCCTCCATTTTCTATTGGTATACAAGGGAGTGCAACTTTAGAGGAAGATAACATTGAATCCACTTACATGCGTTGCGATCATGAAGAAGGATTATGGATTGACCGTCGTTCGTGATTATTCATTGTGTGAGTTCATTTATACATTCTCGCATGCATATAACTCTCTTTTGTTCTTTATATATGCTCTGTACGTTGTTCATATTAATTGTGTGAGTTCATTTACATATTCTTGCATATAACTTTCTTGTGTTTTTTATATATGCTCTATACGTTGTTAATAATCATTTATTTATATGTGCAGGTACGTAGACAATTTTCCCAATATAATGGCCGAGTCTTCACATTCTTTAGATGATTATAGTACTGCCCAAAAAAAAGGACAAGATGGCCAACTATGTGCAAAAACATGAAGAAAGCGGGCCAACAAGTGAATATAATTGAGTTCGATGACAAACATAGGCCGATCGGACCAAGCACGAAGAACTTCAAACATTTTGTCGGATCTTTAGCCCGCATTCATGTTGACATAAACATTAGTGATTGGCACAAAGTCGATCAAGGCCTGAAGGACATGATGTGGGAAGAGATAAATGTACTATCACTTGATACATGGTAAATAATTGAATAGTGAGTGTAATTTCTTTATAACACCACATGTTACCATTGTCTTTCAGAGGGAATTCAACATTCTCGATGACCGTCCAAAAAAAAGTGTTATGCGGGTTGCGGGGATGAGATGGAAAGATTTCAAGACAAGGTGGTTCATAATTTCATTACACATGACCACCCAAAATATACATCTCCCACCCAGCTTTATGATTTCTTGACCGAAGAGCAATGGGAGTTGTTTAAAAAAGAACGACAGACGGAAACATTTCAGGTATATTTAAATGTACGCATGTGTCTTGTTGAGTGAAAACTAAAAACCTGTGATTTATTTCAGGAGAAAAGTAAGAAGGCGAGGGATAGTCAAATGCGGAACGAGCATCCTCATTATTTGGGCTCAGCCGGATATGCGGGGATGAAGCCACATTGGCTAGTAAGTGACCCGCTATCTTCTAGCTCTTCATGTGACATGATTAGATCCTCAATTGTAAGCGAGGATCGCAGCCTCGATTGGGTTTGAGCTAGATCGAAGAAGAAAGAAGATGGAACGTATTACATCCCCAACGAGAAAACAAGGGGGTGTTTGATAAAATTGTAAGTATATCTTATCGATTTCTCATATATTCAATTGAAACTTACTTCAATTCTTATATTCAGTTTTCAATTTTTTTAACAGGTAGAAAAAGCTGAGCAAGCCACGCAGGGGACATTTGTGTCGAGTAGACAACATGATATTCTGAGTGAAGCCCTTGGTAAAGAGGATCACTCTGGTAGGGTGAGGGGATATGGCGTGTATGTCACCACGCGGGATGTTTACGGCCGGCCCGATGATTACCTTAGACGATCGTGTGGGGTTGTGTCAGTAGACGACATTAAAGATATCATCAGGAAGGAGATGGAGGATAGCATCACAGAGCGGGTCAGGCATCAAACCATGTCGGAGATGCAAAGTAAATTTGACAGTATGCAGAGCGCGTACCATAGTATGCAGAGTAAATATGATGCCATCCTCCAGCGCTTGGGCCTCAATGTTCATGCCGAGGTGGAGGTAACTGCACAGCCCCGACCACCAACTCGAAGTAGTTGCCACTCTGTGAATCCAGACCCATTTGATGGTCTTCAGGTACTTACCCATAAAGTATTTAGTTTTTTTAGTATTACTTTTTTTTTTAAATGGAAAGGCATGACATATATGTTGAAAAATAGAAGCCGATTCCCTGTCGTCTCGCCGTATTTGTTGATGGTGACAAGCAAATAGTGGCCAGCGGGATGGTTTATCTGTCCGGACCCGAGACTGTGGTGCATCATCAACCACTCTGGCTTGATCATGTGAAGGTGTCCGTTGACCATGTTATAGATGGTGCAGAAGCGTTCTATCTTCCAGCGCCATCTCAGCACCACACCACGGTGGGGGAAGCTATTGGAAGTTTTTTCCAATGGCCTAAGGAGTTGGTGATTTTTGGAGAGGTAATAAAATCGAGTTATATAAAAGTTTATGTCAATATTAATTTCTTTTAAATTTGTATCAGACGTGTTATAATGACAAAAAATGTCTTATTGCAGGAAGAGGCCCCAAAAAAGATCGTAAAAAAATCTAATAAAGGGAAAAGGTCAAAGTTTTGAATTGTCATCTACCCAGCGACCTGCGATAGTCGACGATGAGACTTTACTACGTCTGGGTGATAAATGCAAAATGTTAAACACCCTGGTCCTTCAATTGCCTGTTGGTGATGACTTCTATCAGGTTCCCGTAGATGCCTCCATCTTCAATTGTACGTTCGAGGATGGTATTTTTGTTACAGTCGCAGACATTACCGATCTGCTTAAAATGCAATGGTTGGATACATCTATCCTACAAATATTTGCATTGTAAGACTTCTGATCATAAATTACAACTTCAATTTATATCATTGTTCGATATCTATTTATTGGTGTCATTATTATTAGGTACCTTCATGAGTTATGTCAGGATTACGGTATTGATTCAATTGGATTCATGTCTCCGTCACACATTGCGTCGGTGTCGGTAAGAACAAATGCCAATGTTGTTGTAAATTATATGGACGAGACCATGAGGGCAATGCAAACAAAGAAATTCATTCTAGCACCGTATTTTCAGGAGTAAGACCATTCTCTCTTGTTAATAGTTAATTTTTTTTTTTTGTAATTTGAAAAGCACATGTTTGAATTTGTATTTACATGTTCATAATACGTAGGAACCACTGGATGTTGCTAGTGATTTCTCCTCAGAAGAGTACGGTGTACTTATTGGATTCAGCTAGTGCATTTAAGCGTGACTTAGATATCAAGCCGCTATTGAATACGTAAGTTATGATAATTTTCATGAAATAATTGTGGAGTTGTGGTGAAATTGATTGTGGAGTTGTGGTTTCACTTTGATGAATATATGTTGTGATTGTTGAGAAGTTGTGATAGATTCTATAGCAACGCGTCTATTTACAAGTTGGATAAGTTCAATTTATAGGGGAGACTCTGTCAAAATTTTTATAGAAATCTTAGTTTTTGTATTTATTTATTTTGTAACTGGTTCGAATAATTTAATTCAATTTTAGGGCTTTCAAACTATACTGGACACAAGGAGGTATTAGGACAAGAGCCAATACAACGTGGCTAAAAATAAAGGTATGAAAACACATATTTAAAATATATTACAAATCTTTGAATTATTTTCATATTCTATTTAGTGTGATTATTAATGTTTGTTTTCATTGTGAAAATTTCAGTGTCCTCAACAGCCCGGAGGTTCTGAGTGTGGCTACTACGTCATGAAAAATATGTATGAGATAGTCACTGAACACTTTCAGCGTCCGTCGTTGGAAAAGGTATAAGTTATTGAACATGATAATTTTTAATTATTCCTTCATATTTTATTACAAAATAACTGATAATTCATTTTGATTATTTGTAGGCATTTAAAGAGTATTACTCAACGAAGAAAATTGCTGAAATTCAAAACTTATGGGCTAAATACTTCGTCGATAGGTGTGTGTAAATCGACGTGTATTCAAACTTCTATTTACTCAATTACATGTGACATTAACAATCTTGTAAATATAATTATTTCTCATTTATTTAACATTATTTTAATTATGTCGATTATATACATATTTGATGATGTGCATGTGAAAAATGTTCAGTCCACGTTTAGGTGATTGCAGGTCATGATCGACCTGCAGTGATCTGGATCATTGCAGGTGACGTCCAGGTCATTGCAGGTGACATCTGGGTCATTGCAGGTGACGTCCAGGCCAATGCAGGCCATGGCCTGCAGTGGCCTGGGTCATTGTATTTTACTCTATAGACAAATGAATTTCGTGAAAAAAAAAAAATATTTAGGCGTCGGTTTTCAATACAACCGACGCCTAAATTTTTTTTTTTTTTTTCAACTTTACGCGTCGGTTTATCAATAACCGACGCGTAAAGATAGCATTTACGCGTCGTTTTACAACCGACGCGTAAAGTCTTTACTTTACGCGTCTACTTCATACGCGTCGCCACAAAAATCGACGTCTAATCTCTTAAATAACCGACGCGAAAGACTGTTTCTGTACTAGTGATCTTTAGGCACCATGTAATATTTATTTATAGAGATGAGATAGTAACAATTCAATTACAATAAGAACTCCATGTTCAAACAAAATTTTTATTTAGAAAATTGAGAGTTTTAATTAAAGACCAAAATTAATTAGTTTGCATTAAATTATTTTTACAGTCTTCGAACTCTCTTTACAATCACAATTAAGTTTTCAACTTTCATTGCAATTACAATTAAGTACAAACTTTTATTTTAATTACAATTAAGTCCAAAAATTTCATATTAATTGCAATTAAGTTCCAATATTTATGAAGCTATCACAGGGACCTGATCGGACATATATTATCCTAGCTCCAATAATTAGATCTTGTCCTGTTGACCCTAGATCACTAATCTAATTCTTAGTCTTTATTTTATTTTTTTACTAAAGGAAAAAAATCTGAACTCTCAGAATAAATGAGATTACAGAACTCAATCAATTTGTACGTAATACTTTCCTCTGACCTGTCGTATATAAATTTTATTCTCAATCAAGATTTGATAATTAGGTATGAGCATAAATGACCGTTCTGTCCCTTTAATTATTCTCACTAACTTAAGAACATTTTTCTTCAACTGGCCTATGAATTAGGCATAGATTTAGAAATTTAGTTGTTGCTGAACACTGAACTCAAGTTTAATCCGTCCAACAAAAAATACAAAAGTAGTCACTCTACCTATTTTCAGGGTGACGGTTCCCGATATGAATTCACTCACTCTTAAGCTCCCAACATACCAAAATATTTGATTAATCACACATTGATGAATTAAAGAATCATTTAAGTCACGAAAAGAATTATAATTCTACAAAAATTGTAGCAATTTGAGTTAGCTTTCAAATGTGCATTGAAACACCTAAATCAAATATCAGATAAAAAGATATGACAAAAAGACTGATAGTTGCGTGAGACAGACTAACTGTCCTTAAATTTTTTTTTATGAAATACATAACATCTAGTATTTACTCGATATCGAACCCTATTTTTATTCTTTTAGAATTACTTTCTATAAAATAGATCCACTTTATACAACATTTAATTATTATTTTTTTCCTAAATAACTTGGGCGTCAAAACGGTCTAGTGATTTTTCCCACTAGGTTCTTTTGTGTAAATGTAATATCACCTCTTATAGACGAAGAACAGGGGCCGCAATTGAAAGAAACCCATCATACTATAATATACTCATATTTTTATAATTAGAAGTGAGATCAAGAGAATAGAGGGCCAATTCATACCATTCTCATACCAAATTTCATTGAAAAATAAGATCCAAGAATCATTTGAAGATCAAGAAAATAAGGTAGCGTTCTGTTTGTATTTTATTTTGTATTTTCATTTTCAAAAATATTTTATATTTCCTGTTTTTATTTTTGTTTTCAAATTTACTGAAAACGCGTTTGATTTGTCATTTCTGAAAACTGTTTTTGAAAATGAAAAATACGTTCTGTTTGAAATTTTGTAGAATATTACTTAAACAATTTTTAATTAATTAGCTTGCAGAATAATATTGGCTCAAATTCAAATTTCCTTTCACAATACACTGAAACATGATTACCTGCAATACACTAATGTGAGTACTAAGAGTCTATATTAACTTAGCTTGATAGGTTTGGAATTTGAGGAAGCTCTGTTTCTATTCAAATCCAGAAAATGCAAGTTTTTTCAAAATCAACAGAGTCCATTTATCAAGACATTTTTTTAAATATAACAACAATAATTCCCACTTAATTTTTTTTGTAATGTTGATATTGAATTCAATAAAACTTTATTTTAGGCATATGTTCCAAGTTAGGATAATTCTCAAAAAAAAAAAACTTTATTTAGCCTTAATTCCAAGCTATGATAATTCTCCAAAAAAAAAAAAAATTAACTTTATTTTAAGCTTAGTTCCAAATTAGGATAATTCATTTAAAAAAAAAAAAATTCTCAAAACGCGTTTTCCACGTTTTGAACATTTTTTTTCTTGAATATACTTAAAACTCCCAAAATGAGGTTTTTAGTGTTTTGCGTTTTGTGTACAATTTTTTTTTTTTTTTCAAAATGTGTTTTTGAAAATGATAAAGAAAAAGCGTTTTTAGTGTTTTCGAAAATAAAGATAGAAAACGACCTCAAAATAACAAAGAGAACAAGACCTAAGATTTTCGAAAAAATGAAATTGAAGAATCAAGATTAAAATCCTTTATCAAAACTTCTTAATTCCTACATGTTTTTGGGCGATACCTACACCATTGTCTTCTTGTATTGATTATCATATTATCCTTCTTGATTAGATTCATTATTAAGACGAATGATGTAGCTTTTTAAATCATTATTTTGATTTCTTATTTATATTAATTGTGTTGGATTGAATTTATTGATTTATTTTCATGAATTATTTAACGAGAGTTAATTTCAAGACACATATTTCATGTTAATTGAGAAATTGCATGTAAAACACTTTACTGCATGCGTTTCATAAGTTGTTTGTTAATTGAGAAATTGTATTCTAAATTTATGTGGTTGTCCTATGTGATTAAATATCTTTCCTATTGAATTGTTAATTTAGAAATTAGAATTTAATATTGAGAGGTAGATTAACTAGATCTTGAAAAAAATATATAGTTAATACTTTAAATTGGATATTTAGACCAACAACACAGGATTAATTTCAAAATATGAATGAAGCACGAGTATGATTAATTAGTGAAGCCGAGAGTCCCTGCTATCATCTATTATGTGATTATTTGCTAATACAAATCTCATATTCCCAGTTCATTTTATTAAATTAATTTATTGATAATTCTCAAGATCAACAATTTGATCATTGATCATTCAAATAAAACTAAGAACTGATATATTTCGGTAATTAAAACCAATCACTGTGAAAACGATATTCAAATCCCTAGATTCACTTTATTACTTGTTACGATATCGTGCACTTATAATTACACAATTTATCACTAACTTTAAGACTCATTAATCTTCGTCGACGACAAAACCTTGAGATATCATATCATAAGTAAGAACACTGACATAAATAACAAGAAATATTGAAAACATGAGCGCAAAATGGTTCTTCTTTGGGTTGTCTCAATTCTAGATAACGCTTGCAACGCTTGGGTACGCATTTGGATCCCCGGCTATACGGAATAGAACGACCAAAAAAAAAAAAAAAAAAAAGAAGTAATCTTTGTGAATAGAAAGATAGATCTATCATCTATCATAAGCGTTTTACTTATGATGTCTAAATTTATAATTGTTATAAAAAATAAAATTTCAAAATATTAATTAAATATAAAAAGAATTCAAATCTTCATTTGGTTTAAGAAAGATATATGAATGCGAATGTAACAAAAAAATATTTATTGGAAACAAGTCGATGAGAAAGGGGTATTTTAAACACTTTAATCAATATCAGTTACACATTTTTTTCAAAATAAATAAATAGATAAATATCAGTTACACATTGACCAACAAATTACAAGGAAACGTTATAGCAAATTACCAAACAAAGATTGAGCGATATTTGACATCTTCAAGAGATTTTTTCATTCATAAAGGGCGTCTTTCGATTTAGAAAGTTATTATTATTATTATTATTATTATTATTATATCAATACACTATATTTTGACTCTTAATTTTGCTTTTTCTTAAAAATAATTTATTGATTTCTCATCATCTCATATCTAACATATTTTCTTATATACCATTGGGCAATCAATTCAATATGATTTGAGTAAAAAATGTATCGACTCTCTAATATTGTGTACATACTTTTTCCTTCAACGAATTTAAAATAAATCGCAAACATAAATGAGCCGCGTATTTTAAATAATTAGTAATTAGAATTAACCTCGTTGAAATAAATTTATTTTGAATTACAAATGATTGACCTCATTTTTTAAAAACTCAATTTTGTGAGCAACATGAGATTGACATTTTGAAAGAAGTTAAAATGTGAAATATATATTTTTCTTGAAGTTCAATTCTATTTTCCCAACACGGCAAGTCTCTTTATTTGTCATGAATTCAAAGCACCAACAAGTCTTCTTACATTCATAATTTCTTTCTCAAATGATTATAAATTCTATGAATTATTTCATATCATCAACATGTACTAAAACTTCCTATTTGTTTACATATTTACGACTACTTCAAATGGGGGATGATTTGATATAACCAATTTTTTAGGGAAATGTTTGACCAAAACAATGTCGAGGTGGCGAACCTACAAGACGAGAAGTATTCAACAAGAAGGTCAACCTCAAGCAACTAAGCGTTAAAATATCATTAGACATACATACTAGTTGTGATACAGACCAAGGTATAAAGATGAAACACGATATCAATTTTAAATTTTTTTTATGAGATACATAACATCTAGTATTTACTCGATATCGAACTCTATTTTTATTCTTATAGATCAACTTTCTATAAAATAGATCCACTTTATACAACATTTAATTATTAGTATTTTTTTCCTAACTAACTTAGGTGTCAAAAAGTCAAGTGATTTTTCCCACTAGGTTCTTTTGTGTAAATGTAATGAAAGACATTTTTAACCGTGACACATATTTTCTGGACTTGTGAACGCAAAAATAGTCAAATTTATCATTACAAATTTGAATATCAATAATTTTTTTCTTATAAAAAAAACGGACCCATAAAAGTTGGAAGAGCATCCTCAATGAACACTTGCTTGATAAAAGGTGTACTCGTTAGATATCTTCTTGGAAAGGGGAACAAAATGGACGGTTGGTGAGGAAAGATCAAACATTGGATGAACTAAAATCAATGCCACAAAAAAAGACCCTAAAACTTTTGAATTTGTTTTGTACACGACTTTTACTTTTGATTTATTTGAGATGAGAATGAGAATGAGAATGATAAGATTAGAAAGGGGAGTTATGTATATTAAAATTGTCAAAATCTTTGAATATTATGCCCCAAAACTGATATCAATGATGGTATGTAGTTTGACATATTGAAAATTTTGAGCCACTTAATTAAGTGGAGTAATGAAAACGGGACGAGAGGTCAAAGCTAAATAACCGTCTATAAAAATAGATTGTGAAATGAGAACGAGCCGAATGCATGTTTAGGGTCTGTTTGGTAATACTGTCTGGTTTATAAGCTGATTTATTTATATTTTAAGGTAAAAATTAGTAGTTAAAAATTGGTGAGAGAAAATGTATGTGATTAAAAAGTGGTTTGAAAAATTTTGTAATTTATAAACCGGTTTATAAATCAATTTATTTGGTTTACTAAATGGATGCTAAATCTTAATCCATACGATTTATGTGCTAGTGATCTTAAAATTTCATGTTACTTAACATTAATTTTACTGGAAAAAACCTGACTAGGAGACATGATGCTAATATTATCTTTTTCGTTATTTAAATTATCAATACTTGTAAACTATTGTTTAGGGATGATAGTGGAGCTGGGTGCGAGTTTGGGGCGAGGTGCTCCCCCGTCCCGATAATCCTCCCCTTTTTTTTATTCTTTTATCGAGTTTCGGAGCTCGGGGAGGACTTGCTCCTATAACCCGATTAATCTGGAGGGGGTATCAGGTCCGTTGAAACAAATTGCCATTCCTACTAGTATTCATGTAAAATCATACATTTCTAGACTCTTCCTTAGCCAAACTCTCACTATACTCGATGGACTATTTATTCAAAGAATAGGATAAAAGATCAATTTTTTCACATGACATGATCTCTTCATGAGAGGCATGGGCTTACTCTTTTTTCACAGTAACTTTAGTTCACTTTTGGTGATTTCACATGTGATTTTAGCCTCCACCTCCATACAATAACATGTGAATATGTGATTACTTTCTCTTCGTTATGAAACCTTTCAAGTATAGCCCCCAAAAAAAAAAAAAAAAAAAAAATGAAAATGGGTTAAAAATTCAATTTTATTCCTTTACTGAGCATTAAAGATAATTAAATTTTCAACCATTTATCAAATTGAAAATATTTTAAAGTTCTTTTCCCTCCGTCATTTTATCATCTCTACCAAACACGAAAAGATTACTAATTTTTCCTCCCATTTACCTAAAGAATTACCGTTTAATCTACAATTTCAATAACATACGGACTCAAAATAATACGAGATCACTCAAGCTATAAAAGTTTTCTAAGTGGAACAATTGTGTTATAAACATATAAAAATGAGTGATGGATAAGAGTGCAATGTTTTTAGATTCCACGAAATACGTGGATAAAGAGTGATTTGACTTCTTCTTGTCAAATAGAGACTTAGTTTATTTACGGTTGAATAATGAATTTGTGTCATATGGCAAGTGGGAGTTTCTTTACTCAGCGAGGCATTACTGAGTACCATCCACCCTAACTCTGGGAAGCACAATCTATAATTTACCTCTCGAACCAATTGTCCGGGTAGGGTCGGTTCTGGCTCCCAAGATGTGGGTTACACCTTAGACTTAGTTTGAGTATTACTTAATTCAAATAATTTAACTGAAGCCAGAAATAAAAAAATAAAAAAAAAATAAAAAAATTCTTTACTCGATTTGAAAACGCGTTTGAAGAATATGAACACATGGAATCTAAATCGAATTGTATTTCCTCCTATGAACAAATTCAAATTTGAGTGTTCTACTCCTATGACTAAACCAGTATAAATTGAAAGGAAAATTTGGCCATCAACTTTTTTGAAACCTAGCATGTGTAGTCATGTTAATGGAATTTAGTTTGTGTGTATGTGTGTGTTAGGGAAAGTTCACTTTGTAAAAAGCATAGGTTTATATCTATTTGGAGGTCAAATGAGTAGCAATTGTCATATTCCTATAGGACTCTGTCCTCTTCCATTCAAATCTAAGGTTTGTGTTTTTGTTTCAATCTTGTAGGATAAGGTCCTATGGGGGTCTACTATAAGGAATAAATGCCATGGACCATATCTTTTGACATGTACATCATTGGATGCTTGTAATTGGACCCTTTTCTTTTGTGTTGCGAATTGAATAACGAGAGTTTATTTGGTACATTGTTCTAAACTGAATATATGCGTTTCTTGAGTGAGGCCGTGACATGTAAAGTGATAAAAACGTGTACATCATTGGAAGCATGTTGTTGAAGCTTTTTCTTCGTTTTCACTATTTAATCAATGGAAATCCCATAAAACACTACAACTTAAGAAGAAAAAAATGAGTAGGAGCGAATGGCATGAAAATCGGTAATTTACTTATTTGTCAAGAGTTCGTGAAAAAGAACTCTTTGAAAAAAAAAAAAAAATTACCATTAAATATTGAGTTTCGATGAAATCACCATAACCACAAGGAATATTAATCATTGCGGAACCAATACTTGGCCATGCAATACCTCAAAATATAGATAATGTTGGAGCCTGAATTAGCTAGAGATAGAAATTATGGAGTAAACGAGTCTTTGAATTGATAATAACTTTCGATATAAAAAATAAGGATACAAGAGACCCAATAAATAGACTCCAACCTATATATACAAAAATACATATAGCAATATATAAAGACTGTGACCTCAAGAGCTACCATACACAAAATAATAAATGAAAATTTTCACATGACTAACAACCCAAGAATCAAGGAAAACCTAGCTGCAAGAATAACTAATTTGTTGTTTTCACCAGTGCACCAGATGAAGGAGCTGAGAGTGAAAGAGAGAGGATCTGGTTTTGGTAAAGTTCCACGGTGAAGTCGCACTCACTTTTCTTACATTTTATTGCAACTATTTTGTAACTTCAGTTCATCCTCCAAGTTGTATTTTGTAGCATTTGATCCCTGCATTTTACTCCCCCTTCTAAGTGGAATGTAAGGACTTTACACCCACTTTGTCTTTCATGAACAAGAATCTATTTGAGGGCAGTGGCTTTGTTAAAAAATATGCTATCTAATAAATAGAAGGGAGGTACTCTATTCTCAATTCTTGATTTGGAACTTTATCACGAACAAAATGAACGTCCAGCTCAATGTGTTTGGTTCGTGCGTGAAAGATTGGATTTTGAGCCAAAGCTTTTGCTCCTAGATTATCACACCAGACTATAGGAGTATCCTTGCAGTAAACCTTCAACTCACCGAGTAAAGCTTGTGTCCAAATTAACTCCACGGTCACCTGTGCGAGTGCTCTGTATTATGCCTTCGTACTGTAGCATGCAATCACACTTTGTTTTTTTAGCACTCCAAGAAATCAAATTTCCACCAAGGTACACGAAATATCCTACTATAGAACATCTGTCGTCCGGGCAATGCCCAATTAGCATCACAATATGCTGTCAGCCTTAGATTATCACTTTTCTGTATGTTGATGCCATATTTCATTATGCCTTTGGTGTATCTGAATACTTGTTTAACCATGTTCCAATGTACATCTATGGGATGTTGCAGGAATTGACTGAGTCTGTTAATAGCAAAATTCAAGTCAAATCTGGTAGGCATCAAATATTGCAGTGCTCTAATTGAGCTTCCGTACAACGTGGGATTACTAAGTTCGATTCCTTCCATCTTCGACACAAGTTTTCTTGACACCATAGATGTGGAAACGGGATTAGCATTGCTGAATCCAAACTTTTTCAGTACATCAGCAGCATATTAACTCTGAGAAATCTGAATTCTAGCTTCATCTCTTTTAACCTCTATCCCAAGGAACTTCCCATATCTTTCAATTTAAACTTATCATTTAGCATGTCAATGAATGCTTGAAGTTGATTAGAATCACTTCCTGTCACTATGATATCATCTACATAAATTAATATGTAGATGGAGAACCTTTCATGTAGATGATAAAATAGAGATTTTTCTAGCTTTGACTGACTCATACCCAACTGAATCAATAGTCCTTTAAGCTTATCATTCCACGCCCGAGATGCTTGTTTTAATCCATAGATGGCCTTGTGCAGTTTACACACATAATTAGGATGTTCCTTATCAACAAATCCACGAGGCTGACTCATAAAGACTTGCTCATTTAACCTGCCATTCAGAAATGCATTATCAACGTCAATCTACCTTATGTCCCAATCATTAGCTACAACAATTGTAAGTATGATTTTGATTGTAGATGCTTTCATAACTGGACTAAAGTTTCCTTAAAATCAACTCCATAGGTTTGTAGATAATCTTGAGCTACCAATCGTGCTTTATACCTTTCAACATTTCCTTCACTGTCAAACTTTAGTTTAAAAATCCACTTACAGCCAATAATTTTTGAATCCCTGTCATCAAATACCAGTGTCCAGGTTTCATTCCTCTTTAGAGCCTCAAATTCAGCCTTCGTTGCTTTTCTCCAGTTAGGACTACATAATACTTCTTCCACACTGTTAGGTTCTAATTTCTCTGCCAGAAATACCTTGGGTTTAAATATCCCATGTTTAGCTCTTGTCATCATGGGATGACCTGACTGTTGATTAGTTTCTCCAGCATCAAGATCAAATTCACCAATACTTCTATCAACGGCATTATCATCTGACTCTCTTCCACTTCTTCCAATGTTGTCAATTTCACCACTACAGGAGACTTGTTGCATTTGAGTTGCTGAAGGATGAACCATATGAGTTGTTTGATTGAAATCAGGGGAGTTTGACTGAAAATTGTGATTGAGTCGGTGAATGAGTTTCATTTGAGGAATTGAAATTGTGTTGTGAGTTAGCTATGTTTGGTTCATTTGCAGTAGGATGAGCATTTTTGACATATTTGAAAGGAAGATCTAGTGGCAGAGGATATGTAACAAGTGTGTCATTTGACTGGGAGGAAGTTATATTGAGAAACCCATTCTGGAATGGAAAATCACTTTCATTAAACACTACATGTCTTGAAATGAATACTCTAGATGTTGAATCAAGCATTTATATCCCTTGTATGTTGTGCTAAAGCCTAAGTTGATACATTTTTGTGAGTGAAAGGAGAGTTTTTGTTTATTGCAAGGTCTAAGATAAGGAAAAATAGTGCAGCCAAAGACCCTGAGTTTGGAAATGAGATGAGTTACCATCGAAAATGCTTTTTTAATAGAGTTTGGAAATGAGTTTTGTGACCAAGTACTGAGTGACCATTATGTTATTAAGATGAGTTTCCATCGAAAATGCTTCCCACAAGTAATATAAATTATATAATGGCATGTGAGCTTGTGACAGGAGTGTGAGAGCAGTCTCAGAGAGGTGTCTATGCTTGCGTTCAGCCCTACCATTTTGGGCAAATGTGTAGGGGCAGGTGAACCTTATTTTTATTCCATTTTCTAAGACATACTTCTCAAAGGCTCTAAATTCACCCCCATAGTTAGTTTGTTGTGTTTTAATGTGTCTTCCAAATTATTTTTCAACAGACAATCTGAAATGGACAAAGGTTTGTAAGCAGTCTAAGTTTTACCTTAGAGGATAGGTCCAAACAAACCTACTAAAATCATCCACAAAGACAATGTAATACCTGAAACCAACTGTGGACTTAACTGGCGAAGGATCCCCATACATCCGTATGTATTAGGTCTAATGGATTGGATGCTTGTGAAGCAAATAATTTGTAGGGGAGCTTGTGACTCTATTCAATTTGGCATGAATCACAAAACAGAGATTTCTCATTAATTGAAATGAATTTTTTACAGGCCTTTAGAACTTTACTCAGAACTTGGAAAGAGGGATGGCCTAATCTCCTATGCCATACTTCTATTTCATTAGATTGACTCTGGGACTTACTACATGAAACAAGAAAAGAAGACTGTGGAAATTTAGAAGTAGCAGTAGCTGTGTCTTGGGAGTTGGTATTTGGTAGATGTAACTCATATAGTCCTTCCTTAAGCTTCCCGTGTGCAACTGGATTCCTCGTTAGTAGATCCTTCATAACACAGAAATTGGGATTAAATTCAATGTAAACATCATTATCTTTAGTAAACTTAGATACACTCCGTAAATTTTTCCGTATTTCAGGGACATGTAAGACTTTATTTAATTGCAGAATTTTCCTACCTTGAGCTAGTAAAAACTTAGTGCCAATATGGGTTATAGCCAGAGACTAACCATTTCCAGTTTTAACACCTTCATTACCAGTGTACTCTTGAGCTTCTGTGAGATATTTCAGGTCATTTGTGACGTGACTCCTAGCTCCAGAGTCAGCATACCAACCTATATCTTCAAATTCCTTTGGTGATGCAAAGTAAGCAGAGTGATTGCCAATGTTGCTTTGATTTGGTCCATTCAACTGTGTTGGTTTCATACCTCCAACATTTTCATCGAACTTTTTGTAGCACCAACCAGCTTGGTGATTGTTCAATCTACATATTTGACATGGAGTTTTAAACTCCATTTGTCTAGCTCCTCAAGTCGTTCCTCTGCCCATGCCTCTGATTGGACCTCCTCTGTGATTTCCTCTTGATCTTCTTCCAGACCAAATGCCTCTGAAATTTCCTTGGCTCAAATTCACTGAACCAAGTCCCATTCTAACTTCATTCAGATACTCTAACCTACTTCAAATGTGAGTAAAATAGAAGTCATTTCGTGACAGTTCAAGTTTTCCTTGTCACTTAGCTGAAAGGGGTGGACAAAATAACCGAACCGAACCAGACTAGACCAAATCAGAACTAAACCAAGAGGTTTAGTTCGGTTCTACATAAAAAAAATAATGGTTTGATTTTTAGAATCTAGAACCATCTTGTTTCGGTTCTGGTTCCGGTTCTCTTTCCAGAACCATACTCAATTTTATATATTTACAAATTAGTGGATATTCATCTCACCAAGAAATTCAAATCTAAAATTATAAATGTGAAATGTACAAAAATGTTATTTACCATACATTTTATTTCATTTCCTATTAGACAAAGATTTTAAATCATAAATCTAAATTCTACTTTTAATTCATTTTTCTTCTTTTCAATTATAGACGCGCATTCACACTGCTTTACTTGCAATCCTATAACACAGCAATCGTTGCACTCTTTAGTTACCATCGAAAACATTGATGTTTATTTTTTAAAATTTATGTATATATAAACATCGGCCCAATTTGTCAATTCTCAAGAGTTAACTTAAACTCAAATTGCAAATTTCATCCCTAACTCACACGGTACCACGGTAGAATGGGACTCATAACTTCATCGTAACCTATAACTATAAGTCTAAACGGCATTTATGTTCGATTATCTAAGTTTCAATGGGTTGGCGAGCTTCCTTCAGGCGAGTTTCTTCTTCTTTGACTTAGAATAATATGTTACTTTTCTAAAATTTTGTTTTGTTAACTAAAAATTTTATTTTCTATTTAGTAATAATGTAGATGGATTCTTATAAAGAAGCGGATATAAACAGGTTTTTATTTGTATTTATTATTTAAAAATTCAAATAATGGTCCTAGAACCAAACTAGAACTGAGCGGTTTGGTTCCATATCTTTAAAAAAACCAATTGGTTCCATTAGTTAAAAATCATCGGTTTATGGTTTGGTTTGATTTTTCTGGAACCAGAACCAAACCGAACCACGTCCACCCTTAAGCTGAACTACTATTGGAGTGTTTTCCTCATCCAGCTCTGCTAACACATGATTGATGAGATTTGGTTCATCAACTGCCTTTCCTGCAATCTTAAGGTTATCTGCAAGCTTCTTAGCAGCAGTTAAGTACTTATCCATGGTTAGTGATTCTTTTCTGATCCTCTGTACCTCTCCAATGAGGAAAGTCATTATTTCCCGATTGAGGACTCCTAGAGGTAGCAAACGGGCCGAGCCGCTCGTCGGCTCACGAAAACACGAGCCGAGGGCGGCTCGGCTCGTCAAAAGACCGGGCTCGTGGACGAACCAATCAGCCCCGTTGAACCACGAGTCGAGCCAGCTCGCTGGCACGAGCCACGAGCTCGTGCCGATGAGCTCAACGAGCTGAGCGGCTCGCCGGCTCGTTTATAAAAAAAAAATCGTTTTTTTACCGTTCAAAATTTAAAAAAAAAAAAAATACAATATTAATATATAATATATTACAATTTACACAAAAAAAAAAAAAAAAAACATTTCAACTAATTCTCTAATAATATTAATAACTAACAAACATTGTTTTTTTTACTTATGAAGTTATTAATAATTTATTTAATACATAACTTATTACTTATTACTTATTAATATTATACTTATGTTTATAACTTATAAGTTATAACTAATTAAGAATTTATATCAATAATATTAAATATATTAATATTCAAGATTTCAAATATTTTAGATATCGATTAGATTGTCGACTAAATCTAAATCAATGTAAGATCATAAGACGATAAGACAAGGGGGGTTTTTTAAAAAAATAATAATAATAAATGGTAAGACTTAAGAGGGATTTAAAAAAAAAATGAGCTAAACGAGCCGAGCTCGGCTCGGCCCACGAGCTCTCGGCTCGTCCGTTTGACGAGCCGAGCTTTACGAGCCATGGGTCGAGCCGGCTCGGCTCGACCCATTGCCACCTCTAAGGACTCCTAAACTTTGTTCTATAGCTTTCCACATTTCTGCTGTCATAATGCTGCCCATGACTCTTAGAGCTATATCTGAGCTCATTGATGCATACATCCATTCAATGAGCAGGGAATCATTGGATAACCACTTGGTATGCTCTGGATTTAACACCTTTTCGGAGATTGTTCAAGATTCTGTGGTAATTTCTACATTGTTGAATTCAGACGGGCAAGCGTGTGTAGCCAATAGATGACCTTGTAGATTATGCCCTTTGACAATGGGCATAACCATGTTTTTTCTAGAGTAAATAGTTGTCTTTATCCAGCTTGATTGACAGATTTTGAGTAAGATTTAGAGGGGCAAGACTTGAATGACCGAAGGTAGTATTAGAGTTCAGGGTTGAGGATTGAGTTGCCATTTGAGAGGCTCTGATACCAAGATAGAAATTTTGGAGTAAACGAGTCTTTGAATTGATAATAACTTTCGATTCAAATAATAAGGATACAAGAAACCCAATAAATAGACTCCAACCTATACATACAAAAATGTATAAAGACTGTGACCTCATGAGCCACTCTATACACAAAATAATAAATGGAAATTTTCTCATGACTAACGATCCAAGAATCAAGGAAAACCTAACAACAAGAATAACTAATTTGTTGTTTTCACCAGTGCACCAGATGAATGAGCTAAGAGTGAAAGAGAGAGGGTCTGGTTTTGGTAAAGTTCCACAGTGAAGTTGCACTTCCCTTTTCTTACGTTTTATTGCAACTATTTTGCATCTTAAGTCCATCCTCCAAGTTGTATTTTGTAGCATTTGATCCTTGGATGTTATCTAACAAGCACGCAGAAGTGTTTGCTCTCGTTGCTTGTTATGATAAGAGGTAGAGCCAACAGTTGAAAGTTGGGTGGATCCACTACAAGAAAATGGAGCGAAAACGATAAAATTAGTGATGACACAAAAAGTCGTCAGACCAATAGAGATGACAAAATAAGTCGTCGCTATTTATCGGAATAATAGAGACGATAGCAAAAGTTGTTGCTATTGGTCGGACAATAGTGATGACCAAAAAGTGTCATCTCTATTGGTCAAGAAACGTCGTCGCTATTGGTCCGACCAATAGAGACGACTTTCTTTGTCGTCTTTATTTGTACGACCAATAGAGACAACACAATCATCCATATTGAATCTTTTAAAAAAAATATTCTTATTTTTTTTTTTTTTTTTTTTTTAAAAATGTGGTTTATAACTATTTCCAATTTTTCTATTATCCAATTATATTATATAATTATTATTAAATTAATATTTGTTGGAACAAATATTTCTTCACTTAACTAATGTAAATTAATGAAAACAAAAGAAAACACAAGTACTCAATTACCCTAGTGGTTGAGCCATCCCTTAACTTTTACCTTAAGTCAAGGGTTCAAGTCCTATACTACACCATATGAATTATCCTATAAATTAAACACAATAAATGGGTCGACGGTCGAGTTGTAATTTGGGTCGCATTGAAATTTGGTTGGATTCATGTCAAATTATATATATTAAAAAATTAAATAATATAATTTATTAGAGACGATAGTCGTCTCTAAAATTCGTCGTTTGTAGGTCAATAGGGACATCGTTGCTAACTAAAGTCGTTATTGGTCGATACAAATAGCGATGATAAATGTCGTCTCTATTGAGCTTCAGGTACGGAGCTAGAGCGAAGACCCCTTGTGACTACTTTGTCGTCGCAAATGCTCAATAGCGACGATATTCGAGTATTCAGTGTCGTCCAAGATTCTTGTAGCGACCAGCCTTCATTTACAAAAATAAAATAAAATAAAGTTCCCCCTCAAAGGATTTTGCCAAATAGGGATGGGACCCGGCCAGTTTGGCCCACAACTACTCCCTAGTAATGACATCATGCACTTCGTGTTCATGATATCTATTACATTCAATGGCGCTCTTCTCTCCACACTTCTCTGAGCGCTTTTTGAAACTCCAACAGGGTATGCATAACAAACAGAGGAAACAAATACATTTACCATGGCAATTTCTACCACTATCACCAATAGTGTACGGAAAAACTCAAAACACAAACTGTCTGGCTATGTCAAAAGGTCATATTCTTGATCCATATTCCATGATACAAAATCACATCCACCACTCAAGCACAGGCACTCACCCTTTTCTAATTTCACGTTTTCATGGAGCATTAACATTTAAGGTAGTGTTTGATAGGATAGATTTGGTCAAAAAGTAGGAATTCATTTGTCACTTTTATCTTTTTCTGTTGTTTAATTGATAAGTTTTATTTTGGAATTGATTTTCATACTTTTGTTGAAAGTTGTGCAATTCCTTCTTTCCAAGGCAAATGAATTCTTAACTAATAGGTGATAATTGGTTTCCACATTTACATGGCAAATAATAAAAGTTTTGTTTGATCATTTTTGTTATTGTTAATTGACTTATTTTTTCTTAGAAATTAACATTATTATTATCAAGTACAAATATGTGAAAAAATAAAATAAATAAAAAATCTATTTAAAATAGTTAAATTTTGTTTTATTTGTTATGAAAAATAATGTTAATCAAACAATAAAAGTTGAAAAATTCCCCACTTTTTCGCCTAAAAAATTAAACTAATCAAACACATTAAAATTCAAATTTCAGGAATTCAATTCCCTGGAACTCGTTTTCTTTTCACCCAAATTCAACATCGCTATCAAACGGATCCTAAGAGATTGGAGGAATACACCAAAAAAATAAAAAAAGGCGAGCGTCTTCCCCAACTTAAATCTGTTCATTTATCATGTTCGTTCAATGATTTCAATTGAATAACATTCTCTCTCGAGGAGGTGATCATGGGCTCAAAGCAAGACTTGAAGTATATGATATCCAATGCATAACACTGCACACAAAATAATTAAACAAACAAAACCTAACACACACATAAATTTGCATATACGACCTTAAGCCTAGCCACAATTAAAATATTTATTTTTTTCAAACTCATTTTCAATCAATGCTTATTACACGTGTAAACACAATTTTATTCAAACAATAAAACACACAACCTCCAAATAATCATGGGACGATCCTAAATTTCTCAAAACAAAGTCATCATCAAATTACACACAACCTCCAAATAATTATGTGTGCTTGGTTCGATTCCCCGCAAGGTGGAATTGGCCTTGTGGCAAGCGGGAGTTATTGAGATTTGCTCATGCTTACCATAAGCCCTTCCACCCTGGCTACTTGGAGGCATAACCTGGATTTACTTTCCCGAACCAATGGCCTTGGGCGTGGTCGGTTCGGGCCCTCAGGGTGTGGGCTACACCTTTTTTTTTTTTTTACAGAATGTGAAAAGTCAATGATTTTTTTTGAATTATGCTTCACAACCCACCTCTCATGACCCACCCAGTGTGGGCTCCACCACCTATGTGAGTGGTGGTTCACCTGGTGGGTCGTGAGAGGTGGGTCATTTAGCATTTTCGTTTCTTTTTACTTAACTGATAATTTAGCATCAATTTTTTTAGAAACATTGCCTAAACATGTTAAACAAGTTGGCTCTTGATGCCTATATAGCATGTGGCCTTACCCTACCAAATGAAACTTTGTATATCTTAGAGTTATGAAACTTTTTCGTATTCTCTCGCTTGCAAAAGTTTAGTCAGAAATCGATAATGTGAATGTTTATTTCGGTGAATTTAAGATGGAGAATAAAAAATATTTGGGTATCCGCCCCATGAATTGTTAGCCATTATTTCAATAGTGGCATCAATTAGTCAAAAGTTTGGCAAAGTTTGGCATCAATTAGTCAAAAATGGAGCACTTGAATTTCCACCATAGATGTGGAAATAAAATTGATGGTTGTGATTCATTCTCTTAGCCTATAAATAGGCATGCTTCATTTTGTTTTTTGAACATCAAGTAGAAGAGAACAATTCCTTTGTTTTCTCTTGTGAGAGTTTGTAGTACTTGAGCATTTGGAGAGGTGCACTTGTAAAGTGTTCTTCTTTTGTAGTTTGTGAGAAAGAGTGTTTGTTTGGTGAGGTAGAGATATTTGTATTCCACATTTGTCATATTAGTGGAAATTTGGAATCTCCCTCCGTGGACGTAGGCAATTTGCCGAACCACGTAAATCTTGTGTTGTTATCTTTCTCATTCGAATTCGTTTTTTCTATTTTTGCATTGGTCGAACCGTCGGTTAATTCGCTTCCGCACAACAATTGGTATCAGAGCCTTGACTCTCTTAAAATTCTAAGTATGCTCTGTGGTTGTAGCACTGACTGATCTTCCACATCAGAAAAGATTTTTTGAGAACAAGGATCTTGGTATATATTTTTTGAGATTTTTTTGAAAAAATGTCTAAAAATTCCTCGACTACACCGACGGAGACTGAGGACCCACCTCCAGCCATTTTAGAAGGATCTTCAAGGCCCACTGTGTCTTCAACAAAAACAGTGGTAACTAATGCAAAAATAGACGTGAAAAAATTTGATGGCACAAATAACTTTACTATGTGGCAATGTGAAGTTATGGATGCGCTATTTCAACAAGAGCTAGACATTGCTCTTGAAGAAGATAAGCCAGCTGACATGGATGATCTAGAATGGACAAGAATCAATCGGAGTGCCTGTGTGATCATCCGTTCGTGTCTCACCAGAGAGCAAAAGTTCCAATATATGATGGAGAAATCGGCAAGCAAATTATGGAAGGAGTTGGAGAAGCAGTTTATATCAAAAAGCTGCCAAAACAGACTCTATTTGAAGAAGAAGTTATTTCGCTTCCGATATCAACCTGGCACAACTATGTACAACCATATTACTGAGTTCAAGAAATTGGTAGCTGAGTTGATAAATCTTGAAGAATCTTTCAAGGATGAAGATAAGGCCATGTTGCTCTTGACTTCTCTTCCCGATGAATATGAACACCTTGTCACTACGATACTTCATGGAAAGGATGAAATTACTTTTGATGAAGTATGTGCTGCTTTGTACAACAATGAGATCCGAAAGAAGGATCAAAAGGAACATGGAAGTTCAGCAGGAGAAGCCTATACTATAAGAGGTCGTGCTCAAAGTCGTAATCCTGGGAGAAGGGGCAGATCTCGTTCGAAGGGCAAGCCTGCTAAAGATGAATGCGCCTTCTGTCATGAAAAAGGTCATTGGAAGAAGGATTGTCCAAAGCTGAAGAACAAAGACAAGGTTAAAGGTATTGCTGGAGCTACTTCAGAAGCCAATATAGCCAAGTGTGAAGATGATGAGTCAGAATTTGTTCTAGCTAGTACATCAAGTATATCTCACTCAGACGAATGGATTATGGATTCGGGTTGCACTTACCACATGTGTCCCAACAGGGAGTGGTTCTTCAAACTCGAAGAACTAAATGGTGGAGTTGTTTACCTCGGCAATGATGAGATCTTGCAAACAACAGGGATAGGTTCAATCCGTTTGAGATGTCATGATGGATCAACTAGAATTCTGACAGACGTAAGGTATGTACCAGATTTGAGTAAGAATCTCATCTCCGTGGGAGCCTTAGAATCTAAAGGCATGTTCGTGACTATACGAGATGGAGTTCTGAAAATTGCTAAAGGCGCACTCGTGGTAATGAAAGGCATAAGGAGAAATAATTTGTATTACTTCCAAGGTAATACAGTTATTGGATTGGCGGCTACAGCATCAGGAGATGACGAAGATTCAGAAATCACAAAACTTTGGCACATGCGGTTGGGACATGCTGGTGAAAAAGCTATGCAAACTTTGGTGAAGCAAGGCCTATTGAAAGGAGCAAAAACATGCAAGATGATTTTTTGCAAACATTGTGTTTTGGGAAAACAGACAAAATTAAAGTTTGGTACTGCAATCCATAATACAGAAGGTATTCTGGACTATGTTCACTCAGACGTGTGGGGACCTACAAGGACATCTTCCTTGGGAGGTATGCACTATTTTGTTACTTTTGTCGATGATTTTTCCAGAAGAGTTTGGGTGTATCTGATGAAGACAAAAGATGAAGTATTAGATCGTTTTCTTATATGGAAGAAAATGATGGAGACGCAGACGGGCAGAAAAATCAAACGACTCAGATCAGACAATGGTGGAGAATACAAGAGTGATCCTTTTCTTAAAATCTGCCAAGATGAAGGTATTATGCGACACTTCACAGTCAGAAATACACCACAGCAGAATGGGGTGGCTGAACACATGAATCGAACATTGCTGGAGAAGGTTCGATGTATGTTGTCTAATGCTGGATTGGACAAGAAATTTTGGACTGAGGCAGTAATATATGCGAGTCATCTCATTAATCGTTTACCATCTGCTGCCATTGGAAATAAGACACCTATAGAGGTTTGGTATGGAAAACCTGCTACTGACTATGATTCTTTACATGTTTTTGGTTCCACTGCATTCTACCATGTAAAAGAATCTAAGTTGGATCCAAGAGCTAAGAAAACACTGTTTATGGGGATCAGCTCTGGAGTAAAGGGATATCGCTTATGGTGTCCTGATATGAAGAAGATAATTCTTAGCAGGGATGTCACTTTTGATGAATCTTCTATGTTAAAAAAAGTGACCGAGGGTGCTCAGCAGCAGGTGGAGCAAGTTCCGCAACAGGTGGAGTTTGATGCAACTTTGATTGACCCAGCAGGTGAAACTCCAATAGCAGAGGAGTATGTTGAAGAACAACAAGAAGAGGAGGTTTCAACCCAAGAACCTCCATCGCAACCGAGATCAATTGCAGTTGATAGGCCACGAAGAGAAATTCGAAAACCTGCTCGATTTGTTGATATGGTGGCCTATGCACTTCCAATTGTAGATGATGATGTTCCTTCTACTTACAAAGAAGCTGTCAGAAGTTCTGAAAATGATCAGTGGAAGGAAGCTATGGCAGATGAAATGCAGTCCCTTCAGAAGAACAAAACGTGGGAGCTAGCTCAACTTCCGAAGGATAAGAAGGCAATTGGGTGCAAATGGGTATTTACAAAGAAAGAAGGATTTCCTGACAAGAACGAGGTTCGCTTCAAGGCACGGTTGGTGGCTAAAGGCTACGCTCAGAAGGAAGGAATTGATTATAATGAAGTATTTTCTCCAGTTGTGAAACATTCTTCCATTCGTATTTTATTGGCCTTGGTAGTGCAGTTTGACTTGGAACTAGTTCAACTTGATGTGAACACTGCCTTTCTGCACGGTGATTTGGAAGAGGAAATCTATATGACTCAGCCAGAAGGATTCAGGGTTGCTGGAAAAGAAAATTGGGTTTGTAAATTGAGCAAATCGCTATATGGACTTAAGCAGTCACCGAGGTAGTGGTATAAGCGATTTGACAAGTTTATGTTGGAGCAAAAGTACACACGAAGCAAGTTTGACCATTGTGTTTATTTTCATAAGCTAAAAGATGGATCTTTCATATATCTACTCTTGTATGTTGATGATATGCTGATTGCATCAAGGAGCCATGAAGAAATTGACAGATTGAAGGCTCAGCTAAACCAAGAGTTCGAGATGAAAGATCTCGGTGAGGCAAAGAAGATTCTTGGCATGGAAATAAGTAGAGAAAGAAATAGAGGTAAGCTTTGTCTGACTCAAAAGCAGTATTTGAAGAAAGTAGTACAACGTTTTGGTCTAGACAATCAGTCAAAACCTTTAAGCACTCCACTTGCCCCTCATTTCAAGCTTAGCTCTACGATGTCTTCCAACACCGACGCGGAACAAGAATACATGTCAAAAGTTCCTTATGCAAATACAGTTGGAAGTTTGATGTATGCAATGGTGTGTACAAGACCTGACATTTCACATGCAGTTGGAGTGGTGAGTAGGTATATGCATAGTCCTGGTAAAGGACATTGGCAAGCTGTGAAATGGATGTTAAGGTATATTTTGAAAACCATTAATATTGGTTTAGTGTTTGAGCGGGATGATTCACTTGGTCATTGCGTAGTTGGATATGTTGATTCTGACTATGCTGGTGATTTGGATAAACGTCGATCAACGACTGGATATGTGTTTACTCTTGCAAAAGCTCCAGTCAGTTGGAAGTCCACTTTACAGTCTACAGTCGCTTTGTCTACGACAGAAGCAGAATATATGGCAGTTACAGAGGCTGTTAAAGAGACAATTTGGCTGCAGGGGTTACTTGGTGAATTGGGAGTCGTTCAGAAACACATCACTGTGTATTGTGATAGCCAGAGTGCTATTCATTTGGCAAAGAACCAAGTCTACCATGCACGGACGAAGCACATCGATGTCAGATATCATTTTGTGCGGGAAATTGTTGAAGAAGGGGAGATCCTACGTCAAAAGATTCTAACAGCTGAAAATCCTGCAGATATGTTGACCAAAGTGGTAACAACGATCAAGTTCAATCATTGTTTGGACTTGATTAACATCCTGCGAATTTAAACACCTACGAGGTGTGTGGTGCCAACAGGCACAATTGGAGACACTCTTTCTCATTTTGTTTGGAAGCAGTTCATTTGAATCAAGATTGAAGCCAAGGTGGAGATTGTTAGCCATTATTTCAATAGTGGCATCAATTAGTCAAAAGTTTGGCAAAGTTTGGCATCAATTAGTCAAAAATGGAGCACTTGAATTTTCACCATAGATGTGGAAATAAAATTGATGGTTGTGATTCATTCTCTTAGCCTATAAATAGGCATGTTTCATTTTGTTTTTTGAACATCAAGTAGAAGAGAACAATTCCTTTGTTTTCTCTTGTGAGAGTTTGTAGTACTTGAGCATTTGG
Source organism: Ligustrum vulgare (assembly GCA_963555705.1). Lineage (NCBI taxonomy): Eukaryota > Viridiplantae > Streptophyta > Magnoliopsida > Lamiales > Oleaceae > Ligustrum > Ligustrum vulgare. Next base: position 9,322,289 of record OY743169.1, on the reverse strand, counting down.
AGAGGTGCACTTGTAAAGTGTTCTTCTTTTGTAGTTTGTGAGAAAGAGTGTTTGTTTGGTGAGGTAGAGATATTTGTATTCCACATTTGTCATATTAGTGGAAATTTGGAATCTCCCTCCGTGGACGTAGGCAATTTGCCGAACCACGTAAATCTTGTGTTGTTATCTTTCTCATTCGAATTCGTTTTTTCTATTTTTGCATTGGTCGAACCGTCGATTAATTCGCTTCCGCACAACATGAATTCCAAGCCCATTAAATTGGTTCAATAAAAAAACGCGTAATGGCAATTATAATTGAGAAATGGAATTAACTAGGAGGAATTTTAGTTAAAAGTCTTAAATTATCAAAATAAAGAACATACTCATAGTCGGGTATTGTCTTCCTCGTGAAGAAAGGAAAAGAAAATGGAGATTCCATTAGGATTGTCTTTCCTAGTAGCCAAAGGAAAATAAAAAAGGATAGGTCCTAAGACTTTAAGTTGATGCTTCAATTATTATATTGGTAATAAATTTCATTCGGGGTTATTATCTCTAATACTATTTCAACAATTAAACACTTTTCACTTCCGTCGCTAAAAATGACAAAAATCGATAACGTGAATGTTAATAAATGATCATCATTTATTTCGCTAAAGTTGCATTTATTCTATGTCAACAACTAACAAGCAGGTGTGATGATCGTCGTTATTGGTTGCGTCGTCAATATTTTCATCAATTGAATTATAAAGAGTTGCCTTAGTTGAAATCTAGTTAAAATATAATTGCTAGGTAGAAATCAATTAAGGGGAACTTAGCTAATTGAAACTAGATGAAAGTATAGTTATAGCGAATGAGATTTACCATTAGATACTTGGGATGAACACCGAAGAAAATTGGGCGTGGATGTGTGTGATTTTGTGAGAGACACTAATTAGCATTAAAATAGTATGAAACCCGAAAGCAACATGTAGAAATTCACATAAGATACGCGACTCGGGTAGCTATAAATCAAACATTATATTTCAGCTTTTCATGATTTGATCAACAACAAGTTCACCACTCGTTTTCTTTAAATCAGATGATTAGATCAAGATTCAACGATTATTAGGAAGAAATTATTGTATGAACAATAACTAAGAATGACAAAAAACTTCTAAGCATCTCACCTCGATCTCATTAGAAATGTTCCACCCCGAATAATCGGGTCCGTTGGGTGACCCGCCCCGAACACACCAATCTATTTAAAAATACAAAAAATAAATAATAAAAAATATAATAGGGACAATAAGGGGGCGAGGGTCGCCCCATCTAGGGGTGTCAATGGATCGGATTTTAATCTGAACCCGATCCAAGATCCGATGAAATTAACGGGAGATAAATTTAAGATCTCAGTCCGATAACCCGATAAGGATTTGAATCCAATAATCCGTTAACTAAATAGAACAAATATGAATATAAATCAATCTGGTCCGAATTTTTTATAATAATATAATATATTTTATATATTATTATATAATTTTATTCCATATAATTTTTATAATTTTAACTCTTGTAATGTATTTTATAAAGTATAATTTTAATATAATATTATTATATATTATAATATTCATTTTAAAACTTGTAATATATAAATATTGTTATAATTTTTTGAGATATTATGATTTTATTTTTTATGAATGATATGAAATTATAATTAATTATATAAGTAATTTTTTATTCATTAATATGTAAACATTTAAAAAAATTATGCTAAAAATAATTTCGGATCGAATATTTGATAAGATAGCAAATCGGATATGGATTTAACTGTCAAATATTCGTCGGATTATCGGATCTATGAATTATTCTTATCGGATCGGAAAAAGGTAGATCCGATCCATATACGGTTCGTTTACACCACTAGCCTCATCCCGACCCATGGAGCGCTCTCATGTCAGGCCCGTTCATCCCAAATTCGAGTCATTGACATCTTGGACAATAACGAATTTGATTGAGATTTATCCTTTTTTTTTTTATCTTTTGTAGTATTCCAAGAATAATTATTTTCTATAGCTAGTGTTGTTGCTTTTGACTTTTGAGGAATGATTGACAGGAATATTTTCATGTGCCAAGAATTGTTGAATTATTGATGTTGGTTGTGCCTCTAATATGAATATCGGGACCTTGTAGGATTCTATCTTTGAGGTTATGAGACATTATTAGCGTGCCAAGACCTGCATTCTTGAGGTCCGTTGAATCTCTAATATTGACTGAAGAAAACATTATTATAGGATGAATATGATACTAATACTGTTTTCTAAAATGGCTGATGTAATTGATACCGATAAAAGAAAAATTAAAATTATACATGATTGCACTTTTTAATAAATTAATTTTTATTGAAATTTTCACTGAATTCTTTAAATATATGTTAGACAATTGCTTAAAACTTCAACTTAATAAAAAACTCATGTCATATACAATGACGGATCCAGGAATTTTATTCGGTTACTGCGATCATCCAAGAAGTTTGTTCAGTTATGACGGATATCGGTCAAATAACTATATTTTTTTAGTTGTAGCGTAAAAATAGCCAAAAAATTCTTACAAATTTTTTTCCTGATGGATCCAGCACATGCGAGCGCATCGGCTTGCCATGCTATGGATCCCTCCCTGGTCATCTATCAATAAGTTATTTGACATCATAATATATTAGGCAAATCAAAAGTTAGATTTATAAAATATTTATGATAAGTAGTAGAAAAATTATTAAGTGCATAAGCAAATCAAATTCAATTAATTTATAGGCAATTTTATAATTAAAAAAAAAGTTTATATAGTAAGTTTAAATAAAAAATCCAGTTTTGATTTTTTATTTTCTAAAAGAGTTTCGAAATTATTTATTTATATTCTTAATTAGAATGTAGTTAAAAAAATTAAATTTCTTTTTATATGAATTAAATAATTATGATTTTAATCAGAATTTAATAGTATTATTGACAAAATAAAAATATTTAATGTATTATTAATTCTTATTAATGATTAATAATAACTGCATTTAATGAAAATAAATAAAAACATTAAGGTGCTATTGATAAAAATAGAGTTGCAAGTTGGATTGGAAAATTCGATTCTGATTGGTCCGAAATCCAAAACTTTTGAATTCCAAAAAATTTCGAAAGATTGGATTGGAATTGGAACGAGTTTCAAAATTTCAAAAATTCCGAAATACCAATCCAAAACTTTTCGAAGAATTTAGAACATATTCTGATTCGAAAATTCTGATTTTTCGAAATAGATTTCGAAATTTTTGGTATTTACATTACAATTAATAATATAAAATCAAAGAAAAAAATGCATTAAACAATTAATATTATCAAAAAATTATTAACATGATTTAATATATAATTGATGGATAACACTTTTATTTAGGAAGGAGGGAGGGAGGGAGAGTAACACTTCAATTATAGCACATGGTGGTGAGAAAATATTTTACACATCAGAGCATCTCTAATGATTTATGAATATTTTGATCTATGTGGCACTTAAGCAGATAATTATGACACCCATATTGATAAAATAAATAGAGGGATTTAAAACTTATCTCCAATGGTCATTATCTATAATTTTTTTGTGTATACACGTGTCTTCAATATTTTGTCTAGCAAGTTATCTATATCTGGACATAGTACCAGATAATGTCCCTGTCATGTCAGCGCCACATATGCATACAAACTAACTATTAGAGATTAAATTTTTATATCATTATTTGTTTTTCCTATGTGGCAATATATTTTTTCTCAATTGATAAACCATTAGAGATTCTCTCAGACATAATAAAAAATTCAAATTAAATTGAAAGTTCAAAATGTGTTGCCAGTTGTAGTGTCACAAAGTTTGTTTCACTTATTCACTGTTTTTGTGATCATCAGATTTGGACTTTAGAGCATGATATTGTTTGTTTACTAGGAAATAAATTTTTGAAGTAAAAAAGTTAGATCTATATGGACTTCTAGGATAAAAAATGCAAGAATTGTAGCATTGTTATAATTGTTAACTTTTATTTTATTGGATCATGATAAATAAAAAAAATTATGTTAAATCTATTTATAGATGTTATGTTGTTATTTTGTTTTTTTTTTTTTTTTGTGGTTTGTAACTTTAATTATAGTTTTTGACTAGCTGAAAGTTTGAACACATTTAATTTTAAACATTAAATTCCCCGAATTTCTTTTTTCAATATTTAAAATTATTATAAATCTCGAAAAAATATTAAATATTAAATATTCGAAAATTTCCAAAATTTTTGAATTTCGATTTGGAATGAAGTTTGTGTATTTCGAAAATTTTGGAACGAAATTTGAAACAACATTTTGATCCCGAAATTTTTTGGAAACTGTTTTTGATCCGTTCTGTCCGAAAAATACCATAGATAAAAAACATAACAATTTAAAGGTGTTATTGACAAAAGAGAAAAGTTTTAAATGTATTGTAGATTAAATATTAATAACTAATAATAGTTGTATTTAATGGAAACAAATTAATTTTTAATGATAACATTGATAGAGAAATATAACAATTTAACAGTAAAATGGAAAAAAAAAAATCAAAAGTTGTTCGCTTGCTGACAGCAAGTATATGGATCGCACAAGTAATATAATGAACTTTAAATCCAAATATCGTACACATAGGGATTGTGCAAATTGTATTTTAGATTATTGAACTTAACCGGAATTTGGAAATTACTTTGAAATTTTTTATAAACTAAAACTAAATTACCAGCTAAACTAAGAAAACAAAGAAAATTGATTTTAATGAACTTAAGAAACAAACATGTTAGAATTATAAATCAACTTTATCTTCATCATCCATAGCTTGACATAAACATTTAACAACAAATTATGGGGTTTTGAAAATCCATGTTCCTAAATCCTCTTTCAAACGGTGAATTAAAGTCTTTTTTTACAAGGATTCGACTATTTCTATGACAAATCCAAACATGCAGAAAAGTATTATCATTTTGTGAATACTATTGAAGATTACACGAAGCATATGATTATATTTCTATCCCCTGTTGAACTTTGTAGCAATTGAAAAACGTATAATGTTATCCTAATCTTTCAAACTTAGAAAAAACCCACAACAATTATATCATTAATGATCAAATAATTATATAAGCATGAAAGAACGAGTTAATTGCTCAAATCCATACATTGTATAAATTAAACAATAAATCTAAACATGGAATTTGGAAGATAAAGTATCATCACAGTCCTGACATTTAAATCTAGTTTAGATACATGATAAAAGATAAATTACAAAAAGAGTTATTGGAATTCATCACCTAATTCATCTTATTGTAGAAGAATCTTCAATTTCTCATCTGGTGTTGAATGGTCCCTTGATGATTAGATAGTCATTCGATATGATTTTAACAAGTTGGAAACCTTGAAAACGTGCCTTGTGTCAGATATTTATAAGTATGGGGGAAGTCTATGTTAAAGAGACGAAAATTCTACTAAAACCTACACAAAAATCCTATCAGTCGACCTAGTCGTACAACCATGCGACGATACGGTTATACCAATTTCGACTCTACCTCTTTTTGACGGGGTCATGCGACTGCATGGATGTTACACCATGTGACCGCATGGTGTTAGCTATGTCATGCAATTTTCCACTTTTAAATGTTGTACCTTAGTCCTCTTTCTTTTATTGTTTTTCAGTCCTTCAACTTTCAGTTAATACAATTCAGTCCTCGAACTTTTGATTTCTTCTATTTTACTTCTTTCTTCTCTTGATGTCTTCAAGTAAGCTCTTGATCTTCTTCCTTCTTTCACTTTAGCTCCATTTTGCACCTCCAATTACTTCATTAACTCCCCATGTGCACACTTTAGCTTATTTATCATCCAATTTGTCTTTATTTGCTTCAATTGCTTCATGTTCTCTATTTTGGGATATTTTATACAGTATAAACAAATAATAACAAAATCAAAAGCAAATATTCTAATACGATAATAATAAATCCTATTTTTAGGATAAAAATAAGTATATAAAACACACTTATCACCACTAGTCCACACTTTTAATATATGGTAAATAAATGATTTTTCATTGTTGGCATCAAGAAATGTGGTTTAACGTAGTTTTGGTTACTCTAGTGTAATTTCTCGTTATTATTAATACTCTAAATTTTAAGCACTGTTTTCAAAGTCGGACCTGGCCAACCAAAAAAACTCATGAAATCAATGAGTAGTCCCTAAAACTTGGTCTGATCAAACTCAATCAATGACTCGGGTCGACTGGGAACCTTGACCCGGGTCGACCAGGAACCTTAGCCAGGGTCGATCCAGGAAACCCGGTAGACTCTGTTGACCTATGGTTAACTTAAGCTTATTGTTTTGATCATAACAAACAAGAATATATTGTGTTTTTAACTAGTGTGCTTCAAGTGTTTCATGTAATGATAAATATTCAAAGCACTCTATGTTCAAATCGTCTCTCAAAGATATAAATCAAAACTATGTGATCAAGTACTTGAGACGCAAAGAAGATCATGAAAGAATTGAAGATATTCAAAGATCAAAATTGAAGTTGAAAAGCATGACATGAAGATCAAGAATTCAAGCATACAAGATTAGAATTGATTTAACCTATGTAAAGGTATAACACTCTCAATCTTTAGCGATAAAATTCAACGAGCTCGAAAATATGCATCAAGAAAACTTACATGAAAATTCGTCACTTGTATAAAAATGATTTTTCAAATCATATCATGAAATTGTTTTTGGAAAAATAAACTTTTTGATATAAAAATAAAAATTCAAATTTTTACACTTTCGGTCGATCGAAAATGTGTTTGATCGACCGAAACTCTGGTCGACCGAAATATCTGTTCAACCGAAAGTTTAACGGCTTAATGGCAACGGCTATTTTTTTAAACTTTCGGTCGACCGAAAGTGTGAACCGGTCGACCGAAACTGGCTGCAGCTCAAATTCTTGATCTATAAATAGCCATCTCATTTACATTCAATTAACAACAACATAGAAAAGATTTTATACAAACTTTCTTGTGAAAATTCATTGTTCTTACTTGGTTTATATTCATCTATTTTTATTATAAAACTTTGGTTGATCTAAACTTTGTTTTATCAAATTCATCAAAGTTTTTGGAAGAAAGTTTTGTGAAGATTCTTGGTTTTATATTGTTTAAACTTCTTCAACATCTTTACACTATATTGGAATTGAAGTGTAAGTCTCTCTTTGTTCTAAATTTGTTTTAATCTTTTAAAAGAGAGAAATTCCAATTAAGGAACTTTGATTATTTGTGCTACATTTTTCATTATCATTTGATTCATCAAAGTTCCATTGCCTAAACACTTTGAGCTTAACTTATTGTTAATTATTCAAGTGTGGCATCTCTTGGTACTTAATTTGATTCAATATTTTAACAAGAGATCATTTGAAAAACTTTGTTTGATTGCATTGAACTTTTCATTATCATTTGCATCAAAGTTTTTCTCTAACACTCGAGCTTGGTACTTAATTTATTGTTAATTATTCAAGTGTGGCATCTCTTGGTACTTAATTTGATTCAATATTTTAACAAGAGATCATTTGAAAAACTTTGTTTGATTGCATTGAACTTTTCATTATCATTTGCATCAAAGTTTTTCTCTAACACTCGAGCTTAATTCATTGCTATCTATTGAAGTGTTAGCCTAACTCTCTCAGTACTTAATTTGAGTATATCATTTGTCAAGAGAGTTATTTCAATTGTAAATTCAATTCATTATATCTTGTGGTTTCGAGAGCCTTGTGAAAACTCGATTGTTGGTTTCGAGAGCCTTGTGAAAACTCGATTGTAAAGGATAGGCGCTCCTTGTTGTAAGTCGTCTAAGGATTTGGTACTCCTTGTTGTAAGTTACCAAAATAGTGGATTTGGCCTTGCTCGTGACGGAGAGCTCGGTAACGGGGGACGTAGATCACGTTGGTTGATTGAACCTCCATAAATCGCGTTTGTACTCTCTTATCCCTTTTACTTACTTACATTGCACTTACTCTATTCTATCAATTTATATTGTGCAACACTATATCTAAGTACTATACTTGCCTTATCAATTAAGTTTACACATATATAGCACACTACATTGATAGTTTAGTTACTTGTAACACTAAGTGCTCATACTTGTACCCATTGATTTTTAAGTTTGAGATTATTTATCGAAGAAATTTTATAAACCAATTCACCCCCCTCTTGGTTAGTTTACTCTTGGGCTAACAGACTCAACTCGAGTTTGTATTTTGTAATGAGGAAATTGCTTGAGACCCTGTATTTGAAAATTAAAAATCAAAAACCATGTATAATGCTTAATTATACACAAATCGAGTAATCTGCTCGACGTAGCACACAAGGAAGCTCAAAGTTTAGTCTGAAATGTTCTCTGTAACAGACAACTATTGATGATAGATGGTGCCAATAGTCATGGCAGTTGGAGTGACAGTGGTAGACGGTGGTGCTGATGCCGTGGTGCTGAGTGTCTTGTAGGATGTGAAGTGGTGTGGCGTGGCGGTGGAATTGGTTGTTGTGGTGGTGGCGGCGGCGTGAGTGATTAGGTGATTGGTTTGTAGTTTATTAGTTGCTGTGGTGGTCACGTTTGATGCATTCACTACAAGAATTTTACATTCCGCATACAAATTAATTTTGTAGGAAAAGGCTCTTATTTGTGAGGAAAAACTTTTCGAGACAAAAAAATTTTGTAGTCCGATTTGTAGCACAAACATCGTGGGGAAAGGTATTAGAAGACAAATTTTGAAATTTTGTGGGCGAAGATCTCTTCCTACAAACTCTTTTGAGACAAATGAAATTTGTAGATTAAGTTATTTCCCGACAAAATTATTCGTCTGCTAAAGTTATTTTGACCTACGACATAAATTTTGTGTGTAAAAGATAAAAATTGAATCGTACCTTTCCCTACAAAATATTTTGTGTCGAAAAAAATTATAGATTTGTTCTACATTTCCCTACAAAAAAATTTGTGAGGCAAAGTATATTATTTATCCCAATAATAATATAATTTGTCGGTAGAAATTGAATCTATTAAATTTTTTATTTCTATTTTTATTAACCTTATTGAAAATAAAATAAAATAAAGATGCAAAAAAAGACAATAAATTAAACCTTTAATCAATGTCAATCAATATTTGAACCATAATATACCAAAATAAATATAAAAATTATTCAATATAGCAAACATTCTCTCTAACTCTCTATATCTAAAAAAAAAAAAAAAATCCTCATCATCACAAATTGGGTATGTTACTCATCGTCCCCAATGTAGTCCTCCTCATCGAAGTTAAGTCGGTAAAAAGATCCAAATAGCGTGTAGCAAAGACGAGCATAGAGTTCCTGAGTCTTTAGAGAAATGCCTGCATATGAAAGAGGAAGTCAAGAGAGATTTTAAAAAGCACAGTTGATCATATTACTTCTACATAGATACAATTGGAAAACAACTTAGGTGTAAAATAGAAAACACTTCCGACACACAAGGATCCAACTCTTTTAGAGCAGATTCTTCCCTGAAAATGGGAACCAAACATATCATTAACAAAACAAAAGACTTAATTGTTCAAATGTCACGATATACCAAACCTCAACATAAGATCTAAAACAATAAAAATTATATTCTTCAACATGATCTAAAGAATTTCAATTAAAAAAACCTTAAGATGATTATATTTTTCCTCTTGTTCTCAATCATTAGCACCACTTTCATGGGTGGTGAAGTATTGTGTGCATCATTCTCATTCAAGTCACGAGAATCTTGAAAAATAATAGATAACAATAAGTAGCTATAATTCCTATACATTCCAACAAAAATAAAAAAATTGAATCAAATTAGCATAATAAGTGAAAATTAACCAAGCATTTAACTAAGGAAAGATATATCAATTAACAGGAACAAAAGTCATGCAAAATCAAGTCAACATTCAAACAGATGAGTAGATAGATGAGCCAGAAAGAAATTTCACTCATTATTACTTTATTACTTGCCTGTGTGGAGATGCAGAGAGTGTGAGCCAGTTATGTTTTTCCAAATCTGAGTCAGATGGTTGATTGAGGGCATACAGTTAGTAGTGAAATATTGTTTGATGTTACAAATTTTAAATGTTTTCTGATTAATTAATAGGGAAAATAGTCTAATTATCACCTGAATTCTCCAAAAGCTTCTGTAATGCTTAGAGCTTCAATCTCTCCTTCACAAATCCAAACACAGAGCACGACCAAGAATATCATTTAATCAGCAAAGATTTATATAAATGAAAGCTTGGGAGTTCAAAGGTTACCCCTAGCAGTTCATTCAATGCTTGGCTTCCTGTTGTGATATGAATTAGAACTTTTCTCTATATAGCCAACAATAATTAATATCAGCACCTCAACAAGAAACCAAGAAGACAAATCATATAAACATTAAAAAATTTTAGCATTCTAATTTTTATCTCTCTCTGATGTTTTTTTAAAAGGAGTCTTGAAAAGGATTGTTGAATCTCTATTAATGAAAGTTTTCAGAAGCATTTCATTTGTTTCAGCACTACAATACACACATAAAATTTAGTAATTCAATTCCTTTCATTAATTAATAAACACGGATATAATCAATAGATGCAAATATATCTTTTGTGTGTGATATCAATTGATTTTGATGCCTCAAATCATCTCAGAGTTGTCCGAATAGAGGCTAGAAAGAAGGAATCACAGGATGAACAAACTTCAAATTGAAATTCAATTCTAATGTTCATTGATATATAGTCTGTCACTTATGGTTGCATTTAGTTAAATTAACCTAAACTGAAGAATGCTCACACTATCTCAAAAATTACTGGCTTGTCAACCAAAAATTAAAAACTATCTAGTGTATGTGTTTGATTATTTTAGGCAAGTATGTAAGAAAAATGCATCTATTAGTTACAACATTATAGATGAACTATACGAATAGTTTCAAATACTTAGGATATTGACCAAAACACTTGCATCATCAAGTGAATAAAGACAACAGAAATCTGTATTATACATTGTCCTGTGGAACTCATCAATCTATCCGCTGGTGTAATATGAAGATTTTAAATTAAATTTTTGATGGTGAAAGGTTAGTTGTCAATGGTCCATTTAGAAACCCCATTACGAAGACTAAGAGAAGGTGAAACCCTCTTCTTCTCTCTCTCTCTCTCTCTCTCTCTCTCTCTCTCTCTCTCTCTCTCTCTCTCTCTCTCTCTCTCTCTCTCTCTCTCTCTCTCTTTTTGCTAGCTGACTACACTACACATCTAATATGCATTCCTGTAAAATTAGTGCTCTTCCAGAACCACTACCCGTAAAAGCTAGATTTTAGAAACATATTTATCTCATTTGACCCGATGAGAAATACATCATCGCAAGACATAGAAAATGTGAATAAATGACAAACTAACAAACTATCAAAGGATGATACATATTAGGAAAAATCTTACCTATGTAAATGCAAGATTCACAAAGTATGAAAGAAATTGTCGAACAGTGATTATTAGCATGTTTGTGCTCACGAGGACTTTCCTAATTGGAAAGGGTTAAATTCTTTTCAAGGGTTGAAAGCCAAAAGTGGTGGTGGCGGTGGCAATCGGCAGACTCGGCAGTGGGAGCAATGGACAACGGAGGTAGGGTTTTCGAGTATCGCAATAGAACGGTTTTAGTGTTGGTAAGCAGTGGAGGGGGGCGTGGCAAGTAGGGTTTTCATCGAGATTTGCAAGAAATATATCTTTGTGAAAATCAATTTTTGTGAAAAAAAAAAAAAATCCCCGTCTACAAGTTAATTTTGTAGGCGGAAAATTTGTATTTTAAATATAAATATTTTTGGAGTTAAATTTATATCCCTACAAAAACTCGTTTTGTAGGAAAAAAATAGACTCTGCATACAAATTTAATTTGTATGCGGAAATTTTGTAGTTTAAGTGCAAATAATTTTGGAGCCAAATTCTTATTCATACAAAAACTCGTTTTGTAGGAAAAGCTAGATTTTGCATACAAATTTCATTTTGTATGTGGGAATTTTGTAGGATAAACAAATTTTTCTTGTAGTGATTAGGTCACATTTTGTGCATTTGGTCACATGTCACATTTCAAGTCATATATGTGTTGTTCAAGTCACACGTGGTGCATTATGTCACAGTTTATTGTTCAGGACACATTTGGTATTGTTCAGGTCACATTGGTGCATTATCTCACACGTAATTATTTACAAGTTTCATGTCACAGGTGATAGTGTTAGGTCACATATTTTCTCTTTCATCGTTTTTATGTTTAGAATTGGAGAGTCATATTTTAAATGGAAAGGTGCATAACTGATTCCTTGATTATAGAATGATTAGTTACTAAAATTTACTTTCTATATATATAATACACACACACATACATTGTATTTTTCTAATCTTTTTATGTATGTGTGGTATTGAAGTGAAAGAATATTGCTGTGGTGGTGGTTGTGGTGCTGCAAAATGTCATTATGGAATTCATGAAATTGATGCACCAAAGTTAATGAAGCTTTTGATGGCTTCAGATGCTACTATGTTTGGAATGCATTCAAGTGTGCGTTGGAATTGGGTGGTTCTGGTGGTGATCTTGCATGCAGAGGTTATGGTGATGGTAAGTCATAGAGGGGTGGTGAGTCGAATATGGTGTTGATGGCGACAGTAGTGCGTCGGAAGTCATGGTGGTGATGGTGATGAGGCGACAATCGATTTGGACGTCACATACAATGGTGGATTGGGGTGAGGGTGGGTGGTGGATGGGGTTGAGGGGTTGGGGGCGGAGTAGATGGAACATGTAATTTTAATATATATATATATATATATATATATAATCACGTGATGTTTGAACTTTTTTAACTTATATCTTAAATTTGAATGTGTATAGTAAACACTTTATATATGTATTTTTCCCCTTTTTTAATTTAACCCGCCCCAGTCGATTAGACCCGGCCAGAGTTTGTATTTTTTTATATTTTGATATTATTTTATTGTCCGCTGAAATACACTTATCTGTATGTCTAAATTAGAATATTATATTGTCGTTCTAGAATAAATTCTACTTATTTGTTTATGTTTTAGAAAATATCCCAAAGATCGAGAGAATGAAGGAACTATATGAAATAATGGGAAATTGGATGAAAATTGAACGATGATGATGTTAACCGGGACTTACAAGAAGAGCTAAGTGCGAGAAATCAAAGTTCAAGGACCTAAATTGTAGTAGAAAGAAGAATTGAAAAGATTTGAAAGTTTGAGGACTAAATTGTTGCAATCAAAAGTCGAAGGACGGGACATGCAAATAAAGGCTATGGACCTACTTAAACACATTGGAAAGTTGGAAATTACACCTAGAGCACTGCCTTGCGTGGCTACGCCTAATCAATTGAGTGGCCACGCGATACTATCTCAAATAAGCATATCCGAATTCAAGTGAACCACGTGACCACCAGAATTCCTACTGTGCAGCTACGCAATTATCCAACTAGACCACAATTGGGCCCAAAACATGGGATTTTCAAGATTTGTACCATTGCTTGCTTAGGTTATTTGCATGCAACCATTTAAGGGACATGTCTTGCACTGAACTGTGACCTTTGCACACATATTCAATAGACTATATTCAACATTCTATCATCAAGATCTTAGAAGCAAATTGAAGGCAAAAGCGTGAGCATTAAAGATTATCAATGGGGAGCAATTTCTTGGTGCAAGAGTTCTTTTCTTTGTTAATTTGATATATTCATGATATTTAGTTATATTATTTACTGCGTTTTATTATAGTCAATGATAAACAACTAAACCCTTGTTGAGATTAGCGATGTAGTATAGTTTTATGTTTTTAATTTCATAATTCAAGTTAGACGCACAAGTTGCATGTATTGATTTTATTTTGTGATTAATGTATGAATTAGCTGGCCACTAATTCATTGATATCATTAGTTGTTTTTATAATCCGGGAGGTAAACTAACAATCTAGATCTAGGAATAAAACTCGGTAATTGAATGAACGATAGAGATATACGTTTGTTATTATTGTGATCTATCTATGAGTTCTTATATTTCATGCACCTAATTATTATGACCCGTTGTAGTGAGACAATGACTGAATTAGGTAGAGTTGATTTAAATTCAAGAGAAGAATTTCAAATGTATAAGTGAACTCGATCGAATACATTATTAGGATTAAAACTAGAAGAGTGGAATTATAAGTATTAACTATGTGAAATCGTGAATCCGGGCATTTCATTCATAACTTTCAAAAATATAATTTGCATTCTTGTTTACCTGCTTTTAGTTGCATTATTTAGTTTAGATAAAAATCTCATTTTTAACTGTTCAAATAAAGAGAGAATTAACACAATTTTGGTACTTAATTACAATATCTGCGGGATGATAACTCGGACTCTTTTATCTACTTTATTACTTGATTGCGACATTGTACGCTTGTAATTAAAAATTCACATCATCCGAGTCGACTCAAGGTTCACCCTTGACCCGATCCCTCGATCGAGTCGAACATCGAGCCGAATCTAAAAATATTGATTTTAAGAGTTGGGCTAGTAGCAACTTTTTAGAGTCTACAAGTCATAAAGGAGTCCACGTTTTGCCCTTTGCCTAGTAATCACATGGCCATAGTATGATGTAGGTACAATTGCCTAAATAGGTGAGAGAAGATTTTTTATTATTTTTGAGATAAAATATGTGTTTAAAAATTGAAGAGAAAAAATGTATGTGATTAAAAGTGATTTTAAAAATTGTATAGTTTAAATTGGTATTTAAACTAGCCGTCGAATGAATGAAGAGTAAAATATTGTGTTGATTAATGTGAAAGTCGGTTCATTTTTAACTCCTATATATGATCCATTTTCATCACGTCTTAAAGTCTATATAAGTCAAATTTAAACCTTCAATTTTGTCAAACCATCAATTGAAATTGAAAAATCAAAGGAGGAAAAGTCAAATGTGTAACTCAACTCAAAAAGTTGAAGCCTTGGGGGGTACAATTACAAAGTTGAAAGAAATTTAAAGACAGCATAAAAAAAATTAATGATACACGCTTTTATTAGCGTGTGAAATAGCATTTCTACTTGCGACATCTGGTTGACTAAAACCAAACAAGAAAATCCAGGCAAGAAACATTCCTAACTCATAGCCTGCCTTCAAATTTCAACCATTTTGTAATTAGGATTCAGAACCCATCATCTCAACTTCACTTCAGAAGCTCTAGTGATCAGGTTTTGTCTCTGTCTTCCCGCATATACATGTATTTTATTCGATTTCTGGGTGATGTCTCTAATGATTTTGTTCACTTTTGGGTAACTGTAATTTCGATGGTTGATTTTTATGATTGATGTCATATAAGGTTTTAGTGCGATTTTTTTTTTTTTTTTCCATCTATTTTGCCAATTCGTTTTATCTACTTTTAAGACTGTTTTTCGAGCTTTTTTCTCATGGAAAATCGTTCATCCTGTATAATTATTGAAGCCTATTTTAATTTTCTTCGGTAATTGCTATCAGTTTCTATGAATCGTAAATAAACCAGAACCTTTAATCGGATACACTTTTTATAAAAAAAAGTTAAAACCCACGGGTGGCGCGTTTTATTAATAATGAAAATAATGGCAGAAAACAACTTAGAAGGGGCTAGACTGAACCTCCAGCAAGTGAAAAGTAAAAGCGGCAAAAAGAATTATAAGAAAATATGATGTTTAGTGAAGCAACTAAAAATGAACTGATTATTGAAAATGGGAAAAAGAAATAAATGAAATTTTAATTTATATATGGGTTTGTAGAAATGCTTAATATTTCTCCTGAATTTCGCATTTTGGTTGACCAGTAGCTAAATTGGTATCCTTTACTTGGATTTATACATTTTTGAGGATTTTCATTTGATTGAATCATTCGAAGAAAAATAGCAGAAAGTTGAATACAACGAAAAAAAAAAAAAGCAAGTTAAAATAAGAACCAAAAAAAAAAAGTGCCATTTGCTCCAATTGGAAGCCGTATGATTGTGTAAATTTACAATGTTCAACTGTTAATCACAGTATCCTCCCTCTCTACTCTCCTCTAGCAAGTTGGACAATTCTTTCTTAACTTCCACTTCATAGTTTGTAGGTTCCTGATGGTGAATTTGGTTTATGAAAATGGTATCTAGATATTATTTGGCAGTCTGATTTTGTTTTTACTTTTTTGATCCAGAAAGGGAAAGATTCGTGCTCCATGGTCGTGGAAGCTTGATGATTTAGTCTCTACACACGTTTACAAACTTTTGGTGGTAGTGGGCTCTAGACTAAACACAGCTAAATGGAGGAGATTCAGTTGTATACCAACTTGGATGATGTCATTTGTCCCATATGCCTGGACTTTCCGCATAACGGTGTTCTCCTCCAATGCACATCTCATGGAAAAGGATGTCAGCCTTTTGTATGTGACACAGACCATTTGCACTCAAACTGTCTCGACCGTTTCAAACAAGCAAATAGAATGTTATCTGGTTCTAAATCACCGAGTTCTCCAGAGGACTTAAATTTCTTGGATTCAGGATCCAACAGTAAACCAGCCTGTCCCTTATGTAGAGGAGAAGTTACTGGATGGGTTGTTGTTGACAAGGTTCGTATACATTTGAACGAGAAGACACGTTGTTGTGAAGAGTACAAATGTTCATTCATAGGAACCTACTTGGAACTTAAAAAACACGCACAATTAGAGCATCCCCATGCACGCCCTTCTCAAATTGATCCTGCACGCCAGCTTGATTGGGAGAATTTCCAGCAATCTTCTGAGATCATAGATGTTTTAAGCACTATTCATTCAGAAGTTCCACGGGGTGTTGTTTTGGGTGATTATGTGATAGAATATGGGGATAATTCTGGTGACGAATTTGATGACTTTCCTGGGCATGAAGGAAACTGGTGGACATCTTGCATACTGTATCAGGTATTTGAAAAATTTAGAATATCTAGGAACAGAAGAAGGTCAAGAATGAGGGATTCTGGAAGAGGAAGTCGCCGTTTGAGTTATGATACTTCTAACTCTGAAGAGGGTTCGGTATCATCTGTAGAACATGCAGAGAATAGAGCGGATGAGACTGATGATGAGTTTGTGGGTGCAAGTGAACTCTCAAGGCAGACAGCTGGTCATCACAGGTGAGTTACTGTGTGCATGCAACTTAGTTTAGTTACACTGCTGATGCATTTTTCAATTGTTCTTGTAGATCCATGATTTGTAATCCTTTGATGTGAAAATGCAAATTAGATTCTCAACGTGTATAGTAAATTAGAAAATCGGACAAAAATGATTGCAGGCTTTTACTAATATCTCAGATTCTCAACATTGGTGGTTTTGGGGCTAGTAATGTATCCTTATGGATATGATATAATATTGACATAGATAATTTTGTTTCTGTTTTTCAAAATAGACTGAACTGATATAGCAATTGACATACAACATAGATAATATATTCTCAAGATCGTCCTGTAGCATTGGGATCTGAAAACACATCTAGTTATGTGTCACTCTCCTCAGTTTTGGCATCTGAGATATAAATGCTCGAGTCGGAAACTAGTCTTAGATGTGTTTATATATGACATAAGACCATCAACATTCCAAACTTGGAAGCAGCAGTGCTGGGACTATTGTTTGAGTGAAAATCTGGGTTGATTTTACTAATATCCCAAAATTGCCCGTTATGAGGGCTGGCAATATATATTATATGTGATATAATATTGTCTGTCTTCTCTTTATTCGTAAATAATGAATTGATTTCGTAGTTGATTGGTGAAACAGAAATTATATTGTCAAGATTTTCCTGTTGCACTTAGATCTTAAAACGGGTCTAACTATGTATACGCACACAAATACAAGCTACCGCCGTCTTAAAACTGCAGGAAGCAAGAATGCGGCTAGTATGTGAGTGAAATATTCTTTGCTGTTGTACATGTTAAAGTTTGTTTCTATGTTTGCTTGCCATGAATTTGCAAAAAGGTTAGATCTTCTTCATTAGGGTTATATTTTTGTGCATTTCAATTGTAATATTGTAATGCTTTTTGGTTGACAGAGCCATTAAAACTTGATAAAGCTGTTAAAGACGAGAAAATATTGCTGTGATCTTTGGAGATTATCATATTTTCAAGATCTTGTTTGACTAAAGACCAGGATTACTAGCTTTAGAAACTCTCCCCAAAAACAGATTTAAGTGACTTGGTTGTCTTATCTGGCTCCGATTTTTTGTAGCCTCAATTACTAATTTTGAATTACATAAAAAAAAATGAATATCATTCAAATTTCAGAAGTGTCATGCCCTCAGATTTGATCCATCGAAGAAACATGATAATTTGCTAAGACGTGTGCTCGGGATGCACGAAAAGGGTGGGCTGTCCATTTTACAAAAGATGCACAATTGAGGTTTCTAGAAGGATCCTGGAGATTGTGGAATATGGTGGAATTAACTAAATCTTGAAGACTCCATGGAATAGACTTGAAGGAACTTTCTACAAGATTGAAGAGAATTCTCAAAGAAAAGAGAATTCTAGAATGTTCTACAAGTGTGTAGATGTAGGAATAATCTAGATCTTTCATGGTAAATCTTTGTATAAATATGTGTAGAATTTTCCAGGTGATGAATATTGTTATAGAATTATCAAGATAGATTGGTGGTAGTATAAATAGGGGTAGGGGTCCTCATTTATAATCATTTAAGGATTTGGAGTGGCTAGCTTATAGAGAGAGTTTGAGAGCTTGTATAAAGCACTTGTGGAAGAAGAGTCCTAAGTGTTGGTCAGTTGTTGTAATATTAGAGAGTTTTATAATACAAAAAGTATAGTTCTCTCTAATATCGTTTGCCAACTTCCCTTTGCTACTTGGTTGTAAGCACTTGAGTAGTGCTTTCTTAAAGACCAAGGCTGATTTAGGTAATATCCGATGGGAGGATTGCCGCACGAAGCTTAAAATCTCCAAGTCCATGACAGTTGATATCAGAGCCTAGGTTTGACGTGTGAAATTATCTTGATGTGATGTCAAGTGAGGAAGTTTCTAGCCCTACTGGGATGGAAAGTGGGCAAGAAGCTCAAGCAATAGTGGAAGGCAAGAGACCAGTGACAACACACACTCATAGCAAGAGTCGGCCATGGGCTTTAGCAACGGAGTCTCTTGAAAATGTTTTCCTTAATATGGGAGAACGCATCGAGATGGTGGAGGAGTCACTCTCTACATTGAAAACTCACACCTTAGAGTAGATTGATTCTCTAAAGGAAGGACAAGATGCTCTAAGAAAAGAGATTGCTGTAGTGAAGACAAGGGTGATGGATGCCGTTACATCTATCTCAGCCTAAGTAAATAAGCTTTGCGAGGATTTGCATGAGGACATGGCCACCTGTCAACGCATCATGGCTAGCACGAGTTCTAGCAATGCTACACTGGTTCGAAGGATTAAGTACCCTAAGCCGATGGAGTTTGAGACAAGAGGGACGCCAAGGAGGTGGAGAATTTCCCATGGCAAATGGAGGTCTACTTTGAGGGCATCAACGTTATCGATGAAGCAACAAAGGTAAAAATCACTACTCTTTATCTTAGTGATGTTGCAACTTTATAGTGGTGTTGTAAGCGTGCTGACAGAGAGTATTGGAGGTGCAAGATAGACACATGGGCCAATATCAAATGGGAGTTGAAGCGCCAATTCTATCCCGAAAATGTAGTCTATGAGGCTCGAAAGAAGATGTGTCTATTGAAGCAAAGGTCTACAATTCAGGACTGTGCAAGAGTTCACCATTTTGATGCTTCAAATCCCAAGCATGGCTGAAGAAGACTTACTCTTCCACTTCACATATGGGCTCCAACACTGGGCACGAACGGAGTTGCTAAGGTGCAGAGTTAGCAACGTTGATGAAGTAATTGCGATAGCGAGTCCTTGGGAGACTATTCAAGGGACGATGCCTCAAAATGCAATGAGAAAGGCAGGGTAGACGAAGAGAAGACATCATCCCACCCGAAAAGCGATTATTTCCCTCCAACGGGTAATCACTTACTTAGTAGAAAGGACTCGAGGTCACAAGGCCGAAGGGACTATTAAGAGAAGAAAGCATCAATGCTACAATCAAGTGGATGTTTCAACTGTGGAGGGTCTCATATGATGCTGAAATGCCCCAAATTTAAGAACTTAGCGGCTATTGTAGAGGAACCGAGGGAAGAACGAGATGAGCGAAGAGCCACAACAATTAGAGGCAATTCAACTATTGAACACCTTGTTTGACAACCATAATTTTCCATGTGAAAAATTTTCTTGGAACCCCACTCACACGCCATTGCCCTGAAAAGTTGGAATTGGTTTTCTCTTGTTTTTATTGGAAATTATTTGGAAGGTAACTTGGAAAATGATTTTGCGTCGCTTTTGATCAATTTTGTTGTTAAATGACTTTAAACTTTTCCAAAACATAACATTATTATTATTATCAAATACAAATATGTTAAAAAGTAAAAATAATAATAATTTTTTATTAAAATTACTAAATTTTACTTTATTTGTCATGGAAAATAAAATCAATCAAATAACAATATTTGGAAAATTCTCCACTTTTTCCCTTAGAAAACTAAACCAATCAAACATATCAAAATGATATTTTCCATGAAAATAATTTTCAGGTAAATCATTTCCTTGGAAAAAAATTTTTTTATCCATTTTTCATCATCACAATCAAACACATCCTAATCATAAATGACACCACAAACCACAAATCTCAAATTAAATCAACTCCACAAACCACAAATATTTAACATAAAAAATTTAAATAAAACTAATCAAATCAATTAAAATAAAACCCCAAATTAATATCAAATGATAGACATAAATCACTAATCATAATTTATGAATCATGAATCATAAATAACTAATCAATTTGGGGTTAGACTGTTAGTGGAGAGTGAAGATAGTAGACATAATTTATAAAACACTAATCATAAATCATTATTCAATTCTAAACAATCAGCATTCACCGGCTATAACTTATAATAAGGTCTAAGTTCTAGTTTTGAGTTTCTTACAAATTAGTGGACAGCTCGCCTCTAAGCTCACAGCTGTTAACGAGGCGCGGCTAAGCTCCAGAAGAAGTTCAGTTGTGACGGTGGAAGTTTGAAATGAGTTTTATTTGAAAATTGAAACTTTGAACTGAGTTTTATGTCGGTTGAAAGTGAGGATTGCGAGTCGTGGCTGACGTTACAACGATCGAAGAAGGCAGAGGCAAATAGGTTGAGTTGTGGTTTCAACCTTCAGGTTTGAATTGGACATATGGTTATGTTCTGCACTTTTCTTGTTCCGAACTTCTGGTTCAATTTTATTTATTTTTTTGGGCGGACCTGAGGCAACCCAAAAGTTACGGGTCCCCTCCCTTAATATTGTGAAAACATGATTTTTTTTTTTGTATTGACACAAGGTTGGTTTATGGGCAAAACCGACAAAATATTTGATTTTTTTAGTAAATCGATACTTTTTACTATTTCGATTATTGTAGTCCCTTGCATTTTCTTTTTGATTTCCACATCCTGTATTTTTTGCATTTCAGTTCTCGAAGGCGCCGTTCCCGCTTCTATGACATATAAGGTAGGCCATATCCAGGATGCCTTCCATTCTCCTCTTTGCAGTATTATTAACCTTAAAACTAATTTATAAATTGGTTTTTATGTTTTTGATGTAAAATGTGTAATTAAAAAGTGATTTTAAAAAATGTTTGTGGTTAAAAAGTAGTTTGAGAAATTGCGTTGTTTATAATTGGTTTATAAATTGTAATGATTGTGTTTAAGAACAGAGGCTTAATTATAGTGTAGCATCACCTTGTCGACTTCATATGTCACGGTTCACAATCCAATACATATTTGTAGCCTTGAAACTGTTGTTTGTATATTATCACTTATGGCTATCTTACATATTTTGTGTGACAGAATAGAGTAGACTGTAGCTGTGGAATGTCAGGAAAGCTTTTAACAATATTAGTTGAAGGAAAAGTGCCGGCAGGGTATATGTAATATGTTTGGTGCTGCTGATAATGCGTAAGGTTGTATACAGTTCTTAGATAAGTGGTATCTGCTAAGATTTCTTTCCTTTTTACTATTTATTATTCCCGTTTTCTTCATTTCTGGAGAAGGAATTGATCTTTGGGCTTGCTGTTCAATAAATCACTTGTTATTGTGACTGAATATTTTGTTGGGAGACTGCTTGGTTTTAGATGATCATAGAAACTTATATTGTTATTCAAGTAGATTGTCATAGAAATCGTGTTTTCGATACAATTCCATTTACGTCGGAAGTATTGTACTCCACACTCGAACAAATCGTTCATGTATATATATATCGTGTATGTGTGTGTATAATTGTTGCCTCAGCTAAGCTTAGTTGAACAGTCAAAAAAGTAAGTCTCTATTTGGTACAAATTTTTTAAAACTCCCTTTTAATCACAAATTCTTCTAATAAAATAATTTTATACGAGGGTTCATAATCTTTTTTAAAAATGTTACACTCACAATAGGGATGACAATCCCATTTATAACGCTCTCGCATGTTGGGGGATGGGGTTACTAAAATGTAGGCGGTCTGCCGTCATATGTGAGTTGAATTGTTATCTCCATTGTAAGTATGGCTAAATTCTTTTCTCCATATTTTCTAACAAATGTTTTCCAAAAAATCATGCAAAAGCTGTTCTCAAGAAATCTACATCAAACATGTCGTAAATTGTATAGAGATTTCAAAATGAAGTAAATTAACGTTTCATTAAAAAAGTGAAAATTTAATTGTTTATTAACTATTACAGGCAACATTTCATTCAATTATTTTTTTGAAAGTTAACAATTTTGAGTAGTCAAATACTCTCGTCTATCATATTTAACTTACAAAAAATAAAAATCAAAATGGACCAATCAAAATGACACGTTTATAAACGAAATTTTGCCAAATTGAGGTTACCACAGATATAATTTACGTGCGACTTGTTACTCTCTTGATGCCCAACACAAATTTTAAGCATTCATCTAACTGTAATGCAATGACAACGGAACTGAAATTAAATTTGTTTACCCTTGTTCGCCCTCACAAAAAAAGGGTTATGGTAACCCTCTATTTTGTGAGGGTGAATTACATGTATTAAAATTTGTAAAAATTATATTTTTCAGTCTATATTAAACTATACACCAAGAACATCGATGTGAGTATAATATTGTTATACAACTTTTATTATTTTAAAAGTTACTTATTTTTAATACTAAATTGTTTAATCATTTGTAAAATAAGTAACATTTGAAATAACAAAAATTATATATCAAGATTATACTCATATTGATTAACAGAATAATATAGACAAAATTTTTTTTTTCACATTTATCAATATTATACATGTATATTTCACCCAACCAATTCACACTCGAACCAACTTGGCATGGAAATATCCCAACAACGATGGAAGAAAGCATTGTTTCAGTCAGACACCTAGAAACAGGGCCGTGCTAAATGATATCTCAGCTAAAAACAGGCTGAACTTCAGAAACAACTGATAATTTGATGGAGTACATAAATATGAAGTACGAAGCAGATCTTAATATCAGAAACTCAGTAATTTTTAAAAATTTATCCACTGTCAAAAGCTAAAGATGGCCACACAAAACAAAATACAAATACCAAAAGTTTCTCAAGACGACTAATATGGTACATTGTTTGGGAGGTTGCGGATAACGTTACTCTTCATACCAATTTTAGAACGCATAGCCTCGACCCCAGATTTAGTCATTGCCTTCATTACTTTCAACCGAACCACATGCTCTCTCGATTGCACGGTTGCCAGACCCATGCTCTTATACCTGAAGAAGAAAAACATTTTTGTTGACTCACAGTGGAAAGGGAAAAAGGAAGGGTATTGGGGTTCTAGGGGCCTATTAAGATGGATGCTCAAAACTCTTTTGATAAACAAGTTCTTCTCCATATAAGTATGTACCTTGAGGCTAGTGCAGCAGTGATTGCAGTGTTATTTGCAGGAGTTGGACGCAGTTTCTGGCGGTAGTATCTTAAATACTCCCTTGATCCAAGCATTTTGGTTGATGTTGCGCCATTATTTCTACTGGTAATAAGGAGCTCAGTGCCACCACTACCAAGTTCAACAGTGTTGTTCGTATCATCGACTGCAATAAGCTGCTTCCCATCTGTATCCACATAGCTGTATCCAAAAATAAATAAATAAATCTCCAGGTTATTTTCACTGGCAGCCATAATGATATAATTGGTTTTATATTGACTTTTGATCAAAGAAGCAGAAAGAATAAGAATTATCAGAAAAACCTGCTACTGTAATCATAAAATTCCTCCAATTCCGCTTCTTCATCTTCGCTACCATCCCCATAATGCACTTTGCAATGACTTTTTGCCTCCATATGCTTCCGAACTGCCTCTAAGCTACTGAAAGGTTGACATCTGTCGTTACAGTATAAACACATAAAATCCCTCTTGACCTGGAAAAATGAACAGGAAAATATAAAGCTCGAAGCATTTATTTATGCTAAAAAAATAAACACAAACAGAAAGAAATAGACGTTGTGAAAGATGAATAAAAAAAGACGATTTCATCACAAAAACTTCAATTCGGCATAGCAACAAGGTGATTACCTTAAGGCCAAGATATATTAGAAGCCCACGAGGATCTGTCAGATACTCAACGTCAGGTATGAAGAACCCGTGCTTTTTGTGCATGTGAACCATGCAGCTCTCTACTGTATCGTGTTCTGAATCACATATGAAGCAACAAGAGGGATCCAACACTTCCTCATCACCACCATCCATTGCATCGGCATCCATGTCTTCATTAGTGTTGTGCTCATTTACCTTTAATTGTGTCAAAGAATCAGTGGCTTCTCCAACTAAGTCGTCCTCCGAATCCGCCTCTTCCCATTCACTCTCCTCACTTTCTTCAACTTCCGGCTCTACACGATATGGAGACTCTTTTGCAACACGACGTGCAAGGGGCCTGATTATTGTAGTCCCCTCGTCGTTGCTACTTCCTTCTGAAGCCCGCATCAGATGACTTTTAGATTGTAGGTGCTGAGCATGAGCTTTGGAACTTCTGTATCCTTTGCTGCAAAGGCCACAACTGTACATCATTGGGGTTTCATCTAGTTTCTTTTTCTCTTCTGCAAGAGCAGATTGTCTAGCAAGAAAAAGTTCTTCAGTTACTCCTGGAACACCTGCAACCTGATTCACAAGAAATAACAATTGTTGATAAAAATGTAATATCTAGTAAATTGAAGAAAATATTCATATCTCAAAATTGTTATATTGAATTGTGCCAAACAACTCATTAATAAACAAAATTCCTAAAGATATATAAAGAACCAGGAGATCTCCAATGCACATTCAAAATCAGATATAACGTTATATACATAACAGATTCTAGAACGAATTTACCAAAGCATATCAGCAAAGACAGAAGATCGTGTAATTTTTTTAAAAAAAAAAAAAAAAAAAAAGATATACAGTATATGTTCTTCAGGCATAGCAACAGAATCATCGACAAACTATCCTTTGATAGGATGGAAGGAACTGGACACAAGATAGCCACCAAAGGAAAATTCCAACACTGAAGCTCAGTGAATTAACTTGTCATCTACTGATAGTCAGAGAGTTCATTTTTTTGTTGATTTTCATTTATGTTCCAACGTAACATAATTTTCCCACTAATGAAACACAGAAGGCAAAAAAAATTAAAATCCTCACCTTCCCCGCGCCACCCAAATACAAAGAACGGATAAAAAGAATGAAATAATGTTATCCTACTTTACAATTTCACAGAACCGAGTTCCCAAGAAGCTCAATTTGTTTCAAATGAATGGACATTTAGTAAATCAGAATATAAATCCATTAATTTTCCCCTACACACTAGTATTTTTCTCTCCACGCCTCATTCTTGCAGCTGCATAATTATCACTCACATGAATGTCTAATTCCTGAGGTAAAAATCAATCACTCAACAATTCTTGAAAAGCTACCCAAATCAAAATATAAACTGAAATATCGAGTGCCAACAAAAAATAAAGAATAAGAAATCATAAAAAGCCCACCTTGCGTTTGAGGTTGTAGCGATGCCATTCGGATTTATAATGGGTCTTTTGATCGGTGTCGTCCTGGAATTCCTTGTTGCAGGCATTGCATGTCAACCCCGGCATCTTCTTTCTTTCCTTTTGATATAGGGTTTTGATTCAAGAAAAAGTGTGAAATGAATGGGAAAAATCTTTATTCGAATTAAGGTGGAAGAAAAAGGGATTTGGTTTTAAATTACAAAGTAGTTCCTAATTTATGAAGTTTGGTGCAACATAGTCCTCTATCTATAACTCATAGCAAACTCGTCTTCAACCTATTTAAATAGGTGCTAGAATAGTCCTGATGGATGGAAACTGCAAAATTTATATCTATGATCTATCTATCTATATTCTATATATTAATAATGACAATTGAGATTTTGGTCAATTAATTTTGATCAAAAGCTCAATTGTCAAATATTCTGAATTTATATTTTTTGAATTTTATATTTTTGATAATTGTCATAATTTTTGGGAGTTAATATATAAAATGGGTATAATTCTCTTACTGGGAAGTTACATTATTAGAAATAAAAGTGCGTAATGGAAAACAATTGAATTTAATAAAATCGTTCCAAAATAATATCAGTTCTCAACAAGAAGTTTGGGCACCATAAATCGTGTCCACCCACCACTTGGCAGGTGGGCACTGGCTGTCAGGTGGGGCCCCTCCTGACACTTTCAAGTAGGGGGGTGCCATGTGCCCCCAGTGGGTACCTTAAATTTTTTACAGTCCTCAAATATTACAACTAGAGTATGAAGAATCGCCTTTCCCAAATCACTTTTGAGAAACGTCTCTAACCCTCTTCGTCTTCGTCTCTCTCCCTTCTCTCGTTGCTCTTTCCCACCAAAAATGGACGACCAGGCTCTTCCTTTACCGTCGATCTTCTGCCTGCAGCCGAACAAATATCCACAAATTCTTTAGCCATGGAAAGAACGACAAGGAGGTATGCGTCATTTACTCCTTTCCTCTCATCGTTATCCAATTAAACGGCAGCGGTGACTAAAAGAACGACATTGACCTCCGATCTGGTGTGGCGCTTGGTGCATGCGCGGCCTTCCTGGGGTATATCGATGTGGTGAGAGAACTTGTCCACTGCTTGCAAGACGGTTACGACGTCAAGAAAAACATAGTGGAAAAGGTTACACACAATCCAAAATTCAGTTATTTCAACTACATTAAATGATATTTCAAATTTGGTGTTTTTGCATATCCTCATATTTTACAAAAATAAAATTTTTAAGTAAATGCTTTCTAAACATATGTATAAAAATAATATATTTCATTTAGCTCTTCGATGAGATCCTTTATAATACCTAGAAAACTCATGATTATTTCGAGAAAAAAATTTCTAACAATTGATAAAATCAGATAAGTTTTAGAGTCTGAACCATGGATATAAAAATAAATGTTGACGGCGCTTCGAGTTGAAACCCGATTTCTTGGTCACGACCAGTTACAACTAAAGTTTCATTAAAGAGCGTTTTCACGTGGTAGAACCTCCTCAAGGAATATGGTTTTCACAAGGCTGATCTTGAGCTGCCATCCTTTATTATTATTATTATTATTATTATTATTATTATTATTCAAAGTTTTATTATTAATATGAAAACAAATTCTTTTTAAAAACCATTTGAATAAGTTTACTAAGAATTTTCCCTATATAAGACAAGAAAAACACATGTATGACTTGCATAACATCTACGGTTGTGCTCCCCAATTTGGAAAGTCAGAATAAGAGGTTTTGAGTATTGGCTTAATATGAACAGTAATCCTCCCAAATAAAATCAAATATTAAGTAGATATAAGAACTTAAATAAGCATGTGCATGTAAAACATATTTATTAATCATTTCTACTCTTATTTATATCTTAGTGTGTGTTTGGTGTTATTTAAAAATAGTTTTTTTTTTTTTTAAAAATGAATAGTGGTTGTTAGGAGAATGGATTTTTGAAATTTTGTGAAAAATCAAATATTGTGAATTTAACTTTTTATAGATGATTAAGATTGAATACGGTAGAAAGAAAAGAAAAATATAAAAAGTAACAAAGAAGGGCTTAGAACATTTTCAGATATTCATATAACAACTTACTCAACCGGGAATACATTTACGCATGTAATCTTACCTAAAACAAAGAGCTTCAAGAGAACATAATAACTAATCAATGTATACAATATGTGTGGTTTGAAATGGTCTAAATGTGCCAATTGGCGCCTTGGGCTGTCCATGATTTCCGCTCATATAACTTAACTATCTACCATAGATATGTCCATATTTGGCTACTAATAATCTTCGGTTCTCTCATTCATCAACTTTCAATCCAAAAGGCTTTCATCATCATTTTCTTTATACAAGGTGCTTCCTCTCCCTCTCTCTCTAGATTTTCAGAAATTTAATTTCTCGTTCTATAAAATTTTTGGTTTATTTTTAATGCGATATTAACATTGATAGCTCATTTTCATTATTTTTCTTTACATATTTGTCTTAGTGAATGGTAAGAATCCTATGTTAGTCTCGTTGTGTTCAATTTATAGATTACTTGCGATGTTTTAATTGTTCTATATTTTAATTTTTTAAATAGAAAATGAAGTCAACAATTCAATGTAGGTAGTAGAGTATTTTGTGTCAACAATTCCAGGAAAAATAAAGATGCCTCTTCTAATACCATAGGAAGTGTAGGTAGAGTCTTTTTTATATGAAAAATCAATACAACGAAACGAAACGAAACGAAATATGCAACATAGAAGATCATGCTATTAGCTGTTCGGTAGTAGCTTTTGATCCGCTATCTCGATCATGATTTTGTATTTGTATTTGAATCAATTGTGATGTTGCAAATATGCATCTTAAATGCAGATTATAGAGAAACGGATGAATGGCAACGAGAACAAGAGAGACTGCTCCTGGAAAGGAGAAAAGGGGAACTTCCCCTTCATACCCAAAAAAACCTCCCAACTCTATACCAAGCTCTCCTGAAAAATCTGCATCAGATAAGTATGTACCAAATTATCTCAAGCCGACAATAAGTTCAGGTCCTGATGCTTCTAAACATCTTGGCAAGAAATCGGCTTCGATTGACAATGCCAACAAGCCTAATCTTTCGAGAAGAAGATCCTTCGACAAGCCTCCGTCCCCTTCTGGTACTCAAAAAACACGCGTTTCGCCTAGTCTTGCTATTCGTTCTTCCTCGTCTTCGAGTAAACCGATGACGACTACGCATAAATCTATTCCAGATAAGTTGTTGAAGACGCCAACAAAGGATGCCGGTAAACGCTCTTTTATTGCGAGGCCTTTGAGTACTACCAAGAAGGGCAGCCCAGGCAATAAGAAACAAGACACTGCAAAGATTGGTTCAGTAACAAAAGAACAAGTCACTAGCCCTGATAAAACTGAAGCATTACAAGTTGAAATAGGACAAGATGAACAAGAGTCCTCAGTTACTGATGCTGAATATGAAGAGACAGTGCATGAATTGGGACCTGAGATTTTAGTAGTGGAAGATGAGGAGCCTATAAGTATTACAAGGCAGGCTGAACCCGAGAACATCACGGACGAGGATGTCGTGACAATTGAATCGTATATGGTTTCAGAACAGCCAGAGTTCTCCCTTGGAGTTCAGACAAAAGAATTACCAGACGACGAACCAAAGATTGAATTAGAACACATTGTGAATGAAAACAATCACACACAAACTGATGAAATCCTTGCAGATAATTCAAAAGCAGAAATTGAAGAGAACGAAGTAACAAAAGCATTAGATGGAAATGAAACTATCGAGTCCGAGGAACAAGAAACTAAAGTAGTTGAGGAAGTGGAGCCCGAGACTGAAATTGAGGAGTCGAAACAAGAAGACAGTGAAAAGAAGAAGGAATCCCCAGTTTCTAATGATGTAATTGAGGAGACTGCAAGCAAGCTTCGCGAGCAGAGGAAGAACAAGGTGAAAGCACTTGCCGGGGCATTTGAAACTGTCATATCCCTGCAGGAGCCTAAGTGAAAACACACGTCCAAGGTTGTGTATTGGACAGAAAGGACAACGAACGAAATTTAACTTACTGTCAAGTCTAGCCTATCTAACAAGCCACAATAGGCATATCCTACTGCATTGCCCCCATTGTATTTGAATATTTCTATTTTATGGTTCTGTACAAAATAATTTAAGTTATATATATATACACATATATACGATCAGTCTCCTATGGTTCTGTTAAATTTTCCTCAAGGATTATTCTTATCATCAGTTTAAGATTTTCTCATTTGCAATGCTTCAATGTTTTCAATTATTCATTTCAGAATCTCCTCTTGACTCGAGTCCAGTTGACCATTAAGTGTAGTTATTCAACTCGAAGACAACTGAGACTGCTCCAACCGTACAAAATATGGGACAAGACCCAATACTTTGCTCCTTACAATGCGAGCACAAAACCTGTACTATAGTTTGGACGCTTTTTGATATATTTTCTGACCAAATTGAGTTTATACTCTTCTATAAAACACAAATGTAGTCTGAGCAATGATATGAAAATTGTTTTAGGCATATCATATCTCCTCTTGAGAACCAAACATGCCACAAAAAAGATTTAGTTATAAAATACTGAATTGGCCCCTGAACTTATCATCACTTACAGAGTTTAAGCTTTTTGAAATATGATGACACGAAGGATTTAGGATAAGGTTTCGTGGCAAGACATGTAGGAAAGTTCTCGGGTTGTTCAATCCACAGCTTATGAGCGATACCAGCTGTTTTTAGCTTCTCTGATAAGTTCAATATCTGGGCTTCACCCTTAACTTCAAGAGTAACCTGCACAACCAGGAGAAAGTTGTCATTAGCACACTGATAATCTCTCCATCTTCTCTCTATTATTTGATCAAATCAGATAACAGAAGTATTAGGGAAAGAAATAGAAAAACAGAAAACACAATTCCCACATAATCCAATGAATTAAAAAAAGCAGACCGGAACTAACTAAAAAAAGGCTTGTAATGTAAGACTGGCTGGTAAAATTTTGTTTATCAATTTTGTTTATAAACAACAACGTAACAATAATTCGTTGGTCCCTTTTTTTGAAAAGTAAAAAATGGTTAACCGAAATTTTTGACCAGTAGAAATTGTTGACTTTTCAAAAAAATTTATAAACAAACAGAGGTTATAGTTAAGTCAGATGGTAGTTGCATATACCAGCAGTACTCGCATGGGATGCTCGACTTTTTGAGGGTATGGGATGTATAATAAACATATTGTGTTGATCCTAGATTCAGAAATTTGATACTTTCTCCCAACCAATGCTAATGACGGGAGTAGACAGGATTAAAACATGACTATAGATTGAGTAAAAATGATTAGGAAAAGGGAGTGTCCCATCAAAAAGATACCACAAATTGTTACCCAACTTCTCTCTCCTTGCATATTTTGTTATATCCCTGGCTTGATTGCACATGTCCACTCATAATGTCATAGAAGCAACTGAACCCAAAACCTGGATAGTATTTAGAGAGTGTTTGGTATTGTTTAAAATTAGTTTTTTTTTTTTAAAAAAAAATGAATAGTGATTTTTAGGAGAAATGATGGTTGAGATTTGATTGAAAAATCAAATATTGTGGGCTTGACTTTAAATGGATGATTAAGATTGAGTACTTTAAAAAAATAAGAAAATTTTAATGAAAATCAAACAAGGGCTTAATAAGCCAGCCCAAGTTAAGGCTCCCAACTAAAGGCCAAAGCTTCCTTTCTCATGCACACGAAAACACAATACCGATCTACCCATTCATCCATCCAAAGTGGTACACAAATTCTATGTTCACAAGGTAAACATCTTTTTTGATTAATTAAATTGATATAATTAAGCACTTCTATTATTTTCAAATGCCAGTCATGGATTAAGAATTGATTTCAATATAATACTTGGCCAAAACATTCAATCACATATTAATCAAATTCTACCATCATTTTGTATTATAAATGACTCTATTTGTCCAAAGCATGAAGGACAGACCGTAACGTTTACTGTATACATGACAAGCGGTCAATCTGTCACATGCAGGACACTATGGTGTGACATGTGGCTTTGCCACTTGTCAAATACAAAATGTACAAGGCTTATCCATCGTTTATACATAGGATAAATGCAAGACAGCTTATTCACCGTTTACCCAGTATAAATGTAAGACATGGCTATCAGGCCTTGTCCATGCATAGAATGTAGACAGCTATAATGCCATTGCAATGTACATAACAAATGTGTGGCAGGTGGCTATTAAGCCAACTGTCATGTAAACAGATATATACCAACTACACATTATTAAACCGTCTGTCATTACATAATGCAAGATGATGCATCCCTTCCTGTTTTGTTTCCAGAAGTTACCATCCTAACCCTTGGCATGCTTTCTCACAATTTAACCTCCAAACATCTTTATTCTTGACACTCCAACAAGAATATCATCAAATTGCTCTCAAATAGAACTTATTCCGAACGTTCCATTAAATTTTATTTTTATTCTTAATCCAACCCCAACTGAAACAACTTGCTTTAAGTATCTAACAAGTAAAACACCACTATGCCTCTTTTGTTTTGCTAATATTTTGCAGATGCAATCAATATGTCATTTTATACACCATCAGTTTCTAGCATTATTGTACAATGTAGCATATGAGTACAAGATTTTATGAAAACAATGTTAAGTCAACAAAAATAAAAGAAATCTTTCACAGGCTTCATTTAAAATGATCCAAGTCCGAAATTGTAATGTTGATACAGAACGAAGGTCTAACATTGTTAGAATAGCAGTAAAAACTTAGAAATTAAGTTCCCATCATTATTTTATTTTTTGCTTGTCCAATTACTTCACACATGTTGGCAACATATGCTTGAGTCATGTACATGGGAAATCTTGGCGGGAGAGAGCACAGTGATATAGGATTAGGTCGCATTTAGAGGGTGGGTTTTTATTGTCTTTGTACAAGTTTATAAAAAGTATTTTAGTTGTTTCAAAAACAATGCTCATAGAATGAACTAAAGGGTTTCACGATTAGTCAAAGGTTTTATTGTCTATCTTATTGATCAAGTACAGGTGCTCCAATAAATAACTCCCCACCTCTACCCTGACCAAAGAAAGAAAGATAAAACATGGATGTGAAAAGTGCTTTTGCTAGATACCCAATTCATCAGGGACTTAGTGTTGTTAACTTCTGATCCCACCATATAAACCATAAGAACTTAGAGGTGGACAAAATAGCTTGGTTCTTATGGCAAAAACTCATTAGAACATGTGTGCATGTGCATATTTTCAATTACACGCGTCCCCCAGTCAACAGAAGACAAGCTAAAACTAAATTTAAAAACAATTGATTCAGACATGCATAGCCTTCGCTAAGATCAAGACCATATTTAATATGAACAATTTGTTAACTCGTTCAATCAGAGTTTTGATTTGATCAATTCCAAAATATTGTTACCATATTTTACAATGAGAATTTGGACGGGAAACATCTAATTTCCAAATTAATACTAAGAAGATTCATAAGAAAAACAGAATTCAATCAAACAGGCATGATCAGTTATTCAACCCCAACCTAATAGGGTTAGGCATATTTGCAATGGAGATTTGTCAATTTCCTACAAATCCATGACAACTACTTCCTCTGTCTTCATCTTGTCGACTATTTTACTCTACTAATTCGGTTTTAAGATTTCTACCTAGTAACATATTGATAAACTTTCCACCTTAGAAGTTTTTTCTTTTCTTTTTCTGAAAATTTAATCAGACTGTGGAGTCACAGAAGTTAAAAACTCATCCAAATCGAAGTGCAAAAATATAAAGTATAAATTGAAAAACGGCAAAATTGAGTTAAAATAATTTACTAACCTTATGCATAGAATCAAGATTGGAGGGGGAACAGTAGAGGAGAGTATAAGCATCATCCTTGTTAGACCATATGGCGGCGACAGAGGCATGGCATCCCTGCGTCACCACACTCCCCAGGGGCCATGTATCGATTAGGTCCCGTCGCAGCACCACGTACTGCACCACCGTGTCTGCGACGTAGCTCTCCGAATCCTGGTGGTCGGCGATGGAGTCCGCGGCGGCATTGGCAGCTAGGGAAGAGGACTCCATTCGTGCTGCGGTGCGTAGAATTTTGGTGCTACCGGGTATGAGTTTAGCGGTCTTGGGCCAAAAATGAAATGTCGAGGGTGGGCACCGGGTTGTGAAGATAGAAGCCATTTTTTTTTATTAGGGCCTTCGGAGATAATATGCAAAAGAAAAGGACCAGTTTATGAACAATTTTATCTCCTCAACTCTTTTCGCTAAAAGTTTTTTGTTTGGTAAACAAAATTTATTTATAAACCAAGAATATGATATTTTCAATGTAAAATATGTGTTTAAAAAATAATTTTAGAAAATGTATGTGGTTAAAGATTTATTTGAAAAAATATTTTTTTATAAACTTGTTTATAAATAATTTAACAAGCGAAGGGAAAAATTTACTATTTTCGAGATAAAATATGATTAAAAATTGATTTTAAAAAATGTGTGTCATCAAAAAGTAATTTAAGAAAATATTCCCCATATCCCTTCCTATATAATAAAAGAATCTCTTTGAAAGACACTATTAATAAGCCAACAAAGCCACCGAAGCCATTTGAACCGTCTTGAAGCCAAATGAGCCGCATGAATTAAGTTTGTTCGTTTTGCTTCTAATCTAACAAAAATTGGTGTGTTTGGTTTTTTAAAAATTGGTTCATTAGAATGAGTCTTGCAAAGCTTTATGACCGGTTAATAGACCCATTAATAAGATTTTTTTAGACTTAGTTTAGTCCTTGTTTTGTTTCTTTCAATGGAACACGCAAATGTTCAACCCTAATATTTCTTCTACGTCTCCACGTCGACGCACAGCAATATGAAGTCCACATCGACGCTCCCACCGCAATGAAGATATTATTACAGTTAGTGTGTCTTTTTCGTGTTTTTGGCTTCTGTTATTTTTCCCTTTTTGTGTTGGCATTTTCCGAAATGTGTTCAAATCATCGGAACTTTACTCGCAACGATTGTCTTTTGGTGATTTTCGTGTTGGGTTCTATATGTTGATTGATTTTTTTTGTCTTTAGTACATGCTTCACTTTTCAGATCTACCTTAATTTTTTGTAATAAAATAAACTTCTGATTGTGTAATGTCTTGTTTATCGATTGATTTATTTTCTGTTTCGGTGTAGTGAAGAAATTGTAGATCATTATACCGTTTAAGAATCCAGTTTCGAAGGTATGTTAATAGCATAATATGTTTAATTTCCAAATTTTGTACAAGAGTATGTGATAATGTCTATATATAGATTACATTCCCATTTATATGATCTGAATCTATATTGACAGTGACTGAGATTGTGAAGATTATTGGTGGTGGTGAGAGATTGGGCATTTATCGTCGATGTTTAATGAACTATCTTGCTTCATTTATTGTTGATGTAGGTAAAGTTTTAATTTCTCTTTGTGAAGATGAGGCAAGATAGTTCTTTTTGTATATTTGATAATGTCTACTTTCGATTGTTTTTTTTTTCCCTGAAGTGATACAACCTAATAGTTGGTGCACTCATGTGCATAAATAAATGGATGTGCATAAATAAATGGTCATTACATATTTAATCTGGTTGTTTTATTCATGATAATCCAGTTAGGTATGTAAACGTACTAAAAGGATTATTTGGCTAGAATGTGATAGAAAACCACATTTACATTTAGCAGAAATGTTCAGATTACTGCTCTTGATAAGGATCAACCAGAGCCGTACCTGTGATTTTGTAGACTTGAAACAAACAGTTGTTTTTCGAGATATAGGCCCTGGATTTTACCCGAAAAAATTTTTTTTAAGAAAAAAACTAAAGGAAAAAAAAAAAAAAAAGGGCCCATAAGCTAGTGGGCCCTGAAGCCCTTGCTTCATCAGCATCAAGGCAGGTCCGGTTCTGGGATCAACTACTGAAACAAATTTATCCGAAGAACTTAGGTAATTGAAAATTTTAAATTATAAAAATAGATAAATGTGAAAGAAAAATTAAAGCAACAACGTCGTCGTTTTGGTATGAGGCTTATTTTGAGGATATTATAGCATATATTTCTTAAAAGGGGCGTCATTCGAATAGCTTTGAACTATTTAGTTTCTAGTACCAAGAGTTCATATTTAGAATAGACCAACTTTTGCTCCATTATAGTTATGCTTAAACTTCTTTCGTTTTCTCATTTCAGGTCAGGAAGATCTTTAATTCAGATGGATGGCCATTGATCTATATACACAAGAAGTTGATAGCTTCATATATTTGAACTTTATATAAAGTATAAACCAGTGCAGTGTTCAATTGTCACGACTTGCACATCAAATTCTAGAAAAAGGTTTGGCGTGACATTTTTCTTAATTATTACTTTTACTTTCATTTAACATAAGTTATTCCAGGCTAATGTATTCGGAAGAAGAACATGAATACATGCATTGCACGTACTTCCACTAGTTACTTATAAAATGTATGGTTAAATTAAGTTTTAGAGTTTGTTTGGTAAATGTAAAACTTTTATTACAACTTTTCAAACTCAATTTCAATCATTTATTCTTAGTCAAGTCCACCATTTTTTACTTTTCAAACATTTTTAAACCACACATCTATAAAAATAAAAATAAAAACTACAAAAATCAAAACTTTTTACATTACCAAACATGCTCTTAATCTTGAAATTTAACTTATAAGGAGATTATGTTATGTAAAAAAAAAAAAAAAAAAGGTTCGAGTCATGAACCGATCGAGTGAATGAAAAATTATGTTCGGCAACTGAAGAAATGATTTTTTTTTTCTAGGTAAAATATGTTATTGAAAATTGGAGATAGAAAATGTGTAAGATTAAAAAATAATTTGAAAAAAAAAAAAAAATTGGTTTTATAAACGAAAAGAAACCAAGCCGGTCGAACACTCAATTAAGTACACATCATACGTGAAAGAAACTCGGTCAACCTAAGAGGCTAAGATCAAAGAATCCTAATTCTTCTTCCTGTATATTTTATTTTATGTAATTAGCACAAAACGTCTTTACATTTGAACATTTTTGTGCAATTTGTCCCCACCTTTGATTTTTCGATAATTTCATCCTCATGTTTACCCTTTGTTGTGGAATATCAAAATTTCGTTAGTTAATCTCTAAATAATCTATTGACTATTACCTTGAAGGGCAAAAATGTCTTCTAATATTATTTCACTTAAAATAAAATCATATAAAAAAACAAAATGGAAACCAAAAAAAGAAAAAAAAAAACAAAACAAAAAGGCAATTCTTTCTCTCTCTCTCTTTTGCTTTGAGTCTTGGCAATTTTTTTTTTTTTTTTATTAAAGTTTCAATTTAAGCCATCCATTAAAAGTCAAGCTTACAATATTTGACTTTTCAATCAAATTTCAACCATCAATTCTTCCAAAAATCATTACTCATTTTCAAAATACTCATTTTAATCAAAATCAAACACACTCTTGAGATTTTTCCCCAAACTGTGGGAATATGATGACAATTCTTTCTTCCTTTCACAATGAGAGAATTTGCACTTCGAATTTGATGCAGGGCACTCAAATCAAAAAACCCTCGTTAAACCCTCTTTAAGGGTTTTGCAAACGAAACAGGAGAGAAATGAAGCAGGGTTGTTGATCTGATTTTTGGTTTTTTTTTTTTTTTTAAATAATAATAATTTAAGTTATTGGTCACTTAGGACCTCTTCGTCCGCCATTGATAATTTCCTCACAACATAACCCTTTCCTGTTTGTTCCAACTCATTCATAATCCCATGTTCCGGCTGATAGAGTTTTCCGGCTTCGTCAATGGTGAGGACTTATTGAGGCTATTTAGTGAGGAATTCCTTAGCTCTGGTCAGAAATCTGACATAGGCACCTCTAAGAAGGGTGAAATTAAAGAAGACGATAGGATTTCCTTTTTCGTTCTTTGTTATTTTTTATGATTTTAAATGAAATAATGTTACAAATTTTTTTTCCGTTTATTATGATGGTCGACAGATATTAGATTATTTAGGGGGTGAACTATCAATTTTTTGGACGAAATTAGATTGTAGGAGTCTTCTGCAACAAAGGTAAAGGTGAGAGTGAAATTGTCAAAAAAATTAAAAGTAGGGACGAATTTCATAAGAGGATCCAAAGATTGAGACGCTTTGTGCTAATTACTAATTTGTTTTCTTGTTTTGAAAGGAATTCACATTTTATATTCTTCTAATTGAGTTCACCAAATAATATAAACGAGTTTTGTCAACTCGTAACGGTCCAGTTTTAAGGTAGACCTAATTTTCTCTTTCTTCGTTAAGCTATTCTTGGTTTTTTGTAGCATTCAAACGACCAAACTCACATAAAGAAAACATTTTTTTCTAGAATTTTTTTGAAGTGTAATATTTCATTTCATGGGTTGGTAAAAGAAAGAAAAATTGCATGCTGAATAATAATGATCATTTTTTTTCTAGGATTAATGATTTCATTACCAATTTTTCTGCTTATTTTGGACGTGTTTGAGATTAATAAATTTGTTTGTCTTAATAAATGTAATTGTTGAGTTTAGAGCCTCTTTGGTAAGGTGGAAAGTATTGATTTTTTTTTTATTTTTTTTTAATGGATGTGTGGTTTAAAAAAACTTGAAAAGTAAAAAATTGTGGACTTGACTAAGAATAAATGGTTGAGATTGAGTTTAAAAAGTTGAGGTAAAATTTTTCCCGTTACAAAACGAGTTCTAAGCAACATCTTGTTGATCTCTTTTTCTTTTTATTTTTTTGAAAAGTCCAAAATGTTGGATGAGAATTTTTGACATGTCAAAATTTGTTGACTTTAAAACAATTGTTCAATAAGATGTTGTCATCACGTGATTGCTTGTAAGCAAAATTTATAAACAAACTAATTTTGCCAAACAGAAATTGTGCGTTGAGCACAACTTTATCATATTACATTATGCCTTTGTTTGGTTTACTTTAAATTTTTCTCTTTTTTCTACAATAATCAATCTCAATCATCTATTACAAGTCAAGCCCAAAGTATTTGACTTTTCAATTAAATCTCAATCATCTATTATCCTAAAAATCACTATTCATTATAAAAAAAAATATTTTTAAACAATACTAAATACACACCATATATTATTGAGTTTAGCAAATATATGGTTTCTTTGCTCCCAATGCACATCTCTAAGTGGTAAAAGGAGAAGGTGGAAAAATCCCTACTTTGTTTGAGGTTGTCGCGTAAAGGGTTCGAATACTGGAATATGAATTTGGTCATTGGGTAAGTGTAAATGTACAAGCAGCCTCTCCCCTGTACTCCCTAAAACCTACAATTTACATCATTTACCAATGCCCAAAGCAAGACAGGGCAGGTGGGGGCCGTCAAGGTTGCGGCTCAACCTTTTTTAGCCTTTGTTTGGCCACCATTATTTTCCCAAATAATGTGGTTTTAAATAGTATTTGTAAAAAATGTGTGGTTAAAAAATATTTGAAAAGTTAAAAAATGATGACTTGACTAAGATGGATGGTTAATATTGATTGTTGAATAAATTTAGTTTCCAAATAATGGGGACCAAACGGGGACTTAATGTATGGTTTCTTAGATTTATATATTTTCTTTTTTTGTATATCTACAAAATATTAATAAATTTTCATTCATTACTATATTCATGAACCCGAATTAAGCAATGAAATATCAGAACTGAGATCACATTAGATGCAGCAAAAGCAAAGTTTTATTATAGTACCACACCAAAAACTGAAGAAAGGGAAAATAAAAAATGAAAAAGAGGGGAAAACCCTAAATAGCAGACATGCATAGTTGATAGTTCAATAGATCATGATCATCAAATCAAGTGATCATCACTTTCCTCTTGTCCATTGCTCTTGTTCTTGCTACTTCCTCCTCCATCTTTCTTCGAGGCCATAACCGGTGAGGAGGGTCTGCTATTATTCCTACTTAAAGCCTCTGCCACCATCAGTCTTCTTTTCTTGTTCACCTGGTAATCTGCTTTCACCAAGTCTTCCATTTTCAACTTCGAATCTTCTCCGTTCAGGTTTGCAAATGATTTTGATTTTCCTTTGTAGAAATTCGACAGTCCTTTCCTGTAAAACAAAACAATGATTAGAACAAATCTTTGGGTGCATTGCATGGAAATTAAAATAAGAGAACACGAAATTACTGACTTCATTGGAAGAGTGTCTTCCAGGGAAGCCATAGAGTTAAAGGCAGCATTGGAAACTTCACTTTGAACTTCGTTCTCATCAACGTCATCATCACTTGGCTGTCCAATACTGGACGATGATGTCGTCACCGGGGGTCTCGGAAGAGGAATTATTCGACGCTTATTCTTCCTTTTTCGTCCACCATTTCCATCACCGGCGCCACCAGTCATTCCTCCACCGCTTCCACTGGCTACCACCCAGGACATGGCTCTCTCCCCCACTTTCACTACTTCCTCTCTCTCTTGTTTTCAGTATTAGTAGTAGTAAACAGAGGCCACTTTTATAGAGAGGAAATGACATTAAGGAGGGTTTGCGTGGCGTATGTTAAGGAATATCAGGGGATAGATTAAAGTTGGTGGAGGTTAAGGAAATTTGGGAGTATTCCCCAGAATTTGACATGTATTCAAGAGATGGGTGTGATCTCTTCTTCATCACCGTCACTTCCATCTTTTAGATAGAGGGAGAGAGAGAAAGTAGGCATATATGTATCGGTGTATGTATAGATTATTGCAGAGTTGTTGTGGGTGGGGGGCTAACGTTTAATGACGGAAGTAGACGCCGTTTGACTGCTGACGTTTCTTAGGGATTGGCTCAAGAGGTGGAATTTGTCCGATTCTAAACCTCAACTCGACCGAATGGCATGAGCCGGTTTTTCATTAAATTCGACTCGATTGTGTTTGGAATATGTTGGTCGGCTCAATTTCCGATTATAAACTATCACAACTATTTAAGTGATTTTAAAATATAAAAAATAAGCTCATGCCAATATAATGTGCGTTTTGTACACATATGGTCTTAGAATGCAAGGTCCATATATATATCAAGTGAAGTAATTATTGGAGTTTATTGTCTTAGTGCTAGAAGAATGAGAAAATAGAAAAATTTAGACGAGTACATAATTTAGGATGAAAATATGAATCGTCGGCCTGACTTATACTCGAGCCGATCAGAATCACCGGTTCTATAACAACTAATAATTAATTTTAAATGAACCAAAAATAGACATTTACAATTAGTTCGTCATTTTAAATGAACCAAAAAGAGACCTTTACAATTAGTTCGTCATTTTTTTTAAGTTGTTAAAAACGTTAAAAGTAACGATGTTACTACCTACTTAAAAAAAGTCGTTACTAACCGTTGGATACGACTAAGATTTCAAAAGAGCCGTTACTAAATTTCAAAATTGCGACTCCGAATCTCTGTTTCATGTCCCTCGATAAAATGTTTATTAGCCATTTTAACCCTAAAAACTTGGACACGTCCACTCACTTAGGAAATGCAAAATCTCTGCCTCTCCTCTGGATGTTGGAGCGGGGATGGGAACATGGTTTCCACCCCCCGACTTTTTTTTTTTTTTTTTTTTAAGTTTTTTTTTTAAAATTAAGAATAAGTAAAGGGACGTGAAATTAGAGATCTTTTATTTATGTCTAGCTTCGTCTCGCCTTCAAATACCGTGCCAACTCTACAATAACAATAACAATAACAATAACAAT
The DNA here is from genome assembly GCA_963555705.1 of Ligustrum vulgare. Lineage (NCBI taxonomy): Eukaryota > Viridiplantae > Streptophyta > Magnoliopsida > Lamiales > Oleaceae > Ligustrum > Ligustrum vulgare. Next base: position 9,280,446 of record OY743169.1, on the reverse strand, counting down.
TCCGAGGTCTCTCTCTCTCTCACTCTGAACCTACATGATTATTAAATTCAAATCAAATGTTTAAAGATATGTTAAAGGGTGTTGTCAAAATATATATATATATATATATATTAAAGGAAACTTCCTCGGTCTTTGAATTTAATTGTTGGTTATTCATTAATTACGTGCAACTGCAGTAATTTTGTTTACTGGATGGTTTTGGTCCTAACATTGATGATATAGTACTCCTTGATATGTTCCAATGGTTTAAAAATTGCTAATCGTAGATTGGTAGTGTGACTAAAGTAGTCCTCATGTCATAAGTGACATTCTATATGCAGCGATTTTAATAATTAAAAAAAGAAAAGAATCAAATAGATTTTCATATATTAATAATAAAACAATCAAAAGTATGATGCCATATAGGACGATTACAGTAATCGCAAAGCACGATAAAAAAATATCACACTAAATATATTTTAGAGAGAGTATATATCATGTACACATCATGTTTAAAAATCACAATAATTTCACATATTTTAGTGTTGAGTATCATATTTGTTAGTAATTGGTCCAGTCAAATTTCAGCCCGAACTGAAGAATTTAAGTGGCCCAACACGCATCAGCTGCTGAACTCTGAGCTGAGTCCATGAACAGGTCCAGCTCGCATTTTGGAAACACACCTTATTTGTTACAACTGAATCTGTTGAGGACCGTTAGATCAACCAAGTGGAGCGCTGCTGGTCGTTAGATCTCTCTGCCCTTATATGACAAGATGAAGAGTCCAGAAGAATTCATTCGGATAATTCCTATCTTGATATTTTTCTCTCTCTTCGTCTCTCTCTTACGCCTCTTTGATTCTGGCGATTCATCCCTCTCAAAATCTCTCTGATTCTGAAGAAACTTTGTGATATCTTCTTCATTTTGTTGTAATCTGAAAGATGTTGTTGAGTGCTCTTAGTAAGCACAATTTGTTCGACGTTTGAGAGAGTTGTGTACAGATTTTGTAGTTTGAATCTTTCAAAATCTTTGTAATTTTTGTGAGATCTTTGTAAAAATTAAGTTTACAATTGTAATCTGTAAATACTTTGTGTATTCAACAAATTTTATGTTGGTTTTGTAAGACCTTCTGTGTTAAATTTCTTTACAATATAAGCATCTTATCACTTTCTGAAACATAACATCTAAAGGAGATATGCTATATATAAAGAAGTTTTGTACAGATAGATTGACAGTCCTTGATATGAATTGTTAATATTCAAATTTCTATCTATTAAAAAAATTTCTAGTACTCCTCCCTATATTTAGATGTCCTATGTTGATTGACCTGGAGTACAGCTCGGTACTCTAGGAATTCTAGAAATTTTTCCCCATCTATTAACTTATATGAACAAGTTTACGATTTATACCCAAAAAATAAAAAAAATAAAAAATAAAAATAAAAAATCCTTACATGTACAAGTACGTAATAATGTAGATGTATCTACAGTATCATTCTATGATTGATAAAGATGAATTTTTTTTACAATTAGTTGCAATTTAATTTGTTCCCTTCAATAATAATTGAATATTTAAAGACTTTGTGCATATACAATTTAGCCCATGTTTGGTTCTACTTAAAATAAAATAAAAAATAGAATGAATAATTCTCAACTCAATGAATGAATTGAGTTCATGTTCATGTTACTGTTATGTATTTATATGTACAGAAAACAATGATAAGATAAGGTAGAAAAATGTTACAACATCCTATTTTAAATTCAAAACTCTAACAACCTTACCAAAACTAATCTGTATAAACCACCTGTGATTTATCTCTACTAACATGTCCCCTCAAACGTACGGTGGTAGAGTCACTCCAAGTTTGGACTTGAAAAATTCTAATCGAGATGAAGTTAATGCCTTGGTTAAACAATCGGCTATCTGATCACATGATGGAACATATCGTACTTCTAACACTTTTTGTAACACCAGATCACGAATGAAATGGACATCGATATCAATATGTTTAGTCCTTGCATGGAAAACCGGATTCGCAGCAAGAGAGGCAGCACCCATATTATCACACCAAGCAATAGTAGTCTTAGGCAAAGGAATTTGAATTTCAATGAGTAAAGAACGTAGCCACATCAACTCAGCAGCTAAGTGAGCCAATGGAATATACTCAGACTCCGTACTTGATCGAGCAACAACATATTGTTTCTTTGATGACCACGAGACAAGATTAGCACCAAGATAAACACAATAGCCAATAATAGATTTGCGATCATCAGGACTACATGCTCAGTCCGCATCTGAGTATCCAACTAAAGTAATTCTATCACTTGGTTTAAAATATAACCCATGATCAATTGTCCACTTTAAGTATCGTAAAACCCGTTTCATTGCTTGCCAATGAGTAAGTCTAGGAGACTGCAAAAATTGACTTAATTTATTTACTATATAAGTAATGTCTGGTCTAGTGAATGTCAAATACTAAAGAGCCCCAACTGTGCTTCGATAAAGAGTAGGATTTGTCATGATTTCCCCTACTGAAGCGAACAAGGGCTTGTTGACAACAGCTGGTGTCATACAAGGCTGTACGTTTTCCATATTAAGACGAGTAAGAAGATCTGAAACATATTTTGCTTGAGTTAAATAAATACCTCCAGTGTCACGAGAAGCTTCAATGCCCAAGAAATAATGCAGTAGACCAAGATTCTTGAGAGCAAAGTGAGATTTCAAATCACATGTGAGTTTGGAAATGAGTTTACTGTTGTTCCCGGTGAGATGAATATCATCAACATAAACCAAGAGAAGAACAATACGACCATGTAGGAAAATAAATAAAGAATTGTCTGACTTAGCCCTTCGAAGTAGTGTTTGCCTTAATTGATCAAACCAAGTGCGAGGAGCTTACTTAAGCCCATAAAGAGACTTGTGGAGTTTGCATATAAAACATGAGTGCTTGGAGTCAACATAACCTTCTGGTTGATACGTGTAAACATCCTCCTGTAAAGTACCGTTTAAGAACGCATTATTTACATCAAGTTGTTGAATGGGCCGATTAAAAGTGATTACAAGAGATAAAACAACTCGAATTGTGGAAGCCTTGACAACAGGGCTAAAAGTCTCTGTGTAATCGATGCCTGGAGTCTGATGGAAACCCTTTGCAACCAGTCGAGCTTTATGTCGAGAAACAGAGCCATCAGGATTAAGCTTAAGCTTAAAAACCCATTTGTTCCCAATGATATTGTAAGAAGAATTATAAGGAACCAATGACCAAGTGCAATTTTGTTGGAGAGCTTGAAATTCTTGGTCCATAGCTTGTTTCTATTCATGGACCTACAAAGTATCCTTCAAAAAAGCTGGTTCAATTAATGGAGAAGAATCTAAAACATCTGAGTTACTAACCTCACCCGAAAAAATCTTAGGCTTGAAAAATCTCATCTTTGCTTTCTAGTAGTCATTGAATAGGTAGGGATATGTGACCGAGGTTTATGATGTCTCTTGGGAGGTGGAGAAGATGAAACCAATGGGTTGTGAGATATATGTGGACTAATGGGTGGTTCATGGTTAGATATATCTAGAGGTGTCAAGGATGGACTGGTTAGATGAGTATTATCAATCTGTATGGTTATAGGTAAAAGGTCTTCAGGTGTTTGATTTTCACAAGGAGTGGTTGTAGCATGGTGTTGTATTTCAGAGTGTGAGCGAAGAAACCCAGCTTGCAACTTTGGATCTATAGTAGGAGAGCTTGGAGATGAACCATTATCATGTTGGATAGAAGGATAAATTGAGGATGACATGACGGGAAAGGGAAGACTAACCCATGACATTATCATATTATGAGGAATAGATTCAGATGAAGTAGTCGTTAAAAACCCTGATTGAAAAGGAAATTCTGACTCATTGAACACAACATGACGAGAAATATAAACCCGGCCACTAGAATTAAGACACCGATAACCTTTATGTGTATCACTGTATCCAAGAAACACACATTTATTAGTATGAAACTAAAACTTATGATTTTGATATGGACGAAGATAAGGATAACATGCACATCCAAATATTTTTAGAAAAGAATAGTTTGGTCACTAGTACAGACAAAGTCATTCGCGTTGGTTGTACAAACACAAAGCCGTCGATTGTAAAGGCGACGCGTATGGTGGCGACGCAAAAAGTCTTGACTTTATGCGTCGATTGTTGACTGACGCCTATAGTTTACTATAAACTATAGGCGTCGGTTGTTTGTTAACAACCAACACTTATAGTATAACAAAAGTCGTTGGTTGTTAAATAAAAATCGACGCCTTTTGTTATAATATAGGCGTCGGTTGTTAGTTAACAACCGACGCCCATAGTAATTTTTCTTTTTCGCCCCGGATTATTTATTTACATTCACGTAGACATAATCATAATCTATTTCGTCCCCAACATATTTATAATCGACGAATGCGTAACAAAATTAAATAAATCAATAAATTGAATTCCAAATTAGTTTTATATTTACATTAATATTTTGTTACTTAGATAAAAGTTTGTACATGTTAATATAAAAAATAAAAATTTACATACACTCTTTGATGAAGTATTTAGCCCATAAATTTCGAATTTCATCGATTTCCTCCGTTGAGTAGTATTCTTGAAATGCATAAAAATAATATAAATTTCAGTTAAATTAAATATAAATTCACAATTAAACAATTCTTAGTACTTATTCTTATACCTTATTTAAAGAAATAAGATGAGAATAGGCTGTGACAATCTCATACATGTTTCTCATAACATACTAACGACACTAAGAACCTCCAGGTTGCGAGGAGACTAAAATTTTGACATTAATGAAAACTGAAGTTAGTAATATAACTGAATAGAAACTAATTAAAAAATTTGTAGTAACTTATGAAATTTAATTAGTTCACACCGAAATTTTTTTCCATGTTACATTGTTGTTTCCCCTCTTGCCTCCTAATGCTCAAAATGTTCAAAAGTCCCTAAAGTGCCAATAAATATGGATAAGTTATAACAATCATTCATAACAATAAAAATATTCCTACCAAAATTTTGGCAAAGTCTCCCCTATAAATTGAACTTTATCCAACTTGTAGTGAGACCCTATTATTGATAACTACACCATTTCTCAATAATCACAACACAAACATATCAATTTCACATCAAACTTTCCATAATAATTATTACATTAAAAATAGACAACTGAACCATCGTGCACAAAGCAAAAAAACATGAACAATGCAATGAATACTTACATATTCAATGACGCTTTGATTTCTATGTCATGTTTACATGACTGCGCTGAATCTATGAAATACACCGTACTAGTGTCACAACAAATTGCGAGCAACATCCAATGATTCCTACGTATTATGAACTTGTAAGTATACATTTAAATATCAAATAGCTTAAATTAAGTAAAAATAATAATAAATAAACAATAATAATAGTCTTACTCCTGAAAGTACGACGCTAAAATGAATTTCTTCGATCTCAGTGTCTCCATGGTTGCAGCCATGTAACTCACAACACTATCTAAATTAGTTCTTACTCTGATCGACACAACCTGTGACAGACACATAAATCCGATTGACTGAACACCGAATTCCTCACATAACTCATGGAGATACATTAAAAGATTTACACCAAAGAATAAAAATTAAATTAAAAATTAAATGAAAGTTATGAGTTTTGTGAATTTCTTACAACCAGAAAATAAAGGCTTCTCAGAATCATTTAACAAGCTATCGAATATATGAGATTTTTCAATGAAATCATCTTCGAATATCACGCATCATTGCGTTTACCCAATCATTAGCCACATCATTCTGATCACTAATCTCATCATTATTACTCAAATTATTTTCCCCTAAATCATCCTCATCGTCACCGATCCTTGGAAGTATACTCTCACCATATCATATCCACCGTGTATAACCTTCCTTTAACCAACGACGAATCAAATGACTCTTCACTTGCTCAAGGTTATGAAACTCTCATATTCTTACAATCACAACAAGGGCACAAAATCATTTCTTCACATTTTTTTAGTTTTTTTTCATCAGTACTTTTCATAAACTCTTCAACCCTCTTCACATATTGTGTATTACGTCTCCCATACGAATACTACGATCCATTTCGAAAGACCTACATGAAAATATATATTCAACATGTATTCAACAAATGAAATCACTTTAAACATTATTTTTTAATTTATAAATTTCTAAAAAAATTTCGACATAATCCCCCCTATAAATTGGACTTAGCCAACCTGTAGGGGAAATGAAAATGCCACAATAAAATCAAAATATTCAAAATCAACATATTCAATACTCAAACACAACACACTTCAAACTTCTATATCGTCAACTACTCCAAAATTAGTCCAAAATCTATTCTCAACTTCTCGATCAACAACAAAAATCCATAACCAAAGCTCATCAATAATACCAAAGACCATAATAACATACCTCAAATTTACAAATCCCAAAATTTGAAATTAACAATATATACAAACCTAAATTCTAAAGTTTTTAAAATTTATATAAACACAGGCGGGAGGTGGAGGCAGCAGCAGCCGGTGACGCAACGGGAGGTGGAGGCAGCGGCGGTGGGAAGCAGGTTAGAGAGAGTGAGAAAGAGAGGGTGGCTTCGGGGTTAGAGAGAGAGTGAGAAAGAGAGGTTGGCGTCAAGTCAATGGTGGTGGTGGTGGTGGTGGTGGTGGTGTCGAGCGTCGACGGGTTGGCAGTGGTGGCGATGTCGAGCGACGGCGGGTTGGCATTGGTGGTGTAGTCGCGGCCGGGTTTAGAGAGAAGAAGAGTGGGCTGAAAATGAAGAAAAAATGCGTGATTGGTAATATAAATATCATTATAGGCGTCGGTTCTTGTGTAGAACCGATGCCTATAATTATATCTCTGTGCGTCGATTTTACGTAAGAACAGACGCCTTCTAACATTAGAACTGTTGACCACAAAATCCAGCTGGACCTTGGACCAACACGTCTCAGCTCCTCCCTCTTGAACACATGGATCTCCTGCACACTGTGACAAACAATCAGTTTGCAAAGGGGGCCGAGGTGGCTCCTGTTTGCACTCTGATGCTAAAGTCAGTGCTCATTTCAAGCAAATATAAATTGGGTGCGGGAAATATAAGTGTGTAAAAGAAAGAAAGGGGAGTGAGAGTAAAATATTCAGTTAAGAGAGTGAAAATGCTAACCCTTTATCAGGCGGGAGGAGTGCTCTATTTATAGGGGAATTTATAATCTTGGATGGCGACACGTGGTAGATTTTACACGTGTATTTACCCTAGCGGTTGGGGAGGAAAATCTTACTTTTTGACAGTAATCATTGCTACGTTTGGTAGGGGATAGGCGTCTGTCACTTTTGGTAAAGGCGGTGTCACATCTCTAACTTCATCCGTTGTCCCATCATTCATTTGTGGCGTCAAAGTAAAGCACATCGGCTAAACGTAAAGGACCTCGACTGAACGTAAAGCACATCGGCTAAACGTAAATCAGTTCGGCCAAAGAAGTTCACGTGCTATTCTACCTCAGCGGCCCAAGGTGATGCCCTAGACTTTAATCGCGCGCTAAGGTCCATTGGCCCCTATTGGGCCTTCACTGGTGGTTCAACGCACTATTGTTTTTGGGCATGGTCTCAACAAGAACCGACGCCTTTTATTTTCCTTTCCATTTCGCGTCGATTGATACATGACAACCAACACCTATTGTTATGTTTTAGTTATGGAATTTCCACCGCGTTTTATATAGGCGTCAGATTTATCTAAAAACGATGCAAATGTGTTAAGTTTTTTAGGTAATTCTGTAATAGTGGGTTTAGAATGATAGAGTTGTTCCCATGGAGATTTATTTTCAATAACCTTAGTCGGTAAACGATTTATGATATAAACAGCAGTTTGGAAAGCCCACCAAAACTTTAGAGGAAACGAAGATTGAGCAAGCAAAGTGAGACCAATTTCCACAATATGATGATATTTACACTCATATACCCCATCTTGTTCATTGTATGTGGGCATGGATGTTGAAAACCAATTCCATTTTGGGCTACAAGAGCTTTGAATTGGACAAACTTTTTAAATGCTTCATATTTAGTGTGAAGAGGATATATCCAAGTGTAATGGGTAAAATCATCAACAAAATGTATATAATAACGAAAACCATGAGTTGAAGCAATTGGGGATGGTCCCCACATATTAGTGTGAATTAATTCCAATGTTTTACTGGTTTTAATTGTTGATGAATAAAAAGGCAAAGCATGATGTTTCCCAAGTTGACAAGCATGACAAAAGTTTATTTCATTGATCTTCAAATCTTTACGACATAAAAGAAGAATACGACATAAAAGAAGAATACCAGAAAGAACTTGACGCGATGGATGACCTAATCTCTTATGCCATACATTACAACTTTCACTAGAAGAAACATTTAAAACTTCAAGAGAGGAAATTAAACCAAGACCAGAAAAAGGACTTGAAAAAGATGAATTGAATGAACTTGTTGACGATGGTAGAACCAACTGATAAAGGCCATTCCTAAGCTTCCCTTGCAGTAGAACCTTCTGTGAAACTTTGTCTTTCACAACACAAAAATCAGAATGAAACTCAACAATTAAATTATTATCAGGAGTTAATTTGGAAATGCTCAATAAATTTTTGTAATCTCAAGAACATGCAAAATATTAGTGAGATGTATAGTGGAAGCATTGGTATTAATTCTAGAATGACCAACATGAGCGATATTCAACTTACTACCATTACCAACGATGAGTTTTTCCTTGCTATAGTAATCAGATTTCGTGGAGAGATTATTAACATCAGATGTAATATGATTTGTTGCACCACTATCAGCATACCAAGTAGGATTTCCAACAACATCTAGTGTCGCAATAAAAGCCAAGGCAGTATTGGCATTTGCTTGGTTATTTGGTTGATTAGCTTGATTATTGAAATTAAAATCAAATCTGTAGTATCAAGTAGTAACTAGATGACCTACTTTTCCACATAATTGACATATAGGTCGAGAGTTATTGTTGAAGTGACCAACTCTACCACGTCCTCTGCCTCGAAAACCACTTGGATTTGTTGATCAATTTCCTCTTCCTTGACTATGCTCAGAATAATGATTAGAGTTCATTGGGGTTGAACTTTTATTGAAGTGATTTCCCTGCTTGTTTGTTGTAATAACATTAGCCAAGGAGTGACTGATGTTATTCATAGCATTCAATTATTCTATTCGGCTTTCTTGAGTGAGGAGTATTGACTCAACATCAGACCACGTAATCACAGCCTTCTGATGAGTAATAAGGGAAACAGCACTATCGTAGTTACGATCAAGACCAGCAAGAACAACCGTTATTAAATCTGATAATGGAAGAGACTGACCAGCTACTCCTATTTGATCGGCATAATTCTTCATCTTGGTGAGGTATTCATCAATTGATATAGAGCCTTTGACAGTCCGTTGCATCTGCTGTCGAAAGTTGAGAGCATTTGCCATCAATAGTTTCTAACTTATTCCATACTTCATAGGGGGTTGACAATCCGATGACTTTTGTGACAACCGATTCTGTCATAAAACCAAGGAGCCATCCAAGTAATAGTTGATCAATAGTGACCCATTCTTCATATTCTGGGTTGGGACGAGTTACTGGAACAGATGCTGCCCCATTTTCAGTTGTAGATGTAGTCTCATTCTCAAAGCAAGTGGACATGGTTTCTTTCTGAAAAGATAGCCAACTAACTTATGACCTCTAATGATGGGAAGAACCATTGATTTCCAAAGAAGATGATTGTTGTGATCCAGCTTGATCACAAATGAATGGTTAAGTGTTCCACCAAATGGTGATGAAATTTTGGAGAGTTAAACTGGAAGTGATTGAATTGGTAGAGTTTTAGAACTTGAGGAAGACATTGTTTAGGTTTGTGGATGAGAAACGACATTTTCCTTGAAAGGCTCTGATACCAACTTAAAATAAGAAAAATAGAATGAATAATTCTCAACTCAAAGAATGAATTGAGTTCATGTTACTGCTGTGTATTTATATGTACAGAAAACAATGATAAGATAAGGTAGGAAAAAATTACAACATCCTATTTTAAATTCAAAACTCTAACAACCTTATCAAAACTAATTTGTAGAAACCACCTGTGATATATCTCTACTAACAATTCTAATTAAAATCTGATTTACTTCAAATTTGTTGAGATTTTTTGATATAAATGATTTAAACTTTTTAAAATTAATTATACGTTATGTATGAATAATTTAAATATTAACAGATACAAACTTATCAATAAAACTTCAGATTTATGAAATCAAAAATTAAAAGAAGATGTTTAATATAATATAAACACTCACTTTTAACCATTCTCACCATCGCCAAACTCTCCCCTCCCGTTGCATGTTCAACACAGAGGAGGATCTAGTCGATGTCGAGCTAGCGCGGCTGTGCTAGCTCGATCCCAGGAAAATCTGCTTTCAGTTACCATTTTTTATTTTTTATTTTTTTTAAGGAAAGTGAGACTTGAGACTGAGTTGAGAGATATATGAAGCATATGATGATTGGTTGGAACTTGGAAGCCACCATTGTTGAAGATAGGAAAACTGAATTGAAGAAAAAAGATAGCGTCGTCGTCTGCGTAGTGCTGTGGAAGAAGAACGGATAGGGAAGAAGAAGGTGGTCTTTTATTTGGGCCAAAGAATTGATTTGGGTAAATTACGTAACTACCTAAGTATAACGTCTTGTAATTGAAAAATACCAGGTTTTCAAACTATTCATAATATTACTAGATTTCTTATCATAACTTTAGAAAAATACCAGAATATATAAGAGAGAGTGTAAATTATTTGATTCTTTAAATATATATTGAAGCTATTAATTAGGAAGTAGTTACCATTTGTGTAGGGATTAATTTAGGTAGTTACAATATTCCAAAAAATCTTCCAATGTAATTTCTCTCTCTTGGCAGTCTGTAATTTTCAACCTCTCCGATTGTTACATTTTCGGCAGCCATTACAGGTTAAATAATTATCTTCATCACGGCACTATTTTGTAATGTTATGTAATGTTACATATTTCAATCATTGTATCATAGTTACCGATATTACAGACATGTAATGCAATGCAATGCAATGACTTTGTATTCAAAGTTTGACTAATTTATACCTATAATGATCCGTAATAATTATCATTTTGTAATGTTATGTAACATGTAATTTACTACCACAGTTATCCAATATTCATTACTATTATTTTTCTTCGTGTCAGTTGAAATTTGAAGCAGTGTTACAGTCATTGTAATGTTGTGTAATTGTAATTATGTAACATTACAATCCATGTAATATCGTGTAACTGTATTTACCGTAACATTACAATTGTGCTTACAATCACAAAAAAAAATTATTACACTCGTTGTAATGTTCTGACTTTTGTTGTAATGTTCAATAATACTTTGTAATGTCTTGCAATGTTCATAAAAAACTTCAACACAAAGACTTGTTACAAATTCAAATAAGAATAACCAGTAATTACAAACCAAACCAATATATTTTTGGGATTCTCCACTTTTCGTGCTACAAACTTTTTTTTTTATTTCAAATTCTCCAATAATATACAACTTACAGTAAGTACTCTAAAAATCAGCTCCCCGTTGAATGACCAAATTTAATCTGTCGATCCTGTACAGTCCCCAGTTTGAATCCAATGGCATTCAAATTTTTTTACATTAAAAAGCAAACCTTAAACATACTTCGAGTCCATCTTTTTTCTTCCTTCCATTTGGAAAAACAACCCTATGTATCTGAATCAATCTGGGAACTTCAAAAAAAAATCTGGATATGGGACTTCGATTTGCTTGAACACTTATTTGAACCAAGATTTTCCATAAGGATGTCGGTGTATTTATTGATTTTTTCAATCTTGCAAAAATTTGTCCCCAAATATGAATATCACGCGCCATATCACTTGCCTTTCAGCCCCTCCTCCTCTCCTCTCTTTACGACTCCATCCTCTTAGCCAGCTTCGTCTCCTTCTTTGTACTTAATCTGGGCATCGTAAAAAATCATTCGCTCCATGTTTTCGTTTGCTTCGATTAAATAATCAAACTGTCCGAAATTAAAGATGAAATTTTGATGCAGAAGAATAGAAGAAGACGAATCAATTGGTGAGATTTTTTTAGAGAGAGAAACTCACCTTCGAGAGGAGACGCTAGTTCTTTGTTGCTCTTGTGATTTGTGACTTGATTGATAGTTTGAGAGAAAGAAAATGAGGATAGAGGAGAGAGGAAAGGGGAGAGGGGAGAAAAAATCGTGAATGAGAGAGAGAGAGAGAGAGAGAGAGAGATTTAAAAAAAAAATCACGCAAATTTCTAAATTGTATTAAAAGTTGGTATTTATCTAAAGAGGGTAGGAATAACTAATGTAGGATCTAATTATTCCTATTGATTAGGGATTTACTTTTTAAAGATTGTTTTGGATAGGGATGACAAAAAAGTCCGATTCGTCCCGAACCCGACGGGTATCCGACCCTAATGGGGCGAAAAGAAGTCGCGCCGCGAGTTGATGGGGCGGGTATGGAATTAAAATGAAACACCCGAAACGGGTATCGGGCGTAGCGGGTTTTGTTTGACCCGCCCCACAACTTGTACTAAAAAATAATTAATTTTTTTTACTATATAGTTTGAAAAAATATTATATTTTGTTCGTTTTTGTTTATGATGAGTATTTAAATATATTGTAAGATCATGTTGGAAAAAATGTTGTTCGATATTGTGTTGTTTAAAAAAGTTGTTTAATTATGAGGGATGAAATTTAATAATAAAACAAGTGAAAAAATTGTTCAAATAAATTTTTTTTAAAAAAAGAAAAAAAAATAAACAGGGCGTTCGGGGCGGGTATTGGATGCCCCCCCAAACCCATACCAGCCCGCCCCGTTATGACTTAGCGGGTCATGGGGCGGGTATGGGTTTGAGGTTCATCTAGTGGGGTGGGGTGGGGGTACCCGCCCCGAACCCGCTCCATTGTCATCTCTAGTTTTGGACCTTATTTGGGTTCATATTGTTTATTTGCTCCCTAGTTTATTGTATTATTTATTTGATCTAATTAAATAATTTTCTAGCTTTTTGGATAGTATAATTTTTGTGTATAATACATGATTGTGGGAGTAAATAAAAATTACCCAAATCAAGATATTAGTTTTGGTATATAATTTTTAGAAGAGGAAATTACACATGCCCCTACTTTTAAAGATCCAAATTCATAAATAAGATCAAATTTATTTTAATTCAAAAATCAGGTCTTAATTCAATTTATAATTATAAATTATTATTATTATTATTATTAAATTAAATAAACTACATACACCCCATCACCACCCACCCCAAATTTAACCCTAATTTTAGGTTGATTCACAATACCAATCTAACTCCCCCACCATCTCTCTCTTGTCCCATTCTCTATGCATTATCAGAGCCACCGCATCGACATTGTACCTGCGACCAGTGGCTACGCATCGACGTTACCGTGGTCAGCACCTGCGAGCAGTGGCGACGTCGCGTACTATAGGGATCGTAACACTCCCAACCCAAATCCCCCACCCTCTCGTTCCATTCTCTCTGCATTGTCGATGCCCCAGCTAAGTTACCGCACTCAGCGCCTACGAGCAGTGACGACGTCGTGCGCGGTAGCGCCTAGGTGCTACGATGAAGCCACACGTGATAGCGTTGCGTGCTTCGAAGATGCCACACTCGATAGCGTCTGGGCAATGCTAGCTGTGATCTTCCTATGAACCGTCCATGGTCCATGTCGCCTGTGAGTTCCTCCACCTGCTTGCAGCGACATGGTTTGCCTTTTTTCTTTCTTTGTCTTTTTTTTTTTTTTTGAAAACTTTGGTTGGTGATGGTGCAGGCGTGCAACCAACGTGAAGTATCCGCGGCGGTGACGGTGGTGATGGAGGGATTTATTTTCGATTTTGAAATTTTGACGTGGTGTGCAATTTACTGGTGGTAGTGGTGGAGGCCATGGTGGTGGAGATAGTCGTCGTGGTGGTGTTGAGATGCTAGCAGCGGCAGGGGTAGCTGCAGGTATTTATTGGGTGAGATGCTGTGATGGAGATGGAGGTGATAGCTATGGTGAGACCATGGTAGTGGCAGAGGACAATTGTGACCTCATCGGCATCTTGTTTTTTTCTTTGGTTGGGGGCAGTTGTGGTGTCGACGGAGTTGAAATGCTTGGTGAGATGCCGGCGGCAGATGGTGGCTACAGGTGGTTATGTGGCTGCAGGTGGTGATTGTGCGATGATTTGACCTAATAATTTGATAAATGTGACTTAAAAAGATGTGTGACCTAATAATTGATAAATTGTAGTCTAGAAATCAAATAATTATAATCTAAAATTTGGTAATTGACACTTAAAAGATTTGTGACCTAAAAATAAGCTAGTGACATTAAAAATTTGACTTGTAATCTGAAATAAATTTGTGACCTAAAAGATTAGTCATTTTGTGACTTGAAATGTATAATATTGTGACTTTAATATATTTATTTATTTCTTTAATTAAATTAATTAATTTTAATTATAACCTGATTTTTGAAACTATAGCAGTTTTACCTTAATTTTGAAATTTGTATTTTAAAACACCTTATTTATGTATTTTTCCTTAGAATGAATCATAGTTTGACACTTTGATTATGATATATAATTTCGAGAATGAATTAAATGATTTGGTATATGATTTATGATTTTCAAAATGCTTAATTGATTTTCAGAATAAATTATAGTTCGATATATAATTGTTTGTGTATTTCTATATTTATCGATTAATTTTAGTATTATTTAATTAAATGGTAATAAAAAATTTGACTATTGTGACTGTTGATGTCGTCGATCAACGGTCAACTGTCTACGATCAATGATTGCCGCTCAGCTAAATTGTTGTATTGGATCCGTCCCGGTTCAACATCTCCCCATCTTAGTTCACCATCACCCCTATCTTAATTTTTTTGTCGTGAATCAAGAAATGTCAACATACTTTTGGAACGTCAATTTATATTTACTAGTTGTTTACTGGTGTGATGCATGGAATAAATAATTTTTAAATCATAATTTTGAAAATATTTTGATTCAATCATATCAAATAAAAACATAATTTCAATAAAATTTCAATAAAAAATATTATTCAATTTGAAACTTTAAAAAAAGCAGAAATATTCAAAATAAAAAAATGATACAATAACCAATTGAGACGATAAATCATAAATGTCCTTCTACGTCATTTTGACAGCACAAACGCTTACCCACACTTTTAGCAAGCACATTAATTACTTTCTAAAATCAATGCTCTAATCCAAACTACAGCCTTGTTTGATCCATGAGAAATTCAACAAATTTTTCCTCAAATTCATGTGTAATCACAAATTTTTATAAGACTCACAACTTTACACACTTTTCAAAAATCTTTTAACCACATATTATACAATTTCTCTAATTTTTTCTACACCAAACATGCTCTCACTTGCTGGCTTTAGCTAATTTTTCCTGAAAAAAATCCCAAACACCCTCTTAGTCTCCAAGATTAAATATTGAATACTGTAAAGTTGGAAATAATTTGGAGAGATCCTTTTCGAATTTATGTTTTTTGCTTAGCAAGTTAGAACTAAGTTGCACGGACACCGACACGTGACACGGATACGACACGACGCGGACATATCGACAGGTGATTTTTTTTTAAAAAGTTAGGACACGATACGTTAGGGATACACAAATTAATTTTTTAAATTTATTATTATTTTAATCTTATTACAAACAATACATTGTATATTTATTGAATGAAAATGAGAATATCAAATAAAAACAAACTTATAAATTAGATTTATCATTTTTTAATTGCATGCATTTCGTCCCTTCCCCCCTTTTTCATTTTGATGTATATATGGTATAGTTCCGACACATGTCGGAGAGTGTCAGTGTCGAACACGTGTCGACACGATAAGTTGACTCCTGATAGAGTGTTAGTGAGAGTGTCGGTGCAACCTAGAGTTAGGCTTAATCAAACTGAAAATTAATTTAAATTTCAGGAACAGCTTTGTTTGATAGACACAGGTTGATAATTCGGAACTAGCTTAAAAGTTAACCAATTGTTAGTCCAAGTACATCTTTTACTTTACAAAAGGACGACCAACTCTTTTGCCAGAGCAAACCCACTTATGTTCCAAATTGACCTTTTTCCTTATGACACTTTCCCATGAACCAAATCTCTTCATGTCCCTCGATACTTTGTTTAAAAAAAATATTTGAGGCTTACGCATCCAATGCCACCTCATGTGAGGCAATCGTAAAATACCTCAAAGCTTAGCTTACACCTTAAGTTACATTTTTAGGCTTACAAGTCGACTAAACAAGGCTTACGCTTCAAGGGTACTAAAATGTTTGCCTATTTTTCTTGCATTTCCAGACCTTTTTTTTATGGCCTTAGCTTGTTGGGATACTTCTTTATAATATATAATGTTTTACGAGCTTTTTCCATACTCCTTTTGTTACGACCAGTTCCAGATCATCCTACTGGACCTGAAACGTGACGTACGCCGATGACAGGTGCCAACTAGATGTTGAACCCACCACTAAGGTAATTTTAAATTTTCTTCGACTTTTTGGCTAGTAGAAGTTTGACTAATAAAAATAATAATTGAATTGTTACAATCTTACCTCCTTCAAAGAATTTCGTCCTCGAAATTCAGTTGGTTAAGCTATGATCATATGAATATATTCAACACTTATACAACTCACTTGTCATATTACCTTTTGAATAAATGATTTGTCCAAGAACCTTTCAATAGACATAGATCTCAATCTTTCCTATCTTGCCTCGATCCTTAAAAATCAAACTCTTATCAACTATTTTAAGTTGTACTTTCTTTAACAATGCTAATGAACTTAGGACATGGTTTAATCTTGATACCTCCTTACTAAGTCTTATCATTAATAATTACATTCTTTGATCACCAAATAAGCCATTTGCTATCTCATTAATAACATTAAAACCTAGGTTTTAAATATCGTCATAATGATCAGATATGACATTCTCAGTTTTCCAGTTTGCCAAACTTAAGAAAACTCAATAATTCCCAATTTGAAGTACAAGATATCACTTTCAATGTTCTCCAAGATTCCACTTTATGCATATCTCATAGCAAATAAATCTTAATCAAAATAGATACTTTACTCATAGTCACATAGGTAAAGTACAACCTACGATAAGTAGCCAAAACTGCATCCCCCTTCAGATTTCAAATAAATTCCTCTTATCTTATAATTAGAAATGGAGCTTTCCAATCATAAGTCATATTTCACAATAACCCAACAAATGATCAAGAGAATATTAACAAGCCGCATCGAGGGCGGATTCTAATTTTTCACTATAACAATGGAAGGCACGTTGTATTAACCAATTAATACGAATTTAATAAATTGCTTCTAATATTATATCCCTTTTGATTTACTCAATAAAGGATGTAAATCTTGGTTAAGTCCGACCCATTGTTCAGAAGTATCTAATACTTCATAATGAGAAACATATCTACCAGCGAGTAGCCTTGAGTGACTCAACAAGCGACATTAATAGTAAACTCTGATTTTTCATTACAACAATGAAAAGCACGTGACTTAATATAATTTTAAATGAGGGGTTTGTCTCATCATTCCTATGTATATTAACTAACATACACCATGCAATTAATCATACATTCAATATTACTGTGGATGATTATGGCCAATATCTATCTAAGCTTCTCGAGCCATGAAGAAGACTAGTTGGTCAATTCCTAGGGGACATTGCATTCGATCATCGAATGCTAAATGCAATAATCTCCATCTGCTGTTGCAACATGTATCCTATACTAGTTGTCTTCTTGTAGCCAGCTCCAACCTGTATCATATACTAGTTGGCACGCAGGCCTGTATCAAAGGACTTTCAGGCCCATATATACAAATTAGAGCTCGCAAGCCCAGATAAATTAAATAATTGGCACGCAGGCCCAATTAAATAATAATAGGCTCGCAGGCCCAACCAACAAAAGCAGAATAAATAAACCATACATCCAACCAATTACATGGGCCGAGTCCATAACCATCCACTAAATACACATTCATCATTTAAGTGTATTATAATATAATATCTAATATTATATAAATAAATTTCAAATTTCTAGTCATTTAAGTAGTCTAAACTAATTTAGATAAAATGGATCGGAACAATAATTAATTAATCAAATTAATTAATTAACTTTAGTTAGCGGGTCTTATTTAATTAAAATCATATTTTAATCAAATATCAAATTAGAGTACAACTCTAATTCCAAAAGGGGCAAATTAAATTAACATCTTAATTTTAGATAAAACTCCTAAAATAAAATAAAATTTAATTTGGTAACTAATTAATCAATTACATTAATTGACGAGTTTATTTAATTAAAATCAAATTTTAATTAAATATTAAATTAGAGTCCAACTCCAATTTCAAGATTTTAGGGCTAATTGAATTCAGGATCAAATCCTAAATAAAATTCAATTAATAATCAATTAATCGAATTAACTAATTATTAAATCGAATTTAATTAAAATCAAATTTCAATCTAACACCAAATTAGAGTCCAAACTCTAATTCTTAAATTAGGGCAAATTGAATTAACATTTTAATTTAGGATAAAACTCTTAAATAAAATAAAATTCAATTTAAGGTCAAAGTATATATTATGTTAAAATCCAATTTTAACATTATTTTAAAAGTCGTGAATTTTGAAATAAAATTTTGAATTGGGTCAAAATTAAAATTCTAGTCAAAATCTTAAAGGGAAAAATACATATATAAGGTGTTTAGAATATACAATTTCAATTTTAACATATAATTTCAAAAATTTCAAAAATCAGGTCTCTATTTAACTAAATTAAATAATTAGATTTTTTTATTAATTATATAAATTCAGGTCACAATACAAGATAAATTCAGGTTACAAAATGTAAATTACTTAAGTCACAAATAATTTTAGGGTCACAAATTATTAAAATAGTAGGTCACAATAACAGTTTTATCAAGTCACAAATAATTACAAGGTCACAAGTTTTAAATTAATCAATCCCGAGTTATTTCTAGGTCACAACTTATCAAATTATGAGGTCACTAATCTTTTAAGTCACAATTATCATATTATTAAGTCACAATTCATTGATTAATTATTAGGTCACAGTATATCCGAAAACTTGTCCACGTAAATTCAGGTCACAATACAAGATAAATTCAGGTCACAAAATGTAAATTGCTTAAGTCACAAATAATTTTAGGGTCACAAATTATCAAAATAGTAGGTCACAATAACAGTTTTAGGTCACAGTAACAGTTTTAGGTCACAAAAAACAAACATTATATTCAAGTCACATAAACAAATTTTTTATGTCACAAATAATTTCAGGATTATAAATTATCAAAATATTATGTCACAAATTAGACTTATTTTTAGGTCACAATAATTTTTTTAAGTCACATATTATAAAATCAATAGGCTACAAATGTCAAATTAATAGAATTTGGGATATTTTAAGGTCACAATTTATCAAATTATTAGGTCACAAATCTTTAAACACCCCCATCCACCCCACCCATAGAACCTAAACGTGTGACCATTGCAAATGAAACTGTGAATACACCACCATCACTGTCACTTCACCCCACCCACCTCCTCCTCCACCACCACCATGCTGCGCCTCCGTCGCCACCGCCACCACGACGCTGCAATGTGAACATCGATGACACGAAGAAATCAAACCTAAATCCTACAAACAACCACCACTGCCTCACATGAAACCACCACTGCCGCCATCGCACAACCATCTCACCACCGCCACACAACCACCATCACAAAGAGCAATTTCACAACAAGCAATTCAACTAATTTCAGACACCCTTAATATACAACATCAAATAATAAAAAAATCCAGACTCTTAAATAGGTGTCAAGCACTCAAGGTCACATCGCCATTTTCATCACCATCGCGATTTTCAGCTACGCCACCGCCTCACCATCACCACCACCACCATTGCCGCCCCCGCTGCCACCACCTACGCCACCGCGACCTCCACCACCACCACCACCACCACCAGTTCTCCAAATTTCAAAATCAAAGTATTTCCCTGACCACCGCACACACAAAACAATACCACAGCACCTGCAGCCGCCATCTACGCCACCGCGACCTCTACCACCACCAGATCTCCAAATCGGGTGACGGAATATGCAGCAGCAGAATTGACAATGTAAGCGTCGCTTGCGTCGGTGAGGTATAGCAGTCACAACGCCGATTCTATAGGACGGAGGTTGGTGATGGGCTGAAGGTGAACAACTCTTCTTCTGCGAGCAGTGACTTACTTCGCGAGGAGGTGTGACCGTGGGTGGAAGGAGGAGGAGGAGGTGGTGGTCTGAGGAGTAGCCGCTGCCTCTAGGAAATAGCGCCGTCACGGTTACCCTGAAATCGCCGCTTCTAGCAGCGATTTTTCCGGAGACGTTCAAACCAGTTGCAGAGTCGACGGGGTGGCGGGAAGATGGTGGCGTTTGGGTCTGAAGAACCGATTGAACAAGGGGATGGAATATAGATATCGATAGTTAGGGTTTTGTGTGGTGTTGTGTGAGATTGGGATAGGGTTGAATAATAATTTAATTATATATTGTTTTAATTTATTAATTAATTATTTGAATCTTAATTAAAACCTGATTTTTGAAGGTTTATAAGTTTTATCTCATATTTGAATTTGGTTCTTATAAAACATGAGTCTATGTAATTTCCACAATCTTAAATTGGGTCAAACCAATTTGAGAATCCAATTTAAAACTCATTTTAAATAACAACTAAAATCTATTTTTGAAAATTACATTCTGACCCATATTTAAAAATTTCAAACAGCCCATTCAATTTCATAAATTGCATGATAGGCCCATTATCATTTTAAAATCAAACTCTGACCCTTAAAACGAAATTGCAAGCAAGGTCCTGACATTTCGAAAATGACAGGAAAGGTCCCTGGTTCCAATTCAAAAACCCTAATCAGAAATTTCAAATGAGCCCTTGCAAATTCCTAAATTGCGGAGGAAACCCCTGCCCCCAAAAATCTGAAAATCGTTCGAAGAACCCTAGAGCTCTCCTGATTCGCGGTGGCGCCGACAATAGCAGCGCCGTGTCTCCCACCCCGCGGCGCAGAGTGAACCGCAGAAGTTGAGCGGCGGCTTTTTTTTTTGCAGCAGCGCGACCTTCGCGCTGCGGAGACGACGCAACAGCGTGCGACGCTGTTGTTGCAGCAACGTCGCACGCTGCTGCGAAAAGGCAGCGGTGCTTCTGCAGCACCGCGCTGCTAACTGAAGCAGCGCCCGCCGATCAACCTGCTGCTGTAAACACCGGCGCAGCAGCAACGCCTTGCTGCTGCGTCGCCACCTCCGGTGACCAATTTCATCGGAATTGCCAATCTTTTTTTTTTTTTCGATCCGTCTTTCGACCAAAAATTAATTTTCTTTTCTAAATCAAGTTTTTGAACAAGAAAATTAATTTTCTCAAAAGCTAGAAACAAGAAATATTTATTTCAATCAAATTGAATCTATCAAAGTATTAACAAACTCTAGCAAGTAACAAGGTACGCTCTGATACCACTGTAAGGTTTCGATACATATATGCATAGCGGAAATTAAACAAACACGAAATTATAGCCTGGATCAATCATGCACTTAGATAGAATTTGTGATTAGAATGATACCTTTGATGAATGCCGTAAATCTGAAATCTGAAACAGGAGGTATTGTCCAGCCTCTAACAGAAATCCACACAGCGAGTTGATTCTGAAACTCCATCAATCTCCAACTATTTGAATGGATTCGAGAGAGCTGATTTTTCTCTTTGTACTAGTAAGAGAAAAATCATGGGCTAGAATATTACAGAAACGCGACTATCATAATTTCTCTACAATAGTGCACATATTAATATGTGCACCTCAAAACCCTAACCCTAGTGACAACAGGGCTTTTAATTGGCCTTGATTAATTAATTATATTAATTAATCTAATTGTAAAGTCCGACCCAACAATTGGACTTGTACATTAATTCTAACAGTTTTCAATACTTAACCAATTTCTCAATTTATTAAATCAATATCCAACAATTTTTTAAGTTTTGTAGGAATTTTGGATTTTTTGGAAGAATATGTGGTTGAAAAGAAATTGAAAAATATGAAAATTGATGGATCCTATAGAAATATATGGTTGAAAAATGAATTCGAGAGAATCTTTGAAAGAAAATGAATGGGACCAAAATTCGAACGTAAAAAAGGGAAAAATTAGAAAATTCTTTATACAAAAAATTATTACTCTGAGCAAAAAAGGTTTAACAAATGGAAATAAAATATGACTGGTCAAAGAGCATTTTGTGAAGTCCGGCTGTTTCCAACCTCACCCTCACCCAACTCCTTTGACTTTGTTGATTGACGTCTTTCAATAAACCTCGTAAACGTATCAAATTAAAAATAGGTAAACAAAATAAATTAATTTATAAATTATTTTATAAATTACACAATTTTATAAATCATTTTTTAATCACAAATATTTTTTTTTTCTAATTTTCATTTACTACTTTTTACCTTAAAATTATAAATAAATCAATTTATAAATCAAACAGTATTACCAAACAAAGGTTTAAATATTGAAAAATTGCAAAAGGGGTTTTGAACTTGGAGTTTTGTAGTAAGAAGGTCTCTCTAACTTCTGGTTTCAGTCGTTAACTTATCGGTTTCAACAAGATTCCACGATTCATGGTGTTTTGCTATTGCAACCGATGTTAACGAAAATAACCTTATCATCGAGTGACTGATTAAACTGATACACAAAGTGATCTTTAGGGACCGACATTTTACAAAATAAAGTTCAATGGTTAACGTAAAACTTCTCGAGCGAGTTAACAAACTTTTTCTTAGTCTTGTTTGGCACAAATTTTAATTTTAATTAAAATCAACAATCAAATTAACACATATTTTATATGATCTACAACTTTACAATCACATATTTAATCAATTTTTATCAAAATTTATTATAAAATTCTGATTTCCACCGAGTCATTAATTAATACCAAAGTTTTAAAATTTAAGAAAGATACAAATTTTCACGGCATTATATCCTTCATTAGGTGAACTATGCGAGAATAAAGCTCTCTTTGACATTATAACCATGGTCCATGTGTTTGGCAATGCCATTTGATTCAGACGGACGTCAGTCAAATAAAATAGTTTACACTTGATAGAGCAATTAACTATTAATATTTTGTCAAACAATGTGGTATAAACCGAAGCAACATAACATTGATAATTGATATAATTAATAATAATAATAATAATAATAATAATAATAATATAATAATAATAATAATAATTCAACAAAAGAACGATCCTTGAACCAAAATTATCACAAAAAACTCGACATTTTTCCTTTTTGCCAATTTTGGTCCTCTATCCTAACAAATTTTACAAGAAAACCCCAACTCTAGCTACTCCGTTTCTCATTTTTTTTCCTTGCAAATCTCCCCTCCAACTATCTAGAACTCAAAAAAAAACCCCAATTTTCGTCTAAAGTTTCACCTTCTTTCTTCTTCCCCTCTTTTTTTCTCGAAGGCCGACTCAAACACGACGTACTGACCATCCCCAACAGACGTGCTCCCCTGCATCGCGTGTTGCGTATGCCTGTGCTCCCCTTCATAAGTTACTATCAACATTGATGGATCATCAGTAGCCCTCTCCACGTGCTTTCTTGCAGGGCATCCCCTTATCGTACTGCACTTGTAATAACCCCTGAACATTAAGGAAGGATACGTCACTTGTGTACAAATTCGTTATGATAATATATTGATGATGCAAATATTTGTGATAAAGATGAGAAATTGATGGTGCACAATAATTACCGTGGGTACGGTGAACCCTTGATCGGCTTTTGACCATATTTTCTCCACGAATACTCATCAGCTGGAATATCTGCAGTTTTGGAGCTACAAGCTGGGACTCTAATTGTCCTCTTCATCCTGGATTTCCTGCAAAATCAATACATTATTAGTAAATTTTCGATTTAACAATGATAACTCGATAATGATTGGTTAAATATCTATCGAGGTTCAATGCAATGTGTTGTATGACTCGTTAATTTTATAATAACGAACATCATTAAAAGTTCTTAACGTGCGCGGAAGAACGGGGCCTAATTCTACTGTGCGCCGCATGGTCCAATAATGGAAAAGGACATGTTGAAAGAGTCAACATTTTACACAGTGCCCACTAGCGTGAGCCACAGTCGACGTAGAAACACGTTCAGACAACGTAGCTATCACGGATGACTTTTGTCACGTGCTACGTCGTTTTCACGACGACTTTTGATGCTATTATGCACCGGTAAGCGGGTCTTCTTTATTTATTTATTATTTATTTTGGCGCTTTTAGGGTAGAAGTGACGACGGATTTTATGATAATAATTTTACAAAAAAAAAAAAAAAAAGTCAACAAAGCCGGTTTTATGTTTGACTAGTTGAAGTATGTACACGTCTGGTAAAGTAGATTACCTCTTCTTGCAATGGCACTTGCCGGAGATGTTATCAGATTGCGCGTGCTCCCGGCACCTCTTCCCAGATAGTGGTGGCTTTCCGGCGGAGATAGAAGGAACTGCAGGAGCCGTAAACATAGAGGACGTTCCACCTTTTCCGTTTGACACGCTCCCGTCGCCGGTGATAGAAGAAACAAACGTCGTCGACGAATTCCCTGACGTAGACATCGCCGCCGACAAGCCAAAGCCCTCTTTGAACATCACGTCATTTCTGCACTCCTTGGCAAAAGGGATAGAACCTACCACGCTTGGCTTGGTGAAATCAAGCGTAAATGCCGGTGCCGCTACGGGTTCCAGCGCCAAATCAGCCGCCGAATTTACAGGGGGGAAATTGAGATTAAGATTTTGCTGAGGTTTATGATACCCAGAAGCTGGAAGATGATCCGGAGGCAACTGACAGGACCCCGAAGAAAGATTTTGATACTCGATTGAAGTGAACCGCTCCGGTGGCGGTGGTTGAACCGGAGCACGGCGAAAACGAGCATGGCCAGTCCGGCTTAGAATAGGAATAACTTTTTTAAGCTTAGAAACCGTAAACTCAGTTATTTCTGTACAGTCGATTTGCTTGTTTTGTTGTTCCTTATGAGAAACCAGCCGGATTAAATGGTCCATTGATTTCAACCCTGCCGTAGCCGCCTCCTGCAACGCCACTTGCTCGGTCATGTTAGTATAAGCCATCATTTCCACAGCCATTCTTTCTACCCAAAAACAGAAAACTTAATCTAATTTCCAGATTTAATGAACCCACTGTACCCACATCGATCAAAAACCTAAAAATCCCTAAACCAAATCAAGAACAAAAATTAGAGAAAATGGGAAGAAATTGAAATGGTGTGTTGGGGTGGGGTGTATATATATAGAAGAGGATGGTGACCGGAAGACTGGAAGGGCTTAATCTAACGGGTGAGATTTGTTTTGTAGACTTCAATGCATTCCGGGATGAGACAAAATAGAGGCCTTTGTTTGTTGGGTGGGTCCTAGTTGTGAAAATAATAGGAATTGATATTGCCAGTCTCTAATTCCATGCTTCCAGTTCAACGTACAGTTCTTTATGCATGAAGTTGCCCCCAAGCATAACGGCTCATAGAGGTGTCAATCCGGTGGTCTGGGCCGGATCGACCCGTCAATAAAAAGTTAGATAACGGCCCGCTTGAAAAAAAGTCCGCCCGCTGCGGGTTACGGGTCAGCCCGCAAATTTTGAACTACAACCCAGGCCCGCCCGCTGGCCAATCCGGGTCGAGCCCATGCGGGTCGCGGTTTGTTCTGATTTGGCCCGTATGAATAAAAACATAGATTTTTTCATATCTATAGCAAATTTTTTGTCAAGTTTCTAAATACAAAATGATTAAAATGATAAATTCATATTTATACCATAAAATATTTATATAGAATTTAAAATTATAGTTTATGTTATATGAATTACTTCTAAATTTTCAAATTTAAATAAAATATAAACAAATAACAATTAAATGATAAATATATTTCTAATTACTATTGTCAAAAAATATTATTTTTTTAACTATTAAGGAGAAAAAAATAAGATTTTACTTTAAAAGTTGTATTAGAGTTTTTAGAAGAAGAGAGATTTCCAATGTTACCATATTTAATAAAAACAATTTTTTTTTTTACGGGCCAGCGGGTTAACCGCGGCCTGCGAATGTTTGACCCTCAAAATCCGCAGTTCACAACTTCTTGACCCGTGAACCACCCGCACGGGTCATGGGTCGGCCCACGGTCCCGAGTCAATCCGGACCGATTTTTACAGGTCTGATCGGCACGTCCGTCTTGACACCTCTAACGGCTCACAATGAGAGGGTGGAAGTTCAAAACCTGACAAATATTTTGAATTTGATTTTCTTACGATTTAAAAATTTCAGTTGACAAGCTTCAAATTCCAACTTAGGTCATTCAACGATTTTTTTTTTTTATAAGACTCTAGAAACGAAGCAGTGGAAGTCGTTAGGATTGTTGTTCTACTCTTTTTTTTAAATGCATAAAGTTGAGTGGTGAAATTTTGGGGAAAGGAGTGCTCTTGTAAAGAAATATTGTGGGGCCCGAATTTGTAATAGTGTCGAATTTCTCGTGAATGTTAGTCAAAAGAGAAAGCTGGTGAGATTACAAAAGGACAGATTGGGGATTAGGAAGTCCAAGTCGTAACATTAATTAGTTTTATAACGCCCGCGTCCGTTTGGTTAAAGTATATTTCTAAACGACATCGTCGAGTCAAAATGTAATCGTTCACTTCGTAAAAGTAAAGAATAATACTTCCTCCGTCTCACAAAAATAGACTTAATTCTATTTTTATACGAATTAAAAAAATATAATTAATATTTATTGAAACTATAAATTTACTTATATTCTACCTAATATATCTTTATATTAAATAGTGAGTTGTTTCAAAACGTGATCCACAAAAATAATGTTGTGTGGCTGTTACATACAAACTTTTACATTAATTATTGCAGTTGGGATTATGACAATCTCATAAGAGATTTTCCTTTGGTGAAGGATCAGTATTGAATTTATTTATTGCGTTTATTTAAAAATGAGATTAATAGCTATTGGTTTGGACAAACTGGTGTTAATTTTATTAAAAAAATTAAGAGTATAATATTGAGGATTTTTAGTTTATGTTTGATTTCATTATTTGATATATAAAAAAAACATGAATAGCGGTAGATATAATTTTGTGTGATTGAAAATGAGAGAAATTTTGAATTTATGTATAGGCTCTGTTTGTTAAAAGTTTGTGTTTAAAAACATGTTTGAGCCCTCATTATTTACAAAATGGGTTTTACAATAGTGATTTTTTGGATAATAATATAATATGTACTTAAGCTCCTATTTGAGACTCATTATTTCAAATAACGTAGTTTATAACATTAAATTTTAGGATAATGAGTTGTTAAAAAGTAAGATTTTTTTTTTTTTTTTTAAAGTTATATGTAGATTATTTTATTAATAGAATGTTGGTTGAAAATGAATTTAAAAAATTACCTGATAGGGGACTTTTTTTTTTTTTTTTTACCAAATGACTACAATTGTAATAATTAGGAACTTGAGGAGGAAAAAAAACCTTCAATGATCATTTGCAAAACTCATTCTCATAACTACTTAATTTTAATGATTACTAACGTAATTAATCTTTTTAAAATATGATTTCTAGATTATCTATCCAAATAATACTATTAGAATTGGTACTATCTCAATACAATATAGATATTTAAATATATTAAACAAAATATTTCATTTCATATTTACTTTTACATTACAAATTAAATACACGTAATCCTATATTTAAATGAATATAATAAATTAAGCAACATGAAATGTTTATTTTAATTAAATTTTAATGAATGTATATATTACAATTACATTTAACTTTACATACCAAGAAATCATCTATTCGTCTCAATTTATAAAAGTCGCACGATTGTTGAACCTATAAGAGCAACTCCAATGGTTATGCAAAATAGCTCAAATTATTTATTTACATCCTTAAATTCGCCAGAATGGTCTATAATGGCAGGGGTGTAAAACGGGATGTAAATTAAATTTCTCCAAAGATCTAAAAAAAAAGATCCATAATTTGCATCTTGTTTTACACATTCACATGGAACAAAATTCACATAATCAATTCATAAAATTTTGATGTGAGATATGTAATTTAAATTTATTATATTAATTTACATTACAATTTAAACTTTTGTATTCATTTGCACATTTTAAAATTTTTAATATTTTTATTTTCTTGACCAAATTTCGAATCTTTAGGTTGATTTGTTCGAAATATTTATATATATGCACACACACACACAAAAAAAAAAAAAGATTAACATATAATTTACTAGCTAAAAAAATTGTATAAAAACTAAATTTAAATCTTATAATTTACATCTCCCCATTAGAACAAAACTTAAATATAAATCCATCGAATTGTATATTGAGATGTCAAAGTGATTTTTGAGGTTAAATTACACCACTATTGGAGTTGCTCTAAGACATCTATATCTATATACTAACTATCTATTAAAGCAAAATAGATATCATTTTTTGTTTTTCCACCTAAAATAATTTTCAAATATGGCTGGATGCATTTGTGTCATGGGTGGGTATATTACACCACAATTATTATTTAACACATCACATTTTTAAATAATTTTTCTATTAATATTATAATCATATTCATTAATAAAATGATATAAATAACCTTACTTTGAACACCACTCATAACTCTCTTAATTCTTTCAGAACACCCACACAGAACTTGACGTGCTTCTTACCCAAAACTATACCACAGGCAAATGCGAGACTTGTTTTGAGCACAACCATAATCGGTGGTCGGAAAACTCGCCATGAACGATACATCAATTCATCAGCTCCACAGAATTCATCGATAAAAAAAGTTCTATATTCACACGTTTCTATTCTTAATCATTTTTGTTCCCTTTTCCCATATGGTTAAAATTCCCACTTGATTTTACCTTCAATTGTCTGAAATGAAGAACAAAAATGAGGGGAAAAAGGGATAAATCTATCTTTTTTTCAATCTAGGGTTTATGATAAATTCTTCTCTACTAGTATCTTTAAATTTTTCTCATTAAAAATTAAAATAAAACCTATGTGTACTTTCTCGAGCTTAATCATACAAAATATAAATCTGTCTTTTTTCTCATGTTCTGATTTTATTGTACTTCATAATCGGCGTGTTTTCGTGTAAACGAAAAAAATGGTTTCTTCTAGTGGAAATTCTTCTGAATCTACACAAATTCAGAACATTGGTTCTGAAGAGAACTTGCAGGATTTAATCGATCGAAGGAAGGGGAAGAGAGTGGAATAAAATAGGGAATCAGAAAGGTGATCGAGGATGAAAAAACAAAAGCATTTTGATGAGGAGGAAAGTGTGGTGCATAAATATTTTGTGTTTATTATATTAGTAAAATAGGCTGATGCATTTATAAAAAGTATTTTTTAATTGGGGTGTAGTTAAAATGTGGTGGGTTAAACAAAAAAATGTGGTAGTTGTTGTAAATATTATCTTGTATTAATGAATGAAAAATATTATAAAAAGTATTTTTTAATTGGAGTGTAGTTAAAATGTGGTGGGTTAAACAAAAAAATGTGGTAGTTGTTGTAAATATTATCTTGTATTATGTAATTTAAAAGAATATTGATTTAAATCGATATTCCAGGAGAATATTACAGCATTAGAAATATTTCATTTGAGTTATTTAGTAAAACATTCCAGAAAAATATTTCGTTTTTACTCTTGAAAAAGCAAAATTTTATTTCACGTTGAATATTAAAGTTGAATATGTTGTTACTCTTAAAGAAGCACAACAATTATAAAATAATATTAACTACTCTTGAAAGAGCATGATATTACAATTTCAATATTTCGAAAAAATATTGACATATTGACTTTGAATGAGCAATAAAAACTTGCTTTCTATGTATCATATGTTTAGAAGAATATATCATTTGAGTTCATGTTTATCCATGAAGGAAAACATATAATTAATGTCATAAGGACATTGATTTTGTTTGACTACTTGAATGATATATGATTATATAATGTTTAATCATTGAATTATATCTTATATTGAACCAGATGTTCAATTTGATTTGATTATTTGGTATGACCAGTTAGACCATCACTGGATCAATAATGATGAGAAATTAAAAATGGATACTCAATGAAGAACCAGAAGATTCTTCAATTCAATCGTATATGATATTTGTTCTCTTGCATTAAATTTCTTAACTATCACTAGCTAAAATAGGGATTAAGTTCCCTATATTTCTGAAAATAATTAGGGTGATAAATGAGGCTCCATCATCCTCCACGTTGATCATCTAAATATTATTTGTATCTAATAGATATGATACATATACTAGATGATTGCATAATACTCGCAACCTAAAGTTTGCGAAACCATTGCTCAAATTTTAAATTATGAGCATAATTTTCAGATTATATAATCAAGAATGCGTCTTGATAATGACAGTGGACACGGATCTCAACACTTTAATAAGTGTTAGTTGGGAAATCGATAAAAGATTGAATGTTTTTGCTTGTTAAACGCCTCCAATTAATTTAATTGAGAACAAAATATTTCTCTTTTTGTTTAGGAAATTCTATTACGCATCATGTGAACATCATAATTCTCCCTTTTATAATTGGCTTATGGTTAGAGCCTAGTTTTTCCATCTAATTTTTTAATAGTTCAATTGATCCACCACAATGCATTGATATGGAAAATAAAAAATGTTGAGAAAAATGCGTTGTTTGAACATATATCTCAAATGGGTGATATTTTACAACGTAAAAAAAATGATTGTCAATTTGATTGGACAATTTTCTCAACATTAGGGGGAAGTGTAGTAGCTTAAAATCAAACAAATGTATCATATTATATTATCTATATCCTCGAGGTTGATAATACGAACCAGAAGTTCGATTGAAAATACGAACGAAAAGTTTAAAAGATAACATAATTACAAGATGCATAAGAGATTAATGAAATCTCATGTACTAGCTACAGATACTCTATCATATATTGATGTATGGCACGCCTGAAGCTTAGCGATAATTGATTCGAATAAAGATCCCCAAATAAATAAAAATAGAGCAAATGATTATGATAGTCTTCTTGAGGAGGCATATACTCGTGAGAGAGTATTTATTGACATAATTAGTTTTAAATCTTCAGAAGAGATTCAAGTACTTGAAATATTGAAAAACTGAGATCTCTATAGTTATGTCTTGTGGGAAAGAAATCAAATTGAGATGATAATTGTGTCGACACACTTTATAAAGCACTTATCCAAAAGCAAATTGCGAAACTAGCTGCGTCATAATTTGAATGATAGCGAGGACAATAACATAAAATATGTCGAAGAAAATCGATATAAAAATAGTTGGCAAAAGTATACATTAGCTAAATTAAACATACTACAAAACCTGAAATTTTGGGATTTGAAGTCCAAACACTTAAAAGTGTAAAGCCAGTAAAATACTTATAGATATAATCGTAATACAGGACTTGTTGCGCAACGAATGTTTCAAAGATCTGGCACAAATGCAATATTGTTGCTAAGAAAATGCATAATAAGTGTCAATAAATATATAATTATTAGAAATGTAAATATTGAAAGATGATTGACTCTAATTACTAGCTTGCGCTCTTTGTGATCAGAATATTTAATATGCCTTGAAAGGATTCAATGTGTAATTGAATGTGATTGGCGATATAAAATTAGATTACATGAAGAATGGTACAGATGACACTATATGACAAAGTGTTAAAATTGAGATGTACCATTATTGTGAATAATATTTAAAAATCGTGGCAATTGATTTTCAAATTCAAATTCATGGTTAATTATTCACCTGAACTGAATAAGCTAATTGTTCATTGAAGTGAATAAGTCACTTCCAAATTTTAGAACTGCATTAAATGCATAGATGAATATTGATTATATAACATGACTCGATACAGCATGTTCATATGATTGGAAATATTTTATGTTCTTTAAGTTCAAATGAATAATTGAATTTATATTTGAAGAATAAATAATATGTCATTTATATATGCTTGGTGAAGATATTTGATATTGCACTATGTATGTCAACGAGCCGAGCCGAACATCAAGGCTCGAACTTGGCTTGAGCTTTTTAGGATCGAGCTTTTTTTTTGCCCGAGCCAAAGCTCGACCAAAATTTTGACTTTCCACTCGAGCTTCTTCGAGCCGAGTTGTACACAATAAATGTAGTTAAAATATCAAACATAAGATTTAATAAAAATGTAAATGTAGATTTTGTAAAGTCTATCTATACTAAATTATTAATTGTTTTATATATATTCAATAAAAGTTACAAGTTACATTATTACAAGTTACAACCCTCCTCCTTTTTTCGGACTTGTGACCTGCTATGATCAACATAGGCGGAGTTAAAAATTGTACACGAATAAAAAAATTTGTGTACAATTTTTTTAAAAACATAATAATTTAAATTATACAAAATGATTTTTAAAAACTTACAATTTCTTCTATCTTAAATATTCCTCCAAGTGAACTGTGAATTAACTTGTGAATTTACAAATAAAATACAACCTATTTATAGAAAAAAACGTGGGAAAACAAAAAAAAAATTCAAATTTCAAATTTTCAAAAAAAAAAATCTGTATAGTTCAAATACAGATAAAAAATCAGACTAACCAGTACGCTACTCACTGCAACGCGTGTTACATCTGCCTGCAACACGCTGGCAGCTAAAGGAGCTGCCAGCAGCTAATGTAGCTGCCTGCAATTTGCGGGCAGCAACACGAGCCAGATTTGGCCCGTGTTGTCAGGCCAAATTGGCCCGCTTCGGCTCAATCCCACTGAGCATTTTTGGGCTCGGCTCGAGCTTCGACTCGGTCTTACGAGAATCGAGCCGAGCTTAGTCCGAGCTTTTAACGAGCCGAGCCCGAGCTACCCGAGCCGACGAGCCGTTTTGACACACCTATTGTACCGACTAATAGTTGAAATAATTATATACAATATCCAAATAATTGTAATGTTTCTATGAGAGGGAGCTAATATGCTCTACACTCCTTTTTCCTAAGCCGAAGTTTTGTCCCACGAGGTTTTCCTTTCAAGGTTTTTAGTGAGGTAGCTATTATCAATGTCTATTAATATACTATCCTATACGAGACTCCTGAAGAGATCTAAATATGGGTGATTCAATAGAGATTGAATCAGAGGGAGTAGTTGTACATTTTTCCCTCGTTTATGTTTTTTCCCACTGAGTTTTTCTGACAAGGTTTTGATGAGCCAGTATCAAAATACTCCAAAATTTTCAACAAATTCACTCAAGTGACAATGTAGCTGATTTATCGATAAAGCACTACCAACATCTACATTCAAGAAACCAGTTTACAAGATTGGGATACATCGACTCGATGATTTACAGCGATCAACACTAGGGGGAGTAGCTGTACTCTTTTTCCTTAGCCAAGGTTTTGTCCCATTGGGTTTTTACTAGTAAGGTTTTAACGAGGCAGCATTCATTTTGATACTCCAAGAATAACTGTACTCTTTTTCCTTCATTTGATATTTTTTCCAATTGAATTTTTATTAAACAAGGTTTTAATGAGGCAGATATTTTGTAATATGTCATTCAAGAGGGAGTATTGTAAATATTATCTTGTATTAGTGAATGACAATTATACCCATGTAACCCTAGTTATAATTACTTTGTATATCTCTTTCTTCCTCTATATATATGTGGCTCTAGTTCATAATAAAATATACAAGTTTATTGATGTCTCTACTTTTCTCTCTTTTTCTCTCTAGTTTATAACAATAGTAATATATTTACCCTTATGTCATATATTTATAATTTCTAAACATACCTAAATTGGAATGCATTTATGTTCATTATTAATTATTTTATAAAAAATAAAAGAAATTAATAGATTTAAAAAATTGTGCATTAACTTTGAAAAACAAAGATGGCTTGGACTGTGTTTGGCAGACCAAGCTAATAAGCTAGCTGATAGATGATAAACGAGCTTATAGCTGATAAGCTAATTTGTGAGCTAATAGCTGATAGCGAATAACTGATAAGTTAATTGATTAAAATAGAAGTGTTTGGTAAAATTAGCTGAAAAGCTAGCTCGAAAATACAAAATGATATAAAAATAAAATATTTTTTAATACCCTAATGATATAGGTGTGTAATTTTTAAAAAAAATAAAGAGGCTAAAAATGGAATAAAAAAATGAAAAACTCGTGGAGCTTATTTGAAAAGCTTGTAAAAGTAGCTTTTGAGATAAACTCTAACTTCTCAAATAAACTCATCAATCAAACTGAACTTATTTTAGTAGATGAAGCTTATAAACTCTCCAAATAAGCTATAAGCTAGCTCATTTGGCTTACCAAACGTACTCTTGATTTTTTCGTGCAATAATTAGATTAATAATTTATTAAACTTTAATAAGTATTTGTTATTTTGTTTTAGTTAAAATTATTAGTAACAAATAAGTTTATTTAAACCTCTTAATAGATTTTTTTTTTGGAGAAAGCGGTAATATATTTTTTTCTTCTGAAATGGTGGCTATTCATTTTTTTATTATTTGATTTGAATTAAAACTTCCTTGTATCAACGTAAAAGGTATTAATGATAATTAATAATTTATTAAAACTAAAACTAATTATTATATCATCACTTAGATATGAATGTCAAATGTATTATGGAAACCCTTTTTGCATAGTGAAAGATTACTAAGTAATTAATTTCAAAATAATTAATTACATTACTATTATGGATAATACCATTACTGCATTTGATGACTCGTTTAATGCAATGAAAAATGAAATTGAAATTATTAGGGATGATTAATTTTAATACTTAACAATTGTTTATTTAACTAAATCTCAAGTTCTGTGAGAAACGAAACAATAAAAATGTGAATGAAGATTAATAATTAAAAGTAAGGCTGTAGCGCCCCGAGTTCTAAATACCTGATTTACCACGTCATTTTCTGGTCTAAATTTTAAAATAATATTCTAACGGAAGAAATCTCTGAAATCCCTTTTTGGCAACATTAAATAAACGGTAATGATCGATAAAATTCGAGAACATTTATGAAATAATTCAAAATGACTAATCGAGCCATTAATTGTACAAAACAATTCGGCAATGCCATAATTTCTCAAATAATTGAAAATCTCAAAAATAGCCAAAGTTTAGAAATATGGATCATTAAAATAAGATTCTCAATTATTTAACAACTATTGCCACTATCATCCATCATTGGCCACTTTCTTCGAAATCTGCAAATGTTGTTACAAATAGACATGAGCATTTCATAGAAATACTCAGTAGACTCACCGCCAATTAATTAATCTACAATATAATTGAACACATAAATGTAGGCTCTTTAGAAACATAGGGTGTGGGTAGTCTCTTCATGTGCATTAAAGCACGGGACTTCTCTTTGAAAAATCATAGACTCTTTAAAAATTATCGGGTGTGGGTAGTCTCGTCTTGTGCACTTAAGGCACGTAAGTTATGCATAACATCATCATTTATCTTGCAAGATAATTTCTTCTTTCTTTCTCATGCATAAAAGCAAGTAAGTTATGACAAGCATAACAATATAATTATTTTCGAAGAAATATATTCTCTTCTCTTTTCATAAAAATGACTTTCACATAAGTCACATAACATACACATTCACATGCAATCATAATTTAAATCAATTAATATGGGCGAGTCTACCTTAAACTTGACTAGTGCAAAGTTGAGTAGGAAACGACTTCAATTCTTTAATTCTCCGTACACTTCGTCTAGCCAATTATAAAATGAGTTAAATTAGTCTTTTAAAATTTATAGTTTAAAAATGATAAATTACAATTTGGGGACTGAAATGAATACTTTGAAAGTTGAGGGACTAAAATGAATA
The DNA here is from genome assembly GCA_963555705.1 of Ligustrum vulgare. Classification (NCBI taxonomy): domain Eukaryota; kingdom Viridiplantae; phylum Streptophyta; class Magnoliopsida; order Lamiales; family Oleaceae; genus Ligustrum; species Ligustrum vulgare. The sequence continues at coordinate 9,244,335 of OY743169.1, read as the reverse complement.
TTTTGAGAGTTGAGGGACTAAAATGAATATTTTCAAAAGTTGGGTTGAAGCTCAAAACGAATATTAAACTAGAGGGTTTGAAATAATTGATTTTAAAAATGAAGGCTTATTAAAATCATTTAAGACTTAAGGACTGAAGTTATAAGTTTTAAAATATAGGGACTGATTTAAATAACTTGGAAATAAAAGGGACCAAGGTGCAATTTTTTGAAAATTAAAAATATTAAAATCAAAATCTTCATTCTCTCTCTTTCTCATTTCTGTTCAGAGACAGAGGGAGAGAAGGGCGAGAGGGGGGAGGAGTTCTCTCCCGGTGGCGCACTTCCGGCGCCATCTCCGGCGCAGTGAGCGGCAAGAGCGCGAGAGCGCAAATAGGCTAGGTTCTGGGGTTGATTGGGCGCGAGATCGAGGCTGGAAACGAGGCTCAAAATTGCGATTTTTGGTGGTAAAAACCGGTCAAGGCAGTCGGCGGTCGAGGTAAGTAACTGGGGTTCATCTATTATGGGGTTTGTGGTTTGATTTTGGGGCTGGTAGATGGGGTTCGAGGTTGGGCAGTGGGGGTGGTTGGCTGTGCGGTGGTGTTGCTGTTAGTGGGGGTTTTGGAATGGGTTGTTGAGTATTGTGGTTCGGTTGTGGATTCACATGGTGAGGTCGTGTTTGCTGCGGTGGTGGTTTGGCCGGTTCGGTGGAGGCTAAAGTTTGGTGCAATTGGGTTGGCTGAGCTTTGTGGCGGTTTTGGGATTGGTGATGACGGTGGCTGGTTGTGTTGGTGATGAAGGAGGTGGCGGTGATGATGATGCAAACCACGTAGCAATTGTAGCTACGCAACCCACAAATTATTGGAATCGACCCAAGAACGCCAAAGAACCACGATTTAGAGATTGATTCAAATTAATTGAACCAAGCAACCAACACAATCAATAGATATGCTGACCTCTTGATCACAATAAAAGTAAATCTCACCCAAGATTTGAACAAACAAGATTAACTCGCAAGTTCGGATTTTATTCAATGAAGAATAAGGATTGTGAAAGCAATTTGCCTCTCAATATTAATATCAAAGTTGTCTAAGAATAATGAAAATTACATCCCTATAAATAGGGTCAAAACTAGTTAAGCGTTTTAATTAAACTAGGAAACAAATACCAAAGAATAAGGAAATAAATAAAATTCCTAAATTCACACGTATAATTATTTACGGCCGTGAACCTTCACTTTACGGCCGTAAGCCCCTTTCTGTTCCAACATTACGGCCGTGAGACTATTTTTACGGCCGTAAGCCAAATTTCTGAAAATCTTGTTTTTGATCCGAGGCTGAGTTACGGCCGTGACAAATATACGTTACGGACGTAAGTCCAATTTTCTTCAAATCACAGTTTTCAACAGTAGGTTGGTTACGACCGTGAGCTCCCATATGTTACGGCGGTGAATTTTGAAAAATTACAATTTTCTTCGTCGGTTTGAATGAGGTTGATCCACTGGTCGTTTTGGATCGGTCCCAACATGGAACTTGCTTCTTTTGATGACACGAGCATTGTTGTGGCCATTGTTTCTTGAACTAACTTGTCCATTGCTTCCTTGGCCCTCTTTGTCTGCAATCGAGTCATCGGCCCTCCTCGGATCTTCAACGGATCTTTGTGCGGGCTTGTATCCGTGGTCTGGATCACATCAGATGATGGTGGAAGTTTGTTGCTGGTTGGCTGTGGTTTTGGGTGGTGATGATTCAAATGGTGATGATGACGAAGAAGAAGGTGGCGGTGGTGATGGCTGCTTGCTGGAATGGTGATGTTGTGGGGGAGTTCAACTTGGCGATGGTGGTGGTGCTTTGGTTGTGTGTGCGTAAATCCGATGTTCCAGGTTGGTTGCGGTTTAGGTGGTGATTGGTGGCTGGAGATGGAGGTGGTGATGGAGGGGGGAGAGAACATTACATCTGCTTAATGGAGGCTGCAATGGGGGCAGTTGGGAGGCTGGGATGGTGAGATGATGCTGAAATGGGTTGGATTGTGTAGTGTATAAGAGAGTTTGATAGGTATGGTGTAGTATTGGATTGATGTGATGGATGGAGGTTGGTGGTGTGAAAGTCATAACAAGTAATGCACGTAATTCGAGGAAAAATCGTACGCGAATTGAACTGGTTCGGGAGAACGAAACTGATAAAATGAGATTGACGAAATTTGGAATTTAAAATGATTTTGAAAAGAATAATTTAAATAACTAAATAAAATAATAAAATTTTGGAAATTCGGAATTTAATTTAAAATCTAATTAACTCGATATTTCTCGATTTGGCTAGATGAACGCGTCGTGACGTTAGCTTAAAAAAGGGTGAGATCGTAGCGGCACGATTTTCGAAACTTTGAAATAATTATTAAATTGCGTAAAAATTCTCGATCGCTACAAATGCCAAGGTAGGTTAGCTCGATGTGCCCCCTTACCAGATAAAACATCGGAGTTCGAGTCTGTAGGTGGGTTGACGTTTGGATTTTTTATATATATGTTCAAAAAATAATTATAAGTAATAATAATTAAGTAATTTTCAATAATATTATTGGTCATTTTCCCGCCCATTTTCTGTTTCTATAATTAGTAAGTTCTCATAAAATTAAACATCTTTATTATCTATAAGTGGATTAGTGTGAATGTAAAATTGATGTAGTATGCCAAATACGAATGCAAAATCTGGATAAATGTGAATGCATTTATTGTCTTAATCTATATCTATATCTATATCTATATCTATATATATACTATATATAAAGGGAGAATAGTAGATTAGTATGAATGCAAAATCTTGATAGATATTAATGCAATTATTGCCTTCTTTATATATATATATACATACTAATAATATTTTATGGTAATACAAAACAATGGTTAATATTTTTTTAATAATTTTTAATTTTAATAATTGTGCAAATATTATATGATATAATAGTTTCGTGATCTTCAATGTTGTTCAAGTTCAATTGTCATATATTTGATGAGTTAAGATTAAACACATATTTATAATTTATTGTGATTTTTGAACGAAAATTGAGAAAAAGTTAAATATGTAAGGGAAATGCCGAAATTATTAGTATTAAAATTATTATTTAATTTACTTTTTTATTTATTTATATTTGGTTATTTGTGTTTAAACCTCTCTTTTCATAAAATTATTCTAATCTTTTAATGTTTTGAATCTTAAAATAAGTATTTGTAGTCATATAAGTCAATGTAAAATTTTCAGTTCAAAATTATATCAAAGTTGTATTACACATCCAATACTAAATAAACATTATCGTATAATACTTTTTATAAATAATCTTATTTTTGAGATATTTAGTACATCTAAAAATCGAGCTCCTTTGTATTACATTTTATTAAATTAATGAGTATCTTTATAAAAAGTTACATTTAATGCAAATTTTTTTTTTAATTATGATTGTGATAATTTATTGGTCGTAATCTTATAGATCAATAATGTTGTTCAGTCATACAAATCCAATTTCGAACTTTCATTTTCATTTATATCGAATATTTAATCAATTGTATTAAATTTTGTTATAAATATTCCTACTTATAAGTTCTTTGTTACATATATATAATAACGTTCTTTTCTACATCATATTATTTATCAAAATAATTTTATTTACAATTAAATTTAATTATTATTTAATTTTTTATTTTAGAAAGTCTCATATTTCATTTTTTAACATTAACGGTTAGCATATTTATTTATACTGTTTTGAAATGATATAGTTATTAATGATTTTTTGTCCCAACTGTTAAGTCCAAATTTTAAAAAATAATTAACTATACCATGATATTAATTGTTAAATTTTACTTCAATATTTATGATTCATAAATTTCTGCAATAATAAGTAAATTGTCTCCCAATTTATTTAACTGAAAATTGAGATGATCAATGTTATAATATAATTTTCATCAAAAAATAATTACGTTATCTAAATATTCAAAACCTATAATAACTTGAATTTGATGCATCTTTGTTAATCTCACACTTTTTTTTCTTCATTTTTTTATGATTATCAAATTCGTTTCTTATACGTGTTGTCTTCCATTGTCAAAGTTCAAAACAACGAATCTTATCTTTTAAACGCATTGTCTATATTATTAACTTTTTCACTTATTGTTGGATTGTTCAGAGTACATGGACATTGGAGATCCTACATTTAAATGTTCATTTTGCAAGACAAATTTTTGGTTCGAGGAGAAAGTGGATAACCGTTAATGCGTTATAAAACATGTCGTATTCTGAAGTTCTCACTTTTTGTGGGGTAAATACGATTTAGTTTGGGCTGTTTGTAGTAATATTTCAAATCAAACCATTTAAAACGGTTTGAAATTTTTCAAAACCAAATCATTTTCTAAAAAAAATCCAATATAACCATTTTTACGGTTTGCTGCGGTTTGAAACTGCGGATTGCCAACGAATGAATTAATATATTTCAAAGCGAGCTCAAAGACACATATTCGTCTAAAATTTCAAGTTGAAACTAGCACAATAATAGTATTCAGTTTCTAATTGAGTGATGTATTGCGAATCAATTCATATTGATAAAAAAACTAATTATATAGAAGCAAACATTAAATTTTTTCTTAAATAAGCTGTGGATTTGAACAAATCAATTCTTGACTCCTTAATTTTGATATGTTGACAATAAAAAGTGTGTTGCATTTTTTTTATTAAATTGAACGTTTGCCATTATATTTATTTTTTTAATTTTTTAAAATTTGGGTTGACTCTTTGAAATCGCGGTTTAACAATTGAAATCTAAACCAAATCGTTTAAGGCTGTTTGAAATTTTTCCAAACCGAACCAAACAAAACAATTTATTACGGTTTAGTTTGGTTTTGTTGTTTATTTGTTCACCCCTACTTTGTTGCATGCAAGGAAAATTGAAGATTCCTCTTATGGAAGAACGTCCTCTTATTTTGAAAGATTTGTTATACGGTAGAGGCGACAGGATTAAGAATTTCGTTGAAAACATTCTAACATATAATATGATGTTTTCGTTCACTTCTATGAAGGAATAGATAATGGGCTGAATGATGATAGAGGGTCTCCTGTCTTTAGGTTATACGGTAAAAATTGCCATAAGATTTGGAGTATGTTCCGTGATGGCGGTTTAATTCCGCAATTTGCTCAGCTTTACGTTATGACAATTTGAATGAGGTTCAAAGCAGAAAAATGACTGTAGGGGAACATATTATGTATTTATTGCTTGCATAATTATATTTTTTTGTAGATAATTTTATTGTGATGGTCTAAAATTTAATTTATGTTTTTTAATGTCCTCTAGTAGGAGTGAATCATGCGATTCAATGTTGTATGATTGTATAGTTTCTGGTTTGAAGGATATGCTAGACAAATACACCAAATTAGTAAGGTAGTTTAGGTCGGTTAGAGAAAAGATGATTGAGGAAAACTCTTCAAATGTATGACTTATACTTATTGGTTGGTGGGCTACCGATGATAGGCGATATGATTTTCCTGTTGTAGATGAAATTGCCGGATTGATTGTCGGTGGATTTTAATACACAACTTGGATACAGGGATATCATTATTGTTCCACATGGTGAACCGTTGCTGCGGTTAAGCGAAGTACATCCTCTTTATTTGCTTTTGCAATATCCATGCTCTTTCTAGAAATATTGATCATACATAGGTATTGTACAATGGACATGGTTGATAGTTACAAAACTTGGCGACCATGTTCTAAGAAGGTCAAATTCTTTTTGGGAGCAATGCAGGACACAAGTTCTTTATTTCAAGGACGTCATTGTGCCCTTTTGATTTTAAGATACCTATTAGATTTCAAATAAGACAATTTTCATTGATGATGTACCATGACTATCAATAAGAGTTCAGGACAATCACTCTCGCATGTAGGACTTCTTCTTAAACGGCTGGTATTTATACATGTGCAACTTCATGTTGCGCTTTCTAGGGTGACAAATCGCCCCGGATTAAAGATGTTGATTTGTAATAAGAATGGAAACCAACAAAATCAACAAACAATGTTGTGTACAAAGAAGTATTCCAAAATTTGTAATCATATGAAACCAATAAATGATGATCTTATCTCTTATTTGAGAAATTTATTTATTTTATCTAAAGGATTTATCTAATTTCACATTGAATTATTTTAATCCAGACGTTTCTTCCCGTGCATCATACGGATGATTCAGTAGTTTCTATTAAAAAAGCGCTTACATTTAATGTTGTTAATTAATAAACATTTAATATTAGTTATTTTTGAACCGTGTGCAAATATCTATTATTTTTCGATAACGTCAATATCATTTTTTTTGCAAATAACAACTTCAATTTTTTTGTGAAAAAATGTGGAAAATTAATAATAATTTATTATTTAAATATAGAAATTGACTTTTATTATTCAAAGCTATTATAATTTGAAATAGTTTTATTGTTTGTAAGATTTTAATAATTATTTTACTATAATATTATTTTTTATGTATGTTGTATACGGGAGAAATAATGTAAAAACATTAAAATTTCACAAATACTTATCGAAATTGATGTTGTTGAATAGCAACTTTCGTGTATCGCACGAGAGAAATACTAATAATATTTTATAACTTACCCATATGGAATTGATTTTTTAAGAATCAAAATTTTTGAACATTTATTCTCAATCACACTTTCATTGAAAAAATTCATTTTTACAATGTCCATGCTACTTTTTAACTACATATTCTTAAAAAAAAAAAAACACTTTTCACAAAATTAATTCTCAAAAAATGAAAATCAAATGGTTAAATTTTGTATGAATCAGTGTACAATGTGAACCACGATCAATGATAGAAATTGAAATCCGAGTTATATTGCGAATCTTTTAGACAAACCTCTTCAAGAATTAGAATGCTAAAACAAATTCATAGATACGAACTGTTTAAATATTAAAAAATTTCAAAACTTATTTAATAATTTTCTCTATAACGTGACTTTTCGTTTTCCCACCCATTAGTCAAACGGTCATGTTACCGAAAAAAACTCTTTTTATACATTTTAAATAAATGTATTCGATCACATCCTATTTTGAAATCAAATGAGTTTGCAAACATGCCTTTATTTTTATTTTGATAAAAATTAGTTAAACTAATTGTTCAAGGCTGTAATTTATATTTTGCATATTTTGATTATTTAAATCTATAGTATTAAACATAAATAATGAACAAAATGAGTAGATAAATATATAAATAAAACTAATTTTAAAATGACAAATGAATTGATCGAAATATGAAGTTTCCAATTTTCAATCATTACTTTTTACCCAAAATCATAAATAAACCAATTTATAAACTATACAGCATTACCAAACACAGGTTTAATTGAATTTACTTAAAAGGTTCGAATATTTATTATTATTTTTAAGTTGATAAAAAAAAAATCAACTCGAATTGAAAGTAATTATTAATGACAAATTTAATTTAGATAAGAAATTATAAATATCATTGTGGACTTAAATAAAATAATTTTGAATAGTGGGATATTGAAAAAAAACATGTACACAATAAATTTTTTACCTTTAATAATTGATGTAATTTTACATATTTACAGTTGGCTCTCGCTTGCGATTTCATATTAAATTTTTCGTTAAAATCTTCGATTTGACACCCATATTGTATATTTTTCGATTTCAAAATAATAGTATAATTATTAAAAGTTTTCAGGTTCATTGATATACTAACATTTTAAGAAAAACAGTTTAGACAGAAAAAGATTCAAATTTTTTTTTGGGAAGTACTCATCCTATATAGCCCCTGTTTGAAATAGATTAAAATTAGGTTTTTAGCAAATTTTGATAAAAATTCATGATATGCGTGGTTAAAAAATTGTGGAACACATGAAATATATGATTGTAATTAATTATTGAATTTGACTTTGACAAAAAATTGATTTTAATTAGAAAACCAAGCATGTTACTTAAATTGTACGAATCGTCATGCTAATCGACATAATAATTTTACAATGATTTTGGGAGAGATTACAACAATCTTAAACCAAACAGTGTTACCAAACGGAGACGTTAAATTTATTTACGAATGGTTTGGATCAGTTAAGCATAAATTGATATTTTAGTTGTAATGTTAACCATGCAAAACTTATACATAATAATTAATGAATATCGAATACAATAAAGAGTAGAGTATTAATATTTTAATCCTTTACACAATGAAAATGAATATCAAACAATGTTTCCAAAATAAGTGTCCAGAAAATGTTATAATTAAAGTTACAATTTGATTCTTAAATGTCTTCATTTATCATTTATGTATAATAATTTGCTATAGCACATCATTTCCAATTATATTAATTAAAAAACTAAAAAATTCATATGCCATTATTCCTAATTTAACCCTTAATTAATTTTACAATTTTTTATTAACAGTGTTGATTGTCTCCACAAAATTAAAGTTAGATACAAATTGAGTATAATTATGAAAATGAATAAAAAAATAGTATAATAATAATGAAGTAATGGTTAATGTGTAATTATAAAAATTCATCTCATTAAGAGACTTTTATAGGTAGTATAGATATAGATATAGATTTTATAATTCCTAATTTAATTCTTAATTAATTTTATATTTTTATTTAACAATGTTGATTATCTCCTCAAAATCAAAGTTAGGCATAACAAATTGAGTATAATTATGAAAATGAATAAAAAATAATAATATAATAATAAAGTAATGGTTAATGTGTAATTATAAAAACTCATTAAGGTTAAAATGGTCAAAAAAAGTTTCTCCCATTAAAGGACTTTTATAGGTAGTATAGATTAGTTAGTAGTCATAGACGAATATCTTGTTGTTGTGTTTAAATATTATAATAAAATCTATTACATATGATTATATTCATGGATTTTAATGAAAATTATAATCAAAATTAACAAATGTGATATCAGCAGTAATCAGTAAAAACTGTTCCTTTGGCAAAAAAAAAAAAAAAAAGGTGTAGCCCACACCTTGAGGGCCCGAACCGACCACGCCCAAGGTCCTTGGTTCGGGAAGGTAAATTCAAGTTATGCCTCCAAGTAGTCAGGGTGGAAGGGCTTATGGTAAGCATGAGCAAATCTCAATGACTCCCGCTTGCCACAAGGCCAATTCCACCTTGCGGGAAATCGAACCAAGCACACAGCTGCGCTGAGCACTTATCACCCATCCCCTTTGCCACTTGGAGATATGCCCTGGGAGCCAATATTCCTTTGGCAATTAGCGATCAATACGAGCAGACGTGCAATTAAAATTAAGTTGGGGACTAGTTTAAAGGGTTAAAAACATCACATATCGATTTCAATATGAAGTGTTTCTAATCGAGTCAATTGAAATGTATTACAAAAGTATAAAAAATAATTACAATTACATGTATATATATTATAAATGTAATTTTTTTCACATGTATTCAATTTTTTATTATATTTATTAGATAATTTTTATATTTATAACTTTTACTGTATATAATTATTACATTATGTAATTTTTTTTTTTAATTATGAGATACACGGTGTAATTGTCGTTATACAATGTTATATGATTGTAATTTTTGAATTGTGTTGACCACAAAATTCGGCTGGACCTTGGACCAACACGTCTCAGCTTCTCCCTCTTGAACACGTGGATCTCCTGCGCACTAAGACAAACAATTAGCTTGCAAAGGGGGCCGAAGTGGCTCCCGTTTGCACTCCGATGCCTAAGTCAGTGCTCATTTTAGGCAAATATATATTGGGTGCGGGAAATAAAAGTGTGTAAAAGAGAGAAAAGGGAGTGAGAGAAATATAGATTTAAGAGTGAGAAATTGCTAACCCCTTACTTGGAGGCAATTGTGCTTCATTTATAGTGGAACTTCTTGTCTCGGATTGCGACACGTGGCATACTTTACACTTGTCATCACCCTAGCTTATGGATGTGACATTCTTGCTTTTCAATCGTAATCATTGCTACACTTCGTAGGGGATGGGCGCCTGTCACGTACGGGTAAAGGCAGTGTCCCATCACTGACTCCATCTCTCTCTTCTGGTCAATGCCAAAAAGCGCCCCGGCTGAGTATAAAGCACATCGGCTGGGAGTTAACCAGGTCGGTTAAAGAGGCTAGCTTGGCATACCACCTCGGCATTCATCTCAAGGTGATATTCCAGGCCTCAGCTGTGGGTTAAGGTCCATTGGGCCATTATTGGGCCTTCGCTGGCGGATCACTGTACCTTTCTTTGGGCCCGGAGTCAACACTAGTCCCTCAAATCCGAAGGGATCATTCATGGTCGTGTAGGATTTGCCATGATTTCACAGCATTAACTTTCTAGGGAATCAATAATGAAATTTCTTAGGTAAGGCTCGGATCCATATCATAGCCGACCTTCTGCCTCAGATTTTCTTTCCCTAATGGCTAGGATCATATCAGCGCATTCCCTAGGCGGCGCGGTCAACTCACAGAAATTATCGATATTTATTTTCGAGAGGAATATATATATACATATAAAATGGAAGGGGGGGGGGCATTATTTCGCAGCGCGTGGCGTTCACTATGGTAGCTGAACGGTTTTGTCCCTCCCTTTGACGGCTGGCGCTTTGATTAACTCACTTTCCAAGGAGTATGGGTTACCCATATTAACCACGCGGTTCACGAAAATCAAGGAATGTAGATTGTTGGGATTCCTATAAATCCTTCTTCATTTTACCACTTCACTTTTTACCATTTTCTCATAACCTTTGTAGCAGTGCTTTCGCGAGAGCTTGCTCCGTTTCTCTCTTCCTTGTGATTCTCGTGTCTTTTCTTCAAGGGTTCACTACACAGCATCCACTCTTAGCGTTTCACAGTTTTTCTTGGCGAGCTCTTCGTTCCAAGTGCACAGTGTCAAGCATTCGCCTTTTGAAGGTAAATCTCTTGACCCCTGTATATGCAAGACTTTCTTATTTTTAGTTTCTTATTGTGGGTTTGAAAACTTTGTTTTTGCATTTTGTTTTTCTTTTGTTGAGTCTGTCTTTCTTTTTAAAACAAAAAAGAAAAATGGAAAGAGTTGGGGGGAACGGGTTCACAGGAAATGTTAGCGATGGCGGTTCCCATCAGAGGTTTCTGTCCCATCTCTTTATCAGTTTTTAGCTCCCGTTTCTTTAGGGAGCAGGTTAAGAGGAGAAATAGGAAAAATAGTGGCATAATTTATTTGAGTGATTCTGATAGCGAAGAAGAAAAACACCAGAACTATATGGCTCATCTATCATCCGAGGAGGAATCCGCGCTAAGAGAGCTCCGAAGCAAGCGAGAAAAGGATTTGGGAAAAGAAAAGGTGGCGAGCTCCTCTTCGGGTCACCAGGACCTCGGCTTGATTGTTAGGGCACCGTTTAGGGCGCACAGGGAAGAGTTGGGTTTGACTGCGGAGGAAATTGCTCAGGTAGAGGATTGGGTTGACCAGGTCAACAAAGTTTCGGGCTACCATGTTGATCCCGATCCAAACCCAGAGTCATGGGAAAGCAGTGAGGTTGCTACTGAAATCCGAAGGATCGATTTGGCTGCGGCTTCGGTAAAATTCAGATTTCCAGAAGGGGTCCATTTGGTGCATCCTACCCCTTCCTGCCGACCTTGCAGCCCTTCCCCAAGCCAGGCTGCTATATGCTACGACGCCCTTTCTTGTGGGATGAGGCTTCCCCTGCATCCCTTCTTTAGGGCATTGCTTAGGAGCTATAACTTGTGCCCCTACCAGCTGGCCCCCAATTTCTGGACTCAGGCTGTGGGGACTTGGTTGGTGTGGCAAGAGGTCAACCCTGACCATCCCATCTCACTGCACATCATTCACACTCTCTACACTTTAAAGAAATCAGTTAGGAGGGAGAGAGACGTGAGATCGGATGTCAAAGACTGGTATTATCTGTCCCCCAGAGGCTCTTATACTCCCGTTATTACCGGTCACCCTACCTCGATAAAGAACTGGGGGAACCAGTGGTTCTGGGTTGCTGGGGAGTGGCAGAATTCCCCTGTGGACCCTAGTCCAGAAATTACAGTTCCCCGGACTCTTTCCATACCTAGTGAGTCTTGTATTTACTTTATGGTCTTTAAGTGTCATGCGTCTTTTGCTCTTTCATCCATACTTATTTTTCTTGACTGCTTCTTAACATATTATTTCTTATGGCAGGGGACACTTTTTCCCATCTCCTTCCTGACGCAGATCTAGCGGCAGTAAGGCGTATATTTGCCTACAGGGGCACCTTCCAAGGGGACATCCAACAGAACAAGTTATTTGTGAAACACGGCCTTATGCGAGCCATGAGTAAGTTCTCCTCCTTATTGCTGTTACATCTTGTATTCTTTTCTGTTCATAACCCCATTGTCCTCTTTTCCTTTTTAGGTTCCAAAGAATTCCCAAAGATTTCTTTGAAGGGCCTCATGGCCACGAAAATCCCTCCAGCTCTGCGCCAAGGGAGCGAGGTTGAAAGGAAGCAGAAAGCGGTTTTGGCCGACCTGCAAATTGGGGTGGCAAAGGAAGTGTCTGAGAAGTCTACTGCCACTGCCCACTCTGCTGCCAGTGGGTCCCCAACAGCCCAACATTGCTGGGGAGGCAGATCCTGAAAAAGGCGTTGCCAAAGGAAAAGTGAAGAGGTCGGATAGAGGCGGATCCAAGAGGGGCAGGGAGACTAAGGATGTCTCAGTACCACCTTTCTTGTCCGAGGACATTTCGGAGCAAGCACCTGAGGAGGAGCCCGCCCCCTTAAAAAGGCTCAGAAGAGGCAAAGGCAAGGAGTCCACTTCTGCACCTCCGCCACCAATGATCGAGGAACTGGAGGACGAGCCATCTGTGCCCATCCCAGGCTTGGGTTATGAAGTGACACCAGAGGGGGCGGAAGAGCTCAAGCATATTAAAACCAGCATCCTTCCCAGAGACGTCACTTTCAGCCCTTCATTGTTTGATTCCCCCAGTTCTCCTCCAGCCCGGGTTGCATTTATCACTGAACAATTTTGGACTGAGGGTTGGTCCGCCTTCTCCTCTAGTACTAGCCCATCTCGGAAGTTGCTCGCCGCCAAGGCAATGAATGCCAGGGCGTTGGCCCTTATTGACGAGGTGGAATCGTCTGTGGAGGAGGCGCAGAGGGACAAGAAAAATGCTGAGACTGCGCTCCGGCATGCGGACAATATGCTTAAGGAAATCAATGACCTCAAGGCCCAGCTGTCTATAGCCCATAAATCTTCCTCAGAAGAGAGGGCTAATGCGAAGCGCCTGCAGGAGGACAATGATAAACTGAAGCATGACCTCCGGTCCTCTGAATCAGACTTGGCGGTTCTGTGCAAAAAATTAGATGATTCCAACCGTGCACAGTCCATCGCATCTGAGGCTCTGACTGTCGCTAATGCAGCCAAGTCCAGTCTGGAAGCTGAAGTGGCAGCAGTTAATGAAAATTTGGGGAGGGAGCTGGAGGCTAAGGCAAAGGCGGAGGAGGACCTTGCCTCTTTGGAGAAGCATATGCAAACGAGGATCACTGAGGTTCTGGAGCAGATCGTCCTGACACGGGTGGAGAATGCTTTAAGTACCAGAGTATCTGAGGCTGTCCAGAACTTCAAAGACACTTTTGAACAGACCCCAGAGTACGAGGCTATGCAGAGGGTCTTTGGGAACTTGGGGGCCAGAATGGCCTTGGGGGACGTGAAGGAAGCTTTTCCAACATTGGACCTGTCCTCCATTGAAGCTTTTTACCCCGAGCCTCAAGGTGCTCCTGCGGATCCTCTGGACGCATATGAGAAGGGCTACTTGGAAGATGCCCCTCCTCCACAATAATCCTTTTCTGCATTTGTTAGTTTAGTTTTTGTTTTCTTCTTCTCTCTCTTTTTTGTAAGTGCCTCGGCACCTAATATTGTAAGTATAACCTTCATTTGTTTTATCAATGCCTCGTTTTTATGAATGGAGCAGTTTATTCATATTTTGGTGCAGCAACGTACATGAGTATTTCCAAGTGCGAGTTTCATAATTGTAAGATGATATGTGGGATATTGTAAATGTCTGACTGTGTCTATTTCCAAGTGCGAGTTTCATAATTGTAAGATGATATGTGGGATATTGTAAATGTCTGACTGTGTCTATCTGTAAATGTCTAGTCCCTCAGGTTTAACGAGCTTAATGCGTTCACGCTTGCGGGTTAAATCTGATGTCGACCTACTTTAGAGCAACTTTTACCTTACATTTAGTAACACCTCTTACAAATTTGCATTAACTTCTGTTTGTGGCGTGCCATCGTGCGCTTATGTTTTTATAACAGAAATAATATAGGGACTTTTACGTTTGAATCCACAGTATTTAGTACGCATATGTCTTGTGAGCATTTCGCTTAAGTGTATGCATGAAAGTATCAACCACTTTGCGTAAACATTTGATATTTCGTGCGAAAGAGCACCCCGTAGGTGCGAACTAATTTACCGTTTTTAGAACTTTGGTTCATGTGACAATGTCCGAGGCACTTAAGCCTGAGTTTGCAAGGATTTCAGAAATAATACAGTGATCGAAATGTGGACTTTTATAAGAGTCCCTTGTTTTTAACAATTTCATGTATGACCAATTAGTACTTGGTGCAATCCTCATCATAGTTAACTGCGATCTCATTCAATCATGCGATAACGCTGTGCCTCGTTGAAGTGGAATTTGACTTATTGAAAATAGCGACGAAGGTGATCTTCGTTCCTAGGATTATACAAAGGTACCCCGGACAAATCTTCAATTATGTAAGTACCAGGCACCACCTCGGCTGTGATCCTGTAAGGGCCTTCCCAATTGGGACCCAGAGTCCCTACTCCTGGTTCTTGAGTTGAAAGAAGGACCTTTTTTAGGACTAAGTCTCCAATATTAAAGCGTCGCCCTTTCACCTTTTTATTGTAGTATCGAGCCATCTTTTCTTGGTATCTGGCCATCACTACTTGAGAATCGTTCCGTTTCTCCATGAGGAAATCCAAACCGACCATTTGTGCTTCTTCATTTCACTTCGTCGTAATTAATCTGTTGAAGTGAGGGTATCCCAATTTCGACGGGACATACCGCCTCGGCTCCAAATGCCAATGAAAATGGCGTTTCACCAGTTGCGGTGTGAGAAGTGGTGCGAAGCGCCCATAGCACTTGCGGGAGCTCATCTACCCATGCGCCCTTCTTGGACTCTAGCTTCCTTTTCAGGGTGTTTTTTATGGTTTTGTTCACTGCTTCCACTTGCCCATTGGCCTGTGGGTGATGTGGAGATGAAAACAGCTTTCTAATTCCCAAATCACCACACAACTCGTCCACGCTTCTGTTTTTAAACTGTTTAGCATTGTCGCTAACCAGCGAATGGGGTACCCCAAACCGGCATATGATATTCTTCCAAATGAACTTGGTGGTGTTGGCCTCGGTGATTCTCATAAGTGGTTCAGCCTCGACCCACTTGGTGAAGTAGTCAATTGCCACTATAGCAAAGCAATTATTTCCGGCTCCCCTAGGCATAGGACCTATAATGTCAACTCCCCATTTTGAAAAAGGCCAGGGGCTGGTCACCACAGTTAGCCTGTGATGTGGCTGATGCGGTATGGTTGCGTGTCTTTGGCATTTATCACACTTGCGCACAAAGTCATGAGAATCCTTTCGCATGGTGGGCCAAAAATATCCCTGTTTGAGGGCTTTCCGAGCTAGCGATAGTGCCCCGGCATGGTTGCCACATATACCTTCATGGATTTCTCTCATTACATATCGCCCTTCCTCAGGCCCAACACATCTTAGCAACGGGGAGGTGAAACTCCGTTTATAGAGTAGATCATCCAAAAGTACGAAATTTGCAGCATACCTTTGCAATTTCCGAGCTGCTTCCGGCTCGTTTGGCACTGTCTGGTGCTTCAAATATGCAATTAGCGGGTTCATCCAGGATCTCTCTTCTTCTACTGTCAAAATCTCTGGTCCTGGCTCAATAGAGGAGGTCAACATGCGCTCAACCGGGATCAGATTATATAGCTCCGCATCACTGCTGCTTGCTAGTTTGGACAGGGTATCAGCATTGGAATTTTTTGTCCTGGGGATGTGCTGCAATTCCATTTCTTCAAAGTGTACCGCCAAATCTCTTACTTTCTTTAAGTAAGCAATCATAGAGGGTTCTTTGGCAGAAAACTGCCCATTGAATTGATTTACAACGAGCTGCGAATTGCTGTTCGCCACTATGGACTTGATCTTCAAAGCTTTGGCAAGTCTTAACCCAGCTAACAACGCCTCGTACTCAGCAACGTTGTTCGAAGCTTTGAACTCAAAGCGGATTGCGCTATGTAGTTTAAACCCTTCTGGGCTTATTAGTAATATGCCCGCACCGGATCGCTCCTTAGCCGAGGACCCATCAACAAATAATTTCCACTCCTGGCTATCATCTGTGTTGTCAACCATTTCGACCTCCGGCGGGTGTGTGAATTCGACTACGAAGTCAGCCAAAGCTTGGCCTTTTATCGCAGCCCGAGGCACATAGTGTATGTCAAACTGGCTGACTTCTATTGCCCATTTCAGTAATCTCCCAGATACATCTGGTTTTTGCAACACTTGTCTCATGGGAAAGTTGGTGAGCACGTGTATGGAGTGTGCCTGAAAGTAGGGACGAAGTTTGCGAGAAGCGGTGAGTAGTGAGAGGGTAAGTTTCTCCATATCTGGGTAGCGTGTCTCCGCATCTAGCATGGCTTTGCTCACGTAATATACTGGAAATTGACTTCCCTCCTCTTCTCTGATCAATACGGAGCTAACAGCCTCCTTGGATACAGCCAAATACAAGTAGAGAGGCTCGCCAGCCTTTGGCTTTGATAGCAATGGGGGTCGTCCCAAGGATGTTTTCAGGTCGACGAAGGCCTGCTCACACTCTGGTGTCCACTGGAATCGCTTCCCCCCCTTTAGGATTTTGAAAAATGGCAAGCATTTGTCTGTGGATTTGGAGACGAACCGATTCAAGGCTGCAATTCTTCCCGTTAAGCTTTGCACCTCCTTTGGATTTCGAGGCGATTGCATGTTTAGCAAAGCATTGATTTGTCGGGATTGGCTTCGATTCCTCTTTTATTCACCATGAACCTAAGAAATTTTCCAGATGCTACTCCAAATGCACACTTCGCAGGGTTGAGCTTCATTCGATATTTCCTCAAAACATCGAAGGCCTCTGACAAATGGCGGATATGATCCGCGGCGATCATGCTTTTGACCAACATGTCATCAACATACACCTCCATGGTGTTTCCCAATTGTTTTGCTAACATGCGATTTACTAGCCTCTGATATGTAGCTCCCGCGTTTTTCAAACCGAACGGCATAGCTTTGTAGCAATAGAGTCCTCTATCCGTTATAAACGAGGTATGCTCCTCGTCCGATTCGTACATGGGGATCTGATTGTATCCGGAGTAAGCATCCATGAAACTTAGCAGCTCATGACCTGCTGTGGAGTCGACCAATTGATCGATCCGGGGCAGTGGGAAGCTATCTTTTGGACATGCCTGGTTCAAGTTTGAAAAATCAATACATACTCTAAGCTTCCCATTGTGTTTTGGTACAAAAACAGGGTTTGATACCCACTTCGGATAGCGCGATTATCTGATGAAGCCATTTTTCAATAGCTTCGTGACCTCGTCTTTCAAGGCCTCATACTTATCCGAACTCATAGGTCTTCTCTTCTGCCTATGCCCAGGGCTTCGTGGGTCAATTTGGAGTCTGTGACAGGCCTCCTTAGGATCGACCCCAACCATGTCGCCATGCTTCCATGCGAATACATCGAGATTTTGAAGTAGGAAGTCCTTCAATTGACTCTTGTATTCGGTTGGTGAGTCCAGTCCGACTTGTAATTCCTTGATTGGGTCCAATGGGTCTACGCTGAAGCACTCCAACCTTTCGGCCGGGGTGGGGCAATTGTCGCCTGCCATCCTTGGGTCCAGATCCGCTAAATCCTCTTCTAGGATCATCGTGACATCCTTATCTCCAGATGGTCCTTCACCCAATCTTTCAGGGTCTGGAGCGGCCTTGGCCATGGCTACATCACTGATCATGTTTAAGCTTCGATCTTGAAACTTCCGGATTGCATTTGTGTAACAAGCCCGGGATTCTGTTTGGCTTCCCCTCACAGTTGCAACACCATGGTCCGTAGGGAACTTCATGCAAATGTATTTGGTATGCGTTACAGCCCCCAAGTCAATGAGACCAGGCCTTCCAATTGAGCCATGATAGGAGGAGATTTTGTCAACTACCAGGAATTCCATAGGGATTCTGGAGTGGGTCGGTGCTTGCCCTACTTCAGTCATAAGGGTTATGGACCCTTTGGGGGTTATGCTGTCCCCCGTGAATCCGTATATCGGATCAGGGACTGGAATGAGAGGAGTGCTGATCCCCATCTTATCAAAAGTTACCCCGTAGATCACATTTACCGAGGCACCGTCGTCCACCATCATCCGTGATAGCCCATTTCGAGCCACCACCACACTGATAACCAATACGTCGTTGTGTGGGAAGTGCACCCCAACGACATCGTTTTGTGTGAAGGTGATAGGTTCCGTCCGAGGCATTCCCACAGGATGGGAGTGGATATGATAATTCACGTTGGCGGGCTGCTTGGCCTCTCTTATATACCTCTTTTGGGAGTTGTTTGTGCTCCCACCTGGGTGGGGGCCTCCCAGTATTGTGATGATTTCACGGATGGGGTGGTCGGTCACAGGCATAGGCGGTTCCCGTGTGTCTTTGGCATGTACCGAGGCGGTATCTTGGCCCTTATTCCTGTCTCTTTGACGATTATCAATTCTTTCCTTAGTTGAGTTCTTCCACAGAGCTCTCCTATCAGCTCGATTGAACTTCTGGCCACCAGATTTTTGTGTCCGCCCTGTGTCAGGGGGGAAGTCACCTCCCCTTCTCCCCTGTGCTTTTTGGTCGGCTAGCATGTGGATTTCTCTGGAATCCTCTGTTGCGTGACCGTAATATCTGTGGTAGGCACAGTAAGTCCCAATCATGGGTTGTTTTCCACTTCGGCCGCTTTCCACTCTCCCTTGAGCCGTGTGAGGATTTTGAGAAGGGGTGTTAGAGTGTAAGTGAGGGATAGCTTCCGTGATTTCTGCTGCAAAGCTAGATCCTGTCCCCGGAAATGGACGTGGCGCGCCACCTCGGCTACCGCCGATCCTATCCTTGTTTCCGCCCTTTTTGAGGTCCACTTCATTGGAATATCCAAGGTTGTACCTCCCTTGGGGGTGATTATCTCTGGCCCTAGCCATTTCCTCCGATACAATCTCTTCCTTCATCAGGTCTACCAGGGTATTGTAATCCCTTGGTTTCCTGCTCCGGACATCCCTCCAAAACATGCTGGTCATATCTAGCCCTCCTTTTAGGGCAGAAAACATCTCCGCTTCTGTGATATTTTCGCAGATATGCATTTCTTCAGTGAATCTAGCTAGGTAGCTTTTCAGAGATTCGTCCCTTCCTTGCCTCAGATCCTGAAGGCGCTGGAGTGGGAGTTGACCAGGCCTGGAAGAAACAAAACCATTCTTAAAAGCAGTTTTCATATCCCTCCAGCTGTGGATGCTGCCAGGAGGGAGTTTTTTATACCATCGTATGGCACTTCCCTCAAGGGTTAAAGCAAAAGCTTTACATTTCAGTGCTGGGGTGGCCCCGGCTATTTCCATGCTGGCGCGGTAATTTAACTGGTGATCATCAGGATCACCTCGACAAGAATATTTTATTATTTCCGGCATCTCAAAGTCATGGGGGACGGGGCATCTACGGAGGCCCTCCGTGAAGGGACTTACTTCCTCTTCGTCATCCAACTCGTATGACGGCAGCTCGTTATTCTCGTCGTGACCGGAATACTCCGGATCACGGTATTGGCCATGGAGCGGCGGAGCGTACTCCTGCCTTTGTGGTGGTGGAACGTGGCCGTAGTTTGGCCTTTCATGGCTCTGCAACTCGTCGCGAGGATTAGTCCGAACTGCTCCGGCTCTTCTTTCCTTCCTATTCCTAGGCTCATGTGCTGATGCCATCCTTTCTCCCCCCATACTTTTTGGTCCCTGTACATTTGACCCTGCGATAGGGCTTCTTCAGCGCGTCGCTCGCGCCTATTTCTAGGCTCTGCGGCATTGTGCCGACCTGGGTCCGTTTGTCCCCGTTGCTGTCCCCTGAATAACCCTCCTATTCGGCTAAAAACACTGCCGGAATTTGCGGGAGAAGCCTCCCTGCGTCTAGCTGGTGGTGGGTTTTGTTCCCCATGTGTTACATGTTCTGGGTCTCGCTCGTAGAAGGGCTCGGATTCCACTTCGTCGTATGCCTGCGGGTCCTGATAATAAGATACAGTGGCCGCCTCGGATGGTGAATAATGTGGCTGTGAGTATTGCTGAGGCATCACGGGTTCGTTCACAGCATACCCTCTGGCCATAAAGGCATTCATTGCAGCAGTCTGTTCTATTTGCTGCCTCTGCATCTCCAGCATTTGGGCCGCCATGAGTGTCATGTCTCGCATCATGCGGCGATTTCGATGCCGGCGAGGTGGATTAGGTTGTACCACTTCCTCGTTGGCATTTTCATGGAGTTCTTGAGGAGCTTCGTCCTCGCTGTTTCGGCCACTTCTTCCCCTACGGGGGTTAACATCACCATCACTTTCATTCATGTTTCAGAAAATAAGTGTTGCTGCTTCAAACCTTTTTCAAGGTTGTTAAATTTATGTTTCAAAGTTCTTTACCTTTTTCAAGGGTGTTTAAACTTATGTTTCAAAGTTCTTTACCTTTTTCAAGGTTAACCAGCTTATCTTTCAAAGCTCCTACCTTTTTCAAGGTCAACCAGCTTATCTTTCAAAGCTCCTACATTTTTCAAGGCCAACCAGCTTATCTCTCAAAGCTCCTACCTTTTTCAAGGCCAACCAGCTTATCTTTCAAAGCTCCTACCTTTTTCAAGGCCAACCAGCTTATCTCTCAAAGCTCCTACATTTTTCAAGACCAACCAGCTTATCTTTCAAAGCTCTTTGCAGTTATCCGCTCTATTGTAAGAGGTTATTCGTCCTTTTTTCAGGACTACCTTTCTATGTGTGGCTTTTTATCATGTGTTTTCGTGGTTAGCAGTATGGCTTCCCACAGACGGCGCCAAAATGTTGACCACAAAATCCGGCTGGACCTTGGACCAACACGTCTCAGCTCCTCCCTCTTGAACACGTGGATCTCCTGCGCACTAAGACAAACAATCAGCTTGCAAAGGGGGCTGAGGTGGCTCTCGTTTGCACTCCGATGCCTAAGTCAGTGCTCATTTTAGGCAAATATATATTGGGTGGGGGAAATAAAAGTGTGTAAAAGAGAGAAAAGGGAGTGAGAGAAATATAGATTTAAGAGTGAGAAATTGCTAACCCCTTACTTGGAGGCAATTGTGCTTCATTTATAGTGGAACTTCTTGTCTCGGATTGCGACACGTGGCATACTTTACACTTGTCATCACCCTAGCTTATAGATGTGACATTCTTGCTTTTCAATCGTAATCATTGCTACACTTCGTAGGGGATGGGCGCCTGTCACGTTCGGGTAAAGGCAGTGTCCCATCACTGACTCCATCTCTCTCTTCTGGTCAACGCCAAAAAGCGCCCCGGCTGAGTATAAAGCACATCGGCTGGGCGTTAACCAGGTCGGTTAAAGAGGCTAGCTTGGCATACCACCTCGGCATTCATCTCAAGGTGATATTCCAGGCCTCAGCTGTGGGTTAAGGTCCATTGGGCCATTATTGGGCCTTCGCTGGCGGATCACTGTACCTTTCTTTGGGCCCGGAGTCAACAAATTGTATCTTATTAGACGAGTTTATGATTTGTAATTTATTACATAAATTTATAAATTATATAACTTATTATATGAGTATAATTTATAAAATTATAACTTATTAATCCATCGTCTTCATCATCACCACCTTAGCCGTCGTCGAGCACCGTTGGAAAAATCTCACGACACACTAATTTGGTTGCTTTAACGTCTCAATCTGGACACCGTTTGTTAAGATGATGTCTACTTCGTCGTGAAACTATACTTGATTGGGACTTTACTCGAAATATTCCTCTCCCTCGCCATCAGTTTGCATTACCAAACAAATAAGGGGAGATTATGAAGGGAGCGGCACGGCCATGACGTCCTCCTAGATCCATCATCGAGAATACAATAATGCATTGCAATATTTATGCGAACCTCATCGGTAGATATAAAATGACAAATCATTACGGTCGATTTTAATGTGCACAAACTAGAGTTTTCTTATAGTAAATGTGGTGATAAGTCGTTATCTTTTATACATGGTTACATTCTAATCAGTGTTTTTTTTAGAAGTAAAATAGTCATTTGTTATCGTTTTGTTATAATTGCCTTTAAAATATATATTGGAGGGGAATGTAAAATTAATTAAATTATTACGGTATGTAATTTTGCTTGTGTTTATTTACGCAAAATGATTTTTGTCTTGCTAATGAATTAACATCCGTGAGAGAAATATTTTTAGAATTAATTAAAACTTTCATTCATAAACAAAATTTCCAGTTGCTAGCTTCTTTGCCACTTGTCCGGAATAGTAAAAGAACAGATAAAAAAAAAAAAAAAAATTACTGATGCTGGGGCAAATAAAATCCACGTTTTAATCACGATACGAGAATAAGGCTTTCTTCCCGAATAAATTGACATCAAAATAATAAAATACACATTAATAAGAAAAGTTGATTAAGAACTTGTTTGATAATGTGAAAAGTTTTGATTTTTGTAATTTTGATTTTTTTGATTTTTTTTTTTTTTTTATATGAATGTGTGGTTTTAAAAAAATTGAAAAATCAACAATGATGAACTTGACTAAGAATTGATTTTTGAGATTAAGATTGAGTTTGAAAGTTAATATAAAATTTTTACTATTAACAAACATGCTTTAAAATAGTAAAATAGAATACATCAAAGGACCATATTACACATACAAAATGAATGACACATTCTTCACATGAAGGGAATTCATACGTAGATGAGTCTCCCTTCATATGAGGAGTGTGTTATCTATTTTATTATTATTATTCATTTTGTGGTATGGAATTATCCTACTTCAAATGTGAAATCGTTGACAAATTTTTATAATTTACCTACTATAACGCACTATAGCCGGTATCTCTCATATGAACCGTCGGGTAATTCGAGAATAATCCACGACTGCGATGTTTTATAAAGTTGACTTGACTACAACATTTTAAAACTTTCAAAAATTAACAATGTCGTTTCACCTGTGATTTGTTGCCACGTAGAATACAATAGTTTTGATGGTTAATTAATAGTGTTTTGGACAAAATATTGTTTATATATAGAATGATAACATTGGCTCTGTTTCCTAAAAAAAATAATGATATTTAAAAATATATTTTTTTATATTTTTGAAGTAAAATATGTCGTTGAAAAGTGAAAAGAGAAAATATATTTAGTTAAAAAAAGATTTGGAGAATTGTGTTGTTTAAAAATTTTTTTTTTTTTATTTGCCAAACTTAGTAGATCATTTTTTTTAAAAAAAAAAAGTCAATACAGTAAATTTTATTGGTTAATTATTTTCTTCCATCAATTTTTAATTTAAAAAATGAATTAACGAAATATTATATATTTGATATGTTTATTATATATATATTTTTTATTTTTATTTTTTGGGACAAAAAAATGACTACACATTTGATATGTTTATTATACATTTTTTTTTTGGACAAAAAATATATATTTGATAAGTGCACGATTTTTAAGTTTTATGTAAAATCATGAAAGTTATTAAAGGAATTTCATTTGAGTATACAAGTTTGGAGAATAGTTGAAATTGTCTTGATTAGTCGAGTAGATTACTTAAACAGTTGAAATTTTTGTAATTAATCGAACCGTCTTTCAAACACGTTAAGACTTTTAGCATACTACTCTCTCAATTAAACTCTCAATTAAAGATATGTTTTTAAAAAAAATCGTGTTATAATTTTCACTTTGTTCTTTAATAAATATCAATATATACTTAAAATATTATATTCAAAAAAATTTAAAAATGGATTTCATGCTCAAATTTCATAGTTTATGATGTATATATATTATGAATGTAATAATTGCATGGTCTCCAATGTAAAAGATTATAACAAATTCATTAATTCGAGACTTTTGTTTTCACAAGTTATATAAAATAAATATTTTACAAATTTTAATTCACATTTACGTACAATACAATTAATATTAGAATTAGGTTACATTATATTAATACAAATTAATTTCTGAATTAATATTCATATGAAATTTTACACATTGTTTCATTGACTTTCATATTAAATTAATACACAACAATCATAATCAATATCCTAAACTCTTACTAAATACAATCCTTATTAATTAATAAAATTAAAAACATAATTTATTACTTTAATTTATTATCTAACAATAAATGACGTTATAATAGATTTTCATATTTTTAACTTTTCATGATTACTAGTTTGATGCGCCTGCGATTCACGTGTCGTAATTTCGTTGAGTATGTAATAGCGTGCAAACGTTTTGTTGGAAATTGGATTTTCCTTTTTTTTGTGACCGCGTTAGAAAAAAATTTAATCGACATTGAGAGATCTTAAAATGTAACATAGAAGAAATTTCAAATTAAATCATAGTGATACATTTTGAAATAATATTCGAACATGTTGAAATTTATTTATTTTTGGCGCATCGCAATGACTCCAACAAATAATGAAGGATACTATTTCAAATTCAAGAAGAGCAATTTCCATTTATAATTTATCACGATTTCAAGTAATAAATTATCCATTTAAAAATAATCTTCGAACAACATGCTGAAAAATATGTTTTCTTTTGTGCGTCCCATTAACTCCAACAAATAGTGAAAGATATTTAGGGATGACAATGGTTCTGATTTAGGGTAGGTTAGGACTGCCCCACCCCGGGCTCGCGAGCATTTCTCGGGTTTTGGAGCAGGATGGGTTGACCTTCCCGTCCCCTTTATATTTGTAATTATTTTTTTCCCTTTTAAATAGGATAAAAATAAAAAATTAATAAAAATTTTGGCGGGTCCGCAAAGCTGATTCGAGGCAATGAGCTCGTCCCAAAACCTTCTCGTGAACCCAATTGTTTAGGACAGGACGCCCCTAATGGTATCGGATCCCAACTTTTCTCAAGTCTGTAAGATTTTTTTGTCATCTTAAAGATATTCATTCAAATTAGAGAGGTATAATTTTCAACAAGTTTATACTTTGAAAAGACCATTAGCAAGACTCGATAACAAGCGGTTCCTACTTTTGAAATAAATTTTTTGATAAAAGTAGAAAATAAAATAAGAAAAATCGTGAAAAGTTGAAAAAAAAAAAAATATTGTGTACAATGAATTGTTATTGTAATCAAAATATTACAATTCTGTTTTTATTATAGAGACTTTTATTCATCATATTCTTTTTAGCAATTTTAATTTTTCTTTAACAATATTAGTTATTTCAACCACTTTCAAAAATAATATTAAGCCTTTGTTTATAAATTACCACATGACATCTCATTGGTCTATTTTTA
Source organism: Ligustrum vulgare (assembly GCA_963555705.1). Taxonomy (NCBI): domain Eukaryota; kingdom Viridiplantae; phylum Streptophyta; class Magnoliopsida; order Lamiales; family Oleaceae; genus Ligustrum; species Ligustrum vulgare. Next base: position 9,218,807 of record OY743169.1, on the reverse strand, counting down.
ATTTTTTTTAAAAAGTCAATAATTTTGATTGATCAAAAATTTTCACTTCCTGATTTTTGACTTTTCAAAAAGATAGACAAACAAAATGTTGACATTTCGCTATTTATAGAAAATATAAATAATTATTTATAAACGATTTAATAAATATGGGCTAATATTTAAAAAATATTACGCATATCATTGATTCATTTACGTAAAACGTGTCACCCACATATTTACTAGTGATTTTTTTAAAAAGGGCTCGCATATCATTGATTCATTTACGTAAAACGTGTCACCCACATATTTACTAGTGATTTTTTAAAAAGGGCTCGATTTACCAGCCGTGTAATAGTACTGTATGTATAATAGTAATTTGTTGAAATAGTCAAGAAAATAATGGAAAATAAAAAGGTCAAAAAGAACATGGATTGACTAGACTTGGCGAGTTGAATGACCATCATACGATTCATATTACTATTATGTTTACCTTGAATTAGGAACCTAGAAAGAGTCATGACTCGTTTCTTAAGAGTTTAAAGTTTGAATGTGGATACTCTTTGACGTTTGAAAATGGAATAATTTTGGTGTAGATGAGTTGGAGAAATTTTTTAATTTGTGATTGAAAAAATGTTGTAAAATGTGTAAAGTGATAGGTTTTACAAAAATGTGTGACTTAAAATGAATTTGAGTAAAAATTGTTGAATTTATCATGAATCAAACAGGGCCTTAGAATATCTCCAATAAACTTTCTAAATTTAAGATACTCTTTCTTTGTAGAGTTAACCCTTAAAATTTGCGAATTTATTGGAGATGCGCTTAGAGCATCCGTATTGGATATGTTAAAGTTAGCTACCCGCATAAACAAAAAACTAAATATTAAATGATACATTCATATGTTAAAAAGTTAACTATTACTAATTGTTACATTGAATGTGTTAACTTTTGCTAAATCATTTTTTAAATTTAACAAGAAAGTTAATATGCAGTTAAAAAGATTCTCTTAATTAGTTAATTTCCTTAGAAAAAATCGAACGCGAAACGTATTTAACATGATCAAAATTGTTATTTTTACTCAATATCAAAGGTGATATGTTACGAAAATATTTTGATACATATGGCCAAGTGTTATCTTGCAAACAAATTGATTCCATGGACAAACTACATACGTACAAAACATTTCCTCTCCTCCTAGTTAATGTTTACGTGGTCAAAGATTGAAAAAAGAAGTAAGTGCGTCTCATTTGTAGTAAACGTGTTCATGTGGAAAGTGTTCGGATGACCATGCATAAATCTTCTCGAAGGTTTCTAGGTCTTCTATTTGACATTTTCAATTCATCAAGGCTTTAGATTTGAAGCATCGTAAATAATAAAAATGTCTACTATTGACCGAGTCTCTATTTATAGTGTTGGGAAATATTGGACAACAAATGGAATCGCTAACACAAATAGTAACACAATATTACAAATAGTAACACTAAATATTTTTCTCAAATTTCGTGTGATTAAAATAGGAAATCAACAACTTAAACAATTCAATCCAAACAATTAAATATCTAATTATAAATATCAAAAACAATAACACAAAAAATTATTTAACGTCGTAAAACCCTCCAATGAGAAGGAAAAATCGACAGGACAAACCGACAATTCCACTATTAACAAATAATAGGAATACAATATTTTCTTTCCTAAATTTTTGCCCTAAATTTAGAAGTAACCAAATACACACTTTTAAGAATTAATCTTGACATCCAAAATATATATCATCAATACAATAGATGGAATCCAACAATAACAATAGTATAGAAATTAAATAACACCTAAAACCATTCTAAGATAACATTTTAGAGAACTCAAGTTGAGGAAGGAGAAAACTACAAAATAACCTTTCCTTCAATAGTATAGGCCACCTCTCTATTATTGTCTGTGTGTATGCCTAAAAATTAAGGAAAAAGCCATCTTCCCGCAGTCCACTGCGCGAATGTGAATACCCAGCCTCTGTTCGTGAATTGTGTTGTGTATATATCTTTCCCAGCAAGTGACTTTTTAATTAATTAAGTTAAGTGGGGCAAGTTGTTTATAATTGCACCAAAGTCCTCCACCTTTCAATTTACATTTAAAACTTGTTGGACCAATTTATTAATTAATAAAGGTTTGGGCAAAAAATCATTTAAGCCTAACATATAGCTCACTGGTATTACACCCGTGCGATGCACGATCATTTAGTACTCATATATATTAAATTTATATGTTACCATATGAAATGAATATTTAATTAAAAATGAGAAACGAAAGAAAAATTAATTACAAAAAATGTTCATTAGAGTTTTTAATTTTTTTTTTACTATTCGTATGTTTATCGTTACAGAAATTTCTTTAAATATTATAATTTAAATTGATATAAAACTTAAAATGGAAAAAAAATTAATTTATTACGGGAAGAGTTCTTCGCTCAACCAGAAGATTTGTCATTTTACAAATGGATTAATTTCAAAGTTTTTGGTAAACAAAAAAAGTCTTCAAAATCTTCTTCGAAATCCAAATCCATTCAAACTTCATCTTCAAAAGAAAAAATTTGGAAAAATTCTTCAGGTCAGACTTTCAAGTCTGAATATCCTCCCCTTGAAGAAATTCTTTTTCCTCATGGAAATGCAGTTGTGACTGCGTCTCCTTTCAAGCAAATTCCTGAAGATAGGACTGATAATGCAGCAGCCAAAACTGTTGATGTCAGAAATCTTCAAATCCAGAACAATTTCACAAATATTGTTCTTCATTCTATGAGTTTTCAGTTAACCAGAATTGAAGCCAATTCTGAGACTGATAACAAATCCAAAATACCCTCTAATGTGTTTTCTGCCATTAGAGATTCTCCTTCCTCTTCATCTTCTTCGAGTAATCAAATGTTACTCTTCAAACCTACCAATCTTACTCCTGATCTCGGTAAGAAAGCTTTAGCACTGATTCTGTAGTGATTAAAGAGCTTGCCGCTCAATTTTCAAAAATGTCAGCATCTTAAAAAAATATCAACACAATTGACATTTCAGATGTCGAAAACCAATTTGTTGAAGAAGAACCTCTTCAAGTAAACAAATTGAAAGTTCAAACTTCAAAACTTCCAACATTTTATCCTCGTCCTTCTCAACCAGATTTACTTTTAGAAGAATCATCTTTTAAAAGGAAAGTCACTGAGACATACTCAGGCGACGAAATCGTTGAATGGAATATTGATGGAATGACGGAATTCCAGATTATTCAAACAATCGAGAAAATGTGTGTGTGCTTCAGTGCATAGAGATGTCAAAGGATTGAAGAAGTGAATGCCTGTAATAATCTAATTGCTGGTTTCACTGGACAATTAAAGGGATGGTGGTCTAATTATCTCAATGACGCAAGTCGTTTAGAGGTTTTTAATGCCACAAAGATCGAAAATGGTCAGAGTGTTTCTGATACATTGACGACCCTTGTCTTTGCCATTGTCAAACATTTCATCGGTTCTCCAATCTTCCTTCGAGATAGATCGTCAGAAATTCTGATGAATTTGTCTTGTCCAAAATTGCACGACTTCAGATGGTATAAGGATATCTTCCTTACCAGAGTCATGCTTCGCGACGACTGCAATCAAGAGTTCTGGAAAGAAAGATTTCTATCTGGACTTCCTAAACTTTTTGCAGAAAAGGTTCGCAATTCAATCAAACTTCAATATAACAATTCAATTCCCTATGGTGACTTAACTTATGGCGAACTTGTTAGTTACGTCAATAAGGAAGGGTTAGCCCTCTGTAATGATATCAAACTCAAATCTGAAAGTTTTGGGTCTAAGCATGAGTTGGGTTCATTCTGTGAACAATATGGTTTCGAAAAAATTCTTCCTCCCTCTTCAAAAAACAAGAAGAAGTTTCCTTCATTTATGAGGAAACGAAATTTTCAAAATTCCAAAAGATTTTTCTCAAAATCTTCTCATGAATTTCAAAAATCATTTCAAAAGAATTCTTTTCAAAAATTTCATTCAAAACTAAAACGTTTTCAAAAAACTTTTGATCAAGCCAAAGTCACTTGTTTCAAGTGTAATCAAACTGGTCATTTCTCAAACAAATGTCCCATGAAGAATAAGATTAATAATTTTCAAATTGATGAAGATGTTAAACTTGATCTTCTAAATCTACTCAATTCATCATCCAGTGATGATTCTAAATTAGAAAGAATTTATCAGTATCAAGAAGATTCTGATAATGAATCTAATTCTTCCGCCTCTTCTCATCCTTGCGAAGGTAAAGAGATTTGTGGTTGCAAAACCATAAATGTTCTTACAAAAGAAGAAGAACTTATTCAAGAAGTAATTGAGAGGATTGACAACCCTCAATTAAAGAAGAAGTTCTCTTCGCTCCTTTCTTCTTCTTAAAAAATCCATGAATCGTTTAGTATGAAAGAAATACTAAAAAGATTTGATCAAGAATCTACTTCTAAATCTTCAAGTTCTGATTTGAAATCAAAAGTGAAGGAAATGAAGTCTCAAATTTCCTTTCTGGAACGTCAGGTTAAAGAAATTAAACTTGATGTTACCATTCTCAAAAATTCTTCTTCAAATATTCAAAATAATTCTGATTCTTCTTCTTCTTCTTCGAAGAATCCGGTTCTGATCGACTTAATGATTTTAGTCCTCTTCAAACAGATGAAGAAAGGATTAATGTTATTAATCGTATTCAGCTTCGAAAGTGGTATTGTCAGATGACAATTGTCATCGATAAAACCTTTCAAATTACTACCAGGGTTTTAATTGATTCTGGAGCAGATCAAAACTGTATCAGAGAAGGATTAATACCTACAAAATACTTTGAGAAAACTACTGAGCGTCTTTACGGTGCTAGTGGTAAAAAACTCAACATTCAATATAAACTTTCAAAAGCTCATGTTTGCAACTCAAACATTTGTTTCAAAAATATTTTTTACTTGGTGAAAGATTTGGATCAAGAAGTCATCCTTGGAACTCCTTTCATTGTTCAAATTTACCCTTTTCAAGCTAACGAAAATGGTCTTCAGACCAACGTTTTCGGTCAAGATTTATTCTTCAAATTTACCAATCCTCCTTCTTTCAAGGACGTTTATGCTCTCAAGCAAGAGTCAATTTCTCAAATTATCAACAGCATCAATTTCAAAAAACAACACATTTCTTTTCTCAAAGAAGAAATCAAATTTCAGCGTATTTCAGATCAGCTTCAAAATTCATCGAATAAAGAAAAAATTTCTTTATTTCTCAAAAGATTTGAGACTGAAGTATGTTCTACTATGCCAAATGCTTTTTGGAATAGAAAGAAACATATTGTTTCTCTCCCCTATTCTTCTGATTTTCATGAATCAAATATTCCAATGAAATCCCGTCATATTCAAATGATCAAAGAACTCCTTGAGTTTTGCACTAAGGAAATCAAGGATTTACTTGCTAAAGGACTCATTCGTCCTCGTAAGTCTCCTTGGAGTTGTTCTGCGTTCTATGTTCTCAATCAAGCAGAAATTGAGAGGGGTGCGCCCAGACTTGTAATCAATTACAAGCCTCTTAATTCTGCATTACAATGGATAAGATATCCAATGCCTCAAAAGAAAGACCTCCTCAATCGTCTCCTCAAAGCAGTTGTCTTTTCAAAATTTGATATGAAGTCAGGATTTTGGCAGATTCAAATTAAAGAAGAAGATCGCTATAAAACTGCATTCAATGTTCCCTTTGGTCAATACGAATGGAACGTTATGCCATTTGGACTTAAAAATACTCCTTCTGAATTTCAAAAAATTATGAATGACATTTTTAATCCTTTTAAAAATTTCCTCATTGTTTACATTGATGATGTTCTTCTCTATTCTGAAAGTTTAGAACAGCATTTCAAACATCTTCATACTTTTTTCAAAATTGTCAAAATTAATGGTTTGGCAGTTTCTGCAAAGAAAATTGTTTTATGCCAAGAAAGTATTCGTTTTCTTGGACATACAATTTTTCAAGGAACTATTACACCAATTCAAAGAAGTTTGGATTTTACTGACAAATTTCCAGATCAAATCCTTGATAAAACTTCTCTTCAAAGATTTCTTGGGTGTGTGAATTAGGTCTCTGATTTTGTCAAAGATATCAGGATTCTTTGTTCCCCATTCTTCAAAAGACTTTAAAATAATCCAAAACCATGGGACCCTGAGTGTACATTTGCCGTCCAAAAGGTCAAAAGTGCCATCAAGAGTATCCCGTGTCTTTCAATTATTGATCCATGTGCCAATCTTATTGTTGAGACTGATGCTTCAGACATAGGATACGGTGGAGTCCTCAAACAGATTCCAAAAGGGTCAAATCAAGAACAGCTGGTCAGATACTATTCTGGTGTTTGGACTGGTCCTCAAATTAACTATTCAACTATCAAAAAAGAAATCCTTTCAATTGTCCTTTGTGTTTCAAAATTTCAAGATGATTTAATCAATAAATCTTTTATTTTGAAAATCGATTGCAAAGCATCCAAAGAAGTTTTGCAAAAGGACGTCAAAAATCTTGTTTCAAAACATATTTTTGCAAGATGACAAGCTATTTTGTCGTGTTTTGATTTCAAAATTCAATTTATTCAAGGAAAGAATAACATTCTTGCAGATTTCCTCACAAGAGAGTTCCTCACACAAAAGAGAGAAAAAGTTAGTTCAAATCAAAAGAGTGTTCAAACAAAAGATACTAATCTTCATTAGTATGGCTTCTTCAAGATATTTCAAGAAAAGCAAGAAAACTGCTATTCTAGCAGATCAAAATTCTTTTCAAATTTCAATTTCAAACAGGTTTTCGTGTCTTCACGATTACCCTCAAGATTCAGTTTTGGAGATCCCAAAATCTTCAAAAATCAAAAAACCTTCTTAAAATTCTTCTTATTGTCTTTCAAAAGTCAATAATGAAACAATTCTCTTCTCTCAGAATTCTTCTCCTCATTACAATTGTAATACTTGTCATGTATTAAATCGTCTTTTCACCTTCCAATATCAAGCCTCAAAATGGTATGAAAACTGTATCATTTCTCAAAGATACTGGGGTTCTCCATTTTGAAAAATTGATTTTTGGCAAAAATACTTTGAAACTGTTAATGATTTCAATGAAAATATTTACAAGTTCATTTTTCATTCTGCAACATGTCATCATGCATTTGGTGAATTCGCAAAATTTTAATGTTTTCAAATTTGGTACTACTGTGCCTCAGAAGTCAGTAGCCATTCCAGTTCAAACGGTAACTGGTAAAGAATTCTCAAATCCGTTGATGGCTATGGACTTGCCAAAAGTTCAAATTGGAGAAATTCTCCTTTCAAAAGATCAATAATTCACTTTTCAGAAAAGATTCTTTTTCCTTTTCAAAAGATGAATTATTTTCAAACTTTCGGTGGAGTTGGTGGAGTGGTTGACTAGCTTTTTGGAAAAGCTTCAGACAAGTCACTGTTCAATCAACGACTTTCAAGCTTCAATCACTGTTCAAGATTCCTACTTTTTGGAAAGTAGTCGACTGAGTACTGTTCAATCACTGTTCAATCAAGACTTTCCAGCTGTAGTTCAATTATTCAAAATTCTGTTGTACCTTTTTCATTTTTAGTCTTCTATAAATGTAAGGGTTCATTTCAATTGTCAGGAAGAGTTAATTTGAGATAAAAATTAACTACTCCTTCAAAATACAAAGAGATAATGAGCCTTGAGCGGAGCGATAATAATTCTTTAAGAATACGTTATCCGATCTTTCTCTTTCAAAATTTATTGTAACGTTCAACGTTATAATTCAATATACTTTCAAATTTTTAATTTGTTGTTCAAGTTATTTTCAATTGTTTCATTTCAGTTGAATCTTTTTCTGTTATTTTGATTATTGTTCTATCATTTTATCCGCACTACCCTTGTTATATATATATATATATATATATATATGATATACACTCAGAATTTTATTAAAATAAAAAGGAAAAGAAAATGAAAATGAAAAAGATCAAAATCAAATAGTTAAATTCCGTATAAACTGGTCTACAACTTGAAACCACCACAATGAGAGAATTTTAAAAAGTTAAAAAATTATAGATGCGAACTATCAAAATATTCAAAACTTATTCAATAATTCCCAATACAATGTGACTTTTCATTTTTAACTGAGTAGTTAAAGTATTATGTTACCGAAAAAAAACTATTTTTATACGTTTTAAATAAATGTATTTCACCACACACTATTTTGACATATTATGAGTTTGCTAACATGTTTTTATTTTTATTTTGATAAAAATTAGTTAAATTAATTGTTAAAGTCAGTAATATGTATTTTGTATATTTTTATTATTTAAAAACATAAATAAATGAACAAAATGAATAAATAAATAAATAAAACTAATTAAATAAATAAACAAAATGAGTAAATAAATTAATAAATGAACAAGTAATATGGGTGTCAATTCGAATTGAAATTAATTATTTATGATCAAATTAAATTTAGTTAAGAAATTATAAATATCATTACTTAAATAAAACAATTTTGAAATAGCGTGACTTGTGGAAAAATTAAAATGTACAAAATAAGACATTTACATTTAATCTTTGATGTGATTTCTAAAAATATAATTTTTTTAATATTAAAGACAACAAATGAGTTGACCATTAATAATTAAAACTCAATTTTTCTATTGATAGCTACACATATAATTTATAATATTAAGAACAATAATAAAATAAATAAATAAAATAATACACACACACACACAGACATATGTGGAAACTTACTATTTATAGAAACAAAAAAATTGGCTGAAAATTTGCCAATAATTGTTTTTGGGAAGTGCACACAAATTCACTACAAATTTTTCACATTAAGGCCATGTCTGATAGCCTCCTACTGCATAGAAAAGAAATGGTTTCCACCCATATTTTTCATCTTGCCTTGTTTGATTGCACTAATTTTCTTGGCATTTCATTTTCCACATTTGATCCTCACGCGCATCTTTTCCTCAAAATCAATGAATTCATTTTTCCACATAGATAGTAGAATTTATTTTCTTGGCAAAATCTTTAACCATTTTTGTCACATTAGATCATTTTTGTTATTATTAATTAATTTAATTTTTTAACAAAAATTAAGATTAATATTATCAAGTACAAATGTATGAAAAAATTTTAAGAAATATTTTTTTATTAAAATAACTAAATTTTGCTTTATTTATCATGAAAAATAATGTCAATCAAACAACAAAAGTTCGAAAATTCGCCACTTTTTCAACATAGAAAATTAAACTAATCAAAAACATAAAACCTCAAATTCTCAGAAATTTAATTCCTTAGAATTCAATTTATTTTCACCCAAATTTCACCCTCAATATCAAACGCAGCCTAAATATCACATATGTTGTTTTATATAAAACAAAGCTTACCGCTTTCTTGTAAGATACATGTATCGATACTGATTGAGAAAGACAGATATCGAGAAAGTTGTAATGTTTATCTTTCATTTTAAAATTTGGGCATACATATAGTAGTTGGCTTAATATTGGTAAAAATTTATATCATAATGAAATGAAACATATATAATAGTAAACTTAGGAATTGAATATTCTTAATATTGAAATAAGGGTAAGAGCATAAAAATGGATATTACCTATTGACGTCCCTTTTTGTCAACAAATAAATGTGGACGAAATAGAAAAGGTAACAGATCGAAAGCGAACTGAGATCAAAGTTGCATAAATTCACGTCCAGTTCGATACCGATCTGACAGCCAGGTCGCATCAACGAAATCAAATAAAAAGAGTTTTGAGAGGTTTTTTTTTCCTTTTTTCTTGCCTCTGAATAACATTTATGTCCCTTATTTATAGTAAGGGAGGAGACAAACATAATCATTACATCATATCACGTCTGCAGTGTGTGACTGACAATGACTAATAACATTGTTGACAGCATGACAACAAATGATTATACTGACATTTTACAAATAATCATGATTACAGACACATAATACGGCTGATTTGACGTTTCAGCAGCGCCGCCAGTCTCACCGCGTTCGGTATTCACCTCGGTTTTGGAAAATCACCTCTCTCTTTAAGTTAAGGTCGGCTCCAAATCACCTCGGCATCAAGTCACCTCGGTTTTGGAAAATCACCTCTCTCTTTAAGTTGAGGTCGGCTCCAAAATCACATCGGCATCAAGTCACCTCGTTCAAAATAAAATGGCTGTCATTTTAAGTTGAGGTCAACATTTTGAGAGCTAACTGGGTTGGCGTCTTTCCTTATTGAATTCACGTCAGCACGATAAACAACAAATGTCCCCTCGAGATCGGTCCGAAAAAGATTTTGTGGACGGATCTCGAAATCCCAATTGTCATACAGCCTACTAATTGACGTCGCCTTTAATATTTATCAATTTCCAATTGCCAGGTGTCGTCGTGCGAATGGTGCATCAGTTCTCGGATCAAGTGTCGCCACCTCCATAATGGCAACGCGTCTTGTCATTATGACTGATTAATGATCTCTCTCTCTCTCTCTTCTCTCCTTATAAATAGGGGCATTCTCCTCATAAGAAACCTATTGAACCTTCGAAATTCTCTCTGCCAATACCAGATCGTTTATTTACACGACCTTTATTTCACCTCATTATCAGATCAGAACAGCTTATTTCTTTCGTCAGGTGAGGGTGCTTTGACGTTTCTTCTCAGTTCTTTCTTGTTTTGAAATTCCTCCCCCCCCCCTTTTTTTCTAACTGTCCAGCTCGTCATAATCACTTTTAAGGATGAGTGATAGTATCAGTTTTGAGGAAAGTGGGGTAAGGTCGAAGAATAGGGGTAAAGAGGCCGAATTGTCTGTGTCTTGGGAGGAGAGTAAGGAAACCTAGTGCCTCTTTCAAGGCGAGGAGGGTGATGATGAAATCCCGCAGCCCATACCTCTAGCTATAGTACCAGAATCCCGTTCCATCTTGGCCAGTTCATTTTGATATCCTTCTACTACTACATTCCAGCGACCTGACCCTTGTACTAGTTACAGTTCGGATTTTACTTGTAAACATTTTCGATCTGAAGCCACTGAAAACGAATTAAAAATTTGGAAAAACAAATATAGAATCCCAGGATATGTACACTTTTTCCTTCCCGAAAGTTACGAACGAGCTGACCAGTCACCTAAAGGTTGTGTAGCTACCAATTACCAAATTCTGGAGGCAGGCCTCAGATTTCCGCTTCCGTTCATTATAACTGACTTTCTTCGATATTGGGGAGTAGCCCCCACCCAAATTCATCCTAATGGTTGGAGGTACATCCTTGGGTTCATATCCCTTTACAACCGCTTGGGATACAACGATCCCTCAGTGGACGAATTTAATTTTGCATATCAGTTTCGAGCTGATGGAAAAAAACGGGGTGGTTTTACGCGATGCAAAGGTCAGTCTTTGGGGGACGAAGATTGCTGATTGATTTTCCTGAATCAGTCCGCTTTTGGAAAGAGAAGTGGTTCTTCGTTGGGGGAAATTAGATGAGCCCCTATCGAAGTGATGGAATCAGTTCGACCATTCCTGTTCTCTATAGGGATAAATTCAGTAAGTTTTTATATCTGGGATATTTTCCTAGCTGAATTGTTCTAATATTAATCATCTCATTTTTTGCAGAGGTGAGAGAGGCAGATTTGGACCCAAAAGTTATCGAGAGAATTATCCATCTGACCGACCAACCTGACCACTACAGATCGGTAAAAGAGCTTCTGACTGAAGAACGCTTGTTTGAATCAACCCTTACTTTTATCGATCCATCTGATTACTACCCTCCATTTCCAAAGAGTAAGTGTCAGATCATTACACTACAGATTTTCAACGCCTTGTATTTTTGAGGTGTATACTAAGAACACTTATTTCTATATTTCTTTTCATGTCAGCCCGTAAAAGTAAAAAGAAGATAGAGTCAATGAAGGCGAAGAAACTTGCAAACGCCAAGGCTGAGGCTCGCAAGAGAGCAGCCCAAAAACAGACGGCAAGAGCCTCACCTCCTTCCAAAGAGGATCCGATTGACCCACCTCTTCAAAAGAAATCCAAATGAGTTGAGGTCGCCAAAGAGAAAACTGACATTCCAATTCCACCTCCTCAAACTTCTGGGGACCAAGCTGAGTCTTCCCAATCAGCCCTGCAGGGGGGTTCGTATCTGGGAGTGCATCCCGTAAGAGATGAACTGGAAAGCTCTCTAAAAGGGTCTCGCCCAAAATTTTATAGGGAGTTTGTGTCTGCGGCCAACCTAACTCCTATGGGCTTAATGAAGGTCCCCCTGCAGACTAAGGTGGCCATGGATGTTCCGGCCAAGACATGGACACCTCGTCAAGAGAAGTTCTATGAAGATATGCCTTTGGACGACCTATTAGCGACCAGTACTGCTCACGTCAGTCAAGCTTTGAATTATCTCTGTCGGGCTCAGTCCAGATTAAGCGAGGCGGCCTCTGACACAAGAAAGTTCAAGAAGCTCGCCGACGACGCTAGGAACATGTTTGAGGCAGAAGTGAAAGCTAGACATGAGGCAGAGGCCAAACTAAAGGAGGCCCTAGAAGAGATGGCCAAGCTTAAAGAGACCAACCTTGAGGTATTCAAGTTTAAGGACGAAGTGCTTCCTCTAAGGGAGGAGGTGGCCTCTCTAAAGGACAATGTGGCCCAATTGCAGGTCGCAAAAGAGAGGCTCTTAAAGGAATTGGACGAGGCCAGTAATATTGAGGCCAGCTTGAAGAGGGAGAAAAATGAGTTAGAGGCTGCTGTCCAAGGTTCCTACAAGGAGGCCGTGAAAAGGTTTAAAGACTCAGTGGAATACGAACATGATGTGGATGAGACCTACTATCTCACATTCAAAGAGATAGTAGAGGAGCTGGAAGAAAAACGACCTGAGGTGGATATAAGTTTCTTAAAAAACAAGCTCGAACTGGTCTACAAAAAGTATTTAGAGCTGATGCCTGACGAGGTCGATGAAGAATCCTTACTCTCCCCACTCACTAAGTCTCAAACCAACCTACCAGAAAAGGTCGTCAACATTGAAGAATAGTTACATATCTTTAGATCAATGTTGTCTTGTAACTTTCATTCTTGTTTCTTTTGAGTAAAAAGAGAATTTCATTTTAGCATTGAGTATTTCAAAGTCAAACAAGCTTAATACACTTAGAATCGAAGTGAACTCTTAATCAATTCATAAAACATTAGTTCACTTAAAATGAAATGCAGAGGTGAATTATAAACGAAGTGAATACTTAAGCAATTTTTCAAACGTTAATTCACTCAATATGAAATGCAGAGGTGAATTATAAACGAAGTGAATACTTAAGCGATTTTTCAAATGTTAATTCACTCTATATGAAATGCAGAGGTGAATTATAAAATGAAGTGAATACTTAAGCAATTTTTCAAATGTTAATTCACTCTAGATGAAATGCAGAGGTGAATTATGAACGAAGTGAATACTTAAGTGATTTTTCAAACATTAATTCACTCTATATGAAATGCAGAGGTGAATTATAAACGAAGTGAATACTTAAGCGATTTTTCAAACGTTAATTCACTCTATATGAAATGCAGAGGTGAATTATGAACGAAGTGAATACTTAAGCGATTTTTCAAACGTTAATTCACTCTATATGAAATGCAGAGGTGAATTATGAACGAAGTGAATACTTAAGCAATTTTTCAAACGTTAATTCACTCAATATGAAATGCAGAGGTGAATTATGAACGAAGTGAATACTTAAGCAATTTTTCTAACATTAATTCACTCTATATGAAATGCAGAGGTGAATTATAAACGAAGTGAATACTTAAGCGATTTTTCAAACGTTAATTCACTCAATATGAAATGCAGAGGTGAATTATAAACGAAGTGAATACTTAAGCAATTTTTCAAACATTAATTCACTCTAGATGAAATGTAGAGGTGAATTATGAACGAAGTGAATACTTGAGCGATTTTTCAATCGTTAATTCACTCAATATGAAATGCAGAGGTGAATTATGAACGAAGTGAATACTTAAGCAATTTTTCAAACGTTAATTCACTCTATATGAAATGCAGAGGTGAATTATGAGTTGGTTAATATTCAGCTCAGTACGTTCTCACCAAAACACCTCGTTTGTAGAATGGAGGTCGGTCATTTTTCACCTCGGTAATTATTCACCAAAACACCCCGTTTGTAGAATGGAGGTCGGTCATTTTCCACCTCGGTATTTATTCACCAAAGCACCTCGTTTGTAGAATGGAGGTCGGTCAATTTTTTCCTCGGTATTTATTCAAACATGATCATGGATCTCTAACCTCGACTTCTCATGGGGACCTATTTCGTCTTCATAATGAATCGCCTTATTAGTTTGATGACATCCTGCCTTATAGGTACTTACGGACCATCGACTAAGGTCTTCATTTTGCCTCTCAAGGAGGTCTTTCTCGTCTTTAAGACAGATCGCCTTGTAATGTTGATGATATCCTAACTTATAGGTACTTACGGATCATCAACTAAGGTCTTTGTTTTGCCTCTCAAGGAGGTCTTTCTCGTCTTTGAGACGGATCGCCTTGTAGTGTTGATGATATCCTGCCTTATAGGTACTTACGGATCATCTACTAAGGTCTTCGTTTTGCCTCTCAATGAGGACTTTCTCGTATTTGAGACGGATTGCCTTGTAATGTTGATGATATCCTGCCTTAAAGGTACTTACGGATCATCAACTAAGGTCTTCATTTTGCCTCTCAAGGAGGTCTTTCTCGTCTTTGAGACGGATCGCCTTGTAATGTTGATGATATCCTGCCTTATAGGTACTACGTATCATCAATTAAGGTCTTTGTTTTGCCTCTCAAGGAGGTCTTTCTCTTCTTTGAGACAGATCGCCTTGTAATGTTGATGATATCCTGCCTTATAGGTACTTACGGATCATCTAACTAAGGTCTTCATTTTGGAAATATCCATTCAGATTTGCATACTTTGAAATATTAAACTTTTCATTCATTTGATTACATATCTCGGTTGACATCAAAAAATATTCACATTTGATTTCACATCCTGTCCTACTGGAAATATTTCTTCAAATGTTCTGCGTTTCAGGGGTGTTGAAGTTGAATTCCATCAAGTGACTCTAGTTCGTACGACCCATTGCTCACGGCCTTCTTGATTCGATACGGACCTCCCCATTTGGGTCCCAGAGGCTCACGCGTCGTGATCGTCTTTCTTAAGACTAGATCCCCCATTTGGAACTTTCTCGACCTCACCCTGGAATTGTAATACCTCGCGTTCCTTTGCTTGTACACTGCATTCCTAACTTGTGCTTGTAATCCCTTCTCTTCCGTAAGGTCCAATTCAGCAGTGATGGCATAATCGTTATTTTTCTAATTGAAGTGAGTGACCCGAAACGATGGCATACCCACCTCTATTGGGATTACAGCTTCTGTTCCGAAAGCCAAGGTGAACGGAGTCTCTCTGGTTGATGTCCTGTAGGTTGTCCGGTAGGACCATAATACTCCCGGTAGTTCTTCCGCCCACGTTCCTTTCAGGTTTTCGAGTCTGGTTTTCAGATTATGCTTGATAATTTTGTTCACCGCTTCAACTTGTACGTTGGATTGAGGATGGTTCGGAGTGGAGAAATGCTTCCTGATACCCAGTCCTTCACAAAAAGATTTAAACCTTTCGTTGTCGAATTGTTTCTCGTTGTCTGTCACAATGGATTGGGGGATTCCAAACCTGCAAATGATTGACTTCCATATAAAGTCTGTAGTTTTCTGCTCCATAAATTTGACCAACGGTTCAACTTCTGCCCATTTCGTAAAATAATGCACTGCAACTATAGCAAACCTGTTTCCCCCCTTTGTCGTTGGCAGTGGTCCAATCAGATCTACTCCCCATTTAGCGAACGACCATGGGCTCATAACCGAAGTCAGCTCTTCGGGCGGGTTCCTCATTGTTGGGGCGAACCTCTGACATTTGTCGCATCTCTTTACAAATTCAATCGCGTCTTTCTTCAGGGTAGGCCAAAAGTACCCCTGCCTAATAATTTTGAATGGCATCGCTTGTCCCCCTGTATGGTTCCCGCAAATGTCCTCGTGGATTTCCTTCATTACATATTCCGCCTCTTCATTGTCCAAACACTTTAACAATGGTAGGGAGAATCCTCGCTTGTACAAGTTATCCCCAATTAAAGTATACCTTGCAGATATGATCCTCAAACTCCTAGCCTTCACTTGATCAGGTGGTGTCGTCCCTTCTCGTAAGTATTGGATAATTTCATCCTTCCATGTCCTCTTCAGAGAGGTTTGCAGGACGACTGAAGGTGACGGGTTTAAGGCTGATCGCGCCACGGTTTCGATTGATATGCTTTCTAATTTAGACGTTCCTTCGCTTGTCGCTAAGCGAGCCAAAGCATCAACCTGACTATTTTTTGATCGAGGGATCTGGATAACCTCTGTATGCCTAAACTTCTTCAGCTCTTCTAAAACCTTTGTTCTGTAGATCTTCATCTTTTCACCTTTGGCTTCGTACGTTCCCTAGATTTGGTTGATTATCAGTTGGGAATCACTGTGCAGGATAAGGATATAAACACCTATCGCTTGAGTCATGTTCATCCCCACAATCAGAGCCTCATATTCAGCGTCATTATTGGTTGCCTCAAAATCAAAACGGGCAGAGCTGCAGAAGAATTGATTATTTGGGCTGATGAGAATGACCCCAGCCCCTGCTCGATTTCCTGCTGATGAACCGTCAACGTATAACCGCCAGGTCCTATCTACCTCCGCACAGCAACTTAGCATAGTTGGTGTGAGCTCCACCATGAAATCAGCTAAGGCTTGCCCTTTGATGGCGGCTCTTGCTTTGTACACAAGGTCGAATTGTCCCAACTCCACTGGCCATTTCAATAACCGTCCAGAAATCTCAGGTTTTTGTAACACTTACCTCAGAGGGTAATTTGTCAATACTTCAACCTGATGCTCCAAAAAATAGGGCCTCAATTTTTGAGTCGACATTATCAAAGCATAGGCCAGTTTTTCAATTTTAGAATACCGAAGTTCGGCGTCGTGCAGGGCCTGGCTGACATAGTAGATAGGACGTTGAACTCCCTGCTCAGTTCTCACAAGGAATGCACTCATTTCCAGTTCTGAAACGGCCAAGTATATAGAAAGCACTTCTCCCTATAACGGTTTTGAAAGGATGGGCGGGGACGCCAATTGCTTCTTCAACTCTTCAAAGGCCATCTGCCATTCTTTCATCCACTCAAACTCCTTATTCTTCCTGATAATATCAAAGAATGGGTGGCATTTATCCGTAGACCTTGATACAAAACGGCTTAAAGCTGTTATCCTTCCCGTCAGACTTTGCACCTCTTTGACTTTCCTTGGTTCCCTCATCTTCATCAACGCTTGTATTTTATCAGGGTTAACTTCGATACCCCTCTGGTTTACCAGGTAGCCCAAAAATTTTCCTGATCCTACCCCGAAGGAGCATTTCTTGGGATTCAACTTCATTCGGTAAGTTCACAGTACTTGGAACATTTCATCAAGGTGCTGAATATGGTCTTCAGCTCGGATACTATTTACGAGCGTGTCATCGACATATACCTCTATTGTCTTCCCGATGATATCCTTAAAAATTTCATTCACCAAACGCTGGTACGTTGCTCCCGCGTTCTTCAAGCCAAATGGCATCATCTTGTAGCAATAGAGTCCTCGATCGGTCATAAATGAGGTATGCTCTTCATTCGCTTCATTCATCGGTATTTGGTTATACCCCGAGTAAGCGTCCATGAAGCTGAGGAGCTGATGTCCGGCTGTAGCATCCACCATTTGATCAATTCTGGGGAAGGGGAAACTATCCTTGGGGCATGCTTTGTTCAGGTCAGAGAAGTCTATGCACAGTCTCCATGTCCCATTACTTTTCTTTACCAGCACTGGATTAGCTACCCACACAGGATAGAAGGATTCCATGATAAATCCATTGCTAAGTAGTTTCACCACCTCCCTTGCCAGTGCTTCATACCGTTCAGGATTAAGCGACCTCCTTTTTTGTACCTTCGGTTTGAAATCAGGATTAACGTGGAGATGGTGGCATGCATGTTTAGGATCAATCCCTTCCATGTCCGAGTGAGTCCATGCGAACATATCTGAATTGTTTTTCAAAAAATTAATGAGGTTGGTCCTAATGGGTTCAATTAACCCGTGTCCTATTCTGAATTCGACATCGGGTTTTGTATCGTCAACTTTCACAGCATCCAACTCTTCCACAGGTCCTGACTGGCCCCTATCCTGTGTACCCCTTGGATCAAGCGTTTGCAGCTCTATTATCGGTTCGTCTTCTTCGTTTGGTTCTACAATGGGACTTCCCTTTTCCGCCATTTGGACATTGTTGGAAGCGAAGCCTAAATTGCACTCCCGCGCAGCCCTCTGATCCCCCCTTATGGTAGTCACTCCGTGTGGTGTAGGAAATTTCAGAAAATAATGATAAATTGAAGCTGCTGCCTTAATTTCGTGGAGGATAGGTCTTCCCAATATGGCATTGTAGTTCGTCATGACGTCCACTACCACAAAATCAGCAAGTACCCGCCTCTGACAAGATTTTGTCCTCAGTTCCACTAGTAAAGATATTTCGCCTTTTGTGAAGATGTAGTCACCCGTGAAACCCTGAATCCTTGTCCTCCTGGGCCGTAAGTTATGCAGGTCAATTCCCATTCTTTCAAAGGTCTTCCAGTATAACACATTCACAGCACTGCCGTCATCCACCAGTGTTCTATGGATCTTTATACCACTCACCGGCATCGTGATCATCAAAGTATCTGAATGTGGGTGGAGTACCCCCCTGGCGTCTTCCTCAGAGAAACTGAAAGACTCTAAATCGTCCGGCATGATTGCATGACTACATATCTGATAGCTATTTCGAGCTTCTCGGACGAATTCTCGTCTTTTCCTCTTTATTAACTTATCAATTTCGAATCTCAAATTTCGGCATTCGTCCGTGGTGTGCCCCACTGACCTGTGGTACTTGCAATACTGGGATGAGTCCAAGTTACTCGGGTTCTACTTTATTATCCTGGCCGGCGGAATTATCCCCTTGTCTTTCTCATTCATGAAAATGACCTTAGTTGACGCATTTAATGGGGCGAGCTCACCTCTCTGCTAAGAATTGTACGGAAGGAACCTATCAACTGGCTTGTAATCTCTCTTTTTCCCAAAAGTATTTCTTTTGAATTCTTTCTTATCATCCTTGCTTTCCTTCTTGTTTGACATCGCAGCGATATTATGGTGACCTCCTTTGGGACCTGACGCTTCCTCGGCATTGATAAACTTCTCTGCCCTGTTAAGAAACTCGTGGTACGTGCGAGGTCCGTCTTCATGTACTGACCACCAAAAATGAGTCTGCATTTGCAGGCCTGACAGAACAGCCATCAGAAGCGCGTCATCCGATATTCTTTCCATTCCCATGATCTGTCTATTAAAGCGGCCCAAGTAGTTCTTTAGTGATTCATCCTTCTCCTGTCTGATGGTCACCAAACTTTCCTTCGGTGTGGTCGGAATTTTCGACCCCATGAATTGCTTCAAGAACTGACCACTTAGTTGGGACCAACTTGATATGGAGTGCTGAGATATATTGTGGAACCACCGTTGAGCACGGTCCCCAAAAGTTAAAGGAAAAGCCTTGCATATTATTGCATCGCTTGCCCCTTGAAGCTCCATCCGTGACATGTATTGATCTAGATGTGAAACCGGCTCAGTCTCCCCGTTGTACCCGGCAAGATGAGGCATCTTCATTTTTCCAGGAAGAGGTTGTGACAATATAATCTCCATGAAAGGAGATGCCCTCTTGGTAGATGGTTCTGTTGACCCTAACCCTTCTTGTTTTGCCTCCAAGTCAGATAGTCTATTCTTTAGTTGCTCAACTTCAGTTTGATCTGGTTTACTTGACGGAAGAGTCGGTGGCTGACCCAAGTGAAGAGTCGAGCTGCCAGCCGGCTGGTTTTCTGGGTTTACTTTCTTCATCGGAGATCTGTCCCCATTTTCCTTGGTCCGTACAGCCTTACTCTCCTCTTCTTTTGCACCCCTTCTCGCTTGATTCGGTCCCATCCAACCCAGCGATTTTTGACCTCGTACATAAGGTGTGCTTTCGCCTACTACACTCCTTGTGTTGTCAGAGTATCCAGTTTGTTGTTCTTCGAAATAGGAGCGTCCATCGGATCTTTGTAGTTGAGATTGCACTTCATGCTTCTCTCGGTGATGACCCCGATCTTGATTTCTCCTCATCTCTTCCATTTCATTTTGCATCCTCTCAAGTCAATCTAGGACCATTTCCATGTTTGCCTCCGCTGGGGGTCGCGGAAGGGTGGACCTCTTTGACACACGAGCATCCCCTTGAGAATCATCACCACGTTGTGCCCGATGACTTCCCGAATTTTTCCTGTTACTCATTATGACGTAGGAGCGAGTATGTGATTGCTGAATACAAGGATACGGACCCTCCTTCTAGCGCCAATTTGTTGACGTCCCTTTTTGTCAACAAATAAAAGTGGACGAAATAGAAAAGGTAACAGATCGAAAGCGAACTGAGATCAAAGTAGCGCCGCCAGTCTCACCGTGTTCGGTATTCACCTCGGCCAACATCACTCGGCATCAAGTCACCTCGATTTTGGCAAATCATCTCTCTCTTTAAGTTGAGGTCGGCTCCAAAATCACCTCGGCATCAAGTCACCTCGGTTTTGGCAAGTCACCTCTCTCTTTAAGTTGAGGTCGGCTCCAAAATCACCTCGGCATCAAGTCACCTCGATTTTGGCAAATCACCTCTCTCTTTAAGTTGAGGTCGGCTCCAAAATCACCTCGACATCAAGTCACCTCGTTCAAAATAAAATGGCTGTCATTTTAAGTTGAGGTCAACATTCATAGAGCTGACTGCGTTGGCGTCTTTCCTTATTGAATCCACGTCAGCACAATAAACAACATTACCTGTTGTTTTAGGCAAAATTTAAAATTCAATAGGCTAAGATTGTAACAATATCTATAAGTGGTAAATGTTTATTTTAAAAGTTAGAGAATAACGCATGTACATTGAACTTTTAATATTCCATATATATATATTAAGAGTTTAGTATAAGAAATATAAGTATGGTAGGCATTTTAGATAACTTAAAACTTATGAGTATCACATATTATATATAGCATAATGAACATAATTTATAATAGAGTATTTATTAATAACTCGGTTAAAAGCATAAGATCCATTAAGCATTCCTACGCATGTATCGATACATGACAGTTATTTAGTTACCGTTAAAATTTAAAAATTAGTTCGTTAGATAAAACTATATACAAGTATCGAAACATAAAATAAAACTTTTATAAAAACACACATAATTTATATATACATGTTATTCTAAAGCCAACTACAAGGTTTCATATAGTTATCAAAATAAACCTCGTAAATTTAAACTAATTACATATTCGTAAAGTTTAAAATATCCATTTACACCAACTCTCAAAAGTATTTACGTCGTAATAATCCACTTTCATCTTAGTATACTCATAGCGGGATAAGGTGGTTGGGTGGTCTAGAGTGATGTGATCCAGACCACGAATACAAGCCCGCACAAAGATCCATTGAAGATCAAAGGAGGACCAAAGACTCGTCTGCAAACAAAGAGGGCCAACGAAGCAATGGACAAGCAAGTTCAAGGAACAATGGCCAAAACAATATTCGCGTCATCAAAAGAAGCAAGTTCCATGTTGGAACCGAGTCAAAACGACGAGTGGATCAACCTCATTCAAGCCGTCGAAGAAGATTGTCAAAATTCAAGAATTACGGCCGTAACCCATAATCCTTACGGCCGTAACGAGCCCACTGATGAAAATTGTGATTTTTAAGAAAATTAGACTTACGGCCGTAACGCATATTTATCACGGCCGTAATGAGGCCTCGGGCTGAAAACAAGAATTTCAGAATTGAGACTTACGGCCGTAAATAAAGTCTCACGGCCGTAATGGTGAAACAGAAAGAGTCTTACGGCCGTAAGGAAATTAGTCATGGCCGTAAATAACTATACGCGTAAATTTAGGATTTTTATTTATTTTCTTATTCTTAGGTATTTGTTTCCTAGTTTAATTAAAACTCTTAACCTAGATTTTGACCATATTTATAGGGATGTAATTTTTATTATTTCGAACACAACTTTGATATTATTATTGAGAGACAATTTGCTTTCAAACCTTATTCTTTATTGAATAAAATCTGAACTTACGAGTTAATCTTGTTTGTTCAAATCTTGGGTGAGATTTATTTTAATTATGATCAAGAGGTCAGCATATCTATTGATTGTGTTGGTTGCTTGGTTCAATTAATTTGAATCAATCTTGAAATCGTGATTCTTTGGCGTTCTTGGGTCGATTCCAATAATTTGTGGGTTGCGTAGCTACAATTGCTACGTGGTTTGCATCATCTGGTATCAGAGCTTAAGCTCCAAAAATCAAGGTTATATTTTTTTTATTTCTTGAGTTCCTTAATTTTGTTCTTTGTGTTCTTCAAGTTCTTGAGTCTTCAATCCAAAAAAGTGTCATAAAAAAATTCAAAAATCGTTATTCCCTTCGTTTGGTATCCAAATTTAATTCCTTTTGTTTCGTTAGTCTCGTAGTTGAATTTTCGAAAAAAAAAGAAAATTCTCAGTCCAATAAAAATAGTTGATATTTGATTTCATGAATTATTTTCTTGAAACAATCTTAGTTTCCATAAAAGTGTCGAGTCCTTTATAGAGTCAGATTACATTCTTTCAAGGTCTTCTTTGAGTTTTTCCAACAAGTTGATAACTTCTCACTCGCATTCGGTTTGAGTCATTCAAGTTTAAACTTGTTTGAGTTCGGATTCGTTCTTTGAAGCAATTGGGGTGAAAGCCATTGAGTGAAAAAAGGCTAGAGAGGTGAGATCAATAGAGGGAAAAAGCCAAAATTGAGTGATACACGAGCGAAATACACGTGAGGCATATAATATTTAGTTTTAGGATGTCTGAACAATCTTCTACTACAAAAAATAACGATCGAGCCAACATGACGGAGGAGATGGTACAACGGTTTGAGCGGTTGTTTGGGGATGTGTTAGGTAGGTTAGAAAGGCTTGAGCAACCTCGGGAAGTGCCTAATGCCCGTAGGCAAGGTGGGCAAGGTCGTAGAGTAGAGGGGGTCGATGAGAATGAAGAAGGTAGTGATTTTGACGATGGGGCAATTGTGGATAGAGTAGTTAGGCATGGAAGAAGGGATAGAGATCCTGGTGGCGATAGAATGGATGGTAGTATGAGCAACATCAAAATGACAATTCCGTCATTCAAGGGTAGGAGTGATCCGGAAGCATACCTAGAATGGGAAAAGAAGATGGAATTAATTTTCAATTGCTACAATTATTCGGAAGAGAAAAATGTTAAGGTAGCTGTACTTGAATTCTCCGATTACGCTATTACTTGGTGGGATCAATTGGTGACTTCTAGGAGGAGGAATCGCGAGAGACCCATTAGTACTTGGGATGAATTAAAAGCTATCATGAGAAAGAGGTTCGTTCCTAGTCATTACCATCGGGAGCTTCATCAAAAATTACAAAGTCTATACCAAGGATCAAAGAGTGTGGAGGATTATTATAAGGAGATGGTGATGTTCATGATTAGAGCTAATGTAGAAGAGGATAGGGAGGCTACGATGGCTTGATTTTTGAATGGGTTGAATAGGAATATAGCTAATGTGGATGATGTTATGTGTGATATGGTTCCTATGCATGCCGGGCACATTTTGTTGGGTAGACCTTGGCAATATGATAGGAAGGTAATGCATGATGGGTATAAAAATAGGTATAGCTTTACCAAAGGGGGAAAAACCATTACACTTGCACCATTGACGCCGTCACAAGTGTATGAAGATCAAATAAAATTGAAAAATGATGAAGAAAAATGAGTGAGGGAAAATGAGAGAAAGAGAATTGAGGCCACGACCTCAGAAAAAGGAGAGGAAAAGAGAGTTGGAGCCACGACTCCAGAAAAAGGAGAGGCGAGAGAAAAAAGGAGTGTTGGGGTACATACCTCAGAAAAAGGAGAGGGAGCGAAGAGTGCCAGAAAAGAAAGAAAAATGAGTTTCTACGCAAAAAGGAGTGAAGTCAAGAAAGCATTTATGGAAAAACGACCAATGGTCCTTTTATTGTACAAGGATTCATTCCTTGCCTTTGATGAAACTAACAAATCCCTCCCTAGTTTGGCTATTTCTTTATTGCAGGAATTCGAGGATGTGTTTCCAGATGACATACCTAGTGGGTTACCGCCCATTCGAGGTATTAAACATCAAATTGATTTTGTACCTGGAGCAGTCATTCCAAACCGCCCCGCTTATCGAAGTAACTCTGAGGAGACGAAGGAGCTCCAAAGGAAAGTGGAGGACTTGATGAGCAAATGGTATATAAGGGAAAGTATGAGTTCATGTGCCGTCCCCGTGTTACTTGTACCCAAAAAGGACGGGACTTGGAGAATGTGTGTCGATTGTAGGGCCATCAACAACATAACGGTAAAGTATCGTCATCCTATTCCTAGGTTAGATGATATGTTTGATGAATTGCATGGCTCTAGCATATTTAGTAAAATTGACCTTAAGAGTGGTTATCATCAAATTCGAATGAAAGAAGGAGATGAGTGGAAAACTGCTTTTAAAACTAAGTATGACCTGTATGAATGGTTAGTAATGTCTTTTGGACTTACTAATGCACCTAGCACTTTTATGCGTTTAATGAATCATGTTTTACGTGCATTTATAGGTAAATTCGTTGTAGTTTACTTCGATGATATCTTGATATATAGTAAAACTTTGAATGAGCATGTGGAACATGTTAGGTGTGTGCTTGTGGTTTTAAGACAAGAGCAACTTTTTGCTAATTTTAAAAAGTGTAATTTTTGCATGGAAAAAGTTGTGTTTCTTGGCTATGTGGTTAGTGCTAAAGGGATAGAAGTAGATGAAGAGAAAGTCAAAGCTATTAAAGAATGGCCAACACCTAAAAGCATAACTGAGGTTAGGAGTTTTCATGGCTTGGCTAGTTTTTATAGGCGCTTTGTTAAAGATGTTAGCACGATTGCCGCACCACCCACAGAAATTGTCAAAAAAAGTGTAGGGTTTAAATGGGGTGTAGAACAGGAGCATGCATTTGATATTATCAAAAATATGTTATGTAAAGCACCGGTTTTATCACTTCCTAACTTTGACAAGGCTTTTGAGATTGAACGTGATGCCTCAGGGCTAGGCATTGGAGCTGTTTTAATGCAGGATCGAAGGCCAATCGCCTATTTTAGTGAAAAGCTAAAGGGGGCTGCTCTTAATTACCCCACATATGACAAGGAGTTATACTTACTTGTGCGCGCTTTGGAGACATGGCAACATTACTTGTGGCCACGGGAATTCGTGATACACACCGATCATGAGTCCTTGAAGCATTTGAGGGGTCAAGCTAAACTGAGTAAGAGACATGCAAGGTGGGTAGAGTTCATCGAAACATTTCCCTATGTCATCCGGTACAAACAAGGTAAGGAAAATGTGGTGGCAGATGCATTGTCTCGAAGGTATGTTCTTTTAAATTCTTTAAATTCTAAATTGCTTGGATTTGAATACATTAAGGACATGTATGCTAATGACCTGGACTTTTCTAATATTTATGAATCATGTGGTAAAGGGGCTGTGGATAGGTTCTTTAAACATGATGATTATTTATTTCGAGAAAATAAATTGTATGTCCCTAGGTGTTCAATGAGGGAGTTACTTGTGAGAGAGGCCCATAGTGGAGGCTTAATGGGTCATTTTGGAGTTAAAAAGACCATTGAAATCATAAGTGAACATTTCTATTGGCCTAAGATGAAGATTGATGTGGTTCGGGTTTGTAATAGATGCATTACTTGTAAGAAGGCTAAATTTAGGATTAAACCCCATGGGTTATATATGCCTTTACCCGTCCCTAGTGAACCTTGGGTCGATATCTCTATGGATTTTGTTTTGGGATTACCTAGGACTAAGAAGGGAAGAGATTCAATTTTTTTGGTACTAGATCGCTTTAGTAAAATGGCACATTTCATACCATGCCACAAAACTGATGATGCTACTAACATAGCTGAAATTTTCTTTCGGGAAGTCGTGCGCTTACATGGGGTTCCTAAAAGTATTGTCTCGGATAGGGATGTTAAATTCCTTAGTCATTTTTGGAGAGTCTTGTGGAACAAATTAGGAACAAAACTACTTTTTTCTACAACTTGTCACGGACAGACCGAGGTAATAAATAGGACAATGATTCAATTGTTGCGCACCATAATCAATAAAAATTTGAAAAATTGGGAATAGTGTTTACCATTTATTGAATTTACATATAATAGGGCTATACATTCTACTACTTCTTGTTCACCATTGGATTTAATTCCTTTACCTGTGAATGAACGTAGTAGCTTAGATGGAAAGAAAAAGGCTGAAATGGTTAAATCACTCCACGACAAGGTGAGGTTGGCGATTGAAAAGAAAAATGAACATTATGCTTCGCAGGCTAACAAAGGGAGAAAGGGCGTTATATTTGAACCCGGTGATTGGGTTTGGGTACACTTGAGGAAGGAGCGGTTTCTAGAACAACGCAAGTTAAAGTTACAACCGCGAGGGGATGGTCAATTCCAAGTGATTGAAAGGATCAACAACAATGCCTATAAACTCGATCTTCCTGGTGAGTATAATGTTTCGGTTTTATTTAATGTTTCTGATCTATCTCCGTTTGATGCAGGTACAGATTTGAGGTCGAATCCTTTCGAAGAGGGAAGGGATGATGTGATCCAGACCACGAATACAAGCCCGCACAAAGATCCATTGAAGATCAAAGGAGGACCAAAGACTCGCCTGCAAACAAAGAGGGCCAACGAAGCAATGGACAAGCTAGTTCAAGGAACAATGGCCAAAACAATGTTCACGTCATCAAAAGAAGCAAGTTCCATGTTGGGACCGAGTCAAAACGACGAGTGGATCAACCTCATTCAAGCCGTCGAAGAAGATTGTCAAAATTCAAGAATTACGGCCGTAACCCATAATCCTTACGGCCGTAACGAGCCCACTGATGAAAATTGTGATTTTTAAGAAAATTAGACTTACGGCCGTAACGCATATTTATCACGGCCGTAATGAGGCCTCGGGCTGAAAACAAGAATTTCAGAATTGAGACTTACGGCCGTAAATAAAGTCTCACGGCCGTAATGGTGAAACAGAAAGAGTCTTACGACCATAAGGAAATTAGTCACGGCCGTAAATAACTATACGCGTAAATTTATGATTTTTATTTATTTCCTTATTCTTAGGTATTTGTTTCCTAATTTAATTAAAACTCTTAACCTAGATTTTGACCCTATTTATAGGGATGTAATTTTCATTATTTCGAACACAACTTTGATATTATTATTGAGAGGCAATTTGCTTTCAAACCTTATTCTTTATTGAATAAAATCCGAACTTGCGAGTTAATCTTGTTTGTTCAAATCTTGGGTGAGATTTATTTTCATTGTGATCAAGAGGTCAGCATATCTATTGATTGTGTTGGTTGCTTGGTTCGATTAATTTGAATCAATCTTGAAATCGTGATTCTTTGGCGTTCTTGGGTCATTCCAATAATTTGTGGGTTGCGTAGCTACAATTGCTACGTGGTTTGCATCATAGAGGGTAACTCCAGATTTCTGTCTTTGTTATATACATATGAGTTAAACCATTTTCTAAGGGCTTTCACCCGCGAGACACGGATTTAAAGTAAAAGCGATCAAGCATATGCAATAAAACATGAAAAATATGAATACAATGGTATTCAACAAGTAACAAATTTTTCTTTTAAAACACGAGTTTCTGGAGGGCTCGTATTACAAAACATATGTTATCCCGTGCACGCAATAATTTAAGAGGGATTTTTATAATCCTGATATCAGTATTATACATTTCAAGCAAGAAATAACTTCCCGTATTTCAAGTATAGCAAGTCAGTGCCATCATGTGTAATATCAAGTGGGATAACATAATGAATGTAATAATGTAATAAAGTATTTCAATAAGACAAGAACAAGATGAAACATCAATAATTTTTTGCACGAAGTAGTATTTAAGACTATTGTAGTTCTACTTATCTTGTTTAGAACTTGAAAGATAAAGAAGGAAGCAAAATCAAACTTCTATTATACTGAAATTTAATGTAAGTATCGATACATATTCAAATCCTGGTTCTTCATGTATCGATACTTGATGAACTATTGCTACAGTTTGAGTTCTGATCTCAACAAAATTCTTTCATTGTTGATTCAGAATTCTTGCAGAACTTTCTAAGCATTATAAACATGGTTCTAGCAGAATTTCTATAAAGCAACTTAAAGTCTACCTTTGGAAATTTAGAGACAAGGATAAAACCAAATTTACTCACTCTCTCACGATTTTTAAGCTTTCAACTATAAATTTTCTTAAGTGAAGAACCACCTATTTGTACACGAAGTATGGGTCAGATTTTTAGATTAGGATTAGATAAAATATTATTCTTAGGAAATCATAACCCTAACTTAGGTTTGAGGATTCACCAAAGGTACAACAGGTGTTGTTATTGTGCATGGAAATGACCGGTTCATGCGTGACAAGTGGCGCTATCATGTTGATCCCACGAATTACTACTTAGCCTCGCATAAAACCCTACCTGGGTTTCTGCAAGTATCGATATATGAAGTTCATGTATTGATACATAGAACAACATTATAAATTCCTGCATTTAGCTACTGAATGTATTGATACACGAGTAAAAAAAATTCAGAATTTTAATTTAAAAGAATTGGGAAAAAGTGGATCGTTACATACATACATACACACTGTTTAATTTGATGGGAACTTACTATTTATAGAAACGAAAAATGAGCGAAAAATTGTTTTTAGAAACTACCCAACCTTTATATATTAATTAAATAGCGTTACACCCGTGAGATATACGATCGTTTGTTACTCATATATATCGAATTTATATATGAGGAAATTACATAAAGTCCTGCTTTTAAATTTTCAAAATCATATATAAGATCAAATCCGTATATCTTCAAGAATCAGGTCTTAATTCAATCTTTAATTATTATTATTATTATTATTATTATTATTATTATTATTATTATTATTATTATTAAATAATCTAAATCAAATCAAGACCTGATTTATTGCCTCATATATCGCCTTCTACCTCAGATTCTCCATCGCCTTCCATCATTCCTTCTCTCACAGCTTTCTATAAAAACCAATCACATCTGCATCTTCATGGCCTCTAACCAAACCGCACCTGTGCGGCATCATCACAGCGGTCATCTTCTCTCTTTGCCCCAAATTACTTCCAGATTTACCTCCCTTCTCCGCTGCCACACCCCCTTTCCCTTCTTCCCCACCACCCCATTTCCATTCTCTTATTCGAAACCTAACCATCATCTCTCTTCCCCCTGTACCGGTGACACCTCAAGTTGAGTGCGACATCTTGATGGAGTCTATGCACAGTTGCATCGCTCGCGCAGCTGAAATCACACAAACACGATGGCATCGGCCAGGAACCGCTCCAAAAATAGTAGCGACCAACTGCTGGGATATCTGCTCCTGGCCGTTGCAACTATGAGATCCCATAGTGGTGATGTGGTGTAATAGTGTAGGTGGATGTGTTGAGATCTAGTGCTGTGTGGTGTTGACGGTGTGGTGGTTCAGGGGCGATGGCGGTGGTCATGTTATTCTCAGGTCACACGTTTTTTAAGTTGTAGTCATAGGTTCAGTTTCTTTAGTCACATGTTCAATTCCTTAAGTCACATTCATAAATGTCTCAAGTCACACGTTTGGAGATGGTGGTGGTGGTGGTTTGTCGGAGAACATGGTGTGGTAGATGGCAATGTTGGTGGTGATGGATTGTCATTGTAACTTTCAGGTCACATGTTCAAAGCTTCGGATCACATGTATGCTTTCAGATCACATTAGTTATAGATCCCAGGTCACATGTTCTAAGTTTCAAGTTACATGTGTCGTGACTTGTGATGGTGGTGGTGGTTCGTTGGATGACGGTGGCGCGTGGAAGTCTTGGGTGATGGTGATGGCTGTTTGTCATCAACGTGTTTTTCATTTTCAAAATGAGGAGATGTGTTTGGAATGGAAAGATTGTAATTGAATCATTGATTTAAGGATGAAATATATTTGAAAAATTGTTGGAATTTAATATATATATATATATATATATATATATTACTACCTGATTTTTGAATGTTGGAAATTTGTTTTATTAAAAATGAAATTTTATATTGTAATGACCTGATTTATGTATTGTTCCCTTTATATATTAACATAATAAATGAATATTTAATTAAAATGAG
Source organism: Ligustrum vulgare (assembly GCA_963555705.1). Classification (NCBI taxonomy): domain Eukaryota; kingdom Viridiplantae; phylum Streptophyta; class Magnoliopsida; order Lamiales; family Oleaceae; genus Ligustrum; species Ligustrum vulgare. The sequence continues at coordinate 9,188,461 of OY743169.1, read as the reverse complement.
AAACGAAATAAGAAAATTAATTACAAAAAAAGGTACAATTACACGTATCTTAATTTTTTTTACGGTTCGTGTAACGACCCAAAAATTCGTCTTATTATTATATTAAATTATTCACATTTAATGGGATCCACTTGAAAGTCAAATATAAATTTTAATTTATTTGACTTATTTAAAGGGGCATATTCGACATTAAATCAGACTTTAAATTTAGTTGACGTATTATCAACGAAAAATAAATAAAAATATTAAATGTTACTTTAAGTAATTTTATCAATTAAATAAATTGATTATCGATTCCATTATTGGAAAAATATGAATTGACGTATATGGAGTGTACTTCAAAGTGGAACTAAGAATTTGTCTCAGCGTTGAAAAATAATAAACTAAAGTTAATCCGTAAACTTATTGGTCAAAATAATAATAATAATAATAATAATAATAATAAAAGTAATAAACAATTGTTTATATGCATCTGACATTAAAATATATACAATATTTATTTAATATTAATTAACGACAAATTACACGTATGATTTCGGGACGTCTAAGTCCTTAGTTTCGTTATCTGTTTTGACTATTTGAGAATATCATCGTGTATGATTCTAAATGGACTTTGAAATGACATATTGTAGACACGTATTTGGTTGACGTACGTGTCTCGAAAACTTTAATAAAAAAAGTTGGTATTCGAAAATTTAGTTTTAAACGGTCTATTTTGACAAGTCGCAAATTTTGCTATAATTGACCATATTGTGTTTCAGCAAAGATACGGAAAATTAGATCGTGGGTATTTTATATAAATTAAACAGATATTTTTATATCAATTACTAACTATAAAGTTTTTTATTATAATTAGTTTATTTTGTTTTCTTCTAAATTAAATTACAAATGATATTTCAGAGAAAAATACTTATTTTTAATAATGTCCAATTATGCTTTAAAAATAAAAGTTCAAATTTATATTTAGAGCAAATGGATAAAATACTATTTTATTCGTTCGAAAAATCAAAAAAATTTGGCGGGAAAAAATGCATAAATTAGAAATGAATTTAGGGCGCCACATCGCGTGGTATCAGAGCATGGTTATAAATGATTTTAAAGACTACCTAATGTACACATGTCCAACAGTCATTTGGAGTGCACCAATCAAATGAGTTATTACTTGTTTTATGAATTAATTGTCAGAAATGTGAAATTTCAAGTGGATATTTGCCTTGGAGTAATTTGCCTATATGGATATTTATTTAATTTTTCGAGTTACAATTGAAATGACAGTTCAACTTAGGAGTCTAGAGCCTACAAGAAAAAAACGTGATATGAATATTTTGCAAGATTATGAGATAAGTGTGATATCTTGGATCGACGTTCATTGATTGAACAAGCTTAACAGCTAAAGATTCTGTGTAATTCATAAAATACTTGGAACATAGATGATCTAGTGAAATGTATTAAGAGTGATGATGTCTAGGACATTCCATCATCTAATATCGATTTCTTCTATCGCAATGAGCAATAAGAGATTGATCTTATAACTTATTATCTATATTTAAACATTTGAAATGGAAGAGTTATAAAAAAAAAAAAAAAAAATTAGATCGAGTTCAATATCTCTGAAAATGTGCATTCCAATTAGATGTCAACGCTCGATAATTTGATATCGATACTTCAAGAACATTAAATTATTGGCTTGAGAATAACGGATACAAGTGTCAAGACCTATGTAATTTTATGTTCATCATTGGAAATATTTTTGAAGATTCTTTACGATTACCCTCATATGAAGGAAACCTATACATCTTTTGAAGCATGAATCCTATAATGCCTTCCAGCCAATTTTAGGATGCACAATGTAAGATGTACATAAGATGAGTTATTTTATGGAGTAACTAAGAATGATTATCGCCAATAACGACAACAATAATAATATTTCCAACCATATGTACGTTGCCACTAATATTGTGCAAATGATCGTGTTGTTCCTTGATATTTACCTACACCTTTCGAAATATATCATGGATCGTACGTATACTAGATTATTGGATCATTCTCATTGGTCCTCTTCAAAGATATCAGAAAAAGTCAACTCTATCCCTTCGTAAAATAGTCACTACAACACCCTTATCGAACTTTAATTTTCACATATTCCATATGTTTTGGTGGCATTAGTTTATTTTATCTCGCCGCCATCTTATCTAAAAGTACTCTTATTGTTTTTCTTAATATAAGGAAAGTTCATAAATTGTATTGCTGAGAAAATTGTAATAATTTGATATTCTTTGCTTATGGTCTTTCACTTCATTGAATTGAAATATATTCCAACGAACCCAAATCTTATGTTGTAATTATTTATTACAACGGTCTCGAAACTCATTCTAATATAATGATATTCTTGAAAAGTTCGAAATCTCTATTCTTGATTTACCTTATTGAATGTCTATTTATTTGGAGATGTCGCAAGTTTTGTTTGAATATTGACTCCTATCTCGATGTTCTTTTGATTCGAGATCCGTTTGTTTACATGAAATTGGTTCATTAATAAATATTTGACTCCTATGTAGACCTTCTTTTGACTCAACGTTTATTAGTCTCATTAATGAACATTTGTTCATTAATAACTATTTGACTCAGGTAAGACATTGTTTTGTAATCCATTTATTTTGTATATCTATTCATCTCAATTATGTCTCTAGATTGTCCGTTTATTGTCATCTCAATTGTATCTCTTGATGGTCCAATCATTGTTCAATTTTTGAAATTCTAAATTACCCACTAGTCGGTATATTGAATGTTTGAAAATTTGATTTCCCTCTACATTTAATACAACGATCAAATTTGGGACCCATATCTCACCCTCCATGAATGTAAATTATTCGATTACTATAGAGTCCTGCAATTTAATCAATTAGTATCATTTGTGATCCAGCTCGATCATATCCTTAAGCCCAATCATCATGTTATTCGAAATGACATAAGAAACCTCAATTTATTGGACTCTAATAGTATTTATTTATTGTCCTTTTGTGAAAGTTAGATTATTTGAAAATCGAGTCTTCATTTATAAAGATTTTTTGATGTGATCTGGACCAGGCATCGAAGGCGAAGTCGAGACATCGGCAGTATGACGGTGATCTACATGGAAAACGGAGCAAGTTCCATGTTGGAATCGAGCCGAGAAGATAAAAGAATCAAGCCGAGCCGAGTACACAAAATTATTTATGCAGAAAGGTCCTTACGGCCGTAAATCATATAATCACGGCCGTAAAAGCTATTGTCACGGCCGTAATCAACTATCGAAGGAAAGGGCAGAATTTCAGCAGAAAAGGTCTCACGGCCGTAAAGTCCAGTCTTACGGCCGTAACGTTCAAACCGGAGGAAATTCACGGCCGTAATCATTGTGTCACGGCCGTAACCAATAAATCAGTTTTTGATCAGAAGAGCCTTTACGGCCGTAAAAGGAGTCCTCACGGCCGTAAATGAGCAACGCCAGATTTTCCGGAATTTTGCCAATTATTTTGTTTCCTTTTATTATTTTAGGTTATTTTCCTATTTTAGAATTTTAGTCTAATTAGAATTCTATTTTGAGTAAATTAGATGCTAGGTTATTTTGCTTATTTATACGCTTTTCAATTCATTGTAAACAGACAAGTTTGAGTTGATTAATAAAATTTGTGAGAGGATTCTCCAAAATTGAGAGGTTGAGTTTATTCCTTTTTTCTTGAACTTATCAAAGATCCGATCTTTGTGGCGTTCTTCCAGCAAACTTATCAAATATTCGCAAGAATATTTGTGGCGTTTCCAAATTCGATGCTTATCAAGGAAATTGACAAGTCCTTGTGGCGTTCACCAATCTTGGTTCTTCAGTCCGCATCGCCATAAATTGCGTCGTGATTGTCGGGTCAAGGCTTTACCGTCGTTCTATCCTTATTTTTCGTTGTTTGTCTTGTGTCGATCTGATCTAGATCTTTCCTAGGTTTTTAAATATCGTTATTCTGCATGTTCGACGAGATTCCCCGACCGGGATCGCGTCATCTGGTATCAGAGCTTGGATCTATTTCAGATTCTTGCTTTTCTTGATTTTTTTTTGTGTTCTTCGCGTTCTTCGTGTCAGTCATAATTTTTTTCAGTTTGATCCATAAGAGTCAGTCCCAAAAATTCAAAAGTGTTTTTCTTCTTCGTTTTTCGTCAAAATTCAGTTCCATTTTTTCTGCCATACTCGTAGTCAAATTCTCTGGCAGATTATATAAAAAAATTCCTAAAATTCCAAATATTTCCCAAATATTCCGAATTTCCTTGTTCATGTCTTAAAAATGTCTGATAGAGAGGCTTCTACATCTTCTTCTTCTGTTGGAGACAGGAAACAGCCCAGGGGCGTGAATAGAAAGGATGAACAGGGTAATGGTGATATTGCAGCAATAAGGGCACAATTTGAGAGATTTATGGCACAGATGGTGAATAGAGGTGCAGGGCGTGAACAAAGACCTCGGGATCAATCTCATGATGGTTCTCGGGTTAGGAGAGGTAATAGGCGTGAATGTCTTGCTAGGTACGGAGATGGGATGGATGAAGGGCCATTATAGCAAAAGGAGACATCAAAACGGGAGAATAGTGATCATGTTCACAAAAAGAGGGAGGAAACGACAACCAAAGGTAAAAATAATTCTGATTCCAAGCCTCTTAAGGATAAAAATATTAAGTGTTTTAAATGTTTGGAACGGGGTCACATTGCACTTGATTGTCCACGTAAGAAGGATAGGTGTGATAGTAAAGGGGCTAAAAGTGTTATGGTGGATGAGTCAATTATTGATAGGCATGCTCTTAGCATTAAGCGTAAGGCGAATGTTTTGGAAAATGTGGATGGGCAAAGGGATAATATTTTTCGCACTAGATGCTTAGTGGATGAAAAAGTTTGTAGCTTGGTGATTGACGGGGGAAGTTGTACTAATGTAGTTAGTACAATGTTGGTGGAAAAATTAGGCTTACCTTTAACGAAACGTCCAACGCCTTATAAATTACAATAGTTGACTGAGTCAGGGGAAGTTAAGGTGAAGAGACAGGCCTTGGTGACATTTTCTTTGGGTGGGTATTCGGATGAGGTAATTTGTGACGTGGTGCCAATGCAAATTAGTCACATACTGTTGGGGAGACCTTGGCAACATGAAAGGGTTGTACTACACGATGGGTATACGAATAGATACAGCCTGGTAAAAGGGGGAAAAAGTTTACTCTAATGCCACTATCTCCAACTGAAGCCCTGAAAGATCAATTGAAGGTGAAAAGTGAGTTTGAGGGGAAAAATAAGAGAGTTGAGGCCACGACCTCAGAAAAAAGAGAGGGAGTGGAAATTAAAGAAAAGAGAGTTGAGGCCACGACCTCAGAAAAAGGAGAGACTGAGTGCAAAAAGCAAAAGAAAAAAGAGTCTACCACAAAAATGAGTCTATTTGCACTTACTCACGCTAACAAACCCCTCCCTAGTTCTTTAAAGTCTGTTTTACAGGTGCCGAAGTCAAACCTTGAACTTAAGGCGGGAAAGAAATTCATTGGCAAAAATGAGCAGCCCAAAAGTCTAAGGGATCGCACAGAGCTTAAACATGATCATCGAGCTCAGAAAAGCAGGAGGAGTTTGAAAAGTCAACCAAAAATGGATTCGAGGTCGAATCCTTTTCAAGAGAGGGAGTATGATGTGATCCAGACCAGGCATCGAAGGGCGAAGTCGAGACATCGGCAGTATGACGGTGATCTACATGGAAAACGGAGCAAGTTCCATGTTGGAATCGAGCCGAGAAGACAAAAGAATCAAGCCGAGCCGAGTACACAAAATTGTTTATGCAGAAAGGGCCTTACGGCAGTAATGGAAATCCCTCACGACCATAAATCATATAATCACGGCCGTAAAAGCTATTGTCACGACCGTAATCAACTATCGAAGGAAAGGGCAGAATTTCAGCAGAAAAGGTCTTACGGCCGTAAAGTCCAGTCTTACGGCCGTAACGTTCAAACCGGAGGAAATTCACGGCCGTAATCATTGTGTCACGGCCGTAACCAATAAATCAGTTTTTGATCAGAAGAGCCTTTACGGCCGTAAAAGGAGTCCTCACGGCCGTAAATGAGCAACGCCAGATTTTCCGGAATTTTGCCAATTATTTTGTTTCCTTTTATTATTTTAGGTTATTTTCCTATTTTAGAATTTTAGTCTAATTAGAATTCTATTTTGAGTAAATTAGATGCTAGGTTATTTTGCTTATTTATACGCTTTTCAATTCATTGTAAACAGACAAGTTTGAGTTGATTAATAAAATTTGTGAGAGGATTCTCCAAAATTGAGAGGTTGAGTTTATTCCTTTTTTCTTGAACTTATCAAAGATCCGATCTTTGTGGCGTTCTTCCAGCAAACTTATCAAATATTCGCAAGAATATTTGTGGCGTTTCCAAATTCGATACTTATCAAGGAAATTGACAAGTCCTTGTGGCGTTCACCAATCTTGGTTCTTTAGTCCGCATCGCCATAAATTGCGTCGTGATTGTCGGGTCAAGGCTTTACCGTCATTCTATCCTTATTTTTCGTTGTTTGTCTTGTGTCGATCTGATCTATATCTTTCCTAGATTTTTAAATATCGTTATTCCGCGTGTTCGACGAGATTCCCCGACCGGGATCGCGTCATTTTTCCTCTCACTTGCATGTGAAGGAAAATCAAATGATTGAGGTCACTTTCTTATGAATCTCGTCTTCGGTATTTTCAAATCTTTCGCTTGTCTTTCCTCTCAATGAAATCTTTCTATGGTTAAACTTATATAAATTGTTTAATCAAACGTTTCTGTTTAAATCTTGTAAATTACCCAATACGTTGGATAATCTTTTAGATTCATTTATTTATTAATCACATATTCCTATTTATCATTTTAATTCAGGAAATGATGTGATATTTCTAACACTCTGTTTTGATATTTTATTGTTCGAGTGTTACTGGTTCAATTCTATTTATTTAACAATCGATTGCTTCTAGTAATTTCTGATATAATAATTCCCCCATTGATAAGTCACATCTCCTTCTTCGTCATTTTGCCTAATGAAAGAATATGACAATTCTAGTCTCGAACCGTGACATCTTGATTTTCTTTTAACTCGAGTACTATTCATTGATATTCATTTACCCATGACATGATAAACTTGGTAGCTTGTGGATCATAATTTTTTCTATTCGAAATTCCTAGACTTCAAAAGAGCAAAATCACTAAGTTTTTTATGTCTTGAGCTGATTATGATGTATTCCAACTCTAATTAAATATATCAATGTCAATTCACTTTCCCAGATTAAGATTCGTACGATTTGGATTAAGTTTTCCTTTGGAGCTATAAAATCTTCTTTTCCCATGAACTTTCCTCATACTCCATTAATGTCTTGTACCCCCTATGTTTCAAAGTATGATGTTAAAATTGAAATGTAAAGAATTGGTGTCTCTAATGTGTTTTCTTCTTCTATCCCTACATTTCTTGAAAGAACATTTTTTTGGCTCCTAAGTCCAAAGTTCTTTCTTCCTTTGTGATAAGGGAAAATTGAAATATTGCCCTCATCGGTTATTTCATGCGAGCCTTAGTTTTCTCTACTAATTGATTTCTACATAAGCAAGTCTTTATTTGAAAGAATCAATGTTTGTTTACACTGAACTTAAATTTTGTTGTAATCATCCATTACAACAAACTCATATTTTGATCTACTATGATCGCAACTTCTGGTGGCTTAGTCGTTACCTTATTATTAAAACAACTCGACCAATGCTGGTTTTATTGAAACTCAAATCATGTTTATTTCTCCTTTGAAATATGAAGATCTTGAAATATGTATCTACGAAAGAGATACTTTATTCACCTAATGGATCTAAAATCTTTGAGCCCAGTCTTTCTATTGAACTTTATTTTGCATCCGTATTCGTATGGACAAATATGATTCAGCATCTATGATATCTAGGGTTTGAATCTCAGCAAACGTACGAATTCATTGAGTTATTATGTCATAATCGAGAGCTCTTGAAACCATCTCTTCTTATTGAAAATCCTCAACAAGGGAAAGAGTTTGACTCATATAGCACTTTATTGTGACATTTTGATTCGTATTTATCTTAAGTGCTATATATCCTTTCAGGACTCAACAATTCTTTTGTATCGACTTGAGTCATAACCATTGTTGTCTCAATTGATGTAATTTCATCAACATGGATCAACACAATACTCAAATCACTATACATTAATTCTGAGTTAGGATGAAAAAAAAACTATGTATTTGATGAACTTGTTCCGAATATCTCGATATCATTATGATGGATATTAAAATATCGAGTTTTTGATAGCTATGTTCAGATATTTCAAATCATCCTAAAATAATGTTAGTATCATTCTCTGTTTGAGAAAATCTCGATTATTCAAATCATTTAAGCTGATTGCTTGAGAAGATTCGAAATCTGAATTTATGAAATTATAAGATTGGGATACTATGACCCAAGAATTTAGATCTACGACGAACCTCTTAAGCTGAACATGTGTATTGTGATCTAAAAACACTATATAGATTGAAGTAAAAGAGATGGATAGTAAAGTTATGTAGCTGAATCATTTGGAGATAATGAGTTATACAGTTTAGAATGAGAGAATTAATTAATTTTCTAATTTTCTTGTACTTATTGAAGATATTAAGTTAAGTTTATTTATTCTCATCTCGTTCACTGTAACTACTTTATGAAGAATAGTTGGATTATTTCAGTTTAAGCCCAATGGGAGCCCATCGATTTTACAGACTACATTGAAACAAAAAATTTCTTAGATTAACAACATACTATCGTTAAGTCGTATAAAACATATTACGAGAATAATATTTTAATGTGACATGACAATATTTTAAGGGCAAAGGTTTTACAAAATTGACGTATTCTTTTTCCAATTCTAAAGATTTGAGCTGAAAGAAGATATTATATGACTCCAAAAGATACTTCTATGAGTAAATTTTGGCATGGATTAACGCGATGATGAAGCTAATTGTTTATCAAGACAAGAAGGATATTTGAATCACAAGCAACAATGGTTTGAAGTGTGGGTCTATCTGGGAAAGATTATTATACATGATTTCGTTGGTGACTAGACTTTGATTACGATTAAATTATCACCTATGGTAAGTTTACAATGCCACTGACACATATTATTGTAAGTTGTTCACGATGAAGTGTTGTAGAGATTTTACTGGAATTGTGGTTATATACCTAACGAGTGAAGAACATCGATTCATCAGATTGACAGCTCTAGATAGATAGTTCACCATAATTGACTCTTGTGAAGACACGAGCTTCAAGTTTGCGGGTAAAAGAACGCTAACAGAAGATAAAGATTAATTTAACAAAACGATTAAATTTCGAGGACAAAATTTCTTTAAGTGGGAAGAATGTAACGACCCGAAAATTTGTCTTATTATTATATTAAATTATTCACATTTAACGGGACCCACTTGAAAGTCAAATAGAAATTTTAATTTATTTGGCTTATTTAAAGGGGCATATTCGACATTAAATCAGACTTTAAATTTAGTTGACGTACTATCAACGAAAAATAAATAAGAATATTAAATTTTATTTAAAGTAATTTTATCAATTAAATAAATCGATTATCGATTCTATAATTGAAAAAATAAAAATTGAAGTATATGGAGTGTACTTCAAAGTAGAACTAAGAATTTGTCCCAACATTGAAAAATAATAGACCAAAGTTAATCCGTAAACTTATTGGTCAAAATAATAATAATAATAATAATAATAATAATAATAATAATAATAATAATAATAAAAGTAATAAACAATTGTTTATATACAATTGTTTATAATATTAATTAACGACAAATTACGCGTATGATTTCGGAACATCTAAGTCCTTAGTTTCGTTATCTATTTTGACTATTCGAGAATATCATCGTGTAGGGTTCTAAATGGACTTTGAAATGGAATATTGTAGACACGTATTCGATTGACGTACGTGTCCCGAAAACTTTAATAAAAAAGGTTGGCATTCGAAAGTTTAGTTTTAAACGATCTATTTTGACAAGCCGCAAATTTTGCTATAGTTGACCATATTATGTTTCGACAAGGATACGGGAAACTAGATCGTGAGTATTTTAGAATTGTATATTGAAAGTTCAATTTTGATGATAATAAGAGTACCGAAAATTAAGACGAAAGTAGCCATTTGAAAGAAATCGAATTAATATAATTTTAAGTGACTAACTTTGACGAGCGATAAATTCTACCTCAGGTATCGATTTTAATATATGAAAATATCATTACAAAGTACTCGTTGACAACTTCATATTGGCCTCAAGAACTCTCTATTTTGACTTCATATGACCCTATAATTTATCTGAGTCATTTTGAAGTTTTTATTAATTGTGGGGACTAAAATATAAATTTTATATTTTTTTGAGACTAAAAGAGCAAATAAAACAATTGCAATTTAATTCTCAATAAAAACTATAAATAGGGGCTTTCGGCATTTGAAAAATGAAGAAATGAGAGAGAGAGAGAGAGAGAGAGAGAGGTCGAACCCCCAAACCCCCCCCTTTTTGGGGGGGGGGGGGGGGGGGGGAGGGAGGAGGAGTGAAATGAGAGAGAGAGAGAGAGAGAGAGAGGAGGGGGTCGACCCCCCCTCTTTGCAAAGGTATTTTTTATTTATTTATATTAATTAATTATTATATTATATATAATATAATATATTAAGTTTTATATTATTAATATTATGATTATTATTTTGATTATGGAAATTAGATTAAATCCTTTATGTGGTATAATAAAGCAAGTCAATCTCTTTAAATTAAAGTTGGTCTCTATAATTATTTCAGTTAAATATATTACACCAAAATAGTCCACTTTAATTTTATTGGATATTAATTCATACTTATTAGTTGAATATAATAAAGTATCGTGAGATTAAATTATAGTTTATATATATAATAGGCAAGGAGTGATGATCATTCGAGTTCGACTCCAAGCGAATATTGGTGGTGCAAAATATTGAGGAATAAAGTTGTGAAATCTAGGATAGCTAGGAAGTAAGATAAGTAACATTTTAACTACAATGCAAAACATAGTATTAATATTATTACGTGCTCATACGTGATTATGTGAGGTATATTATTGGTGTAATATTCGTGAAATATGATGTGACAATTATTTGCATGCACATGTACAATTGCCGGATGAAATATATGTTGACATTCATGGGCATTGACATGTGCATTACATGGACTTAAAAGAAGTCCTTTATAAATGATAAAGAAAGAGATAAAGAGTATATGAAGATATATGGAGAGAGAATGATGTAGATAATAGTAGAATCGTCATACGAGTGTACCGTACTTTACTTCGCGTCTGGATATATACACTCGCTTGAGACTCTCGACGGTTATTAAGGGGAGTAGATAATGGGGTGTTGGCAGTTCGGCGCCGGTATACGGGCTGTGTCGGAGGTCTCTCGGTGGCATTGAGACTGCGAATCGGCACGCCGAGCGTCATATATAATAGGCCAGGACTGATTGATATAATATAATTCCCGGTGCAGTATCTTGAGTCTCGGTGAGCGAAGATGGATACAAACTGTGGAGTCTTGAGTCTCGGTGGGCAATGACGGACCACAAGCACAGGAAAGCGCATGTTATTGACCATGTTGATATTTGAGCTCATACGGTACAACGTAGTGGGATTCGACCCCAAGTAGGAAATGTGGATAAATTGAGATGACGAGAAGGCACGAAGTCGGTGATGAGATAATTTTGAGAAAGTGAATTGAAATTCATGCTTATGATCATGCATATGTTACTTGCTGAGCGTTAGCTCATTTAACTTTGCATTGTAGGTATGACAATGTATGGATTGAAGGTTAGTGCGAACTCTCAAATGATGGGACGATCGTGTACTGGGTACCTGACCAGGGTTCATGGGCCTCTCACCAGGAAAACCCCAAAAAGGTATTTCGTTTCAAGATAGTTAAATATTTTTAATAGCAAATTTTCGACTATCTTCCACTATCTGCTCTCTGTTGCCTGGTTTAAACAGATATTTTTATATCAATTACTAACTATAATTTTTTTATATTATAATTAGTTTATTTTGTTTTCTTCTAATATAAATTACAAACGATATTTCAAAGAAAAATGCTTATTTTTAATAATGTCCAATTACGCTTTAAAAATAAAAGTTTAAATTTATATTTAGAGCGGGTGGATAAAATATTATTTTATTCGTTTGAAAAATCAAAATTTTGGCGGGGAAAAAATGCATAAATTGGAAATGAATTTGGGTCGCCACAGTTCGTATATTTACCGTTCTAAAAATATATTTAAATATTGTAACTTAAATTTATTAAAAACTTAAAATGGAAAAACAAAGCTACATTTAAATAGAATTTGTAATAAGTAAGACATAAATATCTGTGATATACATTAAGAGTTTTATTAAAACGAAAAGAAAAAAGAGATCGGTAAACACTCCTATTTCATCTTCATTCATTTTCTATTTTTCAAAAAATAAAATAAAATTGTGTGATATTGATAAAGATTTTTTTATTTATTTTTTAGTTTAGAAAAATGTAATTAATTTTCAAGAGGGGAAGGAAGATCAAGAAACTTCAGGATTTGGAAAATGTGACTATTTAAAACTTTGCTTTCAATTTGAATATTTTAAATATGAATCTTGTCCAAAATGAATATTAAATGGTCAATCAATATTACTTACCATTTTAGAAATATGTTTTAGGCGGGAAAATGGGTAAATACCTTTTTTGGGAAGTGCTATCTCTTTATTCTGTTGTGAACATATTTAGTTATTCTTTAAGCCTTCATTGTCTACAAAGTGAGTTTTGTAATAATGATTTTTTGAGGAATATGTACTTAATCCCCGTTTGAGACTCATTATTTCAAATAATATAGTTTGTAACAGCAATTTTTTTGGAGTATGAGTTGTTAAAAAGTATGATTTTTTTATTTTTTAATTTTTGTGTAGATTATTTTATTAATAGAATGTTGGTTGAAAATGATGTTAAAAATGAGGTTTTAATTAAAGGGTACCCAATATGGGCCAATTTTTTTACCAAATGACTACAATTATAGTAGTTAGGAACTTGAATGTCTAAAAAAAAAAAAAAAAAAAACCCTCAATGACCATTTGCATTACTGTAGCGTACTCAGTCCTCAAGGGCTGCCGGCCGTCTACTCATGGTCTTTCCACTCCCCCCCTGTTCGTCCTGGTCCTCAAGGGCTGCCAGCCTCGTTTCCAGGAAGTGGATTTTTGCCTTCCGCAGGGATCGAACCTTGTACCTAGGGGTTAAGTACAAAGGTTCTTGAGGACCGGGTACGCTACAATTACTATTCAATTTTAATGATTATTGACGTATATTAATATTTTCAAAATATAATTTCTAAATTATCACAAATTAATTTATCACTACACGAATAATAATATTAGAATTGATACTAACTATTTTAATACAATATTTGATTTTTAAATTTATTAAAAAAATATTTCATTTCATATTTACTTTAATATTAAAAATTAAAGACACATGATCATATATTTAAATTAATGTAACAAATTAAGTAACATGAAATATTAGTTTTAATTAAATTTTATCGAATATATATTGCAAATACATTTAACTTTATATATCAAAAACTCATCTATACAACTCAATTTATAAAATCGGTATGGTTATTTAACCCATAAGACATAATACTTTATCACTTTCCCTATGGAATTCAAAATTAATTTTTTTGAACATTCTTTCGGAATCACACATTCTTGGAAAAAGAATTTTTAAAAATCTTTCATACTACTTTTTAACTACACATTCTAAAAATACTACTTTTCACAAAATCAATTTTCAAAAAATGAAAATCAAAAGGTTAAGTTCTGTATAAACCTGTCAACAACGTGAAACTAAGATCAATGACAGAAATTAAAACAAATTAAAAAAAAAATTCATAGATACAAACTATCAAAATTCAAAACTTATTCAATAATGTTCAATATAACATGACTTTTTATTTTCTATCTATTAGTCAAAGAGTCACGCTATTGTTTAAAAAAAAAAAAAAAAACTATTTTGTACGTTTTAAATAAACATGTTTGATCACACCCTATTTTGGAATAGAATGGATTTGCCAATACTTTATTTTTATTTTGATAAAAATTAGTTAAACTAATTGTTAAAGTCCGTAATATCTATTTTGCATATTTTGATTATTTAAATCTATATTATTAAACATAAATAAATGAACAAAATAAGTAATAAATAAATAAAATTAATTTTAAAATGACAAATGAATTGATCGAAATATGATGTTACAAAAATTATTCGGACTTAATTGAATTTACTTAAAAAAGTTCGGATATTTATTATTTCTTTTAATTTGATAAGAAAAATCACTCGAATTGAAATTAATTATTTAATACCAAATTAAATTTAGTTGAGAAATTATTATAAATATCATTGTAGGACTTAGCCCTTGTTTGAGACCCATAAAAATTTACTAAATTTTTCTCTCTTTTACTTTTAACCACACATTCCCCAAAAAATCACTATTTCGAAATACATTTTCCCAAATGACTTAATTATATTGGGAATCAAACAAGGGCTTAAATAAAATAATTTTGAAATAGTGGGATATTGGGAAAAAGTGAAATGTACAAAATAAAATTTTTACTTTTAATATTTGATGTGATTTTAGGGATGACGTATTTATAGTTGACAATTACTCTTGAATTAATATTAAAGTTTTCGTTGAAAACTTAAATTTGACACCCGTATTGCATATTTTCGATTTCAAAATAATTGTATAATTATCAAAAATATTATGATTCATTGAAATATTTTCATTTTAGGAAAGACAAAAGGCGAGAAAAGTTTCAAAACTTATTTTTGGGAAGTACCTTGCCTTTATATATAGTATGATATAAAGATGTTTTGTGGTGATTAAGATCAAATTTTTAGTAAATTTTGATAAAATATTTGGTTGAAAAGTCGTGAATCTAATAAATTATATGATTAAAATCCCTACAATATTGAAAGACAGAAGTTGCATTTCACTGTTTAGGTCACTGTTCTTATGAGCAGTTAAGCCACTAATTGGTCTTTTTTATTTTTATTTTTATTTTAATATTATTATTATATTATTATTTCTCCCAACTTTCTTCTTTCTTGTAGGCCGCTGGTTTTCACTTCTCTTCTGATTTCGTCTTCTTTGTTTCTCTTAAACCGATTGAAACCTGACTTCATCTGCGCAATAGCTCGCGATCTCTTGTTCAAAAGTGATCCCTTTTTGTGAAATTTATCTTTCCTACCAATGTCCTTTGATCTTGATTTCGTCTTACCTATTTCGTCCCTTTTTGTTTCCAACAAACGATTTGGCCTTCATTTCTTGTAGACATGCGGAATAGATCAATCAGTTAGGGTTCCTCCAATCTAACACCATTAGAATCCAAATCCAAAATTAGAAATCCACTGTGAAACTGCTGAGAAGTAATCGGACTTTGCTTTCTACTGGCAATGGAGCTGGCATAGGGATTTGATGAAGTTTCATCTTCGGGTTTGGGTATGGATACGGTTTCGATATGGGGGCGTCAATGGCAGAACCCATAAACTCCAATATTGGTTTCCAGGTTTTAATTATGTCTTTATTTGTCTGCTTTATATTGTTTGTTTTAATAATTAGTACTGTCGCGCGAACATTTTAGTACAACTTTTGATAGTGCAACTTTTGAATTAGGTTTTGCGTTTATTTAAATGTTGTTTTTGGTTTTGGTTTATCCAGATGTTAAAGAGACCCAGATGGAAAGAAGAAACTGGACTTGGTATCTCTGAAGAGGTTATTCTCACATCACCATACTATTTCTTGATATTAACTTATTTTCTTTGTTCTAATTTATTTTTGAAATTTGATTTGAACTGTATTGTTTACCTTATCCATCTAATCAAGGTTGCCTAGGTTAGAATTTAACATGTCATTGGAATTTGGAACCAAAGAGTTACATGGAGAAGTTTCACGTATTAGTTGGATCTTGAGTCCTTTTAAATATTGTAGATCTCCTTTAACAGTTCAATCTCTAAAAATTTGTTGGTTGCTCCTTTAACTTGCTGAGAAACTCAATTAGATAACAAAAAAGAAAAAAAAAAGAAAAAAACATTTTGTCCTATTTCATCATTTGAACGCAGATTGTGTAATTAGTGGATTTTAGAGCTTAGAAATTTGAATATCTAGCAATTAGTGATCTTTCTGATTTTTTTTCCTTAGATCGCACTTTCTAATTTGCTCGTTTTTTAAACTTTTGTTATTTGTACATTTTTTAGCATCCATTTTTTGTTTCTTTTCATAGTCACCTTGTTTATTATAGTTGTCGAAAGTAAAAGTGGTTCTCCCACACAAAAATTCCCTATGCTCTTCTTTTTTCAATCTTTTGTAAGCACAATGATAACTACACATAATTGTTGTTAATTTGTCTCAATCTTATCTCTGCATCTTAAACTTTCACATTTCTAAGAAATTCATTTTTCTTTTCTTGTGGGTACTTTTAAGTGGTGCTAAGTTGATCTTGAACAAAGTGGAAATAAAATTAGAAAAGATGACTATTTTAACTCTTCTGGTGAGTGTATGTAGAAACTTGTTTCATGTAACTTCAGTTGTGTTGCTAATGTTTTGGATGCTCATTCATGAATGTTTGCAATCTATTAATTTTTCATTGAGAAATTTTATAAAGGGTGTAATGTCATTGTCATTCATAGTCTCGCTGAGATTCAGATTTCCTGAGGTTAAGAGAGGAGAGAGGGTGTTGGTTTCAAGCTTGTAATTCATGAAGGATTGAGTGCAGTGAGATGAAGGAAAGATATTCTACTTTGGTACTCTGGGATTTATTTGAAGGCCCGTACAAGGTTTATGGTGGGGATATTTTTTTTTGACTCATTATTATTAGGTATCTTAAATGCATTTTTCCTTACATTTTCATTTGTACCTTCGGATGCTTCAATTTATTACCAGGACTGGAGAAAGTTAACTTTCTTCATCTCATGGTTTATAATAATTTGATAAAATGGTTCAGTTTGATTTGTTATTCTCTTCCTATCCATGCTTATGAATGTTTTCCCATTATACTTGTTTTTGTCACTACACCGTCTACACGTTATATGGTATACTTATGAGTTATGGCATCTTGATGACAGGCAAACATGAGAATCCTGGTTACTGGTGGCACTGGTTCATTGACTCTCACTTAATTGATAAACTGATGCAAAATGAGAAGACTGAGGTGAGCTTTACTTATTCTTTTCTTTGGTTTCTTACATGCACGGTGAATATTTAGTGAAGGATGTACTTTAATATGCAAATGTTCATGTGTTTGTTTTATTCCACTCCAGTTATTGTTGTTGATTACTATTTTACTTGCTCAGAGGACAATTTATCTCGGTGGATTGGTCATCCAAGATTTGAGCTTATTAGTCATGGTAATGATTCTTTGATGTTTGTTACCACTTGTGTCGGTTTGATCTTCCTTTGTAGAGAAGGAAATAGTGTCAACAATAAAGACGTTTACTGTCTTCTCTCAATGCAGTATACTTCTACTGTAGCGTCCAAGTAGATATCATCTCGACCTTGCTCAACACCATCATTTCCCTCTGTTTTTCCATCGATCCATCGATTCGTCATTCTTTTTTCCTTTTTAAATAAAAAGCATTCCAAAGTTCTGTCCAATTAGAGAAACTTTTCCAGAACATGGTTTGTTGTTTGAATAACCTTCTCTTCCATCCTATATATTTCCATTTTTTTTTTTTTTTTACTTGTGCAGATGTCATAGAGCCGTTTTTTTATTGAAGTCAGATATACCATCTTGCATGTCCTGCTTCTCAATTTTTATTATAAATACCATCCCGTGAAGGTATGCCTTAGAAAAATGTCTCTGCATACGTCTGTTTCACTCTCACTCGCTTGTTTAGTTGCTTGCTCACTTTCGTTGTTTATGTTGTCAATAGTCTTAAAACGTCAAGATTTAGTGGAGTATAAAAATGGAATTTAAGTATTTTTTATTTTTATTTTCCCCTTCTGTCAACAGAATAAAAACAATTGTGATTGATATTCTCAATGTGTTGGGCCTTACCAAGCGAGTAGGAGTGAGATTTGAATCAACTTGCTCATATATATTTGTTTCTTTTCATATGGCATTGACTCCTGTACTTTCGTAACAGAATTTTGCTGACATTAACATCTGAGGTTTATGGAGATTCTCTTGCACATCCTCATGATGAAACCTATTGGGGGTGGTATTGTCAACCCTTTAGGTATTGTTATACCTCTTAGAATGTTGAATCTGAATATTCAATGTGATACAAGGAAAAAGGTCTAACTGGGCTAGGTGATAAATTGGTTGAGTGAACCGACTTGTTCTCACAAATTCAACTTGATCTTTTAAATGTGTGTCAGTTCAAACTTGTAAATGTCTCTTTTAACCACAAAATAAAATAAAATAAAATAATAATATACAGAATGTCCTTGCACGATTCTACTTTATGTTTGAAATCTTATAGCCTACAACACGAACAAATATGAATACAAAGATATATAGCTTCTCAACTTATACATGAATGTAAACGAAAGCAATTGTAGAAATATAAAGGCTAAAAAATGTAATGATCACAATTGCAATTGTAGAAATATAAAGGCTAAAAAACTTAACGGAGATTGTGCAACGTACGATATCCCACTAGTTAATTTTAATTTTAACTTTGACTTAAATTAAAATCTGAATTTTAATTCGTAGGAAGTGTGAAAATGAGTGGATTAAGTTTAATCGATCCACTTTTATTTTGATCAAGTTCAAACACATTCTAATACCATTTCTGACACAAGTTCAAATACATTTTGAATTATGTCAGTGTTGAGTTGTTGACCCTAAATAATTTGTGGATCATATTTATTATTTTGGGATAATTGAAGTTGGCCCATAAGGCCACTTGCCCTTTTGAAATTGGCACATTTTAATTTAAAGATTAAAGTTACAAGCCATTTTAAATAGGAAATAATACTTGGAGGACTTTGATGCAATTTCAAAAAACTTATGCCTCCGTTTGGCAAACCTATTTTTAAACATGTTTTTTCCTAAACAATTTTTTAAATCACTTTTTAACCACATATATTTTCTCTCTTCATTTTTTAACCACATATTTTATTTAGAAAATATAATTTTTTTTTTGACAAACAGAGGCATATATAACCTAGTGATTTGAAAAAGGTTGAGAAAAAAGTATTGACCACTGCCATTCATTTTTCAAGAGAACACGGCAGCTGCTGGGAGTGAAAAATACGCGAGTAAGAGTATGTTTGGTAATGTGAAATTTTTTTATTTTTATGATTTTTTATTTTTTTTATTTTTTGATGAATGTGTGGTTGAAAAATGTTTGAAAAGTCAAAAATTGTGGGCTTGATTAAGGATGGATGGTTGAGATTGAGTTTGAAAAATTGTGTTGAAATTTTTTCCATTACCAAACAACTTCTAATTCTACACAAACATTTTTTTCTGACATTTTTGGGTGACATGCTGATGTATTACCTTGGCATTGATTGATGTCGAGGTGGATCACATGGCCTGCCTCGGCATCAATTAATGTCGAGGTGACACATTGAACATGTCACTTAAATATGTCAAATAAAAATGTCTACTTAGAATTTTTGAAAATACGCACATTGGACTAGGAATGGAGCAGTGAAGTTCTTAATTTTGGCAAAGAATTTTACGCACATAAATTCAGAGAAATGGATGATAAAAGTTGCATTTTATTTAGTTTTTATTTTGAATAAGTAAGTGATTTTATTGATGGTTCTCTTCTCTCAATTTTGTTACAAGTACTTATAATTTGACATATAGGTAGACATATTGCTTAGTTGGCAGAATTATATTAATTCACACATCACATCAATTTTTAAATCAACATTCATAAACTTGCCAATTCATTTTTTTGTCAACCTATTTGTCATGCTCTAAGTACAACTAGCATTTTTGTCTCTTCTAGTCTTCTCCAAGATTTTGGGATTCTCAAAGGCTGTGTTTGATAGGGCGAGTGTAATTTCGATGGAAAGAAAATGAATTTTAGGGAATTGAATTCCTGGATATTGAAAGTTTAATGTGTTTAATTGGCAAAATTTTCTAGATGAAAAAAGTGAGGAATTTTTCAACTTTTGTTGTTTGATTGACATTATTTTTCATGAAAAATAAAGCAAGATTTATGTGGCGTTCTGTTTGTATTTTATTTTGTATTTTCATTTTCGAAAATGTTTTGTGTTTTCATTTTTGTTTTCAAATTTGCTAAAAACTCGTTTGGTTTGCCATTTCTGAAAACTGTTTTTGAAAATGAAAAGTTGGAAAACATGTTCTGTTTGAAATTTTGCAGAACACTATTTAAACTATTTTTAATTAATTTGCTTGCAGAATACTACTAACTCCAACTCAAATTTCCTTTCACAATACACTAAAAATATGGTTACATGCAACACACTAATGTGAGCATTAAGAGTCTATATTAACCCAGCTTGGTCAGGTTCGGGACTTGAGAAAGCTCTACTTCTATTAAAATCCAGAAAATGCAAGTTCTTTCAAAATCACCAGAGTTCATTTATCATTGCATTTTTTGAAATATAACAACAAGAATTCCCATTTAATTTTTTTTTTTTTAATGTTGATATTGAATTCAATAAAACTTTATTTAAACAAATTTCCAAGTTAGGATAATTCTTAAAAAAAAAAAAAAAAAATCTTTATTTAGGCTTAGTTCCAAGTTAGGATAATTCTAAAAAAAATAATAAAAAAATAAAAACTTTATATTAAGCTTAGTTCTAAGTTAACATAATTCTATTAAAAAAAAAAAATTCCCAAAACGCGTTTACCGCGTTTTGGATATTTTTTGTCGAAATACACACAAAACGCCCAAAACGATGTTTCGAGCGTTTTTCGTTTTGTGTACAAATTTTTTTTTGTTTTCCAAAATGCGTTTTCGAAAATGGTAAAGGGAACGGGTTTTTAGCATTTTCGAAAATAAAAACAGAAAACGACCTCAAAACAGCAAAGAGAACAGCGTCTTAGCTATTGTAATAAAAAAAAATTAATTTTTTCACACATTCGTACTTGATAATAATAATGTTAATTTTTGAAAAAAAAAATAAATCAATTAACAACAAAAAAAATGATCAAACGTGTCGAAAATGGTACGCTATTTTTCCTATAAAATAAATTCTCCTATCCAGCTGGGAAAATGAATTTCTCGAAATCCTGAAAAAGACGCGCGAGATGAAATTGGTTAGAAAACTAATTCCCTGGAAATGGAAACTAATCAAACAGCCAAAAGATGGAAATTATGCTGGAAAATATCATTTTTCAAGGAATTTCTGGTGAATCAAACGTACCCTAAGGCTGCGTTTGATTGCGATAGTGGAATTTAGGTGGAAAGAAAATGAATTTCAGAGAATTGAATTCCTGAGAATTAGAAGTTTAATGTGTTTGATTTGTTTAATTTTTAAGGTGAAAAAAGTGGGGAATTTTTCAACTTTTGTTGTTTGATTCACATTCTTTTTTATGGCCAATAAAGCAAAATCTAACTATTGTAATAAAAAAATATTTTTTTTTTAAGTTTTTCACACATTCGTACTTGATAATAATAATGTTAATATTTGGGAAAAAAGAAATCAATTAATAATAACAAAAATGGTACGTGATTTTTCTTGAAAAATAAATTCTCCTATCCAGTTGAAAAAACGAATTCCACAAAAATGAGAAATAGACGCTCGTGACATGTTTGTCGGGAAAATTATTTGCTTAGAAATGAAATGCAATCAAACCGCCAAAACAAGGAAATTGGACCGAAAAATATCATTTTCCAGGGAAAAGCTTGTGAACCAAACGTACCCTACGTATTATCTTGAAATGATTTAGGTGCTACTTATTCTTCATTATTATTGTTGGGTTCCATCTATTGTATTAGATGATGTATATTGTGGTTGTCATGATTAATTTTTGAAAGTGTGTGTATTTGGTTACGATTTAGGGCAAAAATCTAAGGAAGAAATATTGTATTCCTATTATTTGGTAATAGTGAAATTGTCGGTTTGATCCATCGATTTTCCCTTTTCATTGAAGGGTTTTACGACGTTAAATAAATATTAGTGTTATCGCATTACTATTTATAATTCCGGTATTCTTTTGCTTGTGGATTGACTTGTTTGAGTTTTGATTTTCTATTTTAATCACACAGAGTTTGGGAAAAATATTTAGCGTTGTTACTTATATTGGTAATTCTAGTAGTCTAATTTCCCAAAATCAAGATCATTATTTTTTTAACCCATGTTTGTTTTGACGAAAATCATATTTTTAATAGATTTTGATAAAAATTAATGATATGTGTGTTAGAAAAGTTGTAAATCTCATGAAATGTGTGGTTAAGATTAAATATTAATTTTTAATTATATTAAAATCTAAAATTATAGTGCTTCTGCACAGAGACTTAGTTTACATGATGAAATTTTTGAAAGTGTTTTACGTGATTTTTTTATTAATGTGTTGACGAAGTGAATTGTTTAAATTTTTGTATGAAGTAAAAAAAAAAATGGTCATAAATGTTATAAATAATGTATATATGTGAATGACATTACCATTATATCCCTGTAAACTTTACAATATTACGATTGTGCCATTGTCCACTCCTATAAATAGGAGCCTATACTTACCAATTTATTACACCAATTCTTGAAGAGAAATTCTCTCCTCTAAACTCTCTCCATTTCTCTCTCTATGTTGTTCTTATGATTTCGATGATTTTATAACACGTTATCAGCACGAGTCTCTAACCAATTGAGTAATAACGGGAGTATGCTCTACAGTTGCATCTAAATGATGAGCCTCTGTATCAGAAACCTGATTATTACTAACCAATGTTTCCTTTTCTCTCAAACTGAAAAAGAATGATTCTGGCCGATCCAGATATCCGATCGACGATCGGCCACCGCCATCAGAACGGGCTTGTCAAGGAGAAGACTCGCCTAAAATTTGGCGCAGAACCAACGGCTGAAACAAAAGATATCGACCGAAGAAGAAAATCTGAAAAACTGTGCAAAAACAGATATCTGACCGAAAATTGAAATGCTTATTCCGGACGATTCTGAACTCCGATCGACGATCGGCCAGCGGCATATCAACGGGTTTTTCTAGGAGAAGACTCGACTGAAATTTGGCGCAAATCCAACGGTTAAAACGGAAGTTATTGTCCGGAGAAGAAGATGCTGGCGGACTGAAAAATGATGATTCCGGCCAAACGGTTGATCTTTTGGAAAATCGGAGACCACCGGCATGTTCAGGACGCCGAGGCACATATTATGGTGATGGGTTAATTTTTCCGATCACCGGCGCGTGGCGGCCGGCGGCGGCGGCGCGTGGCGGATCCGGCGATGACGAAAGGCAGTTTGTCCGTTTTGATGAATTGGATTTTTCTATGATCTTATTTTTCTGTTTTGTGCAGTTTTTAAAATATTCCGGCGGTCGAACATGGCGGTTTTCTTAAAAACTGTTTTTGGAGCAATCCTGACGAGATTTTGAACTTCGGACCAAAAGTAAGTTTGTTCTAAATTAAATTTTAAACCTATTGACGGTTTCAATTTATTCATATGAGCAATATATTAAAATATGGACGATTTTGCCCTTAATAATACATACAAGTATAATAATCGTAAATTAACGATTAATATGTGATCAATTGAATTATATTATGCTGCCACCTACATGGTTGGTTTTACCACCTACATGGTTGGCTTTACCCGGTTTAATTATTTCATTATGTCGATTCCGCCTATATGGCCGGTTTAATTATTTCATCACGTTGACACCGCCTATATGGTCGGTATATCAATTGAATACATATAAACACCTCAGTTGTTGGTTAATTCTAACATATTAGAGGGTTGTTGTCAACATATATACTTGGTGGTATAACCCCAGTATCGTTATTGTTAATATATATATACAATATTATTGTTATTTGATACTTCATTAAATGATACCAGAAGTTATCAATACTAAAGTTAGAAAATATTTTATCAAATGATACCAGAAGTTATCATTACCAAAAGGTTGATAAATATTAATAAAATGTTTTATCCAATGGTACCAGAAGTTACCAATATCTGAATTTGAATGGGTGGATGAAAATTATTCAACAAGAGAATGTTGATGTATGATAAGATAATATCACATGATAGCACGGATATAGCTAATGTGAAAATAATCTCATCAGTATTATGAGATGAATGTTAGATGATAAGTGCCTGGAAAAGTTCTTGCACGAGCACTTATATATTCCAGAAGAAGTACATATTTACTCCAGAAGAAGTAAAAATTATCATCTAAACATACTGAAATGATATTATTATTGCTCCTGAAGAAGCATAAACGAGACATACATGCAAAATGCAAAAGGGGAAAACATTTATGATCCTCAAAATTAGAGATGTGTTTCGGGAGTAGCCGTATCCTACCACCTCTGACCTTTTGAGGAAATAAAGAAAAAAGTGTGTTTCAAGAGTAAGAAATACTCCATACTCTACCACTTTAAATCTTTGAGGTACACAAGATTAATACATTGATAAAATCCTAGAAATTTATGGTGTGTCTCAAGAGTGAGAATACTCCGTACTCTACCACCACCTATTCTAGAGTTCACAAAGATAAATTTACATTAACCGGACTCCATTTTCGCTTGATTCCCCTTCCTTGCGACCAATCTATCTTTACTCCTGCTGGATCTTGTATTGGAATATATGATTGCAACTTATCCAGCAGTTCCTCGATAGTAGGAGCAGAAATAAGGATTCTCCTAGAAAATGGAGATATGAATCCCTGTTCCACAGCATAATCAAGAAATGTTAGCAAACCATCAAAGAAATTGTTTACATTTAAAAGCCCTATAGGCTTAGTATGGAGATCTAGTTGAGCCCATGAAGTAATATTAAAGATTTCTTCTAAAGTACCAAAACCTCCAGGCAGGGCTATGAAGGCATCAGAACCATATAACATGCAAGTTATGCGTTCATGGATAGATAAGGTTTGTACTTCATGCCCTCGTGTTTTGCCTGCAATATCAGCTAAAGGAGTAGGTATAACACCTATCACTCTTGCTTTCTCTACTAGAGCGGATTGTGAAACACAACCCATCAATCCACTGCTACCTCCTCCATACACGAGAGTGATACCTTTCTCTCCCAATTTCTTTCCTAAATCCACGGCTGCTTCTAGATACCCAAAACCTTTTCCCACTTTTGATCCACAAAATACACAGATAGTTTTGATCTGTCGAAATTTTGGTCCTTCCATTTTTGAAAGTAAAGAAGGAAAATGTTATTTTGGGATGCATGAACTATGAAAAATGTTTGGCTATTTAAAACCGAAAAACTTCACTATTTACTGGTCGTTTTTCGAAAAAGTGAAGATTTACTTTTGACAAAATCATCCTACTCACCTTTCGGCGATTTAATATTTTTAACCAGCCTTTATCAAAACTCGTGAAGGGAAACAGAAAAAATATTTTATATGTGCATATATATCAAATGATTTACCTTGTATTAATGCTGCATAGCCAAAGCATCATTGTTTATAACAGCATGGCAAACAGGATCTTTTGCTATTATATTTTTGAGACTATATCTCTCTTTATCGCTGATGAATTTAGCCCATAAAGATAGTAGCTCACGCTGCACATATCCACTAGGGTGCGTCTCAAGAGTCAATCGGATATCATCCAATGACTCCTTACTCAGTCCACCCTTAATGAAGTCTATCTTATCATCTCGATTTATGGATGAATATCCTATTGATTTACAACGGGTATCACATGTCCATCGAGCACATTTGTAGCAACTATTTAATCTTTTTGCTCTTCGCTTCTTTGCAAAAGTACTCTTACCTAAGCCAGGCTTGTGCTTAGAAAATGAATCTGGTAATTCACCAGCTAATCGAACTTTTGCTTCGATCAACCAGCGAACATCTTCTGGCATGCCATGATCCATCAGCAACCTCAATCTTTCGAGCCTAATTCGATAAATTTTTCTCAAATCATTTACTGGAAGATTGGAATAATATTTGCGAATATTTGAAAGTATGATATCCATTTTTGATGGATCTAGCCTTCTTCCCAAATCATCTATTTAAATGCATTATTCAACGCGTAAAAGAGCGGCGGCTCCGCGTGTCAGTGATATGGATTCCATCAAGAAATAATGGAATAAATTATTGAAAAGGTGAGATAATATGCCATTACCTTTTTCGATATAAGGGAAGATTTGGCGACAAGATTGAGATTATGAGATATTTCCTTGGATATTGTACCTGATTTTTCGGTATACTAAAAGTAATAAAGGTATACTGATTTGAACTATATAGAATACTGATGAAATAAATGTTGTATTGAACCAGAAGTTCATACATATGTACAAGTGAAATATCTTATTGAACCAGAAGTTCATACGTACAAGTGAAATATGTATATAGTATGAACCAGAAGCTCATAAATGAAATATACATTGTATTGAACCAGAAGTTTAGCAATATTGTATTGAATCAAATATTCATACATAGAAATGAAATAAAACCGTATAGAACCAGAAGTTCTATAATAAACGGTTAGATTATCAAAAGTTCCAAATTATTTTCTATGAGAATAACTTATTCAGAAATTGTTTATCATACAACAATATTCTATGTCAAACAGGGAATAGCTCAAGAAGCTTTATTATTTGTAAAAGTGCGATATGCATACACTCCACCAAAGCGCACTGAGATATATGATTGAAATTACATCCCTAAAAGAATGACATGTGTTATGGCATTTTAGCCGATTGATAATATTTGAGAACATTATGGTGAAAACACGCCTGAAGCGTAATTATGCCTGAAGCATAATGACTATCGATTCCAAAAATAAATATCTCTTGAATGATTGAAATGATTCCTTTGAGGCTAAATACTCAAAGTAAGTAAAAGGGACATAGTCAAATGATGAGATATTCAGGTACCTGATGATAGAACATATAAAGAGATCTCTCCACGTTATATTGAGATGGAATCGATAAATAAGTCGACTGCATACCCTCTTATGAAATAAGATTGATGAAATCATAATTCTTTGGCCAAGTATGAAACCCTAATGTAGGGATTATTGTTCAAGGACCTGAAGTCCAAATGCTTAAATGTGTAAAGCCAGTAATTATATGTACAAATGAAAAATATTTCACAGTCGTAAAAGACGACTAGTTGCGCGCGAAATTTTTCATAGAACTGGCATGACATATGGTGGATAGACTATAGTCTAAATCACTAGCTTGAGCTCCTTGATATACCAATGAGTGAGATCAAAATGTATGATTCTCATCTCGGTACTTTGGGAGTATTCTTTGATGTACCAGTTGATCGCGGTACGTTGGGATTTCAAGTAAAATGATTGTAGATTATATGTCGAAATTGATATCTATTTCAATGATTGATTATGCTCCTGCAAAATTAGAAATTGCAGTTTATAAAGTGCAAGAACATACATGTATAAATCATTGAAAGATTCAATATGCCCAGATTAGTATCACTATAGAATGATACAAATGACTCCATGATATAATATGTTGAAAGTGAAATTGGAGTGTACTATTTATGACATCTGGGAAATTGATTATTCACTAGAAGTGAATACGAAAATGAATATTCACCAGAAGTGAATTTGAAATTGATTATTCACTAGAAGTGAATTTGAAAATGAATATTTAATTATTCACTAGAAGTGAAAGATGCAATCTATGAAAGTGAATTATAGATTTGATTATTCACCAGAAGTGAATTCTAAATTTGATTATTCACCAGAAGTGAAAAATACAATGAAAAGATTCGTGATTGCACCAATATACATGTAATATTCCATGAAAGGAATAAATACGCGTTGCACTCTTTTTTCCTTAGCTGAGGTTTTGTCCCACAGGGTTTTCATAGCAAGTTTTTTTATGAGGCAACAGTTGAGGCGTATTGATGAAAATTAATGAGAATAATGCACTCTTTTTCCCTTCGCTGAGGTTTTGTCCCACAGGGTTTTCCTAGCAAGGTTTTTGAGGCATCATCATAGCTATCAACAAGCTATAATTCAGCAACACATTGTTATACTGGAATGATATCAACAAATGAAGAAAATCATACACATCTTATGAAGAATGTTATGATATCGACTACACACAAGAAGATTTTCATATATATTCCAGAAGAAAGATGATATCATTATTCAAAAGGTTCATGAATACTTGATTGCACACTTCAGGGGGAGAATCATGCTGTCATGCTGTACTCTTTTTCCTTCGTCCAGGTTTTGTCCCACAGGGTTTTCCTGACAAGGTTTTAACGAGGCAGCGGCTGTACTCTTTTTCCTTCGTTCAGATTTTGTCCCATTGGGTTTTACTGACAAGGTTTTAACGAGGCAGCACTGAAGCACTGAAGAACTTCAAAGATTCAATACATGATTTGTTCTACTTGAACATTAAGACTCAACGATTGACGATGGCCAATATCAGGGGGAGCAACTGTACTCTTTTTCCTTCGCTCAAGTTTTATCCCATTGGGTTTTCTTAGCAAGGTTTTAACGAGGCAGACAATTGCGTAATATGTCATTCAAGGGGGAGTGTTATAAATAATGTATATATGTGAATGACATTACCATTATATCCCTGTAAACTTTACAATATTACGATTGTGTCATTGTCCACTCCTATAAATAGAAGCCTATACTTACCAATTTATTACACCAATTCTTGAAGAGAAATTCTCTCCTCTAAACTCTCTCCATTTCTCTCTCTATGTTGTTCTTATGATTTCGATGATTTTATAACAATAAACAAATAATTTGATTTTTTGGAGATAAATTATATGGTTGAAAAGTTGTTTAAAAAAATATGTGGTTAAAAAACTTATGACACACATTTTTTGTCAATATAAGTAAACAAAAGACTCCTAATACATTTTGACTTCTTTCCCTTGTGTTATCCAAACGAACTTCTATTTTTCTTTTCATAACGAAACTAACAAATTCAACATTGGCAACCGAGTAACGTGCATAAA
The DNA here is from genome assembly GCA_963555705.1 of Ligustrum vulgare. Taxonomy (NCBI): domain Eukaryota; kingdom Viridiplantae; phylum Streptophyta; class Magnoliopsida; order Lamiales; family Oleaceae; genus Ligustrum; species Ligustrum vulgare. The sequence goes on along the minus strand of OY743169.1, from coordinate 9,159,274 downwards.
TTGAGTCGTGTCAATTGAAGGTACTTTCTGTTTAATAAAATGATTTGTTTATAGGCAAAGAATTTGATATTTTCAAAATAAAATATGTAATTGAAAAGTGATTTTGAAAATTGTATTATTAAAAGGTAATTTGAGAAAATGTATTCTTCATAAGCTTGTTTATTAACAAGTTACCCAACACTTTTAGCTTATGTTTGTTAATTTATTTATTTATTTTTTGTTTGTAAACAAATATTTTGTTATTTTTGAAGTAAAATATGTAATTGAAACCTGAAAGGTAATTTAAAAAATGTGTAATTAAAAAGTGATTTGATGATGCGATAAATTAGAACAAATATATCATATTTATTTATATTTTCTGTTATTATCGATATAAATATTTTTTTTCATGACAGTTGAACTCAAGCAATAACAATTACTCTCTCTTCTCATGCCCTCCAATCAGTGTTCTAAAAAGCGTAAAGCATGACGAAGCGGCGAGGTCGAGCATCAAGTTTAAGCGCATTTAGGCGCGAAAAGTGCGGAAATGCTCGAGTGAAGCGAGAGTGTGACGAAGCGACGAGGTTAAGCTTCAAGCACGTCTAAATGTAAGTGTAAGCGTGCTTTTTAGAACACTGCCTCAAATAGATCGATTTGCTAAAACACCGAGACTAGTTTGAATTTGCTCTCGAAATAAAATTCAACTTGAATCATTATGGAATCGAATCAAGATCAAGATTTTGACAAGCAACTTCAGGTGCAATATATATATGTTATAAACTAGAGAGAAAAGTAGAGACACCAATAAACTTGTGTATTCACCGAGCCCCATATATATAGGGGAAGAAAGGGATATACAAAGTAATTATAACTAGGGTTAGAGGGGTATAATTGTCATTCACTAATACAATATTTACAACAATCTCCCTTGAATGACATATTACATAATATATGTCTCATTAAAACCTTATTTGATAAAAACTCAATGTGACAAAAATATCAAACGAAGGAAAAAGAGTACAGTTGTTCTTGGAGTATTAAGATGAATGTTGTCTCGTTAAAACTTTATCAGGAAAACCCAATGGGACAAAACCTTGGTTAAGGAAAAAGCGTACAGCTACTCTCCCCTAGTGTTGATCGTTGTAAATCATCGAGTTGATGTATCCCAATTTTGTGAACTGGTTTCTTGAATATAGATGTTGTCGGTGCTTTTGTAGATAAATCAGCTTCATTGTCACTTGAGTAGATTTGTTGAAATTCTGGAGTATTTTGATGCTGCCTCGTTAAAACCTTGTCAGAAAAATCCAGTGGAAAAAAATCTAAACGAAGGAAAAAGAGTACAGCTACTCTCCCTGATTCAATATGTATTGAACCATCCATATAGTTACTCCCCCTGATTCAATCTCTATTGAATCATCCATATATTGATCTCTTCAGGAGTCTCGTATAGGATATGATAGTATATCAATAGACATTGATAATAGTTACCTCATTAAAAACATTGCCAGGAAAACCCTGTGGGACAAAACTTCGGCTAAGGAAAAAAGAGTGTAGCGTATATTAGCTCCTCCTCATGGGAACATTACAATTTTATTGATACTGCATTTAATTATTTCAACTGTAAATCGGTGCAATATCGAATATGTTTACCAAACATATATAAATGGTGTATATCTCGTATTATTTGTTTTTCGAATATAAATTCAATTATTCCTTTGAATTTGAAGAACTATAAAATATTTCCAATCACTTGAACATGCTACATCGAGCCATATTCTATAATCAATATTCATCAATGCATTTAATGCGGTTCTCAAATCTGGAAGTGAATTATTCACTTCACTGAACAATTAACTTATTCACTTTAGGTGAATAATTAGTCATGAATTTGAATTTTGAAAATCAATAGCCAAAATTTTCAAATATAATTTTATACGACAATCACATTCAATTACAAATTGAATCTTTTCAAGGCATATTAAATATTCAGATCGCAAAGTATATCTATACTTTGATCAAACAAGTTTCTTTAAAACTTGAACTATATATTTCAAATATATTTAATCCTTCAAGGATTATACTGTATGCTTCAGACATCGTATATGTTTCACATTGCAATTGTCAAATTGATACCACCAAATTTAAGTCGTGAAACTTTAGATAGGTAACAATTCCTATATTTCAAATAGATTTTCTCTAATTATTTCACTGCAATCCCAAAGTACCGAGGTATTGATTACCCTTTTTAATCTCACTCATTGGTATTTCAAAGAATACTCCCAACGTACCGAGTTGATGATCATACATTTCGATATCACTCATTGGTACATCAAAGAGCGCAAGCTAGTAATCAGAGTAAATCATTTTTCATTACATACATTTCTAATAATCATGTAATTATCGGCACTTATTATGCATTTTCAGGCAAATAAAATATTGTATCTATGCCAAATCTTTGAAATATTCATTGCGCAACAAGTCGTGTATTACGACTATACCTATAGGTATTTTACTGGCTTTACACTTTTATGCGTTTGGATTTTAGGTCCCAAAACTTCAAGTTTTGTAATAAGTTTAATTTAGCCTGAATGCATATTTTTGCCAACTATTTTTATGTCGATTTTCTTCGACATATTTTCTTTTATTATCCTCGCTATCATTCAAATTATGAAGCGGCTAGCTTCGCAATTTGCTTTTGCATAAGTTCTTTAAAAAGTGTGTCGACACAATTATCATCTTAATTTGATTTTTTTCCCCCACAAGACATAACTATATAGATCTCAATTTTCAATATTTCAAGTACTTGAACATCTTCTAGAGATTTACAATTAATTATGTCAATAAATACTCTCTCACGAGTATATGCCTCCTCAATAAGACCATTATAATCATTTGCTCTATTTTTATTTATTTGGGGATCTTTATTCGAATCAAATATCGCTACGCTTCAGGCGTGCTACATATCAATATAAAATAGAGCATGAGATTTTATTAATCTCTTTTGCATCTTGTAATTATGTTATCTTTGAACATTTCGTTCATATTTTCAATCGAACTTCTGGTTCGTATTATTAATCGCGAAGATATATATAACATAATATGATGCATTTGTTTGATTTGGAGCTATTCCCCCCTAATGTTGAGAAAATTGTCCAATCAAATCGACAATCATTTTTTTTTCGACGTTGTAAAATATCACCCATTTGGGATATATGTTCAAACAACGTATTTTTCTCAACATTCTTTATTTCTCATATTAGTGCATTGTGGTGGATCAATTGCACTATTAAAAAATTATATGGGAAAATTATGCTCTAACCATAAACCAATTATAATAGGGAGAACTATGATATTGACATGATGCGTATTAGAATTTCCTAAACAAAAATGGAAGTATTTTGTTCTCAATTAAATTAATTGGAGGCGTTTAACAAATAAAAATGTTAAACTATTTATCGACATCTCAACTAACACTTATTAAAATGTTGAAATTCGTGTCCACTAGCATTATCAAGACACATTCTTGATTATATAATCTGAAAATTATGCTCATAATTCATAATTTGAGCAATAATTTCACAAACTTCAGGTTGCGAACACCATGCAATCATCTAGTACATGTATCAAATCTATTAGATACAAATAATATTTAGATGATCAACGTGGAGGATGATGGGTCCCCATTTATCACCCCCAATTAATTTTTAGAAATATAGGGAATTTAATCCCTATTTTAGCTAGTGAAAATGAAAAATTTCATGAAAGAGAACAAACATCATATATGATTGAATTGAAGAATCTTCTGGTTCTTCATTGAGTATCAATTTTAATTTCGCATCATTATTGATTCAGTGATGGTCCAACTGGTCATGCCAAATAATAAAATTAAATTGAACTTCTAGTTCAATATAAGATGTAATTCAATGATTAAATATTTTATAATCATGTATTATTCAAGTAGTCAAACTAATCAATGTCCTTATGACATTAGTTATATGTTTTCCTTCAGAGATAAATATGAACTCAAATGAGAAATTCTTCGAAACAATGCTACTTCAAAAAAGCACGTTTTATTACTCATTCAAAATCAATATGTCAATATTCTTTCGAAATATTGTAATATCAAATTAATAACATATCTCATAATATTGGGCTCTCCGAGAGCAAATTATATTCCATTATTATATTTCATATGAGATAAAATTATGATTCTTCAGGAATCATCACAGCTATATATTAGACCACATCATAATAATCTTCTGGATTATTAATAAATTCGAATTTCTTTGAGAAAAAGAATGCAATATTTATCACTTGAGCAGTAAAATAATATTCTTCTAGAATATTGAAACGTAGCAATAGCGCAATATTCTTCTGGAATATTGATTCGAATCTCATTCAATTATAACAATAATTAATATCTATTGTGTTATTTAGGAGCAAAATAACGAATTATTCTTATGGAATAATTATATTGTTAAAATTGCAATTCTTCAAGAATAATAAGTCAATATTCTTCTGAAATATTGATATTCATTCTACCTTTCAAGCTAACAATATTTGTGCTCTACACGAGTCACGTTAAAATATTCTTCTGGAATATTTATCTAAGGTGGGTTGTGTTTATTTGAGAACACCAACACCATATTCGTTTAAAACATATTTTAAATTATGCTTCTTCAAAAGCATTGGATCAATATTCTTCTGGAATATTGAAATTGTAATAAACTGCTCGTGACAACCAAGTAATATTCTTCCAGAATACTACTATTGTTGTCCTACTTCGTGAGCAACAATATGATACATTATTAAATCAGAATTTATGAATGAACATCTACAAATATTTAATCATCTTAAAGAATATTAATTACCATATAAACATAATATAAATTTATATATAAAAATGAATTACCAAACATATATCAGGAAAAATAATCTCCATATATAGAAGTTAACAAAATGAAAAATAATCTCCATATATAGAAGTTAACAAAATTGACTAAATCTTTTATTGGCTAAATTTTTTACCAATATGCAAAAGATACTAAACATGCACGTGAATTCCATATATAAAAATTAGATATATAACTAATATATAGTAGAATCAAATCTAATAATGTATTTGAGAATTTAAAATAATGTGATTTCCAATGACAAAATTGAAAGAACAAAAAATAATAACAATAATAATTTACTGGAACAAGGTATACTTTAACGAATTTATTTTGATTCTTTCAAAATAAATAATAAATCAATATTCTTCTAAAATATTCAAAATTATAATTCATGCTCTTCAGGAGCAAATAACATCCTTATAGGACATTAATTATAATGTTGTACTAACAAATTATTTATAATAGACAAATTTACAATTAATATTTTTCTGAAATATTAATCATCCGTCGTGCTACTTCAGGAGCGAGAACAAATTATTGTTAAAAATTTTAGATATTTGCTCTTTTGGAGCAATTGAATAATAAATATTTCCAAATTATATTCTTCAGGAGCAATTAATATTCTTTACGAATATTATTATAATAAAAATTGTGCTAGAATAATTATAGTTCTAAAATTTCGATTATTCAAGAATAATAAATCAATATTCTTCTGAAATATTGAAAATTATAATTTATGCTCTTCGGGAGCAAATAATATTCTTTGAAAATATTAATTATAATGTTGTGTTACTTCAAGAGTAACAACAAATATTTGTAATAGATGAACACAGATCTATCATTAATATTCTTCTGGAATATTAATATAATGTTGTGCTACTTCAGGAGCAACAACGAATGAATTAATAGCATCAATAAATTTGTAATGGACAAATCTATAATTAATATTCTTCTGGAATATTAATATATATTGTTGTGATACTTCAGGAGCAACAACATAATGAATTATCAATATAAAGATCAAAATCTGTCGAATTGGTTGGAGAAAATCAGATTCAGATTTATGAGCCGCAATGCTAATGAACAACATCGTAATGAATAGATGTGAATTGCAATTGAATACTAATAAAAAAAATTCATATGTCACCAAATTAATTTCGGTGCATATGATTTTACCATCTAACTAATATTTTGATATATGGGATTTTGAAAAAGAAAATTCTAACTCAATTTGGTAGAGACTCGTGCTGATAACGTGTTATAAACTAGAGAGAAAAGTAGAGACACCAATAAACTTGTGTATTCTATTATGAACCGAGCCCCATGTATATAGGGGAAGAAAGGGATATACAAAGTAATTATAACTAGGGTTAGACGGGTACAATTGTCATTCACTAATACAATACAATATTTACAACAATATATATATATATATATTTATTTATTTATTTGAATAGTGCCCTCATCATGTTAACGCGGATGAAATTTTTTTTTCATAAAAAAAAAAAATTTGAAAATTGACACTTATATAATCATAGCAAGGCATTTCCAAAAAATAAATTTTGAATTTTTTTCGCCTTAACCGTTTTTCCTAAAATGGAAATATTTCAATGAATCAGTATACTTTTTATAATTATATTATTATTTTGAAATCGAAAAATATGAAATATGAATGTTAAATCGAATATCTCAACGAGAACTTTAACACGAACACACGAGTAAGAGTCAACTATAAATACCTCATCTCTAAAATCATATCAAAGATTAAAAGTAAAAATTTATTTTGTACATTTCACTTTTTCCAAATGTCCCACTATTTCAAAATTGTTTATTTAAGTCCTATAATGATATTTATAATAATTTCTCAACTAATTTAATTTGGTACTAAATTAGTAATTTCAATTCGAGTTGCTTTTCTTATCGAATTGAAAGAAATAATAAATATCCAAACTTTTTTAAGTAAATTCAATTAAGTCGGAATAATTTTTGCAACATCATATTTTGATCAATTCATTTGTCATTTTAAAATTAATTTTATTTATTTATTTACTCATTTTATTCATTTATTTATGTTTGATACTACAGATTTAAATAATCAAAATATGAAAAAATAGATATTGTAGATTTTAACAATTAGTTTAACTATTTTTTATCAAAATAAAAATAAAGACATATTAGCAAACTCATTTTATTCCAAAATAGGATGTGATCAAACATGTTACTTAAAACGTACAAAATAATTTTTTTTTATTTTTTATTTTTATTTTACAGTAGCATGACTCTTTAACTAATAGATAGAAAATGAAAAGTCATGTTATATTAGACCATATTGAATAAGTTTTGAATATTTGATAGTTTGTATATATGATTTTTTATAAATTTGTTTCAATTTCTGCCATTAATCGTGATTTCATGTTGTTGGCTGGTTTATACGGAACTTAACTGTTTGATTTTCATTTTTTGAAAATTGATTTTGTGAAAAGTATTATTTTTAGAATGTGTATTTAAAAAGTAATATGAAAATTTTTAAAAAAATAATTTTCAAAGAATGTGTGATTCCGAAAGGATGTTCAGAAAATTTATTTTTAAATTTAATAAGACAAGTGATAAAGTATTATATCTTATGGGTTAAACAACCACACCGATTTTATAAATCGAGAGATGTATAAATTATTTTTTGGTATATAAAGTTAAATGTATTTGGAATACAAATTCGGTAAAGTTTAATTAAAACTAACATTTCATGTGGCTTAATTTGTTGCATTAATTTAAATATATGATCATGTGTATTTAATTTGTAATGTTAAAGTAAATATAAAATGAAATATTTTTTTAATATATTTAAATATCAAATATTGTATTAAAATAGTTAAGTCTCAACTCTAACATTGCTGTTCAGTTAGTGATAAATTAATTTGTGATAATTTAGAAATTATATTTTGAAAATATTAATTACGTTAATAATCATTAAAATTGAATAGTTATGCAAATGGTCATTGAAGGTTTTTTTTTAGTCATTCAAGTTCCTAACTATTACAATTGTAGTCATTTGGTAAAAAAATTACCCATTATTCATAATTTCATTTTTTTTAACACGATTTTTCAACCAACGTTTTGTTAATAAAATAATCTACATAGACTTTTTTTTTTAAAAAAATCATATTTTTTAAAACCTCATTCTCCAAAAAATTTACTGTTACAAATTACATTATTTGAAATAATGAGTTTCGAACGGGGCTTAAGTACATATTCTCCAAAAAATCACTATTATAAAACTCACTTTGTAGACAAAGAGGGCTCAAACAATGACTAACTATGATCACACCAGAATAAAGAGATAACACTTCCCAAAAACAGTGATTTGCCCATTTTTCCGCTTAAAACATATTTCCTAAAATTGTAAGTAATATTAATTGACTATTTAATATTGTTTTGGACAAGATTCAGATTTAAAATAATCAAATTGAATGCAAATTTTTAAATTGCCGTGTTTCCAAGTCCTGAAATTTCTCGGTGTGCCTTCCCCTCTTGAAAATCAATTACATTTTTTTTTAAATTCATAAAAAAAAAAAAAAAAACTTTATCAATATCACACAATTATTTTATTTTATTTTTGAAAAATAGAAAATGAAAAAGGATTAATTAGGAGCGTTCATCATTTTTTTCTTTTCGTTTTATTAAAATTGAGTGTATATCACATATTTATCTATATTTTACTCATTACAAATTTTATTTAAATGTAGTTTTGTTTTCCCATTTTAATGTTTAAATAAATTTAAATTACAATATTTAAAGATATTTTCTGGAATAGTAAACAAACGAATCGTAAAAAGAATTAAGATCCATGTAATTGTACTTTGTAATTAATTTTCTTATTTCGTTTCTCATTTTTAATTAAATATTGATTTCATATATTAACATATAAATTCAATATATGTGAGAAACAAATGACCGTGTATCGCACAGGTGTAACACTAGTTTCAATAATAAAAAGGTGATGATGAAAATTAAACTTAAGTATATTCAGAGACAGAGCTAGAGGGGGGCAGGGGCGCGCGACCATCCACCAACATTTTCCACCAGTCCACTACTCCTAGTCATTTTGTAGTGTATTTGTTGGTTTCGTCCCCACAAAATTTTCGAATTTCTTTCAATTAACAAATATTGACCCAATAACTTAAAGTCAAGAGTTCAATAATAGAAAAATGTTAGACTTAATTAAAAACACTAACCATTTTTCAATTTTTAATTCATTCCGAAGAAATCATTCGGCGTAACTCTAGGGATAGCAATGGGTTGGGTTCGGGGCCGCCCCCGCCCCGAACCCGAAAACTCACTATCGTGCCCCGCCTTGCGACTGTTCGCTGGGCGGGTCCCACCGAAATACTCCGCGGGTTCGATGGGGCGGGTCATTTGGGGTCCTTCGGGTTTTTTTGTCATCCCTACGTAACTCCCAATTTAAAATTTTAACAACACTTCCAGATGTGTGCCAACTGTTGACATTGACAAGAAAATCAATGAGTTATAATCTTGTTGATAGATTGATTCGTCTTATCTTAACTCTTCAAGTTTCAATAGCAACTATAGAACGTACATTTTCAGCTATGATGTCATTAAGACGAGGTTATGAAATATAATTGATGAGATTCGAAGCGCGGAATAAACGTCGGAAAGTTCCGAACCACGGTTGTGGTCGGACGGATGAATCATGACCCGATATTCACGACGCGATGGCTCGACGATGCGGAATAAAGAACCACGACTTTCGAAACGCCACAAGGATTTGCCCAATCTCCTTGATAAGTCTCTGATTTGAACGCCACAAATATTCTAGCAAATATTTGATAAGTTCTGGATGAACGCCACAAGATAATCAATCTTGATAAGTTGGGTTTGTAATGTGAATCCACACATTAAACAATTGAAAAACATTCAATCTCTTTTTTATTTAATCATCAAAGTCTTTTTTACAATGAATCAAAAAGGCGTATAAATAATAAGCAAACAAAAACCCTAACCACTAATTAACTCAAAATAGAATTCTAACTAACCTAAAATAGCTAAACTGATAAGGAAATAAAATAATGCGAAATCTGGAAAAAAATCTTATCCGTTAATCCGTTACGGCCGTAAAGATGACACTTACGGCCGTAAGTGTGATTCTGGTTAAGGTTACGGTCGTGACACTTATACTTACGGCCGTAAATTGAAAATCTTGAAATTCTGCATTTAACCCGAGGGGAGGTTACGGCCGTGAATAATGTTGGTTACGACTGTGACAGCCCTTCTGCACAATTTTCGGTTCTTTTTGACACGGTTTTGATCTTCAAAGCTCGTCGAACCTGCTGAATTCTTATTTTGGCTTGAATATTTATATTTTCCCGTCAAGCCTGCTATGACTCCGATTGTCGAGAGTCCTGGATCACATCATACCCTCCTTCTTTAGGATGATTCGTCCCGAATCATAGCTTTGTTCAAGAATGCAACTGCTCCTCCCCCTGGATCAAACGGAAAACTATTGCTTCCATGCCAGTGGGATGCCCAATAGTATTTTGTAACTTGAGTTACATGAATGAATTGAAGCTCGAGCTTGAATTTCCATGATAGGTGTGACTCAAGCTCCCAAGTGTAAGAAATCTGCAAGAAAGAATTAAATAGAATGGGGAGGGACATGTTAACTTCATGAGGTACAAGGTATGAATCCTTGTATTCATGATAAACCACCATCTCCACTTCTTTTTAAGAACCACGAGGCTCTTCTCTTCGCCTCTTTCCTCCTTTGCAATTTCTTGTTCAATTTTTTTATCTTCAAACTCAACCACATCTCCGACCTCCACATTTGAATCACCATGTTCATGTACTACCCCATCACTACCAAAATGTGGATCTTCCAATTCAAAGCTCAAAATTTGAACTTCTACCCCAACTTCTAATTCCTCATCAAATTTTGGAGTTTGTTCACCTAACTCCACATTTTCAACTCCTACCACCAAGTTCGGGGTCTCTTCAACTAATTCATGCCTTAGGCCTCCCTCCTTCTTTTCAACTTTCATATCCCGAGGCTCAACATGATTTTCACTCTCTTCTAACCATCTAATTACAGCCTTTCGTTTCTCCTCCTTACTTTGTAATTTAGCCAAATATTTTATTTCTGCCTCCCGTTCACACCTCAATCTTTCCTCATAAATTTCTTTTTGAATTTTCAATATTGCTTTTGGATCAATCTCAGCTCCTCTCTTAACCCCGATTCCATCCCTAGGTTTAGGATCACGCCTATAATCACTACGATTTGCTTGAGATCGCCCATTTTTCAATTTCCCTTCCCTTTCATCTAATTTATCCAACCTAACCAAAGTTTTATTCAAAAATCTCCACATACAATCTTTGGCGTTTTCATGGGAATTGGACATTGTGAAATTTTTTTGTGGAATGACACAGAAAAAGAATAATGAAAACAAAGGATCAAGAAATTCAAGAAAGTGGTTCTTGAATGGACTCTCTTTTTTTTTTTTGGAATTTTAGGATGAATTTTCGGAATAAATAAAATAATAATAAAAAATAATAATTTTTTTTTATAAATTCGAAAATTTAACAACGAACACGACAAAACAAACGGAACTTAATTAGGATAAGAATTAAGCAAAACAAACACTTTTGAATTTTGTTAAATTTTTATATGGATCAAACAAAGAAAACATTTACTGGCACGAAGAACAAGAAAATCAAGAAAAGAAAGACTCAACAACAAGATATGAATGATTTTTATGGGACTCGATGATAGACATAAAAATCAAACTGGATAGAAAAACCTGAATTCAGAGTCCAGCTCTGATACCAAATGATGATATTCGAAGCGCGGAATAAACGCCGAAAAGTTCCGAACCCAGGTTGTGGTCGGACGGATGAATCATGACCCGATATTCACGACGCGATGGCTCGACGATGCGGAATAAAGAACCACGATTTTCGAAACGCCACAAGGATTTGCCCAATCTCCTTGATAAGTCTCTGATTTGAACATCACAAATATTCTAGCAAATATTTGATAAGTTCTGGATGAACGCCACAAGATAATCAATTTTGATAAGTTGGGTTTGTAATGTGAATCCACACATTAAATAATTGAAAAACATTCAATCTCTTTTTTATTTAATCATCAAAGTCTTTTTTACAATGAATCAAAAAGGCGTATAAATAAGCAAACAAAAACCCTAACCACTAATTGACTCAAAATAGAATTCTAACTAACCTAAAATAGCTAAACTGATAAGGAAATAAAATAATGCGAAATCTGGAAAAAAATCTTATCCGTTAATCCGTTACGGCCGTAAAGATGACACTTACGGCCGTAAGTGTGATTCTGGTTAAGGTTACGGCCGTGACACTTATACTTACGGCCGTAAATTGAAAATCTTGAAATTCTGCATTTAACCCGAGGGGAGGTTACGGCCGTGAATAATGTTGGTTACGACTGTGACAGCCATTCTGCACAATTTTCGGTTCTTTTTGACACGGTTTTGATCTTCAAAGCTCGTCGAACCTGCTGAATTCTTGTTTTGGCTTGAATATTTATATTTTCCCGTCAAGCCTGCTATGACTCCGATTGTCGAGGGTCCTGGATCACATCAATAATGGAAGATGATTTTTTGTCGAACCATGCTTGTGTATACAGAGAAGGAGATTGTTGATACTTTTTCAGTAATTTATCTTATTGACGTGTTTGAATAGATGATGACGAGGAGTGATCAATTTAAGATGCCTAAGCCCAGTGACAAACGCAGACATTATAAGTTTGGGGGCACACACTGACCAAGCTAGGATTGTAATATTGTTCACGACAAACATTACATGGGTTCGTCCCTGAATTTTTTTTGGAAAAAATCACTAAAAATAACGATAAAATTCAAATTCAAACCAGATGAATGTATTAAATAATATGCAAACGTATGAATAAACTTTTTCCCGCATAACTGATAAACACATTGAAGTAAAACAATTAATTACTTATACTGAGTACATATTACAATCTTTTACATATATTTCATAAAAAAAGATCTACTCAATACGCATAAATTTCAACTATTAAAAGTTTAAACATTACCTCCATTCAATACAAAAAGAATTTAATTATTCAAGCATTTAAAACATCTTTTTTTGAATTTTTCAGGAAAAAAAGACATTTTCAAAATTGGGGGGTCACGTGACCCTCCTGTGGTTCCCCCTGCCCAAGTCGTTTCTATCACTTGTTATATAGATAGGTAGTTTGTTTTTTTATCTTTTTTATGCTCATCTAATGTTCGTATTTATTTTCAATTTGTTAGTGTGTTTGATATTGTTTAAAAAGAGTTTATTTTTTTTAAATGAATAGTAATTTTTAGGAGAATGGATGGTTGAAATTTGGTTGAAAATTCAAATATTGTGGGCTTGACTTTTAATGGATGGTTGAGATTGAATACTGTAGAAAAAAAGAGAAAACTTTAATGAATATCAAACAAGGGTTGTATATTGTTAGACGCATAGATGAACATATTATTTTTGTATCAATAAATTGATTTTGTTTTCTTGGTCAATCAATCAAACTTGCCTATTTTGATACTCAAAATTGTTGTTTACAATCCTTTTGGTTAAAATAAATAAATTAAAAAAAATCGAGGGCTCTGCCCTCGAATACTCGGGAGTAGGGCCTCCCCCTCCACCCATGTATTTTCGCTCCCTGTAATATTGAAATCCTGACTTCGTCCCAGAATCTATTAATAACATATTTTTGTTTAGTTAATTAATTTCTGCTACATCTTCATGTGAATCGACAAGGTTCTTGTTTACCATTGAAGCCTCACGAAGTGTTCGGCGGCTTTGTTTGACCTTTTTTTTAGGTAAAATGTGTGTTTGAAAATCTGAGAAAGAAAATGTGTGTGATTAAAAAGTGATTTGAGAAATTGTTTTGTTTATAAATTATAATGATTGCGTAAAAAATTGTGTCTTAAGTTAGTTTGGATTTATTAAGATCATGACGTTTCAATTTTGATTTTTGATTTTTATTTTTTCAATCATATTATGTCTGCAGTGGTCGAGATAAAAAAAATCTGAAAAATGTCAACTCTCGCCCCTAGGGCATATATCTCAGTGGCAAATAGGAGGGTTGATAAGTGCTCAGGGCGTCCGGATGCAGGGTTCGAATCCTGAAATATTGGATTTGCTTCTTGTGGAAAGCGAGAGTTATTGAGAATTGCTCATACTTACTCAATCCCTCCAACTTGATCCCTATGAGGCATAACCTGGATTTACATTCTCAAATCAATGATCTTGGACGTGATCGGTTCGGGCCCTCAGGGTGTGTGATACACCCCTGAAAATGCCAACTCTCTGTCTCTATCACTCTAAATCAATTTCTTTTGCATTTATAAAATTAACTAAACAATAAGGCTGCGTTTGATAACGAGGGTAAATTTTGAGTGAAAAAATAAATAAATTTCAGGAAATTGAATTCCTGGTGATTTTAAATTTAATGTGTTGAATTTGTTTAATTTTCTAGATGAAAAAAGTGGAGAATTTTTCATTTTTTGTTGTTTGATTGATATTATTTTTCATGAAAAATAAAGTAAAATTTAGCTATTTAATATTTTTTTTTAAAAATTTTTTTTAGCACATTTGTACTTGATAATAATAATGTTAATTTTTGGTAAAAGAATAAATCAATTAACAACGACAAAAAGATCAAAGGGACTAAAATAATACAAACTTTTACTTGAAAAATAAAACCTCAACATGGGAAAACGATTTCCTCAAAAGCAAGGAAAAGATGTGCGTGCGGTGCGTCACAAAGCGGGAAATCGAATTGTTAAAAAAATATTGCAAATCAAACGTCCAAAATTGAAAAAAGTGGGAAAGAATGATGGATGCCCCGTCAAATGAAGCCTAAATTAACATCGAAAATATTTATCAACAATGCTGCATTCACAATCTTATTCATAATGTGGATGACAATTCTCTCACATTGAGGTGGGGGTCACAAAATTTGAATTTTGTAATTCTCATTCTAATGTGAGGAAATTATTATCCACATTGTGAATGAATGTGAATGAGATTGTGAAAATAGATTTTTAATAAGTATCTATTAGGGGCCTTTACTCGTCCAATCTGAGTTTCATTTTTCTTGAGTCAGTTTGACTGGCCAAAATTTCGAATCTAGCCTACTTTATTTTACCCTAGTTCAAACTATTCATTAGGTTACACGTGGAATGCATTTTGTGTCCTCCTTTTGAGTGTAAGTTTTAACTAAGTCTCCGTTTGACAATTATATTTTTTCTATATAATTTTTAAAATCATTTTTTAATTATACAATTTTTTTTTTAATCACACACTTTATTTAAAAAATATAAAAAATATATATTTTTAAACAAAATAATTTTAACAAACAGAGGCTAATGCTCCTTGCTTTCAAAGTAAATTTGTCTTTCAATTCAACAATGTCAAATATAGTAGTTAGATAAGTAGAACATTTATTACAATAAGTAGTGATAAAATTTGAATAAATAATATTGACTTGTAGGAAGATTATTTGTGAGGAAAAAAAAAAGGTTTAAAAATATATTTACACACATTCCTCATATCACTTTTCTTCCACATATTATATATCGAAAACATCAAATTCCTTGTTTATAAATAATTATTTTTATCAAATTTTAAATTCTTTGATGCTTGATAGTGTGAGTGTGACAAGTGGCCATGAGTGTCCCATCGACTCAATCGAAAGTTTGAAACTCAAATTTATAAGTAACACATTTCCTCAAATAAATTTTAATCACACACAATTTTCAAAAAAAATTTTAACCCATATTTTACCTTGAAAATATTATATTCTTTATTTAAAAATAAAATTCTTAAGAAAGGCTCAACTGACAACTAGAGGTGGGCGTGAGTTGGGTTGGGTCGATTTTTTGTCCAACCGAACCCAACCCACTATGAACGAGTTGATAAAAATTCAAATCAACCAAATCCAATCAAGTTTCAGTCGGGCACCTGGTTTGGACTTTAGTTCAATTAACAAAAAATATTAGAAAATTAAAAAATTATTTCTATAAATTAACTATTAACTCAAATAAATTATGTACAACACAATAAGCTCAAATATAATAAATTGAATATTTGTTAATAAAACTAAAATATGTTAAAACCATATTTGAGTTTCATCTAAATTAAAAATAGGCTTAAGATTCTTGAAATTTAAATTGTCCTATATTTTTAAAATTTTGGTCAGATTGGATTATGTTGGGTTTTTCACTTAACCCACAATTCAACCCACTTTTCATCAAAAATTGATTCAAATCGATCGAGTTAAATTAATTTGGACGATTTCTATTAGTTGAATGGATTAATGCCCATTCCTACTGAGAAGTCTCAATTATTATTTTGTACAAGTTGAAATTAATTATTCTGTCCTACATAAACGTTTGAGAAAATGACAGTGTCCACTTCTGGCCCCAGAGATATACCGAACCTTTTTATAAGAGACAAGCAATTACGCCTACAAATTGGACTCGTACAACTTTTTTCCTGAATAATAATAAGACAGACTAAAGCGAAGAAATTGTCAAATGATTAAAAAAGGTGTAACACTAGCTTTGAGGGTCCTAATCGATCATGTTCTGAGTCATTGATTCGAGAGTAAATCTCAAGTTATACCTCCCAAAATTAGGATGGATGGGCACTCAGTAACATCTCGATGAGTAAGGTAACCCCCGCTTGCTACAGGGAACGAATCCATTATTCAGCCGTCAGGATTCGAACCCTGCACACGATTACGCTGACCACGTCATCGGCCAACCCTTTTGCCGTTAGCAAAATTGTCAAATGATTATTTGCACATTTTCCGCTCTTCCTCTCCCGTGACTTGCCACTTTTGGGAATGTGCCAGACAAAATATCGACATATTCTACAATTTTTCATTAGACTACGTTTGATAGTGAAGGTGGAATTTGGGTGGAAAGAAAATGAATTTCAGGGAATTGGAAGTTTAATGTGTTTAATTGGTTTAATTTTCTAGGTGAAAAAAGTAGGGAATTTTCCAACTTTTATTGTTTGATTGACATTATTTTTTATGAAAAATAAAGTAAAATTTATCTATTTTAATAAAAAAAAATTATTTTTTCACACATTTGTACTTGATAATAATAATGTTAATTTTTAGAAAAAAAATAAAATCAATCAACAAAACAAAAAGAATCAAACGTAACGAAAATGGTATAAGATTTTCCATGAAAAATAAAACCTTCTTCCCCCTTGAAAAACGAATTCGTTCAAAACAAGGAAAATACCGAATTTTGAGGTAAGTGGAAAAATGAATTTTACGAAAAACTTGAACAATCAAACAACGCAAAGTTGAAAAATCATATAGAAAATCTTATTTTCCATGAAAAACTTAACGTATCAAAAGCACCCTTGTTCTATCTAACCTGGGTTCTATTTGGTATCAGAGCCATTTAGGTTCAAGTTATCCTTGGAGAGTGTTGTTATCTGTTCTGAGTTTGTTTTACAGGTTAAGTTCTGTAAGTGGATGGTTCGAAACCTCGGAGGCAGGGCAGAAGAGTGTAAGACCCGGGTAAGACCACGTGGAGGGAGTAGGTAAAAGTCCGACCTTTAACTTAGCCTCGTTTTTCAAACAATTTGCAGGTAGTAATACCTTTCAAGCTTACCTTGTTCCGACAATGTCTTCTTTTTCCGTTGGTTCAAAGGATCTGGTAGTTCTAGAAATAGAGCTAATAATTTGTCAAACAATTTTCAAAATACTGAAGAATCACTTCAAAATGATTCTGAAACTTTTCAAAATACAGGTGAACTTCAAATTCATCAAATTGAACAATTATTGCATAATTGGACAATTCCTAAGGTAGACAAAGGATCTATCTATGAAATTGGTCGATTTGATTTTTCTCAAAATTACATCATCAAAACACATGAACAAACCATGCATGTTTTGGGTCAAAATACTGAGCTTGCTCTTCTTTCAAAAAACTCCATACAAGAACATCGTAAGAAATTTCAATTCTTACATATTGGTCTTGTTCAAATTGCCCTCAAGCCCTTGTTCAGACTTGGACTTGACATTCCTGTCTTGGTTACCCTTCGTGATCAAAGACATTCAAACTTCGAGCATTCGCTCTTGACAGTTCTAGAATCAAATCTAGAATCTGGTCCAATCTTTTCAAACTGCTATCCAAACTTCACAGTCAGTCTTTTTGACAAACATATCTTAAAGACTCTCAAACTTCATGTTCAAACTAAGAATCTTAGTTTGGATGAATCAAATTCATTCGCTGTAATATACAGAGTATATTACAAACTCTTGGGTACGAATCTCAACATTCGTGCTCTTCGTTCGTCTCCAAGAAACGAATCGCTTCTTATGGAGGTGAATGATCTTCATACTAACACCATGATTCCTAAGAGAATTCCATGGAATCTTCAAACTAGGAGCTTAGAATGGGATATTCTAAGAGCCTCCAAACCGGAGCCTCCTCCTTCATCTGATACTCCTAATCAGATTCTTTCATTTCCTGATGGAAGTGTTAAGATGATCTTTGGAGAATCATCAAAAAACTCTTCAAACATTTCAAGATCTAGTTCATCTAAATCTTTTCAAAATTTTCAAAATTCAAATGTTTTTCCTTCAAGATTCTCAACTTCATCCAGCAGACTCAAAGATGTCAACTTTGAATCTGTTATTCCAAAACCTCAATATTCTGAATCTGAACAAGATTCACCTACTGCATCTGACATGCAGCCTCCTTCTGAAGACATTCCTCTTCTGAGAAAGAAACATCACAGAAGAAGTTTATCTTCTCAACTCAACGTCATTTCTTCTAGCATTGATAGAAGATCTGAATTCAAAAAAGATCAGTCTCCCAAGGTCAAAAACCTAAGGAAACTTTTTCGTCAAAGTTTTTCAAAAGAAGAAATTGAATCTTACTGGGATGAGTACTTCGCTCAACCAGAAGATATTTCATTTTTCAAATGGATTAATTTCAAAGTTTTTGGTAAACAAAAGAAGCCTTCAAAATCTTCTTCCAAACCCAAATCCCCTTCGAAATCCAAATCCATTCAAGCTTCATCTTCAAAAGAAAAAACTTGGAAAACTTCTTCCAATCAAACTTTCAAATCGGAATATCCTCCTCTTGAAGAGATCGTTATTCCTCATGGGAATACAGAAGTTACTGCGACTCCTTTCAAACAAATTCCTGAAGATAGAACTGATAATGCAGCAGCCAAAACTGTTGATGTCAGAAATCTTCAAATTCAGAACAATTACACAAATATTGTTCTTCAAACTATCGGTAATCAGTTAACCAGAATTGAAGCCAATTCTGAAACTGAAGCCAAATTCAAAATTCCCTCTAATGTTCTCATTAGAGATTCTCCCCCTTCTTCATCTTCCTCGAGTAATCAAAGGTTGCTTTTCAAACCAACCAATCTTACTCCTGATCTTGGTAAGAAATCTTTAGACACTGATTCTGCAGTGATTAAAGAGCTTGCCTCTCAATTTTCAAAAATGTCCGCATCTTCAAAAAATATCAACACAATTGACATTTCAGATGTCGAAAACCAATTTGTTGAAGAAGCACCGCTTCAAGTAAACAGATTGAAATTTCAATCTTCAAAACTTCCAACATTCTATTCTCGTCCTACTCAACCAGATTTACTTTTAGAAGAATCATCTTTTAGAAGGAAAGTCACTGAGACATACTCAGGCGACGAAATCGTTGAATGGAATATTGATGGAATGACGGAATTCCAGATTATTCAAACTATCAATAAAATGTATGTTTGCTTCAATGCTTACAGATGTCAAAAGATTGATGAAGTGAATGCTTGTAATAATCTTATTATTGGCTTCACTGGACAATTAAAGGGATGGTGGTCTAACTACCTTAACGATGCAAGTCGTTTAGAGGTTATTAATGCCACAAAAACCGAAAATGATCAGATTGTTTCTGATACATTGACGACCCTTGTTTTTGCCATTATCAAACATTTTATTGGATCTCCTGAATTCCTCCAGGATAGATCATCAGAAATTCTGATGAATTTGTCTTGTCCAAAATTGCACGACTTCAGATGGTATAAGGATATCTTCCTTACCAGAGTCATGCTTCGCGACGACTGCAATCAAGAGTTCTGGAAAGAAAGATTTCTATCTGGACTTCCTAAACTTTTTGCAGAGAAAGTTCGCAATTCAATCAAACTTCAATTTAACAATTCAATTCCTTTTGGTGACTTAACTTATGGCGAACTTGTTAGTTACGTCAATAAGGAAGGGTTATCCCTCTGTAATGATATCAAACTCAAAGCCAAACTCAAATCTGAAAGTTTTGGGTCTAAGCATGAGTTGGGTTCATTCTGTGAACAATATGGTTTTGAAAAAATTCTTCCTCCCTCTTCAAAAAACATGAAGAAGTTTCCTTCATTTTTGAGGAAACGAAATTTTCAAAATTCCAAAAGATTTTCTTCAAAATCTCATCCTCAATTTCAAAAATCTTTTCAAAAGAATTCTTTTCAAAAATTTCAATCAAAACCAAAACATTTTCAAAAAACTGGTGATTCAGCCAAGGTCACTTGCTTCAAGTGTCATCAAACTGGTCATTATTCAAACGAATGTCCCATGAAGAACAAAATTAATAATCTTCAAATTGCTGAAGATATTAAGATTGATCTTCTCAATCTTCTTCATTCATCATCTGATGATGATTCTGAATTAGAAAGAATTTATCAGTATCAAGAAGATTCTGATAATGAATCTAATTCTTCCTCCTCTTCTCATCCTTGCGAAGGTAAAGGTATTTGTGGTTGCAAAACCATTAATGTCCTTACAAAAGAAGAAGAACTTATTCAAGAAATAATTGAGCAGATTGATAATCCTCAATTAAAGAAGAAATTCTCTTCGCTCCTTCCTTCTTCTTCAAAAACCCATGAATCGTTTAGTATGAAAGAAATACTAAAAAGATTTAATCAAGAATCTACTTCTAAATCTTCATCATCTGATTTGAAATCAGAAGTGAGGGAAATGAAGTCTCAAATTTCTTTTTTGGAACGTCAGGTTAAAGAAATTAAACTTGATGTTACCATTATCAAAAATTCCTCTTCAAATATTCAAAATCAAAATGATTCTGATTCTTCTTCTTCCTCCTCAGAAGAATCCTCTGATTCTCGTATTAATGATTTTAGTCCTCTTCAAACTGATGAAGAACGGATTAATGTTATTAATCGAATTCAATTTCAAAAATGGTACTGTCAAATGACAATCGTCGTTGACAAGTCTTTTCAAATTACCACTAGAGTATTAATTGATTCTGGAGCAGATCAAAACTGCATCAGAGAAGGATTAATACCTTCAAAATACTTTGAGCAAACTACCGAACGTCTCTACGGAGCAGGAGGCAAAAAGCTCAACATTCAAAATAAACTTTCAAAAGCTCATGTTTTCAAATCAAACATTTGTTTCAAAAATGAGTTTCTTTTGGTGAAAGATTTGGATCAAGAAGCAATTCTTGGAATTCCTTTCATCGTTCAAATTACCCCTTTTCAAGCTAACGAAAATGGTCTTCAGACCAATGTTTTCGGTCAAAATTTGATTTTCAAATTCATGCATCATACATCTCCAGCAGATGTTCATAATTTCAAAAGAACATCGATTTCTCAAATTAAGAATATTAATTTAAGAAATTTCAAAAAGAAAGAATCTTCAATTTTCAAAAAGGACAAATTGACAGATCACTTTCCTCAAAATTTCCTTGGATCCATTAGTAAAGAATCTTTCTTTATTAATTCTCTTTCAAAAGACAATCACGAGTGTCTCCCACTCATCAAAATAAACCAAAATTGTCAAAAGTCGTGGGTCCCAGAAAACACCTTTGTCACCTTTGTCAAAAATGTCATTATTGGTATCCTTTTCATTATTGCTTCAAAGACTTTTTCCCATGTCCAAACAGCTGTGTCAGACATAGGATTAGGTGGGATCGGTAAGGGAAACCTACAGTCGATTCCTTTTGAATCAATTCAAAAACAACAGTATTTTTACTATTGCAGTAACAAAAACTGTTTTCAAAATTACTTTTCAAAAAACAAGATTTTTCAAAATAATTTTTGGGATAACTGTTTCACGGAGAAATTCCTCTATAAATTTGAGAGATTTCGAGTGACTGAAAGGCCACCCCAAAAGAGTGTTCAAACAAAAGGTATCAAGATTGATTGGTACAACAAAGTTCTTGAAGACATGGCTTCCTCCATGGCCAATTCCTCAAAAAACAAAAATAAGGGCAAAAAGGTTGCTCTTACTCCTCTTCCTTCAATCGAAGATTTTGTTCAAACTTCCAGCAGAAGTGTTTCTGCTTCAAACATTCCTCAAATTTCCACTTCAAACAACTTTTCTGTTCTTGGCAAAATTCCTCAAACCCCAGAAAAGCCAAGACCTTCAAACTACAAAAAGGCCGTTCTTACTGGTTCAGGAAAACTTCCTGAAATCAATAAAAGCCCTTTTCAATATACCATCAAAAATCCCTTTCTTTCTGTTCTTACATTGGAACCTTCTTGGATTGAAAAATACTCTGATTACAATGATTGTTTATCAAATATTTTTCCTTCAGGTTTCCATTTCATGCCAACATCAATTCAAAAGAACCGTGAGTTTTATGAAAAGATCCTTCTCAAAACAGGATCAGCCATTATTACTCATACTCAAAATAAAGAAAATCCTCAAAATATTGATTTTTCAAAATGTTCAATTGTCAAGGTTTTGTCATATGATGACTGGGGACAGCAACCTTGGATTGAGAAAAAGATGAACCTTGCAAAAGGTGAAACTTTCTCTTCAAAATTCAATTACTTGGATTATCAAGATGCCTGGTTTAATGCCTTTTTGTTTAGACCAGTGAATCATTCTTGGTTCATCCTTTTTCATCAAAATTGCCAAAATAATTTTCCCCAATGGTTTCAAAATTGGTTTAATTATTTTGGACTTGAAGAAAGTATTCTACCCAGTCTCTCTCTTCAAGGATTCAAACATTTCAAAAATGAGGCTAAAGATTTGCTTAAGTCTCAGGAGAATCTTCTCCTTCAATTTTCCTTCAATTTCAAAGTCTCATGGATTCTTTGTTGGGACTTTTTTCTTCTTCAAAATACTGATTCTTTCAGTCCTCAAAGGATTGTTAGGAGATTCAAAATAAAATGGTGGGCAAAATTTCATGAAACAAATTGTTGTCCCAAGGCAGTTCAATCATGGATTAATCAAAAATCAAATGAAGGACTTCCATCAAAAAAGCTTCAAGATAAACATGCTGATTTTCTTGCCGAAAAGGGTAGATTATTAGCACTTCTTGCAAAATGCACCAGCCCTGAAGAAATGTCAATTTTAGCAGAGAAAATTGCTGCTCTTGCTGAAAATGCTTCTTCAGTTCAAGATTCCTCAGAAACCAGTTCAGAGGCGGATTTCAACGTCGAAGACAGTTTCTATCAAAATGAAGATGATTTTCTCGCAAATGACTACGATGAAAATCTTTCAAATATTCAAACTACCAAATGACTACATGGACGCAGTTTCCTTGATGACCTCAGAGAATTTCGCGTTCAAAAATCAAAAGAATTTTCACTCAAAATAATCAAAGTTAAAAATCAATGTCCACTTTATCCAGAGAATCATTTCTTTTCATAAAAGGACAAATGAGATTTTTTGCTTTTTCAAACTTTCGATGGAGTTGATGGAGTGGTTGGCTAGCTTTTGGAAAAGCTGCAGACAAGTCACTATTCAATCAACGACTTTCAAAATTCAATCACTGTTCAAGATTCCTACTTTTTGGAAAGTAGTCGACAGAGCACTGTTCAATCACTGTTCAATCAAGACTTTTCCAGCTGTAGTTCAATTATTCAATATTCTGATGTAACTTTTTCATTTTTAGTCTTCTATAAATGTAAGGGTTCATCTCAATGGTTAGAGAGGAGTTAATTGAGTCTGTAAGTCCAAGAGTTAATTGGGTTTATAACAATTAACATCTCCTTCAAGAGAGATTGTGAGCTTGTGAGCGGAGCGATAATAATTCTTTTTAAGAATACGTTATCCGATCATTCTCTTCTATTTCAAAATACCATTGTAACGTTCAGCGTTATAATTTCAATATAAATTTCAATATTTCAAATTGCTGTTCTAGTATTTGATTGTTTCATTACAGTTGAATCTTTTTTCTGCATTTTGATTATTGTTTTTTCAAAATATTCCGCACTTTTCGCACGCGCAGAGAATAAATAAATCAAGTTACTTTTAATTAAATGACTTCAGGAGTAACTTGAAGATACAATCAACACAAGCCATAGGAAAACCATGACTTGTTGTGACTAAGAATTGACCAATTTAGAGACAAATTCTTCTATATTTTTATCGGAACTTCCACCTTCATCAACAGCTTCTCTAGCCATTTCCTTCCAATTGATGGCATTTTTCCTGATCGCTTCCCCGGTCTCGCCTTCCATCACTTCCCTCGTGCAATTACAAATCGTTTCCCGTCTAATCATCCCATTCTCGTCTGACGGTGCTCGAATTCCCATCTTCCATACATCCATCACGTACTTCGCGTTTGTGCTTTGGTCAGTCCATTGAGGCATTGCCACCATTGGGACTCCCAAACTAGATGCCTCCAATGTAGAATTCCACCCACAATGTGTAATGAAACAACCTACTGACTTGTGTGCCAAAACATCTAATTGTGGACACCATGACACTATTAGCCCCTTCTCTTGAGTTTCTTCGACGAAATTTTTCGGAAGTTTCGACTCTTCCGATGCCCTAACAACCCATAAAAAGTACTTATCGCTCATTCTTAAGCCCCATGCCAATTCTTCCATTTGCTCCATTCCTAATTGTGCCATGCTTCCAAATGAAACATAAATTACCGACACGGATTCTCGTTTATCGAGCCATTCCATGCAGGCGCGGGTCATTGGCTTATAGAAACTAAGACCATATTCTCTATCATCTTCGAGGCGCTTATCTAGGTACATGGATGGTATGGTCGGTCCAATCGCCTTCACCGGTAAATACTTTGTCATCCAATCAATCACCTAAGTAGCAAGAATATGTTAGGCTTCATTCCATGCTTACAATTGAGCTTATCATGAACACGAACTACAAACCTTCGCGCATAATAATACTACAACAACAAACTACGGAAACGATGACCTACCAACGGTGTGATGGGCAGGTGTTAGTGTGCTCATCGTAAATGTGACGCTGACACGTGTCTAGTGTTTAAAGTTTCTGGACATTGTCAGCATCACTCACAGTGGAAAAATTAACACTTGCTTACCGTGGATAGGTGTTGATAGGTGATCAGGACTGCAACAAACTAAGCCTTATTTTCAATGCACAAAGTTTCTAAATATTGAAAACAGATGAAGTTCAAAATAAAGTTCCAAGTTGTGTTACCTCTTCCTCCAGTTTGTAGAAAGTATTGAAAAGCAACCAATCTGCTCTCTCGGTATTTTCGAACTGATTAACGACGATGTCCTTTAGAGGAGGATATGATCCATAAACATAAAGAAAGGAAGGCATGTCACATGGCTTCAATGGAGGCAACCCAGGAAGCAAAATTTCACTCTCTGAAAGTGGAAGTTTCAAATCTCCTTTGTAGGCATGGTAGTATATATGATCCACGGCACAAGACTGAGTGAAAAACGTGGCGCCGACCAAGCCGAGTTTCTTGGCTAAATCAAGGCCCCATGGAAGAAATGCGTCGTAAATTATGCAATCAACGGGGGAGCCTGAGCTTTTAAGCCTGTCGATAAGTTTCTCCGATGTTTCTGTCCCAACTTGTCGAAAACGAGATGAATATTCTTCGGCGTTCTCTCCTTTAAATCCTCCATCGTCGTAGCCATCAGAAATTGTTTCGACGGAAACAGTACCTGAAATTTGTTGCATAGTCTTGAATAAATATTTTGTTGTGGCTAATGTGATTTTGATTCGTTTATGCGTCAAGCGCTTAGCGAATTGGAGCATAGGATTTATGTGACCTTGGAGAGGAAATGGCAAGATTAAGCAGTGAGCTTTGCATTCTTCTTGTCCTTTCTCCATACTCAGCCTGCTTAACTACAAAGTTTTAAGTTCTTTATATAGATAAGAGGCATAAAGCACACCGAAAATTTGTGGTGCTTGTGAAATTGGGAATTCCACGAGTCCCCTTCAGATATAATTAATTTAATGCATTAAAGTCAGACCTGTCCCCAAGCCCAATTCATCTTGCAAGGCAAATTTACCTACGTATCTGTCCAAGAAGGCTTCTGACGGAGAACACTAATTTGTCCGTGAGTGTGATACTGCTTTTTATTTGCACGTGCATCTTTAAATTCTACGTAATATTTATATTAATATTATTATAAATTATTTAATTAATAATTATTATTGTTTAAATATGAATTATTTTGCAGTGAAAAGATTTAGATATCGTCACGATCAATGTGTCAATTAAAAAATTAATAACATGTTTATATGCTATATTATGTGTGATTATAAATCTTATTTGCTAAATTTGCTAATTTCTATTTAATTAGTTTGTAAGTGGCTTAGATGCATTTGAATTAAAATTAGCAAAAGTTTTGGCAGCATTTTGAAATTTAATGAAAGTTTTGCACATAAACTACCAATCGAATAGAGTTAGGGGACTAAATTGTAAATTCAAAAAGTTAAAATAAACCTATCCCCAAATCCCCCAGAATCGAGACTTCATTCGAGTTCTCGATTTTTCCCTACCCCTCTCGCTCGCCAGTCGCCGCACAATCGATAAGCCCTCCCATCTCCTTTTCCCCGTCTATCACGCGAACCACACACGCAATTTCACACATATGTGACTAACTTCTAAATGTTAGCTTCATAGATATACTCCTATCACTATTTTTGGAGTTGTATCTCGATAACCTAAGGTACCAGTCCTTAAGTTGAGACCTTTTAAATAGAGGTCATCATTCTCTTGAGTTTTTCATCATATCATTTGATCTACCTTAGATTGCATTGGACCGAAAAGTTAAAAGCTTGAAGATTGAAACTTGATAATATCATTCCTTATAGTATTAGAATACGCAGCTCAAGGACAAATATGTTAAATGTTCCCTTTCTAAATCTTAATTAATAGTATCATTCTTTATAAAATCAGAGTGCGCAGTGGAAGCATGAGCGTGTTATAAGTTTTCTTTCCGAAATAACTATTTAAAGTTTAAACTTGTTTAGTATTTCTTGCGGAAGTTATGGGTTCAAAATGTCATTTTCAAAATATTATATTCGATTATTTTAGTGTTGAACTTGTTTTCTCTTGCACAAAATATTTTAAAAGTCCTGATTTCCATATCTTATTTGAGATCTTAAAGATATACTTCTTCATTGACCAAGTATATTAGATCTAAAATATCCACTTCGGTTAATTTTGAGGACAAAATTCTTTTAAGAGGGCAAGATTGTGACGATCCAAAAACTTTGACGTCCTTTATTATCCATTATGACGTAATAAAAGTATTTATAATTTATATAATGATTTTGGAATGAAAAGGAAGAAAAACGTGTTTAACCGAAAGACGAATGAAAATATTAAATAAAGAAAAATTACGTCAAAAACGTATTTAAGTCTTTTTTCTCAAGATTTTTTCAAGCACTCCCGACCTTATTTGATTACATGTCATTTATGTACAGGCAAGTTATCAGAGTGAACTTCAAGAATATGGAAACGGTTTGTCATTTCGACCAACGGATAACTCTTGGTGAATTTTTAAAGTTAAGACGGTAAAAAGGATTAACCGGAAAACTCTTTTTTTTTTGCTTACTTTGGAAGGCCATAACTTCTTCCTCGATTGTCCATTTCTTGCACCGTAAATTGGGTGTTAAATTACTCTATGAGTACTTCGAAATGGTACTAAGAAACTAAGATTTCAACTACGTTTGATACATCAAAAAAGAGCTCAAACTTGGCTGCACAAAACTGGATTTTGTAAGAATTCTTGCATGGCATGTTCACCTAGGATGCCACTACCTCCTTTGTAGATTTGATTAGTCACCCAATATAGGTAATCCAGCTCCTGCTTGCATACTTTAGACGTTCCACCTCCTGCTTCAAAGATGATGCCAATTTGATATTTAAATGTAAAATAAAGAAAACTTCTTCTATGACCATAGCTTTTTTCATTTCCTTACAACCGCTTAATTCTATAAATAGCTATTGGTTTCCATCAGTTTCTCACACCAGAAGTTAGGCCAATAAGTCGTTAGAAAATAGCTTCATTTCTCCAAGATTATAGAATTCCAAGATTCTGATTATGTTTGAATATTTGTTAGGATCAAGACTTGTTAGTTTAATAACATGATCTTGACTCATTGAATGATATTTTGCTCGACCAAATATATAAAACCTTGAAGAAAACCTAGAAAATGAGTCCAGAAATGTTGAAAGTCCTGCAAGTATCGATACATTGAGAGCATGTATCAATACATATACCTCAGACAGCATGTATCGATACATCTACAATATGTATCGATACATGTACAGTAAAAATTAGGACAGACAGTATATATCAATACATGTAACAGCATGTATCAATACTTGTGACAGTGTCAATACTATAAAGTAAAGAACTTCTTTTTTACCATTTTGAATCTAGGTGAGTGGAATATGTTTAGTTGTTTATTTGATTACATGATCTAATTATAATTCCATATTTAATTGTTATATCATCATTATCGATATCTTGACATTGATTAACTAGATTATTATTACTATCTTGATATCAATATCCTATTTGCAAAAGATTAACATCATGTATCGATATATAAGGATTTTAAGAAGTTCCTACTCTCTAAGGTATCGACACATTGTATCGATACATATAAACATGAGATACTAAATCATAACTATTTGGATGTTTAAAGAAATCCGTGTTCTTATTTACATGATCTTACACTAGTCAATATGATAAATATAATAATTTGATATGTCATCTACTTGACACGATAAGTGTATTAAATCCATTTGACCCGACTTGAGAAGATGAACTTAAAGTAACTTGAATATTTTGTCAACCTTGATTATATGAGAATTTACTTGTTTATGTGCAATCCATGAATATATGGACTTGTCTTGATTTGGATTGACTTGACTTGTATGTGCTCTTAAATGCTACTTCGTGATTACATTGCATTAAAAGGATTTTCATACTTTCCTTGTGCATTGCATAAAAGAAACTTCTTACATGGTATTATAGTCATACTCTATCCCACTTGTCTTAATATACGTGATACAGAGTTAAGTAATTGAATCACGATGTGATTACGCTTGTTAATGAATTTCAGGAGCTCGACTCCCTACTCGAAACTCATGGTATAGAAACCACGCTTGTAAAAGAACTCGTGGAATAAACTCCACGCTTTAACTCAGGGTTACATTCCATACTTGTGCGCGCTCGAGATAGTAGTTAATTGTAATATAGGCCCCATTAAAGTCATGCTCTCTTGAAAAGACATGCATTTGCACCTGTCTTGATTATATGAACTTGACTCGATCTAATTAATATGCAAATGCATATGAACTTGAACACATTCTTGATTATATGACTTGATTATAGAAATTTACTGGTTTAAATATGTGAGACATTATCTTAAATATATAAAGTGTGACTTGACTAGAATATGTTAATTTTTACTTGATTTGAATACATGAAATTGACTAGACTAGACTAGATATAACTCGAAATACATATAATCTAAATTGACTTAACTTGAACTTGACTTGGGACTGGAATTGATTTGGATATATGACTTGACGTGAATATAGAACTCAATTTGAACTTGACGCAATGTGAATATAAGGTTGACTGGTTAAATAAGTAAAGCTTGCACGAATCTTGAATATATGAGATAGCATACATGCAATAGCACATGTGCACCATACTTCACTCACTGGGCAAATATATACTCATTTCACGATATCTAATATTTCCAGTAATAATAAAAATGTAAAAGGAATTGACGCGGATCTTTGGACGACGAGACAGATAGTGCTGCGCTAGATGACGACCCGTGAGTTGTTGACTCACTGAACAAGGTCTTGTATTTGAATTTCCAACTCGGTATTTTATTATTGTTACTTTTATCTAAAGTATTTAAAAGTCAAGATCTTTTATTAAATGTTTTATTACTTTTAAAACGAATGGATTTTATTTTAAAATAAAGTAATTTTGAAATCTCAGTCAAATGGCGTCGTTTACATCACCAATTTATGAAAAGAAAATTAAAGTATTTCCACAAATTTTATACGCCACGTGTTGGCATATCGAAACTTGAAAATAAAAGAAAAATCTGGCCAGCGTCACAATTATGGTATTTCCCATAGTGGTTAGTTCATCCCCTATTTTATTAGTTGAAGTTTATGATTTGAAATTGTTATGTTGAGGTGTTGGGAAATGATTGTGGAGATGGTGTGGAGTTGAAAATAGAGTTTGGTTATGTTGATGTGTTGATGGAGTTTTGATTTGATGTTTTTAAATTGTTATTGTTGGTTGTGATGTCCTCTATTGGTTAGCTAAGTCCAACTTATAGATGAAATTTTGCCAAAAATTCTGCAAAATTTTACAAATAAAAATGAAAATTTTAGTATTTAAATTGATATATTTCTGCATTAAAAGCGAAAGGAAGTTAACACGTCTAAGTTTAAGATTTTAAATTTGAGGAGTTACAGTAAGGGTTTGTTTGATTGCAATGTGGGAATTTGGGTGAAAAGAAAACGAATTCTTGGGAATTCGAATTCCAAGGAATTGAAAATGCAATGCGTTCGATTAGTAAAATTTGCCACCCGGAAAATGTTGAAATTTGCTATCTTTTTGTGTTTGATTGACTTTGTTTTCCATAGAATTTATTCTGTTTTCTAACTAGTGGTGTTTGAAAGTCTATATTTTCTATAGAATTCTATAAATTTTCATGAAAATTAATTGGGAAAATTGAAGATCAAACTCAGGACAAGAGGTTTCATGAGATAGGACTCTTTTCTATAATAAAAATTACAGAACAAGAGGTTTCACGAAAATACCTCATGTCGCAAAGCCAAATATTATGCCAATGAACCAATAGATTTCTTATCATAACATACAAAATATGCATCAAAAACGACTTGAAGGAAATCAATTCCCACCCCCACCCCCCCTTGGCAGTCACCGCATCATAAATGGCTTGAAGGAAATCAATTTTCCCCTTTTTTGGCAGTCACCAAAACAAAGTATCAGATGAGGGCCAGATAGAATGCTAATTTACCTTGTAGGATCGAATTTCAGTTGGGATGATAGTCTTCTTAATTATTCAATGAAGATGAAGATCTTGCAACTGCGCTGTCAATGGATTGGATTTTCATCCGAATCCGATGAAATTAACTGGAGATGGATTTAGGGTTTCAATCCGATAACTCGATAAAGATCTGAATCTAATAATCCGTTAACTAAATAGAGCAAATATAGATAGAATTTAATTCGATCCGATAACAATCCGATCTGAAACTTGTTAAGGTAGAGGATTTTTTTCATTTCCCTTAGTTTTTGTTGCCTACTCTCTCTAAAACAATTTTCAGCTATATACGAATTAAAATAATGAACGTTTTGGTTCCTTTTAACTTTGTGGTATGTTCTTGTCAATTGTTTTTGAACATGTCATTGTCGTCCAACAAATTAATATAGTTATTACCTTATATTTTTTATTTTTATTGTTGTTATAATTTTTTTGAGATATTACAGTTTTAATTTTTATGAATGATATGCAATTATAATTAATTATATGAGTAAATTTTTACTTTTTAATATGTAAACATTGAAAAAAAAATTATGCTAAAAATAATTTCGGATCGGATATTCGATAAGGTAGCAAATCGGATATGGATTTAACTATAAAAAAGGGAAAACCATATAACTATATAACTAAAAATGTCACTTTTTAAACCTAGCAAACTTAAGGTTTTTGTTTTTGTTTTTTTAAAATCAAGTGTTAATTAGTAATTAATATAATATAAAAATAATAAGGGTAAATAGCGCAAAACGTCCATATCGTTTGCCCTCATTATGGAAATCATCCTTATCGTTTCAAATTTGACATTTACGCCAACATTTCAACATTTCTTGCGGAATTCGTCATTACCGTCACATATCGTCAAGTTTTTTCGTCAAATATGTTTAATTTGTACAAAACATCCCTATCGTTTACCTTTATTGCACAAATAATCCATATCATTTCAATATTAGCATTTAGACCTTCAATGACCTTTCTTTGCGTTAAGGTCCTTACATTTTATTTTTTCATTAAAATATTGTAAAATAGGCAATTTATCATTCTAATAAAATAAAATAAAATAGTCAAGGTTTTAAATTTTTTTTGAATAGTACAAAATAGTCACACTTAAATTAATTTAAAGGGTATAATTTAGTAAAAACAAATTAAGATTCTCTTCAAAAAAATTCAAAAGTTGATGCAACTGATATAAATGCACATGTGTATGAAATCAACAAAAAGTTGATAAAACAAGAATTGTTAAAAATAGTTAAATATCTAAATATTCTTGTAATTTCTCTTAAAACTAAAAGATATTACAATACAAAACTTGATTATCGAAAAAACTTTTAACTTTGGCTGTTAAATGATGTGCTAGCATTTTTTGGTGAAAAATCTAGGGGTAAAATCGTTACGCCACAAGAACAAAATAAATTTTGCCTATTTGTAACTGAAATGAACGGTAATATATACACGTTTGGTGCAAAACGTCTCTGACATGTAAACCTTTTGCGCCCCTGCTTCTCAAACATTTTTCGCAAAACGTCTATGCTATATTTAAATATATGAGGTCCTATATTTAAATGAATGTAAAAATTAAATAATATTGATGATACACGAAAATGAAAATCAACCTCAAAATTTGCAATGCAAGAAAGTGAATCGTAAAACATCTATGCCTATATTTAAATATATGAGGTCCTATATTTAAATGAATGTAATGAATTAAATAATATTGACGATGCACGAAAGTGAAAATCAACCTCAAAATTTGCGATGCAAGAAAGTGAAATTCAACCAAAAAGACCATTTCATAATTAATTTTTTTTAGTTTTTAAATGCGATGCATTTAATTATATGTTAATAAAATAAAAAAATATATTTATTTAAGTCTGACTATTTTGCACTATTCAAAAAAATTTAAAACTTTGACCATCATCATCATTACTCTTTTTTTTATTTGATTTGATTTGATTAGAATAATAAATTTTCTATTTTATAATGTTTTAATGAAAGAATAAAATGTAAGGACCTTTAGCACAAAGAAAGAAAATCGAGGGTCCAAATGCTAATATTGAAACGATAGGGACTATTTGTGCAATGAAGGTAAACCATAGAGACGTTTTGCACAAATTAAACATATTTGACGGAAAAACTTGGCGGAATGTGACGGCAATGATGAATTTCACAAGAAAATGTTGAAATGAAGACGTAAATGTCAAGTTTGAAACGATAGGGATGATTTCCACAATGAGGACAAATGATAGGGACGTTTTGCTCTATTTACCCAAATAATAATCATTTAT
Organism: Ligustrum vulgare; assembly: GCA_963555705.1. NCBI lineage: Eukaryota > Viridiplantae > Streptophyta > Magnoliopsida > Lamiales > Oleaceae > Ligustrum > Ligustrum vulgare. The sequence continues at coordinate 9,125,777 of OY743169.1, read as the reverse complement.
ATCTTATCTTAACTATATTATAAGAGTGAGTATTATGTTACCATTTTATTATGTTAACTATATTTTTTTCTTCGTTTCGTCAACTTTGTGAGTTCAAATAAAGTTATAATAGAAAAATCATAATATCAATGTAAAGTTCTCATGCAGTACTTTGCTACATTACTTTCAAATTACAAAAAGGTCAGCCGTAGCAAAAGTTATAACCGTTTAAAAATGTCTCTTAACAATGCATTTTTTACTAGTCAACTTTCGTCTCATTTTCGACATATGAAATCTAAACAAAACTAACCATATTTGGTAAAAAAAAATTATATACGAAGAATGTGACGTTTTCGAGATAAACTATGTGATTGAAAGTAGTGGAAAAAGTGTGTGGCTACAATTATTATTTTTTTTTAATTGTATAACAGTTGAGGAATCATAATTTGACAAAAATGTTATTTTTTATTGTTCGTGTGCAATAACAATATTATTTCATACTCACTCCATCCCAATTATATAGGCTTGTTTAACTTTTTCGCACATATTAAGAAAACATATTTAATGTCATTGAAAAAGTAATTTTTGTAAAGTAAATTTCAAACTTATCCTTATTTAATATCAAAACTATTATATTGGAAGTAATAAATAGGGGTACGTTAGTAAACAAACAAAATAAATATTTTCCACTAAAGAAACAAGTGTATATAATTGGGACAAACGAAAAAGGAAATGCAACATATACAATTGAGACGGATGAACTATATAAGTGCAAACACTACTCGTGCATCGCATAGCTGAACAAGTATTAAATTACAACTTATGTGATATTAAATCATAAAACACAAAAATACCTAATCCACAACCCTACCCACCCCAGTCACAGTTGGTCACAATTCGGTTACATATAATAATTTAATCGCAAATTTAACCCTCCACCCACCCACTTCGCCCACCCAACCCACAACGCAAAATCACAGTTGGTCACATGAAATCATAGTTCGGTCGTAATTATAAATTTATTGATAAAATTTCCTGAACCACAACCCATCTAGTGATGGCAATGGGTCGGGTATGGGTCGGGTTTGCCAAACCCGTACCCTACCCACTAAATATTTACAACCTCCATACCCTACCCATATACCCATTTAAAAATTGCGGGTCGGGTGCGGGTCGGAGGCGGGTTTGCTTCTATACCCATTTAAAACCCATTACTAACTATTTATTTTATTATTATTTTTTTAGGCTATAAATAGATTATAGGTGCTCCGGATTAACTTGAATCAGTTAAATATTGAGCTTCACTTGAATTTGAGTTGAAAAAAGTTTGTTATATGTTGAAATTATACAAGCGAATTTGAACAATTTTTTTAGACGTTAACAAAGTCAATAGTTTAAACATATTAAGGTTTAGACGATAACAATGTCAATAGATATTTGTGTTCTATTTTTTATTTTTTATTTTTAAACAATCACTTTTGTTTTAAATTCTATAATTTTTAAAGGAAATTAATGGGTATGCGGGTCGGGTATGGGTATTGTAGTAAAACCCACACCCGACCCATACCCATGTCGGGTTTTAAAATTTACCTCCATACCCTACCCACGAATCCATGTAGTCGGGTAATCCCCACCCATTTATGTCGGGTCTCCATCGGGTATCGGGTTCGTGGGTATTATTGCCATCCCTAAACCCATATGTCCAACCACCCCACCCCGTCGTGACCCCCGCCCCACCTCACCCACCCCCAGTTGGTCACACACAGTCACTTTTACAAATTAAATCGCAAAATTAACTCTCTACATCACCCACCCCACCTTAGCACCACCCACCCCACCACTCAAAGTCACAGTTGGTCACACAAAGTCACGGTTCTTCACAATTTTAAATCTATCGCAAATTTCACCCCTTCCCACCCCCACCCCACTCGCTCCCACCCACAAAGTCACTGTTGGTCACACTCACACATAGCCACATTTTAGTCACAATTACAAATTTAATCGCAAAACCAACCCTGACCCCACTCCACAAAGTCATAGTTGAGTGACAATTACAAATTTAGAACTTGTTTGGTAAAGGAATTTTTTATCACAACTTTTCAAACTCAATCTCAACTATCCATTCTTAGTCAAGCACACAATTTTTGACTTTTCAAATATTTTTAAACCACGCATCCTTGGCGTAAGCCTCTATGCGAAATTATCGGCCCAAGTTCTGCACCATTATGAATCACCTTATAGTTCACTATCGTGACACACATGAGAATCCATTTGATCCATTTTCGATGAAACCCCATGCGGGTCATAACATTCTTCAAGAAATTTCATTAAACCTGATCATACGCCTTACTAATATCAATTTTTAAGGCAGCCACCCATGTTTTACTTTTATATATATATAAAAGTAGAATAACATTCACCAAAATACACACATAGTTTCTCACCAAAAAAACTTTCTAAATTTGGATATATATATATATATATATATAAATATAAAACAACAACAACATAACCGTCACATAAATCCGCACATAGTTTCCCGCCATTTTTACCTGTCATTTTAGGAAACTCGATAATTTTATTAATTATTTTAACAACATAATTAGGAAAGTTCAACTAATGCAAAATTAATTATAGGTGACATGTAATAAATGATTTATTGATTTGACGAAAAATAAAACATCTATAAAAATGTGAAATTGTATATTATTTTTATTCTTTTGATAATTATGTAATATTTTGGAGTCGAAAAATATGCAATATGAGTATCAAATTTAAGATCTCAACTAGAAGTTTGATACAAGCTAACAAATGAGAATAAAATCTAAACATATCATTCGCAAAATTGTCTCAAATAATAAAGGTAAAAATTTTAACTTATACTTTTTAATTTTTTCAATATCCAATCTTTTTAATTTATCTTATTATTTAAGTCATAAAATGATACCTATCATTTCTTACCTAAATTCAATTTGACTTAAATGATTAATTTCGAATCTTTTTTCTTATCAAATTAAAATAAAATATGGTCAACATATTTATTAACATGCACAAAAATAGTTTTTTTCGGTAACATGACCCTTTTTACTACTCAGTGAAAAATAAAATGCCACGTTCCATTGGAAACTATTGAATAAGAATGTATTTGATAATAATTGAAAGTGAAGGAAAGTGGTATAAAAAATAAAACAATTATCAAATCAATCAATTGAGTGACTGAAAATGAAAGTTGAAAAGTAATTTTCTTTTTTTAGAATGTGTGGTGCAATTGTGAATATTAGTTTTTAAATAATGTGTGGTTGTGAATGAATATTAATTTTTTTTTTTTGAAAAATCAATTCTATACGAATAAATCGATTAAGAAAATTAGAGAATGAACAATTTAACTATTAAAAGAAATATGCAAGTAAGAAATCTTATAGGGAGAAATGAAATTAATTATAAAAAACATGTTTTTAAACAATGTAATTCTCCAAACCACTTTTTAACAACACATATTTTCTCTCTCTATTTTTCAATCACATATTTTACCTCGAAAACATTAAAAAACATGTTTTTAAATACAAAACTTTTAACAAACAAAGCCTAAATTATCCATAATTTGTGTATGCAAGTTATTATTATTTTTTTTCATTATGTTATTTTTGTCGAGCATTGTATTTTTACAATTTATTTAATAAATAATTTTCAATTATATATTTCGTGCATTGCACGTGTGCGATTACTAGTTAAATTTTAAAACTATGATTTTAGGTAATTTTTCCTTGAAAAATACGAGAGGGCCTTTTTGGACGAAACTGTCATCCGGATGGTATGGGCCATGTTTCAGCCTGTTTCATTAATTTGGCCCAGAACAATACTACCTTGGGCCTCTTTTAACATATACCCGAATCCGCTCTCTCTCTATATTCTCTTTCTTTCGTCTATCAGATTCATAACAAGCACAAGCAGGCAGCCGCTGGAGTTTTCTCTCTCTTAAGCTAGGGTTTCAGGTCTCTCTTCTATCTCTATTTATATACTCGTATTTAAACACAATGTTAATATATTAATGTTATAAACCAAAAGTCTGAGAATTTTCACTTGTTCACAGTAAGATCTATAAACTTCACGTTTTCTCATAATTGTTCATGTTTGGGTCTCTGCTGAATTAAATATAACCTCAATTTACTAAAAAATTAATGTTTTCTCGCTGATTTGGATTTTATTTATTGTTATTTTATGGAATATATGTTCGATTTTGAGTCACTTGATTTTGGACTTTGGAGCATTAATTTTTTAGTAATTTCTGAAATCTTACATACATGGATAATGTAAATTGATCATATTTAGCAGGGTAGTTTGGTTGAAGATGTCTCGGGTGTATATTGGAAACTTGGATCCACGAGTAACTGAACGAGAACTTGAGGACGAATTCCGCACTTTTGGAGTTATCAGAAGGTGAAAAGCTAGAGCTTTTATTATTGTATATTACTTGGAATGTGGCTATAACTACACTTGTGAAGGAATTTCTGTATTAGTTCGGCATATATTTGCTATCCTAATGAAGAATTCTGAACTATCTTGAATAAGATGTTTGCTGATTTGATAATGAAAATCGTTATCAGATATGAGTTTATCAAGGCTATCATTTAAGTGGGTAGGATCTACATTTTTGGCTTACTGTTTGATATTGTTACCTTTAACAGTGTGCTGTTCTTTAGGTTGATGGGTTGTTTGCTTCTATTTGTTAAACTTAAGCATTTTTATAACTGCCGTTTTCTAATTTCATGTTATATGGAACTCATTGGATTCATTATGTTGCACATCAAGAAGATAGTCTTCTTGTCCAAATGAAATTATAAACAGTCACAAAGCAAATATCTTTTACCAAAAGAGATTAGATTGATCCCTGACTGACAAGGCAGCATGGATTGCTGGATATTCATGATTTATTTTCATAAAAGATGGATCAACATATCACTGTATTACTGTATTAGTTTGCTTGTAAGTATTCATTAGAGCTCTATCATGTAAATATTGTGTTATCTTCTATTATCTTTTGATGAACTTGGTTTTCTTTTTTCTTATTTTAAATTTTAATGTTTTGTGCAGTGTCTGGGTTGCAAGAAGACCCCCTGGCTATGCGTTCATTGATTTTGATGATCGAAGGGATGCCCAAGATGCTATACGAGAGCTAGATGGTAGTACTGTTGAAATTTACATGGTCAATATATATTTTTAGGAAAATTCTTGTTGACGGCACCTTACTGTAGCACTGTAGCGGTGCTTTAGTAAATCACTGTAGCGGTGCTACAGTGTGCTCCGGTACATGTACACCAAGCACTGCTCATTTTTTTAATGGTCCAATGATCGTCTTGTACTGGGGCATGGGATTGACAATTTGACATGCCTGGATTTGGGAACATTCCTCTATATTTAGTGGGTTTGATTTCACGAGAATTCGTATTAGTCTACTTTATTTTAACTTCTGCAATTCCAATTTGATGACACTTGGTTCTTACACATTTTTTATCAGTACACAGTGCCTGTGGGACTCAGCCTTAGCCATGGTGTAGAAAATTGACCTTCATCTTAATAGAATGAGGCTACTAATGATAAAATTGCATGCATTAAATGAATATATATTATTATTGGTCTTTCAACATGAATCTTCACAAGTAGAAGAGGATGCCGAGATTTGCATTGCATCCACGTTTGGTTTGTTTCCAATCTTCATCTCGATGCTGGACACTGACCCATTCTTCAAAGTAAATGAGAGGGTGTACAGTGAAATGGTCTGGTGAGTGTTAAGAGAAAAAATGAAATTCTATTAGATATATCAAAATTATATACCACCTCGCATTTGATTCAATATTGAAGTGTTAATTTTGTTGTGGTGCTGAATTTTATTAGCTGTTATCTTGTTATGTTGCATTTTTTTCAATCAACATTGTGATGTTAAATTTCTTGTGTATACCAGAAATCATATCCTTATTAATTGAACAGGTAAAAATGGCTGGAGAGTAGAGCTTTCTCACAATTCTAGGGGTGGAAGTGGTGGCGGTGGCGGCGGCGGCCGTGGTGGGGGTCGTGGCCGTTCTGGTTCTGATTTAAAATGCTACGAGTGTGGTGAGCCTGGCCATTTTGCCCGTGAGTGCAGGAACCGTGGAGGTTCTGGAAGGCGTAGGAGTCGCACTCCCCCTAGATACCGCAGGAGCCCAAGCTATGGTAGAAGGTAATATATATTAAGTTGCTAGGGGTTTTACCGTTTTGGTTTGTAGGAAAGAATAATGAACAACGTTGACTGTTATCTTTAACTCAATGTTTACATGCCGCTGTTGATTGAATCAGGAGTCCTAGTCCTCGTGGCCGTTCTCCTCCTCGGCGTCGGAGTTTATCACCCAGAGGTCGCGTCTACAGCAGGTCTCCTTACCGTGGAAGAGATGAGGCACACTATGCCAATGGGTGAAGTCTTTATTTTTATCTCAAGGCTTCTTATTTATCTTGCTACGACCCATTAATAACTCAGACATGACATTTATCAGAATGGATTTTTGTTTTCCAGTAATCAGATTGGATTCATGTTTCTTTGAAAGTTCTTAATAGATGCATTTGTGCTTGAATATTCTTGTAAATAAATATTATTGAGGATAGTTGGGAATTGGGATGGCTATAAACAACTATGGTTTATCATACTAGTAGAATGAGTGGGTTTAACGTGCTAGAAACTTTGTTGTAATGATGAATTGTAGCTTTAGCTGCTTGCTTCATAGATGTTTGTTTACTGACACCCTTGCACTCAAATCAAAACATATGTTATCTTGAATCCAACTTGGAAATCTATATCGTCCATGTGCATATATGGTATGGCACTTACTAATCATTTCCTTCTGCTTATCTGATGCTGCTCTTAATCTTTTTTCTTTCTGTTTATCAATAGATCTTAGTAGGTAGCCTCTATTTTTAATTTTAGCACATTGTACAGTTAACTTAGTTGCTTTCACATTTTGTTCACATGCAGAAATGGCATTAGGGATCGACGCAGGAGCAGGAGCTGATCACTGATAATCAAAAATAATTTGAATCTTTCCAGAAGGTTTTGGAATTGTGTTTTTACTGTGCTTGGACTTAGTTACGACTGTGTAAGTGGGTCGACAACCTCAGCTTCAACTCCTGCATTTGGTTGAGTTTCTTTACTACTAAGTAGGTTTGTCACTATATCCTTTTTTTCCACCCCCTTCCCTTTAAGGTCTACCCATGAACCGCTTTTGTAGTTTCTTAAATGAGTTTGGATCTTATAATGATAGCTGATATATTACTATTAGACGCTATTATTCTGATAGAACACTGCTAAAAATATTGTACTTTTGTTTTGTGTCCGAGGTGTCTTCGTGGTTCTGCTTCATTGGTTTTGTACATCTGCTCTTGTGGTTTCATCCTTCACTGCCCTGCTGTGGGATCTTCAATTTGAAAGATTGTGGATCCAAGCTGGCTGCCGTGCTAGATTCTTCTTATGATTGATTGTCTGCGGCAGTGATGTGCCTCACCTCGAATAATTACGTTGTCTGCTGCTATGATGTGCTTCGCATCAAATATTTACGGTGTTTGATTAGATTTAAAGAGCGACTTCAAACACTTCTGGCACAGGTGCCTTGTCCCCTGAATTATCTGCTAGAATCTTCTTGGGTCCTTACCACATCTTTTATATTGTGATGAACAAGCCGCCATGTGGGAGTATATTCTAAAGGTGATCATGTTTCCCTTTGTCCCTCATTAAAACTATATTGAAGTCAAAATTTTTGTCGTCAATTTTTGTTAACCAAATATCCTTTCTATTTGCCAAGAGACGTGCTTTTCTCAATTTTCCTTGAAGTTTTGATGGAATTGTAGATTATCTCTCTTATCCCATTTCTTGCCCCAATCAAGATCACTAACTTTATTTTAGAGGGAGGGGAGAAGGGGAGGGGGATCTTCTCAAAATCTCTGTTCAGCCCTTGGACCTTGGTGGAAACTACTTTTTAATCCTCGTACAGAGCACTTTTTATTTTATGGGAATTTTCTATAAAAAAAAAAAAAAAAAAAAAAAAAGTATCCGGGTCAGATTAGTGTTTACACGACGTTTTTGCTGTCAAAAATAAAGAAGTTTGTGTGCCGTTGTCTCTCCTTGGGAGGCTTGCCTGATGGCATTTCGACAAGCAAGCTGATCAGGAGGTATGCCTCACCGGAAAGTCATGTTATTGGTGAATAGTGACTTGAGGGCTATATAGCTTCACCTTCACTGCAGCAACCTGATTTTTATCGTATTTTCTGTTATTCAGTTTGATTATAAATTTGAGGATAGAATAATGTCCTTCCATTTTGTTCGACTATATTTATCCCTTCATTTGCTACCTTTGGTAATGGAGGCTATAACTGGAGTTCTTTCATCTAATTATGTGCTTGGTTGTACCAGATGGTACTTGGGGATTAACTTCACATGAATTTCGTTAGGTGCTTGATGGTCAGATTGAACTATCGATATATATATATATATATATATATTTTTTTTTTAGAATCTTGATTTGTACTGTAGGTAGATTGTGTGGATCAGTGGAATCGATTCTAGTCAAGGCAGGTGGCCTTAGTCCTTGATGTTTGAATCTCTTAATGATGTCTTTTACGCTGAAAGATGCTCCACATAAATCCTAATTGGCAGTTCAAGACGAAACCTGTGGTGGAATTGAATGAGATTGAGATGAAAGGCGCCGGATAAGGATAAAATTTGTCGATTGTATCGTCGAGTGTGAATCTAAGTGCTCGGATTTTATGATAAATAAGGTGAGATGATGGAAACTTGAAAGCTTTAATCATGTCAAGCAAAGTGATAAATTACATGTCAACTGGTCCATTCCACGCATGTCAACCACTACTTTTGGACTTGATCTCAATACGTCATCCCCATTATCCCTTGTATTTAGATAATTAAGAGGTGGTTACTTGTAAATTACAATTCTTTATAAGTTGAACAACACTTGTTATTTTTAATCTTCCATTATAAGTGTAGAAAAATTCACACTCGGATTCACAATTTTATCAAAAATTCATAAAAAAAATTGATTTTTATCCATTCCAAACAAGGCTAAATATTAAGAAGGCAGAAAAAATGTTCATTCGGGTGGCCTGAAACATTGCTATAAATAAAAAATGTTTATATTTATTAATTATCTGGAGAAGTAGTTATTGTTCCAACTTGTTATTAATTTGTTTAAGCAAAAATTGTTGGGCTGCCGCCAAATGGACATAGAGTAGAGTGTACATAAATGGAATTAAATAAGGGCAAAAAAAAAAAAAAAAAAAAAAAAAAATTCACATATAAAATAAAAAAACGCCCAAAAAAAAAAAAAAAAAGAAAGAAAGAAAGAGCAAAATAATTAGTAAAATTTATATCTAATTTGATGCTTAGGGGATGTATTCATTGTGAACTTTAAAAACTTTTGAAGACTTCTAAAATCAAGTTGTATTCAATTGAAACTTTTAAAAATTTTCAAAATTTAGGTGTATTCAATTGAGATTTTCATAAAATTAAAAAAAGTCTCTAAAAGTCATGAGTTATTCAATTAGAACTTTTTAGAAGTCTCCATAAATTTTAGGCCTTAAGGGTATTGAAATGGAGATGACTTTTGGAGACTTCTCTACTTGCTAGGCCTTTGGAGGGTAGAATTTATGAAGAGCAAATTCCAAAAATAATCTTCCATCTATCACGAGATTTGTCAAGACTTCCAAAATTAAAAATGCAAGACACCTCCTCTCAAGGGCAAAACTCGGCAACGTCAAAATGGCTGCTTGCCATTAAATACTCCTTCAATGCTGAAGTGCAAAAGGACGGTCGATGGTTGAGGAGGATGGAGCCAATTCCAAGTGATTAGAGAATATAGGCACTGATGACATAGTTAAATCTTGTTTTTTTTTTTTTTGTTGAGGAAAATCAGATTTTTCTGCCAATCAAAGACAATATTAATGACAGACGAACAATCCTTTTTTAACTGTATTAGAGAAAACCATCTACGATTATTAGTAATGCATGGTATTGCCGGGGCCTCAAGATTAACTCTAGAATTAGAATTATCCCCATTACGATTCCATTGAATTCTTTTTTTTCTTATTCTTTTTATTAGTAATGCATGGTATTATAATGAGGAAACACAACGTACGTATTGCAACAATGTCGAGAAATGCAAGAAAAATATTGATAACCAAACATTTGAAGAAATATGACCATCAAAGAAAGGAAGTTTATATCATAAAGAAATACATGTACACAAATTAATTTTTTTTTACATATTTAAAAATAATTTTTATTGATATGAGATATTGGTTTATTTGGTTGCATTCTTGTGGATGATTTGGACATTTGAGAATTTGTTTAAAATATTACATTTTATGTGTATTTTTCTTTCATAAATGAAAACCATTAAAGTCTCCGAAAGTATTCAAGAAAAGATTAATAGAAGTTCATGGAGGACTTTTTATAATTTTTAACAAATTCATAGAAATCTCTTTAAAATTCATGAAATCTAAAAAAGTCACTCACTTAAAAAAGTCTCCAAAAGTCCATGGAGTATCTACTATGGATAGGTTAAGGCACAAGTTAGTGGTATAAGTTAGTAAAAAGTTACATTTAGTGCCTACAATAGATATGTTAAAATACATGTAAAATGAATCTTTTTGCTTACAAGTTAATTTCAATGTTAAATTTGGCTAGTGATTTAACTTGATGACATGACATTTTAACTTCTTTTCATCTTTAAATTTTTTAATATCGATAAATAAAGTAATTTTTTTGTTGATTTCATATTATATAATTTAATGAGATCTTAAAAATGAATACCATATTATTATATAAATTTTGCTATTTTAAAAATAAATATTTATCATATTCTTGAATTTAGTTAAAACTCAATATGTTCATTGTAGCAAAAATTAATAACTAATTTTAACATGCATATATGTAACTTTAATGTGTTGATGTGATATTTAACATCACGATTTTTGTTTATGTGTCTATATTTAACTTGTTCATAGTTGATGCTCTTATAAGTCACAATTGAATATACCTCCTTAATCTACTTTTACGTCAGGAAATTAGAAGAATTTAAAAAATCAAGTACGAAAATACACCTAAATATCTTCACACCTTTCTTCACAAGAAAGAACCAAACGATAGACAAAATAAAAAATTATAGAGTCTAAGTATAGTGAGCAATTGAATAAAACATTATAGATATAAATTATTGTGACATAACAAATCTGATATATGAATATTGAATATTCATCTCTTTTGAGAGACCTACAAATTCTTGGGGCTGACATGTTAGTTCATGTGCCCCCAAGTGTTGAACTTGGGCTAGAATGACCTCAATCAAGCCATCGATTCATCAGTTTGACATAAAAGTCTTCAAGATCAATTAATGTTTAATTTAACGTACTAAACATTATGATAGTATAATAGAAAGAACAATATATACACCGAATCTAAATCATGGGAGTCGTATGTTCGATTACGTATAAAAAAATTCTTGTTAATAAATAATTTTTTATATGTCAGTCAAAGTTAAAAGTAAATGAATATAATATTGATCAACATTCAGACTATAAATGAACACTTTTTTGGTCGAGTATGTCGCATTGAGCCTGCCTAGTACGGTTTACCTAGTTGACGTAGTTTGCTGGTTATTGCGCCAGCCCGATAATTTACCTAGTATGCACATCTAGTGGGTAGCGATTGCGAGATCCTTTACAAGTAAAAAAAAAGTAACATTATTTAAAAATTTGTGACAATTATTTTAATGCTCCATAAATCGTTGATTAATAAGATTATACATCAAATTAAGTCAAATGTTAATTAAGAATATAAATTAATCAAGTGTCATTACTAAAAACTTACCTTTAAGGTTAGCCAAGAATGCAATAATAATAATAATAATAATAATTATTATTATTATTTTATACAAACAAAGAAATTCCCCCTAACCTTCCATGTGATGTGGAGGGTCGAACCTAAGTCTTGGAAAGGGGTGCCCTTACCGCTAGGGATGAACATGGTTTGATTTGGACGGTTTGTAGCAAAATTTCAAATCAAACCGTTTAAAACAGTTTGACAATATTCCAAACCAAACTAAACCAAACCATTTCATTTCCTAAACCAAACCATTTTTTGCGGTTTGGTGCGGTTTGCAATTAAATAAGATAGTAGATCCCAAACCAAGCCACATTCTTGTACGATAAAGCAAGAATTAATGAATGATGAATAATCTACCAATAGTAAAGATCACAAATTTCATAATCGATACACAATATTGAGTGAAGGATCAACACCAACTTCACGGTCGATAACTAAGAAATACCTACCGACCATTCATAGATTACGTCAAAAGATGTTCTTGAATTTTTTTTCGAGATACAACTCACATTAGTAAGGAGATTACTCTGATAGGTTGTTGCTACAAATGATATTTACTTGTTCAGAACTATTCACATAAATAAAAGAAAACACACTGTGTTACTGCAAGAGTATTTCTTCTATTCAGTATGCTATAAATATGTATCATAATGAATTCTCTTCTAATTTGTTTATAAAGTTCTTCAATGGAAACTGCATGTCTCAATTTAACTTTTCTACAGCATTCAATAATTCTAGTTGGGAATGAGTTTGGATTTCTTATAGGAGGGATAATACATGCATAGATTAGCACATAACTTTATTCCCGAAAGTATCTCACATTTTTTGAATTGACAGAGACAAAATCTTTCAAGAACACGTCCAAATCTTGATAAAAGTTATTCTATAACTCATTTCTACTGGAATAAGAAATCAAAGCAGCACTTAAATTTTTTTTACAGGTTTCAATAACAATCTGGATTTGATAAGCTATTCATGTACTGTTTTTTTATAATTTGTTTAAAACTTGACGAGTTGCGAATTCAAACCGCGGTTTCGACAATTGAAACCTAAACCAAACCGTTTAAAACGAGTTGTAGATTTTCCAAATCAAACCAAACCATTTCACATTTGAAACAAAACCATTTGTTGCTGTTTGATTCGATTTAGCGGGTTGGCAGTTTATTTGTTCACTCCTACTTACCGTTAGGGCAACCCATCGCCCTCGGACTCTGCCAAGAATGTAATTATTGCCATATTTAATTGTACATAAAAAAAGGGGGGGGGGAATAGTATATTAGGATTTACTCTTTAGAAAATTTTGCTTCCATAATAAAAATAAAAATGGTACTCAGTAATTACGAATATCCTGTTTGATAAAATAAGTATCCTGAACATAACCAAACACGGTGTACATACTTAATTGTACTTAAAAGGAAAAAAAATAAAATAAAAATAGTATATTAGGATTTGCTCTTTAGAAAATTAACCTTCTATAGTAAAAAAGATACTCAGTGATTACGAAAATCCTGTTTGATAAAATAAGTCTCCTGAACTCAACCAAACACGGTGTACGTGAATCACTGAAGAAAATGTTTTGGTGACACGTTTGAAAAATGTGTTTAACCTGGAAATCTGCTGCCCGAAAAATCTCTTCCTCTGTCCCACCATTTTTTTTTTTAATTTTCTTCTGCAGTCTTTAATGTATTATTATATAATAATATATGTTCTTTATGGCATTCACGTCCTTTTCTCTACTGTCAAATCTTTATTTTATTTATTATTACTGCATAAAATAAATAAAATTAACAAGTGACACCATCCACCTATTTTTCTTCCATTTTACAGCTAATATATGTTACTGAGCAATCTTTTAACAAGAGTCAACCCCACTCGAAATCAACATATTTTCAGGTTTCATCCACCTCATCCACAAAAAGACATTTTCCCCTTTTTCCCACTTTTTTAAACACGCTATTTCGGAGAATTTTATGGAATTGACACCGTTTTTCAAGCAAGAATCATGGTGAGACAGACTTGGGAATGATGGATCCATTTATTCAAATACCCACAGTGCAGAAATTTAGTGAAAATCAGTGTACTCACAAATTTTAGGCATGGAGTTCAAGAAAGAGAAGCAAGTCAGGTAATTTCTTGTTCATTCTTCCCTCTGTATTCTGCTCCTTTTTTTTTTTTTTGTGGGTTTATGGAAATTTGATTAATGGGGTTTAATAATTTTAATATTTATAGGTTTCATAATGAGGAAAAACGAAATCTTGAAGTTTTCTTGGAACGGAATGATGGTCAACACCTTGAAAAACAACTGCCTCAGTATAAAATTTCAGGCCCTTTAAGGAAATATGAAGGTGGATTTATGGACAAGACAAGAACAAATAAGATTCCTAAATTTGGAAGGTCTAAAGTTTTTCCAGAAGGTCACGAGCCAGAGAAAAAGACAGTACTTGATCCTGGAAGTGAAATAGTCTTAAAATGGAACAGAATCTTCTTGTGTTCTTGTTTGGTAGCACTATTTGTTGATCCATTGTTTTTCTATCTTCCTTCAGTTGTAAATGAAGGGAATTCATCATGTATGCAAACTGATTTGAATTTGGGAATTATAGTTACCTGTTTAAGAACCGTGGCAGATATATTCTATCTGCTGCATGTAATCATAAAATTTAGGACTGCTTATACATCACCTAGTTCAAGGGTTTTTGGCAGAGGTGAACTTGTTATGGATCTGAAAAAGATTGCAAGAAGGTACTTGAAATCGGAATTCTTCTTCGATGCAATTGCAGCACTTCCCCTTCCTCAGGTAGTCGAATTTGCTTACTGTATCTACTAGTCATTGGAATTTTTTTACAAGTTTTATGTATAAATGTTATGATATTTGGAGATCAACTTATTTGAATGATCAGCATAAATAATTGCAAGAATTGTTATGTGATTTTTTCCCTTTTTGAAGATGCTGATAAATAACCTTTGTATATTTTGCCGGAATTTTGCTTCGTATGGCTGAATTGCTATCTTGAATTGAACTCTTACATCATGCTTGATGCTAGATGATGAAGTCTTAGATATAAGCACATCCTCTATAAAGTGATAGTGATTAATGGCGTTTATTGTACTCGGTAATGAGAAAATATTATTCATCTGGATAATTAACGTTCTAGTATCCATTTCTACTTCTACAGATCGTCATATGGTCGATCTTACCATCAATTAGAAGCTCCCATGCTGATCATACAAACAACGCCTTGGTATTAATCCTCCTGATCCAGTATATCCCGAGGTTATATCTGATTTCTCCATTGAGCTCTCAAATTATCAAAGCTACAGGTCTCGTCACAAAAACAGCTTGGGCCGGGGCTGCATATAATCTTGTACTCTATATGTTAGCAAGCCACGTATGTCTTTTTTTTTTTTTGGTTACTAGTCGGGTTTTTTATTGACTCATTTATCTCAATATGCAGCATTTCAATTATTTTTAGCTTCTTTTTAGGTATTGGGAGCTTCCTGGTACTTATTGTCAATCGAAAGACATGCAACTTGCTGGAAATCAGCTTGCCGGAATGAATTCAATAGTACTGGATGCTCCCTTAAATTTTTGGATTGTGGGACTTTGGGACGTAGTGACAGAAGTATGTGGGTAAACAGCACTCTTGTTTTCAATTATTGTAATCCAGAGGGTACATCAAACTTTAATTATGGGATATTCGGAAACGCCATCGGAAACCAAGTTGTGTCGTCTGCGTTTCTCGAGAAGTACTTCTACTGTTTATGGTGGGGTTTACAGAACTTGAGGTATAAATAACTTCCCAACTTCATCTAATCTAATTTAGATGGTTATTCCCACTTATATTGTATGGGTAATTCTGTCAATTGTTGAGCCATTACCTTCAATATCTTCGAAAGATGAACTTATGAACTTCGCTCGGGGATTAAATTTTTGCCTTTATATTTCAGTTCTTATGGCCAGACGTTAACGACGAGCACGTTTATTGGTGAAACGTTGTTTGCGATACTAATTGCCATCCTGGGGCTTGTTCTATTTGCACATTTAATTGGAAACATGCAGGTATATTAATAATCCAGACTCTACATTGTATATTTAAATTCCAAATCTTTTGTTTCCTTGCATGTTTTTTACATTTTAGTGTATTGAGTTTCCTTTTTAATTAATTATTTTATTCTGAATGTTTTCTCGTCGAGTTTGATATCTTAACTATAGTACATAAATCATCTACAGACCTACATGCAATCTATCACTGTGAGGCTCGAGGAGTGGAGACTTAAACGTAGAGATACTGAGGAGTGGATGAGGCATCGCCAACTCCCCGAAGATCTGCAAGAACGCATCAGACGTTTCGTACAGTACAAATGGCTTACAACAAGAGGTGTTGACGAAGAATCTATCCTTCAGACCTTACCTACAGATCTGCGTCGTGATATCCAACGCCACCTATGTTTAGACCTTGTTCGGCGAGTAAGATTTTTTATACTCAATCTCCTCTGGTTGGTAAAAGTTCATTTCTTTAACTGAAAGGTTACGGTGAATTATCTCCCATTCTTAATATGGTTGTGTTAATAAAGCTTTTGATACCTTGTTGAACCACCAGATTTAAAATTTTAAGCTGTTAGAGAGGCGACGCATATATTCATTTAAATTTAGCCTTCATGATCAATAGCTTCTTACTGCGTAACTTGCACGATCTTACGATCTTTGTCTCGTTGGATTACCAATAACTTTTTCCTCGATTCCAGGTACCCTTCTTCTCACAGATGGACGATCAGCTCCTCGATGCCATATGTGAGCGCCTAGTGTCGTCCTTAAGTACTCAGGGAACATATATTGTTCGAGAGGGTGATCCCATAGCGGAGATGCTCTTTATTATAAGGGGAACACTGGACAGCTCAACCACGAACGGAGGCCGGACAGGATTCTTCAATTCGATAACATTGAGACCTGGTGATTTTTGTGGGGAAGAACTGCTTGCATGGGCATTGGTCCCTAAGTCTACCCTAAACTTGCCTTCTTCAACAAGAACAGTCCGGGCCCTTACTGAAGTAGAAGCATTTGCACTAAGAGCAGAAGACCTTAAATTTGTGGCAAATCAATTTAGACGCCTTCACAGTAAGAAATTGCAACACACTTTTCGGTATTATTCTCACCACTGGAGGACGTGGGCTGCTTGTTTCGTCCAGGCTGCCTGGCGTCGGCATAGGAAGAGAATGTTGGCCAAAGGCCTAAGCACGAGAGAGTCATTTTCTTATTCTCCCAACAAGCAATTATCTGATGAAAATGGTCAAGAGGAGGACGACAAAAAGAGTACAGCAGCGAATTCTTCTCAGGTAAAACAACACTTGGGAGTCACAATACTGGCATCGAGGTTTGCTGCCAACACAAGACGAGGAGCGCAAAAACTCAAGGATGTTGAATTACCAAAGTTGCAGAAACCTGAAGAGCCAGACTTCTCAGCTGATCCAGATGAAGACTAGTTCAAGTTCTGCTTGGATGGTCTGTGAATAATTGTCCCTTGTGTCTCTCTCTCCCTCGCACATATGGCGAGGCACTCTATGTGCTCAACCAGAAATTGAACGAAAGGGATAGACCAAGGGACAATTGGTTATGGACCAACCAAAATTTATAAACAAAACGCTCACGGAAGAGCCATAAAATGCTCCAAAAAATAGGTTAGTAGGCTACAAATTCTATACAAGGGATCACCAGATTGTTGCACTAGTTGTATGTCATTAGGAAAGTACATTGTTTGAAAGAATTTCGCAGCTTCCGATCTATATAATGTTGGTTAGCTGGTGTTTTTACAGAGCATTCCTAGTTTAAAGGAGGAACAGTTTGTTGGCCTAATTTGTAACATATTAATTAATGAACTGCTTTGTGTTCAACTTTCACTATCTACCTTGAACAGAAAACAGGTATATCTGGGTTTGGTGGTCTCGATATCCACACCTCCGGTCTGATGACAGGAGGGCCAACCGGCCATGGTTCGTTTTCGTGTGGCGAGTTCTGGAGTGCCTGTCAATGGCGCTGCCGGGCAATCACATGATGTACATGTCACTTGGCAATTGGCATTTAATCTGTAAATTTTCTTAGCATGCTTCTATTAGGGATTAAAGCATTAAAATTTACTTGAACTTGAAAAAATTTCAAGTTCTTCATGGTTGAATTAGTTGCACTTTATATGGTCGCAAGACGTGTTTGAAAGTTGTATAGAAGTTAAGACAAGTTGTTGGAGGTTAAAGATTCATTAATGCTTTGAGGAGAAAAGGATAAAAAAGGGTTGCTTTAGTGAAGTACAATGAGAATTAAGCCCATATTTGGTATTCATTATTTAAAATTTTATTTTTTTCAAAACTCATTTTCAACCACATTATTTTAATAAAATTTGCACAAATACCCAAAAAGATTTTCTACTTTTAAATTAAACATTCTCCAAAAAAATTATTTTAAATACAAAAATGCTAAACAGGTGTACCACGGGGTGTCCGCCTCCTCACATGGGGTCCCGCAGTGTGTAGCAACACCCTTTTAAATAATGGTTCTCAAATGGGGATTGGAATTCTTTTTCTACGGCATACAAAATGCTGCAATTTTTACTGTTGGGCGTTCACATTTTTACTGAGGAAGTTTTAGAACAACTACAAGTACACTACAACTACTCTTGTGATCTCTCTCTCTCTCTCTCTCTCTCTCTTTCCCTGTAGAATAATATATTCCCCATAAATAATTTTACAGTCAAACTCAAATTAAATTTCGACTGTAAAGCTACCTAGTTGGAGTATTTTCCTAAGAATTGCGAAAATAAATTAGCATCAAATTAAAGGAAAGGATGAATCTTTTTAAGGTAATAAATAATGGGACAGAATTTTGTCTTCTTTTTGAATAAAATATACGTTTTACGTAAAAAAAAAAAAAGGTTAAACGCCAACCTTAGGTGCTCCCACGCGCCCCGTCCTGTAGATGTTGATTTTGATTGAGGTAAACTAAAATCTTCTTTTTCTATTTATTTTTCCCTTGTTTTCTAGCAAAACAAGAAAATAACTCTCTATGGGACAATACTCACCAAAGAAATAATTGATTACATACGTTAAAGTATTTTTTTTTTAATGCTTATTAACTTCACCTAAATTGATCAGCATTTTCCTCGTGTGGAGGCTGCAAAGTTTCCAATTTAAGATGTATGTATTTCTAAGCCCCTTATTTTGTGTAGATTAAAAATCATATTTTTAATAATCTTTGATAAAAATTGATTTGAAAAGTCATGAATTCTATAAAATGAGTGATTAAAATTAATTTTTAATTTTGACTTGAGATTAAGACTATATATTAGTATGTACCATACACATGTTAAATATTTCGTTCAAAAAGGATACTTGATACAATACTTACGGCCGTTTAGTAGTGCTTTTGAAAAATGAAAAGATGCTTATGAGAGAAAGACTTTATTTTTGGACATGTTTGAATAATTTTAAAAGCATTTTTTTAGCTCAAAGATGAATTTCTTAGAAACTCTTTTACAAGAAGCAAAAGAATAATTTCATCCAACTCTTATTTGATCTATTAATGTAATATTATCATATTCAGACTAGTACTGATTCAAGTTATTTTAAGATGAAGATTATGAGAGTTGACTCGACCACCAATCCCTCCCAAGTCTCAACGTTTTAAAAGGCTCACCTAAATTTGGGGCTCATAAAATATATGCTGCCTTGATCTCGACTCAAGAGCCCTACTCTAGTGCCAATGAAGGGTATCCTTAGTGGGGCTCAACTTTTGTGCTTTGAATGACACCATAATGGTGCCGTTCGCTGGCAGTGGAGCAATTTTGCTCGACTCGATAACCTACACGAATACAAGAATCCCATACAACATGTGACAAGTAGATCAAATTGATATCAAAGAAATGAACAGCACGAAGAATTCAATGCGAGCAGCCAAGAATGGTTGTACTTGTAGGTAGGGTGTCAAAATCCAAAGATAGTTGTTCCTCCTGGCAATGCTAAATATTTAATGGTGCCGACCTAAGCAAAGTGGCCAATAGAAGGACTGAAGTGTCCCAAGATTTATTCACTGACCACCCATTGAGATTGAAGTTGCCATCTTTATTCACCGAGATTGAAATCCACAATTTGCATCCCTACAGAAATATGGTGGTCCCTAAATTGCCTCAGCTCCACCAAGATTGAGGCTGTTTTCCCCGATCTTTTAGGCCTGCCGACACCTTCGCTTATCACAAGCATACTGAGGTGGTGGGTGGGGTTGGATATATGGCATCAGAGTCCATTACGATTTAATGAACAATTTGATTTGAATAAGACTAAAATACGAGAACACGAATTTCAAGATTAATGTTCTCAAATGAGCCACTCTCTTATGAGAACAAGTCAAGGATAAATATCATTCATCGAATAAATAAGTAAATATGTCTTTTAAGAACTTGAGCTACACGTCCCTTAATATGGATAGTTTTTATTTTGATGAACATTTCTTTATCTTTATACTTATAAAAGTCGACTCACTTCAGGGTGGACAAATCACCCACCTAATTAAGCCGACTCAAGTCGTTTTGGACAGATATTGGTTTTCGAATTGGATAGACTAACCAGAAAACCTCGGTTTGAAGGGTCGAGCTGCTCGCAAAATAAAAAATTCGAGGCAAAAATTTCCCTTAAACTCGACAAACCGAACTGGCCCAATTAACTCAGGTTTGTTTATTCCTCTTGTTCATTCGGTTGTCGAGTTGGATCCGAACCCAACCCAATCCTACCCGTGCCAACCCCTAGTCTCCCTCACAAACTTTCAAATCTTTGTTAATTGTCACGTGACCGTTGAAAACATGACTGACTTCAAGTTACTGTGCACTAGTCAAAGCAATAACACATGTTCGACAAATCAAGAAAATATACATGCCAATGAACAAGTTTAGTTCTCAGGTATATAATCCTGAAAAAAGGGAAGCTAATTTACCTTGAATCAATTTCAATCATGTACAGTATAAGGTAGAATATGATACACCAGAATAAACTCAAAGCCAGGAATCCATACAACAAAATGAAATGATGCAACATTGAGAATAAACAGGGAAAAAAATTTGATTTTCTATCGACCTATGCTAAAAGTTTAACCATAATAACTTCGTGTGACCGTTATCCTATCCAACATTGACAGAACGGAAAAAAGAGAACGATAAATATGTAAAAATGGTTTGCATGACGCCGCACCCCTTCATTGATTTGGTGACTAATATGCACTCGAAAAGATTGGTTGAACGTAACGTACCAATATGTAGCGAAGTGTACAAGCTATGTTCAATGGCGACTCTTTGGCACGTCCATTCAGACTCTTGTTGTTAACTAACTGATTTGCTCTCCAATCAAGTCAAGGCCAACAAGAAGGAAGGTGACTCCTTGGAAAAGCAGAAAGTAGAAATGGAGTCCTTGAGCTGATAAAAGACTTCTGACTGAAGCAGTAAGCAATAGGAAAGCAAGGGCTAGCTCTTTCCTGTATATCTTGTTAGTTTTCTTGACTGCTCCAGTCTTTTGTTCTTTCAACAGGCTCAACTCAGAAAGATCATTTTCAGAAGCACCTCGGATGATCTGTGGTTGAATCAATGCTTTCATATCCTTGTCAACAACAGCCAGTAAGTCGGATTCTGATGACCTGCCCGCTTTTTTCGTCACAATCCACTCATACGAACTGCCCAGTTGGAAGAGTCCCGATAGCATTGCATTGAATTTGGTTACAGACATGGTGTTTTCGAAAAGGAGGTAGGGGGCGATGAACGGAATGGCTTTTGGTGCTGGGAGAATGTTAAGCAACGTCATTATAATTGGTACGTAGCATATAACCCACATAGGAAGCTCGGCTTCGGGGATAAACATGGTTAAGGGAAGAATTACGCAAAATAATGTGAAAGAGTAGAAAGGAAGGATCAGTTTTCTCAACAAAAAGAAGAGAAATATTAAGTTTGCTTTCTTCCATATTGATATCTGCAAAAAGTTTTGACATTAGTCATTGATGATATTTTCATCCGAAACTATTTATTAAGATATACGCGATCAAGAAAGGTACCTTGGAAGTTATGACGGACGGCAGGCACAACCGGAAAAGCTGCATAGGACCGGAATGCCAACGATGTTGTTGCTTCCTGTACGCTTCGAAAGACTCGGGAACTTCACAGAGGACCTATGTTATTTCCAACATGAAGTTAGCCATTTGATTAATTTTCCAGTGTTCTAATGAATACTTTGTAAATAGAAAACTCAAATCAGGCCAATTTAACTCATTGAGAATTAGTACCGAAGAACAGAAGAACTTTACAAATTAAAATGTCAGCGTTCACAGCACCAAGCTTCTGTTCTTTAACGCAATCATTACAATTTATAAACAACTCATTTCTCGAACCACACACATTTTCTACCTCCACTTTTTAACCACACATTTTACTTCAAAAACATAAATATATCAATTTATAAATGCTGTAGTGTTAAAAGAACAGTACCTTAACTTCATTTAGATATATGAACTTCCAACCATTGAGATGTGCACGAACAGCTATGTCCATATCTTCAACAGTTGTGCGTTCAAGCCAACCTCCAGATTCTTCCAATGCTTTGATTCTCCAAACACCAGCAGTTCCATTAAAACCAAAGAAATTAAAGAATACCCCATTAACCTGCTGTTCGATCTCAAAATGAAAACACAAGTTTATATTCTGGAGACGAGTCAACAAGTTTTCGTCTTTGTTGACAAATACCCATCTAGCCTGAACCAGTCCTATCTCAGGATTATCCTGCAGCAAAAAATTGAGTATTAACTGTGGAGAACAATGATTTTATTCCAAGAACTATTCAGGAATGACAACCTGTGTAGACGAACCTTAAAATGAGGAACCGTCTGCTTGAGAAAATCTGTGCTCGGCTGGAAATCTGCATCGAATATTGCAACAAATTCATAATCCTTCACATAATCACAGCTCATTGCAGACTTGAGATTCCCAGCTTTATAACCAGTCCTAATCAAACGGTGCCGATAGATTATGTTAATTCCCTGTTGTCTCCACTTGGAAACCTCAGCCTTAATCAACTGTTGAATGTTTTCATTATCAGAGTCGTCGAGAACTTGAATTAGCAAACAGTCTTTTGGCCAATCAAGTCGACATACTGCCGAAATGGACAACTCATATACCTATGACAAACCAGAGTAAAGTTTCAGCAGAAAGCAAGATAGTAGTACCGTACAATAGAATTATTTACATTCTTAGCAGAAAATAAATCTAATTGCAATTTTGATTCCCAACACTCTCTCCCCATCCAAATTTACACTTACTTTTAAGCAAATCAGTTCTTAAGCCTATCATCAATATACTTTTAAACTGTTCAAGTTTTTTCCCAATAACCATTTTATTCAGGAAAAAACAATATTCAGAATTGCCAATGATAGCAAGTCCCGCATTCGATACCAGAAGACAGAGTACCACAACAAAATGAAGACATTATATAGAATAAAATTGAAAATTTGAGGAAAGAATATAGTACCTCCCGCTCATTACACATTGGGATTTGGACAAGAACCATAGGATAATTGTAAAGTGATCCTTCAAGGTCATCTGATTTAAAAGGATCCCCGTTAATAGTTGGTTTAATCTTCTTGAACTTGATATATAAGCATCCCAAGCAGAGAAGCATGCGATCCACAGATTGGATTAGGAACAGAACAACACAAAACATCGAAAGAGATTGAACGAATGGCGCAATATACTCAGCCCGGAATTCCAGCCAAGAAACATAAACCAAGTGGAATAATCCTTGGATATCAGAAGTATGCGGAATGTACAAATCCGGATTTTCAAAATAATGCCAACCTTTCAAGTAGGCAAGAACCTCAAAGGCTAGAATTAACAGGGAAATCACTAAGAAGGTTTTGATAATTTTGAACATCAATTTACCCTTCCCTAGCTTCTCACTTGCTACATCTACACCTTCTCTAAAAATCAACCTTTTCTTAATAGTTCCAAGAACAGCCCACAAAATGGAAGCAAGCCAAGCAACACACCCAACGGCTTGATTAGCCTTAAGAAGCAAAACCCATCTAACTTGTTTGGCATTCTTTCCTCGGCTCTTCTCGACTGGCTTGAATGCAGCATCAGGGCTATCAATTTCCACAATGGAGAAATTGGGGTTCTCCATTTTCACTACCACTGGAGTTCCCTTTGGTGAATCTTTAGCCCCCCAGTCAAAAAATGGAGCCATTTTCTTCTTTCCCTACAGAATGGTGGTAAATTACTCTGTAAGGTAGCGAGAAAACAACTCAAAAATATTCAAGAAGCCAAACAAAAAGACAGCAACTCCAATAATTCCAAGAGACTTTATAGCTCAGATCTCAAAATCAAGAATTAGATAATATCCATTAAAGAAACTAGCACAAAAATGAAAACCCTGTTCCCTCCAATGGAATAACTTGCAAACCCGGATAAATAGGTCTCACTATGTACACCAAACACCGCAGAGAATAGACTCCAAAAATAATAGTTTTTACAAGATTCTTTGCACACTCTCAAAGGTTACCCTCATGAAAATACTTAAAAAAAAAAAAAAAAAAGAAGTCACCATTATAGAGAAAGGTATATACCATCTACCAGAGCTGTAAAAGTTTTGCAATTTGATATTCATTGCCAAACTACACAAACAAGAAATGTTCACTTTAACCCCAAAATTTTGTTTGATGATTTTAGGGCTAATGATATAACATTTCAAGAAAACATTAAACCAAAAATGTATATGAAAAAAACACAGTAAAATAGCCTGTCAAATAAATTTTTTACTGTTCGATAATTTTTTAATTACTGTGAATAAAAAACAATGGACGGCAGTTGATCTCTCAATTTTCTGAGCAATGCAAATCCAGGAAAGGGTCTCAATCAAGTTTCGACTTGCAATAATTGAAGTGAACAGCAGATTAGAAAAAAACTGTAAATTTGCACCAGTTAAAGTTGAAGAAACTGTGCGTTAAAAAGATTATTATTATAATAAAAAATGAGGTGGAAGAATATTACAGAAGAAATGCAGATCCCAATGCTCAAGATAACCCTTCAGTTCTGCCAAGCCTGCAACAGTAGAGTGGTGTAGAAAAGCTTCTGCTTTAACTTTTTTACTGTATAAAAATAGGATCTTGCTACACATACAAAATAGATTACACACTGGATCACACACCCCTCACACGGAGGGGTCTGCACACTGTGGGCCATTTTACATGTGAGTGATGTGTCATCCAGTTTGTCAAACATTTTGTGTGTTTAGCATTATTCATAAAAATATAGGAAACAGCTCACCCATTCATTGACACACGTAAAAAAAAATTTGTTTATTAAAAAAATGTGATGTTTTTAGGTGAAGTGGTTGAAAAGTGATTTTGAAAAATATATTGTTTATAAATTCTTAGAGCGTTCATTGAAAAATTTTGGTTTTTGTGGATTTATTTTTTTGTTTATTTATGGATGTGTGGTTTAGATTTGTTTAAAAAGTCAAAAGTTGTGTGCTTGACTAAGGATGAATGAATGGATGATTGAGATTGAATTTGAAAAATTGTGGTAAAAATTTTGAGGGACCAAACAAGCTCTTAATTTCGCAATTTGTAGCAAATATAATAATCACAAGTGCGCCCCCAGGGCATATCTCCAAGTGGCAAAGGGGATGGGTGGTAAGTGCTCAGCGCAGCTGTGTGGTTGGTTCGATTCCTCGCAAGGTGGAATTGACCTTGTGGCAAGCGGGAGTTATTGAGATTTGCTCATGCTTACCATAAGCCCTTCCACCCTGGTTACTTGGAGGCATAACCTGAATTTACCTTCCCGAATCAATGACCTTGAACGTGATCGATTCGAGCTCTCAGGGTGTGGGCTACACCCCCAATAATCACAAGTGTGTAAGAATCAGCAAAGTTTTGGTTTTGTTTCCCCATACATGTTTTCAGAAATTTCTTACAGCACTAGGGTTTTTAAAATAGAATGTCTTTCTGTCCTTTCACCTTCAGTTATGGTATGGAATATGGGTATATTGAGCAGTATATGATGCTCAAAGTTTTACATAGTTCTTTAAGAGTTGTGGACTTATTGGCCAAAGAACGCTTTTAGGAAAGGTAATTTTTGTTCTCTCTCTTGAAAATTAACCTTCCAAAAGGGGTACTGCATATTGATGCTTTGATTATTGTGATGGACCAGCATTTTGCACTTTAAGGTTTAACATAACTCTCGAAATAATGGCTCTACATTAAACTTGATTTTGATTGTTTATTAGTATTTTAAATGGATTGAATTGCTTGTTGGAACTTTTTGAACTCGATACTATATTAATTATTGAGTTTTGACGATTATATCTTAAAAGATCAATATTTTCAGGCTCTGTTAAGCAAGTTGAAATACTTATCTATAAACAAGTCTGTACATGAATTACGAGCAATTTGACCGTATAGAGTGCCGTGCATTGGTAAAATTCATAATCCCCCGCCAATCTGTAAGTGCCATAGCTTGTTTTGTAATAGAAGAGAAAAGATTTTTGGGGAACGTATGGTTCAAAATTGAAAATGTGAAAATTGATGAGTCTAATATAGATGTGTGATTGAAAGTGAATTTGATGAAAAAATTGATTTTTTTTTTTTAAATTATGATTGATGCATACAAGTGGATGGCATGATATTTGTCGAAAATGCCCTCACAGATAATGTAAGGGTTGTATGGTAATTGTACAATTACATCAGTTTCTAAAAATGTGTTTATTTATAAACTATTCTTTGAATTTTTACCGAAATGGAAATTTATCCTTAACAAATTCAACATAATAATACGTTTTCATGATTCTATTATGATTTTTCTTATGAACACGCAAGAAGATGAGTGTCCACTGTCCACTTGAAGGGTGGGTGGTAAAGAAGAAGCCAAAATTGTGAGTGCCATTCTCAATCTACATTAGTCGAAGTCTCATTGCCATGGTTCTTCACTATATTTGTTCATGGAATAATTTATCCACAAAAAAAAAAAAAAAAAATCTACTTCAATTTGTTATCAAAAAAATCAAGAATAGAACAATAAAAATAATTTGAAAGCAAAAACCTTGATTACAACCCTCTACCAGTATCCCCACCCCCTTCCAAATCTTGCATTAGACAGATGAACAACGCAAGATACCACTATTTAACTATTATTATATTATTATAAATTATAAAAATGTCTTTCTTGTTTGTTGGCTTAATAAATAGTGCCAAAAGGAAAACTAATCATATGCTTAAGTGCCATCCAAGATGCTAACCATGAACACCCCTTTACTTTTGGCCCAACTTGTATTTATTATAGGATTAAATTAAATGGATTTATTTATGAAGCTCCACATGTATATTTAATAAATGAGTTTTCATTTTCTTATAGTGAATTATTGGCCATAAAATGACACCCAAGCTGACAATTTTCACCTTCTAAGGGTCAATAGTTTGTTGATTTGCTATATTCATCTATAAATGCTTCTCCATGTACAATACCTACCTAACTCAAAGTGAATACAAGCATGCATCTTGTGTGCATGTATTAATATCAATGTTCGCAAAATTGGCTAAGAGGTCGAAAAAGGAGAAATGAAGAATCGGGGGTTTTAAAAGTTTTTTTTTTTTTTAAGGTATTTGAACAAGCCAGTTTTGATATGACTTGACAGATCCTTGATTTGTTTTAACGGATTATAATACTTCATGTAAAATCTTATACAAGTTAAAGGAGAAAATTAATAATAACGAAAATATATGGGCTTTGGCTACCCTAATGCTCAATACTATTGACCTTTTAAGATTTATTGTGATATCAAGGTCAACAATATTTAAGGTTAATTTGTTTGGTGCATATTTTTTTTTTATTCTTTTAAATATTTTTCTTCAAAATTATTTTCAATGACACATTCAGGGGCGGACCTAGGATTATGGTTCAGTGGGGGCGAACACCGAGGGGGGTTTGCCCCGATTTTTTGTTAACGTACATTATTTTAATTTGAAATTTATATAGTTAGAAAGACCAATTAATGTAATATATGCGGTAAAAGTTCAATAAGACACCAATCTTCTTACTGAAATCAAATAAAATAGTGAAATACACATAACACATTAATACTATTATACTAAAATGAAAAATTAAAACAAAACGAATAAAGATTCTGAAATAAGGGAATGAGAGTGGGGCTATAGCCTATAGCTAAAAGGAAGTAGGGGAGATTTAAAATGGGTTGAAATTGAAAAAAAATGGACTGAAAACCAAAAGAAGGCTGAAAACAAAAATAATTTAAAATAGAATAAGAGGAAATTACATCTACACCTGTTTTTTAGTAATCAAATTCAAAAATAAGGCCAAACTTCTATAATTTCAACAATCAGGTGATAACTAATTTTTAATAATAAAAAATAAAATTATTATAAAATAAAATTAATACTCAACAACCCATATCCCGTACACCTCATTTCAAACCCTAATCGTTCTTCACACTGCTCTCTCGTCTCTACAACAATCAGCCGCCCGCCCCTCTCTTCTGTGATCTCTCTACAACATTTCTCCCAAAACAGACAACCGGAACAACAGCGGCGCCGCTGCAAGCGACCATAGCAGGGTCGCTCGACGGCTAACAGCGGTAGCACGACGGTGAAGAGCACTTTTTCGTTGCAAATTCTAACAACCTGGATCTGAAACTTCCCGTTGTAGCTACGATTTTTGAGGTAGGAAGCGATACCGCTGCATCGACCTAGAAGCGGCGGTGGCGCCCATTCTTGATGGAGGCAGCGGCGCCTCTGCTTCGATCTATCAGCGAGCCGCCACCTCTGGTGGTGTATTTTGTTAGCTGCAGCACCGCTAGTGTGGATTTTGTTGTTTTCATGGTGTTCATGAATTAATCTTAAGTTATGTTTATTGATCGGTATTTGAAATTGGAGATGGTGTGGGGTTTCCCGATGGTGGTGTGGTTGATGAATTTAGCATTTGAATGGGGAGATGGCGTGAGTTCTGGTGGTGGCGTCGACGAGAAATTAGAGGGATACCGCTGTGATGGTAAGACAGCCAGATATGTGTGTGTTATGTGTGGATCTGGACGATGTAGATGGGTTTGTGGCGGTGGCTGCAGTAAAGTGGATGGTGGTGATGCAGGCAGGTGGTCGGTTGTGGAGCGGTAGATGATTGTGGTTGAGCTATAGCCGTGATTGGGGTGGGGGAGGCGGAGTTGAGGCGGTGGTGGCGACGGTTTGGTGGTGCCGCAGTGGCGGTGATAGTGGTGAGGAAGGGAGTGAAATTTTGGTTATTGGAATTTGAAGATGGGGTGCTGGCGGCGATGGTGGTGGAGGCGGCGTTGACGTGGAGGCGGCTGACGAAAATGCCAGCGGTGGTGGCATGGTGTTGAATGTAGTGGTGAGATGCCCGTGCTGGTGATGGTTTGGAGTTGTGAAGTGAGGGCGATGTGGGGTGGGGTTGTGACTTTGAAATATAAATGTGACCTACAATTTTTTTCTTGTGACCTCGAAAATATATAACTGTGACCTTAAAAATGGGGTGGTAGGTTGTGATCGGAAAAAATGATGGTTGTGACCTACAATTTTTTTTTGTGACCTTAAAAATGGTTGTTGGTAGGTTGTGATCGATAAAAATGATGGTTGTGACCTACAATTTTTTCTTGTGACCTTGAAAATGAATAATTGTGACATTAAAAATGGTGGTTTGTAGATTGTGACCTAAAAATAAATTCAATTTGTAACCTAATATTTCGATAATTTGTGACCATGAAATCATTTGTGACCTAAAAAATTTGTGTTTCAAATATATAGTATTGTGACCTCCCCATCGTCATTCTTTTCAGAAGATCTTCTCTTAACAGGAAACCCTTTCTGATTACCGTATTTTATATAATATCCCAAAGACTCATCAATGGAATTAAATTCCATTCCCACTTCTAGATCTCTTATCTCTTCTACTACTTTATCATTCTCCTTACATGAATCAAATTCTAATAAATTCTCTACATCATGTTCCTCAATTTCGTCATTCAAGTCCTCATTTGCACTTTCTTCTTCTATTCTGCTAAAAAGAAAATATTATTTACGAAGCTACTACAAAATACATTATATCACTAACCTGAAAATAATTTGAATTTAAAACAATCAGATAAACGCTTAATTATTGGAAATGTTAATTTAAATGGGATTTTAAGATATGAACGATTTAAATGTCTTACTGCTAATGGTCTACTTTGCAAGAGAAAACCCAGGATGAATATGACTTACCTTATAATGGTCTGATCTAAAAAAGCTTAGCTTGTCCCGACTAATTTAACGACTTCTTGGGCATGACTTCAAAATCTGGAGGGAGATAATCAAGTTGGGGCGAGTAAGCGGGAATGAAATTCTAGGAAAAGAAATGATCGAAATCAGGAGGAAGACACCCACCTTGGAGCTGATTTTGGAAAAGCGGGAAAATCTGAGAGTTTTTTTAGGAAAAGGACAAACGTGTGTGATATATCCCATTTTTAATTAAGGGGCATTTGTACAAATACCCTACTCTTTATATCATAATTGAAACTTCATTTTAAAAAGTTGCTGAAAAATACTTCAATTTTTTTTTGGGAAAAATACTGTTTTCATACCAGTATCATATTGTGATACTTTAAATGTATTTTATGATACTTTCAAAGTATCACAACATGATACTTGTCATACTTTGAAATTTTTAGCATCATATTCTGAAACTTTTTCAAATTTTTATGATACTTAAGGCGAAATCTTGGTATCACACTTTGATACTTTTACAAAATAGTTATGATACTTCCATACAAACAATGGGTCTCTTCCATTATCGTCGGACCACCATGCTCGCTTCCATCATCACCGCCATGCCACTTCCATACAACCAACGATTCTCTTCCAACTAACTGCGAATCAGCCATTACAGGTGGCGCTGGCCAATGTTTATGGCTTCAAATCACCACCACCACCACCACACACCAGCAACACTGCCTCACGTCTACCGCACCTGATGAGATTTGAAGCGCGGAAGAAACGTCGGAAAGTTTCAAACTCAGCTTGTGGTTGGACGGATGAATCATGACCCGATATTCACGACGCGATGGCTCGACGATGCGGAATAAAGAACCACGACTTTCGAAACACTACAAGGATATGTCCAATCTCCCTTGATAAATTTCTGATTTTGAACGCCATAAATATTCTCAAGAAATATTTGATAAGTTCGATATTTGAACGCTACAAGAAATATTCTTGATAAGTTCGAAAAACATAGGAATCCACCTATAATTTTTATTGAATACTCAATAAAACTTTTTTTAATCAAATCAAATCTCAAGTCTGAATTACAATGAATGGAAAGGAATATAAATAAGTAAAATAACCTAGCCGCTAATTGACTTAAAATAGAATTCTAATTAGACTAAAATTCTAAAATAGGCAAACAAATAATTAAAAACAAAATTTAACCTAAAAATACGCAAAAATCCTAATTTCTGTCTGCATTTGACTTGCTGTTTTGAAGCCCAAAATGATGAAATTTGGCCATAAAATCAGTCGGCTCAAGGGCTTTTGCCCATGAGTTTTGCTTAGTGGCTCATTTCTACTCGAAAAACACATATTATGCATATAATTCCGACATGGTTGACTGGATTGCACTTTTATTTGGCTTGAATATTTAACTTTTTCCGTCAAGCCTGCTATGACTCCGATTGTCGAGAGTCCGGAACACATCATACCCTCCTTCTTTAGGATGATTCGTTTCTAATCATAGCTTTGTTCCTATTGTTTCACTTCACCTCCTGGATCAAACGAAAAATTATTGCTTCCATGCCAGAGGGATGACCAATAGTATCATGTAACTGGGGTTACATGGATGGATTGAAGTAGAAACTCCTGTGGGCATTGGTGGTGTTGCCCAAATTTTCAAGTACATTTAACCTGCAAGACAAAATTAAATAAAGCGGGGAGGGAAATGTTGGGTTCATGAAGTACAAGGTATGGATCCTTGTATTCATGAATTATCACCGTCAATTCCACCATTTGAACCATGAGGCCCTTCTCTTCACCTCGTTCTCCTTTTGCAACTTCTTGCTCACCCCCCTCTATCTCTTTTCTCTCAAGCTCAGTTACTTCTTCTAACTCAAGATTTTCTAGCTCATCCACCTCTTCAAATTTTTTTCTTTCAAATTCAACCACATCTTCTACCTCCACATTCGTATCACCATGTTCACACACTACCTCATCACTATCCAAATGTGGATCTACCAATTCAAAACCCAAAATTTGAACTTCTACCCCAACTTCCAATTCATTCCTCTCATCATCAACAATTTCATTCTTAATCATTTCCTCGCTACCCAACTCCACCTTCTCCTCATCAAATTTTGGAGTTTTTTTATTTGTTTTTAATTTCAACTCTCCACCCTTCTTATCAATATCCTTATCCCCACGATGCCTCCTATTACACCACTTTTCACTCTCCTTCCTTACCCTTCGTGAATCTTCTAGTGGTTCTTCTAATGTCAACCCATACAGTGCGCACGTTTCCCTTTTCTTAAGAAATTTGTATATGTGCATACTACTCTTATCATAAACAGCCTCCCTCCTATGTCTCTAAGGTTTTCCCAATAAAATATGATAAGATTTCAATGGCACCACATCACACCATACATCATCACTATACCTTCCCTGGGTGATAGGCACTAGAACTTGTTTGGTTACTTTGAAATTCCCAAACTCCCTCATCCACGTCATCCTATAAGGTTTATAGTGTGATTTTAGGGGCAATCCTAATTTTTCAACCACGGTGCTACTAACGAAATCAGTAAAGCATTTTCCATCAATCGCCAAATTGCACTCCTTATGATCCACATAACACCTAGTTTGGAATAAAGAGTCCGGATCATATTCCATTCCTTTTGTGGCGTTTCAAAAATTCAAGAACGAATAGGATTTAGACATCAAATAGTAAGAACGACTTTTATTGACTTGGAAGGAAACGAATATCAAGAATTTAAGGAAATTCAAGAAAGTGGTTCTTGAATTTTGGAATAACTTTTTTTTTTTTTTGAATTTTGGATGAATTTTCGGATTAAATAAATAAAAATAAAAAAATAATTTTTTTTATAAATCCGAAAAATTCGATACGAACAAAACAAAACAAACGACACAGGATTTTGATAAGAATTAAATAAAATAAACACTTTTGAATTTTATTGAAACGATTTTCTAGATTAAAAACTCAACAAACTCAAGAAGAACGCAAAAAAAAAAAAAAAAAAAAAAAAAAAAACTGAAAACAAAACACTCAAAAAGATATGGATGATTTTTATGGGACTCGATGATAAATATAAAAATCAAACTGGATAGAAAAACCTGAATTTAGAGTCCAGCTCTGATACCATATGATGACATTCGAAGCGCGGAAAAAACGTCGGAAAGTTCCAAACTTAGGTTGTGGTTGGACGGATGAATCATGACCCGATATTCACGACGCGATGGCTCGACGATGCTGAATAAAGAACCACGACTTTCGAAACAGCACAAGGATTTGTCCAATCTCCCTTGATAAGTTTCTGGTTTTGAACGCCACAAATATTCTCAAGAAATATTTGATAGGTTCGGTATTTGAACGCTACAAGAAATATTTTTGATAAGTTCGAAAAACATAGGAATCCACCTATAACTTTTATTGAATCCTCAATAAAAACTGTTTATATTAAAATCAAAGTCTGAATTACAATGAATGGAAAGGAATATAAATAAGTAAAATAACCTAGCCGCTAATTGACTCAAAATAGAATTCTAATTAGACTAAAATTCTAAAATAGACAAACAAATAATTAAAAACAAAATTTAACCTAAAAATACGCAAAAAACCATAATTTCCGTTTGCATAATTGACTTGCTGTTTTGAAGCCCCAAATGATGGAATTTGGCCATAAAATCAGTCGGCTCAAGGGCTTTTGCCCATGAGTTTTGCTTAGTGGCCCATTTCTACTCAAAAAACACATATTATGCATCTAATTCCGACATGGTAGACTGTATTGCACTTTTATTTGACTTGAATATTTAACTTTTTCCGTCAAGCCTGGTATGACTCCGATTGTCGAGGGTTCAGAACACATCAACACCACTTTTAAATCACAACAACCACCACCACCACCACCACACAACCACTGCACACACAACACAACAGTCGACTTCCGATCTGCTTGGTTGCACCACCATCGCGCGCCGCAACAGTGTCACACGTCCATTGCACTACCTTCAAATCACCAGCACCACCACCGCACACACAACACAGTCAGTTATGTGTTTCACCTCCAATAAGACTGCAGCAGTGGCGGCGTCATGTTATTCGGCCGTTTCCAATGATGATGAAGACGGTGGTGGTGGTGGTGGTTGATGCTATTGATTATAGTGGTGCGTGTGCTGAGCTGGAAGAAGGAGCGGTGGTGCGGGTGCTTTCATGCTTAGCGGGAAGAAGGAGAAGAAGCGGTGGTGCGGGACTGCGGTGGAAGAAGAGCGTATTTTTCAGTATTTATTTTGAAATAGTTATTTGTGCAATTAGCTCTAAAAATGTAGTATGTAGTGCAATTATCCCTTTAATTAAACTCCAGGTCTAGGCCCACAGTTTTGCTGATTTGGGCTGCCAACTCACAATGTCAATTAATCCTGTCATAATGGCATGTCCGTGTAGAATTATTCTTTAAAATAAGTCAAAATTGCAATTGAGCTTGGCAGGTCCACAGTGAATAGGTCCGCCCCTGGACACATTCTATAGATCCCACAACCTTTTTTTGCACTTGGAACAAGAACCGGATTCTCATCTTCAAGGTCTTAGAATAAATTATCAAAAGGTTCTTGCCTTCTAAGTTGCCTATGTACATAATGTTCAGAAGTAGCATCCTAAACATTTTTATTATAAATAAATTCCATGAATTTGAAATTTGCTTGAATTTATGTACATAATTGTGTATTTAGTAAACAATGATAGAATTGTTAATGGATTTTAACAATTTGAAATTTGCTATAGTTTGGTATATTAGAACTTGCTATTGCTATTCTAAATTGGCCAGTAAACATTACAAAATATTACTTGAACCTATACATTATACATTTACACCTCCACATTGAGAAAAGATCACAAAGTCATGTCGAGATAGAGGTAACCATTTTTTTTTTTGCCCTAGCGTGTGTGATAAGAAATAAACGGTAATGCATCTTTTCACTTTTCACTTTTCACCCATATCAGATATAGATATATACAATCAATCAATCAGGGGTCGGACCTGCCTTGAGTCCACTGAGGCAACAGGCTCAGGGTCCACGGGTCCAAAATATTTTAGGGGCCCATGATTTTTTTTTTCCAAACTCCACCATGTAGTAGCCCAAGCCCAGTAAGCTGAGGAACCAAATATGTAACCCAATTTGATCATTGTTGATTGGTTTGTGGTCGAGTCTTATTTTGTATGAAAATCAAAAAATTGTAGCTTGCACCTAAAAAAAAAAAGTAATTGTTTCAAAAGCTTTATGCCTTGTTATTTGATATAAAAATATAAGTATTTGGAATATCATATTTTGTTAGTTTTTTATGTTAGTTAATACTTTTGAATTTTTTTTTACTTTTTTGCAATTTTATGGTGAATTTGCATATTATTTAGTTCATTTGTCTTGAGTGAATACAAATTTTTATCGTTATTTTTAGTTTTCCCAAAAAAAAATCGGCCCATGGCCCATTTCCTCAATAATAAAACAGTTTGTCTCATGCCTAAAAAATCACAGGAATCAAGTCAATATTTAAAGAACTGTTGTGAAACTATCAAAAATCCTAACAACTAAGAAGAGAGAAATGGAGAGAGCTTAGAGGAGAATTCTTCATTATGAGAATTGGTGCAAACATTTGAATATGAGCCTATTTATAGGAAAATATGGGGAATAAAATAAAGTCATTAATACATTAAATATAGTAAATTAGGTATTGTGAAATATGAGATAAGCAAATTAGGTAAATGATTTTATAACACTCCCCCTTTAATGACTTATTGCTCAATTGCTCAATTGTCTGCCTCGTTAAAACCTTGCTAAGAAAATCCAGTGGGATAAAAATTGAGCGAAGGAAAAAGAGTACAGCTGCTCCCCCTGATGTCGGTCATCATTAATCATTGAGTCTAATATCCAAAATGACATCAATGATAAGTAGTACAAATTATGTACTGGAAACTTCGAATTATGAAGTGCTGAAGTGCTTCATTGCTTTATTGCTTTATTGCTTCAGTGCTTTTAGTGCTGCCTTGCTTTAGGTCTTTAGTGCTGCCTTGCTTTAGGTCTGCCTCGTTAAAACCTTGTCAGTAAAACCCAATGGGACAAAATCTGAACGAAGGAAAAAGA
Organism: Ligustrum vulgare; assembly: GCA_963555705.1. Taxonomy (NCBI): domain Eukaryota; kingdom Viridiplantae; phylum Streptophyta; class Magnoliopsida; order Lamiales; family Oleaceae; genus Ligustrum; species Ligustrum vulgare. The sequence continues at coordinate 9,089,460 of OY743169.1, read as the reverse complement.
GTACAGCCGCTGCCTCGTTAAAACCTTGTCAGGAAAATCTTGTGGGACAAAAACCTGGACGAAGGAAAAAGAGTACAGCATGACAGCATGATTCTCCCCCTGAAGTGTGCAATCAAGTATTTCATGAACCTTTTGAATAATGATATCATCTTTCGTCTGGAATATGTATATATGAAAATCTTCTTGTGTGTAGTCGATATCATAACATTCTTCATAAGATGTGTATGATTTTCTTCATTTGTTGATATCATTCCAGCACAATTTAAAGAGAGAGCTTGTTGTTGAATTATTACTTGCAGATAGCTGTGACAATGTCTCAAAAACCTTGCTAGGAAAACCCTGTGGGACAAAACCTTAGCGAAGGAAAAAAGAGTACATTATTCTCATTGATACGCCATAATTGTTCCATAATTGCTGCCTCATTAAAAACCTTACTAGGAAAACCCTGTGGGACAAAACCTCAGTTAAGGGAAAAAGAGTGCAGTGCGTATTTGTTTCCTTCATAGGAATATCATAAGTATATTAATGCAATCTCAAATCATTTCATTAAACATATAGTTTGTGATGAGCTTTTATAAATAGTTTATAACTCATTTATGAAGTCATAGCTAATTTACTGAACATGCTATACCAAGCAATGTTTAGTTAGTTAACTGATTGCATTACTCAAATCTAGAATTGATTCACTTCTATCAAAATCTAGAATTCATTTCTAATGAATAATTAAATATTCATTTTCAAATTCACTTCGGGTGAATATTCATTTTCCCGGTGGATAATATAATTTTGCATATTGAAAATCAATTGCATGCCCAAATATTTAAATATAATAATAGTACACTCCAATTTCATTTTCAACATATTATATTATGGGGTCATATATATCATATCATTTTTCACGTGATTTTATTTTAAGAATCACATTTCATTCTATAATGATACTATTTTGGGCAAATTGAATCTTTCAATGATTTATACATGTACGTTCTTGCACTTTATAAACTACAATTTCTAATTTGCAGGAGCATAATCAATCATTGAAATAGATATCAATTTCGACATATAATCTATAATCATTTTGCTTGAAATCCCAACGTACCGCGATCAACTGGTACATCAAAGAAAACTCCCAAAGTACCGAGATGAGAATCACACTTTTTGATCTCACTCATTGGTATATCAAAGAGCTCAAACTAGTGAATTTAGACTATAGTCTATCCACCATATTTCATGCTAGTTTTATGAAAAAAATTTGCGCGCAACGAGTCGTCTTTTACGACAGTGAAATATTTTTCATTTGTACATATAATTACTGGCTTTACACATTTAAGTGTTTTGACTTCAGGTCTTATAACAATAATCCCTACATTGGGATTTTATACTTGGCCAAAGTATTATAATTTCACCAACCTCATTTTCATAAGAGGGTTGTTTATGTATGTAGTCGACTTATTTATCGATTCCATTTTATGTCAATATAAACATAACTTAGAGAGATCTCTTTGTATTTTTATCATCAGGCCTAAATCTCTTACATTTAATTATATCTCTTTTACTCACCATGAGTATTTAGCCTCAAATGGACCATTTCTATTATTCAAGAGATATTTGTTTTTGGAATCGATTGTCATTATGCTTCAGGCATAATTACGCTTTAAGCTTGATCACGCTTCATGCGTGTTATTGTTTAATTTCCCCATAATATTCAAGAATCTTGTATTATATCAGTCGGCTAACAATGCCGCAACACATGTCATTCATAATTATGGATATAATCACAATATTATATCTAAGTGCGTTTTGTTGGAGTGTATATAGATATCGCACTTTTTAGAAATCATAAAGCTTTACAAGCTAATCTTTATTTCATCGTATTGACATGTTTGTATGTAGAATATTGCTGCATAAGAAATATTTATATTCAAGTTGTTCTCATAGCAAATAATTTGAGGCTATTAATCTGCTAAATCATTAGCAATATAATATTCTATTATCTCAACTAATTCGTAAAATCATTAATGACTTTAAGATATATTCATGCTAGCATTTATCACTTTGCTCGTAATATCATTATTTGAGCAAATAATCAGTCATTCATTTTCTTAGTGAGATAATTAATTTGCTTTTGAGAACAAGCAGCAATGATAATTTGTTAACCTGAACAATCTTCTGGTTCTTTAATGAATGCCATTTTGCATTCTCAATAAATCTCATTATTGAATTGGAATCTAACCAATCATTATAGAACTTCTGGTTCAGTAAGATATTTCACTTGTACATATGTATGAACTTCTGGTTCAATACAGTATTCATTTCATCAGTACGTATTTCTGTATAGTACAAATCAGTATACCGAAAAAATCAGGTACAATATCCAATGAAATATCTCATGATCTCAATCTTGTCGCCAAATCTTCCCTTATATCGAAAAAGGTAATGACGCATTATCTCATTGTTCCCACCTTTTCAATAATTTATTCAATTATTTCTTAATGAAATCGATATCATGCGGAGTACTCCTTTACGCGTTTAAATATATCGTTTGGGAAGAGATTAGATCCATAAAAAAATGGATGTTATATTATCAAATATTCGCAAATATTATTCTAATCTTCCGGTAAATGTTTTGAAAAAGATTTACCTAGTTCGACTTGAAAGATTGAGGTTGCTGATGGATTAAGGCATTCCAGAAGATGTTCGTTGGTTGATCGAAGCAAAAGTTCGATTAGCTGGTGAATTACCAGATTTATTTTCTAAGCACATGTCTGGCTTAAGTGAGAGTACTTTTGGCTATTCAGTATTGATAAAGTGTATTAAAAGAATCACCGAAAGGTAAGTTTTATCAAAAGTAGTGTAATTTAGTCAGAAGTATGTTTTCACTTTTTCAAAATACGAGCAGTAAATAGTGAAGTTTTTCAAGTTTAAAAAACCAATGATTTTCACACTTTCATGCATCCCAAAATATCATTTTCCTATAAGTTTTTCCTTCCTTATACTCTCAAAGATGGAAGGACCAAAACCTCGACCGATCAAAACTATCTGTGTATTTTGTGGATCAAATGTAGGGAAAGGTTTTGGGTATCTAGAAGCAGCCGTGGATTTGGGGAAAAAGTTGGGAGAAAAAGGTATCAATCTAGTATATGGAGGAGGTAGCAGTGGATTGATGGGTTGTGTTTCCCAATCTGCTCAAGCAGAAAAATCAAGAGTAATAGGTGTTATACCCGTTCCTTTAGCTGATATCGCAGGCAAAACACGAGGGCATGAAGTACAAACATTATCTATTCATGAACGCATAACTTGCATGTTATATGGTTCTGATGCCTTCATTGCCATGCCTGGAGGTTTTGGTACTTTAGAGGAAATCTTTAATATTACCTCCTGGGCTTATTTAGATCTCCATACCAAGCCTATTGGGCTTTTAAATGTTAACAATTTCTTTGATGGTTTGCTAACATTTCTTGATTATGCTGTGGAACAGGGATTCATCTCTCCATTTTCTAGGAGAATCCTTATTTCTGCTCCTACTATCGAGGAACTGCTGGATAAGTTGCAATCATATGTCCCCATAAAAGATCCAGCAGGAGTTAAGATAGATTGGGCGCAAGGAAGGGGAATCAAGCGAAAATGGAGTCCGGTTAATGTAAACTTAACTTTGTGAATCCTAGAATAGATGGTGGTAGAGTACGGAGTATTCTTACTCTTGAGACACACCTTAAATTTTTAGGATTTTATCAATGTTTAATCTTGTGTACCTCAAAGATAGGTGGTAGAGTACAGAGTATTCTTACTCTTGAAACACACCTCTTTGAGTGTTTCTTTATGTCCTCAAAAGTTCAGAGGTGGTAGGATACGGCTACTCCCGAAACACATCTCTCACTTTGAGGATCATAAATGTTTCCTCCTTTTATGTATGACTTGTTTTATGCTTCTTCAGGAGCAATAATGATAATAACATTTTAGTATGTAATTTTTACTTCTTCTGGAGTAAATATGTACTTCTTCTGGAATACATAATTGCTCGTGCAAGAACTTTTTCAAATACTTATCATCTAATATTCATCTCATAATACTGATGAGATTATTTTCACATTAGCTATGTCCATGCTATCAGGTGATATTATCTTATCATACATCAACATTTTTCTTGTTGGATAATCCATTTTTATCTATCTTTTCAATACAGATAATGGTAACTTCTGGTACCGTTTGATAAAATATATTTTTTTTATTAACATCTATCAACCTTTTTGGTATTGATAACTTTTTATCAATATTTACCAACTTTTGGTAATGATAACTTCTGGTATAATTTGATAAAATATTTTCTAACTTTAGTATTGATAACTTCTGGTATCATTTAATGAAATATTTAACAATAATATTGTATATATATTAACAATAATAATACTGGGGTTTTACCACCACGTATATATGTTGACAACAACCTCTAATATGTTAGAATTAACCAACAACTGAGGCGTTTCTGAAATAATATAAAATTTGAATATACGTAAAGTATTCCGTAAACCGACCATATAGGCGGTGTCTACATAATGAAATAATTACCTTTCATGAGTGAGCGAGTCATATCCTCCAGTCAAGGTATTCATAATAGTGATCAAGTCATATCGTCAAATCCAGTCAAGGTATAGTGATCGAGTCATATCGTCAAATCCAGTCAAGGTACTCATAATAGTCCAATCCGTTGCGGTATAAATTCAGTGCATAATAACTCAATCCGTCACGGTATGACAATGATTATTTTACTTATACCTTGTTTAAAATCTTTAATTTATCTTGTTGATCACATATTAATCGTTAATTTTCGATTAATTTACTTTTATGTATTACCAATGGTAAAATTGTCCATATTTTAATATGTTGCTCATATGGATAAATCAAAACCGTCAATAGGTTTGAAATTTAATTTAGAACAAACTTACTTTTGGTCCGAAGTTCAAAATCCCGTCGGAAGTGCTTTAAAAACGGTTTTTAAGAAAACCGCCACGTTCGATCGCCGGAAAATCTCAGAACTGCACAAAACAGAAAAGTAAGATCATAGAAAAATCAAGAACGTCGATATGAACAAACTTCCTATTGACGTCATCGCCTGATTCCTCCGCACGCGCCGTCACGCGCCTCCTCGACGTCTGCGCGTGGTCTTCACGCGCTTCATGCGCCTCCGCGCCGGTGCCGATGACGTCGACACGCGCCGGTTCGGAAGAATCGTCCGGTCCCGTGGTCATGGATCCGGTCTCCGATCATCGTTTGGATATATGGTTTGGCGTGAATTTAGTTTGGAAGTTTCGGATTACACAATTTCTTCAATTTTTCTATGTATTTGGAATTGATCTTCTAATCTATGATGTATAAATGATGATTAATAATAATCTGGTTTCTGATACAGAGGTTCATCATTTAGATGCAACTGTAGAGCATACTCCCGTCATATTACTCAATGGGTTAGAGACTCGTGCTGATAACGTGTTGTGAAACTATCAAAAATCCTAACAACTAAGAAGAGAGAAATGGAGAGAGCTTAGAGGAGAATTCTTCATTATGAGAATTGGTGCAAACATTACAATGAATATGAGCCTATTTATAGGAAAATATGGGGAATAAAATAAAGTCATTAATACATTAAATATAGTAAATTAGGTATTGTGAAATATGAGATAAGCAAATTAGGTAAATGATTTTATAACAAGAACTAATCTTTTTTTTTTTTTTTTAATCAGAGGGAAAGTCAGTGTTGATGGACAGGATGACCATAAAATGAATAACTTAATTTTAACCATAAGACAAAACTTTATTACTTTAATGTAGGGGATTATGTATTGCTTTTTGTTGCAAAATATGGTTTTAATTAACTTTATGGCTGTAATTAATGAATACATAATGAGTTGGAAAGTCTCTATTATGTTGGATAGTTAATGTTGTATGGCTACAAAATAAACAAGCTTATTAATACAAATCTTGAAATATTCTCCATAAGTATTAAGGGCCCGTTTGACGTAATCAAAAATTATTTTTGAGGTTAGGGCGTTTTTGTGAATATTGGATAATTTTTGGAGATTATTTTATCCGACAAAAAGAGTATTTGGAAGAAATTGACCTAGGCAATTTCCGTAGAAATATCTTCTAAAAAAGAGGCCTAAGATTCAGGGTCCGTCAAATTTTAAGTTAACATGAGACAAAATTTATCTTCGATAAATTTACTAGGTGCCCAGGGTGCATAATTTTTTTTTTTTTTTAATTATCGACTTCATTATCTATTTATGTTTTCTAATTTCTTATCATTATTATTTTTTTTCAACACTCTTTGTTGTGTAATTTTTTTGAATTAAAAATTTAGAACTGATAAAACTAAAGTATTAAAAAAAAAAGGGCATTTCACCGACAGTTGTGAAAGCACAAACACAATGGCACATGCTCAGGCTAGGGGACCCTAGTAATCGGCTCATATGCACCAGTAAGGCAACGTATGGAAAGACTACACGTGGCCATTCCTCTCTCTCACTCACCATCACTGTGATTAAAAATGGAGATGGAAGTTTTAAGAAATTATTGTTTATAAGCCCCGTTTGATTTTCATTTCTAAGGGGATATAATTTTTCGGAGAATGTATAGTTGAAAAATAGTAAAAAATTATGAATTTATGTGTAAAATATTTTATTATGTGAAGTGATTAAAAATGATTACGAGAAAAAAAAATTGTATAAAGAACATCAAACCTGGCTAAATTGATTTAATTTTTGCGTTAAAGAAAACAGGGATATGTAAATAACCAGGTCGGACATATCAATCATGTCAAAGAAGGGAGATTTAGGAAAGAAATTTTTGAAAAAGACTTTTCTGTCCATTTAAGTAGTTGATTTAAATTATTTTTCGATGTAATTTTAAAATAAACAAGTATCACACTTGGCAATTATTTGATTTCTTGCTTACACAGTATAATGCGTAGGTGTTTAGTTAGAAGAAATGTTTTTAGACATGGTCCGGTCATCGATCCGGTCGAGGAATTGGATCAAAGGTTAGAGAGTCGACTCACCCATTCATTAATATAATAATAAAAATATTTAAAATAATAAATAATCATGATTTTTAAAAAAAATAAAAGAAAACTAAAATCCGGGTCAATCTGGTTTCGGGTCGACTGGGTCAACCGAGTTTACCCGATCAACTCGGGTTTTTGATCGAGTTTGACCAAAACAGGTTTTTGGGGTCACCCGACCCAGGTCGCCGGGTTTTACAACATTGGTAGAAGTGGCAAGGTCGTGGTCCATGCAATCACATGATTGGCTTTTACAGTTCAAGTCTTATTGAATTATAGTAAGACCCTTTGCTGTTTTGGTTCTATCAATTTGACCCTTGAATTTTTAGATTTATTTCAAATAAGTTCTTCCAAAATTGCAATTGAGATCCTTCAACTTTCTGAAAATGTACCAAGTTGATCCCTATTTAATTGCATGTCCGATCCTTAACTTCTAAAATTTGATGTTTTGGTCCCAAAATATCAATTTTGCATGTTTTTGGCCTTTCTTTTGCATGCTTTTGCATTTCTTTCGTTATATTTGCACAAATCACTCAAAAACGACTATTTTAAATGCATGAAATTTGAATATAAAATGCACTTATAAAAAACCCTCCTCCTTTTTCAAAACTTGAGACCGACTACTTAATTGAATCTTCTAAGATACGGAGTTAAAATTGTACACGAACAACTTGTTATGTGTACAATTTTTATTTTCAAAAACATGATTATGTAAAGTAAAGAAATTATAACTAAAGATCATTTATCCGACTAGATGCAATTTCGTTATATTTATTTTATATACGAAAATGAGTGTCCTGCCAATCTTTGACGCACATTAACGCTTTCAAAATAGTCAGCTCCTTATTTCCGACAAAGTCCTTTTACCTGTACTACAAGCAGACTCTGAAACTATCGTGCTAGTTTGAGGTGTTAGTAGATTTGTTGCCATGTCAAAACAATTGGACATCTTCGTTTGTTTATTCAAAAAAATTCAAGCAAATCAAATTATAAAGAATCAGCAGAGCCAAAGTAATTCTTGTTTTAAAAATAAATTTTCAATTCTTCAGGTATTGCAAATGGACCTGATCCCGATGGTCCAGATTCGGATGTGTTATGAAAACAGAAGACATACTATAAGAAGTTATTTGTATATCCCTAATTTCTTTCATTAGATCTAATAATTCTTCTTCGTTTCTCTAAGTGAGCTAGTGTAACGCCCTGAATTCCGTAAAATCCGGGAACGTCACTTCTCTAAATTCTTGAATAAACTTTGTTGCGGAAAAAATGATTTAAATATTTAATATCGCATTTATCGAATAAAATTTTAGCGATAATTCAAATGGAATAAGTATTTTCGTACAAATTTGTAAAAATGACAATTCTTGATAAAATGAAATAATCATTTGAAAGTCCACGACTTTTAAAAAAATATCAATTTGTAATTTGCCGTCATTGCCCATCACTCCCCATCGTCTCCGAAATCTGCAAAAATTGTTAAAACAACGGGTTGAGCATTTCAAAAATGAAATACTCAGTAGACTCATCGCCAGTAATTAATCTACAAGATAATTGAACACATAATCATGCAAATAATGTAGTGACATTCTTTTCTTATTCATAGGCATCACACAGTGAACGCAAATGAACACATTCTTTTCTTTTCTTGGCTAGCAGATAAGTTATGCCCAGCATAACATAAATTATTTATCTCAAAAGAGATATTCTTTTCTCATGCAATTAAGCATAAAATCACACAAATCCACATAACACATGCAATTATGATATAAATCAATTAATGGGGGCGAGTCTACCTTAAATCCGACGAGTGCAAAGTTGAGCGGGATACGACTTCAATCTTTCAAATCTCCGTACGCTTCGTCTAGCCCATAAGTTACATTAGTCCTTTGAAATTTATAGTTTAAATATGATAATTTATAGTTTGAGGACTGAAATTGATGTTTTGAAAGTTGAGGGACTAAAATGAATACTTTTGAAAGTTGGGTTGAAACTCAAAACAAATATTAAACCATAGGGCTGAAATAATTGATTTTCCCAAAATGAAAGGGCTGATTAAAACTCATTTAAAATTTAAGGGCTGAAATTGATGATTTGAAACCAAAAGGGACTGAATTGAATACCTTTCAAAAGTTGAGTTGAAACTCAAAACGAATATTAAACTATAGAGCTGAAATAATAGATTTTAAAAATGGAGGGACTGTTTTAAACTATTTTAAAACTTGAGGGACTGAAATGGATAACTTGTAAAAACTTGGGCTTAAAATCAAATGAATTCAACCTACAGGGACTGAAATAAAATGGTTCATAAATCTTGGGACTAAAATAATAACTTTAAAAATTTGGGGGACTAAGGTGAAATTTTTGAAAAATCAGATTTTAATAAAACCAAATCCTTTCTCCTCCTCATTTTCGTGAGAGAACAGACAAGAGAGAGAGGAAGATGGCGATGGCGAGCGGGGGAGAAAATCCGGTCTTCCAGCCGGCGCAACGTCGCCGGCAGGTATCGGCGGACGGTGGCAAGGGATGGGGGTACAAAAAGGCTGGGTTTTGGGGCTGATTTCGTGCGAGACCGAAGCTTAAATCGCGATTTGGAGTTCGGTATTAGCTGCGAGATCCGGTGATGGTTGGAGTAAGTGACTGGGCTTCGTCCATTCTTGGTTTTGATTTTTGATTTATGGGTTGATTTTGAGTCTGGGTGTGTCTTGGGTGTTACAACCGGAGTGGGCAGTAGGCGATGGGTGAGGGGTTGGTTCTCGACAGGGCGTTGAAGGTGTTGTGCTGTGGGAATTTGCATAGCAGATTGTTGGATGGATTGGTTGTGGTGGTGATGTTGTGAAAGTGGAATGGCTGGACGTTTGGGAGGTGGTGGCCAGATTTTGGTGTTACGTGCGGCGGTGGTGGTTTGGCTGTAACAGTTTGGACAGTGGCTCGATGAGTTTGGAGCTGGGGCAGTGGGCAGGGACGTAGATTGGTGGAAATTGATCCTGCAGGTTGGTGGTTGTGACTCTTGTGGTGGTTGGCACGGTGATGATGTTGTGGTGATTCTTGGAGAGGCCGTGATGCCTGGGATGGGTATGCTGCGTGGTGTTGGAGAGTTTTTGGGTTCGAGGAATGAATTGTTGATGAGAAGGAATGATGATTTTAATATGGCTGATTGTGGTATGAACATGGTAACTTAGGTTAAAATCTTGATTCATGGAAAATTGTGAGAATTTTGGAAACGAGTATCGATCGTGTAAGGAAAAACTTGGAAAATAAGTTATTGATTTAGTTGGGCCAAGAATGATTTATTGGGTTTTTAAATGGGCTTGAATGATTGGTAAAAATATTTGGGCTCGATAAGTTGGATTTGACTAAAACAGTTGAAATTTTGACTTAAATATAATTAACACTTGGACTTTGAAAATAAACTGTGATATTGAAATATATTTGATAAAAATTAAAATTTGACTAAGTATTTGAATAAATTAAATTTTCCACTTAACTGGCTAGACGAGCACGCGTTTAAAAATAAAATAACTAAATGATGGGCAAGGTCGAAGCGACATGTTTTTAAAAATACTTATTTGAATAAAATCACGAAAATTCTCGGTTGCTACAACTAGAACGTGATGGTGCGGATGAAGTATGACTAACATTAGCACCTAATCGTATTGCATATGAGTTATATCTAATTGCTTTCTAAATTAGTATAACTGATAAGAGAGTCCAAAATCAACATGTTACTGATTTTTGAAATAATATGTATTGTACCTTTTAAATTGTAACACAAGTCCATTATGCACGTTGTTTAAACGTGTCCAAAATGAGGCCAATGGATCACCGGTAGCGGCCCAATAGAGGCCCAATGGGCCCTAGCCTATGGCCGGAACTTAGGGTTTTACTTTGGGTCGACTTCCGAGGTGGAACATCGTATGAACCCTCTTTATCTGAACTGGTTTATAGCAAGCCGAGGTGCCTTGTGGTAACACCTCAGATATGTGATGAGACAACGGATAATGTCTGAAATATGTAACTTTCCCCAGTTGACCGTCTTGACAAGACGTTGCCTTTATGGAAGATATGACAGGGGCCCATCCCCTACCGGAAGTAGCAATGATTACTTCCAAGAAATTGGTTTACCCCTCCAACGGCTAGGGTGAAGACACGTGTAAAGTCCACCACATGTCGCGATCTAAAGACCATAACTTCTCCTATAAATAGAGCACACTTGCCTCCAAATCAAAGGTTGGTAACTCAAGACACAAACTCAATTTTTTATTCTCACTCCCTTTTCTCTCTTTTACACACTTACATTTCCCGCACCCAATCTATATCTGCTTAAAAAGAGTACTGACTTTGACATCGGAATGCAAACGGGTACCACTTTAGCCCATTTTGCAAGCTGATTGTTTGTCATAGTGCACAGGGGATCCACATGTTCAAGAGGGAGGAGCTGAGCCGTATTGACCCAAGGTCCTACCAGATTTTGTGGTCAATATTTTGGCGCCATCCATGGGAAACCACACTTCTAACCACGAAATCACGTGGCAAAAATCTACGTAAAACCCTGAAAAAGAGCGGATAACCTCTTGGAAAAGAGTGAAGAACCACAAAAACTTGGAAAAAGGCTTAAAACTTTGAAATATAAGTTTGTTAACCTTGAAAAATGCTTAAAACTTTGAAATATAAGTTTGTTAACCTTGAAAAAGGCTTAAAACTTTGAAATATAAGTTTGTTAACCTTGAAAAAGGCTCAAAGCTTTGAAATATAAGTTCACGAATTGCTATAGACATGAATGAAAGTGATAACGATGTTAACTCTCGAAGAAAAAGAGGGGAACAATACAGTGAGGAGGAGACTCCCCAGAGACCTCTTGAGGACATAAATGAGGGGGTGGCCCAACCTAACCCTCCACGCCGGTATTGGAATCGTCGCATGCTACGAGATATGACGCACATGGTAGCCAAGATGTTGGAAATGCAAAAACAACAGATAGAACAAACCGCTGCAATGAATGACTATATGGCTAGGGGATACGTTGTAAATGAACCCATGATTCCCCCGTAATACTCGCAGCCACATTACTCACCATCTGATTCGGCCACTGCCTCGTATTATTACCAGGATCCGCAGGCATATGTCGAGGTAGAATCTGTTCCTTGCGACAAAGAAGACCAGGTGCATGAAGCACCAAGAGAACAAGGTCAATCACCTATTAACCATAGGGAGGCTTCGCCCTCAAAGTCTGGCAGCGTTTTTTAGCCAAATAGGGGGACTATTTAGGGGTAAACGAGGAGGCCAAATTGACCAAGGTCGGCATAATGCGACTGAGCCTAGAAATAGGCGGGAGCGACGGGCTGAAGAAGCCCTTTCGCGGAGCCAAATGCCTAAGGACAAATATGATGCAGGGACGAAAAAATGGAGCCCCACGCACGAGCCTAGAAATAGGCGGGAGAGAAGAGCAGAAGCAGCCCGGACCCTAACTCAAGGTGGCCTTCCAACCTTTCAAAGGCCAAATTACTGCCGAGTTCTGCCACCACGGGGGCAGGATTACCTTCAGCAGCCCTATGACCAATATCATGACGCGATGAATTTCGACCATGGTGAGAACAGTGAATTACCGTCATACGAGCTGGATGATAAAGAGGAAATAAGCCCTTTACGGAGGGCATCCGAAGGTGCCCGGTGCCCCATGACTTTGAAGTGCTAGAAATAACAAAGTACTCTGGCAGAGGTGACCCTGATGATCACCTGTTAAATTATTGCGCCAGTATGGAAATAGCCGGAGCCACCCCGGCGCTGAAGTGCAAAGCCTTCGCTTTAACACTTGAGGGAAATGCAATACGGTGGTATAAAAAACTCCCTCCTGGTAGCATCCACAGTTGGAGAGATTTGAAGGCAGCTTTCAAAAATGATTTTGTTTCCTCCAAGCCCGGCCAGCTCCCACTTCAACGCCTTCAGGATTTAAAGCAAGGAAGGGAGGAGTCTTTGAAGAGCTACCTAGCTCGATTTATAGAAGAAATGCACGTCTGTGAAAACATCACCGAAGAGGAGATGTTTTCTGCATTAAAAGGAGGCCTAGACATGACAATCATGTTTTGGAAGGATATCCGAAGCAGAAAACCGAGGGATTACAACGCCTTGATAGACTTGATGATGGAGGAGATCATTTCGAAAGAAATGGCTAGGGCCAGGAACAATCATCCTCAATGGAGATACAATACTGGGTACCCCAATTAAACGAACTAGAGGAAGGGAGGCAATAAGGATAGGTTCGGCGGTAACCGTGGGGGTGCGCCACGTCCATTTTCGGGGACCGGATCCAGTTATGGGCTGAGATCACTGAGGCTATTCCCAACTTACACTCCACTGCGCTTGCACCAAATCCCCTCCCGGCCCTTGGAAGAATAGAGGGTAGCCGAAGTGGAAAACAACCTATGATTGGGGTCTACTGCGTGTACCACAGATATTACAGCCATGCAACGGAGGATTGGAGAGAAATCCACATGTTGGCAGACCAAAAGGGAAACAGAAGAAAGGGAGGCGATTCACCCGACAAAGGAAAGCTGCAAAGGCCAAATAATCAAAAGCTCAATCGAACTGATAGGCGAGCTCCATGGAAGAACTTTACAAAAGAAATGATAGATGGTCGGTAAAGGGATAGAAGTATGGACCGAAATAACCCCCTGGCCCATGATAAAAATATAAGAGAACCACATGTGACTGCAACTGATCCGTCGATCCGCGAGATCGACACCATATTGGGAGGACCCCACCCAGGTGGGAGTACCAATAACTCCCAAAAATGGTACATCAGAGAGGTCAAACAGTCTGCTAACGTGAACTATCACATCCATTCGTATCCTGCTGGGATGTCCGGGACATAACCTATCACATTTACCCAGGATGATGTATTGGGGTACACTTTCCACATAATGATGCGCTGGTTATTCGGGTAGTGGTGGCTCGGAATGGATTGTCACGGATGCTGGTAGATGACGATGCCTCGATGAATGTGATCTATGGAGTAACTTTTGATAAGATGGGGATTAGTACCCCACTTATTCCAGTCCCGAATCCAATATATGGCTCACCGGAGATAGCATAACTTCCAGAGGACCCATAACCCTTATGACGGAAGTAGGGAAGCCTCCTCTAGAATGCCCATGGAGTTCTTGATTGTAGACAAAAGCTCCTCATATCATGGCTCAATTAGGAGGCCGAGCCTAATTGTCCTAGGGGTTGAAACTCGTACAAAGTATATTTGTATGAAATTCCCAACGAAACATGGCATAGCCACTGTTAGGGGGAGCCAAACTGAATCACGATCCTGTTACACAAATGCTATCCGAAAGTTTCAAGACCTGAACGTAAATATGGTTAGTGATGTGGTAATGACCGATGCTACTCCATACCCTGAAATACTAGGTGAAGGGTCCTCGGTGGATGAAGATGTAGCCATGACACTGGAAGGGGATCTGGCAGATCTGGACCCAAGGATGACCAGTGAAAGTTGCTCTACCCCATCCGAAAGGCTGGAATGCTTTTGTGTTGATCCACATGATCCAATCAAGGAGTTGCAGATTGGGATGGATTTTCTAGTTGAAAAGCTTCTTGCTCGAAAATTTTGACGTATTCGCATGGAAACACGACGACGTGGTTGGAATTGATCCTAAAGTGGCTTGTCACAAGCTCCAACTTGACCCAAGAAGCCTGGGCACAGGCAGAAGTGGAGGCCAATGAGTTCGGATAAATATGAGGCTTTGAAAGAGGAGGTGACAAAGCTATTGAAAAATGACTTCATTAGAGAATCCCGGTATCCGAAGTGGGTGTCAAACCCTGTTTTGGTTCCCAAGAAGAATGGGATGTTATTAGTATGTATTGACTTTATGGATACGTACTCCGGGTACAATCAGATCCTCATGCATGAGTTGGATGAGGAGCACACCTCGTTTATCACGGACAGGGGGCTCTATTGTTATAAATTCATGCCGTTCGGTTTGAAAAATGCAGGAGCCACCTATCAGAGGTTGGTAAATCACATGTTTTCAGCGCATTTGGGAAGTACCATGGAAGTATATGTCGACGACATGTTGGTCAAAAGTATGGTCGCCTCAGAACATGTTCGCCATTTATTAGAGGCCTTTGACATATTGAGGAAATATCGGATGAAGCTTAACCCTGCGAAATGCGCTTTTGGGGTAGCATCTGGAAACTTTCTTGGATTCAAGGTAAACATGAGAGGGATTGAAGCTAATCCGGATGAGATCAAAGCTTTACTCAACATGCACTCTCCCCAGAGCCCAAAAGAAGTGCAAATCCTAACCGGAAGAATTGCTGCCTTAAGTCGATTCGTTTCCAAGTCCACTGACAAGTTTTTGCCATTTTTTAAGGTCTTAAAAGGCAGAAAACGATTTCAATGGACACCAGAATGTGAGCAAGCTTTTTCCGACCTGAAGGCATTCCTAGGACGGGCCCCCTATTATCCGAACCAAAGGTTGGCGAACCACTTTCTTTGTATTTAGCTGTGTCAAAGGAGGCCGTTAGCTCAGTGTTGGTTAGAGAGGAGAATGGGAATCAGCTTCCAGTGTATTACGTGAGCAAAGTCATGCTGGATGCGGAAACACGTTACCCAGATATAGAAAAACTTGCTCTAACGTTGAAAAGTGCGGCTCATAAACTCCGCCCCTACTTTCAGTCGCACTCCATCCATGTACTCACAAACTTTCCTATGAGACAGGTATTACAGAAACCGGATGTGTTAGGAAGGTTAATGAAATGGGCGATAGAAATTAGCCGGTACGACCTACATTATATGCCTTGGACATCTATAAAGGGCCAAGCATTAGCTGATTTCATAGTTGAGTTCACGCATCCTCCCGAGGTTGAGATGGTTGATAACGTGGATGATAGCCTAGAGTGGAAGCTGTTCGTTGATGGGTCCTCCGCTGAAGGAAGATCTGGGACGGGGATATTGATGGTGAGTCCAGAGGGACACAAGTTGCACAGTGCGATTCGCTTTGGCTTTAAAGCCTCAAATAATGTTGCAGAATATGAGGCGCTCCTAGCTGGATTAAGGCTTGCAAAAGCTTTAAAAATCAAGTCAATGGTGGCAAGCAGTGACTTGCAGCTTGTTGTAAGCCAATTTAACGGACAGTTCTCTGCCAAAGAGCCAGACATGATTGCATACTTGAGAAGTAAAAGATTTAGCTGCCCACTTCGAAAAAATAGAATTGCTTCATATTCCTAGAACTGAGAACTCTAATGCAGATGCTTTGTCTAAACTGGAAAGCAGTAACGATGCCGAGCTCCTCAAAATGGTGCCAGTTGAGCATCTGCCGATTTC
Organism: Ligustrum vulgare; assembly: GCA_963555705.1. Classification (NCBI taxonomy): domain Eukaryota; kingdom Viridiplantae; phylum Streptophyta; class Magnoliopsida; order Lamiales; family Oleaceae; genus Ligustrum; species Ligustrum vulgare. The sequence goes on along the minus strand of OY743169.1, from coordinate 9,073,078 downwards.
TTCCATCGAACCAGGAACAGATATTTTGGTAATATAAGAAGAAGGTTCTTGGATGAATCCTATTCTGGCATACTTGAAGTATCAAACTCTACCAGACGAGCCGGAAGCAGCTCGGAAAATGCAAAGGTACGCCGCAAATTTTGTCATCTTGGACGATCTGCTCTATAAACGGAGCTACACCTCTCCTTTGCTACGATGCGTTGGGCCGGAGGAAGGACAGTATGTAATGAAAGAGATTCACGAGGGCATTTGTGGCAACCACGTTGGAGCATTTTCATTGGCTCGAAAAGCCCTCAAACAGGGATATTTTTGGCCCACTATGCGAAAGGATTCCCATAACTTCGTCGCAAGTGCGATAAATGTCAGAGGCATGCAACCATACCGCATCAGCCGCATCACAAATTGACTGTGGTAACTAGCCCCTGGCCTTTCGCGAAGTGGGGGGATCGATATTATTGGTCCTATGCCCCGAGGCACTGGTAACAATTGTTTCGTAATAGTGGCAATTGATTACTTCACCAAATGGGTTGAGGCAGAGCCCCTGATGAGGATCATTGAAGCCAACACTTCCAAGTTTATCTGGAAGAATATTATATGCAAGTTTGGAATAATGCACTCGTTGGTTAGGGACAACGCAAAACAATTCAAAAATAGAAGTATTGACGAATTATGTGATGATTTGGGAATCTGTAAATTATTTTCATCTCCACATCACCCACAAGCAAATGGGCAAGTTGAAGCCATGAACAAAACCATAAAGAACACCCTAAAAAGGAAACTGGAATCAAAGAAGGGTGCATGGGTAGATGAACTCCAGCAAGTGTTGTGGGCACTTCGGACTACTACCCACACCGCAACAGAGGAAACGTCGTTCTCCATGGCGTATGGATTTGAGGTGGTATGTCCAGTTGAAGTTGGGGTGCCTTCCCTTCGCCAAATCCATTATGAAGAGGTGGTAAATGAGGAATCACAAAGGGCAAACTTGGATTTCCTCCTCGAAAAAAGGAATAACTCCCAAGTGGTGTTAGCCAGGTACCAGGAAAAAATGGCCCGCTACTACAACAAGAAGGTGAAGAATCGGTTCTTTAGAGTTGGATATTTGGTCCTTAAAAAGATCCTTCCTTCTACTCAAGAACCAGGAGTAGGGACTCTGGGTCCTAACTGGAGGGGCCTTATAAAGTCACTGCCGAGATAGTACCTGGTACATATACGATCGAAGACCTATCTGGGATCCCCCTGCATAATTCGTGGAACACAGATCATCTTCGTCAATATTTTCAAAAAAATTAAGTTCCTCTTGGGCATGTAATGTCTTGGAAAAACCCAGTGGTTATTAAATAATTGTAATATCCCCACATAGTTTAATGATAATTTGCGGCGGGTTATGATGCGGGAAATTTCCGTAAAAAATGGTTAAGGGCAAGTACGATGAAACACGATCCCGCAATAAAATCTCGTAAATGTTAGTATGATTACTCAAGTTCATACCTATCAATGAGCTAGTAGTATTAACAAATTGCATCAAATGCTCTTTGTTAAACATGGCAGATATTAAAAATGCTAAATTATTTTAGTTCATGTGAAAGTATTACTTTTCCTATGATAAACAAGCGACAATAAAATATTAACAGTGCCTTGCTTGAACTTCATAAGCAAGGGACTCTTGTAAGCCTGCACTGCGTTTACTGCGTCTTAGCTAAAAGAGATAAACCACCAGCAACAGCTTGCTTAGCTAATAATCGTAAGAAGATAAAATCGCAGGTACTAAAATGTATAACACGAATGTGATCAAATATTTATCAAGTCAGACCTAACCAGCAAACATGAATGTCTTGAGTTGCTTAGGTCTGAGGGACTATCAAGTATACAAATCAAGTATACAAAGCATTTAGAAATTTCATGATTTTTATAGACTTATACGAAGCATTTAAAAAATACAAATCAAGTATACAAAGCATTTAGAAAGTTCACGATTTTTACAGACTTACAGACGATGTCATACAAATCCAAAAATTCCTGCCACACAAATGTTGAACTTCACAAAATGATCAAAATATTGAGCTAACGGAATAATCACATTGTGTCTGTATTAATCGTTACATTTACACTTCAAAATTTGAGAAATGTAAGGACCTCTTTTGCAGAGTCTCTGCCTGGTACAATTTGGCAGGAGTCAGAGGGATCATCAGTAGGATGGCCTTCCTTTGAATCTTGTGGCTCCGGGTATAAAGCCTCGATTTGGGAAATAACTAAGTTCGGGAAAGCCTCTTTTACATCCCAAAAAGCCATCCTAGCCCTGATGTTCCCGAAAACCCTCTGCATAGCTTCGTACTCAGGGATCTCTTCAAAAGTGTCCTTGAAATTCTGAACCGCTTCCGACACTTTGGCCCCCACGACCTCCTCCACCCGAGCTGCAATGGTGCGCTCCAAGGCTTCTTTGATCCTGGATTCAATGTGTTTCTCTAGGGAGGTGTAATCCTCTTCAGCCTTTTTCCATCTTGGTGGTAATTTCTGCTACCTCGGCTGCCAGTTTACCCTTCATAGAATTTGCTTCCACCAGGGCTTCAGCTGTGATGGACTGCGCGTGGTTGGACTTGTCAAGCTTCTTGCACAGAGTCGCCACATCGGACTCAGAGGCTTGGAGGTCATGCCTTAGCTTCTCATTATCCTCCTGAAGGCGCTTCGCAAGGGCCCTATCCTCTGAGGAAGACTTGCGGGCTATGGACAATTGATCTTTAAGATCATTAATTTCTTTCAGCATATTGTCCGCATGATGAAGTGCAGTCTCAGGCATCCTTTTTGTCTCGCTGCACTTCCACCACAGAGGATTCTATCTCGTCTATGAGGGCCAGATCTCCAGCATTCATGGCCTTGGCAGCAAGTAGTTTTCGAGATGGGGTGGCGCTGGAAGAAAATGCGGACCAGCCCTCAGTCCAAAACTGCTTCGTAACCAAGGCAGCCCTGGCAGGTGGGGAGTTGGGGAGTTGAACAGGCTGGGATCATAAGTGAGGTCCCTGGGAAGGACACTGGCTTTAATCTGCTTGAGCTCTTCGGCCGCCTCAGGGGTTACTTCGAAACCCAGCCCAGGAATTGACACGGAAAGCTCATCCTCCAAGTCTTGAGTCTCCGGTGGCGGAGTTGATATCCTTGCCCCTCCCGAGCCTCTTAAAAGGGGCAGGCTCATCCTCAGATATGGGCTCAAAAATATCCTTGGATAGGGAAGATGGTCCCAAGTCATTTTTAGAGTCTTTTTCCCTCTTAGAGCCACCACGATCCAACCTCTTCCCTTTCCCCGTTATGGTGACCCTCCTGGGTTCGGCCTCTTTTCCCAAGTTTGATTGTTGGGGACCCACGGGTAGCAAACTGGGGGTGGCAATAACGTGGGGAGAGGACCTTCAAGTTGGGCGGTGGACGTTTAGGATACCTCCTTTGCAACCCCCACTTGTAGGTTAGCAACTACTATTTTTTGTTTCCTCTCGACTTCACTACCGTGGCGAAGGGCAGGAGCGATCTTCTTGGACATAAGGCCCTTCAGAGAGATCTTAGGAAAGTTCTTGGAACCTAGCAGAAAAGAAAGAAAGATGAGACTCTGAATGCCAGACAGAAGTTATAAATACAATAAGAAAACTCTACTCACTCATGGCTCTCATAAGGCCGTACTTGACAAAAAGTTTGTTTTGTTGAATGACTTTTTGAAAAGTGCCTCGGAAGGCAAATAGGCGCCTCACCGCTGATAAATCTGTGTCGGAGAGGAGATAGGCGAAAGTGGACCCTGTCATAAGCCAACAAAGTAAGAAAATAAATTAAAAGTGATGAGCAAAAATGGGAAGTAAATAACATACAACATTTGAAGACGCGAAGCAAAAACAAGACTCAAGAGTTCGGGGAACGGTGATTTTCGGAGTGGGGTCCAGGGTGAGCTTTGCCACTCCCCCGCAACCTAGAACTACTGGTTTCTCTAATTCTTTATAGAAGTAGGATGCCCAGTGATGATAGGGGATAAGAGCCTCGGGGTGACAGGTAGTACCAGTCCTTAACGTCCGACCTCACATTATTATCCCTTCTAACAGATTTCTTTAGGGTGTATAAGGTATGGATGATTTGCAACGAGAGGGGATAGTCGGGGTTGACCTCTTTCCACACCAGCCAAGTACCAACGGTCTGAGTCCAGAAGTTCAGAGCTAACTTGTAAGGACACATGTTGTAACTCCTAAGCAGCGCCCTGAAAAAAGGGTGTAGGGGCAGCCTCATCCCACAGGATAAAGCATCATAGTAAACCACCACCTGGCCTAGGGGAGGACTGCAGGGTCGGCAAGAAGGTGTGGGGTGCACCAATCGGACCCCTTCTGGTATCCTGAACTTTGCCAAAGCACTTTCCAAATTAACGCCTCGAATTTCTGAAGCAATTTCACTGCTTTCCCAGAACTCTGGGTTCGGATCAGGGTCCACTTGATACCTTGATACTTTGTTCACAAGGTCCAACCAACCTCGACCTGGGCTATTTCCTCCTCAGATAATCCTAATTCTTCCCTATGCGCCATAAATGGAGCCCTAATATTCAGACCCAGGTCCTGATGACCAGAAGAAGAGCCCACTGCCTCTTCTGTTTTCAAATCTCTATCTCGCTTGCTTCGGAGTTCCCGCAAAGAGATCTCCTCGTCGGATGATAGATGAGCCATGTAGGTCTGGTTCTTTTCTTCTTCACTATCAGAATCATCCAAATTAATTATACTGCCATATTTTCTATTCCTCCTCTTAATCTGTTCCCTAAAGAAGCGAGAACTAAAAATCGATAAAGACAATGGGCAGAAACCTCTGGCAGGAATCGGCATTGCCAACAGTTCCTTCGGCATTGCCAACAGTTCCTGTGAACCCATTCCCCCAACTCTTTCCATTTTTTTCTTAAAAATAGTCCAGACTTACCAAGAGGAAGACAAAAATGCAAAACGAAGTTTTCAAACCAGTATTCGAAGATTAGAAATAAAAAAATTTCGCACATGCAGAGGAAAAAAAATTTACCTGTAGAAAATGAGCGTTTGAGGTTGTGTACTCAAAAGAAGAACGCGCCAATGGAAGGTGTTGGATGGTTGAGACGATTCGCTGGGTTAAAAATCCTTGAGAAGTGTTGAAAGACTTGCAAGAAAAGGGAGAATGATACGATTCTTCACAGAGGAGTTTTTATGAAAATTTTAAGAAAATGGTAAAGGAGAAAAGTTAGGATGAAAGATGCTTTATAAGGAACCCAATAGTCCCAAACCCTTTGATGCAAACCACGTAGCAATTGTAGCTACGCAACCCACAAATTATTAGAATCGACCCAAGAACGTCAAAGAATCACGATTTCGAGATTGATTCAAATTAATTGAACCAAGCAACCAACACAATCAATAGATATGCTGACCTCTTGATCACAATGAAAATAAATCTCACCCAAGATTTGAACAAACAAGAATTAAACTCGCAAGTTCGGATTTTATTCAATAAAGAATGAAGTATGAAAGCAAATTGCCCTCAATAATAATATCAAAGTTGTGTAAAGTCTGTTTTACAATGAATAGAAAAAGCGTATAAATAAGCAAAATAAACCTAGGCGCTAATTAGGCTCAAAATAGAATTCTAATTAAAGTAAAATAGTTAAAATAACTAAAACTGGAAAAAAAGGAAATAAAATCCTAAAATTCTATCCGTTCCATACTTACGGCCGTAAGTCTAATTTCCTGAAAATCTTATTTTCGACAGAGAGACAGTTACGGCCATGATGGATGTTGGTTACGACCGTAACTTTAAGCAGAATATAATTTACGGCCGTAATGGCCTGACTGCAACATTTTCGTTATTCTTGGTCTCCAACTTGATTTTCGTACTTGAGCCCAACATGAAACTTGCCTCTTTACTAGCCAAGAATGTGTTTTCATCCACTGTTGCATGAAGAATTGTATTCGGGATCTGGATCACATCATTCCCCCCTTCTTCAGGATGATTCGTCCCGAATCATAGCTTGGTTCATGGTGTTTCAGTGCACCGCCTGGATCAAAAGGAAAATTCTTGCCTCCATTACATAGGATCAACCAATAGTCTAATACTTGGATTGGATGGACGAGTCGAAATATGAACTTCCTTGGCCAAATGTGGTGGGACTCAAACCTCCAAGTATATTCAACCTGCAAGAAAGAATTAAGCAAAATAGGGTGGGAAATGTTAGTTTCACAAAGTACAAGATAGGAATCCTTGTACTTATGGTATATCATCTCCAAATCCTCTTCCCTAACAACGAGGTCTTTCTCTTCACCTCCTTCCTTTGTTGCAACTTCTTGCTCAATCTCTTCTATTTCTTTTCTTTCAAGCTCATCCACCTCTTCTAACTCCACATTTTCAAGCTCAACTCCCTCTTTTAAATTTTTGGCCTCAACCAACTCATTCATGTTTTCATTCTCTACCCCGTCAACTTTCAATTCATGCATATCCTCATCAATAATTTTAACTTCTTGTTCATCCACCTCTTTATTACCCAATTCCACATCTCCTACCTTAAATGTTGGATTTTTTTCAACTATTTCTACTTTCAAATCTCCCTCTTTCTTCCCAACATTCATATCCTGAGGCTCTTCTTGCAACTTAACTACATTTTTACCCCTCCGTGCAATCATGTCCTCTTCTAGAAGTTTTAATTGATAATTCAATCTGGATAATGGATTAATCTTTTCCTTCACCTCCTTTTGATCTTCAAGTATTTGTTCTAGTGTTAAACTAGTTAGGGTGATTGATTCTCCATCCTTCACAAATTTGTACCTGTTTCTATTCTTATCATAAAATGCTTTCCTCTCACGCCTCCATGGCCTACCCCACAACATATGACAAGACTCTAGAGGCACCACATCACATAATACTTTATCACTATACCTCCCAATGGTGAAATTCACTAAGACTTGCTTGGTCACTTTGAACTCCCCACACTCCTTCAACCATGTCATCCTATAAGGTCTAGGATGTTGTAGTAAATGCAACCCCAATTTTTCAACCATGTTGATACTAGTCAAATTAGAGATGTACTCCCTATCAATAGCCAAACTACACAGCTTATCCCCCACACGACATCTAGTCATGAAAGTATGATGGAACTCGTAATTCATCCCTTTATGTAGCTTTCAAAAATTTGAGAGACTCAAAATAAGAGGATCCGGATATTGACAAATATCAAGAAAGAATTTAATGTTGACTCGAAAAGGAAAAACAATATCAAGAATTTTAAAGAAATTCAAGAAAGTGGTTCTTGAATGGAATTTTTTTTTTGAATTTTGGGTGAATTTTCGAAATAAATAAAATAAATAAATAAATAATTTTTTTATTTATAAATCCGAAAATTCGACAACGAACACGACAAAACAAACGGAACTTAATTCGGATAAGAATTAAGCAAAACAAACACTTTTGAAATTTTTTGGAACGATTTTCTGGATTAAAGACTCAACAAACTCAAGAACAAGAAGAACGCAAAAAACTGAAAAACAAAACACTCAACAAGATATGGATGATTTTTATGGGACTCGATGATAATCATAAAAATCAAACTGGATAGAAAACTCAAGAAAACCAAAATAAAGATATAACCTTGATTTTTGGAGCCTAAGCTCTGATACCAAATGATGCAAACCACGTAGCAATTGTAGCTACGCAACCCACAAATTATTAGAATCGACCCAAGAACGTCAAAGAATCACGATTTCGAGATTGATTCAAATTAATTGAACCAAGCAACCAACACAATCAATAGATATGCTGACCTCTTGATCACAATGAAAATAAATCTCACCCAAGATTTGAACAAACAAGAATTAAACTCGCAAGTTCGGATTTTATTCAATAAAGAATGAAGTATGAAAGCAAATTGCCCTCAATAATAATATCAAAGTTGTGTAAAGTCTGTTTTACAATGAATAGAAAAAGCGTATAAATAAGCAAAATAAACCTAGGCGCTAATTAGGCTCAAAATAGAATTCTAATTAAAGTAAAATAGTTAAAATAACTAAAACTGGAAAAAAAGGAAATAAAATCCTAAAATTCTATCCGTTCCATACTTACGGCCGTAAGTCTAATTTCCTGAAAATCTTATTTTCGACAGAGAGACAGTTACGGCCATGATGGATGTTGGTTACGACCGTAACTTTAAGCAGAATATAATTTACGGCCGTAATGGCCTGACTGCAACATTTTCGTTATTCTTGGTCTCCAACTTGATTTTCGTACTTGAGCCCAACATGAAACTTGCCTCTTTACTAGCCAAGAATGTGTTTTCATCCACTGTTGCATGAAGAATTGTATTCGGGATCTGGATCACATCACCCTTGGTCTTTGAGCCGCATGATTAATTTAGATAACCTACATATCTTGGGGGAAGGGTTAATTAAAGCGCCAACTGTAAAGGGAAGGGGAGAAACCATTCAACTACCAAAGTGTACTCTACGCGCAGTAAGGTGCCCCCTCTCCTTCATATTTCTTGGAAACAGATACCAGCAATCTCCTTACCATAAATGCTCCACCAAAAGGGCATGCTGACATATCCCAACATTCGTCTGGAAGGGAAAATAGGAATAGTAGGTCGACGTTACCTTGAGTCCGCGCCTCGCTAAGAATTGCATCCCACCTCGTAAGTGCGTAGGGCTATGCAATGATCCCCAGCCAATTGGTTACGAATTAATTATAAAAAAAATGGAAATAACAAAATTAGGATAAAACTACGATCATGTGGCTGTTCACTTACGGAAAGTCCCCAGAACAAAACCATGGCTTCGAACCTATGACGAATTCGATCCGTCCATAAATGACCTCATCAGATTTGAGGGACTAGTGTTTAAGCCGTGTCCAAAATGAGGCCAATGGATCACCGGTAGCGGCCCAATGGGCCCTAGCCTATGACCGGAACTTAGGGTTTTACTTTGGGTCAACTGTCGAGGTGGGACATCACATGAACCCTCTCTATCCGAACTGGTTTATAGCAAGCCGAGGTGCCCTGTGGTAACACCTCAGATATGTGATGAGACAACGGATAATGTCTGAAATATGTAACTTTCCCCAGTTGACTGTGACCTGACAAGACGTTGCCTTTATGGAAGATATGACAGACGCCCATCCCCTACAGGAAGTAGCAATGATTACTTCCAAGAAATTGGTTTACCCCTCCAACGGCTACGGTGAAGACACGTGTAAAGTCCACTATGTGTCGCCATCTAAAGACCATAACTTCTCCTATAAATAGAGCACACTTGCCTCCAAATAAAAGGTTGGTAACTCAAGACACAAACTCAATATTTTATTCTCACTCCCTTTTCTCTTTTTTACACACTTACTTTTTCAGCACCCAACCTATATTTTCTTAAAATGAGTACTGACTTTGGCATCGGAGTGCAAACGGGAGCCACTTCGGCCCCCTTTACAAGCTAATTGTTTATCATAGTGCGTAGGGGATCCACGTGTTCAAGAGGGAGGAGCTGAGACGTGTTGACCCAAGGTCCTACCAGATTTTGTGGTCAACACACGTTAAAAGAAATAACATAGATAAATCTTTCTAATATTCTCTAAATTTTATTTCCATTGCAATTAGCATATTAGTTATAAAAAAATGGATCATTTTTGTATTTATGCAAAGTCCTTGCAATAATGAAAACACATTCAAGATTTATTCAGGGTTAAAAATTCTACGTAATTTATCTACAACGAATTTATTTACATTAGCATTATCGAACGTAAATAAACAAATTTTACTTTCACATTTATGCTCTCTAACAATTTGTAATATAAAATTAAATATGTTGAAGATAATATGGGGAAATTCTATAATCTTAAAAGCAATATTTTTTTATACATAACCCAAAGTAGATCTATGTAATGTGCAGTTGCATCTATATAACATTTTTTATTAATTCCTTCCCAAAGATCAGAAGTAAATGAAATAAGATTATTATACTTATTTAAGTTAGTTATTAATTTCTTCTTAATGTTAAGAAAATATGTTATAGTGTTAAAACGAAGAGTATTCCTATTAATTACAAAATACCTCCGTTGAAGATGTTCTTTGACGTAGGTATTGAAGTGTTAGTTGTCTACTATACTTAGTGGCAACTTCGTCCCGAAAACGAATTTCACTATTTCAATGTGAGCTTCTTCTTTAGAATATATCAACGTTGTAAGTGTAGATGTAAAATCACTATCGAACGTACCAAATTGAAGTGAAGATTGGTTTGTTTCAGCGTAACCATGTTCGGTCATACATTTGCGATAGTGATGGTTGAAATGGGTAGTACCTATATATTTTTCCACGCAATCTGTTATACACAATATTTGCACACTACTTTATATTCTTAGTTTCTATCGATTGTAAGCTCAGTTCAGACCAATTTAAAATGCTCCCGACACTTTGCAGGTTTCTTGCCTTCTCGCTTCTCTCTTGTGTCGAGAATATCGACCGGCACATTTTCTAGGATTTCAACATCTTCTTCAATGTGATCCAAATCAATTGGATGACTACCGGTATCATCAATATTTTCTGGAATGGAATTCTTCGTTAAAGTGAGATTGTGAGGTTGATTCCCCAATTTTACCGTTGAACAATTCCTCAACAAATCGACGCCTATGATCTATTCCTTTATGTGTTGAAAAATGAAACTTGAAGAAAAAGAAGAGGTGAGGATTTGATTGTAGACATGTAGTATTATAATTGAAATGTATAGAAATGTAGAAGGTAAAGGCGAAATGTGTATAATTTATTATGTAGTAATTGAATTGAATTAAAATATGTGAATTGCAATATAATATAAGATAGTAGAGAGTAGATAATTGTAGAGAATTTGTGTGAAATTGAAATGAAGATTTTGTATATATAGATGAAAAATAAAGTTTTTGACCGTTTTGCGAACGGTCATGAACTTTAAAAAGTGACCAAATGTTACAATTTTTGAAAATGTGGCTGATTGGTCACTGTTTTCACGAGTCGGCGATCCGAGAAGCTTGTCGGCTCGTTTCTCTATGCCCTTGTTTGGCTCGCGGTTGGGCTCGTCATTTTGCTACCTCTATGTTTAGCATAACAAAAATTTATATTTTCGATGAAGTTCGAGTAAACCTCGAAGTCTCCTATTTGACCAAAATCGAGTAAGGCATTGTTGCTCGATCTCGATCGAGATAAGGAAGAGGATAAATATGAGTTATGCTCATTTTAACTAGAGTATAATGTGGAACTCTTATTGAATAATCGACTATACCCATTTCTACCCGCCTTTAAGAATTCTAATCCCAACCATCTTAGGGAAATGTTAAATTTATTAGAACACGCTGAAGAATTAGTTGTTAGTGATTAATATAGTCCTAACTATGACATTTCTCTCTACGACTAGCCTTAAGGAACCACGAGGTACTCTGTACTAAGCAACTAAGCAGGTCATAAGGATGAAACGCTTGCACAAGGACTTTGACTATCATTTGGAGGTCAAACAAATGAAGTCGGATTTTCACCATCCAAAGGGAAACTCGAATGTGTCCATGATTTAGGAGTTTGAAACTTATTACTGCACATACATCTTTTTCTTTCTTAATCATGTAAAGGAATCGGTACGAGATTGTATTTTATTTTATTTTTTATTTTTTAAAGTCTAAAAATGCTCTCAATTATTATGTACTATTCTCTTTTATGATGTTATATTCGAACTTCTTTATAATTTCATAGAAATTTACGCAAATACCTGATTGTAATTGAAAAATATCAATTTTTCATATTATTCGTAATAATTCACAATTTGTTTCCAAAGTTTAGAAAAATAACGAATTTGATGTGAGAGAATATATTATTTGATTAATGTCATTAATTATGGTAATCTTTTTTTAAGAAGGTGTTACCTATTTTCAAGGAATTTAAAATAGGTATTTTCTAATCTTCCTAAAAAAAAAATTCACACATGGTTTCTCCCTAAATAATAGGTAATATTTGAAAATTTAAAATAGACACTTTGTAATGTAATGTAATGTTCGACTAATTTATACTGTAATGATCCGTAATGTAAAGTAATGTTCGACTAATTTATACCAGACACAGTCATGTAATGTTATGTAATGTTACACATTACAGTCATTGTGTAATAGTTATCGATATTATGGACATGTAATGTAATGCAATGACTTTGTATTCAAAGTTTGCTACGTATTAAAGTATTGTAATGTTGTTATTGTAAATTGCGAACATAATGTACCTGTAATCTTATGAGCTAAACCAACTCTTGGTTCTTTTCACTAAGATACACTTGTATATATATCTGTAATGTAATAAAAATTAAATTTCTTTTGTACCAAATTTCTTTTTAATGTCTTTTGACTGAAAACTAAATTTCTTTTGTACCAAATACTTTGTCACAGTAACCGAATTACGATCATGTAATGTAAAGTAATAGGCATGTAATCAAAGTTTGCTACGTATTATAATCGTGTAATGTGTAATTTTTTTGTAATTTCGGACATGATGCACCTATAATTTTATGAACCAATCCAACTCTTGATTCTTCTTAGTTGTAGAAAAATTGATATTTTTTTTATCGAAATGTAAATGTATTGATCAAAAGAAGATACAAAACTACTGACAAAGCTGGTGGAGAATACATGCATGCTAGTCAACAAAACCAACAAAAACAACCATCCAAAAAAACCCTACTAGTGGAATGGAAGTAGCAAGCAACATTGTACTGCAATATTTAAAATTTCAGAATTGGGATGAATACAAACTCCTCCCTTATATCATCATCCAAATCCATTTCATTAAACCCTGTTGCATCCAAGCCATGCCTTTTTATCCAAACTCCGTACAGAAAAAGGGCCAAACGAGAGTAGAAATAAGAAGCAGGAGGTAGAGTCTAGGTAGATGAAAAGAGAATCCATTACAAAAAAAAAAAAATCAATCAATCTTTACCAAAATTTCCAAGACTGTACTTTTCTTCAAAATCGGAAGAATAATAACTCACGATTTATGAAAAAACTTCATCCCTCTACCGAGTGTACCCAGACCGAATAATCAAAATAAAGTACAGATCTAAAATGTATGTGTTAGTTAAAGATAGATTTAGGTTGATCTAACACTTTAATCCAGCAAGAACTATTTTTCACTAGTTAAAATAAAAAAAGTTGATATTTTATGATTTGATGAGGGAGATTTTGTGAATGAATTAGAACTGCAAGAGATGAGAGAAAAATTATTGTTCTTTGTGATTTAACTGATTTTGAGTGATTAAATGAGACAAAAAGGAAATGTGGAGAGAGGAGAGAGGGGAAACTGAGAATGAAGAGAGAAAGATACGGTTTGGATTAAGAGATGAAAGAGAAATCAACAATATATCATGTTTTTCTAATTATTTTGAAAATTCGATATTTTTCTAAATTAGGTGGATCTAAATATTAGACCCTATACTAGCTCTTTATACCCTCATTAGATAAATACTAGATTAAGAGCTTGTTTGGTAGTGGTAAAATTTTACCATAATTTTTCAAACTCAATCTCAACCATCAATTCTTAGTCAAGCCCACTATTTTTGACTTTTCAAATATTTTTAAACCACACATCTATCAAAAAATCAAAAAAAATTACAAAAATAAAAATTTTTCACATTACCAAACAAGCTCTAAGAAACTATTTAAAATTTTACGTGTTTTTCACTTACGTACGTACTCTCACTACCAATCTGGTAAAATCGCCAACCAATCTATAAGCCTCTGTTCGATAATGCAATTTTTTGGAGGTTTTTAAATCAATTTTTAAATTACATAATTTCCCAAATCAATCTCTAACCTTAGATATTTTCTTTCTTCAATTTTTAACCAATATCTACCTAAAAAAACAAAAAAATAGTTTTTTTTTTCTACTGCCGAATAGGGGCCAAGATTCTCAAAATCAATCAATCAATCAATCACTCTCTCTTTCTCTCTCTAAAAGTTCCTATTGAAGCAAATCAATTTCCATGATTCTCACTACCGTGACCATCTCTCCAAGAAAATCATAGAAGTCCATTTTGCAATCCCATCGCCCATCTTTATGTTGGAAATTTGTGAATAGAAAATTCAACTCATGTAACTCCCATGTAATATAATTGATTGAGGTTAAATTACTCATATTAATTGGGGAGTTATGTGTGAAGTTATGATTGTTAATTGGGGAGTTATTTTGGAGTTATGGTATAACTCCTTTGCATGCTATATAATCCCTCTCCCTTCCTTTGGAAAACATGGAAAAACATTGGTTTCGTCAAGACACATTTTATTCTATATTTTGTCCATATATTTATTTTGTTTTTGGTGATAGTTCATACAAAAGTTCGGTTCGTTGGAGTGGTAACTTTGTGCTGAGTTAACTGCTCAACCTCCGTTGTATCCTGGGAGACAGACGCTCAGACAAACCTCAAGCATAGATTGGTGAGGGGGCGAATCTGTTTTAAGGAAACTGTGTTTGCACAGGCCTCGGTTCCAAATTTTTCTCGAATTTACAATTTTGGTTTTCATCAATATTCATATTATTGTGAATTCAATTTTGGTTTGTTCTTTTGTCAATCAAATTTGACAATCATTTCCCTACAAGCTTAAAACAGATTCTGTCTAAAAAGAATTTGATTTTCTAAAAGAACAAATAATTGGTGATCTTATTCATGTTGATTTTCTAAAAACTGATTGAATCAACAAATTGTAATCATGGAATTATTGCTCACTGTTGGATTTTTCTAAAAACTGATTAAAACAACAAATTGTGATTTCTTTTGGTTGGTTGGTTGCTCACTGCAGCCTTAAGATTTGTAGAAATTTGGAGGTTGTTTACTTGATGCTTATGTGGTGTTTACCAGCAATGAAAAATCAAGAACCATTCTATTAAACATGTGATCCTCATTGGAAAGAAATGTAATTGGATGATATGATTACACCACTTGTCAATCAAAAGGAAAACTTTGTGAGACCATAGAAAAAACTTGTCTGCACAAGAATCCAAATGCATTTTTTTTAGTTTTCACTGAGCATGAATTTGGATTTAGCCAATACCTTTCTTGCAAAGCAACACAAAAGAAATATGCCAGTGATGAAAAAAGTACCAGCAACTTGTTTTGCCACTCAACAATTCCTTTCTAATTTTCATAAATGACTTTTGAGATATCCTGTTGCAAATCGGTTGTTCAAATTATGGACATTTGGGCTATCTGGGTACCATTGACTTGATTGATTATCTCTGTTTTGCACAAGAGTTTGGTTAAGAAATTAGAGGTTGTAAAAGAGATGATAAAACCAGTTGTTGCAAAATGTCCATAAAGATAAAAGGGGAAGAGGTCCAATTTCTGCAGGATCAGATTTTTATCCTTCCCAGTTGCAATCTGCTTCTGGATTTGGCATTCAAAATCGTTAAACATTTTGCTCATTCGAGATTGGAACAGTTGACCAGGTTACTTTTGAAACTGTTACTGGGTTTGAAACACCGCTATAAAACTGAATTCTGATCGGATCCCAACGATCAGCCACCCAAATTCATAATTGGTTTCATGAAAATAGGTTCTTCTGAAAAATTCGAAATTACAGTAATAATTGATGTTCTTTTATAGAGATGAATTGAAGTGAAAGATGCCAGTTTTGTCTTGTTCTGTTTCGAATGAGAGAGTGCTGGGATGGGGTTTCGTTGTAATTGGTTTAATTTCATTTATGGGGTTTCTCTATGCTGATGTAATTTCAAAGCTTCTTCCACCATCAAATAATGCTATCATCTCTGCCATACAAATGACTGGCTGGAAAAGGAGTTTTATTCTATTTTGTATTTAAATAGAAATGTTCTTGATGCTGAATATGTCTTGGCCCGAAACTCGAGAGCTTCACGAGGTTGAGTATTTCAGATTCCTTGGAAGTCGAAGTTGAAGGTGATGAAGTTATTGAAGAATTGTTCATAGTTGTGTGGTCGGTGGATTTTACCACCGTCGACGCTAGCGGAAGAGGCACAGCTGCGGGTGTGGTACTCAACGCCATTGATGGCGTCGCATCGCACTCGGGTCTCCGAGGGGCTGCGGCCTTGCTGGTTGGACTTGGGGCGGCGGCAAGGCTAGTATTTGAAAACCTAGCTGGATCAGTAATTGAGGCGAGGGCTTTGACCAAAAATTAGAAGATTTCAAAGTCCTTGTGCAATTTCGTTTTATTGATTTATTGCAAATTAAGGTCCTCAAATCTTATTAAGATATTAAAATTGATCCCTGAAATTAAGGAATTTATTATTTAAGTTCCAAATTTTATAAATTATTCAAGTTGGGACTTGAATGTTTGATTTTTACAATTCAGTTCCTATAGTTTGAAAATTTTGAATCTGCACCTAAAGTTTGAAATTCTTATAAATTGGCCACGAAAGCTTTGCAAAATTGCTTTTAAGTACCAAAATTAAGAATTACTTCAAAATTGGCCTCCAAGTTTTGTGAAATTACAGTTACCAAGTGTCAAGTCCTACTATTGCTTAAGCAATGGCTATGCCAATTATGATGTGGCTCAAATTGTGACTAAATTGCCAAGTCATGTGGTGACCCAAATAGTGGCACAAATTGAAACCCCAACTATGGTTGTTTCGATTAACCATTGGGAAAATAGGAGAAATTCAATGAGTTGAATTTCAAGAGGTGGATGCAGAAGATGATGTTCTATCTGCTCACCTTGAATCTTGCGAGATTCTTGACTGAGAATGCTCAAATACTCCAAGAGGGTAAATGAGACATTCAAACAATTAGTGTAGTAGATGCTTGAAAGCATTCTGATTTCCTGTGCCGAAATTATGTCATGAACAGCTTGGCTGATTCATTGTACAACATGTACTGCATAATAAGAATGGCTACGGAATTGTGGGAGTTGGCCGCTTCCTTGAATATAAGATAGTGGATTCAAAGACTATGACCAGTCAAAGTGATTCCACATGAGATTCATGCCGAAAGGATGACTCTGAGTAAAACTTTCAAAGTGGCTTCCATAATTGAAAAGATGCCACCAGCTTGGAAATATAATATCCCCACGAGTTATGGAAATGGAGGAAGTCTACCTAGAAATACTTACGAATGTGGGGGCGTCTTGCCGAAGTGGCTATACCTGCACCAAAGAAGGTGAAGGTAGGTCTGAAAACTGTTGATCGCAATTTCATTATAGATATTTGCACAACAGTAGTGCTTATCAATTTATTGTGTATGAATATAAGATTCAAGACTTACATAAAACACAATAATCGAGAAATGCTTCGTTCTTTGAATATGTATGGACATATGAGACTATGTTTGAAAATAGCCAATACCAAAAAATTGGAAGAGGAAGTTGAGATTGAATCAACATAGCAAACAAGAAAGGATAGAAAAATCTTATGGTCCTGATTTTCTGACCTATATGCTAGAAACTAAACCTCAAAGTTTTAAAGAAACTGTAAACTCTTCAAAATGACTTCAATGGAAGGAGGCCATTAAAAGTGAGATAGATTCCATTTGAAAAATCATACTTGGGAAGTGGATCTTTCCGTAGGAAGCAAACCACTAGACTACCAATGAATTTTCAAAAGAAAATGAAATGAAACTATCGATGTACAAGGCCAGACTTTTAATTAAATGTTACAGGCAATGAGAAAGCCTTGATTACTTTGACACGTATTCTCTGGTGACGAGAATAACATTCATTAGGACGATACTTGCGATTGCGACTTTGTACATCAAATGAATGTTAAAACTGCTTTTCTAAAATGGAGATTTAGAAGAAGATATTTACATGGAACAACCTGAGGGTTTTCATCACCAAGGCAGGAAAAGAAAGTCTGTAAATTGGTGAGAGAAGTCATTTTATGGCTTGATACAAGCAACCAAATAATGGCATAGAAATTTTGATAATGTCATGGTGGAAAGTTGATTTAAAATCAACAAGTATGACAAATGTGCGTATGACAAAGATACTAAAAATGGCTATGTCATTTTATGTCTTCACGTTAATGATTTGCTTATCATTGGTGATAATGATAAGATGATTAAATCTGCAAAAGACATGTTGAACTCGAGATTCGACATGAAAGATATGGGTTTATCCGATGTTATCCTTGGAGTTAAAATCTCAAATGGGCTTGTTCTAAGTTAGTCACATTATGTGGACAAAGTTCTCGAGAAATTTAACAAGGATGATTTTGTAGTAGCTAGAACCCTGATATGTACAAGTCAACATCTATCGAAAAATAGAGACGACGATATTTCTCAAGTTGAGTACTCAAGATTAATAGAAAGTCTTATGTACTAAATGAGTTGTACAAGACTACATATAGCTAACGCGGTTAGCAAGCTGAGTAGATCTATGAGTAATCCAAGTTCTGACAACTGGAAATGAATAGTAAGAGTACTAAGATACTTGAGATATATGAACTGCACCAGATATCTTGTAGTTATTGAAGAACATAGTGATGCTAACTGGATATCTGATATTAAAGACTTAAAGTCTATAAGTGGATTTGTATTCACATTGGGAGGTGCATCGATATCATGGAAATCCTCTAAACAGATAGTTATAACCAGATCTACCATGGAATCTGAATTATTGCCCTTGACAAGTGTGGTGAAGAGGCTGAATGGCTACGCCAATTGTTAGAGGATATTCCTAGATGGTCAAAGCTTGTGCCAGTAATTTGTATACATTGCGATATTCAATCAGCAATTGGATGGGCACAAAACAATATGTATAATGGTAAGTCTGGAGATATACATCCCAGACATAATACCATAAGAAAACTACTCTCAACTGGAGTTATCTCTGTAAAGTTAAAAGATAACATTGCGGATCCGCTAACCAAAGAGTTAAATAGAGATTTAGTTGCAAAGTTATCGAGAGGAATGAGACTTAAGCCCTTGGACGAATGAGTTAATACAATGGAAACCCAACCTAGTTGACTGGAGATCCCAAGATCTAGGTTCAAAGGGACAACCTAATTGTAAAGACTTAATTGAATCACTGTGGGGGTTAACATCCCTTGTCCATTCCTATGATGTAACAGTGATGCTCGTAAGATGAAGGATAAGCATTAGGCTTTTAACGATTCTTATGCGTCGAAAATCCGAGCGGAGTAGAGCGGGCTACTCTTAATCAAGAGATCACCTATGTGAGAGAGAAGTGGGGCCGCTTCTAAAGGAATTGTGTTGGGCTAAATTCTTAGAAACTCTCACAGAACCAGGCATATGTTCATGGCCTAACGAACATAACCGTGAGAATTGAGCTATGTAAGGAAGAATCCTGTGTGAGGTATATCATCGTTTACACAAAATGTAGAACAGTTCAAGGACATCGCGTCTACTGGTCAGCAAGTAAAGTAAATATACTTTCATTGGGGAAGGTTCAAAGGGTAATACCTACCTATCCTATGCAGGTTTCAACCGTTGAACTATATCACCCAGTCTTTGTGTCCTTTGTTTTTGTGTCTTTTGCAATTTTCATTCATGTGGGGGATTGTTGGAAATTTGTGAATGGAAAATTCAACTCATGTAACTCCCATGTAATACAATTGATTGAGGTTAAATTACTCATGTTAATTGGGGAGTTATGTGTGAAGTTATGATTGTTAATTGGGGAGTTATTTTGGAGTTATGGTATAACTCCTTTGCATGCTATATAATCCCTCTCCTTTCCTTTGAAAAACATGGAAAAACATTGGTTTTGTCAAGACACATTTTATTCTATATTTTGTCCATATATTTATTTTGTTTTTGGTGATAGTTCATACAAAAGTTCAGTTTGTTGGAGTGGTAACTTTGTGCTGAGTTAACTGCTCAATCTCCGTTGTATCCTGGAAGACAGACGCTCAGACAAACCTCAAGCATAGATTGGTGAGGGGGGCGAATCTGTTTTAAGGAAACTGTGTTTGCACAGGCCTCGGTTCCAAATTTTTCTCGAATTTACAATTTTGGTTTTCATCAATATTTATATTATTGTGAATTCAATTTTGGTTTGTTCTTTTGTCAATCAAATTCGACAATCATTTCCCTACACTTTACTTATCAAGAACTTCATCTCTCTCTATGATTTCACAATCGACTGCCTGATGCCTCTGCCGCAGCTAAAACCTCATTCGTCATCGGGAACATCTTAAAATGGATTTAATGCCGAGTCCCATTATTTCTTATTTTTTTTACAAATTTTTTCTACAGTAATCAATTTCAATCATTCAAAAAATTCAAACTCATAACTTTTTACTTTTCAAATTAATTTTTAACTATTAAACTTTCAAAACCCAAATTTTAAATTAAAATAATGAGACTAAAACAAGGGCATATGAAAAATATATTACAGGTGGCCCTACGTCGCTGTCGGGAACATCTCATTTTGAAATGCTTAATATTAGATTTGACCTGAGACCTGCATTCCTCTTGACCTGGTAAAACGGGTTATTCTCGTTTTATAGTACAAAGATTTACAACAATTACTAACAGCTTCTTTATGGGCTCTTGTAAATCTCACTTTGACAAGCAGTCCAGGCGCAAATGGTTCGGTCATAAAACCACAGAGATGTAGGAATAGTTTCTCAACTAAATAATATGATCAATGATTCTTGCCTGGATGTCAAGTCATTATGATATTATCCTAGTTGGTATTTAAATCCAAAATGCTTATTTGCTTAATAGTTTTCTTCTCTTGCAGCTTCGAGCAAGAACAACTCTTGGACAATCAACGATGTCTGGTTATAGTTCAATGGGATAGTTTGTTTTCACATGTTGGCGACTGAGATTCTGATGCAATATAGTGCTTGCGATTTCCACTGGAGCATATTGGAACATGGGATGCCTCCATCAACGTTTATGTGAGTTCATTGCTGTTCATTTGTCTGGTTCGTCGTCGTCGAGCTCTACTTGAGGACCCTTGATAGAGCTATGGACGATGTCATTGTTTAATCCCAATCGCTCATATGCTCCTCTCAGCACTGAAGAAGATTTTCCAAATTCGATTTTTCTAAATTAGATACAATTTGTTTTTGCTTTGATATGTGGATTAAATCCATAATCCAATTTTTTTTTACTTGTAAAAATTGTTTAGATACACCGAATTTAAGGAGGAGATTTTGATTTATTTTTGTTAAACTTGCAAAACAATTACTAGGATTGAAATGTTATAATGACCACGATTACACAACATTACAATTACTGTAATGTTACAGTTACTAAAATTACACAACGTTACAATGACTGAAATAAGTTAATTTCATGTTGTTTATGTCTTTTTGTGATTCTAATCATATATGCGAATCTTTCTTGAAAATGCATCGTATATTTGTTTTTGTTAGCATTACAAAACACTTACAATGACTTTAATATTATAGTAAATACAATTAAACAATATTTATATTACAAGGTTTGTAACCTTACAGTAACTACAACTACATAACATTATACAACATTACAATTATTGTAATACTGCTTTATATTTCAGTCGATTTGTTGTCAATAATACCAACATGAAGGAAAATTAACATTAATGAATATTACAAAATTGTGGTCGTAAATTACAACACGTTACTTAACATTATAGAACGCAATCGTCGAAAAAATCTTATGCCATTCGCTGAAAAATGATAGAAGTCGTGAACAATCAGAAAGAAGAACTGTTGATTTTAGAGTAATTATTGAAGATTACAAACTTCCTAATTTAAATTCCTAAATAAAAGGTAATATAGTCCTAAATAAAATATTACAATATTTAATGACACTTATCAATTAAAACTGCCTAATTTAACCTCCTGAATAAATTGTAACTACATCCCTAATTAATAGGTACCATATTTAATTATGTAATCAAATACTACATTATTTCTCATAGAATCTAATATTTATCTAAAATTGAGCATCAATATGAAATATTACGAATAATTTCAAAATTGAGAAATTTAGGGATAAACCCACCTTATAAACACAATTACTGATTTATATCACATCACATATAATAACAATATAACAATACTTGATTTCTATCATCTAAATAAAATTATTCAGCAATATACCACCTACAAAAATTTCTCCCAAATCATCTTTGAATTTAAATTTAATGGCTTCTCAGAGAATCTCGTTTATCGTACGACATTAATGGAGAATTTTGGTCGATTCAGATTAAGAAGACATCCTTCTACACTCGTAACTTTTAGCCCTTCAAAAACCTAACTCATTCATTGAAATTATCAGCTTGAGGCCGAAGATCGGCTTCACGCCTCTGGAAAAACAGTTCTCTATGCATCACTCACCGTAGTAGCAATCGGTGGCCTACTTCTCTGCATGACGGGATTCAGTTTCCTCGCAAACTTGATGTTGCTTCTAGTAACTTCACCACTGCTAATTTTATTCAGTCCGTTGATATTTGGCGTTGACTGCGTGTTGATTTTTCTTGTTAGGCTTCACGATGGCGGGCACCATGGTGATTTCCGGGATATCAATTGTGTCTTGTGGGGTTTTTGATCGTTTACTGGCAGAAGGGCGGTGGGGTTCCAGGGTGGAGGCGTTGGTAAGGTTGTGGAGTCGGGTGGTGCTGGGAAGGACTAGGTTGGGTCAGCACAAGAACTTGATGAATCAAAGCTAAAATCCATTTTGTGAAGTGGTGGTATTTTTTTCCCAATGTTTTTCATTTGGTTTATGTTAGTTGCTTTGTAGTGTAATGAAATGGAAGGTATGAATATAGTATGGTAGATTAAAATTTAAAACTGGATCATAGACTTGAGCTTTGATTTTTTTATGAAGAGAGTTTTAAATCATGTTTTGAATAGGTTTGATGCCATTGTTTGAGTTTTGGAGCCGAATTTTCCAGAAATGATGAATTTGCAGTTTTTTGAGTTTGAAGGGCATTATGAGTTGAAACATATTGAAGCATCACTCTATCACCATTAAAGCAGTAATGTTACAGTTCTAGATTCGAGTTATTTGCTTTGGTCTTGTACTGGTGTCATGATAAATCTTTATACCTTTTCAGGGCACCATTTTTTTCTGTTACAATTCTGCCAAGCTCAATGGCAGAAAAAGAAAGTTCTTGTGAACTTTCAATGGCAGAAAAAGAAAGTTCTCGTGAACTTTCCACGATATGTTTTGGTTTAAGGGTATAAATATCATTCTGTATTTTTCCTCCAATAAATGAATGAATTTACTTGTGAGATTGAATGGTATTTTACTCGAGCTCTTTTTAAGTCATTCCCATTGTAGTTGGGTTTGAATAACATATCCATTTGCTAGGTTTCAATAGAAATGAAGCCATCATTAATGCATAATAGAACACGTATCTGCTAGAATTAGAAATGTTAGTTTTTGTTGTTAATTAATGCTTCCCTCTTTCCAGATTATAAATCTAAAGTTTTCAATTGAAGATGTAGTTTAAATCTACATATTTCAATTGGATGATAATGATACCTCACGTGAATCATATCCAAATGTGTTAAATTATCCAGATGATGAATACCTAGTTGCTGCTACAAGGGGATTAGATATAAATGAAGGAGACCAAAAGGATGAAGAATTGTAAAAAGAAGAACCAGGCATTGTCTAAATGGAGTTGTTGATTATGAGGCTCATGAAGAATAGGTTTCAGGGGCTGAGACTGAAAGCTTCAAGTCTATGACTGACTAATTAGAATATAGGACTGACACATTTGTTACTACAGCTAATATTGAAGTAAGTTCCAGCTCCATATTTGAGAGACAAGATGGTCCTAGTTTCATTTTGCTTCAATTATAGAACCTGGTAGCCAAAGCAGCTTCATCTTCGCTGCATTCACTGATCACAGTGAGACATCAGCACGCTTCCAGAAGAAGAAAAGTTGGATTAAAGTTGATCACGACTCATATAGTTCTACTCCAGCTGCTAAAGTTACAGATATGAGCTTTCTTCAGTCGAATCATATACCTCAGTGTATCGTTACTCTTTTAGAGTATAGCATGTAAATGTTATTGATTAAAGTATGGGGAACTCCCTCAAGAAGAGACAAAAGTATTTAGTACATTATATTATATTGTGATTCAAATTATTCGAATGTGATGAATGTACTGGAAGATTAAAAGGTTTACTTTCTTTATCGTCTTTTAGCATCTAACTTTTGTTTCTTGCAATTGTTGTAAATTTTTTACTTTTCACAAGTAACGATTTATGAAAAGACCATCTTTACCTTTTTCGTAATGGATTTCATTGGGGAATTCGAATGATGAATTAGTATGATATCTTTCTTGATTTGTAATTTTTTAGCAATAAAAACATAGGCGCTCTGATAAAAACATCTGAACTTGGGTTTGACAATTTCTTCAAGGGACCATTTTTTCTTTTTTCAAAATTGTAATTCATGACTAAAACTTCATGATTGATGTTCTAACTAGGTTCATTGCAATTTCACCTTCCGAGTCAATATGATTTGTGATATTGCTAGGCAAGTCACACCTATATGTTCCTTTCCATTAGGTTCCCGACTAAGAGGGTTGTAATGGTAGCTGTCATAGTATCGTCACAGTATGCGATGACGAAGGGGGAGGTCTCAAGATTCTCACCAATCAAAGTTTCATCAACAACAGCAACAACTGAAGTTTGATCAAATATAGATTAGGAGATTGCTCCAATTGTTGATGGAGCCCAGGAGTAGTACCCAAAAGCAAAAAATTCCATGTTGATGATGCCAAGGGATCAGTGGAGTAGTACCCAACAGTCAAAACTTCTCTTCGAATTGCCTGTGTTGATGCTCATCATCACAATAAAAAGAAAAAAGAATATAACATGACGGGGGTAATTCGTGAACATGGTCAGAATCTTTCATCCGCTTCTCATGTACTGAATCATTATTTTTTTTATGAAGGCAATAACAGATTACACACATTACTGTACTGAGCATTGCAGCAAACATAATAAACTAGAAGAATTTGGTGAGATGGTCAACGTTATGACCATATTCATCCATAACCAAATTTCAACATGTTTTGACCATAATACATATAATATTAAATGACAAGACATGCCTAGTGGATTAAAAAGAGCTTCAGGTGCTTGAAACCACTCCGAGCTAACTTTAATGACCCTCCCTTCCATCAGGTAGATGTTAGTTAGAAAATCTCCAATATAAAAATGTTATCTATCACAAAGTTAAAAAAAATTGGGAAATATTATTTTCTGAGGTGATATTCTCTTTGAATTTGGTGGTAACAACAGTAGAATTGTCTTGATTTGAATCAAGAAAGAGAGAAACAACAACACAGTCGTCAATATTAATTAAAGGGTTGAAACCAATCATCCAAGTAGTGAGCATGCAAGCAAGAAGGAATTTCAAATTTTGGATATGGATGCCCTGGTTCTCACCTTGTGTTTTTTAAATTTGGATATGCATATTCAGTTATGATGCTTAATGTAACTGACTAATTAATTATTAAATTGATTTTTTTTTCAAAATTATCCATTATAATAATTAAACAATACAAATATACAAATTGTTTATTTGTAGATGGCATTTTTAAAGACCAAATGTTTAATGCGGCAAATATCAAATTAAAGCTTGGGAAAATACACTTATAAGGCATTTTAAAGATACTAATTCATCTTTGACAATCTCGTGTCCCAAGTTTCAAAAGTCAGGTCAATATAGAGACTATTTATAATAAAAAAATATATTAATATACATACCATATGAATCGTATACTCCATAAAATCAAGGATACGTAACTGAAATAGAGATTCTTTCCATAATTTTTCCTCTGCCATCAACGACCAAGTTGAATCTCTCAACTCAAATCGACATCCGAACTGGTACCTATTGCTGAAATCGATCACAGGTTTGTAATCGCCATCATTGAAATTAAGCTCCAGCATCGTCCTATTTGCACTTAGAATCATCGAATTGTTCAATAATAGAGGGTAAGTGTTTTAAATTGAATTCAATTTGTATAATCTATATCAAAACAACAGCAATTATCCTTTCCCAGCATCGATCTTTTTCAACGTCGATGTTTTTCACCTCTGTTTGCATTATGTGACTTACACTTAAACCCTTGTGGCCTGGAACTAAGTGTTGTGACCTGTGGCTTTGTTCTGTGACCTACACATTAACTCATGTGGCCTGTAACTAAGCCTTGTGACCTGCAACTATGCCTTGTGACCTGTAACTAAGCATTGTGACCCGTGGCTTAATCTTGTGACCAACGCAGATGTTGTTGTGACCCGTAGTTAATTATGTGACCTGCATCTAAATGATGTGATCTGTTTAATTTAATATTTGTGACCTCTGTTTGCATCATGTGACCTGCATTTACAATCCTGTGGCCTGGAACTTAGCTTTGTGACCTATGGATTTGTTCTGTGACCTGCACATTAACTCTTGTGACCTGTAGTTAAGCATTGTGACCTGCGGCGGCTTAAACCCCGTGACTTGCAACGATGCTTTATGACCTGCAATTATGCCATGTCTTCTGTGGCTTTGTTCTGTGACCTAAACTTAAACCCTGTGACCTGCAACTAAACCCTATAGTCTACAACTATGCCTTGTGACCTGCAACTAAGCCTTGTGACCCGTGGTTTTGTTCTGTGACCTACGCAGATGTTCCTGTGACCCGTAGTTAATTATGTGACCTACATCTGAATGATGTGATCTGTTTAATTTAATATTTGTGACCTTTGTTTGCATCATGTGACCTGTACTTAAAATTCTGTGGCCTAGAACTAAGCCTTGTGAACTGTAGCTTTGTTCTATGACCTACACATTAACTCCTGTGACCTGTAGTTAAGCCTTGTGACCTGCAGCGGCTTAAACCCTGTGACTTGTAACGACGCTTTGTGACCTGCAATTAAGCCATGTCACCTGTGGCTTTGTTCTGTGACCTACACCTAAACCCTTTGACCTGCAACTAAGCCATGTGACCTGCAACTAAACCTTGTGGCCTGCAACTATGCCTTGTAACCTGCAACTAAGCATTGTAACCCGTGGCTTAATCTTGTGACCAATGCAGATGTTGCTCTGACCCGTAGTTAATTATGTGACCTGCATCTGAATGATGTGATCTGTTTAATTTAATATTTGTGACCTCTGTTTGCATCATGTGACCTGCATTTAAAATCATGTGCCCTGGAACTAAGCCTTATGAACTGTGGCTTTGTTCTCTGACCTACACATTAACTCACGTGACCTGTAGTTAAACTATGTGACCGACACATTAAAATCTGTGACCTGTAACTAAGCCTTGTGACCCCGTTTTTTTTTTTTTTTTTAACCTGGTATTAAAATCTATGACCCCTGCACTAAGTATGTGACCTGTAGCTAAATTTAATCACCAAAATATTAACATTTGTGATATATTTGCAGGGTATGGATTATTTTCATGTTTGTTTGGTGCATGGAGCACACTCGTCATTAGTTTTGGTTGAAAATAATTGTGTTTATATGAAGCTCGTTCAAATTGTGATGTATGAATTCACGTTGAATCCTTTGAAAGTCGCAGTTTCAATGAATTACGTATTGAGTAGCAACTTTCCTCTTGTCAGAATACTGAATGATAAAAATGTGATGTCTTATTTGAAGCTCAAAAGTACTGATTCTGACCCTTCCAAATATCCCATATACATTGATGTCACATTAGTAGTCAGTGGACAAGCAGGTGATATTTTTCCATATATGGAGCCAGTACCAATGCATGAAAATTCATCTAGAGAATTATATTCGTTGGAGAAGATAGCATCAGAAATATGTAAGGCAACAATTGAAGAAACAGGTCACATTCTTGATGATATGGTCATAATTGTATCCATTACTGATGCGAGAGATGTATCAGAAGGAAAAGTCTTCCACAACAAGGAAATTCTAAAATTGAGCTTGTCATTTTTTGCAATACAGAACATGTTGGAGTATATGGTTGTTCAATTGGACAAAAAGGAGTATCTTGTCAAGTGTTCACATGATGAGTGCAGATGGATATGCAGATCATCCAGATTGGGGAAAACAGAGTTATTCAAAATTAGAAAGCTGGTTGATGGTCACACATGTACATCGAACATTGTCTTAGGATCTCATTTGAAACTCTCAACTTCTGTTGTATCATCATGCATCAAGTATAAGTATTCCTCATCGCATACTATATATACTCTGAATGACATACGTAACGACTTGTTGCATATATATGGAGCTTCATTGAACTACGTAAAGGCTTGGAGATCTCGTGAGCAAACTTTGAAAATGATTAGGGGTGATCCAACAAAATCTTTCAAGACATTACCAAATCATTTCTTCATGCTTGAACATACAAATCCTGGCTCGGTCACAGGTATAAAGTTGGATGGTCACAATAGGTTCATTTATTGCTTTATGGCGCTAGGTGCATCGATCGTTGGATGGGAACATTGTAGACCTGTGATCGTGGTAGATGTTACATACCTAAATGGTCACTATGGTGGTACTCTTTTCACTGCTTGTACACAAGATACGAATAATAACATATTCATACTCACATTTGGAATTGGAGATAGCGAGAATGACAAATCATGGGCATGGTTTCTTGACAACTTGAAGAAGGCTTACAAGGAAAGGAAGGGACTATGTTTTGTCTCTGATCAACATGACAGTATAAGAAAGGCAATTGAAGTTGTGTATCCGGGAATATGTCATGGAATTTGTTCATATCACTTGCTACAAAATTTGAAGAAACATTTTGGTAAATCTGGTCAAAATATTATTAAGTATTCAATTCAGCTGTCCGAGCTTATACATTATTAGATTTTGAACACAACATGAGACAGCTACATGCAGTGAATGAGGGTATTATAGAGTACCTGGTAATGTAGAATTCTCAATTAAATTTAAAGGCTATATCATTTCAATTGTAGTAACTTAATACTTATTCTAATGTTTTCTCTTTGTAGAAAGAAGTCGGACCTGAGAGGTGGTCACGATTCCATATATCAACAAACAGATACACAATAATGACGTCTAATATAGTGGAATAAGTGAATATGGTCACAAAGGCAGCCAAAAACTACCCTGTTGTAGCTTTCCTGGAGTCATTGATGAAAACTATACAAGTATGGTTTTGTAAAAATAGAGATAATGCACACGGCACCTTCACAAGGCTCGCGACCAAATATGAGAAGCAGATGAAAGAAATGAGCACAGAATTGAGGAATATGAGGGTAATATCTTATCCTATGACTTGAAATGTTATTCTGTGACCTGTGTGACCTGAAATCTTATTTAAAGAATTTGATTGCATATAAATTCTGTGACCTAATACCTTATTCTGTGACCTGAAATCTTATCTCTGTGACTTGTGCGACATGAAATCTTATTTGTGTGACCTGAAATCTTATTTAAAGAATTGATGAATTTGATTGCATTTAAATTCTGTAACCTAAGATCTTATTCTGTGACCTGAAATCTTATCTCTGTGACCTGATATATAATTTTGTGACCTGTGTGACCTAAAATCTTATTTAAAGAAAGAACCTGTGAATTCGAGTGCAGTTAAATTCCATGACCTAAAATCTTATCTTTGTGACATGAGATATAATTATTTAAATTATATTACTTGGAATGTTATTTTTTGACCTGTGTGACCTGAAACCTTCCCTGTGTGACTAGAAGTATGAGTAAGCTTTTTTGTGACCAAATACTTCTCATCATTATGTGCAGGTATGTGCTGCCAATCAAACGATTTTCTCAGTTAGTGATGATAGCACGTCATTTGTGGTTGATATAAATCAACGTACTTGTACTTGTAGAATGCTTCAAGTAGATCAATTACCATGTCCTCACACACTAGCCGTGCTTGCAAATCGAAAGATGGATCCATATGAATATTGTTCATACTATTACACACGAGAGGCCTACATCAATGCTTACAAAGAAACTGTATTCCCGGTGGGAAATGAAACCCAGTGGACAACGTCTGAAGAAGTACTTGCAAGATTGATTGTCTTGGATCCAAAGCAAAAAAGGAGTTCCGGAAGGCCAACCGAAAAGAGGAGAAGATCGTGTTTTGAAAGAAAACAAGTTGTGAAATGTGGACGCTGTGGAGAACATGGTCACAATCGAAGATCGTGCAGCAGCTTGGTTCCATTAAGCCAAAGCCAGTCAAAACTGAAGACCATAAAAGATAGGCAACTGAAGAAATGATCAGGGACAAAAATTACTACAGATTCTTTTTTTCATCGTTATTCCATTCATTGCATTTATGTCTTGTGACCTGTAATCAAATCCGTTACACGATTTGTGACTTACTCTATGTGAAACTGTGACCTTTAATAATTGATGTATGATCAGTGACATGCTGTCAATACATAATTTGTTATAATCTGTGTCCATATAAAGCAGGTAAAAGTCTGAAATGTGACCTGATACCATATAATCTATAACCGTTGTAATAGCTTGGATTGTGACCAATGAACTATAACCAGTGGGACTGTGACCTATTATCAATTTCTGATATAATGTGTGACCTGGGATCATATAAAGCATAGGTTGAATTGTGACCTCTGACAATTCCATTGTGACCTATTAGCATATTAAAGTAGATCACGGTCATGTTCATTACAAGTTTTTTGGAAAAACAGAAATGATTCTTCATTGGGAAATACATCATATAGCTTCAACTATCACTCTAACAAGATACTATCTCCCTTCTGTTATCCACACTTTGTGACCTGCATAATTTGCCGGTGTTTAAACAACAATGAAGCTATGTCAAGTCTAGCTCTAGAAGCATCAAAAGTCATCGGCATATTTCCGAGATCATCATGCAGTAGGTACTCTGTATATTTAATCACGAAAACTCCACAGTCATGGCTGAAAAAATAATCACAGGATAATATATTAGTGCTTATGCAGGTCACAATAATATGTATGTACTTGACATTGTCTCCAAAACTGTCAAGTTTACGTAAGTAGTAAAAACATACATCCATGTGCTATTACAGTTGACATGAAAGTACACAATTAGAAAGTCACAATTATATAATATAGCAGTAATATTATAAGTGAAATCATACCGTACTACACAATGATGACTCTGGATCACTCAAATGATGCCACCAAGTTTTGTAACCAATAGGGATGGTTTCAAATACAAAAGCAGGATCTATGGTGTCGTCTAGGGCTGTACAACGAAACCGTCAAAATGCCAAACCGAAATGAAACCATAATTTCGAAACCGTTGGTTCGGATCCACGCGGACCCGTCAACGTTTCGGGTTTGACCCAAACCAAACCGCTTTTAAATGGTTTGGTTTAGGTTTCATTTTTCAAAACCCGTTTCAAACCGCCAACACGCTAAACAATTACAATTAAAATTTAATTTTTTAATTACAAAAAAAAAATACATAATTTTTTACTACTTTTATTTTCAATTTACACTTCACTTCAAATTTTTATACACATTGTTGTCTTAATTTTCCCCCCCAGCTCCAACCTACCCCAAGGCCCAAACAAACCAAGCGCAACAAAATGAAATAATCTAATAAACTTAGTCACTTAGTTGCTTCTCGCCCAGAAGCATCAAATTAGTTCCTCCACTTCCACAATCAAGACTTCAAGGCTTGCCCTAACTAGTTCGCTGACCTTTTCTTTTGCTACGGTGCGAGCTGAGCTCCTTGGTCCTCGTCGCGCCATCTGTCTTCGATGGAAATTAACATCATTCACGACGTCTTCCAGCCAGTATTTTACTATTTTTCAATTGTTTAGAGTTTGAAGCCGTCTGTGTTTTGTTTGCACTTTGCACTTCGGGCTGACCTTTTTTTTATATATTATACAATGTCAAAGGAAGTTACCATTAGGCAAAACATTTTAGAATTGTATTGGAAGCTGCTTATTTTGTATCTATTTTGGAATTAATAAATCTATTTTGTAATGTTGTGATCACTAGTTTGTGCTTTTGTGTTATCTATTAGGTTTTTTTTATATTATTGTAATCATTTGCTTGTGTTTGTGCATTTTCCTTTGTATTTATCTTAGAAGTTGTTTACCTATATGTTTTAATTTTGTTAGTCTTATAACATCTATTCATAATGTCTTTGGGTTATTTGCAATTAATTTTGATGTCTTCATTTAAAATTCTATTTCAATAGTTATTTTAACTCAATTTACATATATTAGTTTAGTTTCGTTTGCAAACCGCGGTTTCAAAACGCACAAAACCGCAAAAAATGGTTTGGTTTGATTTAGGAAATAAAATGGCTTGGGTTGGGTTGAAAAAAGTCAAACCGCTTTAAACGGTTTTGTTTGAAAAATTATCAAAAACCACCCAAACCAAATCGTTTACACCCCTAGTGTCGTCTTTTTCATTGAACTTTTTCCTATAAACAAAACAACAAATACTTATATATTATTTGCAGTACATAAAATAATAAATACACATAGTTTGTGACCAATGAATACTACTTGTTTTTGGGTTTGAAACCCCTATTAAACCAATTTTGATATATGACAAGATCGGCATCTTCCACATGCACGTTATACTACGCAAAAATTGGTGCACTGTCAACACACTTTGATTGTTTTCCTTCCTCAACAATGAAGGGCGATTTAAGAATCCTTGTTGATTTAGGAGCCCTTTTCATGGGCAGTCCAGATGATATATCTTCCTCCTCCCCTATAGTTGGTGTAGCAAGTGGTGATACATACAACAAAGAAATAAACATCACAGGTCACAGGACATAATATGTTCATCAGCTAGGTCACAAAACATAATATATTCATCAGCTAGGTCACAGAAGCAATGAAACAGGTCATATACAACAAGGGGTCACAGACATTGAGTTCAGTTGGTCAGGGGTTAAAAACAGGTCACATATATTATTAAGACAGGTATTCAAACAGGTCATGTATATTATTAAACACAGGTCACAGACAGCAAGGGGTCACAAACATTGCAACAGGTCATAGACAGCAAGGGGTCGCATATAGTTGGTCAGGGATGTATGATTTGGTCACATATATGATGAAAATTGTTAAATTTATCTCAATATTGTCAGGTTCGGTTGATTCCAAAACATCTGCAATTACATCATCAACTTTTTTCTGCAACGTTGGGTTATAGAATACATCAGGTTGCTGGTGTTCCTGTAACTGGGACTGGGTTGACCCAACACCGAGATCAAATGAAGGTGGCAGATGTTGTTCAAAATAGGAATCTGTTCCACCACTATCATCTTCCACCTTGCTTTTTCCTTTTGGATTCTCGACTTCTGATGGTATTGGAATATGTTGTTTAGATGATTCACCCATCTTTTTCTGCAAGTCTTCGATTGCTTTTGATACCAACTGGTTCACACCTTCCATGAACGTGCTCATTTTCGATTTGATTTCAAATATATCGCCTTTTATCTCCTTTTGATTGCGTAGAATGTCATCAATCTATTTTTTTGTGTCTGAGGGAGTGTTCTGTGACCTCAGTGCACTCAAGTTTGACCTCAAAGACCCAACTTCTCATGTCAGGATTTCATTCTTCGCCTGCAAGTCACATAGCTGGGAACTCATATCACTTTTCAGTTTGTCACATATCTGCCACATGGGAAAATTAGATAGGTATTATGGTCTAATCAAATTATAATTATAAAATAGTTGTCAATAACTTACATCAACGCAAGAACATTTAGGGGGGTGTGTTGTGAGCCCTTCCTTTAGAGAATCTTCAGCACTTGATGTAGGAACAAATCTCGATGGATGATCAACAAAATCATCATCGTCATGTGGATTGGGCTGTCCAATGTCTGCCTTGTGACCAGAAAAAGATTTCTTGTGACCTCCAGTTCCTGACTTGTGACCATCTGGTCCTAGCTTGTGACCATCTGATCCTAACTTGTGACCATGTGATTCTGACTTGTGACCAGATGATCCTGTCTTGTGATCTGATGATCTTAACTTGTGATTAGGAGATGCATCCTGGTGACCAGAAGACCCGTCCTTGTGACAAGAAGATTTTTCCTTGTGACCAGAAGATTTGTCCTTGTGACCAGGAGATTTTTTCTTTTGAACTCCCTCTGAACTTGTTCATGTATCATGCGCAAGCTTTGGTTGCACTGGTTTGTTGTATGGCACCCCACTCATATAAGGCATCATCATTTCCGTAGCAGAAGGATCCAAATCATTTACTTGAATCTGCTAATACACATTAAATGATAAAAATATGAACAAAAGCTACATATATTATATAAGACATTACGAAACAAAATAGTCACAAAATGAATATCAATCCTTACATTAGGATTGGATAATAATTTTGTTCCTTCCAATTTAGCAGCTAAAGGTTGCTCATCCGCTTTCCAATTCAATATGCGGGGGTACTTACTGCACATCTTTTTAACCACAACTCCATCAAGACAAGGAATAGTCTCATAAATCTACACTTGAAATGCAATGAGGAGGCCTTTTAATCTATAATGACTATTCATTTTCACCAAACCTTCCCTCAAAGAAGTTACGGTGCTCTTAAACAAGTGCTTGGCCCAAGGGAAATTGTTCATCAAATCAAAATCTTCAACAAGAACAAACACGTAATGGTCAATGACCTTTTTGTATGATGTCGATAACAAAAAAGACGTAATGAAGTACAAAATCCCAAGTCTAACGATATCTATATCTGGAATAGCAGGAGCTGTAATGAACACATCTCGAACGTCTTCGTTGGTCACAACTTTGAACTCGCTGAAATATGTTTCCTTCAATTTTGATGGAATGGATTCAAATTTCTTTCTATCATCATTACCGACTTGTCCAAGACCAGTGACTAAACAAAACTCCGACAATGAAAACCTAACAAATCGTCCGGAAATGTTGAACCACATCTCATCTTCATCGGGAAAATTGACCCGCCTCGACAAAAAATAGTGTATTAATTGTGGTTGAACTACAATTTCATGAGTGTGCATGAAGTGCGAGAAACAAGTCCTCGAGAATATCTCTCACTGGGCATCACTGAATTTGGTTACCATATTTGTTAGTACCCCCTTTGTGAAACTCGTTGTAATCTTTCCTGGAAACCAAAGGTCTGGAGGAATAACGAACTTCCAATGCTGCATTATTTTAAAACATTAATTGTATATTAAAGTCTAGAAATACTCAAAGATGTAATAGTGTTTCACTAGACTCCCATGTATAACTATAAAAAAAATCCATGTATAACTAACATAGTTTTTCAGGCCACAACTATCTCAAATCAAATGATAGATTGGTCACAAATTATCTCAAATCAAATGACAGATTGGTCACAAACTTGTGAATGGCAAGAAACATGAACATTGTCACATTTTTATGAAATGAGTACTCACAACACCATAATTTTGAAAGGTCACAAGATCAAAACTATAACAATGCTCAATCCTACAATAAGACATTATCAGTTTCTGAACACACATCCTAGGCTTAAATGTTGGGACTGTGATTGATCACAAATTTATAAAGTGACGAGTCATAAAAGGTAAAGTGGAGGTCACAAAATCAAAACTACAAGAATAATCATTTCAAAATCAAGTAGAATCAATTCCTAAACACCCTCATTCAAAAATACTCAAATTTCGTCCTAAAATGTTGTGACCGTGATGGAACAAAATCATGTCATAGAAAATCAATTACATTCAACTTCATTATTGCGTATTATGACTTTTTCAACATTTAACTAACTAAAATAGAAATACCTTCTTCGACAATAATTTCAATCCCGACCCAGCAGATTTCGATTTTTTGGATGAAGTTTCTTCATGCATTATAGGCCTCTTCCTGTTATCTCTTCTTTTCCCATGCTCGTCCTCCTTCTTCGATGGATCAACAATCCTTGATCGAACCATTTTATGGATTTTACTGTAAAATATGTTTCGTAATCAAGTGTATAAATGTCTAAATTTCTAGTAATGAAGTCGAAAATAATGGCGAGCGATGTGGGGGTGAACGCCGAGCGACGTGGGGAGACGGCGAGCGGCGTGGAAGGTTAACAAGAGACGTGGTGGCATTTCTACGGGGTTGCTTCAGAGATGACGGTTTCAAAGTGATCGTCTAATATGTCCGTTACACACGTTTTAATGAATAAAATTTATCTAAATGAAAGTTTTTAAAAAAAAAAAAAAAACCTGATTTTTGAAAAGATATGAGCAAAATTTGAGTTATGAAATTACAAATTAATAAACATGAGAGGATGTAATTTCCACTTAAAGTTTCATGCATGAGTATCAGTCAAAAGTCTCCTTTTCTTCCACTAAATGGCATAGCCCATTTGATTTCAAGCTAAATTGGTCCAACTAACTCTAAATCTATCTCAAAGGACTGGACAATTGGTCCAACTAACTCTAAATCTAGGGAAAAGTACAAAACTATACAACTAAAACTGACGCTTTTTAAACATAACAAACCTAAGATTTTTTTTTTTTTTTTTTAAATCAGGTGTTAATTATTTAATTAATTAATATAATATTATAATAATTATCATTTATATATTAAATTAAAACTTATATAATATTACATAATAAAATCAAAACAATATTTAATTCACAACCACTCCATCCCAACCCAACCCAGCCACCCCCACCCCACCTCAACTCAAAAAATGACTTTTTTCCTTCTACTTTTCCACACTAGCCCCCACCCTGATACCACCTTACCCACCCCACCCCAAACCCACTCCCCAAACCCAACCCACTCAACCACCCACCCCACCTCACCCAAAATAATTTTTTTCTACTACTTTTTCACAACTCGCTCAGACCCTACCCTATCCTACCCCGCCACCTACCCCAACCCCACCCACACCACCCAAAATTAATTTTTTTTCTTCTAATTTTTGACTCTCCCACCAGCCTCGCCCCAGACCCTACCACAATCCACCTCATCCAAAATGATTTTTTTACTACTTTTTCACGATTCGCCCAGACCCTACCCCGCCACCCATCCCTAACCACACCCCACCCAAAATTAATTTTTTTCTCCTAATTTTCCACACCCCTACCCACGCCGCCCCAACCTACCTCGCCACCCACCCACCCCACCCCCATCCTACCCCCACCCAAATATGATTTTTCTTTTATATTTTCACACCCCACCCTAACAACCCCACCCTAGAACCCACCACAACCCACCCCACACACAAATGATTTTTCTTCTATTTTTTCACATTTCACCTCAACCGCCCCATCCTATCACACCTTACCCCCATCCAAAAATGATTTTTCTTCTATTTTTTACATCCCAACCACCCTCACTCCACTCAAAAATGATTTTTCTTCTAATTTTTTCACACTTCCCCCCAACCGTCCCACCCCACCCCATCCCACCGCACCACATCGCACCCCCCGCCACCCCCCGTACCCCATCAAAAAATTATTTTTCTTTTATTTTTTCACACTTCACCCACAACCACCTCATCTCAACCCACTCCTATCCCACCCCACCTTACCCACGCACCCACCCACCCAAAAAATATTTTTTTTCTTCTATTTTTTCCAACCCCCAACCCGACCTAGACCCCACCCTACCCACCCACCCCACTTCAAAAAATGATTTTTTTCTTCTACTTTTCCCCACCCTGACCCATCCCACCCTACCCTACCCCCACCCAAAAAAAAAATGATTTTTTTCTTCTACTTTTCCGACCCCACCCCACCAACCCACCCATCCCGACCCTACCTCACCACAAAAAATTATTTATTCTACTTTTTCTAACCCCGCCCGACCTCTACCCCACCATCCCCACCCCCAAAATCACAGTCAGTCACGTAAGTTGACACGAGATCGCAGTTAAGTGGCACAAGATCACACAGAGTCACAATTACAAATTTAGTTGTAAAATTTCACCTCTCCACAGTCACAGTTGGTCACACAAGGTCAAAGTTCGGTCACACAAAGTCGCGGTTTGGTCAAACGAGGTCACATGAGGTCACAATTAGGTCAAACGAGGTCACGGTTAGATCACACGAGGTCACAGGTCGATCACACAAAGTCACAATTCTTTCACACATAGTCAAATCTGACACAATTGTAGGTCACATCACGTCCTCGTCCAATGGTCACACCAAGTCACAGTTGGTCACAAAAAGTCACAGTTCGATCACACAGGTTACAATTGGTCACACAAAGTCACAGTTGGTCACACAAGGTCGCAGTCCAGTCACACGATGTCACAATTCGCTTACATAAAGTCACTGTTCGATCACACGAGGTTACAATTCAGTCATACAAGGTCACAGTTAGGTCACATAAAGTCATTGTTCGCTTGTACAAATTTACAGCTCAGTCACACAAAGTCACAATCACCAATATAATTTATCACATTTCTAACTAGAAGGGTCACATAAAATCGCGATTGGCACAAATCAAATGGTCACATTTCTTACTCTTCACAAGTCACACAAAGTTACAATTAATTAAATTTTTTTTGTCACAATTACCTAATGTGATCAATAAAAATTTGTAAATGTAAATTAATTAAACAAATCATATCCAATGATCGTACAAAATCACAATTGACACAAATTGTAAGTCATAATTACAAATTTACACAATAATCAAATTTTTCTATCAATAATATAATTAAACTGATTAAATCCCATAATCGTCACACGTAGCACAAAAGTTACAATTATTCAACATTTTGTTCACAATTAGCTAACTATTAGTCACAATCACCCACAACAACCCACCCCACACCCACCCTACTTCCAAGGCTAAACCCTCTCCTCCTCCTCCTCCTCCGCCACCGCCACCCGCCGCTCCTAACCCTTCCAACATAATCTCTTTCCACCACCACCCACTACTCTACGCTGCCGGAATCACAACCACAACCACAACCACCCCTAAAATCAAAACCACCATCAACCAATACCCCCCACTCCGCCCATCCACCGACCCCACCCCACCCCGAAAAGTCACAATTGGTCACACAAAGTTACATTTCAGTCACAATTATAAATTTAGGTACAAATTTCATCCCACCTCACCCATTGATCCATCCCCACCACTCTATCAGGTCACATAAAATCACAATTCAATCACAATTACAAATTTATTAGTTGTAAAATTCATCCCACCCCACCCCCAAGTCACAATTGGTCACACAAAGTCTCAATTTGATCACATGAGGTCACAATTTGTTCGTACAAAGTCGGAAGTTGATCACACGAGGTCACATAAAGTCATAGTTCGTTCATAAGAGGTTACGATTCGATCACACAAGGTCACAATTAGGTCACATAGTCATATTTGACATAAGTGTAGGTCACATCATGTCCTTATCCAATGGTCACACAAGGTCACAGTTGGTCACAATCTTTAATATAATTGGTCACAATCATCTATAATTGGTCACATATTATTTATTCATTGATCACAACTTATGCGTATCTTGATCACGATTAGTCAATATTTCTTATCACAATTACCTAATAATTGGTCACAATCATTTATAAATGGTCATGTATTATTTATTTATTGATCACAACGTATTCATTTTCTTGGTCACATCCCTCATTTATCACAAGTTACAATTAGTCAATATTTTGGTCACATCACGTACTTGTTACAAGTTGTACAAAGACAATTTATCATATTTTGGTCACAATTATTTAATAATGGGTCACACACTATTCAATATTCAAGTCATCCACCTACCCCCTACCCTTATCCCTACCCACCAATTACCCCCTCCCCCTCCCCACCTCACCCCACCCCACCCCTCCCCACCCCACCCCACCCCACCACCCACCCCCACCAACGGAATTTACTCCACATCAAGCAACAATGCCACCTCCCCACCACCGGTGCCATCTCACCACCACCGGCAGTAAAGCGTAACCACCAGTACCACCGCACCCCCAACACCGCCACCAGCGCCACCGCATTTGTCCTAGCAGTCCCCAAATGATCCTACCACCACCAGTAACGAAAAAGCACTGCACATACAAACACAACATTAAAGGACGAAGACCACCGCACCACCACCAAACACAACCACCAACAATTCCATAAATAAACAAGAGTTGGATCTTTTTTTTTTTTTTTTAAAAAGAGGGAGTCAATTGCACTGCATTCGTAGAAAGCCAGAGACATGAAGAAGACCATCACCACCACTTAAAAACGCTGGCCATGGCTAACGGCGATCTCGCTGCTGGAGATTGTAGCTACGGTGGAGTCACTGCTAGCAGCAACGATCTCCAGGGGCGAGATCGTCTTTGCCGCCTAAGAACGGCGGTTTCCCTAGCCAGGCTCCATTGGCCTCCGGTAATGCTCATCACCGGTCACTCGAAGGTGGCGGTCTCGTCATCGTTGCTGGAGAAGGGATTGAAGAAAGAGACAGTAGAGAGAGAAGCAATGGAGACCGGGGGGGAGTTCTTCTACCTTTGATTTTTGTGGAAACAGGTTTGATATTAAATTAATTAATTATGTATTAAGTAATTGCTAATTAGCACCTGAAACTTAAAAAAAGAAATTCCCTCACAAGAATTTTGAATTGTATTTTTAAAAAACAAGTGTCCATGTAATTTTCTCCTAAATCTATCTCAAATGACTGGACCAACTAAATGGATATAGCCCATAACAAATCTCGATCAGTTAAGGTATTTATAGGTAGGCCCAATGAAACTCATGCTTCTCTATAGAGCTATTAGCGTTTACGGTTCAAAATTGATATCACCCGAATACATTCAACCCTATTTGGTGGTGAATAAAATCAGATTTTAAGAAGATTGTAATAAAAGTCATCAATTTTAAGTAGATGGTAATAAAAGTCGATACATGTGATTAGAGAGTTATAAATCAGTAAAATATATGATTAAATGTTTACTTTGACTTTAATAAAAATCTAGATTTTAATCCCCACCAAGCAGGGTCTCATTTTCCTCAAATCATGAAATTGTCAATTCTTCTCCCGAGTCTCAAGTAAATTGATAGATAATAACTTAAAAAAAGAACAAATATACCATATTATCTACATTAATTATCTATTAACTAGCTCGTCTAACATGCAAATAACATGCTACACCGTGCTTTTCTTGAAAATATTGCATTCTATATATATTTTCCAACATGCTGAAAATGGTGTTTACCGTGGACAACATAATCCTTACCGACCATGTATGTGGGACTGTCATATGGCACAAAAAGTTTTTTAAGAACTATTTCTGGCACATAGTAGACTAAAATACATGATCGGTAAGGATTATTGTACTTAACACTATATCCATACTATCTTTTCGATTATGTAGGATTCATTTCAACCAATACTGTAATCAACCACAAATTTTAATCCCATTCATTTAAAATCCATTCATGTGCATGGAAGAGAGACTTATCCTCTCATCCTTACCCTTGTATCCAAATTTCGTGCTCTTTATAATGTCAACTTCTCAAAATCTTTTCATCAGAATAAGTAAAAGTTATTTCTGTTTGCAGGAAATAAAAAGGCTTGTTTTTGCTTGGCATTAATTTGATCATCAAATCCGAGCAAAAATGAGTTCTTCCCGACGTCTCTCTGCCGTTGTAATAGTTCTCTACTGCTTCCTCCTCCTCTCAACCGCCACTGCCTTCAATATCACCAGGCTCCTCGGAAGATACCCCGAATTCAGCAACTTTAACGATCTTTTGACCAAAAATGATCTCGCCGGTGAAATCAACAGCCGGAAAACAATCACCGTCCTGGCGGTGTCCAATGACGCAATTGGAGATCTTATGGGGAAGCCAGAGGAGGTCCAGAAGGGTGTTCTGAGCAACCACGTAGTGTTGGATTATTATGATACCTTGAAACTTCAGAAAATGAAAAACAAATCTGTCCTTACCACCCTCTACCAAACCACCGGCGTTGCGTCTGAGGTATATATTCCGAGCCTTAATTATTATTTTCATAAATAACTAACGTGACATTTACAGATGCATCTGACTCCTCGGACAACATGAATCTTGACAGCTTTTTTATTTTTATTATTTCACGAGTCGTTAATTATTTAAACAACATGGGGATGGGATTTTACAGGGACAAGGGTTTTTGGATGTCAGCCACAAGAATGATGGAAGCGTTGTGTTCGGCTCTGCCGTCAAGGGCTCCTCGCAAGAAACAAAATTGTTGGGATCAGTAGCTGCGCAACCATACAACATTTCTGTCCTCAGCGTTTCTCAACCCATTGTGGCTCCTGGAATTGACGGCAGCTTAAGGCCAATTGCTTCACCACCAAAGGCGAGCGCACCAGCCCCAGCTCCTGCCCACAAGAAAAAATCTCCCCCACCGGCTGATGCCCCTGCACCATCTGATGATACTACTGCTGACGTCCCTGCCCCGTCTGATGGTCCTACCTCGGATGCTCCTGCACCGGCTGATGGTCCTAGTGCTGATGCACCTGCACCGGCCGATAGTCCTACCGCCGACGACCCAACTGCAGATGCTGGTGATAAGCCAGCCAAAAATGCCGCCGGAAAGCTGCCCAATGCTTCCTTTGGGTTGGCAATTGTGTTTGCATCTTACCTTGCATTGTTCAACTAAGATCAAGAACATTGTAGGGCTAGACTTTTGGGAAGAAAAGAAAGACAAATATTTTTATTTTTCATTTTATTTCCTTAAAAGATGAGATGAGATGAGAGCATTTTCTCCATTTCAATATGTAGTTTCGTGTAAAAAAATAAATATAATAAAAAACCATGTCTGATTACAAGACAATTTTGCAGGAAACTGCTCAGCTATACCCTAAATCAATTTGTGTGTGAAATAAAATTTGGAAATCAGAAATGAGATTTTGTTCATCATGACATTCTCTGTCACGATCCGTCCAAAATCACCATAATTGATATAAAACGTGACTTGCACCAATGAAAAATGTCAACTAGGTATTGTACCCACTATCAAGACAACTTTGATATTTTTTTGCTATAATAATGGATTTTAAGAAAAAAGTTGATAGAAATTTCACTACAATATGGACTCTAAAATCACCCTAATGGATCCAAGACTTGATGTGTACAGTGCACCAATGACATATGTCAACTAGAGGTTGGATACATTATCATGGCAACTTTGATCTTCTTTGACTAACATAGATTTAAAGAAAACTGTTAGAATTTCATGTAAATATAGATTAAAAACAACATAAGAAACAACAATATTTCGTGTGGGAATCACATGTTCTTCTAGCACATACTAATTAAACCACTTGTAAGCAACTCAACCATTTTGAGTTTGTTTATTAAAAGTTTTGTATTTA
Organism: Ligustrum vulgare; assembly: GCA_963555705.1. NCBI lineage: Eukaryota > Viridiplantae > Streptophyta > Magnoliopsida > Lamiales > Oleaceae > Ligustrum > Ligustrum vulgare. The sequence continues at coordinate 9,029,904 of OY743169.1, read as the reverse complement.
AAAACATATTTTTTTATGTTTGTAAAATATGTGATTGAAAAGTAGAGAAGAAAAATGTGTGTGATTAAAAAGTAATTTTAATGTTTAGGGAATTTTGTTGTTTAAAAACACGTTTTTAAACAAATTTGTCAAATAGAGACTTTAATATAATTTACAAAACCACCCAAATAAATTTAAAACTACAAAAATATAGTGAAGCCATAAGCTTAATACTTGAGACATTAGCTTAATTGAATGAAATATACAATATATATGATTATGTCATTGGCATGTCTTGGAAGATCAACATGCTCAAATCGTGCATAACTCAAATTCAACTGATTCCTATAAGAAAACACGGGAAAATATATGAGAATGTAACTCGGTGAATGTAGAGTTTGAAATAAGTGTATTCTTCTCATTTATACATATTTACTAAAAAAAAATTTATTTTTCTATTATATCTTTAACTCGTATTTTTCCGTGCGATACACGAAAGTTGTTATTCAAAAATATTGATTTCGATAAGAATTTGTAAAATTTTAATACTTATACATAATTAACACAAATTCAAAATGCATAAAAAATAATATTATATTACAATAATTATTAAAATTTAATAAACAATATAACTAATTCAAATTATAATAGTTTTTTTAAATAGTAAAAGTCAATTTATATATTTAATTAGTAAATGACTGTTAGTTTCAATAATTTTTATAAGTTATTATTAAGTTAAAAAAAATGCAAATTTAATAGTTTATTTAATGGTATATCATGTTTGATGTAATATTTGAATTTTTACAATAGCAAATCTAATTAAAAAATGATGTTTATATAGAGGTTTTATGTACAGATGATATGTTGACAATTTTGTGGTTATTAATTTTGGAGATAATGTGATACGTAAAATAATGGATATTTGACAAAGGTTAAATTTGTAATCCGAACTATAAACAAATATGTACAAAGAGTATGTCTCAATCGAATTGCTCTCACCATGCAAACCAAGTCATACAACATAAAATTACAGCGGTATATAAGAGTCAAATTTGGTTCTTTCAGTAGGAATATTCATGGAGATAGATTAACAATTGTTGTTAAAAAGTAACTCTTCTTCTTTTTTTTCCCAATTTAAATTTTTAAAGTGTAAAAATGGAGAAGGCTTGGTAAGAGTGCAATATCTATAGTAGCGTGCCTGCGGATTGATTAGAAGATCCTTTCAATAATTCAATTGGTTAAAATCCGTTATTTGAGCGAAATTAAATCTTGTAAAATCATATTGAAAGACAATTAATTCTATCACAAGAAGGCATACAACTTCTTGAAGCATGTTCGCAAACACCTTTTATAGAAAAGAAGGAAAATCCATGAACCAACCCCATATCTCCACCCTGTAAGAACTATGATACTCGTCAAAAGCAAAATCTTATTATCACATATTCTCTATAGACAAACCATCATGCCTATATCATTTCTCATAATGACTCACGTTTTCTAAGTAATGAAAAAGTGGATCGAAACTTACCACGGAAAGACTATTGAGACAAAGATTGATTGTCAAGAACAAGAACATAGTGAATGTATAACAACTGAATGCTTACAATTATTTCATTTCATTCTACAAGTATTGTTTAAAATTGTACTGCCCGTGTATGAGATCCATTAAAAATTTAAAACATTTTTACCTCTACTTTTCAACTACATATTTATCAATAAAATAAAATAATATTACAGATATAAACCCAACTCAAAAAAGGATTCCTTACTATTTAACCACACCATTCTCCAAAAAAATCAATATTCAAAAAACATTTTTCAAATTAAATCTTTAAAATGAAAACCGCATATGTTTGGTTCCCATTTTTTTCATCTCATTTTTTTACAGTACTCAATCTACACCCCCATATTCTCTAAATACTCAACTGTTTTCAAAAATTGATGAAAATCAAACAAGGTAAGGCGATCCCGTTTGACTTATATGATTTCATTTGAATCCAATCATGCAGAGATAAACATTAAGCAATTTTAACATTAACTTCTCCACAAAAGTTTATACTATCAGAGTTAAATCTTTTGATTACAAAAGAAATCTGTATCATATGCAAAACTGTAGTCTACCTTTCTGACCACAGACGATCTATTCCATTACATATCAAAATACAAAAATATTTATAGCTTTAGCACCTATTCCTCTCGTCTTATCAAACAACAAAAAAAGACCATTTTCAAGGTACAGTATCATCATAAGCATCAAAAGCTATTCATTTTGTCACATGAGAAACTTGTTTCACATGTATATCCACCAACTGCTGCTCTATTCTTGTTTCGACTCCAGACTCCATTTGATCTAGAAACAAAAGTAATAACCAATTATAAGTCTGTCAGTAGTCTAGTTAACAAAGTTCCAAATTGTTAAATTGCACATCAATGAAGAACATAGTAACCATATTATTTTTATTTGCGCTATAAATAGTGTCTCGCATATCATTCAAACCCTTCATACCATATAAAGCAAACAAATACGACACTAAACATTTACACCTACCTAGAAATGACATCGCGCAAGATTCTGTCCATTAACCCTTCAAAGAAGGCAGATTATAGATTACTTTTCATGAGTCGAACTCGCATAAAGCTGTGCCCTGATTCTCAACTTTGCATATAAAGGTGAAGAATTTGATACATATCAGTCACCAGGAGTTAATTATACGATAACTTTCAGGTCCTAGTATATTAAGGATATCTACCCTCCAAAACATGAACTTTCCTTTCCCAGAAAGCTCTGGGAAAATCATTTCCTAGTTCCTACAACTGATGAACCTCCATTTTCTGTTCGTAAACAAGACTTGTTTGATGGCCGCAGTGTTATGAAGCCCTCTTGACACGTGGGAAGATGCAATAAATAAATGTACAAATAAACTATCCATGTTTTATAAATCATACAAAACATTCTGCCAACTGTACATGTTTCCTTACACTCAAGTATCCAAGACATAAAAATAAGTGCTGTAAAAAGTAATCAAACCTATTAATATTTATTTTTAAAAAAAAAAGACCATAAGAGTAAATTGCCATGTCAATCAACGTCAATGCATGTTTATATCATGTTTAGAGCTTTATTAACAAAATAGAGTTTTCTTCATTATTTTGTTCAATATTCCGTCTCACTGCTCGGAAGGCAATAAAATAAAATAAAATAGAACACAATTCCTCCAGAAATCTCAAATGTCAATCAGAATTTCACTCGAATTTCACTCAGAAAGAGCAGTACCTGAGCATCACCCTACATTTGTTACACTGATAGCTTATTTGCACCTGTGAGGGTTTCTGATGCAGCACCAATAGGTTTGTGTTTGTTGTGTAGGTTTTGCCTTTGGAAGGAAGTTGAACTGAGGAAAATTTTAAGGAGGTCAGTTACTTCTAGAGGAATGCTGTTGGTTCTGAAAGCCAAGCTATTAAGCTCCACAATTAATGTTGTTCATAAGAATAGCCACTTATATAATGAGAAAAAAGGCTTCAGGTTAAAAATGTTCCATTAAACCTAGCCCTCAGACCATTGCGCTTACTTAGTAGCTAGCTAGAGGTCGCAGAAATATAGAGGAGAGAGAGACAGGATAAGAAAAACAAATAGAAAATACAAGAAACTCAAGTACCATATTGAGATGAAACACATGTTTCTTATGCAGCACCAATGGGTTTCTGTGTTTGTTGTAGGTTTTGGAAGGGAGTCGAACTGAGAGGATAAATTTAAGAAGAGTTAGTTAAGTCTTTAGAGGAATGCTGTTTGTTCTTGAAAGCCAAGCTTTTAAGCTCCATAATGAACATTGCTCATAAGGATAGCCATTTGTAATGAGAAAAAAAAAAAAGCTTCAGATCTGGTCACAGAGATGCAGAGGAGAAAGACAGGATAAAGAAAAATCAGAAAGTACCAAGAAATTCAAGCAGTATCAATAAGGCTTTGTTCGGCAGCTCCAGCCGATTGTAAAGGCTCTGTTTGTTCAAAGTTTTTTTTGTTTAAAAAGTAAAAACATGTTTTTCTATGTTTTATAGGTAAAATGTGTTATTGAAAAGTGGAGAGAAAAAATATGAGTTGTTAAAAAGTGATTTGAGAATTGTGTTGTAAAAAATATGTTTGTCAAACAGAGGCAAATTTGGTTTATTTGTGTTTTCTAGATAAAATGTGTGGTTAAACAGTAGATAGAGAAAATGTGTGCGGTTAAAAAGTAGTTTGGAAAATTTTGTAAATTATAAATTGAGTTATAATTGGCCATCATTGCTTAACCAAACAGAGGCTAAGATAGAACACATGTATTCTTTCATAATCTGTCAAGTACATCAACATCAACCCTATCATAATCTGTGAGACATAACTGATCCTAAAGTGAACCACAAAATACCCGAGCTTCACAACCGGGACGGCATTTACAAAGAGAACCTACGAAGCACAGATAGAGACATGAGACCCAGATTGTTGCACAGGACGTGCCCGTGCCACGTCAAGGAATTAATGCTTGCTTACCAAAGAAAAAAAAAGAGGGGGATACACCATGTGTCATGTCGAACACGTGTTCACTCTAACCTAGGAGGATTCTCCATACATCACCGAATAGAACAGAAATTCACATATAGACACTTCAAATGCATGAAAACTACCTTGGATATTTCAAATTGGACCATAGAATATCTTAACTGGCATGGGATCCAATGGATTAAGTTTTAGGCTTCTAAAGGGTTGTGTTATCCCAAACAAAGAAATAGTTACCATCTCTCTTTTAATTCAAAATCCCGGAGTACGTTGCAGTCGTTCTGAGGTGCGGACTATATTTTGCACTAGAAAGAAACCAATCTCTAAAACCTTGCCATGACACCACTATATTTTGTTATAAAGCCATGTGATTACATTAAAAACTAAGAGCAAAAAAAAACCAACAAAAAAAAAATGTTCAAAAAAGTTTATGCTACATGCACAAGATATAGAGCTATTTGAGCCAAAGTAAAAATATGGGATGGAGAATGATCTTGTTTGCTTTGTCGAGGAGGAGGTTGCTTGAAAAAGAAAAGAAAGAATAACTATGCCAACCTCTATCCACTTTCATGATAGTTGTGTGCATGATCCTAACATCCCAAAGCCTTAAAGGAATCTTATGAACTTACATAATGCATCACACAATTGTAAATAATTAAAAAAAAAAAAAAAAAAAAAAAAAGAATAGATGAGAATTATAAGGGGTGCAACCGTGCAACTTACCTCACACTAGGCTTGATCCAAACCGGTAGAGAAAACTTGAAACGAGAAACATCCTCTCGAAGAAAAGTTTGTATCCTGGGGCCATCTAAGTCATAGGTACCTATGTCATATGTCATGTAAGTTGTAGTATTATAATACAGTCCAGAGTAGTCATCAGTGAAATATATGCAATTCCTAAGGCACTCTGGGTAATCAGAAGCTGAAATGGAGAAAGAATGATTGCTTCCAATAAAGATAGACCAGTCACCCAAAGACTTCACTTCCTCCCACTTCTCATTGCAGACATCCACCCGGTAAATTACAAAATTCCATGTTCTGAGAACTGGGAGATCATAAATTTTAGTGTCATACATAATTCTTTGGACCACATGTATATGCCCTCCTAGCTCCACAAGATATATAGAGGTTTCGCCAAGCTCATTATCAACCTCTTGTACTGGTGAAGATATGGTCTTTAAATGAGAGCCTTTTGAATCATAGATTGTAATGTCACCAGAGGAATCAACAGAATAGAAGTTCCCACCAAAAAAAATGACATCATTGACAAATGAAGGACCACATTGTAATGGGGTCCAAGTTACATCACCAGGCTTTGCAAAAGCCATCTTGTTGTCAGAATAGATTGCCAAAACTACACAGTTTGCTGAAGATGGATCTGAAGACAGAACAGCTTTGTACACAAATGAATTGCGAAATGTTTCAGGACAACAAACAAGATTTTCCAGATTTGAGCATTTATGTAGCGGTGGGAGAAAAATTTGGACACGCGACAGGGGATTCAATAAATGCATATTGTATGCAACATCCAGAGTAACCAACCAACCATGAGGTGAACCCCAGCATCGCCTACCACGGATTTCTGGCAAAGAAAGCTCATAAACCTTCTTGTTGAAAGGACAGTAAACTCGACGCATATCACTTTCTTCCTTCTCTGTCAGCATCAACCAAGGAAGCAAAGAGCACGGAAATCTATCTGTCTGAAGCATAACCATTCCCCATGACCTGCAGACCAAGCCAAACCTCAGACGATCTTCCACAAAATGCAGCTGTCTTGCAATAAGCCCCAAAACATCAGCAGGTAACTTAGACCAATCAGTCATTGTCTGAGAGAATAATAAAAAGTGAGGATCCAGCTAAATTATATGCTGAAGTAAGACTATGCATCACAGGACATGAAATGATGAAATTAATCTATCAAGATTGATTGGAAATGATTTTCACTAAAAGAGATACCAAAAAAATATAAATTACACTGCAGGAAATGGCTTTTAATGCAGGCAACGGCTAGTAACATTAATGGCGGGAAACTACTATTAACATTGACGGACGGCACAGCCGTTAACATAAATTAAATCATCCCTTAATTACTAGTTCAATGGGTCTTTATTTGAATTTGGGATGATTGAAGCTTGATTTTATTGAGTCTCTTAATCTATAAAATGGAAGTAAATGGAAACCTAACTTGAAATGGAAAGTTGCGAATGAATCTCATGGAGTATCTGTAATTTGTGGTAACATGATCATGCGACAACTTCCAACTTCTTTTCGACACAAACATGTAAATACATAGATATATACATGCATTATCTCAAACTACAGTTTAAACTTCATAAAATAGACATAAACCACCCAGCACAACAAGAGAAAACAAGGAAACCCATTAATTAAACATATAGACATTAAGTTTAGAACTATTAGAGTATTTCCATGCCATATAATTAACGGTGACTATTTTATCACGGAAAATTCGAAGGACTAGAATAAAGTTCTTTCCTGGTAAGAACTGGCACTTCAACATTTTCATCATGATAGAATTGGAATGGAAACCATTGGTTTATGCTTAAAATTCTAACTAAACTAATTTTATTTACGATTGCATATTTTTCTTTTAAGTGGAATTTAACCTTACTCCAGCCAACTAGCTGGGGCCTGGGCCACCCACCTCCTTCCAAACCACCATACGGACATGCACATTAACTACAAGTCGATTGCTATGGTTTTTTTTTTTTTTTTTAAATAAAAAAAAAAAAGCACCGACCTCTACGGTAAGATCAATAGACGCACAACAAAAACAAAAACTTAACTTACGATCGGCTCTTTCGAAGTAGGATTTTAGGAAATAATAATAGTGATAATCTCAACGCTAACAACACAATAACAATCTTTTTACATCACATTAACAAGAAAGAAACGAGTAAATAATCACCACTCTAATATGGTTTAGATTAAATCTCTAACTTAACCATACAAATTACCACAAAAACGATTAATCATAAAATCTGATACTTCTACTACATTCTAGAAAAATAAAAATTCATCTTAGCCTAAACTGTCAGTTCGATGGAAATTAAATGGAAAGAAGTCCTACGGAATTTTAAGAGAAATCACCGATAAAAATTGCTTCGTTGGGGATTTTTTCTTCCTCTAAACCGCCATTAATTTGTTGACCATTGCAGTTTTTGAAAAGTAAACTTAAAGACTGAACTGAACTGAACTAAATCTAATTGATAATGACGCGATGCTTCAAATAGGGTTATTATTTTATTTTATTTTATTTGAAAGTACTTATTTCATTGAATGCAGCTCTCGAGGGGGTTCTAGAGAATTCGGAAGGGCATGTTTGTTACGCAAGATTTTTTCGAATTCAAACTTATTTTATTCATGACTTTAGAGTTGAGTTCGTAGTTACTTTTCAGAAAATTATAACTTTTTTTATTTTCTATATTTGTTGTGAAATTACCTAAATTTAAAAACAAGAAAATAGAAAAGTAGAGAGAAATGAGAGGATTTCTTCATTCCAAGAGGTGTATAATTTACATGACATATGTCTCTATTTATAAGAATATAAAGTCATTCATAATAATTATTTTACAATATAAATTAGGTAAGGTTAGGTATTAATTAGGTTAGGGAATAATTTACAACACTCCCCCTTGAATGACTTATTGTCCAATAGCTCAATTGTCTATCTCGTTAAAACTTTGCTAAGAAAACCCAGTGGGATAAAACTTGAGTGAAGGAAAAAGAGTACAGCTATTCCCCTGATGTTGGCCATCATTAATCATTGAGTTTAATAACCAAAATGACATTAATAATATGTAGTACAAATCATGTACTGAAATTTGAAGTTCTGAAGTACTGCCTTCGAATTATGAAGTGCTGAATTGCTTCAGCACTGCCTTGTTAAAACTTTTTCGGTAAAACTCAATGGAACAAAATCTGAACGAAGGAAAAAGAGTACAGCATGATTCTCCCCCTGAAGTGTGCAATCAAGTATTTATGAACATTTTGAATAATGATATCATCTTTCGTCTGAAATATGTATATATTAAAATCTTCTTGTGTGTAGCCGATATCATAACATTCTTCATAAGATGTCTATGATTTTTCTCATTTGTTGATATCATAACATTCTTCATAAGATGTCTATGATTTTCTTCATTTGTTGATACCATTTCAGATGTCTATGATTTTCTTCATTTGTTGATATCATTCCAGATGTCTATGATTTTCTTCATTTGTTGATATCATTCCAGCACAATTTAAAGATAGAGCTTATTCTTCAATTATTACTTGCAGATAGTTGTGACAATGTATCAAAAACCTTATTAGGAAAACCCTGTGGGACAAAACATTAGCGAAGGGAAAGAGAGTACATTATTCTCATTGATACGCCATAATTGATGCCTCATTAAAAACCTTACTAGGAAAACCCTATGGGACAAAACCCCAGTTAAGGGAAAAAGAGTGCAGCGCGTATTTGTTCCCTTCATAGGAATATCACAAGTATATTAATGCAATTTCAAATCATTTCATCAAACATATAGCTTGTGATGAGCTTTTATAAATAGTTTATAACTCATTTATAATGTTATAGCTCATTTATGATGTACTGAACATGCTATATCAAGCAATGTTTAGTTAGTTGACTGATTGCATTACTCAAATCTAGAATTGATTCACTTCTGGTGAAACTATCAAAATCTAGAATTCACTTCTGATGAATAATTAAATATTCATTTTCAAATTCACTTCTGGTGAATATTCATTTTTGGTGGATAATATAATTTTGCATATTGAAAATCAATTGCATGCCCAAATATTCAAATATAATAATAGTAAGTACACTCCAATTTCATTTTCAACACATTATATTATGGGGTCATATGTATCATTCTTCATGTGATTTTATTCTAAGAATCACATTTCATTCTATAATGACACTATTCTGGGCAAATTGAATCTTTCAATGATTTATACATGTATGTTCTTGCACTTTATAAATTGCAATTTCTAATTTGCAGGAGTATAATCAATCATTGAAATAGATATCAATTTCGACATATAATCTATAATCATTTCGCCTGAAATCCCAACGTACAGCGATCAACTAGTACATCAAAGAAAACTCCCAAAGTACCGAGATGTGAATCACACTTTTTTTATCTCACTCATTGGTATATCAAAGAGCTCAAATTAGTGATCTAGATTATAGTCTCATCCACCATATGTCATGCCAGTTCTTTGAAAAATTTTGCGCGCAACGAGTTTTCTTTTACGACTGTGTAATATTTTTTATTTGTACAAATAACTACTGGCATTACACATTTAAGTGTTTGGAATTCAGGTCCTATAACAATAATCCCTGCATTGGGATTTTTATATTTGGTCAAAGTATTATAATTTCAAAAACCTTATTTTCATAAGAGGGTTGTGTGTAGCCGACTTATTTATCGATTCCATTTCATGTCAATATAAACATAACGTAGAGAGATCTCTTTGTTTATTCTATCATCAAGTAACTGAATCTCTCATCATTTAACTATGTCCCTTTTACTCACCATGAATATTTAGTCTCAAAAGGGATCATTTCAATTATTCAAGAGATATTTGTTTTTGGAATCGATTGTCATTATGCTTCAGGCATAATTACGCTTTAAGCTTGATCACGTTTCATGCGTGTTATTGTTTAATTTCCCCATAATATTCAAGAATATTGTATTATATCAGTCGACTAAAAATGTCACAACACATGTCATTCGTAATTATGGATATAATCACAATCATATATCAAGTGCATATTGTTGAAGTGTATATAGATATCGCACTTCTTAGAAATCATAAAACTTCACAAGAAAATCTTTATTTCATCGTATTGACATGTTTGTATGTAGAATATTGCAGCATGAGATATATTTATATTCAAGTTGTTCTCATAGCAAATATTTGGAAACTTTTAATTTGCTAAACCATTAGCAACATAATGCTATTATCTCAACTAATTCGTAAAATCATTAATGACTTTAAGATATATTCATACTAGCATTTTTATCACTTTGCTCGTAATATTATGACTTGAGCAAATAATCAGTCATTCATTTTCTTAGTGAGATAATTAATTTGCTTTTAAGAACAAGCAGCAATGATAATTTGTTAACCTGAACAATCTTCTGGTTCTTTAATGAATGCCATTTTGCATTCTCAATAAATCTCATTATTGAATTGGAATTTAACCAATCATGCTAAATTATAGAACTTCTGATTTAGTAAGATATTTCACTTGTACATATGTATGAACTTCTGGTTCAATATAGTATTCATTTCATCAGTTCGTATTTCTGTGTACTACAAATCAGTATACCTTTATTTAGTATATTAAAAAATGTGATTAGAATGACATCACAAGAAAATGATCCTTGTCCCCACTTTTTTATTACAAATCTTTTCCCTTTTCTTGGTGGAATCACTGATACGCGGAGCCACCACTCTTTTACGTGTTAAATAATGCATTTAAATAGATAACTTTGGGAGAAGATCAGATCCATCAAAATAGATGTTATATTATCAAATATCAGCAAATACTACTCAAATCTTCCGATAAATGTTTTGAAAAAGATTTATCGAGTTCGACTCGAAAGATTGAGGCTGCTTATGGAGCAAGGTATCCCAAAAGATGTTCGTTGGTTGATCGAAGAAAAAATTCGATTAGCTGGTGAATTATCAGATTCATTTTCTAAGCACATGTCTGGCTTAGGTAAAAGTACTTTTGCAAAGAAGCGAAGAGCAAAAAGATTGAAAGGTTGTTACAAATGTACTCGATGGACATGTAATACTCGTTGTAAGTCAGTAGGATATTCATCCATAAATCGAGATGATAAGATAGACTTCATTAAGGGTGGACTGAGTAAGGAGTCATTGGATGATATCCAATTGACTCTTTGAGACGCACCCTAGTGGGTATTTGCAGCGTGAGCTACTATCTTTATGGGCTAAATTCATCAGCGATAAAGAGCGTTATAGTCTCAAAAATATAATAGCAAAAGATCCTGTTTTCCAGGCTGTTATAAACAATGATGTTTTGGGTGCTCAACATTGATACAAGGTAAATCAATATAGTATATATGTTTTAACAAAGTATTTTGTATTTTCATTTTTCGCGTATTAACAGATGGTATCTGAAAGATCACCGAAAGATTATCCATTATGGAGCAAAATATATGCTATCAGAGATAATATCAAAAGTGGTGCCATTTAGTTAAAAGTAAATAGCAACTTTTTCAAAAGAAAAGCAGTAAATAGTGAATATTTTCAAGTTTAAAACGTATGATAATTTCGCAGTTTAAAGCATCCCAAAATAACAATTTCTTGTAAGTTTTTCTTTCCTTATACTCTCAAAGATGGAAGGATCAAAACTTCGACAGATCAAAATTATCTGTTTATTTTGTTGATCAAAAGTAGGGAAAGGTTTTGGGTATCTAGAAGCAGCAGTGGATTTAGAAAAGAAGTTGGGAGATAAAGGTATCAATCTACTATATAGAGGAAATAGCAGTGGATTGATGGGTTGTGTTTCACAATCCGCTCAAACAGAGAAAGCAAGAGTGATAGGTGTTATACATGTTCCTTTAGCTGATATCGCAGGCAAAACACGAGGGCATGAAGTACAGACGTTATCTATCCATGAACGCATAACTTGCATGTTATATGGTTCTGATGCCTTCATTGCCATGCCTGGATGTTTTGGTAATTTAGAGGAAATCTTTAATATTACCTCATGGGTTCAATTAGATCTCCATACCAAGCCTATTGGGCTTTTAAATGTTAACAATTTCTTTGATGGTTTGCTAACATTTCTTGATTATGCTGTGTAACAGTGATTCATCTCTCCATTTTCTAGGAGAATCCTTATTTCTGATCCTACTATCGAGGAACTGCTGGATAAGTTGCAATCATATATTCCAATATAAGATCCAGTAGGATTAAAGATAGATTGGTCGCAAGGAAGGGGTACCAAGCCAAAATGGAGTCCGGTTAATGTAAATTTATCCTTGTGAATCTCCAAAATATTGTGAGTGGTAGAGTACGGGGTATTCTTACTCTTGAGACACACCTTTAATATTGATGAGTATTTGAACTTAATCTTGTGAACCTCAAAAGGATTAGAAGTGGTGGAGTACGGAGTATTCTTACTCTTGAGACACACAAAAAAGATTAGGGGTGGTAGAGTATGGAGTATTATTACACCCGATCACACCTCTACTTTTGAGGATCATAAATGTTTCCCCTTTTTTTATTTTGCATGTATGACTCGTTTATACTTCTTCAGGAGCAATAATAATTATCATTTCAGTATGTTTAGATGATAATCTTTACTTCTTCTTGAGTAAATATGTACTTCTTCTGGAGTACATAAGTGTTTGTGCAAGAACTTTGATCAAAACAGCTTATCACAATCATATAATATTTATCTCATAATACCGATGAGATTATTTTCACATTAGCCATATCCGTGCTATCATGTGATATTATCTTATCATACATAACATTTTTCTTGTTGGATAATTCATTTTTATCTATCTTTTCAATACAGAAAATGGTAACTTCTGGTACCGTTTGATAAAATATTTTTATCAACATTCACCAACTTTTTGGTAATGATAACTTCTGGTATCATTTGATAAAATATTATCTAACTTTAGTAGTGATAACTTCTGGTACCATTAAATGAAATATCAAATAACAATAATATCGTATATATATTAACAATAATAATATTGGGGTTATACCACCACGTATATATGTTGACAACAACCTCTAATATGTTAGAATTAATCAACAACTGAGGTGTTTCTGAAATAATATAAAATATGAATATATGTAAAGTATTCCATGTATTCAATTTATAAACCGACTGATAGGTGTATTTTATACACTTGGGAATATGCCAAAATGAGAATTTATCTTGTTGATTTATGAATTTATTCTACCTAAATTGCATTTAATTGTTGTTATTTCAGATTTTAGTCAAAAAGAGGAACAAGGAAGCAATTATGGGAAATAATGGTCAAAAGAAGGAGAATTGAAGAGAAACAGAAATTCTAGGGTCAAATTGATCAAATCAATAGTGGGGGATACATTTCGCAAATAAAATTAGAGGACCAACTTGAAGGCCAAGAGAAAGATGGCGAATCGCGTGGAAATCCTCCAGGTCGCGATCGCTAAGGTTCAAGGCTAGTGATCGCGACATGGCGATAAAATTCATGCAGAGCGTAAAATGGCTCGCCCACGCGATCGCTGACGTTCCAACCACGCGATCGCGTGGGTGTCCGACTGGGCCTGTACTGGGCTTTTGTGTGCGATTTTAAGAGGAAGACTCGGGGAAATTGACCTAAGTTGTAACAGAGGCGTGAGGAACTAAAGAGCAGTTTTGTGCAGAGCTAAATATGGGAGGATTCTTGGCTATTCAACATCGAATTGACGAGGAGACTCAAGCACAGAAAAGCACAGGAGAATAGGAGCTAAACACGGGAAAGCAAATCTTGGTGCAAGACTTCTTTTCTCATTGTTGAATTCATAAATTCCAGCATGTTTAATTTTAATTCAGATTGTTTTTATTATTCAGTTATTATGTGTAACTAATCCTAACGTTGGGAATCACGACGTAGCCTAGTCATATTACTTTAATTCCATGTTCCTTGTTTTAACGCCGTAATGCATGTGTTGGTTTATTATTGCGTTTAATGCTTGAATGAATTGGCCACTTATTCATGACTTTATGTGTTATTTCCATAATCCGAGAGGTGAGTTAATAACATAGATCTAGGTAATAAATCCATTAATTGAACGAGAGATAGAGATATACTTTCGTGATTAGTGCGATCATGTTTAAGTTCTCGCATGTAATGCATTTAGATAAGGAATATTCGGACCCGCTGTAGAGATACAAGGTTGACTTATCTAGGTAGAGTTGATTTAAACTCGAGAGAGGAATCTCAACTTAATTTAGTGAACTTGATCGATCACATATTTAGAAAATAAAATCTGGAACAGAAATTGATTTAATTGGCTAGGTGAACTCGTGAATCCCAACCACTTTCAATCATACTTAAAAACAATCAGCAATTGCGAAACCTCAATTTTGTGCAAAGTTTTAATTTGTTAGTCATAGTTATAAACATTAGTTTCCAAACAATCAAAAATTCATTTCTTTGTTCAAATAGGGATAAGAATTTACACATTTCGGTACTTAGTAAACGGTCCTTGTGGGAACGATAATCCGGACTCTTAGGTCCATTTTAACTACTCTTCACGACCCGTTCACTTGCGGGGATATTTCGTATTGCGAGATATCGGTGAACAAGTTTTTGGCGCCGTTGCTGGGGACTGTTTTTACTAATATCGATACCAATAAATTCTTACTTTAATTTGAATTTTGTTTTGCTTTATTGTTATTTAGTTTAGTCTTAATTTTTTTTCGATTTATCTTTATAAATTCATGTTCAGAAGGACTAAATCTTTTGAATTGCTTCCTCTTGATACAGAAATTGAACGCACTTTTCGACAAAGGCGCAAACAACAGTTGGAAGCAGCTCAACACACAGATTTAGTAATGGCAGACAATCCAATTCAGCCAAACCAAAATAATCTGCCAGCAGAAATTGTAGTTCAACAACAAAATCAACCGATCAACGGGAGGCGAGCATTAAGGGATTATATGATTCCTCCAGTGGGAAACATTGGAACTTGCATAGTGCCACCCGCTATACCTGCCAACAACTTTGAGATCAAGACTTCTTTGATTTCTCTGATCCAAAACGCTGTCGTCTTTCATGGGCTGCCGTCTGAAGATCCACATGCACACTTGCGAACTTTTCAAGAGTTATGTGACATGCAGCGAATGAACGGGGTTCCGGGTGACGCTGTGAAGCTGAAATTATTTTCTTTCTCATTGGCAGACAAGGCAAAGGCATGGTTTTACACGCTGACCCTCCATACAATCACTACTTGGGAAGTAATGAGTCAAAAATTTGTTGACAAGTTCTTTCCACCTGGCCGGATGTCAAAATTAAGGCGCGAAATCCTTTCGTTCAATCAACAGCCAGGAGAGTCCATTTTTGAGGCTTGGGAGAGGTTCAATGAGCTAGTTCGTCAATGTCCTACTCATGGAATAGCTGATTGGATCCTCATACAAACTTTCTACAACGGGTTGACCAATGATAACAAGAAGCATGCAGATTCAGCTGCGGGTGGATCAGTGATGGATTTGACTTACGAAGAAGCCTCCGAAATATTTGAGAAAATGGCAGCAAATAGTTATCAGTGGTACTCCGATCGCACCGCACAGAAATCTGGTGGAATAGCTGCGGTAAATGAAATTACAGCTATTAATGCTAAACTGGACGCATTGACAAAAAAATTTGACAGCATGAATCAGCAGCCAGTGCTTGCAGCTCAAGCAACCATAGTTTGTGATTACTGTTTTGAGAATCATGCACTATCAGAGTGTCCAATGGCATATCAAGGTCAACCGGATAAAGAGCATGCAAATTTTGTTGGGAACAATCAGAGGCAGCAAGGAGGTATGTACTCACAAACGTACAACCCTGAATGGAGAAAGCATCCCAACTTTTCATGGGCTAATAATCAAAATACCCAACGACCACCAGGGTTTCAGCAACAACAACAACCACAGCAGCAACAACAAGTGAAAAAGACTTCTAGTGAAGAATTGATACTGCAGCTGCTGCAAAGCCATCAAGCCGATATTAAAGAAATAAAAATTCAGTTGGGACAGTTGGCAAACGCAAGTTCAGAAAGACAACAAGGTAAATTGCCAAGTAATACAGAAACAAATCCACGAGAACAGGTACAAGCCATTACAACCAGAAGTGGAGTTCAATTACCAGAAATTAGCGTGAAAGGAACGGATAACTCAGAAATACTAACAGAAGCAGTGGAAGAAAAAGAAGCTGATCACACGGAGAGTGAAAAGTCAACGGAAAAATCTGACAGGGCAGAAGAAGCGGAGGTGAGGAAGGCCCCGACCCCAGTTAAAGCCTACGTACCTCCCATACCATATCCACAGAGGCTGAGGAAGCATAAAATAGACCAGCAGTTTGCAAAATTTATTGAGAAAATCAAGCAGCTGTACATTAACATTCCCTTCGCAGAGGCTTTAACCCAGATGCCGAGCTATGCGAAATTCATGAAAGAAATCCTGACAAATAAACAAAAGCTGGACGAGCATGAGACAGTGATGCTCACCGAAGAATGTAGTGCAATAATCCAGAAGAAATTGCCTCTCAAACTGAAGGATTCAGGGAGTTTCACAATCCCTTGCACTATTGGTTCTATTGAATTTGAATCTGCTTTATGTGATTTAGGAGCCAGCATTAATCTAATGCCTTTATCTATTTTCAGGAAGCTCGGGATTGGAGAATCAAAACCAACCACTATTTCCTTGCAATTAGCTGATCGTTCGATAAAATACCCGTGGGGGTTGCTTGAAGACGTACTGATAAGAGTTGGGAAGTTTATTTACCCTGCGGACTTCGTTATACTAGATATGGAAGAAGATAAGACAATTCCTCTCATCTTGGGGCGACCATTCTTGAGAACGGGAAAGGCTTTGATAGATGTTCACGAAGGAACACTAGTGCTTCGTGTGGATGAGGAGAAGATCACCTTCAACATCTTTAAGTCTATGAAATATCCCTCGTCATTGGATACGTGTTTCACGGTGGACACTGTGCAAGAAGCAGTTCGTAGTGTATATGATGAGGAGCATCCTAAAGATCCATTGGAGGCGTGCATCGTTCAGTCAGAATCTGTAAACTCGGAAAATGAGGAGGTGGCAAGAATGGCTAATGAATTGGAGGCATCACCAAGGTTCACGTTGAGGGCAGGTCGTTATTTTGAACCATTAGGTGAAAATTTGCAGAAGTCCAGACCATCGTGTGAAACTCCTCCCACTTTGGAGTTGAAACCTTTACCAGCCCACCTGCGATATGCATTTTTGGGGGAGTCATCAACACTGCCTATTATTATTTCAAGCCACTTGACAGCTTTGGAAGAAGAACGGCTGCTGCGGGTGGTGAAGGAACACAAAACCGCAATAGGATGGACTATTGCCGATATCAAAGGTATTAGTCCGACTATCTGCATGCATAAAATTTTGATGGAAGATGATTCCAAGCCATCAGTAGAAGGACAGTGTAGACTGAATCCTACTTTGAAGGAAGTAGTGAGAAAAGAGATTTTAAAGCTACTTGATGCAGGTAATATATATCCAATATCAGACAGTGCTTGGGTCAGTCCAGTTCATGTAGTGCCAAAGAAGGGAGGCATGACAGTAATTGCGAATGAGAACAACGAGTTGATCCCTACAAGGACAGTGACCGGTTGGAGAGTATGTATTGATTACAGGAAACTAAATGCTGCAACCAGAAAAGACCACTTTCCATTACCGTTCATCGATCAGATGTTGGAGAAGCTAACGGGTCATTCACACTATTGTTTTCTTGATGGATATTCGGGGTACAATCAGATTGCCATTGCTTTGGCCGATCAAGAGAAAACTACTTTTACCTGTCCCTATGGTACATTTGCCTTCAGGAGAATGCCGTTTGGATTGTGTAACGCTCCAGCAACGTTTCAGAGGTGCATGATGGCAATATTTTCAGATATGGTGGAGAGATTTATTGAAGTCTTCATGGATGACTTCTCAGTCTTTGGTTCCTCGTTTGATGAGTGCCTACACCACCTATCCCTAGTGCTTAAGAGATGCACGGAAACAAATCTGGTGTTAAATTGGGAGAAGTGTCACTTCATGGTGCACGAGGGAATTGTGCTAGGGCGTCGGATTTCTGAAAAAGGAATTGAGGTGGACAGGGCAAAAATTCAGGTAATTGAAAAACTACCACCACCTAGCTCAGTCAAAGGAGTCAGAAGTTTTTTAGGACATGCTGGATTCTACAGGAGATTTATAAAAGATTTTTCCAAAATCACGAAGCCCTTGTGTAGTTTATTGGAGAAGGATGTAGTCTTTAATTTTTCTGAAGAGTGTTTGTCATCCTTTAATACACTCAAAGAAAAATTAACTACCGCACCAATTATCGTGGCACCGGACTGGAGTTTGCCTTTTGAACTCATGTGTGACACGAGTGACTACGCTGTGGGGGCAGCATTGGGGCAACGAAAGGACAAAATTTTCCACGTAATTTATTATGCCAGCAGAACTTTAACAGATGCCCAGATTAATTATGCCACAACTGAGAAAGAGCTATTAGCAGTGGTGTTCGCCTTTGACAAATTCAGGTCTTATCTTATAGGATCAAAAGTAGTGGTGTACACAGATCATTCGGCGTTGAAGTACTTATTTGGAAAAAAAGATGCCAAGCCTAGACTGATCAGATGGGTGTTACTGCTTCAAGAATTCGATATTGAAATCCGGGATAAAAAAGGTACAGAAAATCAGATTGCGGATCATTTATCCAGATTGGAGCAGGTAAATGAGGAAAATCTTGAAGACATAAACGAAGTATTTCCAGATGAACAGTTAATGCTGCTAGCCCATATGTTGCAGGTAGAGAATAATAAGGGGCCCTGGTTTGCAGATTATGTAAATTACTTGGCCAGCAACGTTTTGCCTCCTGATTTTACTTACCAGCAGAAGAAGAAGTTCTTTCATGATCTGAGGTTCTTTTATTGGGAAGATCCATTTCTGTACAGAAGGGGACCTGACCAAATAATTCGACGGTGCATTCCAGATGAAGAGATTTTATCGGTTCTAGAGAGGTGCCACTCAGCCCCATATGGTGGACACATGGGAGCCACTAAAACGGCAGCTAAAGTCTTGCAATGTGGGTTTTATTGGCCAACAGTGTTTAAGGATGCCTTCTCGTTTGTCAAGACGTGTGACCGGTGTCAACGAACAGGTAATATATCATCCAAGCATGAAATGCCGCTTAACAGTGTTTTGGAAGTGGAAGTGTTTGATGTGTGGGGAATAGACTTCATGGGTCCGTTCCCACCTTCATACAACAACAAATACATACTGGTGGCGGTTGACTATGTATCAAAGTGGGTCGAAGCAAAGGCATTCCCAACCAATGATGCCAGAATTGTGGTTGAATTTATATGGAAAAACATTTTTACTTGCCACATTCACAAGAGGGAATTTCAAGTTGGGGATCAGGTGCTCCTGTACAATTCACGCTTGAAGCTTTTTCCGGGAAAATTGAGGTCGAGATTTTCTGGTCCATTCACAATTGCTCAAATATTTCCATATGGCACATTCGAGCTTCATCATCCGAATAAAGGACATTTTAAAGTTAATGGGCAAAGAATCAAGCATTACTATGAGGTGGATTTTGATAAGGAGAAGTCACACATTGACATCACCGTTCCAGAGTAAACAACGCAGAAAGTCGGGCTTGAGACTATAAACGGAGCGCTTGTTGGGAGGCAACCCAATTTTTCTTCTCTTGCATTCTTATGTTTTATGTTTACCTTAGTTTCGTATTTTTATCAATTCTTTATCATTGGTGCATTCATGACATTTTCATTAGTTAGTCTTTGGATGTTTTCGTATTTGTTCAAACATTTTTGTGCACGTTTCATTCATGTCAGTTCCTCTTTGCATGATTTGGCATTTTAGGCATATTTTTAGATTTCCAGCTAATTTTGAGCATTATAGATTTTAGTTGTCACTCCCGACCCCCTCACGAGTTGAACAAGGTTTACTGTCGATATTCATGATCATCCATGCTTTTCTATCATTTTGTGGCCTTTGTTTCATATTAATTTAATTTCATATAAAAATAAAAAATAAAAAAAAAGGTTAAGTCGCGATCGCGATTTTACCATATAGGTGATCGCGACTCGCGTCCAATTTTTCAGCAGATTCTTTTTGAGATAACCACGCGATTGCTACTAGGATTTCCATGCGATCGCTTGGGTGACCTGGGCGCGAGAATTCACTTTTTAAAAACCCGGCAGCAGTCACTTGGTTCTTAATAACGCTGCCGGGTGAACCCTTTCTCTCTCGCCACCAAGCGGTCGTCTCTCGAATCTTGAAGATTACCACTATCATTCTCGTGCATTATCACGACTTTCAACACCCCTAATCGCATTATCAAGGTATGCACTCATGTGAATTTTTGTATTTTCCTCTTTTTGACCGAATGCGCCCTATTGATGAGAACGTGCATATTTGATAGATTGGAGTTTGGGCTTAGGGTAGATTTTGGATTGGATATGTGTGGAAATGATGGGTGATATTTTTGGGTAATTTCCTTTTGCCAAAGTTGTGATTTATGCATAAGTTGAGTAATGCCTTCAATGTGTTCGATGAAATTTCCCAACGAAATTTTTGATGCAATTTGGGATATCCGCTCAAGCACATATCTTTCTTAGATGTTTTTCATATATTTTGTGCTATATTCTCGCAGTTTGACTCATTGCCTTACATCAATTGGCATGTTTCATTACCTAGCACCATTGCAGTCACTGCGAGGCCATTGCAAGGTCGCTGCAGGACCACTGCAAGGCCACTGCAGGGCCATTGCATGCTCACGTCACCACTTCATCCTTTCATTTCTATATCCATCTGTCATCTGTTTGCTCCTAAGTTTAAATATGTTACTCTTGTAGTGGAAGACTTTATTGTGCTCGGGACACTTTTCCATAATTTTAATTTTTTCGGCACGATAACCGAGGTGAAAAGGCACCAGTCAGGCTGATTTTCTTTCTCTCTTATTGAGTAATTTCTCACAAGTTTGGGGGTTTGTGCAATCTTTCTTATACTTTTTCCACTCTCACATTGGTTCTAATGATGAGTTTGCTCTTTGTAGGTACAATAATGCCTCCGAAAACCACCGCTTCACAGAAAGGGAAGGGACAGGCTGGGCCTTCTAAGCGAAAACGAGGAACCTCCTCTGCGGATCCCGAGGGTGATCAGGGTAACATAGGAGATATACAAAGGTTTTTGGGGAGCGAGGAATTGCACAGATATGATGTGCTGCTTAAGGGGAAGAAAATGTGGAATGAACGTGAGGTAATTGTGGCTGATTTCCCGGATACCGAGCTAGCCCATCTTATAGAGAGGGCCGGTTGGCACAAATTAGCGAGCACACCGCACAAGCTGTATCCACTGTTAGTCAAGGATTTCCTAGCCAACTTCAACCATGCCATCGAGACAGAAGGTGCCCCTCACAGGTATAAGACCTGGGTGCGTGGTAAATGGATCCGATTTTCTCCGGCTGTCATTGAGCGAGTTTTGGAGCTGACACGAGAGGGGATTGAGCAGGTCCCTACTAATTTGGACATTGATATGATTAATGACTTCTTGTACGGCCGACAACATGTGGAGTTGGAGAAGCCAGGGCGCTTTGAACATGGGGAGCTCACAGAGAGTATCAGGGTCCTGCACATCTTCATGTGCCATAACATCGATCCCACTTCCCACAGGACAGAGTTTAATGAAGACCGGGCCCGCCTAATTCATCATCTAGCCAGGGGGCGCAAGTTGGATTTGGGGAGGCACATCTTTGACTTTATTATCACACTTTCCTCCCAGCTGGACTCCGACCGCAAGATCATGTTTCCTTGTTTGATCAGTGCGATCTGCGTGGTCGAAGGAGTGGATATTTTACCCCTTGAAGAACCTGCACCTCTCGGGGCCATTATCAGCAGACGCACCCGAGAGAGCACGAGGCCTAGGGTACAGCGAGGTCCACCTGCTCCTCCACCAGCCCCAGTGGTTCTTGTTGCCCCAGCTGTACCAGCAGAACCATCCGCACCAGCCGCTCCTGCAGCGCCAGCGCATGTGCCAGCTCCTCTTGGAGATGAGAGGCTCCTACGGCAGATACTGTTGGAGTTGACTGACCTGACTCGCGCAGTTAACTTGAGGAGGGAAGCTGAAGTCGCACAGCACAGGCAGTTAGAAATCTTGGAACAGCGACTTGACCGTCTGGTTCAGGGTAATATCGCTGGGGAGCAGCGCATCATGCGCCATACGATGACAGAATTCAGCGGTCAGTTGTCACGTATACAGGCCAGGCTCTTCTCTATGGAGAGCCGACTGGAAGGGATCGAACGGAGGGTTGAGGGGATTGAGGCGAGATTGGAAAGGATTGAAGGGAGATTGGATTCAGATGCAGCAGGACCATCTCAGCCGCAGCCGCAGGACCTACCCCCAGGAAGTTCTTGATTTTTTTTTTCTTTTTACCTTGTCTTCCATTTTTGATTCTTTCTTGTTTTATTGTTTCATTGAGGGCAATGTAATTTTTAAGTTTGGGGGTGATTGTTAACTTTTAGGCTGTATTTACTGTTGATCATATGGGCCTGTATTAATTAGTATTCTGTAACTCTTCAATCCTCTGTTAATCAATGCTACTACTTGGTCCTTTATTTGATGTTTAAGTAAAAAAAAAAAAAAAAAAAAAAAAACTTTAGTTAAAAATTGTGTTGACACACTTATTGTCTAGGAAATAGTATGAATCAATTTGCGCTTGGGCTTGAAAATTGAACAACATGAATGGATGAACTTATTTTTGAACTAGTTATGTTTTGTTAGATTCATACTATCTGCGCACATAGCCAGTGTTTGATAATTGCTTGTGTGTGGGATTTTGTTTAATACATGTGGGGTAAAGTTTATGCAAATTTGAACTTAGGAATACCTCAAAATCCCAGAACTTAGATCATTGGACATCCCACCCCTAAAATTAGAACCAATCATGCTAAAATGCAAGTTTGGGGGTAAAATGGTTGGAATTTGTGTGTATTGACGGGTTGGAGGTCTGTGATTCTTGGTTTTGCACTTTAGTCATTACAGTTTGGTCAATAGGTATAAACCACTTCCAGCATAAAAACAGAAAAATGCTGAAGGTCTTATTCCGCTCTTCAAATGCCTTTTTGACTCGAGTAAGTAAGTCCGAGGGGTCCTTCAAACCTGGTGCCCTAAAGCCAACTGGCTTGGGAGTCATCGACCTAAAGCTCGCTACAGAGGTCAATTAGAAAGCAAGTACGGAGAGTGGACTTACACATAAGACATTTTGACATCTTTAACTTTTATGTTTAAGCCTTTATGACTCGAGCAAGTACGTCTGAGGGGTTCTTTGAACCTGGTACCCTAAAGCCGTCTGGTTTGGGAGTTGCCGATCTGAAAGCCCGCTACAGGGGTCATATAGAAAGCCCGTATGAAAAGTTCTGCACAAAGATGGTAAAAGACAGGGACAATTAAAAGAAAAAGTCGTCCATCATAAAAAAAAAATAATAAATAAAAAATATATATATATCTATTATTGCATGGTATAAGCTTAGTTGACTGAGCTGTGATGGTTGATGTTGTAGAATTGGGGCCCACTTGCTTTTGATTTGTTATACACGCACATTTCTGATTCTGACTACCTTGTGTGGAAAAAGCTAAGAATATTTTTAGAACCCACATAGATAAAAACCTGGGATGCGAGAGAAAAAGCAGAAAGTGGTGATCATCCATGAGCGTTGAAAGGAATTTTATTAGAAATCATAGATTGACCACATGGGATTCGGGCTAGATTATGCATAATGTGCCACACAGTGTTGAGCACATCTTTTGCATAAGTATGCGTTTGACATTGGCTATTCACACACACACTTGAAACTCTGGCATGATATAACTAGAAATTATTTTACATTGGTGTTCATAACTCGTGCTTAGAGCGTAAATTGATTTGGACTTATGGAGGCATATGGTAAGCATGTTGGCACAACAAAAATATCTTATATCTTGTCTATTTGATTTTGTAAGTCGTTATCCGCTGTTCGAGGACGAACAATAATTCAAGTTTGGGGGTATTTGATAGGTGTATTTTATACACTTGGGAATATGCCAAAATGAGAATTTATCTTGTTGATTTATGAATTTATTCTACCTAAATTGCATTTAATTGTTGTTATTTCAGATTTTAGTCAAAAAGAGGAACAAGGAAGCAATTATGGGAAATAATGGTCAAAAGAAGGAGAATTGAAGAGAAACAGAAATTCTAGGGTCAAATTGATCAAATCAATAGTGGGGGATACATTTCGCAAATAAAATTAGAGGACCAACTTGAAGGCCAAGAGAAAGATGGCGAATCACGTGGAAATCCTCCAGGTCGCGATCGCTAAGGTTCAAGGCTAGTGATCGCGACATGGCGATAAAATTCATGCAGAGCGTAAAATGGCTCGCCCACGCGATCGCTGACGTTCTAACCACGCGATCGCGTGGGTGTCCGACTGGGCCTGTACTGGGCTTTTGTGCGCGATTTTAAGAGGAAGACTCTGGGAAATTGACCTAAGTTGTAACAGAGGCGTGAGGAACTGAAGAGCAATTTTGTGCAGAGCTGAATATGGGAGGATTCTTGGATATTCAACATCGAATTGACGAGGAGACTCAAGCACAGAAAAGCACAGGAGAATAGGAGCTAAACACGGGAAAGCAAATCTTGGTGCAAGACTTCTTTTCTCATTGTTGAATTCATAAATTCCAGCATGTTTAATTTTAATTCAGATTGTTTTTATTATTCAGTTATTATGTGTAACTAATCCTAACGTTGGGAATCACGACGTAGCCTAGTCATATTACTTTAATTCCATGTTCCTTGTTTTAACGCCGTAATGCATGTGTTGGTTTATTATTGCGTTTAATGCTTGAATGAATTGGCCACTTATTCATGACTTTATGTGTTATTTCCATAATCCGAGAGGTGAGTTAATAACATAGATCTAGGTAATAAATCCATTAATTGAACGAGAGATAGAGATATACTTTCGTGATTAGTGCGATCATGTTTAAGTTCTCGCATGTAATGTATTTAGATAAGGAATATTCGGACCCGCTGTAGAGATACAAGGTTGACTTATCTAGGTAGAGTTGATTTAAACTCGAGAGAGGAATCTCAACTTAATTTAGTGAACTTGATCGATCACATATTTAGAAAATAAAATCTGGAACAGAAATTGATTTAATTGGCTAGGTGAACTCGTGAATCCCAACCACTTTCAATCATACTTAAAAACAATCAGCAATTGCGAAACCTCAATTTTGTGCAAAGTTTTAATTTTTTAGTCATAGTTATAAACATTAGTTTCCAAACAATCAAAAATTCATTTCTTTGTTCAAATAGGGATAAGAATTTACACATTTCGGTACTTTAGTAAACGGTCCTTGTGGGAACGATAATCCGGACTCTTATGTCCATTTTAACTACTCTTCACGACCCGTTCACTTGCGGGGATATTTCGTATTGCGAGATATCGGTGAACACCGACTATATAGGCGGTGTCAATATAATGAAATAATTACCTTTTATAAGTGAGCGAGTCATATCTTCAAATACAATCAAGGTATTCATAATATTCTAATCCGTTACGATAATGAGTCATATCCAGTTAAGGTATAAATTCAGTCCATAATAATTCAATCCATCACGGTATGACAATAATTATATTACTTATACCTTGTTTAAACTCTTTAATTTATTGATCACAGATTAATGTTAATTAGTTGTGAATATTGTTAATGCTAATCATATAATTAATATGCATAATTATAATGAAACGATTTAAAATCTTACCACTATACCTACCAAGTTGGTGGACTTTTGTTAATTTCCACCAAGTTAGTGTTGGACACCATGATCACAACTGCAGCCGTGCCTTTAATCTAAATTTTCACAAATCTCCCAAGCATGAAGCAGTTTTTCTCTTCTCATTTTTTTTTCCATCGAAGTATTCATCTTCAAGATCAATTTTGCAATTCCAGCAGTCTTAGCAACAATATGGGACCAAAAATAATTGCAGTAGTGGAGTGGAGTTCTCGGCAGCGGTTGGTAAAAGAAGAATTTTTCTAGATATGGGATTTAATTGTGTGGTTCATGTTGATTAATAATAATCAGGTTTCTGATACAGAAGTTCATCATTTGGATGCAACTGTAGAGCATACTCCTGTTATATTACTCAATTGGTTAGAAACTAGTGCTGATAACGTGTTTATTAAACTACCTAAATTTAAGAACAAGAAAATAGAGAAGTAGAGAGAAATGAGAGGATTTCTTCATTCCAAGAGGTGTATAATTTACATAACATATGCCCCTATTTATAGGGATATAAAGTCATTCATAATAATTATTTTACAATATAAATTAGGTAAGGTTATGTATTAATTAGGTTAGGGAATAATTTGCAACAATATTCTTTTTTTTTTTCCCTTCTTCAGTTTTGTACAGTGCGTTGAAGTCAAAAATGGTGTGCTTAGGTACATTTCTTTCTTTCTTTTTTTTTTTTTTTTTTTGATCAAAAGCTTACGTACATTTCTTAATTTTAAATAGAAGTGTAAAAGGTTTGCGGCCCTCCTTTCAACCCTTTTTTTTTTTACTTCAAAGCACATTTTATACTATCTGGCACCAATAATTTTTGACTTTATAGGGCTCAGTTATTTTTTAATATTAAAAGTTGTACCCAAACATTGTACAAAATAAAACTTAGGAACGAATTTTTTTTTAAGTGTAGGGTCCCAAACGGACGCTAAGAAATGGAAATTTAAAATGCATTCCAATCAAAAAAAGGTGAGTCAACACGATGTGTAGGGTCCATGTCAGCTACAACAATAGTCAAAACTCAAACGTGAAGGAGTTTGTTTGGTCAAGAGCTTGTTTGGTAATGTGAAATTTTTTTTTTTTTTGTGATTTTTTTTTTTTTTTTGAATATGTGGTTTAAAAATATTTAAAAAGTCAAAAATTGTGAACTAGATTAAGAATGAATGTTGAGATTGAGTTTAAAAAGTTGTGGTGAAAATTTTTACTTTACCAAACGAGCTCTAATCTTTTTTTTTTTTTTTTTAATAAAACTTCGAAAGTAGCTAGAGAGGGAGAGGGAGATAACTATCTTTTTACAAAGGAGCCTCTTTTTTTTCCTTTAAAAAAAAGAAGAAGAAAAAAAACTCAAAGAAACCATAAGGGTTTACAGAAATTCAAAATTTAACAATAAATAAGATTCAAAAAATTTCAACACCGTCAAAGGTAGCTCAAGTAATTTGGGGCCATCGGCAAAATAGCTAAGGAGACATTTTCAAAAATAATAATGTAAAATTTAATGGACCCGAGCACTACATAATATTTAAAAAATATTTAAAAAATAAAAAATATAGAAAACCCTGATCAAATTCGGGTCGGCCGGATTTTTCGGGTCAACCCGAGTCGTTGACTGAGTTTGACCCGACTGGATTTTTAATGCGACCCAGCCCGATTTTTTATCGGGTCATGGGTTTCCGTGTCGTTTGACAACATTGGTTATCGGTATGATTGTTTATGATTCTGATTGAAATTAGGGTCCGTTTAATTGCGATAGTGAAATTTGAGTGAAAAGAATACGAATTTCAGAATTGAATTCATGAGAATTAGAAGTTTAATATGTTTGACTGATTTAATTTTTTAGGTGAAAAAAGTAGAGAGTTTTTCAAGTTTTGTTTTTTGATTGATATTATTTTCAATGGAAAATAAGGCAAAATTTTGTTATTTCAATCAATTTTTTTTTAAAAAAAAAAATTTCATACATTTGTACTTGATAATAATAATATTAATTTCTAGAAAAAAAATAAGTCAACTAACAACAAAAAAGATCAAACGAGACAAAAAATGATTAAATAATTCTCACCAAAGGGCCAAAAAAACCAATTCCTCAAAATCATAGAAAAAAATAGAATTACTAACAATGATATTGTTGGTGATTATCGATATATAAGTTAGCGATTACGACACTAACTAGCGTTTTTTACTTGTGTAATTCACGACATTATGTCGAAACATATAATTGTGACTTCAACATTTTCTAAGTTTTTCTTTATTAATGTCAAACATGTGTATAATGAAATAAATAAGAAAATAATAAATTGATACTATAGTTTGGAAAGAGAAAAGGATAATTTAAACAATATTCAACTAATAATTAGTATTTAAAAGAAAAACAATAACTCCAATTATTGAAGATCGGTTAAAATTTTGTTAACTTCCTGCACTTGTAGTCCAACATTCTTCAACCTCCAGCAACTCTAAAGTTTTACAATCGAAGAAGTAATCCTTAATTTAAAGGATGACAAGTGTTTGATTAGGAACAATTGATGTTTTCCTAATATGGGTTGTCGGATCACAAAAAAATAATGGATCAATCTAGAATGAATTTGGTTCTTGGATCAATGAATCATATGGTGTATAGAAAGATGTTATGGCTCGAAAATAATGACAACAACCTCTACTGAATTTCGTGCATATGCTTGGTATTTATAGAAGAATGAATTGGGCCACAAAAAATAGGTTTAAAACTGAATTAGGGCACGTTTTGGCCATCGACCTCTTGAGCGTAATTCGAGCGGTCTCTTTTTCCTTAAGAACCGCTTGAGCGCTCTGAATTTAGGCAGGGGCCACTTGAGCGGAATTCGAGCGTGGCTGGAGCGGCAGGCTACTGGAAATCGCGCGTAGAGCGTGAATCAAGCGTGATGCGAGTGTGATCTGTAGCTTACGAATTTCAGCATTCACTTTCCAACCCAACCCTAACCTACCTTATCAACTATACAAAATTGCACCTTAGTCCTTAACTTTTACAAATGTTCAATTTAGTCCGTTGTTCACAAAATTGCCAAGTACAAAATCCTAACAAACTCCCCTTTTGGCATTCTATGACAAAACAAATCAATAAGTCAAGGTACTAAAAACTAAAACAAAACTAACAAAGCCAAGCCAGTCTTGTTTCTTGCATTCCCTGTTTCCTGAAATCAAAGACACTAAAATACCTAGTGTAAAAGCATGTGATACAGGAAGAATCGTAAAACAATCGACACAAAAAACAACCACAAAATATCAATCAAGCATGTTAGTTTGAGACATGATATAAATGATAATCCAACACCAAAAAACATTTATACCACAATAACATCAAAACTCAAACAACTATGCGAAAATGGAATGTGTGTGGTGCAAACACAATAAATGCTCCCCCTTACTGCAATACTCAGAATTTTTTAATGTAGTAGAATATAATGTATTTATGTCTCTCCCAAACGACCCCTATAACATAGAATTCATGCAATGCCAACACTTTCCTAAATTATAGAATTCATTCAATGCCAACACTTTCTTTTATGCAACATTTTTTGATTCCATACACCATACATTTTTCTCCCCCATTTTGTCACAAATGATGAAGGGTGTAATTTTCAACTCAATTTTTAGCATAAATATGAAACAACTTAAAATGATATAGTTGGCATGCATAAGAATAATCAATGAATGCAAACTTTTCGACATACTTAACTCAAGTTAAAATGGAGTAAATTGTATAAGCGACTCATGTGTGTAATGTGCCACTAATACTTTGTAAGTAGGACTCCACCTTAATTTTGTGAGAAATAACATGTAAAACATCATTGTCAATAAGCTTATTCCCCTACTTATGAAAGTCAAACCATTATAATACAAAGTAGGACCTTAAAAATTGAAGCTAATTTGCAAGTTTATATCAAACTCCCCTTTACTTCAAGCATATTTTTCAATGAATTTCAAAATTTTTCAAGCACATTATTTTCATCTTAAGTGCAAGTTCCCCTCATTAGGCGACAAAGATGACCCATGTAGCAAACTTTCGGTCAGTTAACCCAAGTCAGTTGACCATAGGCACCAGGTGATGAAGCACCCCTCGGACTTTATAACTCGAGTCAAATAGGCCCGATGAAGAACATTAAGATATGAGCATTTTTTTTACCAGGGGATTTATAAGAGCTTAGGTCTACTAAAGTTGGTCAATTCATGTTCAAAGTCATCTTACCAACAAGAGACTACCATCACAAATCTCACAGACGCGGTTAAGTCCCACTTACAAGATCAAAGTGTGTGCAGTGCAGATGGTACATGAAGACACCAATACCTTCACAGTAACCTAAGCAAGCAATGTGAATTATGTTACAGCTCATTAAATAAACTTAAACATGATCACAATACACAAGTTTAAGTAAGTTTCACCTTATGCTGTAAAAATATCCAATTCAAACAAACTATTTTTGATATTTTTCAAATCTTCAATTTTTTGTACTTTTCAAATATATCAATTTTTATTTTTATTTTTTGAATTTTCCAATGTAGAAAATATGAGAATGCATCACACACACATAAAAAATATCAAACACATTAAAAACAAAACATGCACGTGCAAAAGCAATCATAAAAATGCACATGCAACAAAAATAAAAATAACTACCTAAAAAATAGGTAAACAAATAAGATGCATGCAACAATAAATCATGTTATAAACACATGCATGCACCAAAAATACCCAAATTTAAGTATTAACATGCTCTTATCCTTAAGAGCATTGTAACCAAAATTCAGATTTTTATGATCACTATTCTTTACCTATTCTAGTCTAGTAACAGAAAACTTACCAGACATTTGTGTCACTAATTTGGTCAACATGTTAACTTGATAGGAAAGGAATTTAACTTAACCAACTAACTCCTGATTATGATTCCTATTAAATCTCATGTTATGCTTTCTGTTCAGAATATGATGACATCTAGGACGTATGTGACCTAACTCACCACAATTAAAACAAGTAGGGACAAACCTCGGACCATTATTTTGAGAATACTGACGTATATTCCTAGGTCGACGAGTCCTATGCTGAGGTTATGCACATATTTGGGCTGGTCACATCCAGGGACAAAAGTAGTCTTAGAAGTACTAACGGTGTTCTTATCAAAATCTAGATCATCCCTATTTTCAGCAGGCTTGCTTATTCCTAAAATGTTTTCTAACTTTTCAGAACTCAGAACTACTAGAAAAGGCAAGAAATTTGAGCTTTAGAATGTTCAAGTTCCCTGAACAGGTTGCTAACTTATATTTCTAAGTTTCCTTTCTCAACACTCAGCTCACTAGCTAACCTGGAGGTATTCTCAAGCTCACTTTCTAAACACATAACCTTCTTTTCTAAGGCATCTCTCTCATTAGTCACAACTTGCAACTTGCTATTGGACTCTTCTAGTTTGACCAACAAGCTTTCCTTTTCAAGTTCAATTTTATTCAATTTCTTAAAGGCGGCATTACCCACTTTCTTCAATTTAAGAAACTCCTCATATAATTGGTCAAATGCCTCATGAATATCCTCTTGACCCTCAATCTCTTCTCCTAAAGACTCACCACTACATGAGTCACCACTCTTCTTATTTGCACTTTTAAATTCACTCTTAATCCAAGAAGTGAAGGTCGTGTACTTTCCACTTTCCTCATGGGTGGACTGCAAAATATCCCAAACCTCTTTAGTTACCTCACACGTGGATATTCTCCTAAATTCTTCCTGGGAGACAGCCATAAATAGGGCATGTAAGGCTTTACTATTCCAGTTGCACTCATCCCTCTCATTCTTAGTCCAATTTGCTATAGGTGTGGGGGTTACAACGCCAGTAACAGTAGTAGATTGTTCTGACCATCCATTTAAAACATTATGCCACATTTGTTCATCTATGGACTTTAAGAAGGTCTTCATCCTAACTTTCCAATAAGGGTAATCTGAGCCATCAAAGAATGGCAGGACAAATAATGAACTACTCATCTAAACAAAATTAAGGTCAAGACACAAAATTATTCTCTGATGCCAAATGAAAGTTCTGGGACACCCCAAATAGTTCGACTTTAGTGCGGAAATAATACTATTAAAAATTACACATCAATTTTAATAGTTTCTAAATGGTTATTCATACAAGTCCAATTTTCTTATGTTGAAATACCACAGTTGCAATAATGAAAACAATAAACAATCAACACAAGATATGATGATGGAGAAACCCAACGTGGGAAAAACTCCTGGATCAAGCCAATTACCTCCACTATAAGCAATTCCTGTTACAGTTAGATTTATCAAGCTTCTCTTGCTAGACAACGCAAATCTACCCCCTGCTAACCCAAGATATAACTACCTCAAGTAGCTTCCAGATTTTAATGCTTCTTCCAAGTTGATACCCCAAGAACTCCCCGTTTTTGTTAACTTCCTGCGCTTTTAGTCCAACCTCCAGCAACTCTGAAGTTTCACAATCGAAGAAGTAATCCTTAGGTTAAAGGATGTCAAATGTTTGATTAGGTACAATTGATGTTTTCCTAATATGAGTTGTCGAATCACAAGAAAAGAATGGATTCAATCTAGGTTGAATTTGGTTATTGGATCAATGAATCATAGAATGTATAGAAAGATCTTATGGCTTTGAAATATTGACAAAAACCTCTACTGAATTTCGTGCATAGGCTTGGTATTTATAGAAGAATGAATTGGACCACGAAAAATAGGTTTAAAACTGAATTAGGGTACGTTTTGGCCGTTGACCGCTTGAGCGTAATTCGAGTAGGATTCGAGCGGTCTCTTTTTCCTTAAGGACCGCTCGAGCGCTATTCGAGGGTTCCTCTAGCGCTCTGAATTTAGGCAGGGGCCGCTTGAGCGGAATTCAACTGGAGCGACAGGCTATTAGAAATCGCGCGTCGAGCGTGAATCAAGCGTGAGGTGAGCGTGATCTGAAGCTTCCGAATTTCAGCCTTCATTTTGAATAGTAAAAAGAATAATAAATAAAGTACAGAAAAATAACGTATGTGCAAACTACTCAATTTCATATAAATATTTTATTGAAACATTAAATTTTTCATATAGTTAATTAGATAATTTAGATCAAATTGCTCAAGCTTGAACTATTAACACAATTGAAATTGAGTTATATTTGTAAATACAATGTGTTCGAGTGTTATTTTTTAGTGCTATAATACATTTTTTATTTTTTTAAGAGGGTTTATTCAATGTAAATTTTGAAAGACTTTTAAAGATTTAAATGATTTGAAAAGTTTGGTGTATTCAATTTAGACTTTGGAGACTCCATAAAAATCTTGAGTTATTTAATATATATTTTAATGGACTTTCTAAAAGTCCATAAAGTCATGATGTATTATTTAAAATTTCAATGACTTTTAAAGACTTCCATGAAATCCTCTATGTACTAACTTTTAAACAGAAAGTACAATTACAAAATCTTCTAATTTATCTCTCATTAACCTCCAAGATTTTGAAAGACTTTAAAAAAAAAATCATTTTATAACTTTGTAATTTTTTTTCTTCTATATTTTTTCTAATTTCTAATTTTGTTTCTTTTATATTTTTTCTTCTTTCTTTCATGTTATTTCTTAGAAACCTTAGACCTACGACCAAACAAATCATTATTATTATGTCTCTTCAACCTATTATATTTTTTTTCGTTTTAACATTCTTTCTTTATATTTTCACTCTCTTCTTTTTCAAAGTTTTCATCAATTTTTCTATGAAAATAGAATGAATTAAAGTTTTATAAAATTTTATAGAAAAATAATAATAAAATTGTATCAAAACAAATAATAATTAAGCAAAGTGTTACTAGAATTTTCTCTAGAAAGAATTGTATATTAAATTTTTTTTAATTAAAAGTCAAATCAAAATTTATAAAAATTCGTTTATTCAAAAAATATAATTAGACGTTCAAATTAAATACACAATCCTTAATGTAAGAAGCAATCTTTAGAAAATCGAAAAAGGCAATGAGTCAAGAGTCGAAGGTCCAACCAAGTTGAACCGATTTCAATGAAAAAAATTAAAACTTATTCCAAAAATCACAAAACTTTCTAAAAACAAATTATTTTATTTTACAAATAAACCAACATTTACTCATTTAGAAAATAAAATCATACACAAAATTAGTTTAAAACAATTAAAAATAATAATTTCAGCAAAAAAAAAACACGTAAAAAACCCGGATCGATAAAATCTCGATTTCGGATTTGGGTTTTAAAAGCCCAATTTTAAGGTATGACCGGACCGATTTTTCGTTTAGTTCTCGATTTTCTAAACACTGATAAGAAGTGCGATTATGAACATAGTACAATTTTTTTAAGTCGATATCGAACGTGATTTTATTTTTCCCCCATTTTTTTTATCACAAATATTTCTCTATCCGAAAATCATTTATCTCTCAATCCACATTTTTTTCGATTTACTTGACTTATAATTATTATTAACAATTAATATTCATGTCATAGGAAAATTAATCCATAAATATTCATGTTTTTCAATTGAAAGAAAAAAAGTATGTAAAAGTTTTTGGAAGTCTTTGACATTCTAAGAAAGTCCTTTATATAAAAGTTTGGAAAATATTTGAAAATCTATACAATTTCATAAAAGTTAGTAAAATCCAATGAAATTCATTAAAATAAAGTCTTTTAAAAATGTCTTTATTTTTTTTCCAAAATTTACATTGAATAATTTCCCCGTGGTTTCTTGTTTTACGTGAATGACAGCCTTGGAATAAGGTGTACAACTTAAAAAATGACTATTTACATTCTCGTTTATTATTATCTCAACCAGTGTGAAAATACTTTAAAATTACATTGTAGAAATAAATATTTTATCAAAAGTATTATTGATTTATTTAATTCA
This sequence comes from Ligustrum vulgare, assembly GCA_963555705.1. Lineage (NCBI taxonomy): Eukaryota > Viridiplantae > Streptophyta > Magnoliopsida > Lamiales > Oleaceae > Ligustrum > Ligustrum vulgare. The sequence goes on along the minus strand of OY743169.1, from coordinate 8,994,887 downwards.
GTTGAAATTTCGAGGAATAGATGTAATTAACCTAATAATAAGAAGATTCTTATCATTAAAATAAGAAATTCAAAGAGTCACACATAAATGATTACAATGCATTTAAAACTTAAGTATTTAGACATTAAAATAATGAAACAAATAAATATCAAATATCAAACAAACCAATATTCCACGAAACTGGAGAATGGTTTGAAGTAATTTTTGTTTAATTATAAAAAAATGGAAACTAAATTTTAAAATACACATTTAGAAAACTGTCGCAACAGAATTACATTAACTATTTAATTTAAAAAATTAATATACAGAAAAAAAAAATTAATAAACCTAAGCAAATATAGTAGGGGATCAAATGTACAGCATAAACAACATGTAATATATTCTAAATGCAATAATCGTACATTAATTAATAATTCGTTTAAAATTAAAGTTTCTATGCAAAAAAGATACAAAGTACAAACAATTATCAAATAAAATATAAAAAGATCAAATAGAATATTGTTAAATAAAAATATAAAATATATATATATATATATATATCCATAAATTGTCTAAAATACATTTTTCTTCTTTTGATAGTGAAACATGTGCAAGTGCTTGTACTTAGTCTGTGAATTGATTGAGCATCTTCCTAGAAATCCTACATGTATTAAAAGATTATCTCCACTGGACAAGTGAATGTTGTCCATTTAATACTGTCTGGGTGTATTTTTACCTGCCAAAATCCTGATTTTAAATTAAACTTACTAAAAATCTTATAGTCTTGAATTTACTTTATACATTTTCAAAAACATACACTTTTTACTCCTGCACAAATTAACCCTTATCCATCAGAATGCGCTGAGAAGCGTGGTGGGAAAGAAGAAAAAATTTGCCCCTGTAATAAAGAAAGAGAATGTCCTACTTTTTCCTCTAACAATTTCTGAATGTTTTCTTACAATAAAAGCTGCTGATCTATGTGGACTATCTGATTTTCTAATAACCCCTATGTGTCTGGAATCTTGCATAATCTTGTTCTGGATCTATGATCTCTTCTAGATTTTGATTATGTTGTTCTACTCTTCTTAAAATCCTATCTAAGAAATTTCTATTTATTCCTGATTAGATGAATATATTTTAGACAAAGAATCCATTTATAGCATAATATCAATAGAAGACCAGATAGAAATGGAAAAAGAACAATCTGATTACGAAATTTGGGATACATTAGGATAGCCTAGTGGAAAATTTGATTATTAAGTCAAATATTCCAATTAGATGAATATATTTCAAACAAAGAATCCATTTATAGCATAATATCAATAGAAGACCAGATAGAAATGGAAAAAGAACAATCTGATTACAAAATTCTAGATGTTACACAATCTGTTCTTATTATAATTTCTTTCTTTGAAATAATAAATAACTCTTCTTTTCTTTCTATTTTATAGGCTTCCCACATTGCCTTAGTACTTTCTCCTAAGAATGTTTCTAAGTATCTATACATGTCTAAAGGTTCCATTTCTTGAATTCAAGAATTTCTTTACATATTTACCTTTAGTCCACTTATATAGGTTAAGTTGTTCTAAGTCTCTCATAACTTTTCTCTGGAGCTTCTTGTTCTGATTCTGATTCTTCATTTAATTTAAAATTAGAAAAAAAAATAAAATATATATATATATAGAAATTCATTAGTGAACATCATCACCATAAATAATTAATTGATAAAAAAAGAGGATACGATCTAAGTATCTAACTGATAAGTGTATTTTATACACTTATTTGTACGTCTAAATTAGAATAAATTGTTGTCGTTTTAGAATATATGCTCCTTAATTTGTGTTTATTTGTTTACTTTTCAGAAAATGTCTCAATCGAAGAAGAATGAAGCAATTAATGGAAAAATGACACAATTGGATGTTAATTAGAGCTAAACTGGACAAGTGAGGAGTTTGTAACGTGAACCGGGAAGGTTCATGGTGCTCAAGTGAACAAATCAGAGGTTGAAGGACCCAAGTGAAGGAATTGAGAGCTTAAATGGGCAAATCGAGAAGAAGATAAAGTTTGGGGACTAAATTGCAACAATTGGAAGTTGAGGATTGAAGGTGCAATTAAAAGTCAAGGACCAACTTGCACAGCCGGAAAAAGATGGAAAATTGCATTGCAACGTCCTTCCTCGTGATCGCGGGATTTCTACCACGTGATCGCGAGGTGCCTCGAATTTTTCAACAGAGAGTTTTACCTATGCCTACGCGATCGCGAGGTTTTATACCACGTGATCGCTTGGCTTTCCGGCTGGGCCAAATATGGGCTTTTTCTCGCGATTTTCAACAGCATTCTTGTTTTTTGAGCTAGGTTTTTGTCCAAAACCTATAAATACAACTCATTAGGCCCGAAAATAGGACCTTTGCCTCTCCAAAGAACGAGCCACACTGAGAATTCAAAATCAAATCCTTGGAGATTCCAACATCGCAGAGGGGCGTGAATTGAAAACAATTGAAGAATTGATAATTGGTGCAATCTTTCCATTCTTTATATTGTTTTTCAATGAACGTTTACTTTTACTGTTTTTGTTATTTCATGATGATGTGTAACTAATTTTAACGTTGGGATGAACGATGTAGCCTAGTTAATTATTTTAATGCCATATTCCTTATTTTAACGCTTTAATGTATGTGTTGATTTATTATTGCGTTTAATGTATGAATGAACTGGCCACTTATTCATGATTTAATGTGTTATTTCCATAATCCGAGAGGTGAGTTAATAACATAGATCTAGGTAATAAATCCGATAATTGAACGAGAGATAGAGATATACTCTTGTAATTATTGCGGTCGTGTGTGAATTCTTGTGTGTAATGCATTTAGTTAAGGAATATTCGGACCCGCTGTAGAGATACAAGGTTGACTTATTTAGGTAGGATTGATTTAAACTCGAGAGAGGAATCACAATTTAAATTAGTGAATTCGACCGAACACACAAATAGGAAATAAAACTAGAATTGGAATTGATTTAATTAGCTAGGTGAATTTGTGAATCACAACTACTTTACAATCTTATTTGAAAACAAAACAATTTAACAATTCTTTTTAATTCATTAGTTACATTTCTTAATTCTAGATTTTTATTCTTAAAACGATTTTCATTTGTTCAAATAAAGTTAAGAACTGAGATATTTCGGTAATTAATAGCAGTCCTCGTGGGAACGATAATCCGGACTCTAAGGTCCACTTTATTATTTGATTACGATATCGTACACTTGCGATTTCAAACACAACAAGTTTTTTGCGCCGTTGCCGGGGACTGTTAATTAATATCGATACTCATTAATTCTTATTTTACTTTGAACTTTATTTTGCGTATTTTTATTTTTATTTTTATATTACTTTTCAGTTTTTGCTTTTAATTTTTGTTTTCTTTAATTTATGTTAAGAAGGACTAAGTCATTTGATTTGCTTCCTTTTGATACAGAAATTGAACGTACTTTTTGACAGAGGCGTAGACAACAGTTGGAAGCGAATCAACAAACAGACTTAGCCATGGCAGATGATAGAATTCAAGATAATCAGGGAAATCAACAAAATCTGCCAGCAACTGTAAATGGACAGCAACAAAATCATGGAAGACGCGTTTTGCGAGACTACATGATTCCTCCAGTGGGGAACATTGGAACATGCATAGTACCTCCTGCAATCCAAGCTAACAATTTTGAGATCAAAACCTCTTTGATCTCACTGATCCAAAACTCATGTGTTTTCCATGGATTGCCGACTGAAGATCCTCATGCACATCTTCGATCCTTTTTGGAATTGTGTGAAATGCAGCGCATGAATGGAGTTTCAGATGATGCTGTGAAATTGAAGTTATTTTCATTCTCTTTGGCAGACAAAGTTAAAGCTTGGTTCTACACTTTGCCCCTACATACAATCACCACTTTTGAAATCATGAGTCAAAAATTTGTAAATAAATTTTTCCCACCTAGCCGCATGTCAAAGCTAAGGCGGGAGATTTTATCATTCAGTCAACAGCCTGGGGAATCAATTTTTGAGGCTTGGAAAGGTTCAACGAGCTCATCAGACAGTATCCTACACATGGAATCGCTGATTGGATACTAGTTCAAACTTTCTACAATGGGCTGACAAATGAAAACAAGAAGTACGCTGACTCAGCAGCTGGAGGATCTGTAATGGATATGACATATGAAGAAGCATCTGAGATTTTTGAGAAGATGGCTGGGAACAGTTATCAGTGGTACTCGGATAGAGCTACACCTAAGTTTGGGGGAGTAATTGATGTTAATGAGATTACATTATTAAATGCTAAATTGGATGTGTTGACGAAGAAAATTGACATAATGGGTGTGCAGACAGTCAACTCAGTTCAAACAGCGCTATGTGATTTTTGTTTTGAAAATCACACTGTGAATTTCTATCCCATGCAACAGAGTCAATCAAATCCAGAACAAGTCAATTTCGTGGGCAACAGGCAACAGGGTGGTCCTTATTCACAAACCTACAACCCAGAATGGAAGAACCACCCCAACTTCTCCGCCTGGATTTCAGCAACTGCAACAACAACAATCTCAGAAAAACATATCCGAGAACATAGAAGAGTTAATTCAGCTGGTCAAGAGTCAAAATGGTGAGATAATGAATCAAGCTGTTGAAATAAAAAATTTGAAGAAACAAATGGGAGAGCTGGTAGCTCGCAGCTCAACAAGACAGCCAGGACAGTTGCCAAGCAACACTGAAATGAACCCTCGTGAGCATGTTAATGCAATAACAACGAGGAGCGGGGTTCAGCTATCTAAAGTGACTGTATAGGATTATGAAAAGCAGAAGAACCAGAATAAAAATGTGGTGGAAGAACAGAAAAGTGAAAAGGAACAGGGATCAACTTCAGAAACTCAAGAAAAAGTGGAAGAAGAAACTCGAGTTCGACCACCAGTCAAAGCTTATGTGTCCCCAGTTCCTTATCCACAAAGATTGATAAAGCATCAGTTGGAGCAGCAGTTTGGAAAATTTTTGGAAATATTCAAGAAACTGCACATTAATATTCCTTTTGCTGAAGCATTGGCTCAAATGCCGCTCTACTTGAAATTCATGAAAGAGATGCTGTCAAATAAAATGAAATTGGTTGATAATGAAATAGTAGCACTGAGTGAGGAGTGCAGCGCCATAATTCAAAAGAAATTACCACAAAAATTGACCGATCCAGGGAGTTTCTCTATCCCTTGCATTATTGGTAATTTCAGTTTTGATAATGTTTTGTGTGATCTAGGGGCCAGTGTTAATTTAATGCCTTTGTCTGTGTACAGGAAACTTGGTTTGGGGGAGCCTAAACCAACCAATATCATACTGAAGCTGGCGAACAGATCAATCCAATATCCATATGGGATTGTTGAGAATGTGATAGTAAAAGTAGACAAATTTTTCTTCCCAGTCGACTTTGTGATTTTGGACATGGAAGAGAACGCCCAAATGCCCCTCATTCTTGGAAGGCCTTTCCTGGATACTAGAAGAGCCTTAATCAACATTGAAAAGGGAGAAATCATTTTTAGGGTCGAGAAGGAGCAAGTCACTTTCAGCATCAAGCCAAGGGAAGATCTTGATAATCTAAAAGAAAGTTGCTTCAAGGTGGAGGGAGTGGTCCAGAAACCAGAAGAGAAGACCAAGCATGGTATAAATATTGAGAAGGAACTAATCACAAAACTTGAGTTCATAAAGGCTAAAGATGGATGAAGGGACAAGAAGGAAGAAAAGCCTAACATCCCTCAACAATTAGTTAAAAGTGAGGCTTTAAAATTCAAGAAAGTGAGAAAACGAATGGAGATATGCAAGGCAGGAAATTGCAAGATGTGTAAGGCTGTGAAATCATCTTTCAAACCTCCATGATTTGAATGTGCAAAAAGTCGGGCTCGAGACTATAAACGGAGCGCTTGTTGGGAGGCAACCCAATTTTTCTTCCCTTTTACTTATTACGCTTTTATTATTTATTTTAGTATTAAAATTTTTAGATATATGCATGGTAGGAAATGTGTTTGAGTGTTTTGCATGTTACATGTTAAGAGCACTTGTGCATAATAGTCTATTATTGCATATTTAGGTATGTTTTTGATTTTGCATGTTTACATTAGGCTAGGTTTTTATCGTCATTCCAAACTCGCACACACACTAGTTTGAATCATGAAGTTAATGTTTGAAAAATCATTGCATCGATCATGAAGTGATTAGGGGGATAAAAACGATTTTGAAAATCAAAAATAGGAAAAATTTTCAGTACTGCCGTGTACTAAGCGATCGCGTGCCAATAGGCTATGGTGATCGCGAGTTTGCATTTAAAAATCAACAGATTCTTAAACCTTGAACCACGCGAACGCTGGCACTCCAGCTAGGCGATCGCGTGGCTGTACTGGGACCAAAATTGGCAGTTTAAGTGTTGTGCCCCATGTTTTCAATTTCAAACATTATAAACTCTTCTTCTCTCCCCTAATCACCTCATATTTGATCTTCCATTTTGTGTGCATGTCATCAACACCTAGTTGCACCAAATTCATTGCTATTTTCACATCCAAATCAATGAAAGGTATGAAATTCTTCACTTAAATCCATGTTTACTCAAAATTTTGAAATTTTCTTTGAGTTCTTGGATTTTGAAATTGTGAATGGTGAAGAATGGGCTTAGGTTAGTGGTTGGAGATTGTGATTTGTGGTTTAGTAGACAAAAATTTTGGGTTTATTCATGCCTCCAACCCTATGCATATCCATTGATTTTTGCAATGCCCATTAAGTGTTTGATGAAATGCCACAAAGACGTGCTTGTGCTAATTTTAGAAATTCATTCGGGCATTTATCTTCATGACATGTTCATCATTGATTGTGTGTATTTAGTTCACTACATTGCATGAAAATCATGAAAACCAACATTGCATCAAGGCAGCCCCATTGCAAGGCTATTGCATCCAGAAACTGTCTCACGTCACCTACTTCTCCACATTGTTGCATGACCCTATTGACCTTCAAATGAGCTGAATTTTTAATATATTGTTGATCATGCTGTGAACTTTAAAGTATCAAAAGATGGCTCGAGAAAATTTATGTTTTTTCAGGCGATGTCAAGGCTTAAATGTGTGTGGTCGACCAATTTTGAAAATTCAAAATTTTGGCTTTGACTTTAGTTTGGGGGTGTGGTACTGAACTTCCATTATTTTTTATTGGTGTTTTTGATTTCTGATGTTACTTATCTCTTAATTGCAAGGTAAACATCCAATCAAGTTGGGCAGAGCAAGAATATGGTCATATTTATCCAACATCATTTCAAATGGAAGCATCAAGGCAACAAAGCATCCACATTTCACCTGGGAAGTTCTCGTTCTCTCTTCGTTGTCTTATATTACATTTTTAGATCTTTTTGACAAACATTGAGGACAATGTTTCTTTCTAGTTTGGGGGTGGAAAATCTCACACTTTAAAAAAATTGCTTCCATATTCATGATATTCATTCTATGCTTCCATTCGATTTTATTGGAAAAAAAAAATTTGAAAAATTGAAAATGTGTTAACATATTTATTGCCTAGGATATAGTATGAATCAATGTGTGCTTGGGCTTGAAAATTGGACAACATGAAAGCATGAACTTATTTTGAATTAGTTATGTTTTGCTAGATTCATACTTATTGCGCACATAGTCAGTGTCGGATAATTGCTTAAGTGAGGGATTTTGTTTAATACATGTGGGGCAGAGTTTATGCAATTTGAACTTAGAAATGATTTAAAAATCCCTGAACTTAGATCATAAGATATCCCACCCCTAAATTAGAACCAATCATGCTAAAAGGCAAGTTTGGGGTAAAATGGTTGGAATTTGTGTGTATTGACGGGTTGGAGGTCTGTGGTTCTTGGTTTTTCACTTTAGTCATTACAGTTTGGTCAACTGGTACAAACCATTTCCAGCATAAAAATAGAAAAATGCTGAAGGTCTTATTCCGCTATTCAAATGCCTTTTTGACTCGAGTAAGTAAGTCCGATGGGTCTTTCAAACCTGGTGCCCTAAAGCCAACTGGCTTGGGAGTTATCGACCTAAAGCTCGTTACATGGGTCAATTAGAAAGCAAGTACGGAGAGTGGACTTACACATAAGACATTATAACATCTTTAACTTTTCTGTTTAAGCCTTTATGACTCGGTCAAGTACGTCTGAGGGGTTCTTTGAACCTGGTACCCTAAAGCCAACTGGTTTGGGAGTTTCCGATCTGAAAGCCCGCTACAGGGGTCATATAGAAAGCCAGTATGAAAAGTTCTGCACAAAGATGGTAAAAGATAGGGACATTAAAAGAAAAAGTCGTCCAATAAAAATAAAAAAATAAAAAAATTATTGCATGGTATAAGCTTTGTTGACTAAGCTGTGGTGGTTGAGGTTGTAGAATTGGGGACTACTTTCTTTTGATTTGTTTTGCACGCATATTTCTGATTCTGACTACCTTGTTGTTCATGACGCTTGCTTAAAGTTTAAATTGGTTTGGATTATGGAGGCATATGGTAAATATGTTAACACAATAAAAATAATTTCTCTTTTATTTCTTTGATTTTTGTAGTTTATTTTCCATTGTTCGAGGACGAACAATAATTCTAGTTTGGGGGTATTTGATAAGTGTATTTTATACACTTATTTGTACGTCTAAATTAGAATAAATTATTGTCGTTTTAGAATATATGCTCCTTAATTTGTGTTTATTTGTTTACTTTTCAGAAAATATCTCAATCGAAGAAGAATGAAGCAATTAATGGAAAAATGACACAATTGGATGTTAATTAGAGCTAAACTGGACAAGTGAGGAGTTTGTAACGTGAACCGGGAAGGTTCATGGTGCTCAAGTGAACAAATCAGAGGTTGAAGGACCCAAGTGAAGGAATTGAGAGCTTAAATGGGCAAATCGAGAAGAAGATAAAGTTTGGGGACTAAATTGCAACAATTGGAAGTTGAGGATTGAAGGTGCAATTAAAAGTCAAGGACCAACTTGCACAGCCGGAAAAAGATGGAAAATTGCATTGCAACGTCCTTCCTCGTGATCGCGGGATTTCTACCACGTGATCGCGAGGTGCCTCGAATTTTTCAACAGAGAGTTTTACCTATGCCTACGCGATCGCGAGGTTTTATACCACGTGATCGCTTGGCTTTCCGGCTGGGCCAAATATGGGTTTTTTCTCGCGATTTTCAACAGCATTCTCGTTTTTTGACCTAGGTTTTTGTCCAAAACCTATAAATACAACTCATTAGGCACGAAAATAGGACCTTTGCCTCTTCAAAGAACGAGCCAAAACTGAGAATTCAACATCAAATCCTTGGAGATTTCAACATCGCAGAGGGGCGTGAATTGAAAACAATTGAAGAATTGATAATTGGTGCAATCTTTCCATTCTTTATATTGTTTTTCAATGAACGTTTACTTTTACTGTTTTTGTTATTTCATGATGATGTGTAACTAATTTTAACGTTGGGATGAACGATGTAGCCTAGTTAATTATTTTAATGTCATATTCCTTGTTTTAACGCTTTAATGCATGTGTTGATTTATTATTGCGTTTAATGCGTGAATGAACTGGCCACTTATTCATGATTTAATGTGTTATTTCCATAATCCGAGAGGTGAGTTAATAACATAGATCTAGGTAATAAATCCGATAATTGAACGAGAGATAGAGATATACTCTTGTAATTATTGCGGTCGTGTGTGAATTCTTGTGTGTAATGCATTTAGTTAAGGAATATTCGGACCCGCTGTAGAGATACATGGTTGACTTATTTAGGTAGGATTGATTTAAACTCGAGAGAGGAACCTCAATTTAAATTAGTGAATTCGACTGAACACACAAATAGGAAATAAAACTGGAATTGGAATTGATTTAATTAGCTAGGTGAATTTGTGAATCACAACTATTTTACAATCTTATTTGAAAACAAAACAATTTAACAATTCTTTTTAATTCATTAGTTACATTTCTTAATTCTAGATTTTTATTTTTAAAACGATTTTCATTTGTTCAAATAAAGTTAAGAATTGAAATATTTCGGTAATTAATAGCAGTCCTCGTGGGAACGATAATTCGGACTCTAAGGTCCACTTTATTATTTGATTACGATATCGTACACTTGCGATTTCAAACACAACACTAACCAAGACACACGACCCTCTAATTGATACACAAACCCATATATATATATATATATATATATATATATATATATATATATATATAGAAATTCATTAGTGAACATCATCACCATAAATAATTAATTGATAAGAAAAGAGGATACGATCTAAGTATCTAACCAAGACACACGACCCTCTAATTGACACACAAACCCCGTAAACTCACGGGAATGTGTGTACTTACTAATTGTAGCACAGATGCTCCAAGAAAATGATTATAACATTTTTTTTATTGAATAAAATAATAAGAAGGAAGTGAATAGGAATTAACAATTGCAGAAACGAGAAAAATTCTGAAAGAGATACAAATTGTCAAATGGGGGCTTGTGTGTATTTAAAACATATTCATTAGCTCAGCGTACGTGTTTGAAGTAACAATTAAGAGGCCGTTCTCTTTGTGTTTCAATTTTGGATTTTGAGTTTTGAATTTTGTTTCGAATTTTGGATTTTGGTTGTTTGTTTTGGGATTGCTGAAAACATATTATCTTTGTGATTTTGGAAAACTGTTTTCAAAAATAGAAAACTGAAAAATATGTTTACTTTGTAATTTTTTGATATATTTATTTTGTGATATTTTATAGGGTAAATATATCGACACCACACTTTTTGTTAACCACACCACATTTTGATTCCAATGAAGATACCTAATTTTTCCTTATTTATACATTTACCCCGTCAAGTTATTTTTATAATTTTTTTTTATCATCAACTCTTTATTAATTTCTATAACTTGTATTTAGAGATAATTTTCGTTCAAAATATTTGTAAGAGGGTGAAAAATATTTATTTATCTCTCATACTTTTAAATAATCAAAGTAAATAACTAATACAAAAATTAAACAATATATTTTGCACATCTTTTCAATGCAAATTAGCAGAATATTTGAAAAGAAATCGTGATTAGAAATAAAATATATTAATTAATTGAATGTTATGAATAAATAATGTGATTAAAAAAAAGTTGAGGACATAAAAGCAAAAGTAAATAAACACTAAAGATCTTTCTTGTAATTAAATTGTGGTGTAAATATAAAAAAGTGTGGTGTGAATATAATTACCCTATTTTATATGTAAAAAATGATTGATTTGTTGAATTACATTAATTTTAATGTTAATAAATTAGTTAGTTCTCTATGTCAATAAATTCATCATTAATATTGTTTCAACTAAACAAAAATTTAACCTCATACCAACAAAATCTTAACATGGATTTATATTTAATGGCAAAATAACATAAGAACTTCAAGTGAAAGAAGTGTCACACATTTACATAATAATAATAACAATAACAATAATAATAAAAAATAAATAAATAAATAAATAATCTTAACATGGATCTATATAATGGCAAAATAATATAAGAATTTCAAGTGAAGGAATTGTCTTACGTTTATAAGAAAGAAAGAAAAAAGATTTACTAAAAAAAAAAAATCTTAAAATGGATATATATATATATATAATGACAAAATAACATAAGAACTTCAACTGAATGAAGTGTCTCAATTTTACAAAAAAAAATAAAAAAAAATTTACAAAAAAAAAAAAAACTTAACATGGATCTATATATATAATGACAAAATAACATAAGAACTTCAAGTGAAGGAAGTGTCTCACTTTTACAAAAAAAAAAATCTTAACATGGATATATATATATATAATGACAAAATAATATAAGAATTTCAAGTGAATGAAGTGTTTCACATTTAAAAATAATAATAATAAATAAATAAATTACAAAAAAAAAAATCTTAACATGGATCTATATATAATGACAAAATAATATAAGAACTTCAAGTGAAGGAAGTGTCTCACATTTACAAAAACAAAAAAAAACAAAAAAAAAATCCAAAACGCACGCGCATTTTGATCGTTTTGGACTTTTTTAACACAAAATATCCAAATGGACAAAGTGAGTTTCCTTTTGGACTTTATTTTGTGTTTTGAAAAATGTTTTTCTGAAAATGGACAAAGTGAACGCATTTTCGATATTTTCAAAAATCGAAAATTCAAAACGAACTCAAAACAGCAAAGAGAACGGAACATAAACTTTTGCCTTCAAGGATACAACGGAGGAACCAGTATAATATGAGTTCTTCAATCTCTACTCTAACGAACTAGAATTGTACTATAACACGACCACCAAGAATTCAACAAAATTAACTGGAATAATTTTGCAGGATGCATGCAGCAGAAAGAAATTTCATATGTTGAATGAGGGAAGAACTGCTAAATAATTAGGTTTTAATGGTAAATAGAGTTACATGTGTTACACAGTAACACCTTCATCACTCAAAAGAAAAAAATACAATAAATAATGACAAAACGTGAACAATCCTATATGGGCCAAATTTTGGTCCGCTCCGTAGCTTGCACCCATTGCGCACAGACTTGGATAGAGCCTCCATGTTAAACATGATTACAAACTTTCAAAAATATAGCTATAAGTAAAGTGGTCTATATTTTGTTCATTTTCTATGTGGAATAACACCACATCCCCCTTCCAAAGCATCTTCGAAATGGACTTCTTTGAACTCCAATTTCTAGTTCTTCCCAACATCAAATTTGGTAAATGAATATATCATTTTGATATTCTCACCGAGGAGAACACAATTCCACTTTTATATTTTACAAACAAGAAGTGCATCCCATCCAAAAATTATGCCTAAATAGCCCCCATTCCATTTTCCAACAATATAATTGTTGTTGTGATGTTAAAATATAATCCGTAAGCAATATTTCAATCCGTGGCTCTAAAAATAATAGTGAAGTTCCAAACTATGCAATAAGATCGTTCCATTTCATTTGAAGAAGTCTAAGTTAAACAGGTACAAAGAGCATGTAAGATTTCAGTAAACAACGAAACCATGGTCAAAAAATCCCATCACATCAGTTTGGGTGATGAAATCATCAATCAAATATGATATAAACAAGAAAAGAATGCTCCTTCAGAATTGAATATGAAATATCATCCACTAATTCTTAGTAATTACAAGGTTGACACTTGATAATTATCTGATTCAGCCAATCAATGTGTAAGCACAATTAATCTGTTCAGCCACCAGTACCACATAAGCAAGTAATCTCCCAACTTACTATGGAACCACAGTAACATAATTTCCTGCAGACAGCCACTAGTGGAGGTTCAGACCTTTGTCCGAAGATTTCTAATCAAGACTTAAACAACTATGAGGCACACATACAATTGATAATTCATACGCTTTGTCAAACTCACGAGCCTGCCAATTCATTTGAACGAGCCATATTTTGTCCTCCTACTCTTAGCCTTTCACTGGTTTGGTCAATTTTGGTTCCATTACAAAATGCTATTGGATCGCTAGACACTTGGTTTCTAAGCATAGAAACATCAGGTTCAACAGAGGCCATTTCAGTGTCATTGTTGAACGTCCCTGTTTGCCCGTCCAAATTATCAGATGAACAGCTTCGGCCAGAATAATGTTTCTCATCTGGCAACAAATAACCATTTTGACATGTTAAATGGGGCTTGACAATCCCATTTGTTTGACTATTCAGGTGGATATTGGATGTCACTTCACTGATACTTTCTTTCTTGACAAATTTAACTCGTGGGCGTTTGCCAAGAAAACCAGGAGCAAGAAGTGGCTTCAACTTTCCTCCAGAAGAACTCACTCCATTAGATTTCCTTACCATATCTTGAATAACATGAGGGAACGATATGTTATTTTCAGACTTGGCAATCTGAGGCTTTGATAAATGAGTAGAGTTCAATTCATCGTGGGCTTTGTCACTGGTAACATGTTCTGTATTGCCTTTCTCTGAGATGTGATTCTGAGTATCGGAATAATCTTCACCGGAGATTTCAAACAAACCATCATTCATGTCTTTGCTGCCCCAACTTACATTCTCAACATCAGACATGGGGGAGGACGGTTTAATGTTGCAAACTTCAGATTGAGGAGAACTTGTACACATCACTGAAATATTTCCAGTGGCTGGTTCATGAGCATGTTCAGCAACAGAATCAACTCCTTCAGGTGAAACAGAGCACCCATTACTGTGTAAACGTACAACATCCTTGACAATTGACAGACTTGCTTCAGAATCTATCATCTCTATATCCCCTCTAGCATCAATAGAATCAATTGCGGATGGTAAGTCTTCCTCATCATTTGAGATCTTTGGTTCTGAACAATTAACAGATGCCAACAGTCCAGAATCAATAGGACTATCGAGGTATCCTGCTGGAGAGAAGCACTCATCAGGCTGATTTGGGGATAGATGTACTTCCATTTTCTTGTTTTCCGTTTCATCTTTCCTTACAGATTCAGCAGGAAGTAAGCAAGATGGGCGAGCACAGATCCTGGGAAAAGCAACGCCAAAATGACCATTATATAACACTTGAGTTATCTATTAAATACAAGGTCATTGGCTAGTCAGCTATTCAATAAGATTTGACCAAGAAATATCAACTGGTGATACAAGAATACAAAAATCAAGGGGTAGCCCAATCCAATCTCTATATATATCTAACAATGTACTAAGGTTATTAGTTCACGACTTTGATCTTTTAAGACTTTGGAAGTTATGACTTGCTAACATCTCTGCTCTTATTGAAATTAAGAGAAATAATACTTCTTTTCTTTAGTTGTTTCTTAATGAAAGTTCTCTTCCTAATGTACATTTATTGAATTTGACACTCTACTTGTGTGCTAAATTTATTTCTTGTGTGGAGAATCTGTTAGTTTTTCCGAACTCCCTAAAGTCTCCTTTGACATTCATCTCTTTTGGCAATGACACGAATGCTCTTTTTCAACACTGACTACTCTCATCTTCTCCATTCATGTTAGTGATGCATATGGTCCACTCATTATGCCTTCTATGGTTCTGAATGCATCTCCAGGGAAAACAATTGGCTGGACCAGAAACTCAGTCTCACATTATATTTGCTTAAAATTAAGCTCCAACAAATCCTTTTAAAATATAATGTTAGCTTGAGTTTCTGGTCCATGTTATAAGCACCTTATAGCTTAGGCAAACATGCTAAATATCATTTTTAAGCGTGAAGGCGTGTTTACTTGTTGGGGGTGGGCAAGGTACCTTATACAGATGCTGGACAACAAATGTCCTATTCTCTGTAAAAATTAGTTGTTCAGATGCATTTTTTACTTTTGTTTGTTTATTTTAGGTTATCCCACACATACATGGTTGGAGTTTTAGAGAAGTTTTCCATATTTTGAAATGTGCATATTTAGGTGCTCAGAAGAGAAGAGTACCATTTGAAGGATTAGCAACTTCTGAAAAATAACTTGATATATATATATATATATATATATATATATATATATATATATATATATATATATATATATATATATATCTTTTGTCTACTGCTTTTATGAATTGTTGACTGGGGTAAGTTTGAAGAGGCCTGAGACTAAGAGCACTAGAATGAAAGAGATACCTGTTATACAAGAGCATATAAGCTCCCTGTGAAAGCACTTCATCCAAATCAACACTAGCAACCTGAGAGAAGAAAAATAAGGAAAATGAAGTCATGGGCAACAAGAATAAAGATGAACACGCCATGCCATGCATTCTATCTCTCATGCAGTGACATTTTCCAAAAATTGCTTCTCCTATTCAAAGTAGATCTTTAACCAGCAGAAACAGGTATACATTTTTTACTGTTCGATTAGAAAATGTCCCATCAGTGCTTATGAGAAGCATATCTATCCCGGGCGCGCGCGCACGGGGGGGGGGGGGGGCGGGGGGGGGGGGAGGGGGGCGGGGAGAGAGAGAGAGAGAGAATTGCAGTCAGATAACATGTAAGAACAGTATTTGTCACATTCCTTTAGGCTAAACTTATATGGAAATGCTTATGAAGTGTGAACATCGGAAATGGAAAAAAGGTACCATAAGCGCAATCACACTATAAATGAGTTCTGGAACTTTCATGCATTCAAACAATTTGTTTTTGTCTTTCGTTGTTCATTAAAAGTATGGCTAAACTTGTTTATCCTCCCAATATTTCGATCTTAACGAGGCAACAACTGAATTGAACAACCAAAATTGAACAGGTGGGGGTGCATATCTCAATTGAACTGCTTCTGCCTTCTGAATAGATATTTCACAAATACATCACCATGTAAAAGAAACATATTCTTAATGACTCACTTCATAACTTCGTCATGCTAGACTTCAAAATTACTTCCTCCATTGTAAAAATATTATTTTAACAACCGAAACAAACCAGGTCACTTGCCACTTATTATTTCAAGACAAGAAACCAGTGCTTCATTTCAGAATCTTCAAAGTACCAAAAAACGACAAATATATGCAGTTGCCCAGACATCGCGTACACCTACATTGCCTTTTAAGGAAAACATTCAAAAAACTAAAATGGAGGCCTTCAATACAGGACGGGAGAGTACTAAATACTGACTTAGACTCCTATATCATACAACTCGTTTGCACAAATCATGACAATCATTATGAGATACACTGCGACAAAGGTCACAAGGGCATATATGAGACCAAGTTGTATCGGCTATGAAGACCAATGTTTAACTCAAAATGCTGGTGCTGTAGTGTTTGCACTTTGCAGAGTCACAGACACAAGAGAATAAATGTAAATGCATGCACAGATATAGATTTTTACCTTGCAATCGTCAATCCTGAACCAGTTTCCACGAAAATCTTTGACATAGCATATGTAATGACCAAAATATGATGCATTTAACATGTCCACATGGACAATAACTGCATACAGCTTGTAAACATCATTGCCATCTTCTGATTCACTCATATAAGGGCTCAGATTCAAAGTCTCCGGAAATGTAACCCTCTTATTAAGTTTACCAAACCTCCCACTCTGCACGACAAAAAGACACATCCATCAGAAACTAAATAATATGTGAAGTGAATTTCCCCTAACTAAATTTTCAATTCATTTATAATCAAATACCAAGTCTTCCATTACAGAAGCAGAAGGAATCACTTCAAGCATCGAGCACCAATGAGAAATTTGTAAATCGATTCAAGTTGTAGTAATTCGTAAGATACCTGTTTAAACTAACAGCCTAGAAGCACTTACCTTTTAAAGAATGACGTTTACTAGAAATCACCAAAGAAGAAACTGCTAAAATTAAGTGCATTTGTCAATGATAGTTACTAAGTATATATGTTCAACCACAAAATGATAAGCTATCATCACTTCATCAGATGTCACAAATTTAACCCAAACAGGTAAACAGACTCAAATCTGCTGTTCTTTTTGGTGTCAAAAGAAATCTGTTCTGTTTCTACTAAAAAAACTTCTAGGGTGCACCTAGCACTAATCCAAAGGCTTCAGATCTTAAACTGACATACCCATTTTCTAGCATGTTCTACATATTTTAATTAGCTGAGAAAAAGGTAAAACATGTATGAAGAACTAACCTGAAACCTTTTCAAGGCAATAGTAAGTATGTTGGGTGCCCTCCGAACCGCAAGGCACTTCCATGCCTTGACATAATCATTGCATCTGCAGGCAAAATGCATTCCAGTAAGTAAATGTCACTTGTGAAGGACAGGAGAAGCACATAATGTAGCAGTAAATTATACACTTCCTACAATAGATTATGTCAAAGCAAGTGGTATTTTCTATTAAAAGAATTTTGGCACCAAGTAACCCTTCTTGATACAAAATTAAATTGTAACGAAAAAAATTTGTATCAATCTACAAAGCAACTAAGGATAGGAAGGAAAAGAAGTTATGCAACAATATGCTTGTTGTACTTCCCAAATGAACCAAGACACTTGTACTTGGCAAAAGGCAAAACCTGTGTGACCATAGCAGATTTAGTTTGTTCAATGCGTCTTTTATAAAGTTAGAATAACATTCAGGTTTTTCCATGCCTGTATAACTAGTAGAAGTACCAGGTCAAAAAAAAAAAAAAAAAATGAGAACAATCATGTACAAAGAGTCTAGGTAAGATGGACCTGGAAATTCACACTTCTGGAAGAGTGAAAATAAATATAAGGTAAATTCATGCTATAAGAAAGAATGTTTACCCATCACATTTATACATATTATCCCCATGAAGCCACTCTTTGGCAGTGAATTGGTCCAAACATTCCTCCAAAGATGCAGCATCACCATGAATTTCAACAGTTAAATCCATCATGTTCTCAAACTGGTTTGAAACATTGTTGCAGTTTGTACAGATAACCTGGGAAGGCAAATAATAAAGAAAAAATTAAGGCGAGAGAGAGAGAGAGAGAGAGAGAGAGAGAGAGAGAGAGAGAGAGAGAGAGAGAGAGAGAGAGAGAGAGAGAGAGAGAGAGAGAGGAGGAGGAGGAGGAGGAGGAGGAGGAGGAGGATAGATGGAGGGAGGGAGATGAAACAAATATAGAGAAAAAATAATTTGACCTGTGATTGAAGGTGACCACCAAATATATGCTGAATAAGGGTGGTTTCTTGGGATCTAGGATGAACTGCCTTTTCTCCACCAAATTCATCGAGGCACACCGATTGCATTGTGTCAATGGCAAACCTACAAAACATTGAATTGTACCTTACTGAGTTAGTTATACTTATATCTCAAAAAAGGGGTTCAAAAATGCTTTCTTAGGACTCTGATAAGCACAACTAGTATGCAAATCGAAATCAGACGTGACTAAAATAATAAGAACCTCATGAACTCGTGGGCATCCTCCTGTTTCCCATAGCCAAGGTTACCACCAATGTTAGGCAATCGTGATAGAATGTTAATTGGAGAAAATGGCTGCAGGCTCCCGCTAGCCCTTTCAATATGAGTTTGAAATTCACACAGAAAGCACCAATCATCATGCTGACCTGAGGGGCGTGAAAATAAATGCAGAAAATAAGAAGAGTCCAACAACAAATTCGAAATGAAATAAAAGAGTAAAAATATTGGATGAGTTTTTCAGGTCAGTGTAATTACATTCTTTCCGATGGCCTTTCTCCAACAAGTAGGCAACAAGTGGCCGGGTAAATGCAAGACATTGAAGAACCACATTAGCAAAGCAGCTGCAGAGGAGGCAGAGGGATTAGGATATGGATATTTGGGATTTCAAATGATAAATTAACAAGCTAGAAACATTTCATATGTAAATTCACTAAACTAAACCTGTTTCCACAATTTAAGAGTCCACAAGGAGAAAAATCAGCCTTGCCCCAATTAAAAAGTTCGACAAATTCCTCATAAGGGAAAAGTATCTGAAAACATAATGTAGCAGAATTTGTCAAAGTCTCATCAGTATTATTTAAATACAAAGAACATATAAAAATAGAGAGTCAATTACTTCTTTCGAGCGCTTGAAAATCTTTGAGCTCCCACTGCCAGGAACCAATGAAACCTTTCTTCCCCTCAAAATAGATCTAGACTGCATAGAATTAGCTTTACAAGACAATTGAAAATCATTGCATTTCTTCTTGTGCTCAGACCAGTGAGATTTTTGGCAAGCTTCGGAGCTAGAATTTCAGAGGCAAAGTTAAAACAATAGGCTTAATAATATTGAAAGAACGTTTATGCTCTTTTCTGGTGAATCTATTGTAATTCAAAGAAATAGCATTCGGAAGTGTGAGTGATGAGACAAATAAATCAATTACACAAGCTAAGTTGCAATAGCAGACGTTGAAGAAAGAATGAGTGCATTTCTTACATCAAGAATCTTAAGGAGTCATCCAATTGGGAAAGTAGATGCTGAGATAGACTGTGTGTCATAAAGAATGCGGTAAAAATCAGTTATCTTCTGATAGTCTGTCATAGACTATAAAGAATATAGTCTTGGAGGTCAGAAATCCATTACACTGATTTCAATTCTCCTCAATTTTCTTCGTGGAATAATGAAAGGGATCAAATAACTCAGTTTCTAAACCCAGAGAAGGTTAGCCTATTACACAAGAGGGCCCTCCATTGTGTACATTAAAGCATTGAGTTAGCCTAAACCTGCTGGCTCTTAAAAACCACGCTCCAGTGACAGTCTACTCACACAATTACAAGCACAGAGGTATGTCCACACGACTACCCATTAAAGTTGAGTGTAAGCACTTGCACCGTATTAAATTGAATAAAATCACTGTGAGAATATTTTTCAGCTTTTATGGAGTAAAATAAAAATAAACAAGTGAAACTAAATTTATCATGCACCATACAATGTTTTATGTGAATAGAAGTTTATATGAATAAACTTGAAATAAACAATGATGAGAATATCAACAGGGCAATTGTGCTTTGACATGAAGAAAAAGAACCAGACCCCTATTTCTTTGTGAATAGATGTAATAGTATGCGATCTTAATTATTATCAACAGTCTGCATTCTCCGCCTCACTATTAAACAAGTCCCAAACGTAGACAACTAATGCTTTAGCCTTAAAAAAAAAAAAAAAAAAAAAGTTGATATCACAGAGATAAAAGAACAGCTAAGTTTTTGTTATAGGTTACCTCTAGTGAGTGTTTTGAGTACCTGAATATTCTGTTATTAAATGTGAATTTATGGGATTCATTTACCTCCATGGAAGCTAGTACGTAATATTTAACATTTTGGGAACACTTGTTAGAAGTTATTGCGATTCCAACTTCCAAGAGTTCTATTCCATATCAAGAATAACATAACTGCATTACTAGGTTAATGAATGCCTTGAAATTCATGAACAAGGCACAACACATTAGCATTACACAACTAATTATTTCCTAAAAAAACACGATATGTATAGGGGAGGAAATCCCGCTGAATGAACACCTGAATAGATTAATCCATAATCCGTCAAGAAAACAATGATATATAATCAGCAAGATGAAAACCCAATACATATAGAAAAAAATAAATAAAACCCATAAACCATGTGCTTGTGCGCATACCAGTACTTGACCATCTTGCAACGGGCGCACTGTTTCGTGCCTCTCCGTTCACAGACGACGCAAGGAACGGCGGCTTCACCGCCGGCGGCTGCCATCTTCTCCTTGTTGCGATCGAACGAGTAATCCGACTCAAAATTGGAGTCGACAACGAAGTACTTGGAGGCGGTGTTTCTCACGAGTTGGAGCAACCCAAAAGCCACCAAGAATGGTGTCACTATGAATTGCAGGAACCAATTGAGATCCACCTCCACATGCATTTAACAATCCCTATGTATAAAATTTCAATTCAACAATTTCATAGTAATTAAGAACCAATTACTGTTAGACGTGTATTGTGATTGTAATTCTATAATTTCTGTGTAATTTGTGTGAGTGTGTGCGTTTTTGGTTTGGGTTTTCTTGATTTCTATATGAAGAGGAAGAGGATTCTGGTTGGGGAAAGGTTGAATTAGTTATGTAGAAGGTTTCTCTTTTTGTTCTTCGATTTATTATGAATTATTATTAGTATTAGTAATACCGCTTTGGGAAAGCGTATGATCCAACAGTAATGTTGATGTCAAAAAATTCTTTCTCGTCACCGTAGTAAAAATTGTATAAAGAATGCATAAGGTAGTGTTCGACGGTCATTAAGTCGATTATAATTGATTATTGAGTCATACCACTCGTACATAATAGTTTATTGATTGAATCACAGATACATAATTTGGCAAACATTTATTAACTTACCCATTACACCGTTTTCAAAATTTACAACTACAAACCCGCAAACACATCAACTGATAAACAAAGCTGGATATTGTTATGTATAAATTGATTAATTCTTCATTATTTGTGTTTTTTTAGGTAAAATATGTAGTTAAAAATTGTATATAAAAAATATGTATGATTAAAAAATAATTTGAGAAATTGTGCAAATTCAGCCACCAAATGGAGACTAACTTTTTCTTTTCTTTTCTTTTCTCTTCTTTTCTTTTTTTGTTTTTGTAAAATTATTTTTATTGAAGGGAATTGAAGATAAATATGGCAAACTTATGGCAAACTAACGAGAAGTTTCTTCCGAAAAGGTTACAACGTCCCCCCACCCCACATTCAACTACGAGAATTGCTCAATCTCGATCAAATAGCTTTGGATCTGTCTCTACATCTGGAATACCTTTAACAGAATATGGAACAAACTTGATCCTCTTTTTCAGAGATCTCAGATGAAGGAACAGAAGAGCTCATGAGGGCACATCTTTTCTTTCAAACATCATGTCTGACCCTCGATGCATTGTACTAATATGTGTAGGTCCTCATAATTCGAATGACATTGTCATGGCGCAAAAGCATTTAAGATCTTACTAGATAGGACAGGGAGGCAGAATACTAACTTTTAAGCATATTTAAAGAAAGTAAACTAACTACTAATTAGTTTAAAGAAGTGAATACCTTAAAGGAAAAAAGTAAAAAACTTGGAAAAAATAAAACGTGAAAACTTTTGGGGATGAAGTGTGACTATGTTTTGGAAAATAAGAGAAATAGAGTCCAATGTTTGATATTCACAACTTTTCAACAATATATTTCATCAACTTTTATCAAAATTTACTAAAAATCTAATTGAATCTTTACTAAACAGGGGCGAAGCGAAATAGAGGCCAATGAAAAGATTTAGTACACGTGGCTTATTAGCGTGAAATTCTAGACAGTTAATCCATTCGCAGTTCCGGGTCACCACTCCGACAACTGACTGATAAGGACCTCTCTCCAATGAACGATTGCAAGACAATTCACATTGTCGACTCGAGGCAAACGACACTGCCTAGAAAGTTCGAAAGTTTCACCATCTTGAAGTCATAGAGCGCGATTGATTGTCTAGAGAAAGTACTGGACAATTGCTCACCTTCGAGACAATTCGTATAGTCAAACTATCGAGGCAAACAAACACCGCCTACATAGTCAAGGAAGCTACACCAATAATCAATATGATGGAAAACTTTAAAGTTACATACAATTATCTAAAGGCTGATACTTAAGTCTGTCACGGACCATACATACTCTTATGTTTTAATAAATACTTCAGTGAAGTACATCTCTATCAGTGTTCGTCCTTTTTCATCAAGTTGAGGATTAGATAATAAAAGCTAGATAAATAAAACCATTCTTCTTAACCCGAGCCACTATTCGAGGATCCCGCTTCGTTAGCCAAGAATCGGACGACGACAATAGTGATGTTATCAGCGCTGCCTCTCTGATAAGCATCATGCAATAGCCTTTTAGCCGCTTCTTCTGGATCTTGGATTGGCTTAACCATGGAGACGGCGTCCTGTAGATTGAGTGCTCGAGTGGTTAAAGTAGGATAATCGAAAATATATATTAAATAAAAACCAAACCGGGCAAAAGGCAAACCTCATTAGTCACCACATCCCAAAGTCCATCGCTAGCAAGAATGAGAAACTCTAGGGTATTGTCAACTTTTTCCTCCTGCATTTAACCCCCAGGAAAAAGAAAACTAGCGCTCAATTTATATGCGAGTGTTGGATACTTGGGATATTTTTAACGATTTATTATGAAACATCCTTCAGTTCAAGTTTCCAAACATACCTGAATTTCTGGATCAGCAACCACAAACTGCTTCAACAGTCTATCACCAAAAGCACGAGATACAGCTAGTACTCCTCCGACTCTCCAAGTTCCTGTAGAAAATATCACCCCAAAAAAAAAAAAAAAAAAAAGAACTGGTGAGAAATTATCCGAAATGGCAGAGACGAAGGATGATCAAGGATGAAACTTGACTAGCAATAGTACATACCTGCCCACATCACAAATCCTCCAGCATCTTCAATTCGTTGACGCTCATCAGTTTGGTCTGGCTTGTGATCCCGAGAAACAGCAAAAGCTACAAGATGTAACGGTACAAAAATCCAGCGAGTATTTAGCATACTCTCTGAAATCAACCATGCAAGCAATTTTTTGCAATAAATTCAGCATCCTAACAGACAAGTTAGTTACTTAAAATTAATACAAAATTTCAGAAACAATGAGGGTGTGGGGCCCCACCCCCCCTGTTTTTTGAGAGGTCGGTAACCCCTGTTGTACGACCAACTCGGTTCAAATTAATATGAACTACCCAAATTGTGGGCCTCTTACTTCAATTATAATTCACTATAAGACGAACTACTTTATGTGAGTGCAATACACCTTATCTTGAACAGTTAAAAGGCATACCAAAAAATAAAAAACATCAACATATAGACTATTGGATATTTCGCATGATGACTAGTTGTTACATATTTCACTTTCCACAAAGTTTATTGAAGTGGACTTTTAACATTTTCTTCAATAACCTGGTTTAATACTCTTTTTAGCAATTTCAACAAACTTCATAAAAAGGCAGCATGTAAGTTTTTTGCATAATTACTCACGTTCTCCCCAAAACAGAATTCATTTGGCAGTACATCATAAAAGCTTTATAACTTTAGTTGGTTTCTTAAAAATTAAACTTGGCAGAATCCATGTTTCTTACATTCTATTCTACAAATAGATTTCACAAGGTTATTCGTAAAGAAGTTCCAAATCCTGGAAAAGCAATCACTATCAGCATAGTATTAAAACCGAGACCATTGGAAGATTATAATTATTGTCTTCTTTACAACCATTGAGAGTTCACACAAGTGTATATTTTATTCAAATTTAGATTAGCGCCTTATTATTATTGGTCTAACAGACGCTCAAGAACACAAACAAAGGTTCTAATTCTCACCGTTACCACCCCTGCAAATAACAGCTCGGGAGTCCCCCACATTTGCAACCAACAAACGGTCCCCAACAAGGATAGCAGTGGAAGCAGTTGACCCAGCATCTCGGTTCTGAGTGTTCTCTAATTTCAGAAATTCTGAATCGGTATGGCTGTATGCATCAGCTGGATAGGGACCGACGTAGGATAACAAGACAAGCAAGTTCATAAGCAGATGGTAGAATGTAAAGAGAGCAATCATATAGACTTTGTAAAAGGCCTACTACCTATAGCTGATTTAGTGTCAGAAATAAATTTCGGGTGCCTTATCAGATTGCTGAAAAGGTTATGTTTAACATATTCTGCGGCCCGAGCACCCCCATGGCCTGAAAGAGTAAAAGCAGATACATAGATAAGATGTACTGTGAATTAAAGAATGCAACTTGAAACTTAGCCCTTGTTTGAACCCCATTATGAGGGGAAAAATGAGTTTTTGAATAGACATGTTATACCAATGGATGAATCCCTTCAAGTTCAAAGTGAATTCCAGAAGGCATATGAGAAAGGGATTCATAAATCCAAGTACTGGGAACCAACTTTTGATGATTCCCTAAATTTGATCTCTCAAGTCCCAGTCGTGGCTGCTTATATCTATCAAAGGATGCACAAGAATGGACATGTTATACGAATGGGTTATTCCATATCTATCAAAGGATGCACAAGATTGGACATGTTATACGAATGGGTTATTCCTTCGATTGTGTTGGAAATTTTAAGAGAATGTGTGGTTAAAAAATAACGAAGATTTTTGAGTTTACGCGTAATATTATTTTAATGAAACATGTGTGGTTGAAAATTGAAAAGAGAAGAATGAATTTTAATTTTAATTTTAATGGGGGCCAAACAGGGGCTTCATCATGGTGGGGGTGGCGCTGTGGGGGTACTTGAGAGGCTTACCATCAAAGACCCCAAAGAGACCGACTACCTCTCCATCTACGCCATCAATCCTTGTCTCATAGAAATCCTCCATTGAAGACCTTTTACCAGGAGAGCTTGCATATCCATAGCTGAACTTTCCGTTCTGACTGTGGAGGAAAAGTTATAAAAAATGTTAGATCATACTATTCAACCTTCACTTCATTAATCGTTATGCAAAATCATGATGATTTCAAAGATAAGAATATCAGCAACACAAAACGATTTTGAAAAATAATTGTAGCAGCGATTAAACCTAAATATTCAAGATTTTGAGTTAATAAATTCAAGAATTCCGAATTTTGTCAACTTTCCAAGTTGGCAAACTTAATTTTTAACCACGCACTTCAAGGGACGTACGACTTTTATAAGCTTTTAAACCACACATTCTGATCAACTTTGATCAAAATCTGCTTAAATTGTTATCAAAAGCTTTGTCAAATAACCCCTCAATATATAATAGTATTACAATTGAAGATGAAGCATTTACACATACTAGAGAAAGCAAGACTTTTTTTAAGGATAAGGATCATAATGTAACCAGTTAAATATTTTGAAATGTAAAAACAAATGTTTATACATCAGAAACAGTTAATACTGGGGGAAAAGGAGACTCGAAAAATTCATGAGGTTGAAAGGCAGTTCTAGAAACTTCTCATATTAAATTTTCATTAGAAAAACATCTCTGGAAACCATCACGATTCTCTTTTTTCAGTTGATATAGAAGTCATTTCCTTAAAAAATAAAAATATATAGTCAATTCCTTTTCGAGAAACTAGTACCACTGAATGCCAGAAACATTAAAGAAAATGTTAATGAAACTCTTCGCATCATATGGAAAATGTAATCTCAAAGGTTCTACATTCACAACACAACAATAGGTGAAATGGTGTGTAAATCAGGACAAAAAGGGATTTGACTAATAATAACCATGTAATTGAAGACTGTGCAGAAAGTAAATGCAAATTCCATCCAGCATCATGTGATTGATTCCATATATATTTCTCTTAATGAAAATGCCCAAAACGACAAGAGACAAACTACCAGTTATACAACTGAATACCAGATTTCAAATTTGTGACCAATCACAAGTCACAACCAACCCACAATAAATCTTTGATTTTTCAATCACACGACTTTGGAATTACGTACAAGTTATAAAGAAACACAAAAATGCCCAAAAAAAGCAGATAATCATTTCAAGGATAAGATTAACAAACAGAAATTGGCATTCATATGAATAATTTCTTATGCTTTCAACATTTGCTTCCATAACCTTAATTAATCACATATAGGGGCTTTAATGATATGTAAGCTCATTAAATGAACTAAACCAAAAGGCAATTCTTGATTCATTCCAAAAAAATTCAGTTGAAGCAATAAATTGAACCCAAAAAAAATGAAAAACACAATAAAATCACAATACATATATATCCAACATAAGGAAAATAAGGACATCCTGCAACAAAATTAAGAACACAAAACAATATATATAAACATGTATTTATGTACATATTTATGAAGCAAAACGAGAGGGAGAAGCAGACAACCTGAGGCCCCCGCCACTAACCGGGGCATCATCTGCATGAACTTGGCTTGATTGGGATAAGACTGAATATAGATACCCCATATTATCTCTTTCTCGGGTTTCTTTTTTTTGTAATCTCTAAATTGCTTCAATTTTGACTTTTTCAAATCAAATGAGAAGTCAATATTTTACTATTTTTCTTCTTCTATATTAATGAAACAGATCTTTAAAAAACCCCTAAACGGAAAACGCTTATTATGGCATACGATATGAACCAAATCAAGAAAAAAAAAAAAAAAAAAACCAAGATCAAGGCATCTGGAATAGCTTCATTCCCAATTATGGTTAAATTCAACCTGCCCATAACAGAAAATAATAAAAAAGGAACCACATTAAGCGCTGTATTCAAGAATAGATCTAAAATGCTTGTACAAATATGGTGATATGAATACAACAATCAAGAACCATCATTATATTCTCAAAAAATTCAGGAACCCTTGATTTATATTACAATATAGTTTATATGTGTGCGAGGATTGATGTGTATTTATGATCAATATGAACAACCATATTTCCCCAGTTCTACTATTCTGGTGCTTCAATTCATGAACCCCTCATCATAAATCAAAATACACCAGAATATAATTTAAGAAACTGATTCGACTTTGTTTTCCCATGTGTATCAAGTTAGCACATAATAAAATAAAAATTACAAAATGCTATAGTGATTATTATAAGTTTTTATATGGAGAGAAAGGAGGGAAGAGAGAACGGCACCTGAAAAGTGGAGAATGGCCATGAGAGAGAAGAAAATCAGACAGGGGAAAAAGAGAAAGATGAATAAAAGTGGTTGAGGGGGTAGTTGTTTTATTTTAATCAAGTAACAATAGTCAAAGAAATCAATAATGGCAAGTTTTTTTTAGTACTCTTTATTGGGTAAAAATTACAATTTTAAGTTAATTATCAATTTCAATTATATATTTTTTAAATTCACAATTTTTTTAATCTTTTATCAATTTTCATCAAAATTTATTAAAAATTTGATTCAACTGTCCAAAAACTCCTCTTCCAATTCTTGAATTTCTCTCTTTAATTTTTTCCTAATTTTTCAAGGAAGTAGGGATGAAGAAAATGTTTGTTGTTTCTGTCATGTCAAAGAATCAAAGATGAGGTTTGTGGGGGCCCTTTAGCCTAAGGATGAGGTGTGGTGCATTGGTGTGGTGTGGCGTGGGGATGGAGAAATGGTCCAAAGACAAAAATGAAATAAATACAACAATCAAGAACCGTCAAGTATTGCCGTTGCCAAACACCTGGCGGTCATGCAAGGAGGGGTTGGTCATTGGTGTGATATGGATCCATTTTGATTTTTATTGATAAGTGTGATGTTGAAAGTTAGAGAGAAAAATGCTTTATAAATATTAAAGGAGGCCAAACAAGGTCTAAGTACTAAGTTTGGGAACATAGATATTGTTGTAAATTATTTTCTAACCTAATTAATACCTAACATTACCTAATTTATATTATTTGTTTATAAGTATGAATGACTTATTATACCCCTATTGAATTCTATAAATAGAGACCTAAATTTTGTAAATGAATACACTTGAATTGAATGAGAATTCTCTCTTCTTCTCATGTCTCTCTCTATCTTTATATTTTGTATTATTATTATGGTAGTTTCACAACACGTTATCAGCACGAGTCTCTAACCAATTGAGTAATATGACGGGAGTATGCTCTACAGTTATATCTAAATGATGAACGTCTATATCAGAAACCTGATTATTATTAATCAACGCGAACCACTCAATTAAATCTCATATTGTTGCTAAGACTGCTGGCATTGCAAAATTGATCTTGAAGATGAAAACTTTGATGAAAAAAAAATGAGAAGAGAAAAGCTGCTTCATGCTCGGGAGATTTGTGAAAATTTAGATTAAAGGCACGGATGCAGTTGTGATCATAGTGTCCAACACTAACTTGGTGGAAATTAACAAATGTCCACCAACTTGGTAGGTATAGTGGTAAGATTTTAAATTGTTTCATTATAATTATGCATATTAATTATATGATTAGTATTAACAATATTCACAACTAATTAACATTAATATGTGATCAATAAATTAAAGAGTTTAAATAAGATATAAGTAATATAATTATTGTCATACCGTGATGGATTGAGTTATTATGGACTGAATTTATACCTTAACTGGATATGACTCATTATTGTAACGAATTAGACTATTATGAATACCTTGACTGGATTTGAAGATATGACTCGCTCACTTATGAAAGGTAATTATTTCATTATATTGACACTGCATATATGGTCGGTTTATCAATTGAATACATGGAATACTTTATTCATATTTTATATTATTTCAGAAACACATCAGTTGTTGGTTAATTCTAATATATTAGAGGTTGTTGTCAACATATATACGTGGTAGTATAACCCCAGTATTATTATTGTTAATATATATATACGATATTATTGTTATTTGATATTTCATTTAATGGTACCAGAATTTATCACTACTAAAGTTAGATAATATTTTATCAAATGATACCAGAAGTTATCATTACCAAAAAGTTGGTGAATGTTGATAAAAATATTTTATTAAACGGTACCAGAAGTTACCATTATCTGTATTGAAAAAATAGATAAAAATGAATTATCCAACAAGAAAAATGTTGATATATGATAAGATAATATCACATGATAGCACGGATATGGCTAATGTGAAAATAATCTCATCAGTATTATGAGATAAATATTATATGATTGTGATAAGCAGTTTTGATCAAAGTTCTTGCACAAGCACTTATGTACTCTAGAAGAAGTACATATTTACTCAAGAAGAAGTAAAGATTATCATCTAAACATACTGAAATGATAATTATTATTATTACTCCTGAAGAAGTATAAACGAGTCATACATGCAAAATACAAAAGGGGGAAACATTTATGATCCTCAAAAGTAGAGGTGTGTATCAGGTGTAATAATACTCCATACTCTACCACCCCTAATCTTTTTTGTGTGTCTCAAGAGTAAGAATACTCTGTACTCTACCACTCCTAATCCTTTTGAGGTTCACAAGATTAAGTTCAAATACTCATCAATATTAAAGGTGCGTCTCAAAAGTAAGAATACCCCGTACTCTACCACCCACAATATTTTGGAGATTCACAAGGATAAATTTACATTAACCGGACTCCATTTTCGCTTGGCACCCCTTCCTTGCGACCAATCTATCTTTAATTCTACTGGATCTTGTATTGGAATATATGATTGCAACTTATCCAGCAGTTCCTCGATAGTAGGAGCAGAAATAAGGATTCTCCTAGAAAATAGAGAGATGAATCCCTGTTCCACAGCTTAATCAAGAAATGTTAGCAAACCATCAAAGAAATTGTTAACATTTAAAATCCCAATAGGCTTGGTATGGAGATCTAATTGAGCCCATGAGGTATTATTAAAGATTTCCTCTAAAGTACCAAAACCTCCAGGCATGGCAATGAAGGCATCAGAACCATATAACATGCAAGTTATGCGTTCATGGATAGATAACGTCTGTACTTCATGCCCTCGTGTTTTGCCTGTGATATCAGCTAAAGGAACGGGTATAACACCTATCACTCTTGCTTTCTCTGTTTGAGCGGATTGTGAAACACAACCCATCAATCCACTGCTACCTCCTCGGCTCCTCCATATACTAGATTGATACCTTTCTCTCCCAACTTCTTTCCTAAATCCACTGTTGCTTCTAGATACACAAAACATTTCCCTACTTTTGATCCACAAAATACACAGATAGTTTTGATCTGTCGAAGTTTTGGTCCTTCCATCTTTGAGAGTATAAGGAAAGAAAAAATTACAAGAAATTGTTATTTTGGGATGCTTTAAACTGCGAAATTATCAAACGTTTTAAACTTGAAAATATTCACTATTTACTGCTTTTCTTTTGAAAAAGTTGCTATTTACTTTTGACTAAATGGCACCACTTTTGATATTGTCTCTGACAGCATATATTTTGCTCTATAATGGATAATCTTTCGCTGATCTCTCAGATATCATCTGTTAATACGCGAAAAATGAAAATACAAAATACTTTGTTAAAACATATATACTATACTGATTTACCTTGTATCAATGTTGAGCACCCAAAACATCATTGTTTATAACAGCATGGCAAACATGATCTTTTGCTATTATATTTTTGAGACTATAACGCTCTTTATCGCTGATAAATTTAGCCCATAAAGATAGTAGCTCACGCTGCACATACCCACTAGGATGCGTCTCAAGAGTCAATCGGATATCATCCAATGACTCTTTACTCAGTCCACCCTTAATGAAGTCTATCTTATCATCTCGATTTGTTGATGAATATCCTGCTGACTTACAACGGGTATTACATGTCCATCGAGCACATTTGTAATAACCTTTCAATCTTTTTGCTCTTCGCTTCTTTACAAAAGTACTCTTACCTAAGCCAGGCATGTGCTTAGAAAATGAATCTGGTAATTCACCAGCTAATCGAACTTTTGCTTCGATCAACCAACGAACATCTTCTGGGATACCTTGATCCATAAGCAGCCTCAATCTTTCGAGTCGAACTCGGTAAATCTTTTTCAAAACATTTATCGGAAGATTTGAGTAGTATTTGCAAATATTTGATAATATAACATCAATTTTGATGGATCTGATCTTCTCCCAAAGTGATCTATTTAATTGCATTACTTAACGCGTAAAAGAGCAGCGGCTCCGCGTGTCAGTGATTCCACCAAGAAAAGGGAAAAGATTTGTAATCAAAAGGTGGGGACAAGGATCATTTTCTTGTGATGTCATTCTAATCACTTTTTTGGATATACTAAATAAAGGTATACTGATTTGTACTATACAGAAATACGAACTGATGAAATGAATACTATATTGAACCAGAAGTTCATACATATGTACAAGTGAAATATCTTACTAAACCAGAAGTTCTATAATTTAGCATGATTGGTTAAATTCCAATTCAATAATGAGATTTATTGAGAATGCAAAATGGCATTCATTAAAGAACCAGAAGATTGTTCAGGTTAACAAGTTATCATTGATACTTGTTCTCAAAAGCAAATCAATTATCTCAATAAGAAAATGAATGACTGATTATTTTCTCAAGTAATGATATTACGAGCAAAGTGATAAATGCTAGCATGAATATATCTTAAAGTCATTAATGATTTTACGAATTAGTTGAGATAATAACATTATGTTGCTAATGGTTTAGCAAATTAAAAGTTTCCAAATATTTGCTATGAGAACAACTTGAATATAAATATTTCTCATGCAGCAATATTCTACATACAAACATGTCAATACGATGAAATAAAGATTTGCTTGTGAAGCTTTATGATTTTTAAGAAGTGCGATATCTATATATACTCCAATAATACGCACTTGATATATGATTGTGATTATATTCATAATTACGAATGACATGTGTTGCGACATTTTTAGCCTACTGATATAATACAATATTATTAAATATTATGGAAAAATTAAACAATAACACGCATGAAGTGTGATCAAGCTTAAAGCGTAATTATGCCTGAAGCATAATAACAATCGATTTCAAAAAAAATATCTCTTGAATAATTGAAATGATCCCTTTTGAGACTAAATGGTGAGTAAAAGGGACATAGTTAAATGATGAGAGATTCAAGTACCTGATGATAGAATAAACAAAGAGATCTCTCTATGTTATGTTTATATTGACATGAAATTGAATCGATAAATAAGCCGACTACACACAACCCTCTTGAGAAAATGAGGTTTTTGAAATTATAATACTTTCGCCAAATATAAAAATCATAGTGTAGGGATTATTGTTATAGAACCTGAAGTCCAAACACTTAAATGTGTAATGCCAGTAGTTATTTGTACAAATAAAAAAAATTACACAGTCGTAAAAGAAGACTCGTTGCGCGCGAAATTTTTCAAAGAACTGACATGACATATGGTGGATGGGACTATAATCTAGATCACTAGTTTGAGCTCTTTGATATACCAATGAGTGAGATCAAAAAGTGTGATTCTCATCTCGGTACTTTGGGAGTTTTCTTTGATGTACCAGTTGATCGCGGTACGTTGGGATTTCAAGCGAAATAATTATAAATTATATGTCAAAATTGATATCTATTTCAATGATTGATTATTGATGCGTGTCGTGATGCACCAAAATAATAAATAAATTCCTTGTTCACTATTACTAAGAATGTAGCAATGGAAGCAAGGGTCGATCCCACAAGGAACGAGAACTAATTTAGTGTCATGTCAATTAGAATCGTAAATGGAGGTTTTGTTTTGAGTTGTTTGTAAACGATTTAACTAATAAAATAAAGCAATTAAAATGGTTAGAATAAATATCAAATGTTGACGAGTCCTAGTTCTCAGGTTCAGTTGTATTCTATCACAATGTTATCACTTTCCAAGTAACGCGAGTTCAATTTCTTCTTTGATTTATCACCCGTAAATAGTTAATAAGCTCTAACTATTCCTATTCTCCCTTAGTTGCATTTAATTAGAATAAGCTCTCTAATCAAACATTATCCATTGAATAACCTAAAACAAGCTCTTTAGATTTAAGACAACAACTATATAATGGTTGAGAAGAATTAGGGTGAATTAGATTATCAATCACACAAGCTCGTGACAATTAACCTAAGTTGGAATTCTCTATGAAAATTATTAAATTTCCACTTGCTACTATGATTTGAACAACAAGACAATTACAGATCCAATCATTCAAAATAGCAAATCTCAATACAACAAATTAAATGATAAGGCCTTAATCAAATAAAGAATTGCACTTATTGAATTAAAAACGCATAAGAATCCAACAAATCAAAGTAAAGAATTTAGAACTACGTTACTAGTTTGGAAAAGCAATAAACAAATTGATATGAAATACAACTTCCCCTTCGAACTAGGTATGGAAGCTTAGCCGCGCATAGTCATGAAGAATTCCGGAATTTTTCTCTCTTGAATCACCCTCTCGAGTCGCTTAATTTCTCTTCCAATCCTTCAAGCGAGCCGCTCCTCTTTCAATAGTTATTTCATGCTTTTCTTGTCATGAAATTCCCTTTTTATAGCCTCAATTTCGTGCCCTAACTTTGGGATCAAGAAATCCCAAAATTATGGAAAGATATAAATTATGGAAATTTTTGATTGGACAGTTACGGCCGTAACATTTCTTTTACGACCGTAACACGGTTTCTGCTTATTTCCTTAAATTGGGGTTACGGCCGTAACATACCTATTTACGGCCGTAATTGTGTCTCTGCATATTTTTCACCATTTGAAAGTTACGGCCGTAAGGATATATTTTACGGCCATAAACTCTTTTCTGCTTATTTTTTTCTGATTCAACATACTCTTACGGCCGTGAATGTGTTACCTTACGGCCGTAACCAAATTTGCACCTAAGTCCCCAATCTTCAGTTTTGATTGCATTTTGGTCCTTTTTTCTTCTTTTCTCTTCTTTTATGATCCTATACAATATAAAACATAAAATGTATTAATAATACTTAGATAGAATCACATTATGGCATATTCAAGGATATAAGTGCATAAAATAAACGTTAATATAACACTTATCAATTATACTCCTGCAAATTAGAAATTGCAGTTTATAAAGTGCAAGAACATACATGTATAAATCATTGAAAGATTCAATTTGTCCAGAATAGTATCATTATAGAATGAAATGTGATTCTTAAAATAAAATCACATGAAGAATGATACATATGACCCCATAATATAATATGTTGAAAATGAAATTGGAGTGTACTATTATTATATTTGAATATTTGGGCATACAATTGATTTTCAATATGCAAAATATATTATCCACCAAAAATGAATATTCACCGGGAGTGAATTTGAAAATGAATATTTAATTATTCATCAGAAGCGAATTCTAGATTTTGATAGTTTCACCAGAAGTGAATCAATTCTAGATTTGAGTAATACAATCAGTCAACTAACTAAACATTACTTGGTATAGCATGTTCAGTACATCATAAATAAGATATGACATCATAAATGAGTTATAAACTATTTATAAAAGCTCATCACAAACTATATGTTTGATGAAATGATTTGAGATTGTATTAATATACTTGTGATATTCCTATGAAGGGAACAAATACGCGCTGCACTCTTTTTCCCTTAGCTGGGGTTTTGTCCCACAGGGTTTTCCTAGTAATGTTTTTAATGAGGCATCAATTATAGCGTATCAATGAGAATAATGTACTCTTTTTCCCTTCGCTAAGGTTTTGTTCCACAGGGTTTTCCTAACAAGGTTTTTGATACATTATCACAGCTATCTGCAATTAATAATTCAAGAACAAGTTTTATCTTTAAATTGTGCTGGAATGATATCAACAAATGAAGAAAATCATGGACATATGGAATTGTATCAACAAATGAAGAAAATCATAGACATCTGGAATGGTATCAACAAATGAAGAAAATCATAGATATCTTATGAAGAATGTTATGATATCAACAAATGAAGAAAATCATAGACATCTTATGAAGAATGTTATGATATCGGCTACACACAAGAAGATTTTCATATATACATATTCCAGACGAAAGATGATATAATTATTCAAAAGATTCATAAATACTTGATTGCACACTTCAAGGGGAGAATCATGCTGTACTCTTTTTCCTTCGTCCAGGTTTTGTCCTACTAGGTTTTTCTGACAAGGTTTTAACGAGGCAGTGGTTGTACTCTTTTTCCTTCGTTCGGATTTTGTCCCATTGGGTTTTACTGACAAGGTTTTAACGAGGCAGCACTTCAAATTTCAGTACATGATTTGTACTACTTATCATTGATGTCATTTTGGATATTAGACTCAATGATTAATGATGGCCAACATCAGGGGGAGGAGCTGTACTCTTTTTCCTTCGCTCAAATTTTATCCCACTGGGTTTTTTTAGTAAGGTTTTAACGAGACAGACAATTGAGCTATTGAGCAATAAGTCATTCAAGGAGGAATGTTGTAAATTATTCCCTAACCTAATTAATACATAACCTTACCTAATTTATATTATTTGTTTATAGGTATTAATGACTTATTATACCCCTATTGAATTCTATAAATAGAGGCCTAAATTTTGTAATTGAACACACTTGAATTGAATGAGAATTCTCTCCTCTTCTCATCTCTCTCTCTATCTCTATATCTAGTATTATTATTATGGTAGTTTCACAACAGATATGATATTACAAAGAACCCAACTATCCTATGGCGAGTAGACATGGACAGAGCTAAGTGAGGTCTTGGTGGGTTCTAAGAACCCCCCCCAACCACCCACAAAAATCGATTTTTCATCCATAACTTTTTTATTATCTTTTTATTTTTTTATTTAATTTTTAGTGTAAGTTTTAAATTTTTTAAAATGTGTTAATAAAATATATTAGCAAAATAGGAGAATTCGTAAGGAAAACCTGAAATAAAGTATTAAAAAAATTCATTATTGATATTTGTTTTAATATTTTTGTGCATTTTAATAAGGATCCCTTGATTTGAAATGTTTGTGTGACGACCCTTGAACCCCTCATTTAAAAGATAGTATAAAGTTGAAAATTTGGATAAAATTTAAAATTTTAGAGCGTGAAACCCTGGGTGTCGACACCAAATAGTCAGAGACTACCCTGTTAGGTTGGTATCGACACCAATACAGGGATTGTCGACATCAACGCTATTTCTGAGGCAAAATAATTTTTGGGGTTGAGACCTAGGGTTTTGTTGTCGGCACGTAATACTTTATGTATTAAAATGAGTAGCTTGAACAGAACATTTGTTAAAAAACTTAAAACATACTACATATATAGATTATCGAACTAGTTTACATCATAGTTTGGGAAGATGTTACAAAAGTAGAGCAAAACATCATCTTCCCTATTTTGACAAAACTAAAACAAAAGTTACATTGTTTTACAATTCTTCGCTGGGAAAGTCGTCGGAGTACTCGTACTCCATAGTTACACTATCATAAAAATCTACGTAAAAGTGAGAACGTAGAAAATGAGTTAAAGCAGAAAAGTCACGATACGCCTTCCACGTATGAATCTCCACCACATACATATAATGTTTCCCATCGATCGACTTGATCCACTAAAGAGAGATCATTTCAATGTTTTCAAAGTGCAGCATCTACAAATTTGAAACACATGAATTGACAATTCAATGAGTAATTCGACACACGTGCAAGTTCTTTTCAAAATCATGATTTCAGGGTCGATTATAGATTATCTCATCTACTCCAAAGCACTTAACATTTTCCCAACACAGATATCGATAAGATTGCCATAAATATAAACAGATTACTTAGGAAATTTTTTATCCTTTAGGACTTCTACATCCTGTCATATTTCCCCATATTCGACTCCAACAGGGTTACTAGATCACCAAGTCATTCAAAAGAGCCTTTGATGCGAACCCCTTCGGTATATTGACCGAAAATTCCCACAACAATTTTAATACCATCCCAAGAAAGCTAAAATGGTAAAATAAGGGATAAACAATTTAACTAAAGTTTAAATCTAACCAAAAATTCAAGGATTAACTAACCCTAGCCCAATGGGTATCAACCAAACTGATGAGTTCCGGAGTGGCTCGAAGAGTGTTGACCCGTTGCACGTACCCGCGAGACCAATAACGAGGCAAAGAGCCAAAAGAATCAAGCAGTCAATGCAAGGATTCATGCAAGCGTGGATGGATGAGTGCTCGAGTGCAAAGACATCATTTACATTGCATAACAAAGTGGAAGAGGAGCCAAAATCATTACAATGCATTTGGATCAAAGAACAAGAAAATAAGGCAGAAGCAGACTTACGACCGTAACACCCATTTTTACGGCGGTAAAATCATCATGGCGAAATTGGGCAGAAAGGCCATTACGGCCATAACATATGATCTCGCGGCCGTAAACTGAAGTGGAATTATTCACGACCGTAATTAAAATTCTCACGGCCGTAACCAAAGTTTTGTAACTTTTATTTTTGTTCAGAGAATCGCTTACGGCCGTAAAATAACTTGTCACGGCCGTAACATATGTTTTGAATTTTAAACCCGTAAGTCACTTACGGCCGTAAACATAAAAGTCACGACCGTAACTTAGCGCCGCAATTTTAACCTAATTTAGGCGTTTTAGTTTAGGTTTAATTCTAGTTTATTTTTGGTTGCTTTATTTTGTTAGCCTATTTAAAGGCTTCATTCAGCATTGTAAAACACAACTTTTATTTTTGAGATTAATGATATTGAAGGCGAGATATTCCCTTAATTTTCTTCTTGTTCTCGATGAACAAATTTGAACTTATCAAAGGATTTGACAACCTTTGTGGCGTTCCCCCTCTGTGGTTCTTATCTCCGAATCGTAACGGGTTTTGGGTTTAATATACCCATAGTTCTTGCGTCGTGAGGTCGGGGTTGCATTGTTATCGTCTACTAATTGGATTTTAGAGTTTTTCGTTGTTTATTTCCACGTGTTCTTGGTGATCCCCATATCGGATCACATTACAAACAAATTTCAAAGTGGTGGAAAATAAACAACAACACAAGAATAATAATACTCAAGTAGAGTTGATTAACTTCCAAGAATCAGAAAAGATCAAAGATGTTTAACCTTACCTCAAGAAGGGAGTCTTCAAGACCAATTCATCATGAACATCATAGTTATGCTTACAAATGAAAAATAATGTGTATATAATGTACAAAATTGGGCAAAATATGCAATTTCTAAATTTGCAAGAAAAACCCCGTTTTTGTGAAACGGAGTATTTCGGTCGACCGAACCAGTTTCGGTCGATCACATGGTCAACCGAAATGCCCCTTTCGATCAACCAATCCTCAGCCGAACGCGACTGAGACTGAACAAAAATTTCTCTGCAGAAGATCGGTCGGCCGACCGAAAGATGCTGGAAATCAAATATTTATTCCTTTGCTCTCAACTTGATTCTTGACTTGATTTCTTGGCTTCATTCACTTGTTTTGGCCTCGAATCTTCTTTATTGTTTCCCTGAGAGTCTTTCAAAAGCATGTTCAAAATTGTTTGGCTCGAAATAGTTGATTTTCCGGTCGAGCCGCCCCATGATCTCATCATACCCTCCTTTCTCAGGATGATTTGACCCGACTCATGGGGTTGTTCTTGTGGCCTCAATGCACTTCCTGATGCAAACCACGTAGCAATTGTAGCTACGCAACCCACAAAATATTGAAATCGGCCCAAGAACCACGATTTATGGATCCAATTAAAATTAATTGAATCAAGCAACCAACACAATCAATTGATATGTTGACCTCTTGATCACAATGAAAATAAATCTCACCCAAGATTTGAACAAACAAGAATTAAACTCACAAGTTCGAATTTTATTCAATGAAGAATAAAGATTGTGAAAGCAATTTGCCTCTCAATATTAATATCAAAGTTGTGTGTAAAGTCTATTGAATAATGAAAATTACATCCCTATAAATAGGGTCAAAATCTAGGTTAGAAGTTCTAATTAAACTAGGAAACAAATACCTAAAAATAAGGAAATAAATAAAATCCTAAAATTACGGAAACCGACTTTTACGGCCGTGACTAATTCCTTTACGGCCGTAAGAAGCTTTCTGATTCTCAGTTACGGTCGTGAGACTTTATTTACGGTCGTAAATCCTTTTTCCTCGAACATTCATAATTTAACAGAAACTGCATTACGACCGTGACACTGTAAGTTACGGCCGTGAGTAGTGTATGTTACGGCTGTGAATTTGTGATTT
Source organism: Ligustrum vulgare (assembly GCA_963555705.1). Classification (NCBI taxonomy): domain Eukaryota; kingdom Viridiplantae; phylum Streptophyta; class Magnoliopsida; order Lamiales; family Oleaceae; genus Ligustrum; species Ligustrum vulgare. The sequence continues at coordinate 8,954,802 of OY743169.1, read as the reverse complement.
CATAATTTTCTTCGACGGCTTGAATGAGGTTGATCCACTCGTCGTCTCGACTAGCTTCCAACATGGAAATTGTTCATTTTCCTATGTCGAATGTTGTTGCATCGTCCGTGACTTGACTTCTCCTTTGAGCTCCTATCTCGGATCACATCATTCTCCCCTTCTTCAAGATGATTTGTCCCGAATCATAGCTTGGTTCATGGTGTTTCAGCGCACTGCCTGGATCAAAAGGAAAATTTTTGCCTCCATTACATAGGATCAACCAGTAGTATTCTAATACTTGAATTGGATGGAAGAGTCGAAATATGAACTTCCTTGGCCATATGTGGAGTGGCTCAAATCTCCAAGTATATTCAACCTGCAAGAAAGATTTAAGCAAAATAGGGTGGGGAATGTTAGTTTCACCAAGTACAAGATAGGGATCCTTGTACTCATGGTATATCATCTCCAAATCCTCTTCCCTAACAACGAGGTCCTTCTCTTCACCTCCTTCCTTTGTTGCAACTTCTTCTACATTTTTAGTCTCAACTACCTCTTCCACATTTTTATTTTCAACCACACTTTCATCCTCAATCACCTCTTCCACAATTTTATTTCCTTGTTCATTCACCTTCTTACTACCCAATTCTTCATCTTCTACTTCAAATTTTGGAATTTGATCAACCGTTTCTAGTTTCAGCTTTCCCTCCTTCTTCTCAACATCCCTATCTCGAGGTTCCTCTTTCAATCTCACTACAACTTTCCTCTCACTCTCTTTTTTTACCTTCCTCGAATCGTCTAGTGCTTCCTCGAGTGTCAATCCATACAGTGTGAATGTTTTCCCTCTCGTAAGAATCCTATATATGTGCATACTCTTATAATATATTGCTTCCCTCATACGACTTCACGATTTTCCCAATAAAATATGACAAGACTTTAAAGGCACTACATCACAAAATACGTCATCAATATATTTTCCACGGGTGATAGTCACTAGGACTTGCTTGGTTACATGGAACTCTCCAAATTCCCTCATCCACGTCACACAATAAGGTCTACTGTGCGGTATTAGAGATAATCCCAATTTTTCAACCATGTTGATATTAGCAAAATTAGTGAAGCACTCTCTATCAATTGCCAAAATGCACACCTTTTGACCCACATAACATCTAGTTTGGAACAACGAACCCGGATCATAATCCATCCCTTATGATGTAGCTTTCAAAAATTTGAGAGACTCAAAATAAGATGTCCAGATATTGACAAATATCAAGAAGGAATCTAATGTTGAGAAAAACAATATTAAGAATTTTAAAGAAATTCAAGAAAGTAGTTCTTGAATTTGACTCGAAAGGAAAGAATATCAAGAATATTGTAGAAATTCAAGAAAGTGGTTCTTAAATGGAAATAATTTTTTTTTTGAATTTTGGGTGAATTTTCGGAATAAATAAAATAAAATAAAAATAATCATTTTTTTTTATAAATCCGAAAATTCGACAACGAACACGACAAAACAAACGGAACTTAATTCGGATAATAATTGAGCAAAACAAACACTTTTGAAAATTCTTTGGAACGATTTTCTGGATTAAAGACTCAACAAACTCAAGAACAAGAAGAATGCAAAAAACTGAAAAACAAAACACTCAATAAGATATGGATGATTTTTATGGGACTCGATGATAAACATAAAAATCAAACTGGATAGAAAACTCAAGAAAACAAAATAAAGATATAACCTTGATTTTTGGAGCCTAAGCTCTGATACCAGATGATGCAAACCACGTAGCAATTGTAGCTACGCAACCCACAAAATATTGAAATCGGCCCAAGAACGTCAAGAACCACGATTTATGGATCCAATTAAAATTAATTGAATCAAGCAACCAACACAATCAATTGATATGTTGATCTCTTGATCACAATGAAAATAAATCTCACCCAAGATTTGAACAAATAAGAATTAAACTCGCAAGTTCGAATTTTATTCAATGAAGAATAAAGATTGTGAAAGCAATTTGCCTCTCAATATTAATATCAAAGTTGTGTGTAAAGTCTATTGAATAATGAAAATTACATCCCTATAAATAGGGTCAAAATCTAGGTTAGAAGTTCTAATTAAACTAGGAAACAAATACCTAGAAATAAGGAAATAAATAAAATCCTAAAATTACGGAAACCGACTTTTACGGCCGTGACTAATTCCTTTACGGCCGTAAGAAGCTTTCTGATTCTCAGTTACGGCCGTGAAACTTTATTTACGGCCGTAAATCCTTTTTCCTCGAACATTCATAATTTAACAGAAACTGCATTACGGCCGTGACACTGTAAGTTACGGCCGTGAGTAGTGTATGTTACGGCCGTGAATTTGTGATTTCATAATTTTCTTCGACGGCTTGAATGAGGTTGATCCACTCGTCGTCTCGACTAGCTTCCAACATGGAAATTGTTCATTTTCCTATGTCGAATGTTGTTGCATCGTCCGTGACTTGACTTCTCCTTTGAGCTCCTATCCCGGATCACATCACTTCCTGGATTAAACGGAAATGTATGGTCTTCATGCTTTGCGATCAACCAAAAATATTGTGCGACTTGGAAAAAAGGGAAATGCCGGTCCATGAACTTCTTCGGGCACAAGTGATGTGGAACGAGCCCCTCGTCATGGCCAACCTGCAAGAAATTTTTAAATAAAGTGGGGCGGGAAATGTTAGTAACACAAAGCACGAGGTAGGGATCCTCATACTCGTGGTTCATCACGATCAACTCCTCTTCCCGCACCATGAGACACTCCTCCTCGCCTCCAGCATCCAACACTTCACTATTTTCAACTCCCACCATCTCCTCCCTTTCACTCTCCATCAACTCCTCCCCATTTTCAACCTTCCCAACATCCACAACAAGTTTAGGCTCATGTACCCCCTTATCAACATTTTGTTCGCCCACAAGAGAATTTGGAGTTTCATCAATGATCTTTAATCCTAAATCTCCCTCCTTCTTCTCACTTTTCTTACCTAGGGGTACTTCTTCCTCCAATGTAACAACCATCCCTCCCTCACTCTTTGCACTCTCATCCTCATATTCCTTCTTGAGTTTCATTTGGTCTTTGCGAGTTTCATCTAAGCTCAATGAGAGGATCACAACCTTCTTCCCTCCATTATGAAGCTATACCGGTTCCTCCGTGTATTATACTCCACATCCCTAACACATTGCCAAGGTTTCCCCAAAATGATGTGAGTAGTATGCAAGGGAACTACATCACACAACACTAGGTCATGATAAGTCCTAATGTTGAAGCTAAGAAGAGTTTGCTCACTCACCCTCACCCTCACTTCCCCATCGTTACCCAACCCCTGCAACATATAAGGATTAGGATGCGCTATCACCGACAGCCCCAACTCTTTCACCCTACTAGCACTCACCAAATTGTGGCAACTTTCTACATCTATAATGATGCTACATGGTTTATCTCCCAGAAGGCACCTAGTATAGAAAGGATGCTCTTCACGTTTCTCCCCCTCATTAGCATGGCACAAAGGGGTAGGTGGTCTAGTAATTCCCTCCAACTCTCGATCACCCCTCCTATGGAATGATGGAATCTTCATTTGCACAATTTCATTATTCCCGTCCATCCCATCTCTAGTCCTATCATCCCATTCTACTCCTCCTCTTCTAACTCCCCTTCTAGCCTCCAATCTATCCAACCTATTACATCCCCCTTCCACCTCCTTCAAATATCGAGTCATGATGTACAAGTGTGGAAAGTGCCATCACAAAGAATTTTCTCTCGTGTTTTCACTCAAATATTCCATGGAATGTAATCAACTACAACGAGAAAATTTAATTCTTGTGAAGTATGGCACCACCTAAGCAATAGATATAAGAAAGGATAGACACAAGAACTAATGGGATTTTTATTTATTTATTTATTTATTTATTTTGAAAAACAACAACAATAATGTAAAGGATGGGTTTACCAAATTAGAGCCAAGCTCTGATATCAAATTATGCGAACCCCTTCGGTATATTGATCGAAAATTCCCAAAACAATTTTAATACCATCCCAAGAAAGTTAAAGTGGTAAAATAAGGGATAAACACCTTAACCCAAGTTTAAATCTAACCAAAAATTCAATGATTAACTAACCATAGCCCAATGGGTATCAACCAAACAAATTTTAAGGTGGTGGAAAATAAACAACAATACAAGAATAATAATACTCAAGTAGAGTTGATTAAGTTCCAAGAATCATACAAGATCAAAGAAGTTTAACCTTACCTCAAGAATGGAGTCTTCAAGACCAATTCATCATGAACATCATAGTCATGCTTACAAATGAAAAAAAAATGTGTATATAATGTACAAAATTGGGCAAAAGATACAATTTCGGAATTTGCAAGAAAAATCCCGTTTTTGTGAAACGGAGTGTTTCGGTCGACCGAACTGGTCGACCGAACCAGTTTCAGTCGATCACATGGTCAACCGAAATGCCCCTTTCGGTCGACTAATCCTCAGCCGAACGCGACTGAGGCTGAACAAAAATTTCTCTGCAGAAGATCGATCGATCGAAAGGAAGTTCGGTCGACCGAAAGATGCTGGAAATCAAATATTCATTCCTTTGCTCTCAACTTGATTCTTGGCTTGATTTCTTGACTTCATTCACTTGTTTTGGCCTCGAATCTTTTTCATTGTCGCCCTGAGAGTCTTTCAAAAGCATGTTCAAAATTGTTCGGCTCGAAATAGTTGATTTTCCGATCGAGCCGCCCCATGATTTCATCAGCCTTGGAGTCGCAAGGTCTTCACGACACACATTGATGGGTGTCGAATCCAACAAATAATAATATTTTCTTGCTCTTATAAAAATAAATTGTGATAGTGGTGAGCAATGTCGAATCCACAGGGATTGGTTAGATTTAATTCCTCAAGAAAATTAAAACAATAAACTAAAAACAAGGGGGGTTTTGGATTTAGAATGTAAAATCAAATTGTAAATAAATAATTGCGAAATTAAAATGATGAAAATATCAAATTAAATAAATATCCAGTCCAAGATATAATTTCAGTATTGATTCACAGAATTGATCATGGATGCAAAAATAAAATATTTAACTCATTCTCTAAATTGGTTATGGTCATTGATACGATCTAACAACCTATCTCTCCTTACTTTGTCGATAATCAATAGACGTCCGTTGATTATTTCCCTAATCAATAAACAACCCAAGATACGATCGTAGGATTTAATTTATCAATAGAATTAATTTCTAGAGAGACGACCAATTCTAACCAAAAAATTCACACGTGTGATTCATTTAAGTTAGGTTATATATCTTCATAACATGAGTCAAAAATCAGTCTATAATCAACTATGTTATTTGCCACTTGTATTAGAAAACCTAAACAATTACGGATTTGGATTCCTAATTGGCTAAGTATCGTTTTGACAATTAAAACAACGTGCACTTTGTATTAATTGATCAAAACAACAATTTCGATGCAAACAAAAGATATATAAATAGAAAACAAATAAAAGAACAATTAAATTAATTAGATCTCACAACTCTTGGTAAATCAATACTTCAAATATCCTTGAACTGGAATAATAAATTAGTTACTCATAAACATTGCAAATTAAAAACCAAAGAAATAATAATTAAACAAAGTTAAAAGATGTCGAACTCCCCAAAAATTTGTTCGATTATGCGTGACTGCTCCCCTCAATTCTTCCCCAGAATTCTCGGCTGCCTCTTCTTCCAAAATATTGTCATGATCTGATTGTGTACTTTTAAGTTTCAAATTTCTTCTTCCCAATTTGTGATATTTGAGTCTAATTGATCTCAATTCTTCACCTAATCCACAAAACATAAAATATGATTAATATCCAAAATTTAAGCATTTAAAGTCATTGAATTAAGAAAAAGATCACTAATAAAACAACAATTATGCACCCTATCACACATAGATATCCCAAAAACATATATTGATTATCGAGGAGGCTAGAGTTCAAATCTATAATATTTCTTTGTGAATTATTTCACATCCAATATCATCATCAATATGAATCAAAAAGCAATTCATCAAAAATCAACTTCGCAGAGGGTGTATTGAATACTCACAGGTTTTATGATTATACAATATATATCAACTTGAAAATCACAGTATAACTTCATATCATAATCAAAATTGAAAATAAACTTGGTGTCTACATGGGTGTCGACACCATATTCATCGTTTTACGTTTGATGTCGACACAATCAAATTTCCAAGGACTGAAACTTCATTTTTTTATTCTTTTGATCATAAACTATATATTTTGATAAATAACTTGAGAAAACACGTTTGGTGATCAAAAGGATTTTGCAGGATTTAAACATGAGTTTTGCAAGAATCAATACGTAGGGTTTTGGAGGAGAAATGAAGATTTCTGCAGCATTTCAACTTTGATTTTTGGTGTGTTTTCTGATTCAAACTTATCTCTATACATAGATTTAACTGAGTGCATGAATTTGGAAGAAAGGATGGTTGTTGAGGATTTCTCTTCTTAAATTGAAGGATATTAAACCTATCATCAATATGATTACCAAACAAGTGCTGGATCTGCATTTTCATGCGAATAGGAGGTGTGTACCTTGTTCGAGCTAGGTTTTGAGGTAATAAACAAGATTCAAATTGCGTGTTCTTGGTACCATCTCAAAGTACTCGTGGAGTACTTTCATATAAAATTTACCACTCAAGATTTGTGGTCTATATGTTTGTTAGTTGATCATAAAAATTAATTTTGATCACATTTTGACAAATATTAATAGGATAAAATGGCAACTTTACATTTTTTCACTTAAAATAATTATATTTAAAAAAAAACTAAAAAATAATTAAAAAATAAACACACCTCAATAGGTGGGTTGGAGGAAGAGGTTATTTTTTTGTTTTAATTATTTTAATGGTTTTATGTGAGAAAATATTAAATTATCATTTTACACGTTCAAAATTGATAAAAATGTGTCAGCCAATTTTCCTAGTCAATTAATGGGCACATGAATCGAAAAAGTCCATATGTCCTTCCATCGTATGTAAACAGGGAAACTCTCCTTGTACAAATGATTTGTACGGGGAGACATACAGATGCGTGCGTGGCACGCATCTTTATGTTGATTGAAATTGGCTTGCATTTGTACAGCTACCTATAAATTTCATGTGTACAGGTAGCAAGGTTCATGTAAATAAAAGGTTTGTGATCATGAGTGAATCAAATGAAATGCTAAAATTTAATTAAAAAAAATAAAAAAATTGAGACCACGACTACAACTACCCCTATAATAACTTCATAGGTAACATTAGAGGGAGAAGCCCCCTTATTAAGGTGGCGTCAATGAGGTTGTCACGAGTGGAGGAGTCAGAGGTGGTGGGTGATTGACACAACTTTCTTTTCAACTTGTGGTGGTGGGGTAATTTTTCCAGTCTCAATCTTCATATGTTGAAAATATATAAATGTTTATGTTTTTTTATTGTACCAACTATACTAAGGATCCATTTGATCGTGAGAGTAAAATTTGGGTGGAAAGAAAACGAATTTTAGGGAATTAAATTCCTGAGAACTTATTTTCCTGGAATTGGAAGTTTAATGCATTTGATTGAATTAATTTTCTATGTGGAAAATTGAGGAGTTTTTTAACTTTTATTGTTTTATTGACATTATTTTCCATGAAATCTTTGCAAAATTGAGCTATTTTAATCAAAAAATAAAATTATTTTTATTTTTCACCCACTTATACTTGTTAATAATAATGTTAATTTAAAAAAAAAAATCAATTAATAACAAGAAAAATAACCAAACGCGATGAAAATGATTTTTCATGCAAAATTCACCCCACACGACTAGGGGTGTAAACGGTTCGGTTTGGACGATTTTTGATAAGTTTTCAAATCAAACCATTTAAAACGGTTTGACATTTTTCCAACCCAACCCAAACCATTTATTTTCCAAAACCAAACCAAATCAAATCATTTTTTGCGGTTTGGTGCGGGTTCAAACCACGATTTACAAGCGAAATTAAACTAATATATTTAGAATAAGTTGAAATAATTTTTTTTAGCTTTCTCCAGCTTCGCCATCATATACTTTTTTTAATTACAAAATAACATGCTTTATTTTTAACAACAAATAACAAGCTTTTTTATTACAAAATAACAAGTTAGCACGTGGAAAGGGTATCCCCACTACTCAGCACTTGTTCGAAGCATGTCCTGCTTATCAACCCATTTCTATCAAAATGCAGGAAGAAAAAAAGCAATCAAACAACCAACATACAAAATGACAGCATAATACTTAATATTCTTCCCAACAAATTGACAAATTTTCCCCAACAAAATATTTTTTCCAATGGTAGTTTCCTTTGGAAAGTTGAAATGCTCCACAACTTTGCTAAATGCCGACCAACAGCTTTGCTAAACCAATTGTCGACTTCATCACTATAAGCCTGGACTTCATATCTAATCAATAAATAATGGACACATTTAAGCAAAAGGATGAATATGAAATAAATTAGCATATGATTAAGGTAAGCTTAAAACAATTCCTGTGGGCTCTTTCAAAGAGACTGAACATTAACTTGTAGAACCTAAAGACATAAATAACTATGATAACGATAGAAATGAATGATTTTTAGCAAAAGAAATTCAACGGAAAGATCCTTGAATCTTAAAAACAAATTAGTAAAAGAATATACACAGAAGAATTATATAACAATTTGATAACCAAGTCTTCCAACATTCTAAATATAAAGAAGAATTATATAACAACTAACTAGTTTACTAACCTTTTGCATTCTAGTTTAATTCTTTATTGGTGCAATACTCCTATTGTTACACATGATTTGTCTTCATCAAAAAACAAAAAACAAACCAATTCATTAGTCACAACTAGTATAAACTTAAGAGAAGAAAATGCATAAAATTGAGAATATGTATTAAAAAGTATAAATCATATTACCTTCCACTGCCCTCTCAAAGTCGTCGAATGCTTGAACCTCCTCCAAATATTGACGTAACACTAGTGGTTCTTTGTTGCTATGCATTCAATTCTTTGTGCAAATGAGTGCCTCAACCATCTTTGGGCCCAACGAACTCCTAAAAGAATCAAGAATCCTACCACTCGTGGAGAAAGCCGATTCAGAAGCAACTGTGGATATTTGAATGGCTAAGACATCTTTGGCAATTTGGGAGACAATCTTGTACTTATGAGCATTTAATTTCCACCAAAGTAGTTTGTCAAAAGGCTCACCAGTCAAATGTTCACAACGATCATTCAAATAATCCACCAAATCATTCTTCTCAACTTGAGCTTCCCGCAAGAGTCTTGCTTTAAAAATTGAAGAAATTGGCCTAGAACCACATGCATGTAGTGATGAAGTTGGACTGCTAGTTTGAGCTGCTTCATTAAATGGAGTACTAAGTGGAGTCACCATGTCCTTATACCACTCATATAACCTATGAAGTGTGTTTTCAACCTTATTTAGCAACATCTTTGCAATCTCCACATCGTATATAAGTTCAAATCCAACTTTAAGCAATTCCAACTTGCATTTTGGGTCTAGGGCGGTTGCAATGAACAATAATTGATTGAACTTCTCAAGATTGCCCCAATACTTATCATATTTTTTTTCACATACTTATTGCCATAGAACCCATCAAACTAGTTGGCTCTTTTTCCAATTCATTCAACTCTCCATGAATTTCACATATTTCTTGGAAGAAAGTGTTGGTGGTTACATATAAAGAGCCACTAATTTTCAATGTCATATCGTAAAATGTCTTCAAAAAATCGATAAACACCTCTGCTTTATCCCAATCCTCATGTGTAGGAGGTCCATCTATACTACTCCCATAAGATCTTTCATCCTCAAAGTACCTAGTATAGTTCGCATCACCTTTCAAAACATCAAAAGCCTTTCTAAATTTGGTGGCAGCTTGCAACATCATGTAGGTGGAATTCCACCTAGTTGTCACATCCAAACACAATAAGCCTCGAGATTCAATATTTGCATCTTTGCAACTCTCTCGAAATGCTTTTAGCCTAGCTGGGGAAGACCTAGCATACCTAACGGCATTACGAATAGATGAAATGGCATGACTAATCTCTTTTAGACCATCACGAACAATGAGATTGAGAATGTGAGCACAACAACGCATGTGAAGCATCTCCCCACCAAGAACTAAACCGTTTTTCTTCTCATGAAAACAACCTTTGAGTTTCATTATCGCTACATCATTCGATGAAGCATTATCAATAGTCACACAAAAGATCTTGTCAATTCCCCAATCATGAAGGCAAGAAATCAATTCCTTCCATGTCACCCTTATAGCTCGCAACTTGAATGAAACTTATGATTCTTTTTTGCAGTCTCCAATCATCACCAACCCAATGAGTAGTCAAACACAAGTAACTAAGATTTTGTATTGATGTCCAACAATCAGTTGTCAAAGACACTCTATGTTTACTCAAATCACTCCTTAGTTTTTTCTTCTCATCAAGAAAGAGTTGATATATATCTGTAGCTATTGTCACCCTTGAAGGAAATACAAACGTTGGAAAAAAATACATTGTAAAAGATTGAAAACCCTCATCCTCAACATGTCGAAATGGTAACTCAGATAGTATGAAGTACTTAGTAATTTGTTCTCTAACCCCTTTCTGAGTAAACATGATTGTCTGTCCACCATTATCACCATCATCAATTTTTGATTTACTACTGAAATTTAGTGTCTTTTGTTTTTTGTCCTTAAACCTAAATGGATACTTCTTGCACAATCCCTCTATATGATTTCTTAGTGTACTAGTGCCAATATTTTTAGAATGATACTTATATACCTGTCCACAATAAATACATTCTACATTCCCATCGTCACGTTGAGTAAAGTGAGCCCAAATTTCAGACCTTTTATGCCCCTTCTGAGCCTTCTTTTTTTCACTATTATCCATACTTTCAATCTTAATTGGTCTAATATCTTCATTGTCATGATCACTATGTTCTTCTAAAATGGGATCCATTCTTCTAAAGTCTAAACTGTATTTTACAAAAGACAGTAATGAAACAAATTCAGTCTAAACGGGAAAAAAAAAATCTTTACCTGGTAGTAAATTACTGCTGACTGAATCTGCCCTCAACAAGACAACACCTGCTCAAAGCAAGAAATCAATTAAACTCAACGGCGGATGCAGATGAAGGAAGGTTGAGCAAGCCAGAATGTAAGTGAACAAAAAAGAAACAAAAAATAAGTTGAAGAACCAGACTACGTTTAGCGGAAAGAAGAGAAGGGTTACCGAGTTACAAATAGGCGACTCGCAAAATTGAAACCAGGATGAGGTTCGCGAGACCCATTTTCACGCTATATATGGTGTTCAATTTTCAGCTATGCGGGCTGCGGAGTGTGGATTGAAGATTAGGTTACGAATTGGGACTATAACGGTTGAAGATTGAGTTTCGCCATTTAGGAGTGCGGACTGCGGAGGATTGAAGAGTGAAGACAGATTAATTTTAGGATTTGGGACCCTTCTCTTACCTCACGCACGGCTTAAGACTTACAATATTACACTCTTACTGCATAAATAAAGTAAGGGTCTTGGACTCTTGTTGGGCTTGGTAATTACTAATTGCCAATTGGTATGTTTTGGGAAATTTTTAAGCCCATTTCTAAAAAAAAAAAAAAAAAAAAAAAAAAAAAAAAAAAAAAAAAAAAAAAAAAAAAAAAATTAGTATTTAACTATAAAATAAATCTGTAATTTTTTCTTAAATAATAAATATTAATTTTATTTTTTATTTTTTTGCGGGTTGGCGGTTTGGAACGGGTTGTGACAAGTGAAACCTAAACCAAACCATTTGAAAGCGGTTCGGTTTGGGTCAAAATCGAAACGTTGACAGGTCCGCCGGACCCAAACCAACGGTTTCAAAACCGCGGTTTCACTTCGGTTTAACGGTTTGACGGTTTAAATTTACAGCCCTACACACGACCCACCCACACGCAAAATCATAATTGATCACAAGAGGCCACAATTCGATCACACGAGGTCACAGTTCGATCACATGAGGTTACAGTTTAGTCACATAAAATCACAATTCAATCACAAATATAAATTTAGTCGCAAAAATCAAACAGTCACATTCCATACTCATCACAAGCCGCACAAAGTCACAATTAGTTAATATTTTATTCATAATTACCTAATAAATTGTTTACATCTTTAATAAGAATGGTCACACAAAGTAACAGTTGACGCAAATCAAATGATCAAATTTTGTACTCGTCGCAAATTGCTCAAAGTTACAATTAGTTAATATTTTGATCACAATTACATAATAAACTAGTTACATCCTGTAATCGTCAACATAATCACAATTAGTCAATATTTTTTGTCACAATTACCTAATAATTGATTGCATTCACTCGTAATTGGACACAATCACCCATAATTAATCACAACCACCCAATAAACTAGTGACATTTCGTACTCATAATTTGGCACAATTTAACCAATTGTAAATCATGGTTACAAATTCAATCGCAATTTCATATATTTTTAGGTCATAGGTTATATTAAATGGTCACAACTTATCCATTAATAAATCACAATCACCTATAATTTGTAATGATTCGAAAACTTTGACGTCTTTTATTGTCCCTTATGACGTAATAAAAATATTTTCGCAAATTATCATGCACCACATGTTTGCATTGAAATTTGAAAATAAATGAAAAATTTGTCCGTGCTTCACAAGATGACCATGCAACACAATTGGTCGCAAAACAGTGTTCAAATCATCACCCCACCCCCACCCACGTCATCTACAACACCGGTACCACCTCCATACCCACAACCACCTATCACCTCTCCGCCCCTGGCACCTACACCACCACTCAACAAACACCTCACAACCACACACAACACAACCAGCCACTCGCACCACCACGAACCTGTAACAATAAAAACTGCTCACCGACACCATCCTTACCAACTTGCCACCACCACGATTCCACCTCCTCCTCAACTCCTCCATCTCTACAACAACCAATGAAATGTTGGAAAAAAGACAGAGGGAAGGCACGAAAGATGCGGCTGGAAAACAAAAATTAAATCACCAGAGAAGAGGCGATGGACGCCTGTACATGGCTGTGCCTCGACGACGATCCGAAAACAGGCATGCGGCTTCGTCGCTGTGTGCAGCACGCAGGATGCGAGCAGGTGATAGTGACTATGGCCTCTGTGCGACAGCGATCTGGCGACTGTCGCCTCTAGAGAAGTGGTGCGTCATAGCCATGCTGGAGATGGTGTGAAGAAAAGCAGAGAGGTCGCCAAATCGCCAATTGAGATATTGTAGAGAGAGAGAGAGAGAGAGAGAGAGAGAGAGAGAGAGAGAGAGAGAGAGAGGAGATTGGTTTTATTTTTAAGAATAAAACATTTAATTAATAAATATTAATTGGCTAGTTAAAAAGTAAACTTCGTTATCTTATTTTCAAAATTTCAACTTAAAATCTAAGGCTCCATGTAATTTTTCCTTATTTTAATTTTGAAATATATACAAGAAGAATATTGGATATGATTTTAGTTTTGGGGTCCTTTTTTATGTGGGAGCCCTAAATCATGGGCTCACTCGTCTACGTTCAGGACCGACCTTGCTCTATACATTGAAAAGAAAATAGACGAACAAATTAATTACATACAACATCACAATTTTCGCCAACATTAGGACAACTTCCTTTCTACTCTACCCATATATAAGAGTGAGTAGGAGCGGCCACTATTCATTTGTGATCGTCTCTATGTTGTCATTTTTATCTGTTAAAAATTTTATGTTCAAAAATATATTTTTTATATTTTCGAAATAAAATATGTGGTTGAAAAATAGAGAGAAAAAATGTATGTGATTAAAAAAATGGTTTGAAAAATTATATTATTTAAAAACATGTTTTAATACAAGTTTGTCAAAACGAGGCTTAGTGCTCTCTTTTATTTTTTTCCTTTTGGTCAATTTTGTTAGTTTAACTAAAGGCTTAATAGTAAGATCTTAATATTAATTTTTAGTTATCACACGGTCTTCATCACATTATTTACGACATTTCATCACATTATTTTTTGAATTACAAAATCGTCAATCGTAAAAAAAAAATTATAATCGTTTAAAATAATCCATTAACAATATTTTTCATTTTTTCTTGAATCAACTTTCATCTCATTTTTCGACATATGCACTCTAGACAAAACAAAGCCCTTTTTGAGATCAAATATTTCAAATAATATAGTTTGTAACAGTAGATTTTTAGAGATTGTGCAAATGTATGGCCTTTTTTTGATTTTACGTATAGATTATTTTATCAGTAGAATGTGTGATTGGAAATGAGTTTTGAAAAAAATAATTCAGGGGCTAAGTTTTTATTGTTCACTTCTAAAAGTTAATAAAAAACTACAAACTTATTTTCAAAATACACTTTCATTTGTAGTTGTCCCTTATTTCGTCTTTTAGTTTTTATTTTATTTTCTTCATTTGGTCAAGTTTTTGAGGTCAAATAAAGTCGTAATAGCAAGATATTGATATTAATATCAAGTTTTCACATAATGTTTTACCACATTATGCCCTTGTTTGAGCCCCATTATTTCTCATCAAAATTTACCACTTTTTGCTACAGTAATCAATATTAATCATCCAAAAAAGTCAAGCCCACAACTTTTTACTTTTCAAACTACTTTTTAACCATTAATTTTTCAAAACTCAATTTATAAATGGAAATAATGGGGCTCAAACAAGGGCTATATTTGAATTACTAAATTTTCAACCGTATAAAATGGTCTCTTAAGTCTTAAGAATGTATTTTCATTTTTTATGAATTAATCTTCGTCTCATTTTCGACACATGCACGGTAGAAAAAGCCTATAAAAACTATAGACTTGTTTTTTTCAAAAATATATAACAAGTGTCAAAATAAAAGCGAATGCACATAAAAAATGACCTCACTTTTTAAAATCCTTGTGATTATCGATCTTTAAAAATTTATTTTTGATTTTCTGCTTACTAGTTAACTTTGGATTTTTAAAATCATGCATACTTTAGATAGAGCTGAGTTTTTTCATTTTTGATATACCACTCAAATAGCTCGCAAAATCTATAAAGTAGTCTTTGAAATTATATAACAATTGAGGATTTATAATTTGATAAATATTACTTTTAATTGTTCATATGCAATAACATTATTACATACACACAATGTATATTCATTTTTATGAATTAATTTTCGTCTCATTTTCGACACATGCACTATAGAAAAATTTAAGTTTTTAATGTATCATTTCGAAAAGCTTATAAAAACTACAAACTTATTTTTTCAAAAACATATAACGAGTGTTAAAATAGGGCGGACGCATATTAAAAAATGACATCTCACCTTTTATAATCCTTGTGATTATTAATATTTAAAAATCTATTTATGATTTTCTATTTACGGGTTAACTTTCGATTTTTAAAATTATACATACTTTATATAGAACTGAGTTTTTCATTATACTACTCAAATAACTCGTGAAATCTAAAAAGTAGTCTTCAAAATTATATAACAAGTGGGAATTTATAATTTGATAAATATAATTATTTTTAACTGTTCATTTTTAATAATACAAACGCTAGCAGTGCAAATATCACATGTTCAAATTCTCATGAGTTCAAATTTTTTAGATACTTTATTAATTCAATAGGTGGTACCCAAATTTTGACTAACTTGAAGCATAATACACAATTTACATACTTCACCATCCTGAGTTGAAGCCATGCGGGCGTCGATGATTAACGTTCAACTCATTTTTTTCTTATTAGCATTCTTAAAAAAGAAAGTGGAATCCACGTTACAAAACTAGCTAGCGGTCCTTTTACACGGACTCCAATCAAAAGAACCAATTGCCACCTAATGGACAGATTCGAGATGTTATTGCCAAAATTTAAAGGTTGAGATGAGAAACACAAAATATACAAAGGTTAGGGACCATTTACGTCAATTTCCCCTGAATATATGCAACCTTTTCCAGAGTCTAGTAACACACAATAACCAACAAAAAGAGCCTTCTTCAAAAAAATTCCTCAATTTTTGGGTCTTCTTGTGCGACGTGTCTTGACTCCACCAAATACACGCGAACACACACCCTGACTCCCTGAGAAGGGTTTTGCATTCTGTAAATTCTACCAATGGCGAATTCGCAGCAAGCATCGGGTCGACCATGGATTCTGGAAATCGTACCTCTGGCGGTCGTTTTTCTCATTGTTGCCCACGTCCTTGCTTTGGTTAAAACTCACATCAAATCTATTGTTATTATGCAAAATGATTCATAAACTGAAGTTTCTTTTTATGTGTTTTTCTGTGTGTGTGTGTGTGCAGGTTTACTGGATTTACAAGCTAGCAACTGAGAAGCAGTCTCCGAGAAGGAAAACTCACTAAGCAAGTTCAAAGTTCGTCAGTTTTTAACTTTTTCGTAATAAAAGGTAAAAGCCTAGATCAGCTATTTTTTACCGTTTGATTTCTGCCCTTTGATACCTATTTATCTATCATTGTGAAGTTCGAAACTTTAACTATATAGTATGTTGCCTTGCCATTTACATTTAATCTGTGACTTTTAATTCATTGCCCTATGCTTGATTCTTGTTTGTTTGTCCTCTATGATTGGCTTGAAATATTGAATTTTGCTAATTCTTTTAACTGCTGTTTGTTTTTGGTTTTGTTTTTGAATTGGAAAATGGTATCAAGAATGGTGTATCCTTTAATGTTGGCATACGTTTTAGTATGCTTGGTGTTTTTAAATTCATAATGGAGTTCGGAATTTCAATGGATTGGTTATCTATATAACACTAGTACTGCCCATTGCCCAATTCAACTAATACACCCTGTCCCACGATAAATTTCATGATGCGTCTCTTCCAACTGCTGTGCATCCCTCCTAAGGACTCTGTCAATTGCATCCCAAAAATAACTTTGGAGCTTCTGAACTCGAGGGGAAGAAATCATCAATTACCTCAATGTTTTAAAGTGATACCACAACCCCCTTACATATTTTCTTCACACTTACAGTCCGACCCTGTGCCCATTAGGACTCCATAGCCTACCGTGCTAAGATGATGAAGATCCAGTTGCCGTATCAATTTTACCGAAATGAAGTTATGAGTGACTCCACAATCAATTAACATCACCATCTCCTTGTGCGTAATTGTCCCTTTGACCTTCATAGTCTTGCCTCTTTGGGTCCATGAATCTCACAATGGAATTAAGGGATGGTTCCATTGGGTCCTCCACAATTCTCTCACTACTGAACCAATTTTGTCAGTCTCCACTAATAGCCAAGTCGTGGAGTTCATTCTGAGTACATATGTGCCAAATCACATCTTAAACAGAGGCATTTTCCTTCTTTGCTTGATGCAGAGCTCCGCATGAGTGAGCTTCTTGATGGTTCATGGAAATTTTGGGTGTCTTGATGTCTTGGTGGAATGGGGATTTGGGTTTTGAGAGCTAACACCACTGATTTGGAAGGTGGAGGGGAAGTTGGTGGGTGTGGGTTTGAGTAGTATGGCAGGCTAGGATTTGGCCGTATGGTCAACAGGTCTCCATAATTCAGGTCAATTCTTTTGGCCTTTGCATCCTCGCTTCGGCCCAAATTCCAGGTCTCAATCCACTGATGAGATCACTCTCCAACATGCCAGGCAATTCTTGCAGCAGTGCACTTGAAATAACTGCATATATTCCTTTTTCCTTGCCTTCATGCTTCAAGGCAAGAAACTTCTCGCAGAGGGACCCTTCTTGTGATGGCCGGAATCACTCTGGAAACAGTGTCTTCAACTCAAACCAATTTCTCATGGTCCAACAACTTACCTCCATTTGAAACCATGCCAAGGTCTCTCCATCAAAACATACAACCGTCGCCTCAAGCTTTTCCTCATCTGGCCTCGAGTTCACAATGAAGAAATGTTCAGATCTAAGTAGCCAACCATTAGATTCTCAACATCAAACACCGGCATCTCCAACTTCCTCAGTCTTTGCTTGAATCTCCATGAATTGCGTTGAATGACTCCGGTGCTACCCATGGAAACTCCAAATTTCACAGATTGTATTGGAGTATTCAACTCTAGTTCCTGACTTCCTTCTTCCGAGTTAATAATCCAAAAGGTCACTGAACTTTTTCAAAAGTTTCCACCAGGTCACTGAACTTTCAAAATCACCCCATTAATCACTGAACTTTCTCAAAGGTTTCCTCCAGGTCACTGAACTTTAAAAATCATCCTATTAATCACTGAACTTTGAAAACGCCACCCCATCCATCACTTTTCAAAGTTCAGTGATTAATGGGGTGATTTTTAAAGTTCAGTGACCTTGTGGAAACCTTTGAGAAAGTTCAGTGATTAATGAAGTGATTTTTAAAGTTCAGTGACCTGGTGAAAATCTTTGGGAAAGTTCAGTGACCTTTTGGATTATTAACTCTCCTTCTTCCTACTCCGATTGGTTCGTTGGCTCCCGTCCCCTAATTTCTGTAACATTTCAATTCCACCTCTCCATTATTGAGATCCTTTCAATTGTATCCGTACATTTTTCTCCAGAGTTTCCTGCTGCTTTAAATTATTACAAACCTCCTCCATGGACGCCAAATCGATCCTACAATTGATTCTGTGGCAGCCTTTTTTTTATGAGTGCTCTGATACCAAAATTGGTAGATCCCAAAGAATTGATGAATGTATAGCCGCTGTGTTGTATCAAAGTTAATTGATGAATATGAAAACACAAAATAGGACTGCAAATATTACTATAAATCTTTAAATTAAAATAGAGAAAAGACTGCAAGGGTTGATGAACATTAGAGAGGTTCATCTCTTTCCCTCACTATGCTCTCCATACATGTGAATCAAATAATTACAGAATCCTCCCTCACCCCTCTTAAACTAACTAACGATTCTGGTCACAATTTTTCCCTCCATCCACGCGCATGCACTTTCATAGCAACCAAGTCCCAACCACTATCGCTTCTTGCAAACATAGGTAAATCGGATGGGAGGTCTATAAAAGTCCTATACCTTCAAAGTCTTGAAACAAGGGCGGCCACTAAAATTTCCTTTTTACATTCTGATGAGGGATTTTGTGAACAGTACCAAAACCCATACAAAATAGTGTATCCTCGTTGTACTTCTAAATTATGTGCTGTTAAAATTTAGAACAGTGGGTGCATATAATTGGAATCAAGAATTAAAACCATGTTCATACAATTTTTACGCAAATTATATCAGTTATTAATTTTACTCTAGCTAAGTATCTTTTTCTAATCTTTATATATATAAAAGTAGAAGTGAGGAGAGAGAGTCATTTTGGAGGGAAAATTGCATTTAATGACTATCTCTCCTCACTTCTACTTTTATATATAAAAAATAAATAAATAAATAAAAGATAAAGATTTTTGTAAGAAAAATTATTATTATTATTATTTATTACATATTTAGTAAGAGTTGTAATAAATGTACTATGTATAAGTGTGTTACATTGAAAATAAAAAAAAATTAGATTAATATATTTGAACATAAATAATGTGATATCTATGTAAATGTGTTATGTAGGAAATGAAAAAATTGGATTAATATATTTGAAGATAAATAAATGTGATATCTATGTAAATATGTTACGTAGAAAATGAAAAAAATTGTATTAATATATTTGAACATTAATAAATGTCATATCTATGTAAATGTGTTACATTGAAAATCAAAATTTTGGATTAATATATTTGAAAATAAATAAATAAATACATGCTATATAAATTTGTTAAGTTAGAAATAAAAATTTTGAATTAATATATTTTGAAAATCATTATATAAAATCATTTAAATTTTACTTCATAATATGTCAATAAATGAGTAGTTTCTTCAATAAGTATATTATAAAAATAATTAATTATTTGCTATCAACTTTTTACCAACAATGATAAATTGGTAGAAAATTTAATCATTTCATCATTTTGACAAAAATTGATATGTTTAAAAAATAAAGAAAAATAAAATATATTAATTAATATATTGGATTTCGAATAAAATATATGTAAGCACCATATTAAAAATAAAGTTAATTAAAAATTAACATATTAAAAGGAAAATAGGTGATAAGGCGGGTAAATTTTTAAAGAAAAACGTAAATAAAAGTCAAAAGAAACTTTATATAAAAAATTTAATTACATGTCAAACTTTGAGTGACGTGCTATAGTGAGTGTACATGCATAATTTTTTATTTTGATTAGATTTTTTTTTTAAAGTTTCAAATTCAATAACATGTGTTATATAGGAAATGAAAAAATTGGATTAATATATTTGAATATAAATAAATGTCATATCATATCTATGTAAATGTGTTACATTGAAAATGAAAAATTTGGATTAATATATTTTAAAATAAATAAATATATGCTTTATAAATTTGTTAAGTTGGAAATGAAAAAAATTGAATTAATATATTTTGAAAATAAATAAATAGAATTATTGAAATTTTACTTCCTAATATGTCAATAAATGAGTAGGTTCTTCAATACGTATGTTACAAAAATAATTAATTATTTTCTATCAACCTTTTAACCACACGTATTTCACTATTCAATTTTTAGCCACTACTTTTTACTTCAAAATCATAAATAAACAAGTTTATAAATTAAACATTATTACCAAATCGAGGTTTTATCATTTCACCATTTTGACAAAAATTGGCATGTTTAAAATACAAGGAAAAATAAAATATATTAATTAATATATTGGATTTCAAATAAAAAATATGTAAGCAACATATTAAAAAATATAGTTAATAAAAAATTATAATATATTAAAAGGAAAATATGTGATGAGGTGAGCAAATTTTAGAGAAAAACGTAATCAAAAGTAAAAAAAAAAAAAAAAAATTTAAATGAGTGAAATTTTGAGTGACGCGTTATACTTAGTGTACATTTATCATTTTTTATTTTGAATATTTTTGTCTTTTTTAAAGTTTCAAATTGAATAACATTTTTTTATTGAAGTTTTATTAAAATTATGTTTTTTATTTGATGTGATTGAATCAAGATATTTTCAAAATTATGATTTAAAAATTATATATTCCGTGCATCGCACGGGTAGACAACTAGTTACACTAATGCTTATCTTGTTGGTGATGCAAATGATTCCAGTTATTGTATATATGCGTGTGCACGCGCGAGAGATATGATTTGATCAAGAACTAGTTTTTTCAATTTCCATTCATTTTGAATTGCGTACCGAAAATGTTAAGGATGGACCTACAGCGTTGTCTCAGGTCTGCCACTGCCTTTGGTGAAAGACAATCTTCGGAGAATGAAATTATAATGGAGCCTGACCGCCGTTTATATCCGAATATGATTACATAGGGTGGTTTTTACATTTTATCCTTCTATGTATCCTTCTAACCAGACAATGTTTGACTATTTTGTGAACTCAGTTTATCGAACCTAAACAACAACCAGTAACATAATTGAGCTTATGTCTATTGGTTTCTGTCTCAGGGGATCGTTTCTGAAGGTATTTCATCTTATGGAGAGGTTTCATGCAGGCCTTACTAGAGGAGTTACATGTTCTTATTGGTTAGCCTGTACACAGTCTTTGTAGTCATCATATATTACTGATTATAACAGTGCCGAGCTTTCTTAACTCTGGATGTGTAATTAAACTTGAAACTATTCTTTCTGGAAAGATCCGGAATATTCCGACCGAATATATGCACAAAATCAAATAACCAAGTCGAATTCTCCATTTCTTTGTTACCATTAGGCCATCTCCAACCAAGAACTCTAAAATGCAGTCTGCTTTATACTAAAATACAGTTTCTCTCACTCTATCTTCATAACTCATCTCCAACTCAGAACTTCAAATCTCACACTAAATAAATATAATATAACTCATATCCAACCCAAAACTTCAAATTTAACATCAAATAAACATAATATTTTTATTTTTCATTTTTAACAAACTTTTTATTATTATTATATTTGAAATATTTATTTGATCATTAAAATAAAACGAGAAATACACCAAATATATTTATTTCACTAATTTGATTCTCGGAATTTGAATGTTGTTCCCACAAATGTTCAATTAGAGCATTTCGGAGTGCAATGTGAGCCTCCTTATCCTTAATTTGACGATGACGAGCGAGAAACTCAAAATAACGAACATTTTCATCTACAATCATCTCAACTCGTGGGCTCGGTGCTTCTACCCAATATCGAATAGGTGCTTCAACATCACGTTCATGTTGTGCATAATGATGTATGCAATCAAGATATCGTATAAGATGCTTTTCTTCCAAAATCGTGACGGTCCTGCAATAATTTCGAACCTAGATTGTAAAACCCCAAATGCTCGTTCAACGTCTTTTCTACAGCTTTCTTGTTTCATTGTGAAATATTTTTTCTTTGGTCCACGTGGCTCGTGAATTGTTTGTACGAGAGTGACCCACTTCGGATATATACCATCAGTTAAAGTATGCGTGCCATATCCAAAGATCATAATCCGCTACGGCCTCTAAGACAATGGTTGGTGATCCACTCCGTCTTGCGTATTGGCCTGCCCATGCAGTTGGACAATTTTTCCACTTCCAATGCATACAGTCAAGACTACCCAACATTTCGGGAAAACCCAACATTTCGGGAAAACCACGTTGTTGACCAACGTGAAGAAGCCGTGCAATGTCATTAGTGTTGGGTGAACACAAATAACGGCTTCCAAATACCTCCACGACTGCACGACAAAACCTTTTCAAACTTTCAATAGTTGTTGACTCACCAATCTTGCAATACTCATCAGTTGCATCCGCCGCAATGCCATATGCCAACATCCGAAATACGGCAGTAATCTTTTGGAGAGAGGACAACCCTAGCCTACCCAGTCCATCCCTTTTCTGAACAAAGTAACTATCATGCGCCTCCACAGACTGCACTATGCGTAAGAATAAATTTCTTGACATGCGATAACGTCATCGAAACAACTTTTCGTTGTACTGTGGGTTCGGTGCGAAGTAGTCGTTGAACAATCGTTCATGGGCAGACTCTCTATCGCGATTTATGACAATGTGCCCAGGAATTGAGCCGCCATGTGTTAGTGGAGTTTGTTGTTGTTCGACCATTTCAGTTAGAAGGATGTTGTTATTCAAATACATGCGAACCACAGCATCATGACAGGCCTCAAGTGCCTCAAGGTCGTTCATGATCTATTCGTCTTCGTCATGAACACTGTCGTTTACATTGGAAGATCCGCCAACATTGAAATTCATTTTTGCGAGACGTAAAATTGATATATGAATTTTGAAGTGTTATATATGAATGATGAATTGTATATTAGGTACTCACCTTTTATAATTGCATTTTCATTGATAATGTTAATTTGTGTGAACCAATCTCAATGGTAGATCAGATTACGGGAGATATAAGCCGTTAGATGAGAATATTTTCATCTGATTCATTCAAGATAACTTCGTTTTGCGTACTTCAATCCTAGCCGTTGACCAGAATGTATGAAATATGAACCGTTAGAATGGATTCCTTATCTATATCATGCCAGAATAACTTCGATTTGTGTAATTCGCTCCAAGCCATTGATAAGATCAAAAGAGATCTGAACCGTTAGATTAAATCAAATATCTCTGTCATGTCAGCATTACTTTGATTTACGTACTTTAATCCCAGTCATTGATCAGATTACAAGAGATCTGAACCGTTAGATTAAATCAAATATCTCTGTCATGTCAGCCTTACTTTGATTTACGTACTTTAATCCCAGCCATTGATCAGATTACAAGATATCTGAACCGTTAGATTAAATCAAATATCTCTGTCATGTCAGCCTTACTTTGATTTACGTACTTTAATCCCAGCCATTGATCAGATTACAAGAAATCTGAATCGTTAGATTAAATCAAATATCTTTGTCATGTCGCCTTACTTTAATCCAAGCCATAAATCAGATTGCAAGAGATCTGGGTCGTTAGATGAGATCGTGTTATCAAATCAATCCAAGACATCAATTGCATTATAAATAAACAATTCCCCAATTCATATTTCCATAACAATAACACCATTTAGCAATTACAAAAAAAAAAAAAAATGAGTATCAGCAAGCGGAGTGCCTCATACAATGTTGAAGAAGACATTCATTTGTGTCGTGTATATTTGGATATTTCTGAAAACCCGATTGTTGGTATTAATCAGTCAAAAGATCGTTTCTGGAGCCGCGTCGAGTTGGAGTATAATAGTTCATTACCAACACATATTACTCAGTCCCGACCTTTAAGATCATTGCAATCCCGTTTCACATTGATCAATGCATCCATTAGTAAACTATGTGGGTGCATACGTCAAGTGGAAAATTTAAAAGCGGAGCATCCGAACAAGACATTGTAAGTGCATTTATTACAAAAAGTTCAATTTGTATGTTACAATTAACTTTAATGTAATAAATTTATCATATCAATTTGCAGATAAATCGAGCTAAAATATTATTATGCCAAGACGAAAAATTCAAGAAAGGATTTAAATTCGATCACGTGTGGCCTATCCTTAAGGATAGTGAAAAATTTGGAAAAGATGTTCAAGTGGAGTTACCTGACTTTCATAGCCAGAAAACATACTCTGGATCGGCACACGTGGATTCCCCAATTTCTGATTCCCCAACATCAGGATATCAAGGATTGTCTTCATTTTCTCTAGATATTAATGAAGACAATGCAAGTGACAGTCCAAGTCAACGACCCATTGGGATAAAAAAAAAGCTAAGGGGAAAAGGAAAAAAGAAGAAGATTTCTCAAAAATCATTGCAAGTATCATTGAGGAGCAACGGGAGCTCGCAGAAGTCATCCGCAAGGGGAATGAGGACATACTGAAAAACTACGAAATTCAAAGGGCTCGAATGCAATCGGCTGAATATTGTTCTGATAATACCATTCTAGCCAAAGACTTGAACTCCATTGCAGATCCGGAGCTAAGGGAGTTTTTTCGAAATGAACAAAAAAGAATCATGCTGAAAAGAAGTGAAGAAAGTTCAGCAACTACATATGGTCGTTTTTTTGACGATCTTGGAGGATCTGGATCCGATTTACCTGATTATTAGATTGTTATCTTTTAAGTAGCTTCCATCGTATTTTAATTTTCAATGTCTATGTCACCGTACCAATTATGGTTCCAAGTTCCTAAATATTGTTGAGTAATCTATCTTGTTGTCATTTAATTTTAATGTTTTGATTTATAATAAGTTAATTATGTGGTAAAATTAATGGTCAAATAAGAAACAAAAATGCAATAAATTTCAATATAGATGAAATAACCATTGTTTTTACTACAAAAAAAAAAAAAACTAAAATGTAATTTCTAAATAATTATTTTTGGGACCAAAATTGAATTATATTCATCAAATAACTATGTGTTCAAAGTAGGGGAAAAAAAGGCCAAAACTAGAATTCAAATCAATATTTGGGGCAAAATTGAACAAAAATAAAGTTTGGGGCAAAATTGGGGCAACATCATAGTTGCCCCAAATATTATACAGTTGCTGAACAGAGACTTAATTTATTAAAATATTTAATAATAATATATATAATATATATTTTGGAAGATATAATTTGTAATATAAAAGATAACAAATGATTTGACCATTAATAATTAAAATACAATTTGATTATTGATAGCTACACATGGGATTTATAATATTAAGAAAAAAAATAAAGAAAAAATCAATAATTAAATAATTAAATAATAATTTTAATACTGATAACTAAAAATATTGATTGAACTCATTCAATATTAAAGTTAATAATGAAAATAATAATAATTATAAAATAACAATAACATCATATTAATTATTTACTATAATACTAAAATATAAAGAATTTAAGAATTAAATTCTGCCAAACTATCTTACTTTTATATATAGGATAGATTTCCATCAATGCGATAAACTGAAATTGTTATCCGCAATATAGATAATCATTCATAAAATTTAATGATTATACATAATCAATACAAATACAAAAGATAAAAGAATAATTTTTTATTACAACAATTATCAAAATTTAAAAAAACATAAATTATCCAAATTATCAAAAATTTCATTGAATGATAAATGCAAATTCTATAGTTTTTTAATTGTATATCATGTTAGATGTAATATTATGAGTACAAATATTGATATTTGCTCAGGATATAAATATATTTATTATAATTTCTACATTTGCCGCACATATTTAACTTTTTCTCAATTTTTGTTCAAAAATCACAATAAATTAT
This sequence comes from Ligustrum vulgare, assembly GCA_963555705.1. NCBI lineage: Eukaryota > Viridiplantae > Streptophyta > Magnoliopsida > Lamiales > Oleaceae > Ligustrum > Ligustrum vulgare. Next base: position 8,928,500 of record OY743169.1, on the reverse strand, counting down.
AAATATGTGTTTAATATTAACTCATCAAATATACAATAATTACACAACACTGGAGATTAATAAATTATTATATCATATAATGTTTACACAATTATTAAAATTAAAAATTATTGAAAAAATATTAACCATTGTTTAGTATTTACCATAAAATAATATATATATATATATATATATATATATATATATATATATATATATATATATATATATATATATATAGTATCGATTTTAATAAGTATTCGTAAAATTTAGTGCTTATACATAATCAACACATCTATAAATGCATAAAAAGAATTCTCTATTACAATAATTATTATAATTTTAAAAATAACATAAGTAATTCAAATTATTAAAAAATTCTCTGAATAGTAAACGTCAAATTATATATTTAAATAATAAATTAATATTGATTTCAATAATTTTTATGAATTTTTAATAACTACAATGAAAATGTAAATTTAGTAGTTTTTTAATGGTATATCATATTTGATGTAATATTACGTGCACGAATATGTGTTTAATCTTAACTCATCAAAAATAAAACAATTGAACAACATTGAAGATCAAGAAATTATTATATCATATAACCTTTGCATAATTATTAAAATTAAAAATTATTAAAAAATTATTAACCATTGTTTAGCATTTACCATAAAATAATATTAGCACTTACATACACACACACACACACACACACACACTCTCTCTCTCTCTCTCACACACACACACACACACACACACGTAAAAGGCAATAAATGCATTTACATCTATTCAAATTTTACATTCACGCTAATCCACTTTGCATTCACATTAATCCATTATTCTCCCCTTATATATAGTAAGTATAGAAGTATAGATGTTACACACTGTTCTTTTACGCAATGATTACAATTTATAAACAAATTTATAAAAAACACAATTTCTCAAACTGCTTTTTAACCACACATATTTCCTCTCTCCAATTTTCAACTACACATCTACCTAGAAAATATAAAAAAAAGGCTGCGTAACAGCCGAACAGTCTGTAAGATATATAGAAAATTTCAAATATAACATATGATGACGTTAATTTTGGTCAAGTAATCAAATTGCATCACATGTCGATTGAAATTTAATGATTGGACGAAAATTAACGTCGTCACATCAAATTGCATACATGTCCTTATTTGGCATGGATGAGAATTAGCGTCGTCACGTAGGACGTTCTCTCAAGAATTGAAGAATGTTAGACGTGGAATGATCGACGGGTAACTTCGTGAAAAGTTGGATGTGCGTTCAGAAATCTTTCAAATTAGGTGATTAAGTAATAACTTAATCAAAGTTCAGTGGCCACAAATTTGTTTTACCCGTATATTCCCAAGTTAATTGTCCAATTGTGTTATGGTTTGAAAGCTCAGAATCAACCACAAAGTTATACACAATACGATTTAAACACAAAAATCTCAGAAAATCTTTATTACTCAAATGAAATTGTAAAGTTTATAAGAAAATTTACAGATTCAAACACTGATCTAAAAATATCATAATAAACTCAAAACTTGCACAAAAAACCACTAAGGATTACATAAATTATTCTGTATACAAACCACTAAGGAGATCACTGATTATACACACAGAATCAGTGTTAAAAAAATCACAAAGAATTGTGAGAGATAAGAGTTCTCTCTTCGGAATCACGAAGTATACGAAAATGAAGGAGAGAATACAGAGAGAGATTAGAGAAGATATTTCTGGAATAATTGAGAAACGAGGCGTCATCTGCAAGCCTCATCAGGTAAGTGGACGGCTGGGATGAATTGAAAGTGATCTAATGGTTGTAGATAAAAAGTCGGTAATGAAGATGGGCCAATGATTCGAATTTGGATCCAAGAGTTGGGCTCTAATACTTCAATCCAACTTGTTTAATATTCGGGCTTTAGCTCTAATTTTCAAAAATGGGCTGATTAGCTTAATTCAGAATCTTGGGCTAAGTTGTGGCTGATCCAATTGTCCTCTACAATCTCCACCTCAATTGGAGTCAAGTCCCAGCAAAACAGAAATAAAGCAGTATCAAAATTCTAACAAGTTTAAAGAATTTAAAGCATCCTTAAACTTGTTAATTGGAATTACATTAGTTCCTGCATATTCAGGATTTAATTATGCAACAGCCATGTGTCTAAGTATGCCTAGATTGATACAAAAAGAATTAAAATCTTAATTACAAAACTCAAAACTATTATCAGTTCTAATAATTTTAACCTTTCTATCTTTTAAATTTTGAACTAAGGTAATCCAGTTTTTAAACATCCACATAGTAGCATCCTTAGTTTTTAACAAATGAATACATGTCTTCCTAGAATAGTTGTTCGCTAGAAACACACCGCAAGCGCACGAGTCGCATACAAGTGATAGTGGACTAATTGAGTCCGGTTTATCGATCCTACAAGGATTGTCTATTTCACCTACACTCTAGTATAATTAATTTTAACAAGAAACACACATAATAAAGATTTGTTTGGGAATGTTCTCGTACTAGAATTAAAGTTGCAATTGTAAATAAATGACTAGAAAAATGGTAATGAAAAGATGATAAAGGAGTGTTGGGATTCTTGAATCCACTTGACCATTACCTAATTGAATTCACAACAAGCAAATAGAAATGCAATTCATTAATCATGTTAGACCCTATTTTCCAAGCTTAGCCAATTCCCTCTCTCGAGTGAAATCAACCCTAATTAGTGGCATTAACCTACTATATCTCTATGTCGATTAAAAACACACCAATTGCATTAAACCTAAGTGAAAATAGCTCAATGGGTCATCTAGGATTTTATGTATATCTCTATCCTAAACAAGAACCTAGAGCAAATATTGTATTGATCTAGAATACACAACAATTTCTCAATAATTGCACATCCTATGAAACCTAAGCATAAATGTGGCCACAATAAATGCTAGTCAACAAATACAACAATAAATGCACAAGATAATAAAAAGCTTAAATTCTTAATACAAGCATTAAAATCAATTAAGCTAGGTCAAGCTTCATCAACATCCCAACACAAAATAGTTTAGCCCATAGTGAAATAACAATAAAATTCAAGAATTAAATACATCATTTCAACTATGAAATAAAATAAATAGAGAAATATGAAGATTAAGCAAAAATACTTCCCTTCACCAATGATTCTTGCTTCAAAATATCACTATTCTTCCACAATAATGTTGGTATTTCTCTCCTTAATCAATATTCATCAACTATACTATACAAAATCAAGAGAAATTACAAGAGGAAAATGAGATAAAAATAGAGGAAGAGAGAGCCTAGGGTTTCTTGACTTGCCAAAAGGAAAAAAATGGTTCAAAAGTGACCAAAATCCTTCAAAATACCCCCCAAATCGCGTAGATCCGCGTATTACAGCTTTTGGGCCGAACCGGGTCGCACCGGGTCGGCCCAGATTATTGCTCCATTTTATGACCACGCGATCGCGTGGTTGAATGACTCGCGATCGCGTGGTTGACATTGAAACTCTCGGGTTGGATTTTTGACCTATCTCGCGAACGCTACTCGCAAGAGCCACGCGATCGCGTAGTTAATCTGGTGGCTCCGTCTTTCAATGATCAACAATTGGGTCCTCCAACTTTCAGTGTAGACCAACTTGATCCCAAAAGTTTCTGATCTCTTTCAGTTGAGCCCTTTCAAAGGTGCCTTTGAGTCCGTCAACTTTGGAAACTTGCAATTTAGTCATTTGATCAATTGTACATGCGATCCACCACTTTTCGGAAGTGACAATTTGGTCCCCAAACTTTGACTCTTTGAAGGATTTGACTCTTTTCTTCTCAATTCCTTCAACTATTCATTCATTTAGCTCATTTCTCTTGCTTTCTCCATGAAGTTGATTGTTGAACCTATTTAACCACAAAATATGCACAATTATGTTCCCAAATAATGCTACAAAAATGAGTTTGGCTTATCCGATGTTCGATCGGTGCGTGTGTGCATATTCACTGTCAATCGTCAATGAGATTCAATAATGTTGATGAGTAAAGAGGTTTCAAGTCACAACTATCCCACCATTAGTGGTCAATTCTTTCCTTACCCACTAGTGACATTCATCCCCCAATGAATAATTTTCTTTCCACTCCCGGGATGCAATTCTAGAGGATACTTCTCAAATCACTCTTTCTTTTTCCACTAAAGCATGGGTGTGTTTTACCGACAATCTCGACAACCTAAAAATGCAGTGACTCTCCACTAATGAGTGCTTCGACATTCAAGTTTATACCAAGCAATTCAAACCCACTATTCATCTAAGCCCTTATGCAAGTACAAATGCAGGATTTCTAACAACTAACATGATGTTTGCTCGTGACTTCCCCACTCCCTTAAACTTTCTAATTGACCCATGTAGCAAGCTTTAGGTCGGCAGCTCCCCGATTTTTTAGATCAAAGGATACCAGGTTTCAAAATACCCCTACGGACTTATTAACTCGAGTAAAAAAGGCTACAAAGTGGGGTAGACTTATTAAGCGAATGCAATGATAGAGTGTTTTTTTTTCTTAAGTGTGAGTACCCTACTCATTAAGTTTTCTAATTGACCCATGTAGCGAGCTTTCGGCCGGGGACTCCCAAGTTTCAAACTTAAGGCACCAAATTTCAAGATACTCCTACGGGCTTAATAACTCAAGTCAAAAAGGCTTCGAGATAGGGCAATGCAATGCAACAATTAAAATGGGCTTAGAACTCTAGCATATGGTCATTACTTGGCTTATACTTGGCGAAAGATACTCCACACAAAAATTTACTTCCACATGCATGGAATCACCACACGTCTAGGCCATCTCCTTTACCGGGTCGACCACCCCCAACTTGTCTTACATTAGGATCAAGAGATTTAGAGCATTAGGAAACATTTGATAGGTTGATACAAATAAATAATACAAGCTCACAACCTAGGTCATCTACTCCATTAACCTCTTCGCCCTTCAACAATTCCCAAACTCACCGAAAATCAAACATGACTATTGTGCTCAATGTACATATGTTCTTACATGGATAAGCATTTAAAGAAAGTAGCACAAGTAACTCATTTGGTCATAACTCATGAATTAACAACAATTTCTAACATCAAAGTCTTATAAGCCGGCAAGGCTATCTAGCATGTCAATATTCTCAACAAAATAAACAATTTCAACCATCAAGACATCAAGGGCCGACAAGGCAATGTAAAATGTTCATAAAGCACATGATCCCAACACCCTCAAACTTAAATCAAACATTGTCCTCAATGTTGACAATGACGTAATAACAAGAAAGGAATGGGTGATAGAACTTCCCCGGTTTGATGCGTGTATGATGTTCCAAATTGACCTAAGCTTGGATTCTCTTGATACGCAAATCTCCCCCAAACTTGTTGAGGACAAGGTTGCTTAGGATTTCAAAAAATTTCGAACCTACAAAAGTTGGTGATTAACCAAGTTAGACATAATAAAAATGCAATAAGTAAATATCAACAAGTAATTAAAAGAGTAGAAATTTGGGTTGCCTCTCAAATAGCGCTTGGTTAAAGTCGTAAGCTCGACTGTTTGATATAATTATTCCGGTTTTGCAAGCGGGATGGATGACTTCTCCTTTTCATAATTACCCCCCAAGTATGGCTTCAAGCGTTGCCCATTTACTTTGAAGTTCCCTTTACTTCCATGATAAAGTTCGACCACTCCATGTGGGAAGATTTGAGCAATAGTGAAAGGTCCCGACCATCTAGAGTGGAGTTTACCAGGAAACAATCGAAGTCTTGAGTTATAGAGAAGTACTTGTTGCCCAACTTGGAAGTCCCGCTTCAAAATGTTCTTGTCATGCCACCTCTTTGTCTTTTCTTTGTAAATCCGAGCATTTTCATATGATTCAAGGCGGAATTCATCAAGCTCATTGAGTTGGAGTAATCTTTTCTCACCGGCCAACTCCATATCAAAATTTAAGACTTTTGTTGCCCAATATGCTCGGTGCTCAAGCTCAACAGGGAGAAGACATGCTTTACCAAATAAGAGTCGAGATGGAGACATGTCAATGGGGGTCTTGAAAGCGGTGCGGTATGCTCATAATGCATCATCCAATTTCTTGGACCAATCTTTCCTCGAGGCATTCACCGTCACTTCAAGGGTCTTTTTCAATTCTCTATTTGAAATCTCAACCTGCCCACTTGTTTGCGGATGATAAGGAGTGGATATTCGATGTTTGACTCCATACTTGGTCAAAAGTGAGTCGAAGAGGCGGTTACAAAAGTGTTTTCCTCCATCACTAATGATAGCTCGAGGGGTACCATAACGAGTAAAAATATTTTTCTTTAAAAAATTCACCACCACTCGAGCATCATTTGTGGGGAGTGCCACCGCTTCTACCCACTTGGACACATAGTCTACCGCAACTAAAATGTATTGATTAGAGAAGGACGATGGAAAAGGTCCCATGAAATCAATACCCCAAACATCGAATATCTCCACTTCTAAAATAGAATTTAAGGGCATTTCATTTCGGTTAGAGATATTACCCAAGCGTTGGCATCGATCACATTTGGACACCAGTGTGTGAGCATCCTTGAACAAAGTGGGCCAATAAAATCCCGACTGAAGAACCTTTGATGCAGTTTTCACAGCACCAAAATGGCCTCCATAAGGCGATGAGTGACATTGTTCAAGAATCTTCTCCATCTCCTCCTCGGGCACACACCTTCTCATGATTTGATCCGGACCCCTTTTGAACAACAACGGGTCATCCCAAAAATAGTGCTTGATATCCGCAAAGAACTTCTTCCGTTGTTGATAAGAGCGGTCCGGGGGAGTGATGCCACTTACAAGAAAATTCACATGATCCACATACCATGGCACACTAGCAGCTTGTAGAAGATCCATGATTTGGAAATTTTGCTCATCTGGAAATACCTCACTTATCTCTTCATCCAAAATTTCCTCGGTTTGCTCAAGTCTAGATAAGTGATCAGCTACAAGATTCTCCGTCCCCTTCTTATCATGAATCTCCAAATCAAACTCTTGGAGGAGAAGAACCCATCTAATTAACCGCGACTTGACATCCTTCTTTGCCAACAAATACTTCAGGGCCGAGTGGTCGGTATACACAATCACCTTGGAGCCAATAAGATATGACCGAAACTTATCAAAGGCAAAAACCACCGCTAGCATTTCCTTTTCAGTAGTAGCATAATTCAATTGAGCATCGGTCAAAGTTCTACTAGCATAGTAGATGACATGCAAGATTTTGTCCTTCCTTTGCCCTAACACCGCCCCCACGGCATAATCACTTGCATCACACATGAGCTCAAAAGGTAAACTCCAATTTGGATCCATAATAATAGGTGCAGTGATAAGTTTCTCTTTAAGAGTGTTAAAAGCTTGAAGACACTCTTTAGAGAAATCAAATGTTGCACTCTTCTCCAGTAATGAACACAATGGCTTCGTGATTTTTGAGAAATCTTTGATAAACCTCCTGTAAAATCCCGCATGCCCCAAGAAGCTTCTTATGCCCTTCACCGAGGTTGGGGGAGGTAATTTGTCGATAACTTGAGTTTTTGCCTTATCAACCTCAACCCCCTCACTTGAAATTCGGTGCCCAAGAACTATCCCCTCACGAACCATGAAATGACATTTTTCCCAATTCAAAACCAAATTGGTATCCTCACATCTTTTTAACACAATTCTGAAATTATTCAAACAATCATCAAATGAAGTACCAAAAACTGAGAAGTCATCTATGAATACCTCAATAAATTTCTCCACCATGTCGGAGAAAATAGCCATCATGCACCATTGGAAAGTGGCGGGGGCATTGCAAAGACCGAAGGGCATCCTCCTATATGCAAAAGTTCCATATGGGCATGTGAATGTTGTCTTTTCTTGATCCTCTGGGGCTATAAGAATTTGGTTATAGCCTGAATACCCATCTAGGAAGCAATAATGAGAGTGACCTGTCAATCGCTCAAGCATTTGATCGATGAATGGAAGGGGAAAATGATCCTTCCTAGTAGCATTGTTGAGCTTGCGATAATTAATGCAAACTCTCCACCCCGTCACTGGCCTCGTTGGAATAAGCTCATTATTTTCATTTTCCACCACGGTAACACCTCCTTTCTTTGGCACTACCTGCACCAGGCTCACCCATGCACTATCCGAGATTGGATAGATAATACCCGCATCGAGCCACTTTACCACTTCGGCTCTTACCACTTCTTTCATGTTGAGATTTAACCGACGTTGATGCTCCACCGAAGGTTTGAAATCATCCTCCATAAGGATTTTATGCATGCATAACGAAGGGCAAATACCTCGAATATCCGAGATTGTCCATCCAATAGCCTCCTTGTGCTCCCTCAATACCCGAAGCAATTTGTCTTCCTCCACCTCATTCAATAAATTAGAAATAATGACCAGAAGGGTAGAAGATTCCCCCAAGTAAGCATACCTCAAATGAGAAGGAAGAGACTTTTGCTCGAGGGTAGGTGCCTTCTCGAGAGATGGTTGGGGTGGTGAAGAACTCTTTTTCAACTCCTCAAAGTAGGGGGCCCTCTTGTGTTGATATTGTGGTGATGCCTCCAAGTAATGAGTCATTTGTTCAACTTCATGATCATCATCCTCAATAGTCAAAGAGTTGGGCGATGCACGACTCTAATGGATCCTTAGAAATCCCACGGTTGAAGAAGTTTACCACTAGATGATCAATTACATCCACCCGAAAGCATGAGTTTGACTCCGCGGGATATTTGATGGCCTTCAACACATTGAAGGTGACTTGCTCATCTTGCACCCTCAAAATCAATTGCCCCTCTTGCACATCAATAAGAGCTCTCCCGGTTGCTAGAAATAGCCTTCCCAATATGATCGGAATGTCATGATCTTCCTCCATGTCTAGAATAATGAAATCCGCCGGGAAGATGAATTTATCTACCCTCACAAGAACATCCTCAATGATTCCCCGAGGATATTTGATAGACCTATCCGCCAATTGTAGAGACACGGTGGTTGCTTTAGCTTCCCCCAATTCCAATTTCCTGAAAATAGACAAAGTCATCAAATTAATGCTAGCACCAAGATCACATAAAGCTTTACTAAAATTAACATCACCAATAGTGCATAGAATAGTAAAAATCCCTGGATCTTTAATTTTTGGAGGAAGCTTGTTTTGAATGATGGCACTACATTCCTCAGTTAGCATCACTGTCTCATGTTCTTCAAGCCTTCTTTTGTTGGATAGAATATCCTTCATGAACTTGGCATAGCTTGGCATTTGAGCTAATGCATCGGCGAAAGGTATGTTGATGTGTAGCTTCTTGAACACTTCCAAAAATTTGCCAAATTGACTGTCGAGCTTTTGCTTTTGCAACCTTTGAGGAAAGGGAATAGGAGGCACATAAGCCTTGATCGGTGTTGGGGCTTTTGATGTGGATGCTTCCGGCTCACTTTCCTTTGGCACTTCAACGGTTTTTTCGGATGTTAGAATAGGCTCATTTTCTTCAATGGGAGCCTTGTTCGATTGAGTTGTTGGTTGTGGGGCCGTGATCTCGGGCAATTGCACCCCACTCCTTGTTGTAATAGCTTGAACATTCTCCCTAGGATTTGTCTCAGTGTTACTAGGCAAAGCTCCTTGTTGCCTTTCCGAGATAAGTTTAGCTATTTGGCCCACTTGCTTCTCCAAATTTTTCAAAGAGGCATCATTGCGTTCTTGATATTGCAATTGATGGTTTGCTAGCTTGGTGATAGCCTCTTCCCATCCCTCTTTCTTCTCTTATGGCTTTGGATTCAACACATTGTGATTGTTGCCATAAGATAGATTATGATGATTTCTCCAACCGGGATTGTATGTGGAAGCATATGGATTGAACCCTTGGCGTTGGAAATTTTGAGCATAAGCAACTTGCTCGGTAGATGAAGAACCACTTGCCACCAATGGACACATAGAACTTTGATGATTAGCCCCACATATATCACATACCGGAGGGACTTGAACCATGTTGACGGGCCGAGAGGTTGAAGTAGATAACCCTTCCACTTTCTTGGCTAAGGAATCAATTTTTGACAAGACAAGTGCATAATCATCACCCCCTCGTGCACCACTAGAACTCCTTGGTGCACTTCTATCCGGCCACATTGCACTTTGTTCACTCATGATCTCAAACAAATCATAAGCCTCCCGAATGCTCTTTGTCTTGATGGACCCATTAGAGGATGAATCCACATTTGAACGGCAATGAGGAGTTAACCCGGCATAGAGGTGGTTGAATTGTTGCCCCAATGTAATCCCATGATTTGGGCACTTCCTAAGCATATCTTTGAATCTCTCCCAAGCTTCATGAAAGCTCTCCATCTCGAATTGTTGAAATGTAGTAATACCATGCTTGAGTTTAGCAACTCTAGATGGTGGGAAAAATTTTGTAGTGAACCTTTGGACAAACTCCACCCAAGTCGTGATGCTCCCCGAAGGCAAAGTGTCAAGCCATTCTCTTGCTTTATCTTTCAACGTATGTACAAATAACCTCATCCGGATTGCCTCCACATTCACACCCTCATAGTTGAAGTTGTTACAAATCTCTAGGAACCGTATCACATGGGCATGTGGGTTTTCATCGGTCCTCCCATAGAATGAGATGGTGTTGGAGAATAAATTGATGACATCCGGTCAAAATTGAAAATTTGGATGATTGTAGGAGGGATAGACGATGCTTGATTGATTCTCGACAATAGGAGGGTTCATGAAATCTCCAAAAAGCATGTCTTCTTCATTAACAACGGGCTCTTGAGCTCTAGCCGCTTGAGGAACAAAACCCGGTGGGATTCCACCCCTTGGAGGAATTGCGGGTGGAGCATTAAGCTCGATGTTAACTCTTTCTCCCTCCATCTCAGTAAGAAGTTGTCTCTTAGCTTCCCGTTGTTCTCTTAGCCTGCGTCGAAAAGTCCCCTCGATATCCGGATCTATTTAAACTAGATCAAGACTCCTACTTCGACGCATGCACAATTAACAACCTAGAACAACACAAGAAAATTAGAAGATTTCTTATACAAAACAAAACAAAAGAAAAATTGTACAAGAATTAAAAGTAACCAATAGCTAAAACTAATATCACTAAAATGTAATTTAAATAGAAACAATCCCCGAAAACGGCGCCAAAAACTTGTTCGCTAGAAACACACCGCAAGTGCACGAGTCGCATACAAGTGATGGTGGACTAATTGAGTTCGGTTTATCAATCCCACAAGGATTGTCTATTTCACCTACACTCTAGTATAATTAATTTTAACAAGAAATACACACAATAAAGATTTGTTTGGGAATGTTCTCGTACTAGAATTAAAGTTGCAATTGTAAATAAATGACTAGAAAAATGGTGATGAAAAGATGATAAAGGAGTGTTGGGATTCTTGATTCCACTTGACCATTACCTAATTGAATTCACAACAAGCAAATAGAAATGCAATTCATTAATCATGTTAGACCCTATTTTCCAAGCTTAGCCAATTCCCTCTCTCGAGTGAAATCAACCCTAATTAGTGGCATTAACCTACTATATCTCTATGTCGATTAAAAATACACCAATTGCATTAAACCTAAGTGAAAATAGCTCAATGGGTCATCTAGGGTTTTAGGTATATCTCTATCCTAAACAAGAACCTAGAGAAAATATTGTATTGATCTAGAATACACAACAATTTCTCAATAATTGCACATCTCATGAAACCTAAGCATAAATGTGGCCACAATAAATGCTAGTCAACAAATAGAACAATAAATGCACAAGTTAATAAAAAGCTTAAATTCTTAATACAAGCATTAAAATCAACTAAGCTAGGTCAAGCTTCATCAACATCCCAACACAAAATAGTTTAGTCCATAGTGAAATAACAATAAAATTCAATAATTAAATACATCATTTCAACTATGAAATAAAATAAATAGAGAAATATGAAGATTAAGCAAAAACACTTCCCTTCACCAATGATTCTTGCTTCAAAATATCACTATTCTTCCACAATAATGTTGGTATTTCTCCCCTTAATCAATATTCATCAACTATACTATACAAAATCAAGAGAAATTACAAGAGGAAAATGAGATAAAAATAGAGGAAGAGAGAGCCTAGAGTTTCTTGACTTGCCAAAAGGAAAAAAATGGTTCAAAAGTGACCAAAATCCTTCAAAATACCCCCCCAAATCGCGTAGATCCGCGTATTACAGCTTTTGGGCCGAACCGGGTCGGCCCAGATTATTGCTCCATTTTATGACCACGCGATCGCGTGGTTGAATGACTCGCGATCGCGTGGTTGACATTGAAACTCTCGGGTTGGATTTTTGGCCTATCTCGCGAACGCTACTTGTAAGAGCCACGCGATCGCGTGGTTAATCTGGTGGCTCCGTCTTTCAATGATCAACAATTGGGTCCTCCAACTTTCAGTGTAGACCAACTTGATCCCCAAAGTTTCTGATCTCTTTCAGTTGATCCCTTTCAAAGGTGCCTTTGAGTCCGTCAACTTTGGAAACTTGTAATTTAGTCCTTTGATCAATTGTACATGCGATCCACCACTTTTCGGAAGTGACAATTCGGTCCCCAAACTTTGACTCTTTGAAGGATTTGACTCTTTTCTTCTCAATTCCTTCAACTATTCATTCATTTAGCTCCTTTCTCTTGCTTTCTCCATGAAGTTGATTGTTGAACCTATTTAACCACAAAATATGCACAATTAAATAAATATTTGTCCAAATTACTCAAAAAGTGCAACAAAAAATATATGAAATGTGCATGTAAAATGCACTCAACAATAGTCATCAACTATAAGTAGGAAGTATCTAAAACCTGAAATGGAATTAACTGGGGCTGGACCCCACAAGTCAGCATGTAAATATTCAAGAATATCATTTGATTTAAGAATCCATTTTCCAAAAGAGTTTCTTTTCTGTTTTTCCAAGACACATTTTTCACAAAAATCAAGTTTTTGTAGGACATCTTTACCAAAGACACCCTTCTTTTCAAGAAATTTTAAACATTTTTCACCTAAGTGTCTAAGTCTTTTATGCCACAGTACAGTTTTATCATTTTCTGAAACAGCATTAAAAGACTTAGCACATATTGGGTAAGAATTTAACACATAAATTCCATTTGTTTTGGGAGTACAGAAAAGTAAAAGATTACCTTTAAAAATGGTTAAATAACCTTTATGTAATCTAATTTCATAGGATTCAGAATCAAGTACACCAAGTGAAATCATGTTTCTTTTCAAATCAGGTACATATCTAGTTTGATTTAAGACAAGAGTTCTATTATTTTCAAGTTTCAACTGAATGTTACCAATTCCTTTTACTTCACAAATCACATTGTTTCCAAGTTTTACAGAACCATTATAATCACTACTGAAGTCAAAAAATAAATTTCATTTAGGACACATATGAAAAGTACAGCCAGAATCAAGTATCCATTTATGCTTGTTATCAGATTCAGTAGTAACATATACCATACCATTATTATCTTGTGTTGCAGCTTCAGTTTGATTACTGGTTCCAACTTCATTTTTCCTTTTGAAACAATTTTTAATGTGATGTCCAGGTTGACCACAATAAAAACAAAGTCTGGGTCTATTAATGTTATCTAAACCCCCAGAGTTATCTTGCCCCCTAGAATTGTTTTGGTTCCTAAAGTTGTCTTGACCTCTAGGATTTTCATAACCTCTAAAATTGGTCTGGTTTCTAGGGTTATTCTGACCTCTATAGGTGCTGTCATTAGACCTATTGAAATTGCCTTTATTTTGAAAATTTCCTTTTTCGGGCTTATTGTTCACACTATTCCAGTTCCTATTGTTATTAGGAGCATTCCAATTTTTATTGAAATCATTCACTAGCTTATTATTTCTGAAAGAATTCCTTTTATTTGAAGTTCCTATAACATTATAGGCTTCTTTAAGATTATTTTTGAATTCAAGTTCCTTATTTTTAAGTGAAGTGTGAACTATTTCTGTAGTCAGTTTCTGCCCACCATATTCCAGAGCATTCCTAAGGTCCTTAAACTTATCACCCATAGCATTCAGTAGACAGACAACCTTTTGCTCATCAGTTAATTTCTCATCACAATTCAGAAGGCTTTGTGTGATCCTAGTGAACCTATTCATATTATCATCTACATCTTTAGATGGATCAAACTTAAAAGAAAAATATTGTTTCCACAAAAAAAATATTTATCAAGCAGAGAGACAGTATCATAGACTTCTTCTAACTTATCCCAAAGCGCCATAGCTGTTTTAGTTTTTCTTATTTGTCTAATCACATTATTAGACAGAAGAAGAAAAATAGTACTCCATGCAGTTTCATCCATTTCAATTTGTCTATCCTGAGCTAAATTTATAGTCCAAGATTGATCAATGACTTTAGCACACTTCATTTGAAGTAATAAGGCTTTCATTTTCTGACTCCAGAGATTAAAATCCCCTTTGTCGTTCCATACTTCAATATCTACTTTTATAGTAGCCATTGAAGTAATGACTAAAAGAATTTAACGAAAATTTATCAAGAAATGAGGCCTTGTTTATTCAAAGAATAATCACAGAGACAGAATAAAATAGGATATTATCACAGAAGGTTTCAACTAATTAGAAGTAATCCACAAAGATCAAGAAGTAAGACACACAATAATCTGAATTAATCCACAAAGATCAAGAAGACACACAGTATCAGAAATTAATTTATAAGCAGTAAGGAAAACAAGGTGATCACAGTTCAACATAAAATTAATCAGACTAATAAAAAAAATACCACAAAGAGCTATATACTGAAAAATTGTTCTTCCAATATATCCCTCAACCTACTATGGGTCAGCCCAAGCTCCCTCAGATTCTCAAGAAATCCTGGACAAAGGTAATGTATGGGGTCCAAGAGTAGATTTCAACGGAGAGATTCTGGAGAGAACAAGGGATTGAAAATCAAATTGCAGAGTAAAATGCAGAAATTAAAGATATCACCTTTTTGCAAGATCTAATGCTACTGCAGTTCTACAAAGATATAAATCCACACAGATTCAAAGCAACAAAGTTCTAATATCACAAAGCTTTTCAGTAATCCACTAAGTTCAGCCACTAAGAAATGTGGGATCTCTTTTAGAATATTCAGTAAATTTATAAAAATATACTGAGTTCTTAGATCCAACAAATGTAAGACTTAGAATGAGACGATCCAGGTACAAGAATTATGAAAACCTTATTTAAAAATAGGTTTTAAAGTAATTCCTAAAAATAGGTTTTAAAGTAATTCCACAAAGCAGAAAAATACCACAAAGTTAATAATGATTTTTTTTTTTAATTTTTCAAGATCTGAAGAATTCAAAGGATTTTTAGCGAAAAAAAACGTTTTTGAAAAAGTTTTCATAAAACTTCAAGAAATCACGATTTTTTTTAAAGATTACCACAAAGAACTGAAAACCTTAAAAAACGTTTTACAAAATACCACAAAGTACTTCCAGAAAAATCACAGATCCACCCAAAGGAACTCTAAATCTACAAGATCTGAGTCAAAACAACGTATTTTACACAAACCCTAAGGCTCTGATACCACCGTTATGGTTTGAAGGCTCATAAACAACCATAAAGTTATACACAATACGATTTAAATTCAAAAACCTCATAAAATCTTTATTACTTAAAAGAAATCGTAAAGTATATAAGAAAATTTACAGATTCAAACACTGATCTAAAAATATCAGAATAAACTCAAAACTCGCACAAAAAATCACTAAGGATTGCAGAAATTATTCTGTATACAAACCACTAAGGAGATCACTGATTATACATACAGAATCAGTGTAAAAAAACCACAAAGAATTGCGAGATATGAGAGTTCTCTCTTCGAAATCACGAAGTATACGAAAATGAAGGAGAGAATACAGAGAGAGATTAGAGAAGATATTTCTGGAATAATTGAGAAATGAGGCGTCATCTGCAAGCCTTATCAGGTAAGTGGACAGCTGGGATGAATTGAAAGTGATCCAATGGTTGTAGATAAAAAGTCGGTAATGAAGATGGGCCAATGATTCGGATCCAAGAGTTGGGTTCTAATACTTCAGTCCAACTTGTTTAATATCCGGGCTTCAGCTCTAATTTTCATAAATGGGCTGATCAGCTTAATTCAGAATCTTTGGCTAAGTTGTGGGCTGATCCAATTGTCCTCTACAAATTGGATTGCAATGCTTTGGATAACAACTTACGGGACTCACTAGATGATGGGGGGATTGGCTTCGACTTGTGAATTTGCAGAAAATTCACATTATCTTGAAAGTAAATGACAGACCCGTTTGAAAAACGATTTATCACATAATTTTTTAAATCACTTTTTAATTATGAATATATTCTTTTCTTTTTACTTTTTAACCACATTTTTTATTTTTAAATTATTAACAAATCAGTTTATAAATTACTACAAAATTATCGAACGGAGACAAAATCTTGGGTGTGGTTGCGACTACGTTCTAATCAGGATAGGTTGGTAGTAAGTGGTGGTGGGAGTTGGCGTTTCGTGGTGGTTAGGGACACTAACTTGAATTATGAAAGTGACCATATTTTTGTTGGTTTACATGTTTCTTTTTATTTACATTGCGTTTGATTTCGATGATGAAAAATAAGTAGAAAGAATATATTTTTTAAGGAATTGATTTATTTGGAAATTATTTTCGTGGAAAATATCAATTGAAAGTGTTTGATTGGTTTAATTTTCTAGATGGAAAAAGTGAAAAAAAATTCAAGTTTTATTGTTTGATTGACATTATTTTTCATGGCAATAAAATACAAATTTGCTATTTTAATCAATTTTTTTAACACATTAGTATTTGATAATAATAATATTATTATTTTTTGAAAAAAATAAATCAATTAACAATAATAAAACTGGTCAAACGTGATGCAAATTATTTTCCACCTTACTTGTCTAATTATTTCGTAGCCAAAACTCAAAAGAATATTTTCCAATTTTTTAAGAAAAAAAATAGGCACGTAAATGAGGAGGTTGGAAATCATTTTCCAAGGCAAATGTGGTCCATCAAATAAGGAAAATTGAGAAGTGTGGAAAATATTTGAATTTTCCGTGGCAAACACACCCTTATAGTTATTTACATTCACCATAAATTCGGGTTTAGTGAGCCTTTCGTCAAAGAGATTTTTTAACAGTCAAATGAACGAATTTTTCTTGATGACAAATGTAACACCAAAACATAATCCTGTTGACCAATGTAACTCCAAAAAATAAGGTGCGGTGCGGACTCTACGCTGCTAAGCCTAAGAAAAATATACTATAGACCAAGTCGCAACGAATCCTATAGGATGTGGACCAACACAGCAATTTTACTATTTTCCAAGAATCCCAAGGGCACATGGGTATCCACCTCTTCTTTGAGGTGGGATACCTTAGAAATGGCCTAATGAAATTGGCCTTTTGTGAAAATAACCAAAATTCTTATCAATTCATTAAAATAGCCTTAAACATTAGGAACTATCAAGTTTACCCTTAAATATCATATTAAAACTAAGCCTATTAATTTACAAAAATTACAACTTAGTCCTTAGAACTTTACATTAATTTTGTTTATATAATTTTATTTGATTTTTGTTCGCTCATAGTAGCACCCCCTCAATTGATATCAGAGACATATGGCAGATCTAAAAGATAAATATTATATAACACAAATTAAAAATAAATATATAATATATACATCAAGATTTATGATGCATACATTAATACTACACGATAATTATAAAATAGAAATATTGAGAACCTTAAGGGACTTAAACAAAGATATAAGAAAATACATTTATGATCTAATAAATTTCGATATAATAAAAGAAGATTTTATCATAAACGAAATATTAGATTTAATCCACAAAGATATACTAGAAGAATTATACAAAGATTATAGGAATGGATTATCATAGAGGAGAACCCTTATTAATCAAATATCTAGATATGAAAACAAATGAAAAATTAGATTCCATAATAGAATAAAAAGAAAATACTTTAATACAATTCTAAAACAATTACCTAATATACTTATGATTATAAATAACAAAGAAAAAACCAATATGAAAAAATATGATATAACTGGAGAAATAAAATATTACAATAAAAGTTATAGAGCACAACAAAGAAAAATTATGTTAAGATCAATTGAAGAATTTTGTAAATATAATATAATGATATGTAAAGAAGTAAAATATGATACGAAATTAAGATTAGAAGTTGAGCATATCAAAGGAAAAAATTAATGACATAATTTCCAGAAATAAAATTTGAAAAACAAATAATAGAAAATATTAATCTACCAATAGGATCTTACCAAATAAAAGGAGCCAATACAACTATGTTTCAACCATTAAGCTCATGGGGAGAATCCGATGGATTTCTTAATATGCAACTAAATTGGATAAATGCATTTTTATGGCAAACATATAAAAACATAAATTTACAAGATAAATTAGCCGTTGAAGAATTACAACAATTAAATATATAGGATATGAATATCAAAGAAAAATTACAAAACATTCAAAATAAACTAACAATACAATTCAAAGAATTAAAAGAAATGATAGGAGAAGTTAAAAATATAGATGAAGAAATCTTAAAAGAATTTCAAAGAAAGTCGGGAGAATTAATTAATTAAGATAAAATTTGAATAATTATAGAAAAAATAGATAAATTAAATAAGAATATAAGAAAGAATGAAAACGAAAAAATTATATTAATAAAATAAAAAATCAAAAATATAGAAATAAAAATAGATGATATGTATGACAGACTATTTAAGGTAATAAAAACTCAAAAATCAAGAGTATAAAATGTCAATAAGCGAATATATTGAAGATCTAAAAATATTAATAAAATCATTGATAGGTGATGTTCAAGAAGTAAAAAATGAATTAAAAGAAGTAAGAAATGATATAAATATACTAAAACTAGAAATTAGAGAATTCAAAGAAAATAATAAAATCAAAGATAAGAAAATAGATAAAAAATTCATAGAAAAAGAAATATTTAGAATAGGAAAAAAGCATTTCGAACAAGAAAAAATTATAATAGAAGCAGGAAGTATGGATGATGAATTCAGGAGAAACATATTACCAAAAATATTAGAGGAAGAATTAGAATTACAAAAATTTATAGAAAAAACTTTAGGAAAATTAAAAGCTGAAGAAAAAATTGAAGAAGACCGAGACAAAAATGAATGAAGAATTAGATTTGCTTATAGAAAATTTTGACCAATTAAGCATAGAAAATTTTGATGAATACCAAGTTTTAATGAATACTGGAGGAGCACCTAACCCTGCTCCTATAGGAACTTCTAAACAAAAATTACCAGATCCAGATGAAAGTTATGCACCCTTATATAGTAAACCACACCGGCAACATTATGATAGAATTAGAGATAGACAACCACATAGGGGAAATAAATATAAAGATATGTTTGAACCAAATAATAATTATGATAAACCTATTAATCATGGAGGAACAAAATTAGATTTGGATTGTAAAATAAATACTAAAAAAGCCTTATTAACTTGGGCAGATTCAATGATACTATTCTTTTTATACAATAAAGATGATACATGAGAAAATACTGATAGAATGATAAATTTCTTAGTAGCATCTTTTGAAGGACATGTTAGAAATTGCTGGGAAGGAATAAGTAGTGATACGAAAGCATTAATAAGAAGAAATGTACAGACAGAACTAATAAAATCAGATAGAAAGGGAATAGAAAAGTTAGTAGATTATATTGCGGATGAATTTTTAGGAGAAAATTGGATAAGTAATTCTGAAGCAGAATCAATAAGAGAGAAAAATAATGCAAGAGTAAGATTAATAAATTTAACAATATGTGATATGTGTAAAATCAAATAATATACTTGTGAGTTTAAAGAATACTATTATGTCCAATTCTATAGTAATGAAAATCAAGAAGTATATAGAGATATGTATTACAATAAATTACCAGGTTCATGGGGAATATATTTTAAAATAGAATTTGAAAAATTTATTAGAGATGACCCTGGAACATCTAGAACATTAGGATCAAGGATAAAATTCATATTTGAAAGATTAGAATATATATGTCAACAAAGACAATTATTAAAGAAATCAGGAAAATTAACCAGAATATGTTGTGAAGATATGGAAAAACCTACCCAATGGGGATGTAACCCTGAAAAGAGAAAAAATAATAATAAAAGAAAATATAAATATAGAAAGTTTAAAAAATTCAGAAATTTCAGGAAAAAATATATAAAACCTAAAAGAAGATATTACAAAAGAAGATATAATCCAAATAAAAAACAGAAAAATAAAACTTATAAGAAAGACAAAAGCCAATGTAAATGCTGGAATTGTGGGGAAATAGGACATATAAGCCCTGATTGTAACAAAAAGAAAGTTAAGATATTACAAAAAGAATATCTAGAAATAGAAAGTGAACTGAGTGAAATATCAGACATTGAAGAATACTATGATCAAGAAGTTTATATAAGTGAAACAGATTCAGAAAGTAATGAATCAGAATAAAGAAATAGAAGCAAATAATAACATAAATAAACAAGAATATGAAGGAATAGAAGGTTATGGATTAAATGTAACTTTTGATAATAATAAGTTTAGAAAGATACAAAAATTATCTTTTGATTTGAAAATAGGAAAATGGGAAATATTAGACAGAATATGGAAAAGAGAAAAAGTAGCAATAAATGAATATCATAAAATGGAAAGAGCAATAGATGTTAGAACCACTCAAGGAACACACAAATTAAATCTTTTAACAAAAAATACAGTTGCAGAATTATTAACAAAGATCAATAGAAAACAAAGTGAAAAGATTCAATATGTTTACTTAGCAGGTTTCCAAATAATGTTTAAATCTCTGTTTAGAGAATGATTAGATTCACCTTTAACTGTAAGTTTACATGATGGAAGAATTATAAATTTAAAAAACAGTCATTTAGGAACAGTAGAAAGAAATTTAACATATAAGAAACTAATATTTACATGTTACCCAAAATATTGTATATCATTAAAAGATAGAAATTTTAATGAAGTTTTAGGATTACACTTCAAATTACATAAAGATGATATAATGGAACCAGGAGATAAAATTATGACTATAGAATACAGAGCATTATACATATTTACTAATTCTAATTATGGAAACATTTATTCTAAAAAACCATATATTGAAATTCATAAAGAATGTAAAGATTTTGGTAAAGCTGTAGAACCAGATAAACAAATAAGTTTAGTTACAAGAAACTATGAACTTACTATAACAAAAAATAAACCAGAAATCATAGAGTTACGAGAAGAAGAATACCCTAATAATAACATAACATTTGAAGATGACAGATTAATTAGGAGATTAGCAAGTTTACCTAATAGAAAACAATTAGGAGAAACTAGTAATACAAAAGAAATAAAACTTAATAGAAATACTGGAAATATGAAAATAGAAGATGAATATTTTAACGGAATAGAGCATATAAAAAAAACAAATATATTAATTGACACAGGAGCTAGTGAATGTCATATACCTTCAAATAGAAATAAAGGACTAATATCTCATAGAACTGATCCATATAGATATATAAATTTTGATGGACAAGTACATATGACTGAACTTGAAGTAAAAGTACCAATAAAAATGGGAGGAATAAATCTCCTAGTACCATGTCATGTAGATAATAGTATGGTAAATCCTCATGTATTATTAGGAATGAGCTTTTTAGACGGACTAGAAGATTATAGTATAAAACGTGAAGGATTATATATAACTCATAATTGTCAAACTATACTATGCAGAAAAGCTGAATAAATGAATAACCAAATAAGTTTTCCATTAGCCGTTTATATACAAATTACAATTGTTGAAACAAATATAACAACATGTGCATTAATTGACACGGGAAGTGATATAACAATATTCAAAAGTTTCTTAATAAAATCATGGAATACTAATGGAAAGATAAAAATTACAGGAGTAACGGGAGAAAGTACTCATATAATTAATAGTGCTGATAAAGTAGATATAATACTTAGAAGTAAACAAATAGTTATAAATAAAATATATAATTATAACAAATTAGAATGTGATATATTACTAGGAAATGACTTTATACAACAATTTCAATATTATAAACAAAATAATTACATGATAATGTTACAAACACCGTGTGCACATTTACTAAAATACCAAGAGAATTTAGACCTTACAGAGTTCAGCCAACACAGCGTGGTGATAAATGGGAGAAAAAAACCAATTATACAAAATGAAACAAAAAATAAAAGAATAATGTATAAAAAAGCCTTAAAAATGAACATACAAACAAATATGAGAAAAATCATTGATCAACTAGAAAAAATTTGTGGAGAAAATCCATTATCATTCTGGAAACCACATCATCCAAAAGCTAAAATAGAATTAACAGAAAATGTTATTATAAGAGTTAGACCAATGATGTATACCATACAAGATACACAAGAATTTAAAACTCAGATAAAAGAATTACTTAACCAAAAATTAATCAGACCTAGTAATGGACCCCATAGTAGTCCAACTTTTATGGTCATGAAACATTCTGAATAAAAAAGAGGAAAAGCTAGAATGGTGATAAATTATAAAGAATTAAATAAATATACTAAATTTGATGGATACTTTTTATCAAATAAATAGGTACTAATAAATCTTGCAAAAGGAAAGCAATATTATTCTAAATTTGATTGCAAATCAGGATTTTGACAAGTAAAAATGGAAGAAGATAGTATTCAATATACAACATTTAGTACACCTCAAGGTAAGTATGAATGGATGGTTATGCCATTTGGTTTAAAAAATGCACCACAAATATATCAAAGAAGAATGAATAACATATTTAGAAAATTCAATGAATTCTTGATTGTCTATGTCGATGATATATTAATATGTTCTAATGATAGAGAAGAACATAGAAACCATTTAATTAAATTTATAAATGAATGCAAAAAAGAAGGAATTGTTCTTTCAAAAAATAAAGCTATAATAGAAAAACAATAAATTGATTTTCTTGGATTATCAATAGATAAAATAGGGATAAAATTACAAACACATATATCTAAAAAGATGGAAAGTTTTCCAAACAAATTAGAATCAAAAGAACAAATACAAAATTTTTTAGGATGTTTAAATTATGTAGAAGGATTTATTGAAAATCTATCAAAAAAGAGACATAAAATTCAAATCTTACTCAAAAAAACAAATACTAAATGATGGAGTGATGAACATACATAAATTGTCAAATCACTAAAAGAAAAATGTAAAAATTTACCAAAATTAAGATTATCAGATGAAAAAGATAATCTGATAGTTAATACTGATGCCTCGGATAAGTATTGGGCAGCAATATTAAAAACAGATCTTAATGAAATTTGTAGATACTCAAGTGGAACGTTTAATCAAGCAGAAATAAATTATACTACTCATGAGAAAGAACTGATAGCAATTATCAAAGGAATAAAAAAATTTTCATTGTTTTTATTATCTAAGAAATTCATTGTTGAAACTGATAATTCTCAAGTTGCAGGTTTAGTAAAAAATAAATTACCACCAGAACTTCAATATAGAAGGCTCCATAGATGGCAAGCCTATTTGACATTTTATAATTTTGATATAGTTCATATTAAAGGTGTTAATAATTATCTTGTGGACTTTTTAAGCAGGAATATTGAATTTGCAGATGAATAATATCAAAAGATCCCTGATAGATGCCAAAAAGCGAATGAACTTCCTCATGGAGGAAGCTAGCTGAAGATATAAAGCTTGGAATTGAACAACTTGCAGAAACTCTCCAAGGAAGTTTCAAGCAATTAATGGAAATCTCAACATTTCATCACAATTATACTAAAGAATTGAGCGATAACATAATTGAGATTGAATCTCAGTTTGAGTCGTTGATTACCAAATAGGCTGATACCAAACAGGTTATATCAAAAATACAAACGGTACATCTTCTGGAAGCAGTGGTGGACCAACAATTAAAAGAGATGAACCAAGTCCCAAAAAAGTTATTATAAATGAAGCCAGTCCTCGAAAAATCACAATCAATGCCAAAGATGAACATACAAGGGTAGTCAGAATTCGTGCTGAAGAGGAAGATGATTCCCCTTTTTTACCAAAAGAAAACGAATATAAAACCACTGTTGAAGTTATATATGAACTTCAAGAATGTGATTGCTATTACATTTCATCTGGAAACCATGTATACCCACGATTGATCGTTACTCAGGGAGGAGATCCCGTCACGAAAAAATGGCAGCTGATTATGGATTCTTGGATCTTATCTATCCAGGAAAAGATCTAAAAGAAATCGAAAAATTTGATGATTTACTAAAAGGAGAAATTTCAAAGTTTGCTCAAGGAAGATCTATATATTTAAATTTTTATTCAATCAATCCTGAAATTGATGGAAGGATATATTATCCTGCTGAGCATATTATCACGATTGGGTATGTTGCTCGAAATTTTCAAATTGAAGTTGGAAAAAATACCAAGCTAGTACCAAACATTACAAGATCATGGTTTAGATCCCGAAGGTTGTTGGGAATTAAAGTTCTCTACAACATTGCCAAAAATCTGTATGAGAAAAAATTCAAATGCATATGCCAGTACAATAAATGGACCTTATTCACTAATGGAGGAAAAGAAAAATCAACAATCTTGCAAGAATACATCAATAAATTTGATACTCATCAAATCCATGGAAGTTTTGCCACTTTGCAAGAAGCGTGCATAGCTAGGAATTGCCCCACGTGCCAAAGGAATTGATGGACAGGTGGAAGCCACTCGATGGATCTGCTTCACATGCCAACAGAATTGATGGACAAGTGGAAGCTGTTCAATAAACCTACTTTAATTCAACAATGCAGAACAAGGTAGGGGCCATGTCAAGACCAAAAAATAGAAGGATAAATGTCACTATAATGTAAGGGTCATGTGATGTAATAAATAATAGAGGGACATGTGTGTCCTTAAAAGCTGTGAAATTGTTAGGATGATGATGTAAGCAGTGATGTAATTGTGTCAAATGTAGTATTATAAATAGAGGCCTCCGGGCTAGTTGAAAGGCAGAACTCTCTGGAGCACTCAGTTTGTGAGGAAGCCAAAAAATCTTCTGTCTTTCAAAAAATTCTCATACCAATCCTTTGTCAATTTTCATATTATCAATAAAATCCCAATTTACTTATCATATTATGATGAGTTTCTAAATTCTTGTCTTCTAAATCATATTTCCAAAAAAAGATATATTATTAAGAAAACTCCCCACACTCAGTCCTAAAATATTTTCCATCTAAAGAGTTATACAGTGAAGGCATCCAGGTTTAGCTAATAACCCGTGAAGGCAGAAAGTCATTGGAGGGTGTGGAGCAGAAACCTATAAGCCTGAAGGTCACTAACAATAGAAGGAAAATACAGAGGTACTGAGAACAGGAAAAGAAGTTAGTATTCTTAATATATCTATCTTTACGGAATTAGGAGGAAGAAGAACTTTTAATATGACAGAATCCAGAATTGTTAAATTTAATTATCAAAACAGTCCTCACAATGATGAATATCATAGCATAATTGAACATTTATTCATGCATAAAAAATTTACTAGACCAAATAATGAAATAAAAAAGTTATATTATGTCTATATGCCATATTTGTTAGCTATCTTTCCAACATTAAAAAGAATATTAGGATTAGAAATTACAAAATCAATTATTTATTTTTGGCTTGATAGTGATAACACTGAAATAAATAATGAATTATATTTAGGATATGTGTTTAGTAGTGATAATGATTATGATCATGTAATAGATTATGACAGTGATGGAAGAGATGAATCTTTCTTTACCAGTTTTTGAAAATCTTAATATCATGAATGAAAATAATTATATCATGAAAAAATCCAGAACTAAGAGAGGTCCATATAAAGTTAAATATGCATATCAAAAGTAAAAAAAGTATTGAATATGAAAATGAAATTGATTAAATAGGATACCAAGAGCAACTCTACGCATCACAAGAGATATTAAAAAGTTTTAAAGAACATTTGATAGAAAACTTTGTTAGAGGAACTGTAAGATCTATAATGATACATGATATTCAAGATATAATTGATAAATTAGAAAAGAGAAAGAAAAGTATTTCAAAATATAATATACCATTTGAACCAAGTATAAATATCATGGTTGATATAGATATTATCAATTCTCAAACATTGATAGAATTTGAAAAATTACTTGAAACTTTATAAATTATTTATCTCTGTGTTTATAATGCCTGGATATACTATTGAAGGATTAAACAATTTGTTAGAAAAAATAATGGAAAAAATAGATAACATATATCTCATTTAATAGATATGGATGAATCATCTGAACAATATTGTATACTTTCAGAAAATCATGATCAATACATTATAGATTATTCTTACATATTAGAAATCAAAATGGAATTAGAAGATAAAATTACGACAAGTACATTCCAAACTTAAATGTCAGGATATACAATCGAAGGACTTGATAACCTTTTAGAAAAATTGAAAGATAAAATGGAAGATATTAAACAATAAATGAAAAATGAAAACATATCTTCTGAAAAATATAATAAACTTTTAGAAAAATACGAACAATATATTGTAGATTATTGTATTGTACTAGATCAAAGAATGGATTTATACCAGAAAATCTTGTATAATAATCCACCTACCCTATAATCTATGAATACTTCACAAACATCAACATCTAGTAACTGTGATCATAAACTATATTTAAATAATAAGGAAATTTCATTTTTACTAACTATCGTTGAAAAATCTAAAAATATACTCTGTTGGACAATCTAAATTAAAAGAAATATACGAAAATATAGACTATGTTATCTTAAATAGAATAGAATTTAATTATGTTGAAACAGCAAAGAATATAAATACAGTTCATAAAATTATAGAAGAATACGAGGATATAGAAGAAGAAGTTTCAGAAGGAATAACATTAAGATATATAACTAAAAAAAATCATCCTAAATCTTTTAAGAAATTATCACAATATATAATATTTCTAGAAGAACTTAGGAGATTAAAAAATATGGATATAACAAGAAGTATTGAATTAAATGAATCAAATTAAATTCAGGAACATAACTTGCAAAGACAATAACTAATTTCATTAAAAATAATATGAAAAAATTACAAAAAATGATCATTCTTAAAAATTATATTTTTCACGTTGCTAAATCAATAAATCCCCCTTCTTTGAGCCCCACAACCTTCCCCACATCTCCACCTCCGAGCGGCGTGCCTCCCGAATCCCGGCGGAGGTTCCAATTGCGAAAAACCCAAAAACCAAATGATGTGCCCTACAAAACACAAACAAAAACACAACCACCACCGTAGCACCGCAGCGACCTCCAGTAAAGCCGCCGCAATCGCCACAGTCAGCTTGGAAGACTGGAGAGACGAAGCCATAAACAGGGGATCCTTAAAGCACGTGGACCTCCAGAATGGATCCAATGGCTGGGCCTCGCCACCGGGTGAAGTATTCTCTCTTCGGGGACGCAATTACTTTGCCAAGAAAGCCAAAGTGCCGGCCGGTGATTGGTTGCTGAACCCTGCTGGAGTTGACTGGCTACGATCCAATTCCAAGCTCGATCACGTTCTGTCCAGGCCCGATAATCGTGTCATGGCTTCTTTGAGAAGCTCGAAAGCCCCGGAGAAGTCATCCAAAATCTTTATCCTCGCGGTAAATTTACAGGTTCCGGGCCGGGATCATCACAGTGCGGTATTTTACTTTTCCAGTAAAGTGGATGAGCCCATTAATCCTAATTCACTACTTTATCAATTCATTAATGGGTCTGATGCATTTAGGGATAGTAGATTCAAGATAGTGAATAAAATTGTGAAGGGACCTTGGCTTGTGAAAACTGCTGCGGGGAATTATTCCGCATGCTTATTGGGTAAAGCTTTAAAATGTCATTACCACAGCGGACCAAATTACTTGGAAATAGATGTTGATATTGGTAGCTCAGCTATTGCAACGGCGATTTTGCGCCTCGCTCTGGGATATGTTACCTCGGTAACGGTGGACATGGGGTTTCTGGTGGAGTCACAATCGGAGGAGGAGTTTCCCGAGAGATTGTTTGGGGCGGTGAGGATTTGTCAAATGGAGATGAGCTCTGCAGCCTTTGTTGATAGTGCCATGCTTTCGAGTAAAGTCTTGCCCATGAATAGTGGAGGAAGTGAAAATGAAGATGATTAGAGAGCTTGTTATTTCTGTAATTAGGTAACTTTCTGAATTTTCATATTGAAAATGGTGCAAAAAGATCGGTGAAATTGAAATCCATTTTAAATTAAGAGTAATGGATGTAGATAATCACTGTTAGGTGACACTGTTGGACAATTTTTCTTTACTTTGAAAATAATTTCTTTACTCTAGGAGTGTAGAGTTCTAACTGCTGCTTAATTTTCTGGTCGCTATGTTATAAACTGGCAGCAATGTTCTAAATCATGAAGATAATATGTTTATTTGTTTTTTTCATCGACTATGTGCTTACATTGTCGTTTGAGGACTAATCGTGAACAAGAAATTTGTTTTCAAGAGCTAGTTCTTTCTTTGATGCCACAACGGGCTGGCAATATGCTTCTGGGCTTAAGTTCTATGGTGTTATTAATGATTATATTTTGCAGCCTATTTCGTCTTGCTTGGTGTGATGCAACATGTTTTGGTAATAGAAAATGACAATTTTCTGTATTATTTTCGTCTTTCTTGCTTAAATATGTGTTAGAAGGTGGGTGAACTTCAATGATTCTATCAGGCAATTAAATTTCCTTGGTTAATCTTATGTTCTTATTTGTGGGCGAAACTATAATTCCTTGTTACTTGTGAGTAGTGAAAACATGCAATTTGATTGTTGGTAAAATAGTCTTCTCAACCAGTATGCTGAATTGCAAGTTTCACTTGCTTGAAGTTGATGAACCATTCTTTAGGAGTGATCTGAATGGCGAGTTTTGGCAAATAGCACGAGAGTGTTCTTTGTAAATGGTCCGAGTTTAAGTTCATCGTAATCGATCCTAGCTTGCCTCTTATTGCCCGTTCAAAGAAGTGAGAAATATGGCAATCTTGTGTTCGATCTTATGGGTGTGTGTTCGATTATTAATCTTGAATATTTTTGTTTGTTTTGTTACAGTTTGGTTTTTGAGTTAAGATTTGGGATTCAAGATTTTTGTCATTAGTTATAAATTCGATGTCAGTAGGGCCCAGGTCCTTCCGGATAGGGGGCTGGTGGCCTGTGTCCGTGCTAGGCCTTGTATTTTTCAGCACTGGTTAGTTGGACCCGCACTGGTCATGGTGGGTCTATAGGAGCCCGTACAGGGTCACTCCAAATGTGAGCTAAAATTCTGTGAGTTGACCTGGTTCATGTAGCCTGTAGGCCAATGTAAAAATAATTTTTACTTAAGTCAGTCAAGTACTAAGAATGGATTACCACCATTACACTTGGTACTGCAAAACCGTTTGGCCGACCATAACATCGTTGACACTTGGGCATGTTTGATATGCAATATAGAACACTAGTGCAATTTGTTCATACATATTCTCTCGAGTCCAGGTACCAAGATCAAGATCACCAGAGTCATCGCAACTAGGAGAAAAAAATAATTATGCATGTATCTCAAATGGCGAAGATCAAATCTTAATTTTGATTAATATCGAAGAAAAGAGCAATTTTCCTTCTTAGAACAATTACACAAGCTTAAATTATCCCAATAAATTATATAATTATATTATTGTCATTTAACATCCGCCAGGGCCAAATCCTAGCTTCCCTCCGGCAACATCATACACCACCTCCAATGTTGTCTGTTGGACATTTCCAAAAATGCCCACACTCGAGGCATCACCGTTACTCGCAAAAGCCAGACAGAAGTGGGACGAGTCAATAGGAATAAGTATTCCTGAAACCACTATATCCACTTTCACATTGCCATTGAAGGTAAAACCAATCTTCGGAATGCTTATACTGGTATTGATATATTTGCTAAGATCATAGCATGTATCCAATATCGAGAAGGCCGGTGCACTTGGATACTTTGACATTTGTTTCTTGAACTCGGTGCTCAACGCATTGTAGGCTGCAGGGGGGAGTCGAGTTATGACTGTGCCAGAATCTATGATCGTGCCTGCAGTCTTGAATACAGATGGACTAATGGACAATTGAGTTGCGCCCACGCTGATTCCTAGAATGTTGATGAAATAGAATGATGTACCTTGCGAGCTTGCGAAAGGGGTGAATTTCACACTGCTTGAAACTCCACTATTTCCAAATGTCAAGTGTCCAGTTGAGGAGGACGATGATGGGAGACAATACGAGAAGTACTTTCCATATTTTTGCGCAGTTTGGGACACGATAGAGAGAGCATCCTGGCCGAGGCCTAGTATGCCGGCTGTCTTTCCAAACAAGCCTTGGTTGTTCTGCCCACAGCCAAAGTAGAAGTTTGGAACTACATCTGTTGGTGATATGGTGAATGTGTCTTGACTAAACAATCCCACGGAGAAGGATTTGTCACCATATTGTACGCCATACACACATGCTTTTTTGTTGTTGCAACCTGGGCTGTTTCCCGTTGCCGAAGAGAGCTGAGAACATTGAATTGAAGTACACGAGACATTTGAATACGAGGTCGATTCAGCAGGGTTGAAAATTGGATCTTTTTGTGTATAGCAAGAGCCCGCACAAGGTTGACACTGAGTCCATGTTATGTCGCTTCCAGTGTCAAAAATCAAGGACAGGGATTTCTTAGGTGTTCCAAGGCCAAGGCTTACAATGTAATTTCCCGAGCCAATTGATTGACCAGATTGGGCTGGAACGACTGCTTTCTTATCCTTAATTTTGTCACTGTCTGCGTTCTGGTTGACCTTCAACTGGATCGAGTCTACTCGGGACTCGTCATGGGAGAGTATTTCATCAAGGGATGGGGTGGTCTTGTCTTGGCTGTGTTTAAAACATGGACCATGCTTGTGGAAAACTTTCAACGTAGATGGCCTCTTGCTGGGACCTGATTAGTGTATGATCAATTAGGACATATTTGAGCATGATTTTACCTAATAATATGTTATAATTAAGGTCATAACGATTCTTAATGAAAGATGGAAATGAAATTAATTAGAGCTGTTAAAACATGCACTAGTATATAAATAAAATATTTCTCAAAATCACTTTTCAACCACATATTTTACTTAAAAAAATATCACGTGTTTTGTTTATAAACATTTTTTTTTTTTTTTTACAAAATAAATAAAATTTTTTTTTTAATATATGCATAAAATAACAGTGAGTTTTTGATGCAATATCCTCCCCATTACCCTACCCCAACCCAACCCCTACAAAATAATTCCACGCTCCCAGGGTATATCTCCAAGTGACAAAGGGGATGAGTGGTAAGTGCTCAGCGCGGCTGTGTGCTTGGTTCGATTCCCCGCAAAGTGGAATTGGCCTTGTGGCAAATGGGAGTTATTGAGATTTGATCATGCTTACCATAAGCCTTTCCACCCTGACTACTTGAAGGCATAACCTGGATTTACCTTCCCGAACCAATGACCTTGAGCATGGTCGGTTCGGACCCTCAGGGCGTGGGCTACACCTTTTTTTTAAATAATTCCACACAGAGAAACATCATAATACACACACAGTATATGACAAGCCACCAATCCACTTGTTTTCTGTTTCTTCTTAACATAAAAAAGTTGAGGTTCACACTCAATACAGCTGTGATGCACTTAACAAATTCTTTATTTACTGCAATCTTCAATAATCCTCAAGGAAAAAATTCATATCTAGCTGAAAGTAATCATAACCTGGATTTACCTTCCCGAACCAATGACCTTGGGCGTGGTCGGTTCGGGCCCTCAGGGTGTGGGCTACACCTTTTTTTTTTTAGAAATAAGGAATATGGTGTAAATACAAGTCATTAATATTCAGATGTGCTGAAAAAGTTACATTTTGTTATTGATTTAACTTTCTAAAATAATGAGTTTTGTTGGTAAAAGTAACTTTGCAAATGAAAAAAATAAGTAACTTACTTTTAATCCGAACGAAGCAATAGACACAGAATATGTTAAAATTTTGTTATGTTTGAATTAAAAATACTTTGATTTACTAATGATAGATAAATAAACATGCATGCACAGAGTAAAGGTAGAGATATATATATATATATATATATATAGAAATTGTATATGTATAACCTCTGGTGGAGGGCCTGCAGACTGAGGCAGGCAGAAGAGAGCTGAGTTCAACAGTATGATAATGACTTTCTATGGCCTTTCTTCCTTCAAAAGCATTGCTTTTAATCAGAAAAAATGAGAGAAAAGTGAAAGAAATAAGCAGAAAATTAAAGAGAGGAAAAGAAGTTAGAGAGGCCATCAAGAATTCAAAACTTTGGCTTGCAAGTTTATTGCCAAACTATCACCGTCTATAAATAGAATTTCAAGCTGCCACGTTACCTAATATAACAATTTATTTTTATTTTTCATTTAAATTATTAAAAAATGTGGTTGATTGGTGTTACATATGCCACCTTAGTTTCACATCCATAGGTAATCATTTTCAAGGGCCCTTACTCTACCCTTTCATCGGATTCATGAATAACGGGTTTGCAGAGCTAGTCTTTCATTTATATACTTCTAGTCTTGATTTTATAATCCGTGAGATTAAAATCAATTTTTTTGTAATCACTAATCACTAATATATAAAAGCATGGATGTGGAGAAATCTTTTAATTGCCAATTATGTCCTTACTTCTATTCTTCTTATGTCTATAATACCCCTAATTAAAAAAAAATTATATTTCCACATAAATAAATGTTGAATGACTCTTAAAATGATTTTGATTTATTTATACAATGAATTCCATTTCCAATATAAGGCCCTTAATTTAATGCATATAATTTATCTTTACTTCTATTTTTCTTATGTTTATAATACCCTTAATTAAAAATATATATATTTTCACATAAATAAATGTTGAATGACTTTTTAAATGATTTTGATTTAATTAAACAATAAATTCAATTTCCAATATAAGGTCCTTATATAAAAGCATGGATGTGTGGAAATCTTTTAATTTCCAATTACGTCCTTACTTCTATAAAAATTAATAAAAAGTGGATGATAAAAAATTATAAAAATGAAAAAAGAAAAAAAACTTGGCTGCTAAGTGTAAAAATAAGGAAAATTAGGGATCTTTATTACAATTAAAATGGGGTGTGGTTAACAAAAAGTGTGGTGTCAATATATTAACCTTAAAATGGTAAACATGATGAGTAGTTGGTAAACTACAATTTATGTTAAAATAAATACATTTTAAAATCAATAACTTTTTAAATAATCAAAAATAAAAATAAAGAGTTATTTATTTGGACGCTAATATGAGGCTCACTTTGAAGAAAATAATTTATTATTTTTTTAATCAAGTGCATTAAGAGGAAAATTTTTAAAACATATTTATAGATAAATAATTATTCAATCTTCACTTATATGAAGAACGTAGTTAAGCCCCAGTTTGGTGGTGATTTTAATTCAAATTTTAATCTACGTCAAAGTTAATAATTAATTTCAACCAAATATTTTATGGAACCTAGAAAATTTAACCATATAAATTCATCAACTTCTATCAAAATCTAATAAAAATCTGATTTAAATCCTTATCAAATGAAAAAGAAATTCCGCTTATTCAAATATGACAAAACAATGAAAATATATATATGGTTGAAACACTTTTTCAACGTCTTCTCGAGTTTTCGTTTTGCTACATAAATGTTATGATGTACACTTAATAATTGAGAAAAATTGAAAATGTCTATTACAAAATTTACTCATAAGTTAATAAATAGATAAGTAATTGAGTAATTTTCATATGAATAATTATTTTAACTATTACATTTAAAATCAGTAAAAATAATTAATTTGACACGATCATAAGAGTTTAAAAAGATTCTACCTAACACGATTTGTTAATACTCCATACTTAATGTACATTAATACTATATATCATAAATAATAACATATTTTTTATTATATTTTATATTCAGCGAGTTATAATTATATTTGTCTAATATGATGATTTTAATAATTTTTATTTTATACTTCATTACATAGGAGATATGAAGTATAAGATCTTTTATCGCGTACATAAGACGTGCGAAGCACGTGGTGAAATACTAGTTTTTATAAAAGTAAATTGAATGTGCGATTGAAAAGTTATGTGATTCGATGAAATGAATGGTTAAAATTAATTAATTGTCAATTTGAACTTAAAATTTAAATCAAATTTTAATCAGAACCAAATAACGGCTAAATATTTTATAGCCCCTTATTTCTAGAGACCGTAAAGAATAAGGAAGTAGGAAGGTTTCCCTCTCATGCAATAAGTCGTCATTTATGTAATGAAAGTGCTAGGCACGTTGGCTTATGATACATTAAACAGAGAAGATCACTTGCTGAACGTTAATTCTCTTTTCTTTAATCCACATTATTTTTTTTGATGTTCAAAGAATTAATTGAGCAAACAAGAAATAAAACGACAATACAAAATTTACGGACGATACGCTTTTCACTATATAATAAATTGTTACAATTATATTGAATTTTACTCACTAAACCATCAAGTATTGTAGGAAAAATATCAAGTTTTACCACATCTACCAATTTCTACTTTTTTGTACAACTTGTTGGGTGGATTTGTGAATAGTGACGCCAAATAATGAAAATTTGTAAATCCGAGCCGAAATTTGGACAGAGTAATGGAAATGAAAGTACAAACAATGAAGAAGAAGAAAAGAAGAACAAAGCCGAGACAAGAGTTGAACTCTTTGTCCTTAAGTTGAATTTGCCCCGCAACGGTGCCTACGGATAACGGCAATCGACTCCCAAGATACAACGGCTTCACTTGTGTTTGTAGCACTTCAAAACACAAGTACAACGAACCAAATATAGACTTATGTACTCCAAAGGATGCAATGAAGGAAAATCAAAATAAATGAGATGATTTTGATTTAGGAGAGAAGTGAGGATGATAGATGTTTTTGCATATCAAAAGTGTGAGGAATAGGACACCCAAAGGGTCCTATATATAGATTATGAAAGGGTGTGGACGAAGTGGTTGAGGCTCAAACCATGCATCCTTTCCAAACAATGCACCTTTATGAAAATGTGTCATTTGGCCGGACAACCGTGCGGCCGCACGGTTTTACTCAAAAAACCGGATATTAATTTGACGTGTGGTCGCGCGGTCAAACATTTTGACCTGATTTTCGTCCTTTTCCGTAATTTCTCATTCATCCGATATTGATTTTCGAAATACCAAATATATCCTTCAACACATGCAAAGAAATCAAAATTCTCTTTCAGGTCGATCCCCGTTTGTACGACCCGAAGCGGCGAAGTGGCAAACAATTTTGCCTAAACGGATTGAGCCGAGTTTTTGAGTATTTGACCGAAGTCGACACGAAGTCACTTTAATCGATTTTCAATTCTCGATTTATTAACCAATATCCAACACAACTTACAAACAAAATAGGAAAAATCAAGACGTTAGACTACTATTTTTCCTCATAAAACTCTCTAATCAATGTGTTACAACAAAAAAGAATAACACGATTATTTATAAGAACAATTCACGTCAATTGGCCGGCTTGGAGACATCTTTTCTTGATGAAATTGCACTAAAGTTGTAGAGAAAACACATTTCTAACACTATTCATCAATTATTTAGTAGTCCTGCTCCTGTAGAGGAAACAATTAACAGCTGTTTCATCCACTGGCTAGGACACTTGGACATACAAGATGTAGAAATAGTCATAATTCGAACTTCAATCATGTTCAGATATAATCAGTTGAATTACAACAATTTTCCTTCAATTGCAATTTTAGTCCTCAACATTTTAACAATTTGAGGCAGTTCCCTAATAATCTTCACTTTGCCGAAAACAAGCCAAAACTTTCGTTTACAATACTTGGGAAAAAGGGTAAGCTTTTGGTACATTTTGACGGTCTCAATTCTCAAGCAAAGAATTAACATACTTCACCATACGAGTATAACCACTCAGAATTATCAACGAACTCTAAGTTTTTTATCGGCTCATTTCGAAACAAACATTGCTGAAAAATTATGGTGCAACCCCATGTTTAGCTTTTCTTGGGAGCTCATCAGCTATCGTTTCACCAAACCTTGCATCAACGTCAAATCAATGCCTGTGTGCAAACAAATTCACCCACCAGTAAGAACACATTATCTATTATGGCAACTGGCTTCATGACATGAGGATGTCCCGTCTTACTCAGAATACATCATCACCACCTTTAACCAGGAGAGTCGCGTTGTCCACTTTCGAATAGTTAGTCGAGTCTGCTCCACCTTTTGGACAATTTCTTCTCTCATGATCATATTCTCCACAGTTCCAACAAATTACTTTCTTCTTCATGGAATTTCCTCTCTTCCACTTTTTAGTAACAAACAAATTATTATAAGATGAATTGTCGCTTTCAGCTTACCCCCGCTTTTCAGATATCAACTTACTTGTAATGCAAAGTCCACTGTTTTCTTCCCGTACATTAAGATAGGTCTGATGTGCTCAAACGTGGATAAAAGAGGCTAGATGAGCCTTAGTGCTTTATCCTCATCCTCAATTTTAACTCCAATAAATTCCCATTCAGAATCAATCCAGTTAAGAACTCTAAGATAGTCAGAGATATTTTTACTTGCATTCATTTTCAAAAAATGAAACCGCTCATTCATATACAACCTATTTGACAAGCTCTTTGTCTGATACAACTCTTTCAGTTTTTTCCAAAGATCCTTAACAGCAGTTATTCCATGAATATTTGCATGAACATTCTTGACCAAACAAAGTCGTATTGTACTATCAGTCTTCAAATCCAAATCTTCATCACTCTTGCTGGATTCAATTTTTTTTTTTTCCTTTTACTTTGTCAGAACTCTTGTTTGGTTTTCCCTTTAAAGATTTGTGCAGACTAGCCTGAATAAAAATATCATTGACTTGTGCTTACCACAAGCCAAAATTGATTCTTCCATCAAATTTCTCTACGTCGTACTTGACAGACATATTTTCTTTTGTTCCAAATTATTTGAACTACTTGATGTTCTGATACCACTTATTGGGAATTAAACGTTGATTCTCTCTTCTTTAACTCACATGATCTTTTTGATGTTCAAAGAATTAATTGAGTAAACAAGAAAATAAGACAATAACGCAAAATTTACGGACCATCAAAACTTTTCAATATATAATAAATTGTTACAATTATATAAAATTTTATTCACCAAACCCCCAAATATTGTAGGAAAAATATCAAATTTTACCTCATCTACTAATTTCTACTTTTTTTTATACAATTACAAAAAAAACAAGAAAAACCAAGATACTAGATTACTATTTTTCTTTACAAAACTCTCTAGTCAATGTGTTATAACAAAAGAAAATAACACGTGTATTTATAAGAACAATTCACGTCATGTGGCCGGCTTGGATACTTCTTTTCGGCACCGTTCTACATCTAAAAGTCAAAGGAACTGGAATTGGAATTATAATTTGTATTTTCTAGATAAGATGTGTAGTTAAAAATTGAAGAGAAAAATTGCTAGTGATTAAAAAATGATTTGAGAAAGTGTGCTCATTATAATTTTGATTTTAAATCATTACAGAACGGTTGCACTTCTGACATGTAATCCCAAAAGTACACGCAGTTGTAGAGAAAGAATTGGTCTATTTGTAATATGAGTTTGACAATGTCCATGACAACCTCCTCGCATGGGTGGTGGGCTCACGCCACCCATGATGAGCGGTCACACCCCTTATGTGAGGGATTGTCATGAACATTGTCAAGCTCATTGTGCATGTAGCATGATCGAGAAAGAAAACACACTTCTAGCACTATTCATCAATTTAATATCTCAAGATTCATGCTACTGTAGGGGAAACTGTTATGTTCAGATATAAGTAGTTGAATTATAACATTTTTTCTTCAATTACAATTTAAGTCCCCCAATTTTTTACAATTTAAGACAATTACCCAACATTACTAACATTTGTGATTTTTTGTCGAACTACTTGTATTCCAAAAGTTGAATTTGTAATTTAATAAGTAGTTGGAATTCACAAAATTATAAATGTTTTTGATCTATTGTATTTCACGTTGAAAAAAACATGAGTTTTCACATATTAGATTGAATCAATTGATATTGGTTGAAGAAAATAGACACTCGATAAAATTGATAATTTGAATGTGTTCAATTTAACATGTAAAAACATACGTTACTCATTTTACTTGTAAATCACTATAACAATTAATATACATTGAATTGATCAACGACATTAAGAATGTTTTTTTTTTTAAGGCTAGTAAAACTATGCATCGAGTTATTCTTTTGTGTTAAAAACTTTGTATTTAAAAACATGTTTTTTTATGTTTTCGAGATGAAATATGTTGTTGGAAAGTGGAGAGAAAAAATATGTGTGGTTAAAAAGTGATTTGAGGAATTGTGTTGTTTAAAAACACTCCCTCCGTCCCAAAAAGATAGGACTACGGTTATTTTCACACAGATTAAGAAATGATAGTTAGTATAGTTAGGGTATTAAATTTTATCAATATTTTTCATTTATACCATTTATTCCTTATTTATTGTTTTAAGTGGATTCACTTCGTTTTTCACAAAAAAAAAATTGAAAATACAATAGCTAAGTAGTTGATGTGTATTGTACCAAGATACATTAAATAAGGGTATATGTGAAAATGAAAAATTTAACACATGCATAATATAAAATTAAGACTGTCTTTTTGGGACATATAAAAATAGTATACAAGATTATCTTTTTAAAACGGAAGAAGTATTTTTTATGATTTGCCAAACAAAGACTTAATAATTGTTCTTTTATATTTAATAACTATTCAAACAATAATAATTTATATATCTATGATCAAAACTAAATAGTCCTCCTTCTGTCACTAGGAAGATAAGTGACAATCCTTACAAATGACATGTCTAATACTAATTTAATTTCAATTTTGTATTCCATACAACCAAGACACTGACAAATTCATCAACATAAGGGGTGTTCTCAACATAGAATTTAATGAAATTTTTTAGATTGATGAATTCTCATGGAATTTATGAATTTTAATAGAATTTCATAGAATCTATCAAATTCTAATGGAATTCTATTTCATGGATTTTAGTGGATTTCGGTAAATTTTGGTGAAATTTCATCTACTTTTACCTCTTGTTAGATAATTTATTTATTATTTTTCTACAATTTGAACGTGAACTTGAGACAAAGTAAAAAAAAAATTAATATAATTTCTTTAAATGATAATCAAATAAATAAAAATAAAAAGAAGCAAAAATATTCGAATTATGTCATTAAAAAATAAAGTGTACAACCTCTTCTATTAAATTCAAAAAATAAAAATAAAAATAAAAATCATAGTTTTTTAATAGAATGGACAAAAAGTTTTTAATTTTGAGAAAGGACACGCATAACTTTTTAATAACCTATATTTTCCTCATTTAAGGCATCTCTCCACATTTCTTGAGCTATGTTATTTCTCCATTCATTTGCATTTTCTCTTTGTTCCTCTCGAGTTTGAAAAACACCTACATCATCTTCATCTTCAATTGGTGGGGAGATAAATCTTCATCAGCTGGTTCAACAGGAAATTCATCAGAACGGCATTCTTTGCGAAGAAAATTATGCAATCATGTACAAGCCAACACTAACTCTGCTTGTAGGCTTAAAAGGAATGAACGACAATACAAATGATTTTGGATGAACATTGGGTTAAAAAAAATGTTGAAACTGGGCCAAAAAAAAAAATAATAGGATGGAATTGGAATTCTTAGAGGTTATGGTCGGATTTGTTGAAGAATTTTATCTTCATATTTTTTGTTTAAAATTCATCACAATCCATTCAATTTCATTAAAATTAGAAATCCATCGAAACCCACATAATTTTGAGGACACTGAAATTTTATGGAATGAATTGAAATCCATGTTGAGGATTTTGGATTTTGATGAATTCAATAAAATTTCAAATTGAGAATACGTGAAATGTTATGAAATTCTAAAATCCATCAAAATTTCATAATGGGACACACCCGTAAATATCGTATCATTTTGTATACAACCTGTTTCTTCCTTTTGTACAAAACCCACCCATCCAAGAAAAAAGAATAACGGACAAAAAGATTAAAATAAATCCTCTTTAGATATTTTCATTTTAATTTATTTATTATTTATAAAATACCAGCACCACACTCTATTTTCTTTTATACAAAGGCCAAAAGTAACTCAATGAACAATAAATATTAATTTCTTAGTCGACTTTCGTAATGGGACACACCCGTAAATATCTTATCATTTTGTATACAACCTGTTTCTTCCTTTTGTACAAAACCCACCCATCCAAGAAAAAAGAATAACGGACAAAAAGATTAAAATAAATCCTCTTTAGATATTTTCATTTTCATTTATTTATTATTTATAAAATACCAGCACCACACTCTATTTTCTTTTATACAAAGGCCAAAAGTAACTCAATGAACAATAAATATTAATTTCTTAGTCGACTACAACTTATTAAACGCATATATGTATCATCTATATAATCTATATAATATATAAAAGTAGATGAGTTTTGACGGAAAAACTCAGCTTTTATTGTATTTACACTTCAAAATTCAATTTTTTTTGTATTCTCAATGCTACTTCCACTTAAGTACTTTTATGATGAATTAGTAATCGCACCCGTGTGATGCACGGAATAAATAATATTTATTGAATAAGTTGTAAAAATACAATGCCCGATAAAAATAACACAATAAAATAATAATAATAATAATAATAATAATAATAATAATAATAATAACTTGCATACACAAATTGTGAATAATTTGTAATTTCATTTCTCTATATAAATTTTTTTACTTTAATGCATAAATTGTATATTCAATATACAATCAAAATATCAAAAAAAAGAAAAGAAAAGTTATGAATTGCATTTTTTTAACAGTTAATTGTTCATTATCTAATTTCCTTAGTTTATTTATTCTTATAGAATTGATTATTCAAAAATAACTTTTTCACAATTGCACATACTACTTTTTAACCACACATTCTAAAAAAAGAAAATCAATTTTTAACCACTCAATTGATTGATTTGACAATTATTTTATTTTTTATACTACCTTCTTTCACTTTCAATCATACATTTAAAATTATTTCTATAGTTTATATCAAACTTACTCCTATTCAATGGTTTCAAATACAATGTGACATTTTATTTTTCACCAAGTATTGAAAATGGTCATGTTATCCACACACACACAAAATTATTTTTTGTGCATGTTAAAATAAATGTATGGACTATATTTTATTTTTAAATAGAATAAGTTTGATAAAACCTTATATTTTTATTTTCTATAGAATTCAATGAATTAATTGTTAAAGTTTGTAGTATATATTTTACAAATTGATGTTATTTTAAATTTATAAAAATTTAAAAATAGATAAATGAACAAAATGAGTAAATTTATAAAATTAATTTCAAAATTACCAAAGATTTTATCGAAACCTGAAG
This sequence comes from Ligustrum vulgare, assembly GCA_963555705.1. Taxonomy (NCBI): domain Eukaryota; kingdom Viridiplantae; phylum Streptophyta; class Magnoliopsida; order Lamiales; family Oleaceae; genus Ligustrum; species Ligustrum vulgare. Next base: position 8,886,790 of record OY743169.1, on the reverse strand, counting down.
TTGTAGAAATTAAAATGATTCAATTGAATTTACTTAGAAAGATCGGATATCATTATTTCTTTTAATTTGATAAGAAAAAAGATTTGAAATTAATCATTGATGTCAAATTGAAGTTAGGTAAGAAATGATAAATATCATTTTATGACTTAGATGGGATAAATTAAAAAGATTGGATATTGAAAAAAGTAAAAAGTATAAGTAAAACTTTTACCTTTATTATTTGAGGCAATTTTAAGAATGATATATTTAGAGTTTGCTCTCATTTTTTAACTTGTATTGAACTTCTCGTTAAGATCATGAATTTGACACCTATATTGCATATTTTTTTACTTCAAAATATTACAATAATTATCAAAAGAATAAAAATAATATACAATTTGATCTTTTTATAGATTTTTTATTTTTTACAATCAATAAGTCATTTATTACATGTCACTTATGATTATTTTGCATTAATTGAAGTTTCCTAATTCAATTATTAAAATAATTAATAAAATTACAAAGTTTCCTAAAATGGCGGGAAACTATGTGTGGGTTTTTTTGGCTGTTATACTATTATTATATATATTAAGATTTTTTTTTTACTTATTCATATTTGGTTATTTGTATTTAAACCTTTCTTTTCATAAAATTATTCTGATTTTTTAATGTTTTGAATCTTACAAATAAATATTTGTGTGCAATCATAGAAATTCAATATAAAATTTTCAGTTCAAAATTATATCGAAGTTGTATTATGCATCTAATACTAAATAAACCTTATCGTATAAATTTTTTTTATAAATAATTTTACTTTTTAGTTATTTAGTACATCTAAAAATTCGAACTCCTTTGTATTGCGTTCCATTAAATTAATTAGTATTTTTATAGAAAGTTACATTTAATAACCTTCATTTCTATATCAGATTATTTATCAAAATAATTTTATTTACAATTACATTTAATTATTATTTAATTTTTTATTCTAGAAAGTCTCATATCATATTTTTTAACATTAACAGTTATTTATATTGTTTTGAAATTATATAGTTATTAATGATTTTTTGTCCTAACTGTTAAGTCTAAATTTTTAAAAATAATTAAATAGGACATGATATTAATTTTTATATTTTAATCAATATTTATGATTCTAAAATTTCTACAACAATAAGTAAATTGTCTCCCAATTTTTTTAACTGAAAATTGAGATGATCAATGTTATATTATAATTTTCATAAAAAGCAATTACGTTGTATAAATATTGCAAAAATCCATAATACCATGAATTTGATGCGTCTTTTGTCAATTTCACAATTTTAGTTTTTTTTTTCTTTTTTTATGAGTATTGAATTATTTTCTTATATGTATTGTTTTTTATTGTCAATGACCAAAACAGTAAATCTTATCTTTTATATGCATGATCTATATTATTAACTTTTTCATTTATTGTTTGATTGTTCGAAGTACATAGACATTGGAGATCCTACATTTAAGTGTTTATTTTGCAAGGAAAATCTTTGGTGCGAGGAGAGAGTGGATAAGCGTTGTAAAACATGTCTTAATTCGAAATTTTCACTTTGTTGTGGGTTGAACAAGGTTTGGTTTGGGCGATTTATAGTAATATTTCAAACCAAATCATTTAAAACGGTTTGAAATTTTTCCAAACCAAACCATTTCCTTTTCTAAACAAAACTAAATCAAACTATTTTTTGCGATTTGAAACCGCGGATTGCCAACGAATGAATTAGTATATTTCAAAGCGACTTCAAAGACACATATTCATCTAAAAATTTAAGTTGAAACTAGCTCAATAATAGTATTAAATTTCTTATTGAGTGTTTTATGGTGAATCAATTCATGTTGACAAACAAACTAATTATAAAGAAGCAAATCGTAGTTAGCTCTTACATTAAAAATCGCATTTTAAGAAAATATCTTGGATGATGATTATGAATTGAAGGAGCAGGAATTGTTTCCAAATGGTTGTGGATTTGAACAAATTAATCTTGACTCCTTAATTTTGATTTGTTGACAATAAAAAGTGTGTTACATTTTTTTTTTTTTAAATTGAACGTTTGCCTTTATTTTTATTTTTTTTAATTTTTAAAATTTGGCGGGTTAACTGTTTGAAATCACGGTTTTGACAATCGAAACATAAACCAAATCGTTTAAGGTGGTTTGGAATTTTTCCAAAACTAACCAAACTAAACCATTAGTTGCGGTTTAGTTCAATCTACTGTTTCGCGCAGAAATCACCTCGCTAACAATTACCAAAGGGGGATCAGACGAATGTGTAAGGAACAAACCTCTCGAGATAAAGTCCCAACGAGGGGTGTTATATTTATGAAGATTACGGTGAAGACAAAACACCTCTAAGGGGCGCAAGCACACAAATTACACTAAGAGTTTGATGATAAAAGTAAAAATAAAGGAAATTACATATCTTCTTGTTGAGATTTGATTGATTCGTTTTCTAGATGACTAAGTTTTTACAATATATACAAATGCACGAACTTCCTTCAACCGCTGCCAATATTTGAATCTTTGGTTTGTCGCCTTGATTTGTAACACTTGCATGGATTAATTTGCTTCCTCCACGTTGCATAACCGTCGCCCACGTCCTTGTAACATCCGCTAGCCACGTTGCTCTAAGTAACTTCCACAATTCGTCACTTCAACTGTCACCTTCGTCAACAACTGTTATGTGATCATAAGATAAGTGTTAAAACTACTTCTACTTGCTTAGTCGCCCAACTGCTCCATCGCTCGCCCTGTCGCCCAAATATCCTAGCTGCCGTACAATCGCTCAGTCATCCAATTTCTTGCCTATAATGAGCCCTTAACGTTGGGCCTCTTTTGGTTTGGGTCAAGGCTTAGGCCTCTTGCATTTTGGGTATTTTTTGGGCATCAACAATTATCCCCCATTATGGCGGAATTAATGTTCATCCATTAATTTTATGCCATATTAATCATTTCGATATGTCATTTTTCCCAGAAATTCTCAGCATTCCAATCTTCTTCCATCTTTTCCAACATAGACCGTTCAGATTCTGTCTTTCTGCCTTCTTTTTCTCGCATAAAGAGGTGAACTCTTTCCCCATAAAAAGGGGATTTAGTTGCAGATACGTCTCTTATCCCTTTCTTCCAGTCTTGTACGCCACTGCTATCATTATATCCCCCATGTTTGACAAGTCTTTTGTTCCCATTTCTCCCGAATATGAACCATCTAACTTTCTTTTCCCACGATCTGCTCTAAACATACCTTTGGTATGGGAGATATAGGAATTTTTTCCTTGGCCGTGGAGACTCTCTTCGACGTCTCTCTCCCTTGTGATCCCTTTCCAGGGTCGTTAGATGTAGAGGAATTGCTTGTGGGGAGCGCTCACCGGCCATTTCTTACCCCATGATCGGCCAATGGCTTGCGAGAGTGCTTCTCAGGCCGTTCACCTATTGTGATTACTTCCAGCGGATGCATCTGAGAAGACGAGGATGGAAGCTTCACAAAGGTTGAGATGAGGAAGGGGGAAAGACCTACCAGGCGGGTCATTCTTGTTCACAAGCATGTCGCCGTTGTTGGGGTGACGAAGATCAGTCTGTAATAGAGACGTCCTCTGTAATAGTTGATAGGCAGTCTTCATTCTGTAGTAGTTGGTAGGCAGTATTTGTTTCCCTATTGTTGCAGAGTGAGGTTGTAGCGACCAAGAAATTTTACGCGATTAATAATTATTTTAATAGAAAATCGTGTCGCTACTATTTCACCCATTTTTATTAAGTTAACGCCACGACGTATTCGTATAGCCAAGTCAAGAAATAATCGAGATCGTTCGATTTTAAATTAAATTCCGAATTTCTAAAAATATCTCCATTCTCTTGATTTAAAGTATATTAAGTCCAAGTACTTAATTCAATGTTATCCCAATATTTATTTATACAAAAATTACTTTTATTATTGAAATTAAGAAAATATATGCAAGCATGGGAGGTTCCATTATATGTAATCATGAAGAGCATAATATTTGTATAAATATGGAAAAGTATATGAATGATTTATATACTCCATTATATATAATCATGAAGAGCATAATATTTGTATAAATATGGAAAAGTATATGAATGATTGATAAGACTCCATTATATGTAATCATGAAGAGCATAATATTTGTATAAGTATGGAAAAGTATATGAATGATTTATATACTCCATTATATGTAATCATGAAGAGCATAATATTTGTATAAATATGGAAAAGTATATGAATGATTGATAAGACTCCATTATATGTAATCATGAAGAGCATAATATTTGTATAAATATGGAAAAGTATATGAATGATTTATATACTCCATTATAAATAATCATGAAGAGCATAATATTTGTATAAATATGGAAAAGTATATGAATGATTGATAAGACTCCATTATATGTAATCATGAAGAGCATAATATTTGTATAAATATGGAAAAGTATATGAATGATTTATATACTCCATTATATATAATCATGAAGAGCATATTATTTGTATAAATATGGAAAAGTATATGAATGGTGCTTTACTTTAAGAAAATGATGTGTTAAAATTAATAGAATTGAATGATTATGTTTACAATATGCCAACTTTATACATCTATTTAAACACATCTCTTTTACACACAACTCTACACATATACACTTATTTCCAATCTCTTGACAAAATCCACAAGTAAGAGAAATTCAAGGTGGTCAAGAAAGTTTTGGTCCATTTACTACTACACTTCATTTTAATCTTTTAAAAGGTAAGTATATCTTATGTTTTTATGAAAAGTAAGTATGTTTTTATGAAAGGTAAATACACCTTATGTTTTTATGAAAAGTAAGTATGTTTTTATGACAAGTAAGTATATCTTATGTTTTTAAGAAAAGTAAGTATGTTTTTATGAAAGGTAAATATACCTTATGTTTTTATGAAAAGTAAGTATGTTTTTATGAAAGGTATTACCTTATGTTTTTATGAAAAGTAAGTATACCTTATATTTTTATGAAAAGTAAGTATGTTTTTATGAAAGGTAAATACACCTTATGTTTTTAAGAAAAGTAAGTATGTTTTTATGAAAAGTAAAATACCTTATGTTTTTAAGAAAAGTAAGTATGTTTTTATGAAAAGTAAATATACATTATGTTTTTACGAAAATGTTTGGATCATTGCTATGAAATCAATCTCACAAGATTGCTATGGGTCCCATATGATATGTTTATGATTATGCTAAGGGGACCGGAGTTTAGTAGCGCTACACATAAGAATTCTTGCCATTTAAGTTCGGTAAAATTCTTGTGTCTCCCTATGTTTATGAGTATTTCGATCCTATCCTATGTTATGATGAAAATGATCCATATGCTTTCAAAAGAAAATTTATGCTTGGTATACTTACTGGGATTTTATAAATCTCACTCCACGATATTTACCATTTTCAGATAATTGAAGGTTCGAGGCGGTCAACATGGAAGTGGCAAAAGTGGTTAAGATTGATGAGATAATTATGTTGAACTTTATGTAAGAAAATTATGTTCTATTTTTATTCACAAATAAAATTATGGGATTCTAATTATTCTTTTGAATAATTTTACATTACTATTTAAGTCTCGATAATATGATATGAGTCACTTTTAGTGGCACTCGAATGGTCGAGAATTCGGGTCGTCACAGTTGGTATCAGAGCAAAGAGTTTTAAAAACGATTCTGTAGATTTTTGAAATTTTATTTCTTAAAAAAAAAAAAAAAAAAAAAAAAAAAAAAAAAAAAAAAAAATCACTATTCACGTGAACAGTAAAACGACGTGCTATTCATGATGAACAGTGAACGAAATCACTATTCAAAAAAAAAAAAAAGTTGAATTTTCACATGTCAAGTATGGTTATGATTTTGAAAAGCATGATGAAATTTGATGCGCGAATTTCAAGGACAAAATTCATTTTAAGCAAGGGAGCTTGTAATGTCCTGAAAATTTTATGGAATATAATTAGTTAGTGATATGATGTTATATTGATGTCTTTGATAAATTTCTAGAAGTTCGAGGACTAAAGGAAAATAAGATTTGACGATAAATTTTTATTTGGGTTAATTAGGCCCAATCTTATGTAAAGATGCGAAATGATTAATAATTATTTTTTTATGAAATATTTTAACTCATCACTCTACTATGTCACTCTCCACGTATTGACTCCTCGAACCAGGTATGTTATATGCTTTGCAAGTCATTTACGATTTTATTAAGACATGTTAAGTATGAAATATTCATATGTTATGAATCTTTAAGTGAAATATACATGTTGAGTATGATATAAATTGATAGAAGACTCAATTTTTTTATTCTTTTCAATGTAGAATCATGAGACAGAGAGGATATTTATATGAATTTTGGTGCATATTAAGCTTAGTAAGATTGACTCAATTAGAAATTAAGTTGGTTCGTAATTTTTGCCAAAAAAAAAATATATATGGAATAATATATTAAACAAACAAAATTAATAATGAATTCGTACAATAATTTATCCCTTTATCACTACCTTTGCTTAAAAGTAAGGAAAAACTGTGGATGATTATTGGTACCACTCTTCAAATTTCAATTCTGAAAAAAAAAAAAAAAAAAAAAATTTCAGAAAGAAAACGAGTGTTTAGTATAATGAAAAAAAAAAATATGATTTACGAATGATTTTCAAAATAATCTTTGTCGTCAAGGTTAGAAATGATGAGCCCTAAATGGACTTTGCATAATTGATTTTAGACATGGCACTAAGTATGAGAAGTCAACAGAAAGGACTAGAAATATGTTCAGATTATCTATCATTTAGATTTAATGAGAAATAGCGAGCCAATTTTATGAATTTTTATGAGATGTTAAGATTATAAGTGATATGATTTTAATGAGACTTTTATGAGAAGCATTATGAAGTTAGAGATTTAAAGATTTGGTTATTGGGAATTAAGTAATGGATATTATGTTGAGTAAGTGAATTATGCCTCTATATTGAAGAGAAATTTATTATGAACTTTGGCCTTGTGATTAAATTTTGGGAATATGATTTATGACTTATAAATATAAGTATGAGTAATCTTTTGAGCCAATTAAGGTATTGAAGGAAGTGATATTGTGATATTGACGACTATGATTTGAAATTTCTATGTTGAGGAATTATGAATTGATTTTCTGGAATATTTTTTTATGATATTGAAGTTTGATGAAATTGTGGTCAATTTTTAGATCGTTGTGATCAAATGTGGAATTATTTATAATTGTGAGTTATGAAGTATGCTTACGATTTGGATTAAGTCCAAATTTCAAAGGAAAACTCTGCCTAGAATTTTATCGTTTGGAGTTAAGAGCATAGTATGGTATGCAATCACTAAGAGAATTGAGGTTAGACATACAAGTTCATTTACATCACAAACGAGATTTAGTAGATGATAACAGAAATATTATTATTTTCTCATAAGGAGAACACACAAGAGTCACCCTAGAAAGGAAATACATGAAACACGCAAAAGCAAAAGAAAGCAACATGGGAAATTCCTCAAATTGAGAGATGTGTTTCCGGAGTAGCCGTATCCTACCACCTCTGACCTTTTGAGGAAATAAAGAAACCTTCAAAGAGGTGTGTTTCGAGAGTAAGAATACTCCGTAATCTACCACCTGGAACCTTTGAGGTACACACAAGATTTAAACATTAAGGAAAATCCTAGGAAATTAGAGGGGTGTCTCGAGAGTAAGAATACTCCGTACTCTACCCCCACCTATTCTAAGATTCATAAAGTTAAGTTTACATTAACCGGACTCCATTTTCGCTTGATTCCCCTTCCTTGCGACCAATCTATCTTAACCCCTGCTGGATCTTGTATTGAGATATATGACTGCAGTTTATCCAGTAGTTCATCAATAGTAGGAGCAGAAATAAGAAGCCTTCTGGAAAATGGAGAGATGAATCCCTGTTCCACAACATAATCAAGAAAGGTTAACAAACCATCAAAGAAATTGTTAACATTCAGAAGCCCAATAGGCTTAGTATGGAGATCTAGTTGAGCCCACGAGGTAATGTTAAAGATTTCTTCTAAGGTACCAAAACCTCCGGGCAGGGCTATAAAGGCATCAGAACCATATAGCATACAAGTTATGCGTTCATGGATGGATAAGGTTTGAACTTCATGCCCTCGTGTTTTGCCTGCAACATCTACCAAAGGGACAGGTATGACACCGATTACTTTTGATTTCTCTGCAAGAGCAGATTGGGAAACACAACCCATTAGACCACTGCTACCACCCCCATACACAAGAGTGATACCTTTTTCCCCCAGTTTCTTTCCAAGATCTACGGCCGCTTCTAGATAACTGAAGCCTTTCCCCACTTTTGATCCACAAAATACACAAATAGTTTTGATCTGTCGAGGTTTTGGTGCTTCCATCTTTGATAGTATACAAGAGAAAACTTACAAAGAAGATGTGATTTTGGGATGCCTGAACTATGAAATATGTTTGGCTATTTAAAGCCGAAAAAATTTACTGTTTTTGATTGATTATGAAAAAGTAAAGATTTACTTTTGACAAAATCGGCCAACTTTTGACTGTTTTACCAAAGATATCACCTTTCGGTGATTTATTTCCAGCTTTATCAAAACTCGAGAAAGGAAAATATATTTTATTTCCAAAACGCGTGAAAGAAAACAGCAAAATATTTTAAATGTGTATCAAGAGATTTACCTTATATCATTGTTGAACTGCCAGAAGCCTCATTTTGTAAAACAGACTGGCAAACAGGATCTTTTGCTATTATATTTTGGAGACTATAACGATTTTTGTCCTCGTTAAACTGAGCGTATAAGGAGAGAAGTTCACGTTGCACATAACCACTTGGGTGCGTCTCAAGAGTCAGTCGAATATCATCCAAAGACTCCTTACTCAGTCCACCCTTTATGAATTTGATTTTATCATCCCGATTAGTAGAAGAATATCCTACTGTTTTGCAACGAGTATCACAGTTCCAACGAGCACATTTGTAGCAACCATTCAGCCTTTTTGCTCTTCGTTTCTTTGCGAAGATGCTTTTGCCTAAACCAGGCATGTGCTTTGGAAATGTCATAGGTAATTCACCAGATAGTCGAACCTTTGCTTCGATCAACCAGCGAACATCTTCTGAAACACCATGAGCCATCAGCAACCTCAATCTTTCGAGTCTTATTCGATAAATTTTCCTCAGATCATTCATTGGAAGACTGGAATAATACTTGCGAATGTTTGTAAGAAGGATATCCATGTTTTTGATGGATCTAACCTCTTCCCAGCATGAACTATTTAAAAGCATTAAGGATCGGAGGGAATCTGCGTGATATTGATTCCAGCAAGAAAGCGCGGAATAGAATAATGGAAAAGAGGGAACAAGAGTTTATGCGCCGTTTACTTTCTTGATAAAAGGAAGATTTGATGATGACGGGATTTGAGATATGGAATATTTTCTTGGATTTTGGGTACTGATATTTTGATATAATAATCAAGGTATAGAAATAATACGGGGATACGTGAAAGTGAAATAAGGACTGTATTGAATCAGGATTAATAAGTTTGTGCAAGTGAAAGGAATACCTTACGGGAAATGTTATGATATTTGAGTTAAGAATTTTAATTATTTGGGAGATATTTGTTTATTGAATTTTGCAGAAATTTTGGGTTACAAATATTGGAAAGATAAACTGATGATTATGTTGATATGTGAATAACATGTTTGGGTATATTACATAGAGAATATTCAGGTAATCGTTTTAATTATTTTGGGATATTTGGTGATAAGAAGAAATGACAAATTATTATGGTATGATATGTTAGTAAAGATTTATTGAAATTTTAGAGATATTAATACTAATATTTGAGGTCACATGATACGATGATAAATGACAAGTTACATGAATACTACAAGATATGATGAAATATCACATACGATTGGGAATTTTCATTTTGATTCAGAAGAATTTATGAGTAGACATATGTCTATTATTGATAGAAAAGTCCATGTCTTAAGAAAACAAATTGATGCATTTAGTCAAAGTCCAGTGGGTTAATATATGGTTGGGTTAAATATGGTAGCGATGATGCTACATAAGAAGAAGAAGAAGAGATTCTGATTAAGTGTTCAGAAATCATAAGATCAAGTAAGATTAATTTCGAGGACGAAATTATTTTAAGGGGGTAAGTTTGTAGCGACCAAGAAATTTTACGCGATTAATAATTATTTTAATAGAAAATCGTGTCGCTACTATTTCACCCATTTTTATTAAGTTAACGCCACGACGTATTCGTATAGCCAAGTCAAGAAATAATCGAGATCGTTCGATTTTAAATTAAATTCCGAATTTCTAAAAATATCTCCATTCTCTTGATTTAAAGTATATTAAGTCCAAGTACTTAATTCAATGTTATCCCAATATTTATTTATACAAAAATTACTTTTATTATTGAAATTAAGAAAATATATGCAAGCATGGGAGGTTCCATTATATGTAATCATGAAGAGCATAATATTTGTATAAATATGGAAAAGTATATGAATGATTTATATACTCCATTATATATAATCATGAAGAGCATAATATTTGTATAAATATGGAAAAGTATATGAATGATTGATAAGACTCCATTATATGTAATCATGAAGAGCATAATATTTGTATAAATATGGAAAAGTATATGAATGATTTATATACTCCATTATATGTAATCATGAAGAGCATAATATTTGTATAAATATGGAAAAGTATATGAATGATTGATAAGACTCCATTATATGTAATCATGAAGAGCATAATATTTGTATAAATATGGAAAAGTATATGAATGATTTATATACTCCATTATAAATAATCATGAAGAGCATAATATTTGTATAAATATGGAAAAGTATATGAATGATTGATAAGACTCCATTATATGTAATCATGAAGAGCATAATATTTGTATAAATATGGAAAAGTATATGAATGATTTGTATACTCCATTATATATAATCATGAAGAGCATATTATTTGTATAAATATGGAAAAGTATATGAATGGTGCTTTACTTTAAGAAAATGATGTGTTAAAATTAATAGAATTGAATGATTATGTTTACAATATGCCAACTTTATACATCTATTTAAACCCATCTCTTTTACACACAACTCTACACATATACACTTATTTCCAATCTCTTGACAAAATCCACAAGTAAGAGAAATTCAAGGTGGTCAAGAAAGTTTTGGTCCATTTACTACTACACTTCATTTTAATCTTTTAAAAGGTAAGTATATCTTATGTTTTTATGAAAAGTAAGTATGTTTTTATGAAAGGTAAATACACCTTATGTTTTTATGAAAAGTAAGTATGTTTTTATGACAAGTAAGTATATCTTATGTTTTTAAGAAAAGTAAGTATGTTTTTATGAAAGGTAAATATACCTTATGTTTTTATGAAAAGTAAGTATGTTTTTATGAAAGGTATTACCTTATGTTTTTATGAAAAGTAAGTATACCTTATATTTTTATGAAAAGTAAGTATGTTTTTATGAAAGGTAAATACACCTTATGTTTTTAAGAAAAGTAAGTATGTTTTTATGAAAAGTAAAATACCTTATGTTTTTAAGAAAAGTAAGTATGTTTTTATGAAAAGTAAATATACATTATGTTTTTACGAAAATGTTTGGATCATTGCTATGAAATCAATCTCACAAGATTGCTATGGGTCCCATATGATATGTTTATGATTATGCTAAGGGGACCGGAGTTTAGTAGCGCTACACATAAGAATTCTTGCCATTTAAGTTCGGTAAAATTCTTGTGTCTCCCTATGTTTATGAGTATTTCGATCCTATCCTATGTTATGATGAAAATGATCCATATGCTTTCAAAAGAAAATTTATGCTTGGTATACTTACTGGGATTTTATAAATCTCACTCCACGATATTTACCATTTTCAGATAATTGAAGGTTCGAGGCGGTCAACATGGAAGTGGCAAAAGTGGTTAAGATTGATGAGATAATTATGTTGAACTTTATGTAAGAAAATTATGTTCTATTTTTATTCACAAATAAAATTATGGGATTCTAATTATTCTTTTGAATAATTTTACATTACTATTTAAGTCTCGATAATATGATATGAGTCACTTTTAGTGGCACTCGAATGGTCGAGAATTCGGGTCGTCACAGTTGGTATCAGAGCAAAGAGTTTTAAAAACGATTCTGTAGATTTTTGAAATTTTATTTCTTAAAAAAAAAAAAAAAAAAAAAAAAAAAAAAAAAAAAAAAAAAAAAAAAATCACTATTCACGTGAACAGTAAAACGACGTGCTATTCATGATGAACAGTGAACGAAATCACTATTCAAAAAAAAAAAAAAGTTGAATTTTCACATGTCAAGTATGGTTATGATTTTGAAAAGCATGATGAAATTTGATGCGCGAATTTCAAGGACAAAATTCATTTTAAGCAAGGGAGCTTGTAATGTCCTGAAAATTTTATGGAATATAATTAGTTAGTGATATGATGTTATATTGATGTCTTTGATAAATTTCTAGAAGTTCGAGGACTAAAGGAAAATAAGATTTGACGATAAATTTTTATTTGGGTTAATTAGGCCCAATCTTATGTAAAGATGCGAAATGATTAATAATTATTTTTTTATGAAATATTTTAACTCATCACTCTACTATGTCACTCTCCACGTATTGACTCCTCGAACCAGGTATGTTATATGCTTTGCAAGTCATTTACGATTTTATTAAGACATGTTAAGTATGAAATATTCATATGTTATGAATCTTTAAGTGAAATATACATGTTGAGTATGATATAAATTGATAGAAGACTCAATTTTTTTATTCTTTTCAATGTAGAATCATGAGACAGAGAGGATATTTATATGAATTTTGGTGCATATTAAGCTTAGTAAGATTGACTCAATTAGAAATTAAGTTGGTTCGTAATTTTTGCCAAAAAAAAAATATATGGAATAATATATTAAACAAACAAAATTAATAATGAATTCGTACAATAATTTATCCCTTTATCACTACCTTTGCTTAAAAGTAAGGAAAAACTGTGGATGATTATTGGTACCACTCTTCAAATTTCAATTCTGAAAAAAAAAAAAAAAAAAAAATTTCAGAAAGAAAACGAGTGTTTAGTATAATGAAAAAAAAAATATGATTTACGAATGATTTTCAAAATAATCTTTGTCGTCAAGGTTAGAAATGATGAGCCCTAAATGGACTTTGCATAATTGATTTTAGACATGGCACTAAGTATGAGAAGTCAACAGAAAGGACTAGAAATATGTTCAGATTATCTATCATTTAGATTTAATGAGAAATAGCGAGCCAATTTTATGAATTTTTATGAGATGTTAAGATTATAAGTGATATGATTTTAATGAGACTTTTATGAGAAGCATTATGAAGTTAGAGATTTAAAGATTTGGTTATTGGGAATTAAGTAATGGATATTATGTTGAGTAAGTGAATTATGCCTCTATATTGAAGAGAAATTTATTATGAACTTTGGCCTTGTGATTAAATTTTGGGAATATGATTTATGACTTATAAATATAAGTATGAGTAATCTTTTGAGCCAATTAAGGTATTGAAGGAAGTGATATTGTGATATTGACGACTATGATTTGAAATTTCTATGTTGAGGAATTATGAATTGATTTTCTGGAATATTTTTTTATGATATTGAAGTTTGATGAAATTGTGGTCAATTTTTAGATCGTTGTGATCAAATGTGGAATTATTTATAATTGTGAGTTATGAAGTATGCTTACGATTTGGATTAAGTCCAAATTTCAAAGGAAAACTCTGCCTAGAATTTTATCGTTTGGAGTTAAGAGCATAGTATGGTATGCAATCACTAAGAGAATTGAGGTTAGACATACAAGTTCATTTACATCACAAACGAGATTTAGTAGATGATAACAGAAATATTATTATTTTCTCATAAGGAGAACACACAAGAGTCACCCTAGAAAGGAAATACATGAAACACGCAAAAGCAAAAGAAAGCAACATGGGAAATTCCTCAAATTGAGAGATGTGTTTCCGGAGTAGCCGTATCCTACCACCTCTGACCTTTTGAGGAAATAAAGAAACCTTCAAAGAGGTGTGTTTCGAGAGTAAGAATACTCCGTAATCTACCACCTGGAACCTTTGAGGTACACACAAGATTTAAACATTAAGGAAAATCCTAGGAAATTAGAGGGGTGTCTCGAGAGTAAGAATACTCCGTACTCTACCCCCACCTATTCTAAGATTCATAAAGTTAAGTTTACATTAACCGGACTCCATTTTCGCTTGATTCCCCTTCCTTGCGACCAATCTATCTTAACCCCTGCTGGATCTTGTATTGAGATATATGACTGCAGTTTATCCAGTAGTTCATCAATAGTAGGAGCAGAAATAAGAAGCCTTCTGGAAAATGGAGAGATGAATCCCTGTTCCACAACATAATCAAGAAAGGTTAACAAACCATCAAAGAAATTGTTAACATTCAGAAGCCCAATAGGCTTAGTATGGAGATCTAGTTGAGCCCACGAGGTAATGTTAAAGATTTCTTCTAAGGTACCAAAACCTCCGGGCAGGGCTATAAAGGCATCAGAACCATATAGCATACAAGTTATGCGTTCATGGATGGATAAGGTTTGAACTTCATGCCCTCGTGTTTTGCCTGCAACATCTACCAAAGGGACAGGTATGACACCGATTACTTTTGATTTCTCTGCAAGAGCAGATTGGGAAACACAACCCATTAGACCACTGCTACCACCCCCATACACAAGAGTGATACCTTTTTCCCCCAGTTTCTTTCCAAGATCTACGGCCGCTTCTAGATAACTGAAGCCTTTCCCCACTTTTGATCCACAAAATACACAAATAGTTTTGATCTGTCGAGGTTTTGGTGCTTCCATCTTTGATAGTATACAAGAGAAAACTTACAAAGAAGATGTGATTTTGGGATGCCTGAACTATGAAATATGTTTGGCTATTTAAAGCCGAAAAAATTTACTGTTTTTGATTGATTATGAAAAAGTAAAGATTTACTTTTGACAAAATCGGCCAACTTTTGACTGTTTTACCAAAGATATCACCTTTCGGTGATTTATTTCCAGCTTTATCAAAACTCGAGAAAGGAAAATATATTTTATTTCCAAAACGCGTGAAAGAAAACAGCAAAATATTTTAAATGTGTATCAAGAGATTTACCTTATATCATTGTTGAACTGCCAGAAGCCTCATTTTGTAAAACAGACTGGCAAACAGGATCTTTTGCTATTATATTTTGGAGACTATAACGATTTTTGTCCTCGTTAAACTGAGCGTATAAGGAGAGAAGTTCACGTTGCACATAACCACTTGGGTGCGTCTCAAGAGTCAGTCGAATATCATCCAAAGACTCCTTACTCAGTCCACCCTTTATGAATTTGATTTTATCATCCCGATTAGTAGAAGAATATCCTACTGTTTTGCAACGAGTATCACAGTTCCAACGAGCACATTTGTAGCAACCATTCAGCCTTTTTGCTCTTCGTTTCTTTGCGAAGATGCTTTTGCCTAAACCAGGCATGTGCTTTGGAAATGTCATAGGTAATTCACCAGATAGTCGAACCTTTGCTTCGATCAACCAGCGAACATCTTCTGAAACACCATGAGCCATCAGCAACCTCAATCTTTCGAGTCTTATTCGATAAATTTTCCTCAGATCATTCATTGGAAGACTGGAATAATACTTGCGAATGTTTGTAAGAAGGATATCCATGTTTTTGATGGATCTAACCTCTTCCCAGCATGAACTATTTAAAAGCATTAAGGATCGGAGGGAATCTGCGTGATATTGATTCCAGCAAGAAAGCGCGGAATAGAATAATGGAAAAGAGGGAACAAGAGTTTATGCGCCGTTTACTTTCTTGATAAAAGGAAGATTTGATGATGACGGGATTTGAGATATGGAATATTTTCTTGGATTTTGGGTACTGATATTTTGATATAATAATCAAGGTATAGAAATAATACGGGGATACGTGAAAGTGAAATAAGGACTGTATTGAATCAGGATTAATAAGTTTGTGCAAGTGAAAGGAATACCTTACGGGAAATGTTATGATATTTGAGTTAAGAATTTTAATTATTTGGGAGATATTTGTTTATTGAATTTTGCAGAAATTTTGGGTTACAAATATTGGAAAGATAAACTGATGATTATGTTGATATGTGAATAACATGTTTGGGTATATTACATAGAGAATATTCAGGTAATCGTTTTAATTATTTTGGGATATTTGGTGATAAGAAGAAATGACAAATTATTATGGTATGATATGTTAGTAAAGATTTATTGAAATTTTAGAGATATTAATACTAATATTTGAGGTCACATGATACGATGATAAATGACAAGTTACATGAATACTACAAGATATGATGAAATATCACATACGATTGGGAATTTTCATTTTGATTCAGAAGAATTTATGAGTAGACATATGTCTATTATTGATAGAAAAGTCCATGTCTTAAGAAAACAAATTGATGCATTTAGTCAAAGTCCAGTGGGTTAATATATGGTTGGGTTAAATATGGTAGCGATGATGCTACATAAGAAGAAGAAGAAGAGATTCTGATTAAGTGTTCAGAAATCATAAGATCAAGTAAGATTAATTTCGAGGACGAAATTATTTTAAGGGGGTAAGTTTGTAGCGACCAAGAAATTTTACGCGATTAATAATTATTTTAATAGAAAATCGTGTCGCTACTATTTCACCCATTTTTATTAAGTTAACGCCACGACGTATTCGTATAGCCAAGTCAAGAAATAATCGAGATCGTTCGATTTTAAATTAAATTCCGAATTTCTAAAAATATCTCCATTCTCTTGATTTAAAGTATATTAAGTCCAAGTACTTAATTCAATGTTATCCCAATATTTATTTATACAAAAATTACTTTTATTATTGAAATTAAGAAAATATATGCAAGCATGGGAGGTTCCATTATATGTAATCATGAAGAGCATAATATTTGTATAAATATGGAAAAGTATATGAATGATTTATATACTCCATTATATATAATCATGAAGAGCATAATATTTGTATAAATATGGAAAAGTATATGAATGATTGATAAGACTCCATTATATGTAATCATGAAGAGCATAATATTTGTATAAATATGGAAAAGTATATGAATGATTTATATACTCCATTATATGTAATCATGAAGAGCATAATATTTGTATAAATATGGAAAAGTATATGAATGATTGATAAGACTCCATTATATGTAATCATGAAGAGCATAATATTTGTATAAATATGGAAAAGTATATGAATGATTTATATACTCCATTATAAATAATCATGAAGAGCATAATATTTGTATAAATATGGAAAAGTATATGAATGATTGATAAGACTCCATTATATGTAATCATGAAGAGCATAATATTTGTATAAATATGGAAAAGTATATGAATGATTTGTATACTCCATTATATATAATCATGAAGAGCATATTATTTGTATAAATATGGAAAAGTATATGAATGGTGCTTTACTTTAAGAAAATGATGTGTTAAAATTAATAGAATTGAATGATTATGTTTACAATATGCCAACTTTATACATCTATTTAAACCCATCTCTTTTACACACAACTCTACACATATACACTTATTTCCAATCTCTTGACAAAATCCACAAGTAAGAGAAATTCAAGGTGGTCAAGAAAGTTTTGGTCCATTTACTACTACACTTCATTTTAATCTTTTAAAAGGTAAGTATATCTTATGTTTTTATGAAAAGTAAGTATGTTTTTATGAAAGGTAAATACACCTTATGTTTTTATGAAAAGTAAGTATGTTTTTATGACAAGTAAGTATATCTTATGTTTTTAAGAAAAGTAAGTATGTTTTTATGAAAGGTAAATATACCTTATGTTTTTATGAAAAGTAAGTATGTTTTTATGAAAGGTATTACCTTATGTTTTTATGAAAAGTAAGTATACCTTATATTTTTATGAAAAGTAAGTATGTTTTTATGAAAGGTAAATACACCTTATGTTTTTAAGAAAAGTAAGTATGTTTTTATGAAAAGTAAAATACCTTATGTTTTTAAGAAAAGTAAGTATGTTTTTATGAAAAGTAAATATACATTATGTTTTTACGAAAATGTTTGGATCATTGCTATGAAATCAATCTCACAAGATTGCTATGGGTCCCATATGATATGTTTATGATTATGCTAAGGGGACCGGAGTTTAGTAGCGCTACACATAAGAATTCTTGCCATTTAAGTTCGGTAAAATTCTTGTGTCTCCCTATGTTTATGAGTATTTCGATCCTATCCTATGTTATGATGAAAATGATCCATATGCTTTCAAAAGAAAATTTATGCTTGGTATACTTACTGGGATTTTATAAATCTCACTCCACGATATTTACCATTTTCAGATAATTGAAGGTTCGAGGCGGTCAACATGGAAGTGGCAAAAGTGGTTAAGATTGATGAGATAATTATGTTGAACTTTATGTAAGAAAATTATGTTCTATTTTTATTCACAAATAAAATTATGGGATTCTAATTATTCTTTTGAATAATTTTACATTACTATTTAAGTCTCGATAATATGATATGAGTCACTTTTAGTGGCACTCGAATGGTCGAGAATTCGGGTCGTCACAGTTGGTATCAGAGCAAAGAGTTTTAAAAACGATTCTGTAGATTTTTGAAATTTTATTTCTTAAAAAAAAAAAAAAAAAAAAAAAAAAAAAAAAAAAAAAAAAAAAAAAAAATCACTATTCACGTGAACAGTAAAACGACGTGCTATTCATGATGAACAGTGAACGAAATCACTATTCAAAAAAAAAAAAAAGTTGAATTTTCACATGTCAAGTATGGTTATGATTTTGAAAAGCATGATGAAATTTGATGCGCGAATTTCAAGGACAAAATTCATTTTAAGCAAGGGAGCTTGTAATGTCCTGAAAATTTTATGGAATATAATTAGTTAGTGATATGATGTTATATTGATGTCTTTGATAAATTTCTAGAAGTTCGAGGACTAAAGGAAAATAAGATTTGACGATAAATTTTTATTTGGGTTAATTAGGCCCAATCTTATGTAAAGATGCGAAATGATTAATAATTATTTTTTTATGAAATATTTTAACTCATCACTCTACTATGTCACTCTCCACGTATTGACTCCTCGAACCAGGTATGTTATATGCTTTGCAAGTCATTTACGATTTTATTAAGACATGTTAAGTATGAAATATTCATATGTTATGAATCTTTAAGTGAAATATACATGTTGAGTATGATATAAATTGATAGAAGACTCAATTTTTTTATTCTTTTCAATGTAGAATCATGAGACAGAGAGGATATTTATATGAATTTTGGTGCATATTAAGCTTAGTAAGATTGACTCAATTAGAAATTAAGTTGGTTCGTAATTTTTGCCAAAAAAAAAATATATGGAATAATATATTAAACAAACAAAATTAATAATGAATTCGTACAATAATTTATCCCTTTATCACTACCTTTGCTTAAAAGTAAGGAAAAACTGTGGATGATTATTGGTACCACTCTTCAAATTTCAATTCTGAAAAAAAAAAAAAAAAAAAAATTTCAGAAAGAAAACGAGTGTTTAGTATAATGAAAAAAAAAATATGATTTACGAATGATTTTCAAAATAATCTTTGTCGTCAAGGTTAGAAATGATGAGCCCTAAATGGACTTTGCATAATTGATTTTAGACATGGCACTAAGTATGAGAAGTCAACAGAAAGGACTAGAAATATGTTCAGATTATCTATCATTTAGATTTAATGAGAAATAGCGAGCCAATTTTATGAATTTTTATGAGATGTTAAGATTATAAGTGATATGATTTTAATGAGACTTTTATGAGAAGCATTATGAAGTTAGAGATTTAAAGATTTGGTTATTGGGAATTAAGTAATGGATATTATGTTGAGTAAGTGAATTATGCCTCTATATTGAAGAGAAATTTATTATGAACTTTGGCCTTGTGATTAAATTTTGGGAATATGATTTATGACTTATAAATATAAGTATGAGTAATCTTTTGAGCCAATTAAGGTATTGAAGGAAGTGATATTGTGATATTGACGACTATGATTTGAAATTTCTATGTTGAGGAATTATGAATTGATTTTCTGGAATATTTTTTTATGATATTGAAGTTTGATGAAATTGTGGTCAATTTTTAGATCGTTGTGATCAAATGTGGAATTATTTATAATTGTGAGTTATGAAGTATGCTTACGATTTGGATTAAGTCCAAATTTCAAAGGAAAACTCTGCCTAGAATTTTATCGTTTGGAGTTAAGAGCATAGTATGGTATGCAATCACTAAGAGAATTGAGGTTAGACATACAAGTTCATTTACATCACAAACGAGATTTAGTAGATGATAACAGAAATATTATTATTTTCTCATAAGGAGAACACACAAGAGTCACCCTAGAAAGGAAATACATGAAACACGCAAAAGCAAAAGAAAGCAACATGGGAAATTCCTCAAATTGAGAGATGTGTTTCCGGAGTAGCCGTATCCTACCACCTCTGACCTTTTGAGGAAATAAAGAAACCTTCAAAGAGGTGTGTTTCGAGAGTAAGAATACTCCGTAATCTACCACCTGGAACCTTTGAGGTACACACAAGATTTAAACATTAAGGAAAATCCTAGGAAATTAGAGGGGTGTCTCGAGAGTAAGAATACTCCGTACTCTACCCCCACCTATTCTAAGATTCATAAAGTTAAGTTTACATTAACCGGACTCCATTTTCGCTTGATTCCCCTTCCTTGCGACCAATCTATCTTAACCCCTGCTGGATCTTGTATTGAGATATATGACTGCAGTTTATCCAGTAGTTCATCAATAGTAGGAGCAGAAATAAGAAGCCTTCTGGAAAATGGAGAGATGAATCCCTGTTCCACAACATAATCAAGAAAGGTTAACAAACCATCAAAGAAATTGTTAACATTCAGAAGCCCAATAGGCTTAGTATGGAGATCTAGTTGAGCCCACGAGGTAATGTTAAAGATTTCTTCTAAGGTACCAAAACCTCCGGGCAGGGCTATAAAGGCATCAGAACCATATAGCATACAAGTTATGCGTTCATGGATGGATAAGGTTTGAACTTCATGCCCTCGTGTTTTGCCTGCAACATCTACCAAAGGGACAGGTATGACACCGATTACTTTTGATTTCTCTGCAAGAGCAGATTGGGAAACACAACCCATTAGACCACTGCTACCACCCCCATACACAAGAGTGATACCTTTTTCCCCCAGTTTCTTTCCAAGATCTACGGCCGCTTCTAGATAACTGAAGCCTTTCCCCACTTTTGATCCACAAAATACACAAATAGTTTTGATCTGTCGAGGTTTTGGTGCTTCCATCTTTGATAGTATACAAGAGAAAACTTACAAAGAAGATGTGATTTTGGGATGCCTGAACTATGAAATATGTTTGGCTATTTAAAGCCGAAAAAATTTACTGTTTTTGATTGATTATGAAAAAGTAAAGATTTACTTTTGACAAAATCGGCCAACTTTTGACTGTTTTACCAAAGATATCACCTTTCGGTGATTTATTTCCAGCTTTATCAAAACTCGAGAAAGGAAAATATATTTTATTTCCAAAACGCGTGAAAGAAAACAGCAAAATATTTTAAATGTGTATCAAGAGATTTACCTTATATCATTGTTGAACTGCCAGAAGCCTCATTTTGTAAAACAGACTGGCAAACAGGATCTTTTGCTATTATATTTTGGAGACTATAACGATTTTTGTCCTCGTTAAACTGAGCGTATAAGGAGAGAAGTTCACGTTGCACATAACCACTTGGGTGCGTCTCAAGAGTCAGTCGAATATCATCCAAAGACTCCTTACTCAGTCCACCCTTTATGAATTTGATTTTATCATCCCGATTAGTAGAAGAATATCCTACTGTTTTGCAACGAGTATCACAGTTCCAACGAGCACATTTGTAGCAACCATTCAGCCTTTTTGCTCTTCGTTTCTTTGCGAAGATGCTTTTGCCTAAACCAGGCATGTGCTTTGGAAATGTCATAGGTAATTCACCAGATAGTCGAACCTTTGCTTCGATCAACCAGCGAACATCTTCTGAAACACCATGAGCCATCAGCAACCTCAATCTTTCGAGTCTTATTCGATAAATTTTCCTCAGATCATTCATTGGAAGACTGGAATAATACTTGCGAATGTTTGTAAGAAGGATATCCATGTTTTTGATGGATCTAACCTCTTCCCAGCATGAACTATTTAAAAGCATTAAGGATCGGAGGGAATCTGCGTGATATTGATTCCAGCAAGAAAGCGCGGAATAGAATAATGGAAAAGAGGGAACAAGAGTTTATGCGCCGTTTACTTTCTTGATAAAAGGAAGATTTGATGATGACGGGATTTGAGATATGGAATATTTTCTTGGATTTTGGGTACTGATATTTTGATATAATAATCAAGGTATAGAAATAATACGGGGATACGTGAAAGTGAAATAAGGACTGTATTGAATCAGGATTAATAAGTTTGTGCAAGTGAAAGGAATACCTTACGGGAAATGTTATGATATTTGAGTTAAGAATTTTAATTATTTGGGAGATATTTGTTTATTGAATTTTGCAGAAATTTTGGGTTACAAATATTGGAAAGATAAACTGATGATTATGTTGATATGTGAATAACATGTTTGGGTATATTACATAGAGAATATTCAGGTAATCGTTTTAATTATTTTGGGATATTTGGTGATAAGAAGAAATGACAAATTATTATGGTATGATATGTTAGTAAAGATTTATTGAAATTTTAGAGATATTAATACTAATATTTGAGGTCACATGATACGATGATAAATGACAAGTTACATGAATACTACAAGATATGATGAAATATCACATACGATTGGGAATTTTCATTTTGATTCAGAAGAATTTATGAGTAGACATATGTCTATTATTGATAGAAAAGTCCATGTCTTAAGAAAACAAATTGATGCATTTAGTCAAAGTCCAGTGGGTTAATATATGGTTGGGTTAAATATGGTAGCGATGATGCTACATAAGAAGAAGAAGAAGAGATTCTGATTAAGTGTTCAGAAATCATAAGATCAAGTAAGATTAATTTCGAGGACGAAATTATTTTAAGGGGGTAAGTTTGTAGCGACCAAGAAATTTTACGCGATTAATAATTATTTTAATAGAAAATCGTGTCGCTACTATTTCACCCATTTTTATTAAGTTAACGCCACGACGTATTCGTATAGCCAAGTCAAGAAATAATCGAGATCGTTCGATTTTAAATTAAATTCCGAATTTCTAAAAATATCTCCATTCTCTTGATTTAAAGTATATTAAGTCCAAGTACTTAATTCAATGTTATCCCAATATTTATTTATACAAAAATTACTTTTATTATTGAAATTAAGAAAATATATGCAAGCATGGGAGGTTCCATTATATGTAATCATGAAGAGCATAATATTTGTATAAATATGGAAAAGTATATGAATGATTTATATACTCCATTATATATAATCATGAAGAGCATAATATTTGTATAAATATGGAAAAGTATATGAATGATTGATAAGACTCCATTATATGTAATCATGAAGAGCATAATATTTGTATAAATATGGAAAAGTATATGAATGATTTATATACTCCATTATATGTAATCATGAAGAGCATAATATTTGTATAAATATGGAAAAGTATATGAATGATTGATAAGACTCCATTATATGTAATCATGAAGAGCATAATATTTGTATAAATATGGAAAAGTATATGAATGATTTATATACTCCATTATAAATAATCATGAAGAGCATAATATTTGTATAAATATGGAAAAGTATATGAATGATTGATAAGACTCCATTATATGTAATCATGAAGAGCATAATATTTGTATAAATATGGAAAAGTATATGAATGATTTGTATACTCCATTATATATAATCATGAAGAGCATATTATTTGTATAAATATGGAAAAGTATATGAATGGTGCTTTACTTTAAGAAAATGATGTGTTAAAATTAATAGAATTGAATGATTATGTTTACAATATGCCAACTTTATACATCTATTTAAACCCATCTCTTTTACACACAACTCTACACATATACACTTATTTCCAATCTCTTGACAAAATCCACAAGTAAGAGAAATTCAAGGTGGTCAAGAAAGTTTTGGTCCATTTACTACTACACTTCATTTTAATCTTTTAAAAGGTAAGTATATCTTATGTTTTTATGAAAAGTAAGTATGTTTTTATGAAAGGTAAATACACCTTATGTTTTTATGAAAAGTAAGTATGTTTTTATGACAAGTAAGTATATCTTATGTTTTTAAGAAAAGTAAGTATGTTTTTATGAAAGGTAAATATACCTTATGTTTTTATGAAAAGTAAGTATGTTTTTATGAAAGGTATTACCTTATGTTTTTATGAAAAGTAAGTATACCTTATATTTTTATGAAAAGTAAGTATGTTTTTATGAAAGGTAAATACACCTTATGTTTTTAAGAAAAGTAAGTATGTTTTTATGAAAAGTAAAATACCTTATGTTTTTAAGAAAAGTAAGTATGTTTTTATGAAAAGTAAATATACATTATGTTTTTACGAAAATGTTTGGATCATTGCTATGAAATCAATCTCACAAGATTGCTATGGGTCCCATATGATATGTTTATGATTATGCTAAGGGGACCGGAGTTTAGTAGCGCTACACATAAGAATTCTTGCCATTTAAGTTCGGTAAAATTCTTGTGTCTCCCTATGTTTATGAGTATTTCGATCCTATCCTATGTTATGATGAAAATGATCCATATGCTTTCAAAAGAAAATTTATGCTTGGTATACTTACTGGGATTTTATAAATCTCACTCCACGATATTTACCATTTTCAGATAATTGAAGGTTCGAGGCGGTCAACATGGAAGTGGCAAAAGTGGTTAAGATTGATGAGATAATTATGTTGAACTTTATGTAAGAAAATTATGTTCTATTTTTATTCACAAATAAAATTATGGGATTCTAATTATTCTTTTGAATAATTTTACATTACTATTTAAGTCTCGATAATATGATATGAGTCACTTTTAGTGGCACTCGAATGGTCGAGAATTCGGGTCGTCACAGAGGTCCTGTTGGCTCCTTTTGTGTTGCGAATGTACATAACTTTTTTGAAATAAAGAAACAATCTTTGTTGCATGCGCATCTTATTTTCATTTTCCTTTTTTCTTAAACGACTGGTGTTTACACATGAACAACTTTATGTTGCGATTTCTAGGGTAACAAATCGTTCCGGATTAAAGACGTTGATTTGTGATAGGAATGGAAGATCAACAAAATAAAAAAATAATGTTGTATACAAAGAACTATTTCAGAATTTTTAGTCATATAAAATCAATAAATGATTATCTTATCTCTTATTTGCGAAATTTATTTATTTTATCTAAAGAATTCGTTTGATTTCACATTGAATTATTTTTATCCAGACATTTCTTTTCGTGCATCGCACGAGTAATTCACTAGTGCACATATAAAATCTATTGAGGGTTCCATCTTAAAAAATCTCAACCTTATTAAAACGAGTCATCCAAATTTTTATATATTGTTATTACTTTCATTTAATCGCCAAGAAATTTTACTTCCAATACAAGATACAATTCGATGTTTACATA